>LR215995.1:15857146-17107146 GCA_000469805.3 Hymenolepis microstoma | reverse complement strand
TTCGAAAATTTCGGGCGATGTGTACTCCATTGAAGGTCGTGTACCATTTTTTGGCCAAAATTCCAAGTTGTTGCTACGGCAATGAAGCTATTTAAAGCGAAAGATTACAAAAGCTAGAAAAAGCACAAACGAGGTGCAATTATTCATATTTTTTCCTGATAATTCTGTAAACTTGATCCACTTTTAGAGTTGTTAGCAAAAGAAAGCAATTCACAAGTATGTCAACTAGTGCCAGATTATTGTTAAAGAGGCAAAGGGCCGGTAAATATTTAGAAACACGGTACATGTGGAGATTTAAAGAAACTGACTAGGAAACCCCGTGACTAGAGGAGCCTAGCCTCTATCTTACAAAATCGTATTGCAGAGCGTATACCAATTACTCATATAGGACTGTAGTTGTAATCTTATCTAGTCATTTCTAAACGGTTAGATTTTTTGGTCCCATCAATTGGCAGTCAGTACATTAAAGGGTCGAATTGAACAAAGCGTGCTCCTTTGAGATTTGAGTACAAATAATTAGCTTGTGTAATGGGGATAGCTACGTGTCTTAGCTCTGATCGCTTGGATGTAGTTCCGTATATTCACCCTCTCCTCTAATTTTTGCCAGTTTTCGCTAGAAGATAAGAGGTGAACACTGGATGAAGACCTTTAATGGGCGTAAGTTAAAAGGAAATGCTAATAGTTTTCTGTGTAGACAAATAAATTCTTTTATGGCGAAGGAAATTGCAATAATAAATACGAATGCATTTGAGCAAATTTCGTTTGCCATTTTCCGCATTATTATTTTTTCATCTAAATTGTTCCAACCAGGTCAAGCAACTATTCCGTGAAATAGACAAGATTTTCCTAATGAGTCTCTTGAGTGTTCAAAACGTGATGATAAGTGATAAGCATTGCTTCGAACTCTACGGCTATGATATCCTTGTCGATGACAACTTGAAACCTTGGCTTCTCGAAATAAACGCCTCTCCATCACTTACTGCTAGTTCCTCAGAAGACTATAACCTAAAGGTATGCTATTGCCCTTGTAAAAACAATTTTAATATAATACTTTTAAATTATTAGCATATATTATCCCCATAAACACTCCAAGTGTGAACTTATCCGGAGATAAAGAGAACCCGAAGTAATTTCATAGATTAATTTAGGAACTTCGAGACTACACGGAGTTCAGAATAGGTGTTTCGGCGATAGTTTTCTATTTCCATTGCACCGCCACCTTAGTTTATGTATAATAAACGTATCTCCATCATGAACCAGCGTTACGTGGTATGTGCACACGTTCTGAAACAATAATGCCACGGCTTTAAACCAGTGCTTTATTCGGTTTCGATATAATGTTATTTTTTTACATAAGCGATTTAGAGATCACAATAAATAATGTACTTTAATTTGGCAAAAATAAACCAGAATTGGTAATCTCTTTGGGCTAAATTTGTGGTAAATATCCCGCCCAAAACTTTATATAAAAAACTGCCTTGAGGACGTAAAATATGCTATTTAAAATTTTCAGCTATGTGCTTTATTTATGCTACAGGTGAAACTGTTGGATGACACTTTGAGCGTTATCGATATGGAAGGTCGATTGAATGGAGATGAAAAACGAATTGGAGATTTTGATTGTGTATGGAATGACGGACCAGTTGCACCAATTACTAATCCTTCGAAAAATTTCTTATCCGAATTGAGAGCCAATTTTAATTTGTCTATTAATCAGCAAACTCGGTCGAATTCTATTGCGAGAACACCAATAGGAACGGGGAAAAATCTTAAAAGAACTCCCGGTGAATGGCTACCAATTCCTCCTGTTAATTCATATCTCGGTTGTTTGACGATGAGACGAAATTATACTGATTGAATTTTCTAACCTTTTGTTCATATTATTCTCTTTTCAATCTGGAATCCTACATAATATCGATTAGATAAACATCCAGACAATCATGCATTGAGTTACTATACATGATTAATTTTACTTTAATACAAGTTCTATGGGTTTTTCTTTCCACTAAAATGAAAGAATACATAATTAATGTGTAAGTCAAAAAGCGATTGTTTAGAACGGCTCTGAAAACACGTTCTGTCAGTCAGTTAGATTTTTTACCGTAAGTGTTCTAAGAATCAGGATTGGTAAGTGCATTTTCATGGCAAAATATGCAAACCGTAGCACTATGTGGTAGTAAAATAGACAATCAAGAGGGAAGATTATTTTTAGTCAGATGATATCTAGCACTAATTTACTTTAGTAACTACAGTGTAAATGTTGTAATGATGGATATTATTATATATATTTTATTTATAAATTCCCACTCTTTAATATAATAATAGAAATATTTTGCATTAAATGATCATTCCCACTCCAAAATGTTAATAGAACCATGAATACTTAAATAAAACTAATGATTCTTTGAGTATGCTTAGTAATCAAGTCTTATTTTCTATGCATATGTTGGTGCACAACACTAAACATACAGTGAAAATGCAAGATAGCTTTTTAGATAATGAAGAGATAAGTGTCTAAATATTGCTCTAAGGGTAAAAATAGCAAAAGACCTAGAAATCAAAATCAGAGCAGTGAAAAATCTTAAATAATTTTTGTTTAACGTATTGTTAAAATTTTCGAAGTGGTTACGGTGAATTGACGTATTTGACCTTATTCAGAATTGCCTGAGAAATGATTAATTAAATGTCCCTGTTATGCTACTTTATTAATAATTTTAACAGAAATTCTTAAGGTCTTGTACTTTATTGAAACACAAGATTTGGTTTCCTCTAAAGAACTTGCAAGTGGTTAATTTTAGACATCAAAAAATATCACAAAATATGGCACTTAATTTTGTTATAAATTTTCTAATGAAACTAAACAGTTTCCAGGGAAATAAAAGCCACGTATTCAGATGGACTTGATAAGTGAGATGAAATTTAAATTGTAAATTCTTTGTTTCCTCGTGTGTTTATATAGAATCATTAAAAAATATGTCGAGGAACGATTTATTTCTTATTATGAACAGATTGGCAGGTATTTGGGGCAATATCGACAAACGATCTCAGTGTTAAAGCAGTTAATAAAAGGATATGACAGAATTAAAATTAAATAATAGCAATAAAATCATGCATTTATTTTTTTCACACAAATCAAAGCATAACTTATAATATTTTAATCGGATATCGTATTTATTTTTAATTAAGCTTTGTTTAACTAATCTAAATTGCTACTCGCTTTACAGTTGATATCTCTTCATTACGTGCTGTGGACATGTCTGGGTCATGTTCAAATCCATCGGCTCTTATCGCCGAAGTTACCAATAATTTAGAGAAAAGGCAACGAAACTTGCTTAAGCGCAAGGTATGATTTGGTTTATCACTTCTCCATTTTTAGGCTAAACTTGAATCTTACAAAAACATTCTCAGCCAAGGTGGTAAAATTACTTCTGATCAAGCAAGCGCTGTAAATGAGTTTGATTCTGTTTGTCAATTTATTGACGCCATAAAAGAGATCATTGATGCCGTCAATGAGACCCAGCAAAAGGTTTCCTTTGCAATATTGGAAAGAGATGCCCGTTTGTTGGCTCAGCGTGACGACTACACTGTTAACATAATTCGAAAAGTCAGTCCAATTCTGGAACTTTTATCAAAGTCTCAAGTTCCTGTAGTGAAGGATGCTATCATCAAGGCATCTAGTTTCAAGGATTTCAAAACATTGGAGGGTGCGGCCAAGGTGATGCATGTGCGTATACCGGCCAGTTTTAAGTTGGAAGCCATTGACTCCACCAACTGCTTTCAATCACCGGCTGAGTTTCTTTTCAAGCTAGCCAGTGGTAGTCAAGAGCCCTTGGTCAGTGGCAAGAACGGCAAATCAAAATCGCCAACATTTTCTGACCTCAGGAAATATTGCTATGAACTTCTAGTCAAAGAAGAGGTTCGTGCTGCTTTGCATTCACTTAATCAGCTTCCTCGCCCCACTCCAGAAGAGCCAAAACAAGTCTCCGCGCCGCAACCTGCCAAACTGGTACCAACTACTGACCATGCTGAGCCGGCCAAAGCTAATGATGCAAGCTTTGCAGCACCCTCTCCTGCTCCTTTGCAGCAGGCTGATATTCTTTTGAGCAAGGTCATAGACCCCCTGAAATCGGAGTTTAACTTTGTACAGGTATGTTGCCCATTCAATAATATTACCGGCAATCTTTATCTTTTGTATATTTTCTCTTTCAGCCAGTCATGCATGAATTCACACCTGTTTCTCCTGTCACTCAACCCGCACAACAGAAGCCGGTAGCGCCAGCAGGTCAGGTACCTGCCGAAACAGTTCCTGCCTTACCGCATTCTTCTGTTGAAAGAAAACTTCAGGTTGCTGCTCCTGAAGTGCAAAAACGTTCTGTTACAAAATCTGCTGAGCAGGTAAATCCTGTCTCTGCTTCTCATTCAGTTCCTCAAGTTGAAGCCTCAAAGTCCAAACCGGAATCCCCTACGGAAACTAAGGCACCGCCACGTCAGTCAGAGAGAATTGTAACCGCACAACCACCATCTTTTCAATCCTTAATGGACTCTCAAATTGCTGAGCAGAAGGAAACTGTTAAGGAGGCTAGTAATCAACCACTAACATGGGCCGACCGCGTTCGTGCAGGAAAGGGTGCTCCAGTCCAATCTTCTGTCTCTAAATCACAACCCATTCAACAGTTGGCTCCATCAGCTGCTGAAACAACTCCAAATGGTGGACATCATTCACAACTTGAACAACCTCGTTCTAAATCGGGACAATCTCGTGAACCGAGGGAACACAGACCTCCCCGCACTGGATTTAACAGTAACAATAGAGAGGGTAGAGAAAGGAACGGTGGAAATCGATCTGGTCCTCCAAGGGGAGGTTTTAGAGGCAATGGAAGGGAAGGACGTGGTAATGGTTCATTTAGAGGTTCGTTTCTAACATTATTACCTCGAATAAATGTATTGCTTTGTGCTAGTTTATTCCTACGTCAATTTAGGTGGTCGCGGTCGTGGTGGTCAACGTGGTTCCTTCTATCCCCGAGGCGGTTTCGATGGACAAAATCAGGCACATTCGCGCCAAGAAACCGGTCAAGCTTCTGCTTGAGAAGTATGGATAGATAGTACGCATACAAAGCTAATAAAAATCGTGCAAATGAACAAAACTATCAACTGTCACCCATCCCCAGTTTTATTCGTGCTGTGTGTCTATAGTCACAATTTTTTCCTGTATAGTTCACGCAATACGTTGTACTCCTGTCTACACTTCCTTCTCTACGATAATGTTGGCTTTGTTGCAATTATCTTTCTAACATTTTCTTAATACATTTGCCCCATGTTGAATTTCTGATGCTCTAAATTTTGGCTTTTACGTGGCGGTGTTCCGCGTTTTGTTTGGCATTCTCGGTATTTTATAGTTTAAGTGTAAAGTTGTAATTGGATAATGCCCTTGTTGTTTCTTACCAGAAAACCTTAGATCTGCTTGCTTCCGTGGTCGCCTTAACTGTGAACTGAGGATTCCTGGTGCCTTCTATTTCCTCACGACTCCAACTTCGGACTAGTTTTAGGAGTGTCAACAAGCTTGAATCCTGGATTAGAATGTTTGAGCAACAATTACGAAATGAGTGTTGAAACGGAATCCATTCTATTATCCACCAAGAGGCGTATTCACTTCCCCCTTACTTACCGGCTTATCATAAACTGTTCTCTTATTACGGTTATACAAGCGAAAGCTTTTTTAAAGCAGTAGGTCTTGTTTCAGTCGAGTCGTGTATATCTACAGCAATCGGTATTTACATTTTGTGGATCTTTACCGTAAATTTATTCACCTCACAATGTTCATGCGGCAACTTTTGTGCAACCCATCTATTCTTTTTCCATACTACTGAGTTCACATTTTTGGTAGCATGCACACAGGCCACATTACAGATAAGGAAAGTGAGTTAGTATGGCAATAATGCATCTCGCGCAGAAGCTGCAATATCAAATCAAGTATTTAAGGAAAGGGATGGTTCGGGGGTTGTTTGGATTTTCAGGGTCAAATAAGACGCACAATTCTGCTCGAGCATTTCTCAAGATGGTTGCTGTCCAATCGCAGTGGCAGTTAGGAGATGACCGATTTGCTTGTGAAGGTCGCAGGCTTCTTGTAGAATACGACCCAATCGGCTATGCAGTTTTAGAAGCATTACGGTGCTATCAGGTAAGGGAGAACCTCCATATCCTATGGGATGTTCAGTAGGTGGTAGTTTATCGATTTCTCCTACTGCGAAACCTGTTGAATTACCACCCACCGAAAAGGGAGCGGGTACTTTGTGGACCAACGAGTTACTCTCTTTGGGGTTTCCGGTGATTGAACCGCCTCCCCCATTGTCTGATGAAGTCAGTTGCACTCGCTCGAGTCCATCTTGTATATCCCCGGTTCCATCTGAAGTACCCTTTAGTGGCGAATTCGGACTTGCGGACTGGAAAGGATAGAAATAAAAGTGGATAATATGATTTTGCTCATAATACTGCGCTCGCTGGTGGCAGAATTTAATGAAAACCATTGCGAATTCGGAAATCCTGGGTTCAATATAAACTCCTTAAGCCCATTAAGATAAGCATTCACAACACTGGACATGGAAAGAAGTGAAATCTTCAAGACTCGATCTACTAACTTTTGTTAATCAGAACTAACCCGGGCGGCCGGTCGCCCAAACCATCCCATCGGAGTCCAAAGACTTCAATAATTTAAAAGACATGCAAGTTAGGTAGATCAATAAGGTTCGTTACAGGATGTCGCTACAATAATGCGAACTGAAAGCCGCTTTGTTGGTGAAATTCAGGGACGAGTGAACTGTGGATTAAAGGGGAAAATATCCCCTGATATTTTCACTTACCCGGCCTAGTTTAATTAATTTAGACGACAAGCAATCGACCAGTTTCAACCTTTAACTAAGAGAAAGGTGATGACCTGACCTGGCCTTGGTGGGTATCAAGACAGACAATGTTAATCGATTTTCAATGATTCTGCCAAAGCCATAATCATTCATATCAGTATCGATTTAATTTAAATTAGGGTGTCAAACAGAGTTCACTTATCTTAATGTTATTAGTTCCCTCTGATTACGGATGAGGGATTTCCAATTGGTGCTTTTATACACCTTGAATTTTCTCACACTTTTAAACTGCAAGGACGAAAGTCGTGAATTTTGGTTTCTTTGTATGCATGTATTTATATATGTGTGTGTGTGTGTGTATGTGTTATGTGTGTGTATATGGGCGAACACGGAGTATTTCTGAATTGGCAAAAGCATTAAACTGTCTCTGTTTGTTTATATGGTTCATTTATTTAACTTCTCAAATTACTATTTGCTGGAAAAAGGTAAGAATATATATTTTCCAAATTTGTTGATGTGAAAATCTAATCAAATAATCTAATTAGGCGCAATTAATAAAATTACATGGAAGAGTCGAATGGAAAACAAGAATTTTCTTTTACACAAAATGAAGGCCAATAATTACTTAACAGATCGATAACCAATAATGAGACAGCTCGTATCGAAAATAACTTGGTGTGAAGACTAGATGAATTCATGAATTATTAGACAATGCGTGAGACATTAAGCACCCAGAAACGACTTCGATGGAAAGATGGCGAAGAATTATTAATATCCAATGAAATAATGAGAAATTCTTACAATATTCAATTGCGAAAAGCATCTGAAAACGCTTAACAGAAAGTCCAGCAAATAATTAACGTTCTAATTAATTTGATTTCTGGTTCGGGTTGGGCAACATTTACTAAATGCACATTCCAAAATCTGAAATCCAAGTTCTATAATTGGTTCCCTGCACCGCAGCAAAATATTTTCTTCGATATTTAGTGCACTTGACTGTATTGTTTATTTACTTATTTTGTTATTAATATTGTTACAATTCTGGGCTACATTAAAAATCGTTGCCAATAAAATCCACCTGTTCTAGGTTGAAACAGGAAATAAATAAAACGACGTAGTTGACCAACCACGGAACTAATTCAGTAGATCAAGAAGCAGCATATGAATCTGGGAGTCGATTTATGAAAACTGAAAATTGGATTCACATATCATTCTCTTTATCCAGAGGCTTCCCCATTATTAACACCGGAAAGCTTTTCCTTTCACAGCAATTGCCAATATTAATGTCAATATCAATAATATTAGTACACATGAAAAAAAATGGTGCTGCTCTGTCCATTTTTCTTACTTTGACATTTCATCTATTAGAATCTCATTAAATTTTGATCCTAATAAAGATATGAATGCTACTCTGCAAAGTACGCAGAACACATGGAAATGGGAAAAATACTTTATTTACAAAATGGCAACTGTTTATCTCATTAATCCCAAGGTATGTTTCAGAATCCTTCTAGGAATTCTAAATTTAAAAAAACCACTTAATTTGCATTTGACATAACTATAATGCGTGTATGTCGGTAAGTTGTAATAAACCTTCCAGAAAATGCTTATTGTCAATTAAAAGTGCGAGTTAACAGTGCGCACTCAAACCATGACAACGAGTCACAAGGTATTGATTAGTTATTGATTGCACAAGACATCCAGGTACTGTTTGTGGATAAAACGGATAATCAATTCGCTATCTTCCTCGCTTTTATTTAAACAAGCTTTTACATGATGCATGATTCGACTCAATGTAGTAATAAATCCAAACTACCACAAAGGCACATTCATATGGTCCATGCCGGCCAAATTTAACAACTGAAACCACACCAACTTTATGCACAGTTTGTTCACAATCTGACTTAACTTTTCCTTAATCCACGTGGATTTTCTTATCAAATTACCGCGAGAAATGAACTACGCAATTACCATACAGGTACAGGCTAGTGGCTGCCAAAACGCAAAAGTAAGAATGTGCTGCTGAATCATCGTTGCCGCGCACACAAATGAGTCATAAGTGGACAGGAGGCTACGACCTAATATTCTGCGCAAGTAGTTACCGCGTAGACTGGGCGTCTGAATATTCCACTTGCAAGGAGAATTCTACCCTTGTAAAAATTTCAAACTCTTAAAAATATGTGGCTTTTCATATTTTAGTTAAGCGTAACAGACTACTTTTAATTACACAAGTTGCCATTTATGTAAACAGACTTTTACTCTCATAGTAAATCACTCAAGTATAGACCAAGTAATGTTAAATAACCATATTGAGGTGAAAGATTACTTTCTAAAGTAATATGGTCTTGGTGTCCTGACTACTGTCTTGACTGTTAACTGCTGCGCCACTGACGTGAATAACAGATATAACTGCCCGATGGAATGCTGTTTTTCAATGACAGGTGAAGCTGAATAGTCAACATGAAACTTACAAAAATATGAAGATGTTTATTCTCGAAATAGTATTTGAAAATGCTAACCAAATCATAAAATTATGTGTACTGACCTCGGCTGAATCAACCAAACTAAAATGAGATTGAGTTTATGAGACAACTCAAAATGTCCTTCAAATACTCATTAAAACAAATATACAGTAAGAACAGACCATTGAAAAATTTCAATGCATTATTTTAGGTAGGCGCCAACTAATGATAGATATTTTTACAGTCTTGCTATCATAATGACTCCGATTTCTGGAAGAATGGCCCAAAATGATCAAAGTAAAAATTTTGATGAAGAGGCGAAGTAGAACAGAGTAAAAGTCAAAATATCGATTCAATCGACGCCCCTCGCCTTAACGATTGCACCAATGGTTTCACAGACCTTCGACTTTAAATCGACAGTTTTTGAAAAAAAATGCTTTAAATAATTAAAATGACTAACTTGGTTATCTAGACATTAAAGTCGGAGAAAAGAAGAAACGCAAGGCAATGTCAAAAAATCTCCATTTAAGGACGATTATTCAGAGTGGGGAAAACTTGTATAATGGATTCAACGGAAGGGTGCAGATGCTCGGTAGAGACTAATTCTCATATGCATAACAATGGAAACGCGATGTGGACAATAAAAATTATTTAAACAACATAAATTACCATGCCAAGCGAGAACAATCAAGCAGTTTTTATTGTACGAACGAGTTAATTTTCCCACACCAAAAATAGAATAAATGCAGGATTGATTTCTTTCGGCATTCAACTTTAGGATATAGAATTTGCAATAAACTAAAATGATAATCGATGGTGCAAAGTCAAATGAAAGTGCAAAGAAATCGTAATTTTATTTTGTGCAGTCGTTACTACTTAAAATTACTAAGAAGTAGCATTTTATGTCAGGTTAGAACAGTCACCGGAAATACTTAAGAAACAGCTACAAAATGGACTCAAAACTCGTACAAATAAATGATTTGCTTCATTTATGCTTCAGATTTCTAAGGAAAGAAATTATACAAATAAGTTTTAAGCAATATGGCAAAGTGAAAATGCGACTAATCTAAGCAAAGACGCACGTTTTGCATTTGTGAAAGTGTCAACAAAAGCGAATTACGTTATTTATTTATTGAATAAATACGTTAAGTATGTTACTATGCGATAATAAACGAGTTTAATAAGGTCATCAATACCTATATTTTATTTGGGCTTACTAATCAGTTGTTCCAATTTCTTCAACATTAGATGTGTGGATATTTAAGGTGACATAATCACAGGCATAGTGTAGAGCGAAAATAATATCCTAACAACTTATAAATTACTTGTTTCATTTCAGTAATTATTCCACTAATAACACGAATAAAGTCTTACGAATTACAAAGGGGATGAAATCATCATCTATCACTATGTTACACCAATTCGGAAATTGAAGGCAATAAGCGTCTAAATTTTTGCAAATTTGGAATAGAAAAATATTAAAGCAGAAAAAAAGTAGGTAACGAGACAAAGGAGGAAAATGACATCATATGTTCTCTAATCGGAGGTGAGAAATAAATAAACGAAAATTCGAGATTCATGGAACGAATTCCCTTGATTTTTATTAAAATATAAAGGCAGTTAAGGGTATATAACCGTGTGAAAACTTGCCACGATGTACACCGGCTTTAAAAATGCGATTGAGATAGCCTTCAACATAATTGGACTAAAGTGAATAAAACTCGATATTAACCCCACTTGCGGTTGACACGTGATATTAACTTATGGGAAATTGACGTGAAAAAACGCATTTTGTACTCCTTTCACTAGATATGCCCAAGAGACCTGTTTGTGAATAATTGCGCTTAGACGTCCATGGGGAACAAAGAGTAAAGTTAGTAAGCCAATACTGCTAATCAATAATCAAATGTAGACAGGTGCCAAAATCATTACGCACCTTCCAACCTACTCACTCAATCGGAATCCAGCTTATTTACGTGATAGTGAAGTGATTCAAAGTCCACGCACACACCCCACATCAAGCATCTCTGACCCTATCACTCTACTGTCGCACATTCGTATTCCGCACACTATTACTTTAACTCCAACTAATGGAATTACACTAAACCATTAAGTCATTTTAACGGATGTCCAATCATGTGTAGCTTCTTCTCTTTCCACTTTTGGTCACGGTGCATTTAACCAATCCTATATGTGATTCCTATTTCTATTGACCATTGGCCAACTGAAGGACATAGACACCTTATTGGTCATCGATACCCAATCCTATGGGGGGACTAATCCTTGTTGGAAGCCTTGGCAGCAAATACACACATGTATATTTCCCGTGTACTGCATTCATCCCTCCAATATCTGCGTAAATCATTATTCGATATCTTTCCGGTATTATTCGATACTCTGGACTTCCATTTCATTGGTTGTGTACTGTGCTAACCATGAGCCACTGGTGAATTTGTTAGCGGGTATGCTTCTGAATACTGTATTTGACATCACGATCAGCGCTATATCAGTTATAAAATATGCATCGAAACGTTAAATGAAGCAAAATTTTAATACAAACAAAATTCAAGTTCTGGAAACCTAGGTATGGGATGTGGTGCTATCTGAGACGCCTTCCTGTGACATAAAAGGAGGCCCACTGCAATAAAACTCTTGTAACAACTGATACGCATAAACACAATCAGCAATAATGTGTGACTGGGCAGATAGGAATTTATGCGGAGAAAGGGATTTCACACGCACTGACAAGCGTGCTTAGGTGGGAATGACTAACTTACGATCAACAGCTCTTTCCTTTCTAGACATCATAACAACATCAGAAGGAACTCATAGGTTAAGCTGACAAACGGAAATAAGGCTAATTTACTCAATTAAATGCAAATTATGAACAACATGAGCAACCACCTAACTGAGAGAAATGTTTTGTATGGTCTTCAGTTGGCAGATTATATACGGTTTTAGGTATTCCTGATTTCACTAGATATAAAGTACATTATCTCTATAAAGATATTCAAACCGGTTGTTCGAGAGCAAAAGATGATGGCGGATATTAAGGTTGAAGCAAAGATTACCGCGAACTGTAGCACAAACCCCAAAAAAACGTCAGTTTCTCTATTGAAGTTTTAGTGTAGTATGAATGTTAACTTCATGCCAATGCAAATTCGTCTATATTATGCCTCGAAGTGGTAGTAAGGTAGTCTCACACGTCACAACATGAGTCTGTCTGAGCAGAACTGTACGCATCGATGCAGACGAATTGGGGAGGACTGTGATTTAACTGAAACTTCTAACCACTTCTCACCAGGCCAAGGTACTAACGCGCACGCTTAAACACGTGTGGCTGACAAGTATTTTAAAGCAAATCTGAATGAGACTAATGTAAAATGAGAGGTGTAAAGTGAACAAAAATGCATCATAAAGGTTTCAAGAAATACACACAACCTACGAGGAAAAACAAACTATTCGAATATTACGCCTGTTTTATAATTGGAAATAGGTTTATACATATGTTACATGCCTTAAAGCAACTAGATAATTGACATTGGACACAGGATAAAGCAATATTTCAAAAAGAAACAAAGTATAAGAAAGCAATAATCAAGTCCATCTATTTTGTCTAATCGTAATAATGAAGTATAAAACAACAACCCGGAGTAGAAAAGTGCAGAGTTGACAAAAAAAACGACAGAATCCACAATCACGAGGATGAACGGAAGAAAAGGCGAGCATGAGAAATCCGATCTCCCCACCTTTCTCCCAATCGAATGACTAAGACATAACATAACAGGCGTAACAACATTAATACACCTTGAGATTATTTCAAAACAACAAATCATCTAAATATGTGTAAAAGTCACAAAATTCCTTTGCATATTCAAATAATTTCAAGTTTTCCTTCTTCGAAAATGATTTTTTTATTTGAAATAAATATTATTAGCAAACGTAGGCATAATAAGGCCATTCAAGAGCATGTATAATTCAAAATCCACCAAGTTGCTTAACTGATGTGCGACAATCACAAAAAAATAAGCAAAACCATCTAAGGAATTTAAAACCAAGGCTAAAGTAAAAACAGCCGTATTTATTTAACATAAAAATAACTCAAGAGACAACAAGAGTGCTCATTGTTAAGTCAGCATACAGGCGATAAAAGAAACCAGAAAACAGGAATGAGCGAATTGCAGTTATTAACCTATTTCCACTATTTCAGTAAATAAACAAATTGCTTGCGATATGTATGTATGTGTGTGTGTGCATAGCGTTGTGACGAGCTTTAACCCTCCCGATTTAAGGACACTTAAACGCAAGCGAGGAGGGAAGTCGTGTGTTCGGCATAAAGTAGGATTATCACGAAGTGGATAAAATTGGGGCATTGTAAGAAGCGAAAGAACAGCGACCATCATTTACTAAAGGGCAAGCCTTAGAAATTTGCAAAATCAATGAAGCAAATCGATAATAGCTTGAGTTTAATCAATACCTCAAGCTCTGCTGTGCCTGGGGTTTTATCGATTTTCAAGCATCGGTTTCATAAAAGCATAAATTAGTTTGAATTAGCTGTTGGAAATCGATGAGAATTAACCTGCATTGCTGACTAAACGTATTTATCATTTTTTTAATATTAATTATACACATGTAATAAACGTCCTAGAAATCAGATTTTCACCCAAATCCAACCTACAGCGATCTTGCAATAGGATGGGTAAATTATTCTTTTCTGATATTCGGAGTTTACTTCATTAAGGAATTGGCAGTAAAAATCCTAATCAATTGTCACGAGGCGCCATTACAATTAGTCGCTTTTAAGGAAGATACTAATTTTTGCTACATTAGTAAATGGGAAAAATCTCTTACCAATATACAAAAAGCTGCTACAAAGTCAGAAATTGAAGAAAATAATTCCAGGACGAGAGAATTCTGAATATAAAAAAATAAATCTGGCATAAAGGTTACGAGAGAAAAAAAAGAGTTATAGATTTTCAGAAATGCTGTGACTAGCAAATGTCCTATGCATACCCAGAAATAAAAAATTAGTGAAAAAGTAAGTTAAAAAAGACCTTGATAATAATTATATCAAGTGGCAGAGAGGTAGTCACCGAGTAATGAAGAAAATGGATTCGATTTATTTAAAAATTTTCCTTTTTCTTGCATTCGATTAAAAAGTATCAGTTTTGAAATTGTATCAACAGCTGTTTGTGCCAACTGACCATACTGTTGATATGGAGATGGAATAGGCGGCATCACCCAATCTTAGAAGAAAATACAAATGAGCAGGAAATATTTTTATTAACAAATATCAACCCAATAAACTACGAAATTTGCCTCCCCTTTGTCTATCATAATATTCTTAAACCACGATAGTATTAACGACAAAGAAAGGTAGCACAGCTAATAAAAATCGAAGAAGAATCGTTATTCAGTCTCAAAACACTTTGCTCCAATGAAATTCCTAATCGTTTCTTTTTACACTTGCTTCTAAACACGTCTAAATTTCTGATTATACCTTATCGATTTCGTCAGATACACACACATTGTCCCAAGTTAATTAAAATACATTTTTTGATAAATTTGTTAAATTTAATCGGATTATTGACTTTTTAGTCAAACTCCAAAGGCTAGAGTAATAATATATTCACGCATAAAGTAAATAATAATCTGGAGAATACGAAACTGTTTAAACTTTACGATGGGAAATAATATTTACTTAAAAGTTTGTCCACTTTTACCAAGGGGGTGGGGAAGTGAATTCAAATGAAGAAATAGCATTGAGAGGGTTCAAACAAACATGCATTCATTTCAGATTTCAATAAATATTACACCATAGTACTTAAAAAAGATAAAAAATATCAAAAGATAAATTAATTGCCACAACAATGGTGTAAAGTAATTGTAGTATTAAAAAGCAACAACGATTAAACATAAGCAGAAAATTGCGCTTAATTATCTGAAGAAATTTTAGTTCGATATCAACAGGTAAAAAAGAAAACAAACTTAGAAAAGAATGGCAATAAGGATAATCTTGAAAAAAATGTCACCTAAAAGTGCCATTGTTTAACTTAAACACGGACGAAATATTTGGCAAAAATGAAATAAACAAAAATGTTTAAATGTACGAAAATTATGGTTCCCCTTTCTGTTTCCAACAGTGTGAATAATTAGCAACTAACCGGCAACTCTGCCTGCTGAGATGAAAATAAGGTACTTAACATTATGTGGGGAGAAAAGAATAATTTGAAGTGGTGACACCAATCTACCTAATTAAACTAACGCTTAGTAAGAAGTGACTACCATGGACAATAATTGTTTAGTAATCCCAGTGACGAAACAGGCATTTGAATTCAAACGTCAAATGGAGTATGACTTTTTGTCACCTCGAATTTATTCTTAAACTTTATCAATCCCCTCCTCTCGATTGTTTAATAAACTTAACGCTAACCGACTTCGATTGCTTTCTCACGTGAAAAATTTTAATTTTGCCCAGCCATTGGTTACATAATGACAACCAACTTTATGCATAAACAATCAGTATTTCTTCATACCTGTAACCCACTTCCAGCTTCCTCATTATTTTGTGCTGCAAGAACTCTAATTCTAAAATGAAAGAATTGAAATATAATTTCGTACTTCTCCGTACGTAGAGCAATTTTTAGAAATCAATGAGAAACTCTACCCCGTCAAAAATACTTAGACATAAAGTTACTTATTGGCATAGCGCATCATTGTGACCCAGGCACACACAGAATCGTAAAATTGTCATTGCGAGAAGCGCGCGAAAACTCGGAGGAAATATAAATATAAACAAAGTAACTGAGCTGATAATTAGCCACTTCACGGAAAATGGAAATTTTCCCGGCTCCTCCCTAGATCGGCAAAGCATAGGTTGTAGGGGAACAATTTTGGCAGAGTACAGGGCTGAGGGGAAAATGAAATTTTGAGCTGACTTGGCACAAGATTTGGGTTCTATGGTTCTAGTCGACCAGATTCAATAGAAGAAGGCAGACCTTTAACCTAATTGACAGTCAATTTTTAATAATAACAGGCACATGTTTGATTTACGAATGAACAGTAATTAGAGGGTGCAGGCCAGATCAAGTTCAGGAGACATTGAGTAACTCTGATACAGGCGAGGCTTCCTTCAATGATCTGTTTGAGATATCCCCTTAAAATTTAATGAACTTAAGGACTAACGAGAGGTGAAAACCTTCATCAAGTCAAAAGAACAAAAGCTGAAGTTAACTGGTGGCTTATCCCACAATAGCAGAGGAATACACGAGAAGAGCGGAAATTACAGAAAGAAAAGTGAGAAGTTAAAATTAATTTTAAGCACTAAATAAAGTATGCTCTGAACAGACTATCTAGTTTTGTCCTATTCCGCGTCAGCAGATATCATGACGAAATATTCCAAACTAAATTTCTTGCTCTTTCATTAATAAAAGGTCCAAAGTGATAAGAAATTTACTTTTCAAGTTTAACCCTTTAATGCTCTTAGGACCGTACGGTCCTCTTTCAAAATAAGTTTCATTAGTACTAGACTCGTAACAGAAGGCCCTATTGCCGTTTGAAACATGTTCAATACGTCTATAGCCTTCGCCTGATACCATCAAAATTCATCACGTTGCCGGCATCAGTCTGCTGTGAGACATGCGTGAGTGCGGTTGGGTGCATTTTTAAAAAAAATAATTCGGGCGTTAAAGGGGTGAGTGGAGTTACCAGATGATACAGTTAAGATGTTGCGATCTCCAACAGATGCTGCACAATCTGAATTAATGGGTAATCGCTAAGAGAAAGGCCATTTCTTCAAATTCTGCTGATCAGTGAGATGTAGCATTTATTTAAAAAAGATTAAGATTTTATCACCGGAAGTTAGGAAAGATGATTTGCAAGCTCCAGTCAAAGAGAAAAAGTGGTACATTTCTGAAGAAGTAACAAAAAAAACAGAGAAATGAATGAAAAAAAGCACCTGGAAATGTGCAACTATCTCGATAATGAAGTGATTTAACACCACACACCTAACCTTTAATTCGCTTAGTATATTGCAATTTAGCTAACTGCTTTAGCGGTTTTAAGAAATGCTTGTTCTTCAGATTGCGCATCATTCAATAAGCTGAGAGTATTTTACCGGTTCCAGTGTCAGATCTAAGAAGCATTCCACGACTATTGTAACTGAAGTGTATTATATAACGTGGACAAAGCGAATTTTAGTCAATATTATAAGAGGGAATGTAAGTAAGCGTATGGGAGAATGAGAGGAAGCAATTTTTCAAACCAGCTTTCATTTATTTCGCATTTGCAGTTATTTCGATAAAGTAATGAAAATTGAATTTCCACTTCCCCCATTCCCCCCTCCCTAATACACTTCCAAACATAATTGAAATAGTACCTATTCACATTTCACATGCTCTTCCTGTAGATAGTAATTATAAACAACGGCAAGAGAAATACAAGATTCAAATTGTATCACACTCAAACAATTAATAGCGGCTAGATAAAAACGAGAAGAGACGATTCAAAATGGATTAACTAAACGACGAAAAAATAGAAAAGGGCAATTAAGTGGGGGTCAAGTGAAAGTGCAGTACACGCATCTCCCTCATTAGACACTTCACGGATTGCAATCCCATGAGGACGTAATAAAGGATTGAAAGAAGGCCACCCACATTGCTTATTGCTGGCCTACAGGAGGATCATCTTCCCTCCTCCTCCTCCTCTTTCCTCCCCCACCACCATTTTCCTGGTGTTAGGAGAAAAAAAAATTATATATTCCTAAAGTTATTAAATGCTTGTCGATGACGAAAGTATTACTTTTTTATTCATTACGCTTTACTTAGTGAAATTTTGTTTTGACTTTGCCATATGTTTATATGAGTGAGTAACTGAGATTTAGTCAACAAATTTCCATCCCATTCTTGTTCTAGTTAAGAGACATACGAATGAATAATATCCAAATTAAATTATAAAACACTCCAATTTACAATGATTGAGTGATATACAGTAAACCAGTCTGACACTAAATTCTCTGGAGGGAAACTGAACGAAAGCCTGAATTGAGACTGAAGTTCACATAGGTCGCGATTCAATCAAGAACTTATTACATTCAAAGCTGAATGCGGCCTAATTTTTCCTTTCTGTGGACACTCTCCAACATTCATCTGAACCAAATCCTTCAAGGTTTAGCACCTCAGCTTGAGAGGATATGAATAACTTAGTGTAGGGCTGTCGGCAATGATTTGTTGGCCGAACAGATTGTTGAAATAAAAATCGTCATAAATGAAAACGACTTACGGAAACCGAGCGACTTAAAAATCTTATTTCTCATCTCTCCTATTTTTGAACAGCGAATGACAAAATATCCCATATGACCATCCATCTTCTTGACTTTTGGAAAAATAAGTGGATCGGAGAGGTCGAAGCTATCTAGTACCCATTGAACAATTTCAGTTCAAAAATCAAATGAAGTAGGACTTTTTAACACGTTGAAGTTACCTTTCAATCGTATCTTCGTCATCATTTATCGGAGACAATTTTCTGTATTTTTGTGGGCACCAATTACAAATAACGAGTTTATAAGCGTTCTCTTTCTTGGGTCCTTTAAAGGTCCTCGGTTTTAAAAGAGCCATGCACATCCATTATAACAGACCTCAGACAAAGTCACCGCGTGAAGGAATTAGTTGATTTTTAACCATTTGAACCCATAAAATTGACTGAAAATCTTCTACCATCTGTAAGACCGATAAACACATGGCATAAAAGAAACTGTAACTTATTCTTAGCATCAAACAAAGTTGTAGTTATAACTTCAAAAATGTGTCACCGCCAATAAACATACGGCGACAAGTGGACAAGTAGTGCAGATGTTTTGGAGAGCTACTTTTACCGAGAAGCAAGAAGGGTGCACAAAAGAAGACGCGTTGGAGAAGGAAGGAGAAGCAATTGTGAAAAAAGGTGTAGAAGGAGGAATAGCCAAGGTGACGGAAATTGACGGTAGTGATTAATTTCTCACGAAAAAGTAATAATAGGAACGATGGCATGCAAGCACTGAGGAGAATAGCTTTACGTAAAAGGTTGTAATTACTGCCTTTTAGCCTAATGACCACTACAGATAGAGGCTGACTGCCTGGGATAACAAAAGGACTGAACAGATTCATATACAACTTAAGGAATAAGTCACTCAAGCCCATTGAAGGGAAGTGCTTTCAGATAATCATCTTGGAGAAGAAGACTAGCATTCTTGATCTAATCAGATGAGAAACATATATTCTAAGATCCTCCTCTTGGCAATTTTTCGGTCATACTGTAAAACTCCTAAAAGTATCGAAACCGTGGCATTACAGCAGTGATCACTACGCCCCAGCAACTGTGATAGGCGGATACAAAGTATCCCAAAATGAAGTAAATTACGAGAGACACAATCGTACTTAGATCTATAGTCTAAAGAAAGAAAAAGCTTTCAAAGCTTCATGGCGTCAAAATGGTCGCTTAATTCACTCTGAAAAATGACAATTATGATCGGTTGAGAACGACTGCTAAATCAGGCAAGTCGATATGAATTTAAGCAATCAGAATGTTTGAAATGCGCAAAAATAAAAAAGCGCAACTTATAAAACAGTCGATATATATATGCATATATATAGTAGTTAAGTAAAAAAGAAAGGTAAAAAATTATTAAAGTTCGTTTTTTACTTAGCGATTACTTGACTGTTATTTCACCTTTGCTTATGTCATGAGATAAAAGATTATTACTTTATTTAACATTATTAGGAACAAAAATTCAGCAGATAGAACAAATACTATCTAGTTATCCAGTTCGACCCAACCACCCTCCTGCCTCAGATGTTTTATGCGGTTACCACTTCAAGTTTACAAACGGCGGTTATTGTGACGACAAAGCCCCAGTTGGAGGAGCAAATGTAAAAAAATTTTCCAATTTCACCAAAAAACAATATGCCTGGCCAGTGAGAAAAGATTTTAAAGACAGCAGAAAGGTTGCCGATGGATAAAGGGGTAAAGTTCTCAACCTGAGTACATAAAAAATGTTTTACCGTTCTAAACTGCGGAATCAATGGACTATAGATAACGGAAACCGACATTTTGGGAGATTTATATTTCAAACCTCCATAATCTTTTGGCCCATTAACGACACTTCTCAGTGAAACGGATATCATCATTTCAAAAGTTGCCAGTATGACCTCGCAGTTATTAGTCCCTAATCGAGCGCTCAACCAATAGAAACAGAGTATTTGTAAAAGAGCGCGCTAATTATAAAGGTGTCGGGCAGTTAATATTTATTGATCGATCTATGACAATTACGGCATTCAGGATATGTAAACAGGCTTGATGAAAAATGAACCTTGAATAGTCTAACATAAGTGATTGTGTTTAAAAGAAGGTGTAAAAATATACGTAAAAACTCAGATTTACCCTAGTTCACACATGTGCAATCTAAATAAAGGAACAGCTCAACACAGTAAGGACAACTTGGTAACAGACTCAAACTTGAGAGCACCGCAAAGTTCGTATGATGTAGTCTTAAAGGTTGAACGTGCTCAAAATCTCGGTTTTGATCAAAGATGAGCCTTGTTATTCTAAAGATGGGCATGATTTATTTTGGCATTGAGAGAATTTTAGCTTTTTTATGAAATACAAGCTTATACTAATCTTCACTCATAGAAATCTGGATCTACGGAAATTTTTACCCAATTTCCTCCAAAGTTATGCTATGACCGAATGAAATGATCTCAAATTTAAAAACTATGAAGAATTTCAATTCGAAAGTACAAATCGGAACTCTGGTTATCTAACAAATAAATTACTTCGATACCAAATCCTCTAATTCCAGATTTCCTCCTCAGCATCATATGTACGATAAGAAAAGCTATTCGACTATGTCCTAAAAGTACCCTTGAAATATTCCAATCGAAAGGAAAAAAAGGCTATTTAAATTTTGAGATTGAAATACAGGCCAAATGGCTTCCCGCTAACCAATAGGCGCAGAAATTCATTAATGAAAATAATCTAATATTAGAATTACAACCGGAAAATGAAAAGTACTTTTAAATAGGTGAGTGAAAATTGAATAAATTTAAAAGTGTTTGGTGACAGTTTAATATTGTTTTCATTGACAAACTTCGGTGAAAAATAAACAACTTTTAGTCAATATAAAAGCCGATATATGTAGCACCAAGCATTCCGAAAATGCTTTTATCAAACAAATCCTAACAACATTCGCAATTTAGATATTAATTTCATGCTCCATTAAATTACATTAACCAAGCTGAAAAGCAATATGCAGTATAAATTTGAATTTCCCAAGTGTATCTGTGTGGTAAAAATATACATATCATTGTTAGATAATGACTTAAAATAATAAGATCGATCAAATAAAAAAGCGCTGACTTGTGATGTCGTTGATGTATACGCGGTAATTAGTTATTGCGCAGTAGCAAAATACCAGCGTTAATTGATACATTTATTAAACTTCAAAAACAAAAACACCATGAACAAAATAATATGTAATTAAAATATACAATTTTCAATGTAACTTTCGCCTAACAATATCTTTCATTCTTAAATGAAAGGCATTTGTTTAACCTCTTAAAAAACAACTACAAAATCTTATTATCTTAAATTTGTTGGCGGCAAAGGAACAATTAAAGAATGGCGGGAATTAAGTGGCATTTAAAAGTAGATTTTGGTAATGAATCAACGTGAAGCCGACACCTCAATAACATGGTATCACTCAGCATTAAAAGTATCGATGAGGTTAGCAACATAAGACCCAAGTGCACATTTTCGGATCCAAAATATCGCCAAATAATGAAGAGTTCATTCATGTAAACATTGAGGCGGAGGTATGGCTTTATCCAATCATTCAACCTTTTTATTTTAATGAAAATTCACAATACTGGTCCACTTTACCGATTATATGAGACAAGGCGTAAAATCAGTCTTAAATCAGATTCTGTTTAGGAGAAATGATTAAATCGCCTGTATGCAAATCCACTTCGATTGCCCCGATCGGTATAATTAGATTTAATGACGTTATGTCTGGTCAAAGGAATGCTAACAGCCTTTGATTAATTGTTTCCGCCGCATCCCAAGATTACTGTCTTGATAATCAATTACACCACATGGCATTATTTTACGAAGAGCGGCAATTCCTCCTCTGCGACTACATCTCATTCTTGTACTTAAAGAGCAAAAAAGCACTCCTTTAGGCGAATATGAGTTAAGCAAATGGTAAGGAAGATGATTTCATCTCGAATATTTTCCCTATTCTATTCCACTCCATCAACTCAGGCTGATCGTCTTTTGAGATACAATCCTATACTTTCCATCTTCGTAAACCGCTCGATATTTAGGATAGATGTTAGAAGGGGACAGTTATGTTATTGACAAAAACATATTAATAATAGGAGGAAAAATCCCAAACAAAATTCACGAAATTCTGCGAACGGAATTCGTTCCTAGGTCACTAGAATTCTCCTCATTGCAGTTCCTTCATTCCGAGAATGAGGTATCTTGAATTCTATTTTTCTAACCCACCAGGTACCCTATCATTTACAAGCAATAAGTGTTCGTATTATAAAAGGAAAGCGATGAAATACTCGCCCGATTTAAAAAATAATCCACAAGAAGTGGTTGTAAAAGGTCATAAAGACCAACTTCCGGCAAGAATAGCCAACTTTTTTTCATGGCAATCGAAGAGTCGGAACCAGTTGTAGTAAAGTTCCGTGTATGAAGCAAGTAAACAAAGACAAATCACACATCACCACAAACTAGATTCAATCGAAGCGATTTTTGTCTTGTAGTAAATTCCTTTTAAAAAGAGGAAATGAAGTCGAAGTTCATTGTGAAAATAAAAACACAGATTCGGTGAAAAGAATTGCGTGAAATTGAAATAGGAAATCCATTTTCTAACTCTATTGGGATAAATATTCGTACCATAAGCTGATCCACAGAGATAAAAGAATAGTACAGTTAACTCAGGATGATTGAAAATCAGCTCTCTTTAAATATCTTTTGGAGATGCATGTATTCAAGGGCATGAAAAGTCTCGTCTTGGAGTCCTAATATTGTAATGCGTTATTACATAAATACATGCTCCAATAAATCCGAAGCCGGCATAGAACTCTCGTACAAAGTTCAAGGCCTCAGTTGTTATATTGAAGTTTCGAGTGAATGCTTCTGAATATTCTGATCAACTGATTAAAGAAAAGTGCTTTTGCTTGTCCTTCTCATCAGCATTAATTAAAAGTGATAAATAACTCAAATTTCTGATCTTAATTAATTAATTAATTTCGATTTCCCCTCCCCTGCATGACTGTTGTATTAATTGATTTCGCTATCATTATATCAGCTTACCTAGTTCTGTCTTCTTCCTACTTAATTTTGCAGAGCGATAACGTAATAAAACAGCTCGGATCTAAAGTAATTAAGATAGAGCTAGAATCTGTTCTAACCCTAAAAACTGAGCATAGCTATTTTCAATTTCCTTTTCATTTATCAGAATCGGAGTTAACATACATCGGTATTTTTAGAGACCTGACGCCTCACAGCCTCCAGCTCGCGTTCAAGTCGTTGAATATGTTCATGGTAGTACTGTTGATGCATTAACTGCTGCGGTTGTAGATGTGAACCATCCATACCATCTGAGCTGCCACCGCCGGAAATGACTGGAATAATTCCATTATTGTTGCCCGATGAGGAAGTGTGGAAAGCGTTCATGAGGGGAGGGTTTTGTGGTGACGAAATAGGAAGAGTACTTCGCTCGCCCACCATAAGAGCGGCGCCTGATGTGACTGGTTGGCCATTTTTCAATGTGGAGGGTTGGGATTCGTCCTGGGAAAAAAACGAAAAATTCGTAAATTTAATTAAAAGTGTTATAGTAGCTGTGCTATGTTACAAAATATCACCACTAGTCAGATCTAACTGTTTTTAGGTATTAAAAAGACACGAACCAGCCGGCCAACAAGCTTTATATACTTTGGACATAACTGCACTCAAGAACCCGGGGATGAATGATGAAGATTGAAAGTCGGGACATTTCGAAGTGAGCTCTTCTCCTTCTAAGTTCAAATGGGGTATGAATAGTGATGGTCCCAATTCATAACAATGAATTCCCTATTATACGAAAGCCAATTTTGATCGGCATCTCAAATCAAATTAAGGTGGAGGGATGAACCGACGGCACGTCTGGGATCATGTAATTAGTGGCATCACAAAATTGACACCTTAATTATTACTGCTGTTACCATTTACTTGATAGCGCATTTGATATTAACAGTTAGTACCTAAAGTGATTTATCGCTTTAAAACCAGCTTCAAATAAAAATATGTTAAAGTGGCGTTCGGTCATAATTTCTATTTAGAAACTTCAAAAGTGGAATTCTTTTTAAGGCTAAAAATTATTTCACAATGCGATAATGCCGATGAATTTACAGATAAATGGACTATAGCAGGTCCGTGGATCTATGTTAGGTTTTTGGGTTAGTTCTTTTCATTTAGTAGTCAGAGAAAAGGTTGATAAATATCGCCTTCATGGCGGCTTTAAGTAGCAGTATCTCAGCTAACTGTCATGAGGATTGGCCATTAATATTAGAATAATATGTCCAGAAATGGTGGAAAATCAGATTTTCCATTTAACATAAACTAAAATGCTACAGGAAGAATTGGTTCAGACTGACTAGGAATAATCAAGTCGATTATTTGTTAGATCACGTAATGTGTTGATTAGAAGGCCACTTGAACAAATCAATCGTTAAAGTGATGCAGGTGTACATGAGAACAATTGGTTGATGTGGGAATAGTTTCCCAATAAATACAATTAATTTATTTTGAGACAGAAATACACGGATTTGCGAGGACGAATTCAAGCATTGAATTACATCCGTATGTTAGAAATAAGCAAAGATACCAATTGGATAAATTCGTGCAGAAATTTCAACTTTCTATTTTATTGGAGGACACAGTGAAGTTGGCAAATTCTGACTTGAAATAGAAAGCTATTTCTCTTGACGTCTCTTTGTCCTGCTGACCCAATTGGATTGAGATATCTGAACGTTGCCTGTTCTTGTAGGAAATAGTCTGAAGACTCGTGGAACGAAAATTGTAGTGAATGTCAAATTGAATGCATTTACATTTTCTACCTCACACCTTCCTGGAACCAGTCCTAATTAGAAAATATGTACTGAAGAAGCAACAGTTAATGAGCTTAGCCAATGGCTCTTACAAAGTTTTTTCAGCTTGTGTAAGCAACGATTTGCTGAAAACTGTGCTTACCTTGTCAGAACCTTCATTGCTATCCTGAAACGATGAGTAGACCATGAACCAAGAAGAAGAACCCTTTTGCAGTAATTTTCTTGAGGCTTAACCATTTCGTTTCTATTTTAATTTTAACCCTTGAAAAAAGGTATTATTAAAAGATTTACCATGAGTTTATAATCTACAAAGGTGCTCTTTTAAAGGTGATTTGGCAAATGCAACCCCAAAATGCACATCTGTTTGTATCAAGGAACAGACATACCGCGCAATAGCAGACCCCAACAGTGCAATTTTTCAGGACAAATAGATTAACCTCTTATTCATTCACTCAGTAAAATTTCTTGCAAAAGGAAATTTCTTCATAATTACCAGAAACATCCTAAAGATAACTCAGAAGAATAGAAGTGCATTGGAATGAAAAAAATGGGCAGTGATGTGTTGATTATTATTAACAGGTTATTTAGGTTAGAAACTAACTCCCAAGGTGCTTTAGGAGTATTCCAACACCACCACACTAAGAAACTCGAATTCTGTCACTGCATTTATTAGTCAGAATAATTATCTACTACGATCACTGGACTACCAGACTGTGGCCTCTCAGTTCGAAGGTGATTATGTTAATCACTGCGTCATCTACGCACCAGCTTAAAATAACCGCTTCGTATCTATTAGGATAGGATATGCTCAAAAATCGTCTTGACAACTTCTGGTTAGTGGAATAGAGCTTACTATATACACAAGTCCATTAAATTTGGTTTTATGACAAGCACTTTATTTAAAATCGGTCTTGAATGTAAGTAAAGGGCTATGTTTAGAATAACCTAACTCAAAACCGACGAAACGATCATACCAGCTATCTCACGACGACCAACACCGGCCAATAGGTAAGGTCACTCACTGACGGACTTAGAATTCAATGAAATATACATATTGAAGTTAATATTTTATTCCAAAGTTTTAATATTCAATTTCACTGCCTAATTTGAGGGCTTAATAAAGAGTGCCTACATCAAATTACAAATCACAAAACCTGTGTGTAAGCACAAAATCACATGATCACAAGGTGTTCTGTACTGATTTGTCTTCAGGTCAGTACGGAACATACGAAATTATTGGAATTTAGATACAATTCGCATAAGAATATACTACTTAAATGGGATTCGACAACAATCTTGGATCATGATCGAACTCGTATATCAACATTGTAGAGTCATGAAAAGTAGGAATTAATTGTGTGTGAATCCAATGGCCTCCAAAAGTGCACAAAATAGGTACCAAATAAATCAAAACAAAATTACGAAATAAAAGTGCATGAGACTTAATTAATTACAAGTTGAGGGGCAGCCAGGAAATCTTGGCAAGAGGACGACAGACAATCAATTGAGTAATTCGCCACTGGACTCAGCAACTGGCGAGGCGATTACGGTTTTTAAAACAAACTTAGATTTGAGATAAATGTTATCAAAAGCTATCAGGAGGCTGATTCAAATATTTGCGGTACAATTTAAGGGGGTTTGCACTCTTCATCCCTCGTGCACCTAGTTTATCAAATATATGCTGTTTGCTTTTACTTCCTAACCTGGAAATACAACATCACTCTTGTTGCATTGCTGCAAAGCCAGGAAGCCAATCATTTCTCAAGGAATAAACAGATAAGCTTTCGTACTCAAAGTTTAGCCTTCTTTCTAGTTAAGGTGCAGTCATTTCAATGGCGATTTAACCTTCTTCGACAATAACAACTGATTCTCTATCACGAGACTTTAGCGGGCGCTACCCTTGTAAATAAAAGTACCACATCGAAAACTGCCTAATTTGCAATTAAAAGTCAACTAGTTGTGAAAACTATGCAACTTTATTGGAAAAGTGGAGACAGGTTATGGACTAATTTCCACTTTCTCAGGTAAATAAATCAAGGTCGCGCTTATAAGTTCAAATTAATAAACCTGACTAAGCAAACGGAATGCGTATAAGTTTGAGTGTATCACAAAAGATATAAGAGAGTGAAGGAGTATGAGTGAAATGCGAAATCTCTCAACAACCAGCCAACTTTTTTAAACACTAATTTGAGTAGATGTAAACGTATTAAAAGTGTGCATTATGGGATATTTAACCGATCATGCGTTCACACTAAAATGCAGTCATTCAATTTCAGTTTGAAGCAGAAATTTATTCACTCGATTAAACAGTCAGTTATAACTGAGATAATACTTGTCGTTTTCCATCCAATGAGTCACATTCGCCTTCAAGAAGTTGCTCCAAAACGAAAGGTGTGATTGTATATCTGTTTATAAACTATTTTATGGAAATTTAGGCAAGGATCTGTTTAAACACATATTTCAAAAATGTAACCCATACGATATTGGTAGGAAATTGGCAAAAAGCTTCGACTTGTGCAGGAATTGAAATACTGATGTACGTCATTGTTAAGCCACTTCCATGCCTTAACTATGGCAGATCACATCATAACGAAATAAGCCACCATTCCTTGATTGACCGGTTGTCTGAACATCTATATGCTGTCATTATCGGACATGAAGTTCAATAATTGGCCAAATCTTCTTCAATAATCACAAACTAAGCACAATTCTTGTGTATAAATTGATAAATATTTACATCAACAAAGCTGAAAAGCTGTAAAATGAAAGATGGACCAGTTATGTCCGCTCGGGTCCTTGTTCTTTCCAATCCCCCCTCCCCCCCCCCCTCTTCCCACCCTCTCTCTCTCTCTGGAGTCCAAGCAATTGCAGCATATCTGATAACTGGCACTTTACAGCTAATACTAGGTTATTACTTTGCCATGCATGCATAGGTATTGCAGGTCGGTCAGGAAGAAATGTCCCATTTTTAGTCAAGTAAATTGGTAATGAATACGCTATTTAAAGAAAAGAACTATGCGGGTTCTAGTTAACATCCACCTGCGATGTCTAAAACTGCGCATTGAGAGTTTTAAGCCAGTTCTTGTTGGTCTCTGTTTCAATTTGGGACATGCGATGGTCTACCATAGTCTCTTCACTCGAACACTTGCTTCGAATATTTTATATTTTACCGGTAAGTTGACACGTTTCTTGGGAAGGTTTAAGCCTCTTTATGGGAAGTTCTTTTCTAAGCAGCCTTTGCTGTAAAATGCCAATTCTGATCGAGATTAGACGGAATAAACGCGTGCCCAACATAATGACCCTGCATTTCATCACAAACTTGAACACTATTTCTGTAACAAGCAACACTTACAAACCCCTCAAATTACTCCAAATAAACACTCAGCCAATAGGGTTTAAAGTACGTAGTTAAGCCTATTTCTTCAGAGCATATATTAGTTCATTATGGGTTTCGGGCCACGCTTGAGCAAGGTCAGAACTTTTTACTTATTGTTGATTGGGTTGGTTGAATTTGTTTTTTTAGCCGATAACTATTATTATATGTTGCAAAAAATAAGTACTTTTTCTTTCACTTGAGTAAAATTTATTGAACCAAAGAAGAAAGCGCTCAACAAGAAATCGATGCAATTTTTTTAATGAAAACAAAATCAAAATACAACAATAATATTTTGCTAATACGAAAAATGTGGGGAAAAGTTACTAAAAAACACAAAATGTAAAATATATAATAGAAATTTGGAGTAAAATTGAAGTAAACTAATGACTTTATACAATTGGGCTGTTGAGTAAAACAAAATGACTACTTTAAAGAAAAAATTCCGACAGGTGATTGTGGGATGGCTAACCAAGGGATAAAAATGTGACCAAAAGGATATCAATTGCGGCTGTTCATTTTTTTGCAAGTTTCGTGAACTCCGCCAATGCATACTGAATAATATTATTCCGATGTTCTAGGCATTCGCATATGCTTATTTAATCTCCTTTAAGAGAACACCTTAATGAAATTAAGTGAATCAAACCCAGCTACTGAGGAAATAGTGATCAGTCCAGTTCCAAAGATATCATTTCCGATTTTACACTTTCTTTTACAGGAATATTGCCACCTAGCTAACACTTATATTAGAGAATATGCGAGTTGGGAAGAGATTCAAATGTTTTTGTATTTCCACAAGAGTAAATCTTACGAAAATCTGGTATCTCGTATCTTGTAGTTTCATGAAGATTTCGTGGCACAAGACTAGGGTTTTCTATGACTCCCAGGTCGCCTTCAGTATAAATCAACTAAAGTGACAGCCCCATTGTGTGCGTTCATTCAAGACCGACTTGGTGGTCTGCTTCACGCAGCTTTATAAATGATTATAAAAATTAATAAGGGCTTATGAAGTAAGGCTACTCACTTGTTTCACCACACCTTGGATAGTGGATTCTCCGTTGGTCTGCTTTGTAGCTTCCACGCATTGCCGAAATTGGGTAACAAACTGCAAGAATGGAGATAGGAGACTTTAGCAATTTATTACTATCTAATAAATGAAAGTATTAATTAATTATCGGCACCGGAATGTAGATAGCAAAGAGAAATAGATGCATGACTGAAAACTACAGATTTTTTCCCTGGGCCTGGATTCTACTTCAATATTTTACCCAATGAAGGTGATTTATATCAAATTGTCAACAGACTTTTAATACGTTGGCCCAAGATCTCATTAGTCAAAACTTGTTAACACAAAGTTGTATATGCACTACCAATAAGAATGATAAGCAGATATTAGTACAACCTGTCTATTTAACACCATATAAGAGCTATTAGGAGTCGTAAACCGTCAAGTAACCGTCCATGCGAAGAGATTCATCAGGGGATTCAATCCTCAGTAAAGGAAACTTCGGCTTAGCCCTACTACATTCAAAATTTCTAAGAGGCATTAGCTCAAATAATAACTAGCAGAAAACACGTGCAAAATTATTGTTAAGAATGATTTATCAATATACTAAGAAAATCTTTGTGACAAAATTGACCAATAGTCGATTATCCTGCCTCATTCCATTAAGTTCAAAATCGAGAGAATTAGTTCAAGAAAATTGTAATGCAACTGCAAAAAAGAAACGCTCCACAAATATAACGAATAGTAACTCTTTCAAGCTAACAGGAGCGAACAGTTAATAAAACTACATCATCCAAATTGCCATCTGCAATCTCGACATTAATTGCAATGTTACTCTAATTTGGGATACGTTTTAAGGATGGCAAATGTTCTTATGGAAGCCTTCGATAATTGATTTTTAACATATTGGGAAGATTCCAAGAAAAGTAACTTTAGTTATTCCCTCAATATGAGACAGGACCACAAGTTCATCAATCGAAAAATATCTTGAAAACTGAACCCCGATAGAGGGGTAATTAGCTAGTTTTAACCACGTTATATTGAAAGGTAAATAAAAGCAGATCAAAATCAAAAGAAGGATAATTAAATATTCCACTTTAGACACGAAGAGGAAAGGGATCATTAAGAGAATGTCTCCCAATATTTCTTATAAAACTAAGGAGCTCTGAAGTTCAATATCAATATTATATAATTTATTATTAATGCAGCTAAACTACGGAATCGAACCTTATTAAGATCCATTTCTGAATCGAAACCAAGACCGAAGACACCAGATGATTTCGGGTCTGCCCATTGGCCGAATTTTTGAGAAGTTTGCTTGAACACCATTTTCGATGTAATTGTGCTGTTAATTACAACCTGGAATTTGGATAGTGCTTGATTAATTATGTGATTGAATAAAGGCGAAATGAGAGTGCGTTCAAAGGAAAGTGATGCGACGCACCTTGATGCCAGTGGGACCATCCTCAACGCTGACAATGCGATAGCACTGTTTAGTGAAATCGTAAAAAATATTGATATCAATGGCCTTAGAACTCGCTTGTACCCAAGATCGCCGAGTAGAAGGATTGATTGTAAAAACATGAGCTTGGCAGGTAAACACTGGCTGCTCCCTATAAAGAAATAAGAGTAATAGTTGATACCCAGAAGTAGGAGCAAGGTAAAAAACAAATAGCACGCCGGTGTCAGTATGATAGTTACTAAGTTTTAAGAATAATTCACAAATAATAAAATCAGCTACGGACCTGATTCAAAAAGAGACTGGAAAATGAACACGAATGTTGAAAAATACGCTTAATATCTAGCATGTTGATTTGGAATAGTCGGTACACGTGGCATAAGGTAAGAAAGCAAATTAATAAGTAAATACATCTGTTTACATAGCAAGTCAGAAAAATTTAGATTAACGAAAAATAAAATTTGGAATTACAAACAAAAAAGGCCTTATATTTCACAAATAATAAATCAAGAAATCAAATTCTCATATCTACTGCAAGCAATAATAATATAATAAAATCATTTCAATGGATAATATTTAGAGAAACAACTATAGTATTTTGATAACACTGAATATTTCATATTGAATGATCGAATATGAGAGTAGTGAGCAATAAATTTATCAGAGGAATACCTAATCAAAATAATATAAATCAGAAAACGACTGTCTATGAATGAACGAATCTAAATAAGCACCCTTACCCCATATCCGGAATATTTTCAAATAAGCTAGATTACTTCTAATGAATCAAACAAACGCTAAATGAAGGTCAACTAATAAATACGTTTTTGTTATATATAATAAAATTATATTAAATCTTAATCTTTGAGTAGTTAAGTCAATTTTAGTGCAAAATTAAACATTCATTATCCGAGTATCGTTAGGTTGTTTCACTGACATTCAAACTGCTTTATCATAATATGCTGCTGAGAGCAAGCTAATAATGTTTATTAATCTCGTGAAATAGTCAAATAAATCATTTTAGCTAATATTTTAAAGTTATTTCAGCAGTATTAAACTCATAATGATTGACGGTTTGGTTCTATAAAATAATTATCTCTACCGCTTAGTAGAAAAAAATAATTTGTGCCTACTAAGCGGAAACTTTAAGAAACTCGAATTATGTGCATGGCGGATAATAGGGGTTTTCACATATAACTTATAATTTGGTTTATGCAAATATACAGCACGTTGAATATTGGTGGCAATGAAGAATCCACCCAGAGGCTGAAATTCGGCACACAAACGAAGTTAACAAATACTATCACTTTGACTGTCCCGACGATTCATCAAATATATGTTTGAAATGCAAAAATAAAATATATGAATCATCGATACAAGTATTATGTCGGTCTATTTTTAAGTTATATATTAACCTTAATTTCGCAATAGTGCCGTTTTATTACACTGTCAAGTCAGTATCTTTTATATGAATATAAATTTTGGAGATACGAACACAATTTCTATGAGATGGGGTGGGGTGGTATAATGGTATTATTTGTTAGACCTAACGCTGTTTGTGGTATTACTAAATTGCGAAAGTCATAGTTTTTTCACCGAGGGCATAATTTGCGTATTCTTCCTTCGGTTACGAGTTTAACGCGGTCTTTTTAGTCACAAAATGGCTATATGGGGCCTTTAATTAGTCAATAAAAAGCCATAAGTCCTCTCCGTAACTGTTTATTTTACTTAATCATTTGAATACCTTGTAGCGGACACTAGACAAATAAACCTACACTAAACCTTGACAATCCTCTTGAGAATTCGGCCGAGTGCAGATCGATACAACTAGCCTATGGGAAAATCCTCTTGTATAAATTTAGTCCCAAAATTAGTTGAGGTGCGTTAACAATGGCGAGAATATGTCATTCGGTGGGCGTATGGCGTTTATTACAAATATGATTATGTTCTAAGTACAATTAGTACTACGTTATGCTGCAACTACTATTGGTTTATGACTGACTGAGAAGTTTCTGACCAAAAGATCGTGCTCGGTCGCTAAGAGGTCAGTTACACTACCAAACCTTCATGATCGCTTTAGCGCGAGAGAGGTTCCTTTTGTTTGTATCCAATTAGGTTACCCCAAATTTTAGTGCGCTTATACGTCCAGTCATCCCGACACAAAGCAATAATTTTATTGTAAACATACAAGAGATATTTTTCTCATCCGTATAGAAGGGAAAATTTTTTTGAAACTATGCCGCTACAAAAGTGCTCCATACGCCCTGATAGCTATTGAGAAACTTTATCTCAAAAATACGCTTTTTATCCACACTTTATCTGCAGTAGTAATAAAAGTCAATTACTTAAGAAAGCTGTCTGAAAAAAACCTTTCTTGAATTTCAAAGTACACGGTTGACAATTTGGAGGAAACCGCATCGAAACACATCCAGTAATGCGGATGATCAGACACCTTGATTAATCCTATCAACAAGAAGAGGGCTATGATAGGAAGACGATGATCTAACGGTTTCCTCATTTTGTTCTGCACTTACCTTATTAATCACGTGCTACTAACTAGAAACAAATTCAGAATAATAAGCTCTAACCGCTTCTATCTAGGCGGTTTTTTCTAAGTATAAATATTCCGTGCCGCCTATTTCTTCCTCCCATCCTAAGACAATGAAGCACTCGAAAATTGAGAAAGGTAAAGCAGCTCAAATTCTGGAGCAAAGCACCAAAGAAGGCAGGCCAAATTAGGCTAGGTATTCCTAATAGAACTAATGATTATTCACCGGGTAACCGGTCACCATGGCCCTTGAGAGAACGTAAGAAGAATGTAAGCAAATGTCCACGAGCGTACCCAAGGTCATCCTCATTAAAGAATGTGTCATCTGGGTTGGAAGTCAATGTAATTATTTTTTGACCAAATTATTATGAGTTAGACAATAAGACCGTTACTCAAGTGCCTAAGCTGGCTTTAAACAGCCTATTTTTACTAGTCCATCAAACTAAATGGGCACAATTTAGATAAGGAATTTACACCCCTCAACGGGTGATGAAATTAGCCTACCTTGGCCTTGAAACAACCCATTTCTACCCAAACTAAATTACAGATCGCACCACTTAAGAAAGGCCGTCATGAAGTGGGTAATTGAAAGCACTCCATTGTTAAAGCTCGGCTCGGATGCAGATAACGTTCCTCTGGAGAGACCTGATATTTGTTCGCACAGACCAATTTGTATTCCGGTAGCGGAAGAAAGCTTACATCCAAATTTACCGATTTCAAGGGGTTGGGCGTTGGAGTTACAACCACCTTCGGATTTACAGAGCTACTTCATGGGATAAACTTCTACTTCAAACTTGTACATTTCCATATGCCCCTTCCCTCCCCCCTCCCACCTCTCCATCAGTTGGCAGTATTTAGATGATATTACAGGAAGCGTGATCTATCTAAGTACTTATTTCTAGCATACCTTATAGATAAGGCATGCCAGTGTGAACGGGAATTGAGATCTATAAGAGAGCGAATAAGGCTTATTGAAGAGCGCGGGAGTGAGAGGAAGCAGGTGTGTATCATAATGGTTACTACCGACCAAAGCAGCATGAGATTGCATTTCAGGTCATAGGCTTCACTCTTCCACCGTACACCCATGTGCGCTGACGCGTTTACTAGTGAAGTCTATTTACAATTCTTAAGTAGCAATGTGCTTGGTGGTTTGCATGGCTATAACCAGTATCGTCATGCATGCATCTTTATGTGCTTTATCCCTGGGCAATGAATAACCGTTTTTAAACCTTTGGTTTACCCGGTTTTCATAGCCATATCTTTCTGCTACTTCATGTCCACCTACTGACTTCTTCTCCAAACTTCAGCCCCTTTTGCATTAATCCGAGGTGATAAGGAGCGACGAGCGTCAATGGTGATGTAGATTGGATAAGAGCATATTATCCCCAGATCATTATCTCCTAATAGCCAACCATTACAAAGAGACATCGTCAGTTGGACAACAGCAGCTGCACCTGACGAAGACAAATGAAAAAATCCCTTAGTGCGGTGGCTACTGAGCCTATCCGTGAAGTCAGGAGTAACAGGTTCGATTACCATCAGTGTACACCCAGTGAGAGCAATGGGTAACAACACAATTTAAGTGTGTCAAATAAAGTTACTAATAATATTCCTGTTTCCAGGAAGGTTGGTTGCCCTTCCACTTTAGATGAGTTCTAGAAAACGTCTTCCTAATTAGGGTTGGAAGTTAAGAATTTGATAATAAATTGGTAATGTTTGTCCAACAATCTCCCAACACATATCAGCAAGCCCGAGTTCCCTTTACATCAGTAGTATATAAGAGACAAAATCTTTAAACATTTAATGAACTCCACTTACATTTACGACACAAGAGAGAGCACAAGTAAAAATGGGTGAAATATAGTATCATGCGAGTTTATTAAAGTATACAACCTAGTTATATTTATCATAGTTGGAGGAAAATAGATCCATGATATTAATAAAAAGAAAACGACAATCGGTGTGTAGAAATCGTATGTAGCAATAATAAAGGTGTTATAATATCCACGAGCGCTCATTGTCCAATAAATTTATTCCGCAAATGGCGATTAGTCAACCTCATGCGTGACTTCAAATCGTCGCTCATGGTAGCAGAAACCGGATTAGCGCAATTTAGACGACGATAGATGGTTTCGACGTGAGTCAGCTAAAATAATAAGCAAATGGTATATATAGATGTCTACACAGAGTATTCGATGATCAAGTGTTTGGCCAGCACAATGTCTCAATTGAGATTTAGGTGTGATCGCAAAGCCTACTTTGGATCATGAGTAACTTTAGCATAGTTAGTCTTCGATTCTTCGTACCCCCTCCTTGCTGTGTAGAGTATTGAACCAAATGACAATAGTGTGGTGGCCAATGGCAGCCCAAAACAAGGAAAAATGAATAATTCAGAATTGAATACTCGTAAGTATGGAGTTGGAACTTATTCACACATTTGTACAGGTTCAGTGAGACCCAGATGTAAGTCCCTCGTATAACAAGAAATACTAACGGATACTGAAAAGGCACCAACTTTTCTTAAAGTGGATAGAAACTTTATACTTCCAGCTGCTTGCATACTCGAAGGAGTGACAGAAATTCCCTAATGACGTTTTCAAGTTCTCCTCTAAATTTAAGAAGAGCGTAAAAATGTTGAATATGGTAATCACGACATTTCACAGAGCCGACCGACGATGAAGACAAATTTGGTCTTGATTTGAAGTTACAACCGTTTGCTTCAAATACAACAGTATCTATAGATGAATTTCCTTAGCCATAGCCTATTGGCAACCATTGAAACAGTATAAAACCACGCAGATTTAGAAGGACAGCGAATCTATAAGTAATCTAAAGCCTCTTAGCAAATGAGATGATGAAAATGAGCATCAACAAGACTTTCTCCTACACGACAAAATTAATGCCATAGTTATTCATTTTCTTATGTGCATACCAATTCAAGCTAAAAGCCCTGAGTAAGCTTTGTTTCACTCAAGACCTGAATGACAATCCAACCGGAGTTCAACCAGTCTAAAAAGTGGTCACTTATAAGCAAACGGCTAGCTCCAAGCCTAGCTTTCTCCCCTCCCCCCCTCCCCTCCTCCCTCCTCAAGGTCGTACGCACGCAAAATCGTACGAGAATATTGCCACTGTAAACAGATGGCGTGACTAAGGTGACACGTAAAGCCTATGCGCTCTCAACGCATTTCGCTCTCTCTCTCTCTCTCTCGTATAAATAAATTCACCGGGGTTGATGATTAGGTGGCGGCAATAGATTAGGCTTGAACGTGATAAGCACCAGGTGGTACTTACTTAAGCGCCAAATACGTAGATAGGTGCTAAACTTACCCAGAGAGTTGGAGAGGCATTCAGCGAACTGACAAGACTCCTTTGACGCTCGAGAAGAGTGGAAAAAAGAAGTATGACGTTCGTGAAAGAAGTAGGAAGCCTTTGAGCCATACTACTGTTGGAAATCATTTTTTCGGAGTTGAATTTCTCGTCACGGAAACGTATTGCAATGCAATTCAATGACTGCATTATCCAATCCTGGGCGACGAGATGATAGGCCTGAAAGAAAGAGAGCCAATCAGGAGGAGCGTATCAAGCCTCAATTGTAATAAGTCACTAGATCAGAATGCGGGGCAAAAGAACACATGCTTTAGTATAGTGTCAAGTGACTAATGTGAAGTGAGGAATTTCCCTTTTCATGGTCTAAGGCATTAGTGGAAAACTTGGTTTGTTCTTTGCTCAGAGTCGTTGGGCAATCAGGTGTGTATTTGATGTACTTCCATAAAGCCTCAGAACCATTACTATCTTGTCTTGAAATTTGTGGTTCCTTATCAAATTCCAGCCTTATTTGCAGCCTCAAATGACTCGTTTGGTTAAATTAATTGCCGTTAACTAAAATTGGAAACTCAAGAAACGTGGGGAGAAAGCCAAAACGCTTGTATCACCACAACAATTAACTATTGAACTAGTTAATTACTGAGAGCATGAAAATTAGGTTTAACTTAAAAATTGTTTAACAACTCGGAAATCCATCATAGAACCTGTGGCCCTAAGTTATGCACGAAAGTTCTTGGCGGCCCTAGTATCGAGCTGAAAAATAATGCATCACCATTTTTGCTGGCACAACTGGCTTGAGGACTAGTGAAATCACGCGATATTTGAATGAGTCACGACAGAACCCGACATTGTAATGCTAATTGGACATATAAAGTAAAGGGGGTGGGATCCTGATAAGGTCAAGAAGGTGGTAAGGTACTAAAACAAAGTATATATAACTATTATCAAAACAGGTATAATGAGGATTTTGAAGGAACTCAACCAATTTAAACTAACTCCACTCGACCTAGACTAAGACACTGAAGTTGAAATTGTCTGGTTCTGATTAGCAAGAATATCCTCTGACAAAACGAAGCAGGCCAAGATGTGTAAATTTGTTATTAATGGGTTTATGTGACTGAATGTAAAGATGACAGTTTGGTTTTCGACCAATTATATTATGAGACACGATTAGACGTAAAAGTAAAAAGCCTTGACACCTGATACGAATCATAAGTGCGTCACAAGGAATGAAAGTGCAGCACTTGGTTGAATACTGCCTAGGCCAGTAATAAGTGACTCACGTCGTGAATGTAGTTCCAAACATTGATATTCCCGACAGCAGATACACCGAAAAGTTCCTGAGTTCTAGATCCTGGAATTCGATTGAGAACATCAAAAGTTTCGTTCAGAGTCTCCCAAACACCGATGATCGATTTCTCAAACTCCTGAGGAGTGGTATCGGACGACTTGAAGTTACTTAAATGGGTTTGACGTAAAAGGCTAGAGAAGAAGGATAAGGTACTTAAAATTCATCAATAACTATAGTCTGTGATGTGGGAAGGGCTTAATATTTACCAGAAGGCTATGTAGACTAAACGATCATTGAGATCCATCTTTGAGGGATTCACCTTGAAGTAATCATGGGGATCGAGATTCTCAAAGTCCAAAGCACCAGTGTACCACTTTTCACACAAATTAAGGAAGTCCAAGCAGTTGGAAATGCTGTCCCTTCTAATCTCCACAAGGGATTCATCATCGTCTTCTTCTGCAATAAACAATAAAGCAAACTCAAAAGTCAGGTCAGCATACGTTCACACTGTGTAACGCAAGATTTTCCAATTATCGTATTAGGGCAAAAAAGCAAGGAAACTTTAGGGAAATAGAGTAGTACCAAAATTGAAAAAGTGTATACGCAACAATCATTTTCAATTGACAGTCTGGTCATATCTTCCAGACACTAACGTCAGTCATTTTTGCTAGAAAGCCGGTGCAACTGAACGAAATTCACAGGCTTTATTTCAAGAGCACCGATTTTCTACTCCGGTATTCGGGAATGAAGCCTTGTTACTTCTGCAATTACTGACCAACTACAGGCCCCATATTCTACATCTACTGCATTAGAAATAATTTTATTCCTGAAATCTCCTATACTTACCTAGTTCAAATATATAATCAAATTTGATATCTGGCACATATTCTTCTCTAAGCCATACACATCCATATATCCAACTTCTATTTTTAATACGACCTGTTGAAGAAGTGGACAAAGAAATTACTGGAGGATCTTGCAAAACGAACCAGTCAAAAAATATCCCACCTCTCATCAATTAAAAGATCACGCTTTGCTATATTACAAGCCATCTCAAAGGCACCTACCTGTAGCCTATCAAATTCAATCCAGAGTATTTTAAGTCTAGTCGGTTGCTAGGGCTACTAAGTAACTTGACAACACGACCAGTCTTTCATAAAAAATTCAAATAAATATAAGTTTAAATTTCAAGCACAAAACTACCACTTTAATAAAGTGACCTTAGAATACATACAAGGGAAAGAAATTCAGCCCTTGGCTGAACATGAGAGCTTGTTAGGACATTTCCATTACTGCTAAATTAATGAAATTACTTTGGAGAAATGCAAGCCAATTTAGGAAGGCAAATGCACTCTATGACAAATTTAATTTCGAGAACGTTTTCAAATAGGTACTCAAAGTAAATGAGAGTGAATAGAGCGCGTTTAATTGCCAAGCCAATGGCGTAAAGTAAATGGTTCAATGCAACGATAGAACCAAACAGGGCATTTTCAAGCTCAGTGAAAGAAAGTGATGTATGGAATTCGGTTTGGAGACTCTGAAATTGAGCAATTCGCAATCAACAGTCCCTCTACTGACTTACTTCACCAGCGCAGCACGCCTACAAAGATAGATACTATAAAATCGACGCTCATCAATTTGCATCAAGTGATGTGGACGACCAACCAAATCAAGTGCTTTTTAAACACTCCCATTAACCAGAGCTCGGGAATTCAACGGCTGAATATGCAACTATTGATTTCGGTGGGAGTGATTTGGAGGAGAAATTAAACTCACCAGCAAGAGTTGAAGACGAGTCAAGTGAGCCATTGTCTGAGGTGTTGTCAATCCATCTCTTCTGCTCTATATAGAGACGTGTTGTCATTCGCTTAATGGTTTCAACGTAGGATTTAAATGATGAGGCCGAGCCAAGATCTGCCGAGATGACGCACTAGAATTAAACGGGGAAAATTGAGAAAAAAAATATAGAAAAATATTTGCTAAATATCTTATCCACTCACTCGGGTGTATAGGAAAAATAAAGTGGAACAAGAAGACAAAAGAATTTTGTTTTATAAACTTTAAATTTGATTAACCTGGAAACCCGAACCTCTAGCAACCACTTCGTTCGGCTTTCAGGCAACCTCACGGCCTAAATGAATAGAATTTCCCAGTTTATGGTAAGTATAGCATGTAAAAATGGAAGCTAGTAGTTAACGTAGGAATGTGTGCTATTCCTTGGCATTCATCCTTCAGAAATGTATACCACCCACCATATAATTAAACCTTATTCGTAAGTGCTCTGTGAAGTTGTTGGGATGAAAAATGTGATGTTTATCTAGAGGAATTAGGTTAGCAAAATTTCCAATTAAGCTCGAAACAAATCGAAGTGTGCTGAGTAGAGTAAAACTTGAGGAACAGGACACCCCATTGCTTAAGAAATAAATTAGAGAAATCCACCGACTTCACTCTCCAAATTGAACTTGATGTTGAAAAGTATAACCTCCCAGACCAATTCAAACCCTTCATACAAAATTTAAGCAAGCTAACATTATTAATGAGACGTCAGAATCGGGAACCTTCCAATGAAACTCCAATTGAAGCGAATATAATTAGTTTTGAAGATGAAAACTTTCACGAACTTGACGAACGTGACTCTAACCACAACAATGAACTGTATAAATAAACTCACAGGAGATTTAGGAGCTTTGAAAGACGCGAAAAGGTACAAGCCACTAATTCAATGGAACAAATTTTGGTAAAATATAAATTTTAGCGACGGAAGCAAGTTTCAAACATCAAACAAAATTGATCATAACTGAAGACACGTACTTCTAGATTAACTATTTGTCAGTAATTTAAAAAAAACTTAACAAAAGCTAGACAGGAGTGTTAACTATGTGTAGTACCGAATGCGTCATCCCACTTCGAAAAGGAGCTTCAGATGTGGCTCGAATTATAAGAGGAGAAAGAAGGCTAAACTACATCATGTTATTTAAAAGTTCAGGATTCCATCGAATAAACCTTCCAATTTGAGAGTGTTTATACTCTTTTACTAGAATAAGAGTGAATTCCACTCTTAGAAAACTGGTATTGAGGAGGCTAGATTAACACCCAAAACAGACCAAATACAAAGACCTTCGAATATTTTACAACTGAAAAGGATTTACACAAAAAAAATGGTTGCACATCCAACATCACAATGTCCAAATAGGATACAAGATATCACCGATTTGACCAAGTGTATAGCATAATTTTGAAACACAATGCTAATATAGCTACCTTGATAGTTTTCCTCACAATTGTTTCACAAATATCCTGGTAGACTTCAAGAATCAGGAGGGAAGTTGGTGGAGCTTCACCACCAGTGCAAAGGATAGCCGAATAGGTGTCTACTTGAGCCAAGCGACGTTTCTGACAGAAGTCATTGGAAGGTGGTGCTAGTAAAATACTCATTGCAAGTTCATTATCGGCACCTAGGTCCAAAATAGACTTTTCATCCATCTGCTTTGCCAGGGCTTGCGTCGCACGCAGAAGCATATTCTGTAAAATAGAGGAGCAAGCGTTGAATAAGTTATCAATATGCTCTACCGGAACTGGGGTAGAAATTACAGCTTAAATGCTGTTGGAGAAATTTTCGCCTAAGCTAATAAATGTTACGTATAAAAGGGTACGTTACAAGCGAAGAAGCGGATGATATAAAGCCGAAACATGAGAGAATCTTGACAAGAATCAATTATTAAAGATCTATCACGTGGTCACGGAAAAGAAACCCACTAGTACGGATCCAGTGAATGAATTAGCTAATCGCCTTGATTAGTACTGACCAACAGAAGAAAGCACGTGAGAACACTCACTTTTACAAAAAAGGGCATTAGAAAACATGATATTTTGAGCAAGATTTCCAACCATTGTAATCAACTGTAGTCAACAAGAGGAGGTGACAGTAGAATGTCTAGAGGATATCTTCCCCATACACACACATCAGACACCATTAAACCCGAAAGAATCTAGTAGAAATTAGTTAAACAAAGGCAAGTTTCAATCAACACCGTAAATAATGGGGAAATATACCCAAATTGACGTGAAATACGCTACAAAAGAATTTCTAACGACCTTTTCGCTCACCTGATGTTTATAAAAGTAAAGGAGGGGTGAGTCACGAATTTCGGATCAAATAACACTCTCCTCAAAAATGTCCAAACTAGGGTTACTGCTATCAACCCAGTCCTGCGGTTAGCAAAAGTAGTTAGCTGAATTGTCTAGAAAAAAAAAACTTGGGCATAAAGGACTTACACCAAGGGAATTAACGCCAAAAAATCGTTTGACAGTTAGTGAGAGCGTGAATCCGGAGAGGATAAGTTCAGTGGCATCGACTGGTTTGCCAGAACGTAGAAGACGCCAATCTCTGCAGAAATCTCCCAGACAGTCGAACATCAGATGGACAACTTGAAGGCATTCGTGTGTGGGCATATCGCCAGCAACATTACAGGGAGGTAGAACCGGGTTGTCATCAGACAAATGCACCAGATCTATGGAAAAGAAAGTAGGCACATAGAATACAAACGTCGGTGGCATAGCAGGTTCAATAGAGAACCTGGATTCAAGATCGAGGAGTATTACTTCCATTAAATACAGCAAATCACATATTTCTACACTCGAGCTAGGAGAGAACGTTCTTTTATTTAAAGTTCTTCATTGATTCCTCGAATATTCCAAGGGTTTAATTTTATATCAAGTTAATATTGAATATTTGTACTCTCAAGCATTCTGGAGAAGAACGAAGAGCAGATGAGATATGCATTCTCTTTTATCTCTTGAGATTTTCTACTTAGCTAAAGTCACATTACCATAACATATTCCAGAGATCCAACAGTGCACATTATTTGACCCTTAACTAGTTACGGTCAAAATGGGGGTGCCAGAGTGTTCGTTTCAGAATAAAAAAGGCACAAGAATAACTCTCCCTCCCCCTCCCCACCGCCCGCTCAACATAATTATTGAAATAGGCCCTTCTTCATCGCATTTGAGAAGCACTTTTAAGGAGTCGCACAGGGAGTGATAGGTAAAAGCATGACGAAGACTACTTGCATTGACCTAAGTAAATCACATTGGGGGTCAAATAGAATCATCTGGTTAAGAAACCAGACACTTTTGACACACGTAGTCTAACCACAGTTATGTCTAAAACAAATGTGTATAACTTTCCCAGACTTCCGTGTTACTAAATGCTTATGTTAACATATATAGATTGGTGGCATTTGTAATGAATCTATCTTTTTAGGCTGATCAGAATGATGGCCAAACAAGAATTGTAAGATGGGAAAGAAGTATTTCTACTTCCTGTAATACGAGTGCTGAAATTATAATGATCAATCATTATTTAGAAATGATTAATGTGCTAGTTTATTCAGTTAGAAGTGAGGAATTCAATGTCAATCAGAGTACATCAACAACAACTTAAGCTGAACGCCGTTCATTTTTTTTTGTTAATCTAATGTAAATGAGAATTACTCATCAGAAAAAGAGCCCATGAGTAGCGGAAAAAGAAGAAACGAGCTTCCCTGAAGTGTAATCATTATTCACGATCGTTGCAAATTAGGGAGAAACAAAGTCCCCTTCTTAAGTACCCAATCGGCATCATTTTTGCCTGCATATTAGGTGATTTAAATGCATATCTTCTCACCGCTAAACACCCACACAAGTGGGTGTTTAAGCATTGCGCACCACTATCGGATGACAAGCACATGTTCTCTCGCTCAAAATAAACTCACGCAGAAATTTGAGTTCAAGAAGTCGTCTCCTAATTTTTGCTATAGTAGTAGAAGCATCCGCTTCTTGTGCAATGCCTTTTTTTGATGACTCCTTTGAGATGGGAGTACCGCGCAAGAAGAACCAGATCAACATAGGTAGGTGGTAGAGAATGAATCGCAATCCCTTGGCGTAAGCACTCAACCGAGCCCAAAACATGGACATTGTACCCTCCTCAAAACACGGCGATACACTCAATGTTGCCAGTGAATTCTTTAAGTGACTTCCTGCCTTGTTCCAGTCTCCCTGAAGTAACAAAGAATGAAAGGAATGTTGACAATTTTGCGAAGATAAAGAACTACAGAGTAAATTAATTTCTTAGTAGAAAATTGGCAAAACAAAAAGAGAGGATTTAAAGGAGAGTATACAATTCATGCCATTACAGTAGATAAATTGTCATTTATGGAGCAAGATATCAAAAAAAAGTTTGATAGGTGAGAGGAGGTGGGCTCCACTTCTTACTCTTTTAACAGATAACCGTGAAAGTAAGGTGCAACTGTGCACACACTGAGTGTGGAATTTTCCATTGATATGGATTCTGAATGGATCATACAACTAAAGCGTGATTAACATCAGTCTCAGTGTTAAGATTTAGCATCATACTTCACTTATAAAAGGGGAGGGATGGAGTGGGAGCAAATATAGATGAACTGTGTTTTGGATAATTGACAATTTATTCACTGCTCACTCATCTCTGCTACGTTAAATCACCAAGCAGTCACGAATTATGAAATTTGAAAAGTGATCTGCCTATTTATTAAATCTTACAAAACTCAAATAAAGCAGGACTATACGATCCCCTGACATTGATCCCAGCACCTTCTTAATCCCCACCTCTTATAAGCTGTTGTATCTTCTGTTAACTGAGGCCAATTATTTCCCCAATTAATTTGGAAGGAACCCATAATCAACATTGTTTTATTAAATGCCTGAGGGATAATGATTGCTGGAGATAAAGCTAGAAATAATTTATGCTTAAAGCTAAATAACTTGATGAACCATAGAAGTACTTATCCAAAGACGCGTGTGTATTGAATTATTCAGTGATTGAATTCCTTAATTCAATCACGTGATGTTTTTTAATTGATGCAACCTTGCTTAAGTAGATTTCCCATTGACCAAATCATTAACAAATAATTATCACAATATCTTAGGGAATTCAACGCATTCTTGTTTTATGGTACTCCTTGGTGTTCTGCTTAATGTTTGGCCGTTTCAATACTGTTTAGCAAATTATAACACTCTCATTACATTTTTACTATAATTTACAATAACATAGTAGGAAGATAAGTGGACTAGGATAGGGAGCTGTATTCTGAGGAGGGACTTTTCGGGAACTTCGCTCCGCAGTCAAGCGGTAAAGATCGTTAAGTCTCCACCACAGAGCCTCATGAATTTCTATTTTTATCGGAAACACACGTTTAAAGAACTCATATGCCAAACAAAATTTCAATTTTGCTTCCCGTCACGTGAACCCCTCCATTGAAATAAGGTATGAAACTCATTAGACCATACCGCAACCAGCATCCAATCAACGCCTTACCGATTTCAAGTATTCTTCAGACAACTTCCAATGCACCAGAGCAATTTTTCCACCCGGCAACTGATCAACAGGTACCTGGGCACGTCTATTAGCGCTTCTTCTAGAGACAAAACCGAATCCAAATTGGCGTGGACAAGCGAAGACCAGAAGCATGATAGCCACAATCCATTGAGCTAAATACATAAATGAAAGGAACATTGGGCTAAGAGCTAATCCAATTCCATCTTCACTTTCACTGATGTTGTCACCAGAAAAAGACAGAGCTGAGAGTATTCGCCGAATAGGCATTCCTGTCGCTATTAAAAAAAGGGAAAAATAGTAGAATTTAGAGCTAACTCGATCCACCTCTTGAATCATTTTCGGAGGAAGGGGAGTTACCTTTAGCACCTGCAGTTCCATTAGTATCCCCAGAAGAGATGATAAACGGATTAAACATGAGAAGCGAGAAAGAACCCCAGAAGAGGCTCAAACGAGTGAAATTGCTTTCAGCACGTGAACTGAGTGGAGTATGTGAGTGATAGCCGTAGGACGAGCCTATACCGTTGCCACAGAATTTAACATCAGGTGGTGTGTACTGGGAGATATGACCGTCATAACAACCGCCATTGGTTACTGGGTGAATGAAATTGTTGTCATTGCTGTTGTTAGCGGTTTCGTTGTCCGGAGCGTAGTATGTGCAGATTTTCGCGTCAGGTGGACAAACGTGTTGGAAAAGTTGGCTATCGGCTAAGTGTAACAAAAAGAAACACAATTGGGTGGAGGTATCATAAAGAGATTTTAGACTACTCTATATATACGTGGGCCATAATGCAATAGTTAAATGGAAAAAAATGGCGAAGAAATCAGACTAACACTGGTTCAATCGCTACTTTTTACAAGGAAATTACGCCGTTTCCCTGCATTGTCTCTGGTCCAAATGCTATTAATAAACTCTACTCTTAGAGATACCCTAGTAGTTATCGCTTAGAGGACACAGGCGTAATTATTCATTCTGATAGTTTTGCCATAAAGATAGGCACAATCACTGAAACAAAAGAGTGTCGGAAAGGTGACAAGCCGGAAGCTGACTTCAAACTACTGACCATCCTGAAACAACACACCAATAGGAGAAATCGTCCTTGTCAGAGCGAACCACAATTTCTGTAGATCCTTCAGTGGAATGCTGGAGGAATGTCACAAGACAAGAAGATTCAAATCCAGAAAATTCTGAATGCCTATAATAGAGACATACTCACAATCATGGAATCCAACCTTACGGATGACAAACTCACATATTATCAATTTCCAGGTTACACCTTACATCTGCTACCTAAAGACCGGCAAGTGGCAAGTGTGATATTGACTGGAGTAAAAGAAAGCCTCACATCGCATTGCGAAATAATCAAGAGTATGGGCTCAATGAAGGATATATGCGAAATAATCAGATTCCATGCATGGAAAAGTCAAAACCATTTCAAGATGTACGTGGTCTATAATCCACCTCAGAATAGATCCAACTTCGATCTTCTTAATATCTCACACAAAACTATAGTACTTGGAGACTACAACGCCCATTGCACCAGATGGGGCTTTCAGAACAGAAACACAGTTGGGAAGGAAATCTAAGACACTTCACAGCAGCCCTTTAGAACTTATTTACAGCGATGAGGATCCTGCGAAATACCTTCACTACAATGGAACCAGAACAACTCCCGACTTGCTCCTAGTTTCAAGCGACATCAGCGAATTCACACAACGCAAAATTATCGACGATATTGGATCTGGTCACAAACCAGTATTGCTAGTATTACTATCAACTTCAAATCCATAACACCCAAAATGCCAACCAAGGTATTGTGGAAATTCAAGAAGGCAAAATGGCCTAAATTCACAAATCTTTTGGAAACCGAACTAAACGCAAGTCCTATCAACTACAACCAACATCCTGACAAACTAAGCACCAATATCACCAATATTATAATCAAATGTGCAAAGAAAAATATCCCCCGTGGTAAGGTTAAACACTATAGAGTGGTCTAAAAACCTTGAGGAACTGAAAAGAAAACGGGTAGCCCTTCGCAACACTGCTGAACAGACTTGAATAACCTACAAGCCTGGAGATGACAGTCCTAAGGCAAGCCATCTTACAAGCCAAACGGACTATCTAAAACAGCTTCATCTCAAATACCAACTACAAAAATGATAGCCAACGCACATTCAAATTCCTGGGTAACCTCCTAAACAAAAAGAAAAAACCCAAGAAGGAACCAATACTCTTAAACACTAAAGTGCTTACCACCGACTCCGAAATAGCTAACTTCTTCGCGAGGTTCTATTCCCAAAAACAAAAGAAAAACCCATTTATCAGAAACTCTTCAAGAGATATCAGGAAACAAGTAACAAAATTTGATGAAATTATGGAAAACACAGCAATACCACATAAGGTACTTACTCAACCATTCAGTTCTCACGAACTCAATGCTGCGATAAAACAGCTAAAATGCAAAAAGTCTCCTGGAGAAGACTGTATCCGCCCGAAATTTCTAATTAGAATGGGGCCAAAAGCGAAGGAAATTCTGCTGACACCATTCAACAAAATTCGGGAGACCAGTCCCGTACCTACCCAATGAAAGGCTGCCATAGTAATTCCAATACTAAAAAAGGGCAAACACCCCACCAACTTTGATAACTATAGGCCTATCTCCCTCACAATCATGTTGGCTAAACTCATGGAAAGAATGGTTAACATGAGGCTGACCTGGTTCCTTGAAATCAACAACATTCTTGGAAACGAACAAGCAGGTTTTAGGTCACAAAAGTCAACAAACCAACAAGTAGCCACGCTCTCCCAACATCACAGATTCCCTTGATGCAAGAAATACTCTTACAGCTGTATTCATCGATTTCAAATCAGCATATGACCCAGTATGGAGAGAGAACTTAATTCTAAAATTGGCGAAGAATGGTATAAGACATAACATGCTAAATTGGATAAAAGCATTCATTGGACAGAGAACATGTAAAGTCAGATATGGAAACGATCTCTCCAAATCGAGCCTTTAACAAACAGGCTTACCACAGGAAGCTGTTACAAGCTGCTCTCTTTTTAACGTCTTGATCAATGACATAGCTGAACTGGTACAGACTGTTACGGAAGTCAAATGCTTACTTTATGCAGATGATCTTTTTCTACGGTATTTCGCCCCCAAGATGAACGCTAACTGGTGCGACCACAATGGCATGGTTATCCACACATTTTCGTTGGCCCACCACAGCATAAATCCGCTTTTAATATACAAGGATACTCCTCTAGAACAGACCAACGAATTCACTTATCTCAGAGTGACGTTTGACACAAAACTAACATGGAAAAACCACATTACCAAAGTAGCAGAACGAGCCCTCTATAGACTGAATGTACTGAAAAGCCTCGCTGGTAACATATGGGGCTGTGCGCGCTCAATCCTAAACACCACTTACAGGGTTTTTGTTCAACTAATAATGCAGCTGTATTGCTGCGAGACACTCGTTACAGCCTCTGAGGCGATTCTCAAACCACTCAAGAAGACACACAGTCAGGCATTACGACTAATTACTGGAGGGATAAAATCAACACCCATTGATGCAATGTTCCTGGTCAAAGGGAACAGTACAATACGTTCATCTGTCGAAGAGAAGGCCTTGACCCTGTACGAGAATTCCCAGTGACATATTCTGGAGCAGCTACGAAAATAGACCAAGACACCTAAAAACGCAAGTTGGCCTAATACAGAAAGCACTAGAATTGAAGAAAAGATTACCAACAACTGACAAACCAGAAGGCCTCTCTTTACCCCAAAACCCATTATCAGATAACGAAATACAATTTTGCCCCAAACTTCTTGGCCATTCCATAAAAGCAGGCCCCTCACCAGATCATATGCGACTATTGGCCCTTGAGACAATTAATGTCAACTATCCTGCAGATCAATGGATCCAGGTTTTCACTGACGGGTCATACGTATAAAACCAAGCAAACGTTGGTTCAGGGGTTTACTCTAAACTATTCACTTTCTTCGCAGCAGCGGGACAAAATTGACCTGCATTCGAAGATGAAATGGAGGTCATTAAGATAGCCTTAAGCCAATTATGCTGCCGTGATACTAAATTCACCAACGTGGTAATTCTTTCGGACTCACAGTCAGCAATACAGTCAATTTAAAACAGTGAACCACCCAAAACAGCTGAGATCCACGAATGCAAAAACTGTATCAGCTACACAAACAAAAAACAAAATAATAGTTCCTCAATGGATCCCTGAACACTGTGGCATTATAGGCAATGAGCGCACTGACACACTTGCTAAGAAGGGGACCACAATTTTGTAAGCTATAGACCGGCATATATTTTTCTACACAATGAAGACCTTAATCAGGAGAGAATTCAAGACTTCAAGAAGCATTTGATATAATATTTCTACACAATGAAGACCCTAATCAAATGAAAAAGAATAATATTGCAGATATGCCTGAACTAGTAAGCATAAAATTAATAATAATGGATTTAAAAGAAGGAAGCACCTATTCGATCGGAAGAAAGCTAAAAAGCCACTTGAAATTATTGCCTAGAAATTGCTGCATAACTACGTCAAAACGATTAAAAGAGGAATTCGAGCTGCAAGAGGAAAATAAAAAAAGGTTGCCTTGTAGTATACATAACGGACGAAGGGAAGCAAGGCAATCAGCACTAAACACATGATGATATTCTACTTTCTACACATTACTTTAATTTTCCCCACTAGACTAATGTGCTCATTTGCTGCAGTAAAAACGATAAAAGTAACTGTGTTAAGAGGCCCCAACTGACCGCTACGTTTCCTGTTGACTTGCACGTATTGATAGGACTCCGGTGAGGAGATGGCAGAAATATCATCAGAGTTGGACGAGAGCAACGAAGGTACATTGATGGAGGGTGGAGAACCAGAACCCTCTGAAGAACCTAAAGGCGCCAAATGTCCACTCCATGTCGGTGGCTGGTGTTTTTGTAAAACACTACGAGGCTGAGTGCTGCTTATGGACTGATGATGCGGCTGTTGACGATGATGGTGATTGGCAAAACCGCCATTAGTTAGGGATTGAGAATGAGGCGGTGTAGTTGGATCGGTCTTAGTGCAGACCAGTCGATTCCTGTTAGTCTTTACAGGAATACTGCCACTATCTTCATCGCCTGGGAAAAATGAGAAGGCAAATTGACAAATCGTCAGGGTGGCAAAAAGGTAAATATAGCTATTACATGGAACTTGTGTGGACTTCTTAATCTTAATATAACTTCTTAATCTGATATAACGATAATAAGAAAAAAATTTAGCGCATTTAAACGAATATGCTAATATTATTAATCATTTACAAACATTAAATAAATTTTTCCGGCGAAAATTGCTTATATATGCGTGAGTGTCTGATACTTCTTGAATGTCTTTAGCGGTCTTCTGAAGAGTCCGGAGTAACGGTCAGGCCGAGAATTGTACCTGCTGTCCGAAGTTTCGGATTCCAACCCGGAAATAGGTAGCGCGTCGAGATAAATCTCCATTGGATTCCTTTTTTGATCCAAAGATACAGCATACGATAGAAAACCCTGATTTGTTCCTCCTATTATGACATGAGAAGTTGCCTTTACATGGTATCAACGATTTGCTCTTCCTGACTACTGAGAGTAGACGGAGAGCATCAAAAGATAATACTCCGACAACGAAAGAAGTCCTCAAATCGAGCAGAAGAGAAATGAATAACATTTCTGGACACAATAACTTTTGGCAAGCGATGATTGATGAATACCCCACAAAGACTATTCATGACGTTCCCGAATGTGACAGGCATAGTGAGTATAGCACCTCAGGTCCCTTTGAAACAGGAATAAACAAAAACAGATAGGCAATTTCTCGAATAAGTCTAGCAAGACCAGAATTAACATGTAAATACAAAATTTAAATTTGAGGACATATTAGATCCCAATAATAAAAAAGTGCAGCCTCTCATTCCTTCTTTACAACCACTTGCAAGAGAAACAGTTTTAGCAAAGACCGACTTCCTCAGGTTGCTTATTTTTACCATTCGTAAGTACAAGTCAAAGGGGGTAGAAAGACGAGATTTCGTTTAGCTCGAATGTGGTTGTACTGAACAAGAAATTTTAGACTTGACCTTGGTGGAGGTAAAAATACAACAACCTCCTTTATGCCCACAAAGTTGGCGTATTCTATTGGTCTGATGATCAAGCAGTCAGGAGATATCAGGACTGATTGCTGCTTGGGCACGATAAGCTGGAGAAAATTCGTGTTGAAACAATCTTAGGCACGACAAATTTCATAATGCTGAAGTGCTGGGCAGCCATGCCGTGTGCCATTGAGTGAGGTGAAACTCAGACGGAGCAACATCTGGAGAATACGGCGGGTGAGGTCAAATTTCCCATTTCAGCGTTTCGAGATACTTTTTCACCACCACTTTGGAAATGTGAGGAGTTCTAACATTATCATGCTGTAAAATAACCTCTTTCTCGTGTCTCTCGTTGTACTGTGGCCGTTTTTCTTTTATCTTGAGCACGTCTCAGGCGCACCAATTGCGTTCTATAACGCTCACCTGTGGGGGTTTCAGGTGGCTTCGGACAGTTTTAGAGGCTCATAATAAATTACGCCAAGCTGGTCCCTCCACCAAACGCAAAGCACGACTTTTGGGCCATTGACATTCGGCCGAGGTGTTGACGTAGCAGTATGACCACCAGGCAATCCCCGTGGTTTTCTGTGCTTGAATTAGGGTTAGAGTTACTGCAATTTACCCATTTTTCGTCCCCACTAACAATACCATGGAGAAATCCCTTTCCCCTTTGCCTTTCAAGCAGCAGCTGTTCACAAGCAAACAAACGTCGCTCCACACCTCCTCTTGGTTTCAACTCGCAAAATAACTCGTGGGGTACCCAATATCTCAATATCCTTCTTTCTCAATCATTCCCAACTGTTTCAGGCGTTTTGAAATGGCTTGCTCACTGATACCCACACAATGATTCTGATAATTCTTCTTCTGTTTCATACGACTCTTCACTAACAATCGCTCGCCTCTAATTCTGCATCTTCAGCTAATTTTTCCCACCGTCCACCAATATGCTGGTCTTCGACAGCAAAATCACCACTCACCACTTTAAATGTTGGAACAATTCCCGCCGACACGTTCTCTCACTAATAGCCCTACTAATAGGCCATAAGTGGCTGAGATAATCCGCTGAGCCTCAGCCAGTCCGCAGATTTTGTCATATTCAAATAAAAAGGCAATACTTCCCACAAATGACGAGAATTTGGTTAAAATTCGGACATATTTAGTTAAAAATTGCATTATTATGCAAACACAAATTAAGTTCTATCAAAGTAGGGTTATATTTACAAATGTCAAAACAAAGTGTTCGACATCTGGGATTAATATATTTCAACTCCTACCGACTACTACCGCCATCTTTTGGAAAACGGTGGGAACAAAGTGGTAGACTTAATACATGATGACTGAATCGGTGCGATCGACAATATTAGGTTTTTTTTTATTCAAAATGTCTACTTAGGAACGTTATTCAACGATCCAGATGAGAGACAAACGACACTAAGAATGGCATAAGTGCTCATTCTGAAGTTAAAAGAAATAACTTAGAAATATTTGATAAAAGTCCACAGATGGAAGTCAATCCGAAGCAGAGCTGAAATAGATCGTTTTGGCATTAGACGTAGCCTTGAGTCTTCTTCAAGAGCTTAGCCCAGTTTGTGGTTTGTAGTGTCTGGCGACATATTACATTTCGTTTTTGTTACGCTTCCTAAAGTAGGATGTTGAAAGAAGGCCGCCCAATAAAACCAACACTAGATTGCCATTCCGGTTCCTGCTCCCTTACTTACAGCTCAGGTTCAACAACAAACTATTCTTCGAAGAAAGGCCTACTTTATTTGATGTAAACAGACGGAAAACTTTAGTCACTTCCTATTAATTCAACAGTGTAGAAGAGCCTTCATCAATATGGATGCAATAATAGGGACTTTTCACTTAACCGGAGTTGCACACAATCCCAACAGCCTCTTTCGAGTAGAAAGCCGAGAAACCTTTAGACGAGCTTATAGAAGGGATACTTGACGCAGACAGCATAGCAGACTGGCAAATAATGAAACGATGCCGCTTTTTGGTATCAAGAAGCCCTGGTTAAGAGGCTATTGTTTGAATCCTCGCCTCCTGTATTCCCACGAGAAAACCAAGAAGTAAACGAGTTGCCATTTGTAAATCGTAGTTTATACACTAAAGATGGGAGTGGTGCAATCACCCATTCTGTAAATTTGGACAATTTCAAGTGTTAAACTTCTTCCCATTTCTCTAACGAATTAGAGCTGAATTATGAAGCATTTAAGCATGAATTCAAGGCTCTATTCATTAAATCAATACAAGTTGATCCTAATTATCTGGGAAAGCAAAATAGTATTTGTAGACGTGGAATTGGTAGACTCAGAAAGTTCACTGCTCAATGACCACTGTCATGATTTATGCTTTCAGTTGGCAAGTTAAGACGTATTTTTTCTTTTGATAACTGGTTAATGAAATATGTGCAAATGAAAGTTCAAGTGAATCATAACCTAGATTCACGACCTAGATTCACCGTTGAGGGTCTTACTTCTTCATGACAAAATCATCAATCATATGACCAAATATACCAAAATTACTTTAAACTATTGACAGGCAAATAAAACATCCAAGTGTTAGTAGAAAAGCAGAAAAAATAACTGAAAGGTCTGTATAAAGGAATGTTCAGAAATAAAAGTTTCTTCATAAGATAAGCTACTCTCTAATCTGTAAGCAAATCCCCTTGACTTCTGCTAATTATCTACTATTTTTTTCTAAAATAGCGGTTAATGAGCACATCTGTAACTGGATATAATGGTATCAGGACGACAACAGATTTAAATTCGTCCACGACAAATGCTAAATAACAAAAATGAAGTGTCAACGAAATAAGGCTACTAGCCAGCAGAGAGACCATTGATGACGAGCCAACAAACGTACCCACGTGTTTGATAGATGGAAGCTACCCCGCATTAAGAAGATAGTAGGATCGGTATTTATATACAGATTAAAATCATATATAAGATACACAATCCCACACCCGTCTAACTAATTTCCCAATGCCATATAACACAGCAGAGATTGGGTTAGGGTTTCTTATGATGGTAAAGAATAATAATTTGCACTTTTTTCAAATCAAAGATCGACATCATAAAAATATACCGCTTGATGCTTATTTTCGAGGGAATGACAAGAGATTAAAACCGTGCATTAAATTTTAACAGCTTAGCATATGAACCAGAATAAAAATAATTGTTAACAGAGTAAATTAATGAAGACTTGTGCATCGAAAAAGATAATACTAAAATACAGAGAACGGATAACCTAGTGATATTGAGGATGAAAGAGAAGTACCAAAAATAAACTTTATGTAGAGCATGGCAAAGTTTATTCTAAATACTACTTAACGAAAAATGTTAGATGATTGAATAAAAAGAATACTTAAAAAAATTACATTAATATCCCGCTGAGAAAAAAAAACTCACGTGGTGGAGAGTAGGTTGGTGAAAAATCTTGGAAAACATAGAAAGATTAATATTACACAAATAATTGCACCCAAAAAATTGCCACGAAGGTGAAAGATGGAAAGGTGTGTCTAAGAATAGGATTTTAAAACAGTTTTGACGAATACATTTTCTAACAGTACAGTTTCAATTATTTAGTACTGCAATACTGAAATTTGTGACAAATAATTAGAAATTAAAGTTAAATCAGAGATGACTGGTTTGGTGCTTTCTTCCGATAGACGCTAAGAAGTTACAACATTAACTTCGAGGATTGGTAATAACCTTCTGATCATTTAATTATATAAAAACACATAAAGTTAGATAAAAGGGTATGGGTGTCTATAAGGTCACAATTAAAGCGCAAAGTGAAATTTAATAAACAGCAACTTACTGTTAGCAATTGTGTATCCATTCTCATACATTTGAAGTCGAATTTTAAGACATTCATTCTCCTTTTCCAAGTAACGTATACGATCAATGGCCCGACGCAAAACGGCGGATTTGTTGCTCTAGTGGAGGTGAAGATGATTAGACTAAGAGAATTATTTCAATTGGGCAAGAAAGTCAATACAAAGGTAGAAGTCTGAAGTTGGTGATAAAACCAAAATAAGACGACGCAAATTACATGTGTCAAACACATCATTTCAACTAATATAGAATGGTCTTATTCTGGAAATAGTTTAAAATATTGACTTAAAAGCATGACTTTACACAACGATTCCTTGCAGTTATACTCTTTTATAAGAAGAATATCTGCGGATAGTCATTACGAGAAAAAAAATATTTCAAACAAGTAGCTCTGAAAAAACTTCAATAAAAGGCGGTCTTTAAACAAACCAGCAAATACAAACATGACTGTTCTATCAAATAAAGTCTAAGAAACACGATTTCTAACAAAAAGCAATAAATACTTTTGCATCATCCCCAGAACTTGCGTTCAAGAGCTCTCGAAGTTCATTGATTTTGCCATTGATACTTTGACGATATCGTTTCTCAATAGCATTGTGTGGTGAACGTCGATTAGATTTACTGTCATCGCCATGAACTAGGAAAGGTTAATTGTAAAATAACCATTGAGTAAAATGCATTTCAGACAGAAAATATGTTCATAAAGTGACTAACCCACCTGATGCATCGCAATCACTTGGTGCAAGTTTGCAGACATTACTTGAATAGCCATTTGAAGAACAAACTGAAACTGACGATAGACCATTGCAAGCCCCATTCTGCGAAGCACAGGAGTAAAATGCTGAATTCATATTATCAACTACGATAGGATGTGGTGGCTGATGCAGAGACCTTTCTTGAATTAAAGCATTCTTCAACTGAGGATGTTTGTCGTTTTCAATACCATTCAAAGATATGGGCTTGTCATTTCCATTTTCAATAACACTGTTGCTACCAATAGATATTTGTGGAGCTGGAGGAACAAAAGCCGTCGATGGCTGTGGTCTAAGAAGGCTCGCTAAAGTGCTATTTTTCTTGGAAGAATTTTCATCACTGGGTTGCGCGTTTGGCGATTGAGCTTCACAGCTTGTTAGTATGAAATCCAAATCAGCATCAGCGATAAAGCTTGTAAATGTATCGAAGTCAATATCTTCAAAATTAGCTGAGAGAGCATCGCCGAAATCCTCAAACGACGAATTCATCGTCATTATGAGCCCACTCGTAAGTTGTCGAGGTCATCTGCTTATGCTAAGAAAGCAAAATGTAATGAAGTAAAAATTATGTATAAAATAAATATAATTATAATTTATGATTTTAAAAATATTAAAGAAATCGTAATCCAAACATTCACGTTTCATATTAGTTATTAATTAAAAAATTTCCAGGAAAGATATTGTAAAAATCAAGTAATAAAGTAACTAAAATTAAATTTATTCAATATTCCGTGTTTGATTCTTTCACCAGTTAGGTTACAGAACAGATATTATTTTAAATCAAGATAGCCTATTTATTGTTAAGAGAGCTTCGACAACTTGTACAGGTCTCTGTGCAAAACTGTGTGGCATAAAAAATTCAATAATGCTAGAAAAAGAAATGCTTCAATAGGTAATGCTAATTTTTTATCCACAGGCATGTGGTTTCATCTCAAAGAGTATCTTATCTCTCTTGAACTTTAGTTATAAATTAATTATGCAAGAATGCCAGATAAAAAATCAACTTCGCATATCTATCAATACAACTAATCAAAACAAGGTGCTCAGGAGTCGCGAAATTTAAATATCATTATAACCGGTTTAAAAAAATATTTTTTATGTAAATAATATATGATTTGCCCATTAATCCTTTAAATGCACCTACTTCAGTGACCTTCTGTTTAAGAAAGTTCCCTTATGTTGCTTAATCAGTTGGAGGTGTTATTATCAGCTCTCTTCTGTAGGTCAACGTAACCAGTTCTTAGATCCCTTAAGAAATGATACTAAATACAAATATAATCCAGCAATATCACGGTATCAGATCAGACCGCATCTCTTTTCAACGATTGCAAGATCCCTATTTGGCATCATTTAAATATTCATTGATGTAAAAGAATTAAGAGAACCGAAAATAAAAGGCTGAAAAAAGGAGTTTTGTACATGGGATTTACTTTTAAGGAAAATAGTGTCTAATTATACGTAGCAAGTGGAAAAGAAAATTTTACCTGATTTGATTAATGTGGCCACTTTCTTGCTAAATTTGATTTTCCTTTGATATTACTTATAATTAGCTCAATGCATAGTCAAGTTACGTGCCAATTACATGCCTATGGGATTATGCCATATAAAGTTATACCACCGGGATTCCATATTGCTAAAATTTGAAATCGGGGACTAAATTCATATCTAAATGATGATACAACGGCCAAAATGCCATCCAACTGAGATAGGAGGAGTTCACATGGGTTTTTAAAAATCATTCTACGAAAATGCGTTGATTTTTCGCCTCTATCCTCCAATAACCCTAACTCTTTTTCCTTTATTGATTCTGTTTCATTTAAATATATACCTTCACCCTCACGCACTTCAATGTTAAGTGGCTGCCTTTGTGTTCATACACTCATGTCGGTACACTTATCATTTGTCTACGTGTACAGTACTCTCTTCTCTCTATTCCAATCGCTATCAATTCTCAATTCCTATTTAAATTGGTCCTACACGGTAGACTTGGGTTTGCATTCAACTCCTAGTATTTTGGTCGACGAGACAGTTGAGGTCTGTGGATAGCTGCTGCCCATTGGCCTGAACTCCTCAGTTTGTGACTTCAGCAAACTTATACAAGTCCTAGCTGAAAAGCATACAAAGTTCTTAAATTACGAATTTCCCTGCATTGTAAATTAAACAAAGGTCATACAATAAGTATGTAAATATTTCCCATATTCTTTTTAAAATCTTTATTCGGAAAGTTTTATTTTCTCTTTTGACAATACTCCACCGTTGTTGGAAAGAAACAATCTTTGTGTTAAAATGGGTAATAAATCATTTAGATAAAATTTGAATGCTTTTCGAAGAATATCTACATTTATTTGATACAGAGTGCTTTACTTATAAACTGACAATTTCATACACATCACAAGTTTCATGAAATTTGCACATAATTAATTATTAAGATTTAAGGAGGATTTCATGGGAATTTTAATTGTGATTCACAATCTCAGATAAATACTAATATGAATTATGAATAAAAATAAACTCATCATAGCATTGAAATCCTTCCAGTAAACATATTCTTGGTTAGATAAATTTCGGAATAATCGGTGCAGACAATAGAGGTTGCTCACATAATAATACCTCATTAAATAATGAAACAAATTATGAAATATGATTTCTAACATTTTGAATATTGAATATAAGAGACTAATTGATTATATTTCCACTTATCTTTTAAATCAATATTAAATTTCACATGATCCCGTCAACAATATTCGTCATTTAATTTTCTTCTGATGTCAATAAATTGACTACCAAATAGAAAAATTTTCAATGCAGTCTTATAAGAGTATTTATTTTGCTTTCAGTTATCATGAACTAGTGTATATTTAAGGTCTCGATAACTTGTGATTTTAATTATTAAAAACATGCTTAAGATTTCCCAAATGAATAATGGGAAAATCACGTTTTCGCAAAATTTATAACTTCGAGGAAAAACTAATTTCCGCATATCTTGAAAGATTAAATCTCGAAACCGATTCCTTTTGTCTCCGTAAATGAGAAATCACACCGATTGGATTTTAATAATGAATCTGTAGGGACTCAAATTTAGCATAACAAATGCATTACCAATGACCAATACCAATACGATCAATCAATGGTCAATTCCAATACACGGTTTTCCGACCAATCAATGGCTCAAGTCATATGAGGTCACCACACCATAGTGTATATAATAACTCAGTTCCACGTCATACATACACAGTACACAGCGCGCCATACTAAATAAACGTATCCACGGTATACGTCTATTTCTTCTATTCTGGGAGACTTACCAACTATGAGAATTTGTCACTGAGGTTTCTGAGAACAGTCAAGGCTAATTAAGGTAGCTAATCCGCTACAAATCAATTAAGTAGAATTATTTGGACAGAAGAAAAAAATATGTAAAGTTTAGGCATTAATACGAAATTTCAATTATTTAGTTAAGATAAAAAGGTATTCTACGAGTTATACTAAATCTCTGCAATTTATTTAAAAGTAACATTGAATGTTGGCTGAAGTGAAATTTTAAGAAACACAGTTAACTCTAATTTGAACATGTGTAGAAAAATCCTTGTTTAGTTAATTATGTGGTCTACTTTTTAAATGCTTAAGTAATCAATGTCTTCAGGACATTATACTTAAAGTCTGTGACAGGCGTTTGTTCATTCACAAATAGATGTAAAAAAGAAGGGAGATATCTGTGAACTACTCTGCTGTGAAGCTCGAAATCTACCAACACTCTGTCGATCAGAATCAACCTGTGGTGTTGGAGCATACTCAGATTAGCATCAATTTCGTCACCTCAGGCTTGGCAGACGTGACCGTAATGCCACCACCGCATCAAAAAAAGTGCCTTCTAATTCACATCTTGGGGTGAAATTTAAAATACCGCAGCTTTACCGATTTCACTAGTCGACACGAGCCAAGTTTAGATGGTTTGTTAGTCATTTCTACCAAAAGTGTTAAGGAAGTGCACATTTACTTTCATGATGCAAATGCAATATCTCTGCTTTATCACACATAAAGGTATTTCATATAGCATATTGGCTTTTTTTCCAATCCCAATGCTATTATTTTCCCTTTTGGCCTCAATAGCTAAGCCTATTACGATTTGTCAATTTAGGAATTAAATTAATCTGATTGCATGCATAAAATTCAATATTTTCACAGTCTTTAATAATGAATCCTCCTGGCTTTATCTTCAACAATTTTTAGATAGATTAGAAATTTTTATGAAATTTGTAACATCCTTTAGCCCACCCACCGGAGTACTGACTAGTCACTCCACTTGACACATACGTGAACACAGCTTACTTACGCATATTCACCTCCAGGAAAGCAAAAATCCTGCGAAATACAACATGCTTTCACTTTTAACGCTTACAGATATATGTTTTCGCAATTTGATACTGTTGTGAGCCTACAAATTTATTACTTTCTTACCGTAATTTACCGACGGCAACATCAGAAGGCTGTTACTAAGTTCAGAGTACTGTAACAAATGAGGAACATCCACAACCATAGGCTCACAAAGAGGTAGTATGTTTACGACTTAAAATAGAATTATAATGTAGGTTGTCGAAGTGAATGCCATGGAGGATGGAGAACCCTATATCATCTGAGCCCCAAAATCACCAACCTCACTGCTTTTTCAATTTGAAATTCCTGCAACCTTAACCCTTCATTTTATCAATCTGATTTTCAAAAGGAAAATATGGATGACGCGCTTTCATGAGATTTCGTATCAATCTTCTTTACACATCATTCTTCTTGCACTCAAGTTTACAAGACCGATCACATTTGTGCATATGATCCTGGGATTGGATTTCACCACTTAAGGAATCAAAACTTGAAGATGACAACTTGACAGGTAAAATTAAACTCCCCTTGTCTTTTACAAATAATCCAAGAAGGAAGTTAAACCACCAGTCTTTTCCACTCTTGAAAACTTTAATAGATGTTTTTTCTTGAGCATATCAATTCGTAAAACTTGATATGTCTTCAAGAGAATGATAAATTGAACAAAAATGGTCAAATTAGTTAATGTGAATCATTTTATCAAAAGAGGACGATGCTACTTTTTTATAAAAGTAGCCATGAATGTCTGTCACACGGGAGTTTAAAATAACAATAATTCTGCCAGTAGAGACACTTTAAGAAACAAAATTTGACTAAATATCCTAAAATGGAAGTAATGATCATCCAATAACTAACAATATACAAAGACCAAATGAATTAGAGTACAAATGAATAACTACTATAAGGATGAATTGAAAGGTCAGAGGAGCAGAGGCGAAATTGGTGTTCTTAGTTTATTGATAAGCTATGGACTATTAGGCCAGAAGTATGAATTGGATAGGTGCTCAGCGCTCAGTAGGACTGAACAGGTCTGCTAGGTGGAGTGGGCATGTGTTAAAAGTCGATGAATTCGATAACCTTCTGTGCATATCCAGTTAGTAGAATGCTATATGGTACCTATTATCAATAATTAATAAGTTAGGCAAAAATATTGGCTTACATAAGTTTCTCAATTAAAGAAGGGCCATTGTGTTTGACCAGTTTTCAAGCCTTTTGAAAACGCTTTTTGGATGATTCTTTTAATTAATGGAAAAATAGCTGTTGGTCACTTGTATCACTCTATGTTATACAAGCAATCAGTTTTTTATTTATATTTACCAAATGCCAAAAATTTATTTAGTGAAAAATCGGTGATACATTAAACATTTTTCTAAACGCTATTTTTAACCTCATGAATAGAAATGGAACTCACTTAATTTACTTGACGGGTTTCTATATACCTCAGCTAAACAAATACATAAATTCAAATGGATAAAGTAGACTATTTAGAAACATTTTTGGTCGTTAGTTAATTATCTTATAATATCGGAACATGGCCGTGGAAGTCTCAGATTATTTGACTTCTCGGCATCTTCATCCACTAATATTTTTAAAAAATTGTATTAAAAAGAAAAACCGTATGCGTCAACAGGCATAGCCCAACGTTTTTCATTTTCACAAACACCCAATTTGGCAGTTGACCTGAATGCACAGGGAACGGCAAGACGCCATGAAAGCTGAAGTACTTATAAAGTTCAAGGTCGTCGACTTGGTTAGTCAGTTGAAAATAATGGTGTTTTATGTTTCAATAAAAGTGTCAACTAATTTTTGATTATCGCATTTTTTGAAAAACATTTCAATTAGGGAAAAAGAAAAGCTTCCGTAAAACGATATTTTCAAGTTTAATTTCCTTCCAAAAATACCTTCATTGAAAATTTTTCCGATAATCCATTTGGAAACAATTGCAGTACTCTTGAACTCATTTGAGAACCTAATGCATTTTACACATAACTGATATTTCGGAAAAGTCATGTGGAAAAAATGATTTTCACAAAAGTCATTTTGATATATTATTTTTAAACCACTAACTTTGTTTGTTAATTACTGCGCTTAAATTAACAGACTTTAAAATGAGCGTGCGCCCATCATACCGTGACTCAAACGCATTCTTTTGAATCTATTTAATTCCAGAGGCAAAATAGCAATACAACTTTACATCAGGGTAGGAAAAGAGTTGTCATAAGTGAAATGGAGTAGTTTGACAGTGGAAACAATAGACCAAGTTTCAGGCGAGCCCTACTTAATTTGACCTAAAAAATTGTTGGATTAACTGTTCTTTTCGAGTCGAAATTTCTTCAGATTTTCCCCATTTTCATCATCTTGTCCTTCGTGGAGAAAAATTGGATGACAGAACCTAGTCAAATTTTTTAATCAACCTCTTTTCACATAATTATTATCGTTGGAAGATCACCTCTGGTTTTGTGGCAATTGATCCACCGGTACCTTCATATGAAAGTAGCTGGTGACACAGAGAATCCACAAGCATAATTTCCTTTTTATGCGCACCATTCAGTTATGGCTGATGTTTAAAAATGGTAAATTAAGCATTCTTACACATAATCGATTTTTGCAGTTGGCAATACCGGAAAAGTGTTAATGCAGCCAAATCCTTTTTTTGAAATACTTTACTATTTAATGTAATATTATATTTAAAGGGGGGAGGGGTGGGGGAGGGGTGGGGGATGGGTATTTAAATGGTATGATTCATCATTCGAACATGTACTTACCGATATTAAAATGACTGTATCACAGCTTTAAATCGAACGCCGAGACTAGGAGTGAAATTGGAATGAATCTCGGCTAGACAATTTGTGGCAGTAGTTAAAAGAGCATCGAAAGAGGCTGTAAAATATTTAAATCGAGTGAGCTATAAACTATAAAGATCCGAGATGACCACAATTTGATGGGTAAATTTCGATTGCGGTTCTATTTAGCATAATGTAACTCGAAATAGCCTCGCTCTCTCCCACACTGTGCCCCAAAATTAATCAAAATTGAATATTCTTTTTGTCCAATAATACCTCATAGGTCTATATTATTAAAACAATTGCCACATACATTTTACCTCATCGATCAATTCTTTATTCAGTCCTTTATAATCATTGTAAGTAGATGGAGTCATCGATTTGCCAATTACCTATGGGATAATCGCTTTAACATTAACCCCCTTTAACGCCAGAATTATTTTTTTTTGAAAAATGCAACCAACCGCACTCACGGGTGTCTCACAGCGGACTATTATCACCAACGTGATGAGTTTTGGTGGTATCAGGCAAAACCTATAGACGTATTGAATATGTTTCAAAGAGCAAGAGAACTTTCTGTTACGAGACTAGTACCAATGGAGCTTATTCTGAAAGGGGATCGTACGATCCTAAGGGCGTTAAGGGGTTAAGACCAACTCTCATTGGGGGGAACAGCCATTGGTAATTACGTGTTTATTCAAAGTTGTCCATTGAGATGTGCTCTGGTTTCCTCTTTGGAGGTAGAAAGGAGAGTACTGTAACTTACATCACAATTCCATCCATTGGATAAGCCTAAGTAATAATATTTCAATTTGGCGTTTGGTAAGAAATACTTTTCTGTTTAGTGAATAACGTTACATTATGTTCATTCCAAAAAAGCGGTCAAAAGTTAAGTGTTTAATGTACAGTGGCCAGTGCACACGTCTGACTAGTTAGAGGTCATGAAATCCAGTGATATAGGTGGTCGATTTTGATCAACCTGAGGAGTGAATGAATGCGATTTTTCTACTAGAGCTATTCAATGATACCCAATCAAGGTATTAACAACATGTCTCCTCAATGACTTTGAAAAAAATTTAATTTCCTGATGAACGATTTCCTTTCCCAGAACTGCATGGACTCCGCTCAAGTAATCAAAAATAGTTGAATTTTTCTCAAATCTGAAGGTTCGCAGAAAAATTAGTCATAGACTGGTCAAAGAATACACACTAACGCTGATCTCGTGCATGCACGCACTAAACTCTGCAAGATCACGTGATATATGAATGAGTCACCGACGTTGCAGATCATAAAAGAGGACCATATGTAGGTGTCTAGATTAAATTAGCTGCACATTTCGCTCTATTCAAAGAAGATATTGATTTTATTGATTTAGGCATTGACTGTAATTTATAAACAGTTCAAAGCAGAATTTCGATTGGATACTTCTTTCTACTGCGATTCAATGATACCGGAAATTGGAAATAAAATTTTTCGCCAACGCCTTTTCAAAATTCTCTTGAAGTTGTCGTAACCAATCCTTTGTCTGTGTGTGTGTGCGCGCGTAGATTTAGACTTTGTCATATGAGACTTTAATAGTATATTATGCCAATACATCATACTGAAATCACGAATATAGATTTTACCTTCGACTAACCCACATTATGAGAGGATTAAAGGAACCTTAACAGCATTTTTGGCTATAAAGCGATGGGAAACTGAAACTAAAAGCCAGCACTTTGCGCAAAGTTATTACTGAATAATTAACTTTTAAACCGGCTTCAGCTCAGTTTTCCTTCGTTCTACGGCTTTTTAGAAAACCATCCTCTAATCGTTATTGTTAACTGAAACTACTCAGTAATTTAAAAATGCTTTTTTTATTTAATCCTAATATCTACAATGATTCACTGCACACTTTATCGTCAAAATTTTCGATTTAATACGGTCTTCAAATTGTGCTTGAAATACTTAAAATTCTATTCAACTAAGTCTGAGGTCAGCGACCTTGGCCTTCAGGTACCACTTAGATGTGGGTAAAATAAAAATAAACTCTATTGATGGCGGTGATGATAGCATTTTAAGATAGGTTTCTTAAACGTAGATAATTCAATTCACTAATTACTTGCCTAAATGCACACTGTCACATCTCTAATAGTATTTTTTTTTTCAAAAAATGTTTGATTAGTTAGCTGATGATGGTGATGATGGGCAAATGAAATATTTATTACGGGCACAGTTTATTGCCCATATAATGATCCCCAATAAATCGAAGAGCGTAAAGAAAGCATAAGATTCTTTTGACAGAGTTTTCGTAGAAATCGATTCCGAATTCAGGAACAATAAGGCGAAATAATTTCTCCTGCTCACAACTATTAAACCTTATATAGCAGGTCTGATTTCATTAAAATGAAATAAGCCAAATGACAATCTCTAAAGCATGGCTGGTCTTATTGGGAGTCATTTGACAAAGTACATTCGTTTTCAAAAGCTTAAGTGATTGTGGTCAGCGTTTACTACCTCTCAATATTCGGGTTATATATGGCTTAGGTTAATTAGATTGTGTATTTGAAATCTTTCTTATCAGAACCTGGTTTATACGAAGGAACAATTATTGTGAGTAAATTTTGTCGACCAATAGCTGACTCAATAATATGTCTCATATTTTAAAGCAACCAAGTCATTAAATGAGGTCAACCCACTATGTACTAATTAACATCCGAGTTCATTGAAGAAAAGTGCTTTCCAGTAAATGAACTTGCTAACATTTAGTGGCTGAAATACGTTACTCCATTCGCCACCAAATTGTAGTCAGTAAAATAACGATTTTTAGCCATGTCAAAAAAAACATTTCAAGTGCTATTTTATCTGATTTGCTTAGGAAGAAAACCCCCGGGAATAGAACTTTGAGGAGGGTACTGCTCATGTCAAACAGAATTAATTAGCGTGGTCGGTCATCTACGTCACCAGATGTGGATAAACTCAATATGATTTGAGAAGAAAGGATTCTGAAATATCTCCGGAATAGTGTTCACTCGACTCAGAATGTGACCCTAAAAACATTGAACGCTATTTTATTTTTCAAGCCTTGATTGCATAATATATACGGTGTGACGCAAAGATTTTCCATACTTCGAATAATCTTAAGACCTCATAAATACTGTTTGGCGTGCCTTAGCGATTGACCTGAAGTTGACCTTTAGAAAGTTAAATTGTTAATAAATTAATTCGTTTTAATCAAAACAATGCGAATTCAAATTCCACGTTAATCCTACCGTTGAAAGAAAGAGATGTGTACAACTTTCAACGTCACGCTTCAGGGAGGGAGGGATAGTAAATTTTGCTCTGGAAGGTAAAATTTTTCCAAAAGAGCTATCTGTGTTTGGTGTCTATTTGCTCTTTGGAACTTTTGGAATTGAATTAAATTAAATTGAATTGGTTGCCTGATTTTGGAAACAAAAATGGTCAAAAGGTTAACTGAAGAGTCCAAATACTTTAGTTTTAACTCAAACCAACAACACACATCTATTTTACTATTGATCATCAGTGGAATCAAATCGAAAGAATATAAGAATCGGAACGTGTCAAGTTGACCTATCACAGAACGCGAATGTCTCGAGAGGCATCTTATGGCGCACGCGTAATCTCCCATGCGCACACAAAGAGCGCCCCAATTAAAAACAGGGATGCTAATTTGATTTCATTCCATTGATTGTACCAATTAAGTGCTATAAAGCATCCTCAACTAGATTATAAAATGCTGCTTTTAGCTGAAAGTGTCTACTTATAGATGCATGGGTTTAACTGTAATGTTAAAACGAATTTGGAGGTTTGAACTGGAATGAACTGGAATGGAACTAGGAATTAGGAATCAACTCTAAATTGTACGTGGAGCTAATGATTTACGGAGATACCTCACAGATATTCATCTTCGAAATGTTGATTTCACAATGCACTTGGAAACTCAAAATCTCAAGGGATAAATTTCAAACAAGTATAACATTCTCAAATATTTCAAGCTCAGAGAATTTTAAATTAGTTAGACACCAATTGTTGACAAGATTAGTACAAAAATCAAACCAAAGCTTTCTGTCTCGTTCTGAACGCACCTTGATGAATTTACCAGCTGCTAAATCGAATCCGGGTTAATTCACTAAATCGTCATTTCTAGTAAGTGAATTTTATGGGATTAGCTCACAAAAAAGCCTGTCGAGAGAACAAATGCCTGAGAAGTTAATGTCTTTTCAGAAACGCGAACAGTTTCCCTAAAGATACAACCATATATTCACCAATACCTTATTTTACTACTGACCTCATGCTAGACGCAATAATTAGGTAAAATTGAAATTTTTATAAAAGGCAAATTAGTTCATTGTTTTGTGATCGGTATTATTTAGTGCGACTAAATTTGCTGATGATTCTCAAGTCCATTTAGGAAAACGTTTTAAAACGGTGACGCATGTGCCACCAATGCATAGGCAATCTTGAATGAGTTAAACTTACCTAGAACTCTTGAACGCGGAAGGACAAATTACGAAATACATCGAGATTGCCGTTATGACTTAAAGTTTGAGGATGCGCCTATTTCCTTAGATTGCATAGACACTGGCAAATATCGAAATAAATTATTCAATTGCTTAATAATCCATATGCAACACTCTGCTCCTGGCTAAGTGAGTTGAAATTAGACTTCTTAATTTCCACTTTGGGGTGCGCGATTGACTTACCTCCACGTGGTGCACCCTGGGCAACGTATTCCCATACGACAAAAAGTCTATAAACCGGCAGTTGACTTCAAACCACCATGACCCCACTGTATGTCATATTCCACCGCTTCCACAGTACTCACCTTAACTTGCCTTTTTCTCTACCTTTGTCTCTCTCTTTTACTTCTGTTAATCGCTCTTCTGTTCCCCCTTTCGACTTTTTGCGACTCCCCTCGGTGAAACCCAAAGTCAACTAATGGGCTAATGGTAACCATCATACGGCCTGCCATTTGATAAAAATAAATTTCCACTTTTATCTCTAAATAGCATTTTGAGTCTTTTCCAGCCGACAGCCATATTTTGCAGCCAAAGTGTTGCAGTGACCTGCTGACCTCTTCATAAATAGTAAGGCTCTAAAATTAGTTAGAAGGCACTGATCTAATGACATTCAATTATTTATTTAACGCCTGTAAAACCACTACCCTTTCTTGTTTGAGCTTCATTACCTTTAAATTATATAACTCTAACTGTCAAATATGTTTTTATTTAAATTAATTAATTAACTTGACAAAGCCTAGTCCGGGGCGATGCTTTAGTGATTACATTATTAAGGTCACTTAATCAACGAAAGTGACCCATTAATATCTTTATTACCAATACTACTTGGATATAAATTTACATTACATTAAAGAATGCAGTTATCATAGCAGGGGAAGATATGATTTTTCTCAGGTAATCATAGGAGCTCAAATGCAATTTTCATTCCTTTTGAATTTGAGAAATACACTTCCATTGTGGAATTGCTTTTGGTTCATTCGGTGACAACAGCACTAATTTTAATAAACGGAGGTTTGAATCCTCCTGCGGCTTCACAGTCACATACTTCACGAGCCAGTATTGACTCGTCGTTCTTAGAGGAGGGTTAACATTGAGAAATCAGATGAGCTTAAAGAGTGGTGGCTCAATTACTCCCACCTTCATTTAAGTAGGTCTTTTAACCGACATGAGCTAATATCGGGAGTACCAACAAGAAATCGCCTATTTTACAGACAGATTTGGGTTCAGTTGAGTTAAGCAAGTTGTTTAGAGATGCCAACGCTGTAAGTTAACTTTTTATTACTAGAACAATTGACCACCATTGCTTATGAGCGATAGGCTTCATTTTAATTCTGGGAGTAATCAAGTAGGCAGAACACACATTAGTCAAATATATTGCACACTTCTTTCTTTCGTCAAGGCTTGAACGCCTGCAAGGATAGTACTGAAATGTATGATGAAGTGCTCACAATCCGCCAATGTTAATGTTGTTTCAAAAGGTTCCATTTGGGCCCATATGAATTTGATTGATACACCTACAAGTTTTGATGACGTAGTGAAATCCACGGTTGAATCAGATTCTTGGTTAAGGAGGGAAGGATATCATTAAATTTTGTGCGTCCATGATCAACGGAGCATTTACACTTGAAGCGCGTCGATAATTTGAATGGAATGCGTTCGTGGGTGGAAAATATGTTCACATTATTCACCACTTTTTTTGACTGATTTACTTGCCTCCATAATTGGTCATGCCCCATCTCCATCTCTCGACATCGTCGTCTTACCTCCAAGGGCAAGCAAATAGGACAAACATGGCGTTTGTTTTTTTACTTGACAGGTCTCAACGAAGTGCACTCAAGGTGAACTCTGGTGATATCCAATTTAAATTAAGTAAACTAATACAGTCATTCTAATTGTATGACTCTTTAAAGGCAAAAATATGTCTTAATTAACTATCCAAATTGATCAGAACTACTGGAAACAGAAGGTGGTGAAAAGCCTAAATCCTTCGAGATGAATCCATTTCATTTGTCCAAAGACTAAGATGGCGAGAGACAAATAACGTGCAATGCTGGATGCTTTCAATTAAGGCAGCTCATACTTAGACCATCTTGTTGCAAATCACTGTGCTCACGCTACTTTACTGGCTGGTTAAGAGGGCAATGGGGGTCTAATAGTCAATTCTATTGACTCCGCTAACAATTATGATAGAGGACTGGTGTACAAATAGCAACGAGTTCTTGTAATACATCAAATTTCCCATTTTTTCCTACTCGGCTGCAGAGAAACACTTTTGTCACAACAGACTAATTACAATCAGTTTCATTTCTTGATGATCCTATATGTCCCCATTCATTATTTACTTTAACCTTACCGTGACCCAGTACACTAAAGGATCCTTCGTCTGATTGGGCTTTGATCATGCGCCATGTTCATTTATTGTGAACCTGAAGTGAAACTTCAGATCCTAAAATCACTTGATAGATATACATATAGGCACTCGTGACCAATCAGGTTCTTAAATGTCTACAGCACTTTAACACCTTCCATGAACTCCAAAACGCTTCGACATATATAGGAAACATCAGTAACTTTCAATTCCCTCTCGCGACTTCTGATTACAAATTAAACGAGTGCCAGATTGATATCCTGGTCTGCACGTTGGCCAATAGGGAAGGCAAGAGGTAGTTTAGAGATCTCGTACCGGCAAATAATTTTTTATAGCTTACCATCCCAATCTCAAAGAAATTGGAATAGTTACTACACTAGGACTGAGTACATATGATCAAGTGCACGTAGTTCGATTATCGAATATCCTCCCATCTTAACCTCTCTTTTTGACTATAAAGTACATATTTTGAGACCCTTGTGATGACTTATCTTTGTTGAATCAATCCACTGAAGCCCAGTGAATCAATATGGTTCACAGTTCCACAGCCCCAATGAGTAATGCCGAAGATCTCAATACCTGCTGAAACAATCTTACCTCTTAAATCTACTGAATGGATCAGTATTCATCACTCGAATAGTTTATTTATTTATTCCAATTGAATGGCTTTTCCCACCTTGCGACCTATTTACGTCGAACAACTGTGACAATTTCTCATCAGATTGTACGAAGTTCTAATTCACAGCGTCCTATGTATAATTCACCTCACTGCCTTTGAACTGACAATCGACTTTTCTTCCCTTTTCTATGATTGCATTTTGAGTTTTACTCTACCATGAAAGTGCTTTTCCGTTACATGTCACATGAGTACTGTCTTCCTTCTGCTCCGTCCCAATAAATCGTCAGTTTCTTCCTTCACGTTAGAGTCTTATCTACCAAGTCCCCAAGCTTGAGATATTTGTGAACTGTTTACTCGGTTGGAACTTAAAAGTGAATAAGCCAAATACTAACTTTACTTACGAATACAATAAACCAATCTCAATTCGTTTGGTGCCATAAAAAGACCCCGACCTAAAACTAAGTTTAGAAATGATTAGGTGGTAACAAGATTCAATCCATTAACCTTTTGACGTGCTTTCGATTACTATGGCTTTTAGCATCATTAACAGTAATCCAAATAGCCCAAGTAATGAAAAGCTTCCTTGTGTTCATATTTGTTAGTTGAGCAATGCTATAATTCTAGAGAAAATACGACCACAGCTTCTTAATCCACAGACCCAAGAGACTGCACTAGACCGAGACACAAAGGTCGAGGCGCGTCTCATTGGCTTCATGACAAGAGAACAGGAGTAAGGATTGATCGTGCCATCAGATTTGTAATTTTTTTAACCCACTAATTACAGTACAGAACAAAAGTGTAGGAATTGAGGGCTGGGAGACTTAAAGTAGCGTGAATGGAGGTGAGAGAGAGAGATTGGGAAATTCAGACATACAGGAATACAATCAGACACAAAATCAGACACCTGAGAAGTCTGTGGTGGTACCTGAGATAGTGTGACCTTGAGCAAAATTTGCGTCGGCGGGTTGCACATAATTATTTACTGATGATGCAAAGTTGTTGAATGGCAGGAGAGTTGCTTAAAACTTTCAAATTATAACAAAATGGGATAGTCAAATCAAATAAATATGTTTCAAAGAGGACATGTGAAGTATGGGGGGCGAGATGGGAGTCTATATAGATAGTAAATAATAAATATTTACGCTGTACTGCGTAAAAGTTGGGTGGTAACTTGGTTCAAAACTGCTTGCTCCTTACTTCTACGATGAATCCGATCTCTTCACTGATAACACCTCGACGTTTGACTTCCCGACATCGCCGGTATCTTCAAGTGCCGATTTTAATTCCGGTTCTTGTTTGCTATTTCCTTTTTCAAGAGAAGCCAACACTTCGGGAGCAGGTGTTAGCGTTGGCATTTCCTCCTTCATATCCTTATTGTCAACTTCTTGATTGTTCCACAATGGATTTTGTCCACTGCCATTGTTGCTGTTAGATCCCGAAATAACTGGAATGCGCGCATTTTGATAGATAGCGAATGGATCATCCCCAGAAACTATTGGATTATCTCCTATTTGTTGAGCGACATTCCGTTCCTCCGAGCTCTTAGTTACACTTTGAATCGAATCTCCTTGTATGGCTCCGGGTGATTCAGTCGAGCCTAGGCTTCTAGCTCTGTTCATTTCTTCTTGATAGGAGCCATTAGATACCCTATCGGCCCTTGGAACCTCGGTGTTATGAACTACTGCGCCTTGTTGTGATTCCTGGGAATATGCTTTCCCATTTGTAGCCATATCGGTTGAGTATGGCTCAAAAGCACTGGTATGCCACCGCTCTTGTTGCATACCATTAAGGTACATGAACTGTTGTATCTGTTGGCTGTGCATAGCTTGGTCAGAATACTGTTCAACTGGAGTAGGGTAGTAAGCTCCTTGAGCGCCATTACTGTACATGTTGGCATAGTCGGGCTGGCTAGCATACTGTTGATATGGAGGCTGTGATTGTTCTTCTTTAAGTGGATAATAGGCAGAGGTGTTATTACTATACAACTCAGAATTTGGGGGTGGTATATATGTGGAACTCTGGAAGTTAGGATAAAGTGGAGCCAGAGTATGGTTTTGATTCTGTGGTATGTCGTAGATTTCAGCATGCAGAGGAGAGAGCTTCGTAGTGTGCCACCACTTCCGGAACCAAGCCATGACTTTTCGCATCATATCCGAAAATGCTGACAACCGAGTTGTCAGTGCGCTCAAACTTTCCAACACAAAAGGTCCTTCGGAGCGATTTTCAACTTGATAACGCAGTAGAGCCAGATATTGTTGGTTTACAGATTTCGCCTTCTCTACATCAGTCACTCCCGATCGATCTAAACACAAAAAGTGGGGGGTGGGGAGAGAGGGGGAGGGAATTCATTAAATTGGATTGCATTCAAGTCTATATACTTACTACTGACTATATTTGATGCTAAGTTCTTGCTAATGCTGTGATCTTAAAGCGATGCTTAAAGCCTATAGTCTAACTTATTACATATAGATTAAACGTATAATTTCGGCAATAAATAAATATTGTAAGAAATAAATAAAAAATTGTTTGTTAAAGTTATTGCCAAGATGCATAAAAACGAACCTGGCTTTGTTAGCAAGGCGGCACAGTAGAGAGCAATCTCAATTTCATTAAGATGAAGTCGACAGAAATCAGCGGCAAACTGAAAGGCAGCTTCCATTACAGGCGGCTAAAGTGTTTAACAAAAGAGATATTACAACATGTTTCATTCTCGGCGTTTCCATCCCGACGTTCCTAACTCTTCGTTTTTTTTCCACAAAATTTGATGTCATAATTTCCCCTACAGGGGACTTCCTAAGTCTGGTTTGCCTAAAATTCAGTTTCATCTCACACGTTAACAAAGGATTCATGATTTTCCAGTTCCAAAAAAAAATTGAAATCTGTTGATTTTTATGTCAAAATTTGAAAATATCAACAAGATTTTGTGCATTCTAATAGTAATAGTTATTTAAAACCCTTTATGAACTGAATACGAGAAATAGGGCAATGCTTCTGCGTTTTCCAGTAATTTCGCTAAATTTCCGCTTATTGTTATGGTCTGACATGGGAGTTTAAAGTTATTTCATTTTACTTTCAAATAAGTTCAAGTTTAACACTTAAATAAAGCATGTAAATAGAAGGGCTAAATACTGCTATAAAGTAATAATCGACTTACCCCATATACGAACTCCAATTCCTCTCTTTTAATGGTGGCTCCATTATACATGGTCATTTTAAAATCGTTGAAAGCTATAAATCGGGCAGATTGCACAATCCACACCTCAGGAAAAGACCCCTTGAGCAGTGCAAGTTGGTCGGGTTGGGAGAGAGAGCTGAAGTGAGGCAGATTCTTCGCGAACTCGACAACACTCTGAATATGAACTCCCAGAAGTTCGCTCAATTTTTCGTGCATGTACAGACGATTCCTCTCCAAATGCTGAGATTGAAAGCCTTCGCCTTTTGCTATCTATAAAGATGGTAACATTGTCGAAAGTCAAGACAGCGACCGTTCAATGCAGCTTTCAACATCAAATGAAACCACACTAAGGAGGTTAAAATTTGCACCATGGTTGACTTTTAGGAATCAGAGTGTTCTTCTAAATCATCTTGTCTAACAGTCTAAGGGAAAATGTTTGAATACTCTAACTTTCCAATGTTGAATTTGGAAGTGAATATGGCTTATTGAATTCAGAATGATTTATTTCAAATAAACACAGGCGTCAGTAAGCAGTGACTGAATGAATGTTTCAATTATATTTAGAACAACAAGCTACGTTCGAAATTCAAGCTATGACTAGCATATAAGCCTAGGAGCATGCCAGTCCTGAAGATATACGCATCTTCAAACACAAGGGTAGATCTAGCAACAGGGGTGTAATTTAGACACGCATGCCACTCCGGATAGGCACTGAAAGGTCTCCTGGCAAGCAGCAAACACACGAGCATATTTCCGAAACATTAGGTAGAGTAAGTACCACCTCGCACAGTCATAGTGTTTGATAACGTACCCAGCAGAGTCCTCTGAAATTCTCGCACCTTGCTTTCATTAAAAAATCAGGACCTTCAAGTAATCATGAAATATCTACCTCCTTTCCTTCTTGCGCGTCATTAGATTCCAAAATCAGGGGAATTCGTAAAAGTCTAGCAAAGTATGCGAATTTTCTTTGAATGTAAATAATACGGTCCTAGAGACCTTTGCTCCTCAAGCACAGTAAACACTAACAAATTCAAATACCTTATTTCTGGATGACTTAATAGTAAGCGTAAAGTGTTATTTTAGATGTCTGTTTATTTTTGAAGCTTTACTTTGAAACTACGCAGAAATAAAATGAAGTGGCTAACAGAAGGAAATTCATTGCCCTAAAAATTCGAACATCCGGGGTTTATTTAACTAGGAAACTGGCCGATTATTTAACCGCTCTAGTCAATGGGCACGGTAGGCAAGCCAGAATGCATAAGACAGACTCATCGGAGCAGATCCATTGGTATGGAAGGCCAAAAGCACCGGTAAATTCTGATCAATAACAGAGGTGATCGAATACGAGATTCATATTAGATCAGCTCCAAGCTTCCTTCTCCCTCAACCTCCAATCCAAGTGATGATAGTGCTTCAAGTAATGAGCTTAAGAAATGGAATCATCGAGCTTTTAGATGTATTGATCAAAAATTGAATTCTGTGTTTATTAGTGAATAAATTGGCATGAAAATTAGTATTAACATAGGCCTAACATGCAGGGATATGATTGGTTAGTTGTGTTGAGAGAGATAGAAAGAGGCACAAGCACGTTGGCGTTTTGGGGTCATCATAGAACGTGCGTGAACGCTAACGCGAACATGTTCAAACCGGAGCAGTTGTTTACATCTTAATAACACACTAGGCGCACAGAGAAAATATACATGGCATAAACCACTGAATAAACATCAAAGCAAAACCTCTTTCTGTCTGGGATTTCACAAAGATACCGACATTCTCCCCCCACAAAAGTTAAGTCATAAAATACCGAAAATTTGAATGTTAAATCCTGGACACTCGACTGAGCTCATATAACCCCCTCGCACCACTGGCAAGGTTTATTTCTTAATGAGTTAGAAGCCGAAACATGTGCAATTTGAGAAACTAGGGAGGTAACATAGATCTACATAAGTATATGGCTTCTTAAGGGCTTACCATATAAATTTAAAGGCCTTAGTAAAGCTCATAAATACTCTGTGGGCAAAATCAGTTTCACAGAAAGCCGTACACCCTATGTTCAAACCGTATCATTGATAAGATATCCTCAATTTACTGGACAAATCAAAAAATGACGTTCCATTCCATAGCCATAGACCCCCTCCTTGCATGATTATTTCGCAGCTACCATTGAGAATTAAGAATAAATTAAATCCAACTGTAGAACAAATAAGATTATTCTTTACTATAGGTAATTACCCTGGGCATCGTTTGGCACCATTACTTTTCAAAATTTTAAACATTACTGCTAACGGGAAGGCCATAAACTAGACCACAACAGAAATCCAAAATAGGAAAGTTAATTGAGAATAAAAGTGAAATATTGCAGAGAATATTTTTGCCGATACTTCGTGAGAAAGATCTAAACACCTTAGACCGCTGCTTTGAAGTGAGCACACTGGAGAAAGAGTAGAATTTGTCATAATCGTCAACCCAACTTCTGGAAACACTGAGAGAGCACATGCTTTCTCTGGTTTTTGCGTTTAGAAGAAAGTTTAATTCTGGTAGCCAATTTATCTTGCCATTAAAGATAGCTAGAATCACTGAGGTTTTGGACTGTAATCTTGCCCTGATTTTACGATGCTTGCTATACTCTAATGTTTGAATTAATTTCGATGACCTCAAACAATTTAATGACTCAATAGATGGGCAGATGTGGAAATAAGCATTCTACAATTGAAGCAGGTCAAAAAATTATTTTAATGAAATATAGAGGTTTTATCTTTCACTTTTTAAAGACATGGCGAGAGAATGCATGTTCATTCGGAAGTCAAGGATTGCTTCAGCAAACTTGTTATAGGACAGCCAACCGTGTATTCTTGATAAAAACTGGCAAGAAGCCTGTGCAAGCATGTTGTTGAATCACGTGCTTTGTTAAGAAATGAGATCTTTTTCTAATAGTAATTACAAATAAAATTAGGCAGAATGTGGTGATTAAGACCAACACTTAGCCTCTCTCCTCCCAACTATGGCTTGAATAAACCGCTGAAATAGCGTATCGTCAACCAATCAACGCAAAGAACAATTCGCGCCTGTCTCTACCCCTACATAGACGCGAATACAAAATAACCAATCACCTGTCAGAATGCGCTTGATAGAGAAAAATCAGCTAAGTTGTAGGCAAGGTTTGTGGTTAGTGAGATTCTGAAGTCCCAATTAACATTTATCAAATTATTTATATTAGAATCAATCTTCACTTGTCATAAAAACAGTAGGTGGAGCTAAAGCAAATAAGAAAGGCACACGTGTAAAAGTAATTATGAGCAGACGTCTTGGGGTCAAATGGACTTGAGCCCATTTAGACAAAACCCACAAAATTGAAATCATGTTTAGAGTAATTTAAATGCATTTAAGGAAGGAAGGCCTCATGATAAGAAAGGATTTATATTGGATTGAGCGAAATCCTGTTTTCAACAGCTTATAATTTTCTATCGTTCGGTCCATTATAAAACTGTTTTCTTTTAAACTTGAACAGACTGCATTGATTTTAAACCGGTCTGCCCTTAATTTGTGGCTTCACGGCACACATGAAAATACCAACCAATTATTGACCTTATAAAACAGATCATATAAGGCATTACCAATTAACTAAAAGGATAATTTTGAGCTAAGCCGCAATTGAGATATTTTCTTTGAGGTCACATGAAAAATTTCCTATTAGTCAGTGCCTGCATACTTGATGATTAGCCATTCCCAGCATGAAATATGAAAAATTAAGTGCCTGACAAGCTACTGAAATGAAATGTAGCAGTTCCCTGCGTATAGAAGTAAGTAATACCATCAAATCGCACCGTAGAGACATCCACTCGATACGAAGAGTTCGTACAATTGGAAAGAGAGTTGGGTTATATTTTCGTATAAAAGATTCAACACTGCATTCGTATTCGATAATCAAACCGAATTCTCTCACTCGAACCGAACTGAATGTCCCCAAATACCTCAAGTGGTGAGACTTTTAAGGGCAATATGGGGCAATTCGTTAACTAGGCCGCAATTCTACTTGGAATAGACCTTCGTTTAACCAGTTTGACGCATTGAATTTTGAAGATACGTTTACCTTGATAATACAAAGTTGAGGCATGCATTTTGAGACAGAACAATCGATTTTTTACTGATAACTCTTGATTTACTAACAATCTCATTTGTTGCAAATTCACAAAACCATTCAATTAAATACGGCAGTAATATCGGCACTAAGAAAGCGGCTGCTTCTACTGTCCCTAAATGCAATCGATTTTTTTTTAACTTCTACTTTCTATCTATTAAAACGTGCACACAGTGCAACCACGTGCAAGAAATCCAGTTCGTTAGCCAGCTAGCTAGCAGCCGCTAGGCGCGTTAGCGGAGGCTTAAAGCTAGGGGGGGGGGGGGGGGGGGGGAGGGGGAGAGCGAGAACTACACAGCGTGACCTGAGGGTAGTACGCACGCACAATGTGTGCGGCTAAGATTAACCAATAGGAATTGAGTAATGGAATATATCTTCGAAAATGTGCGTCTGAGGGAATGACTATCCTCGTTCATCAGTCGATGACCTTACGAAATACACCAAAAAGATGGATTCCCGCCACATCACAGATTTATGCAAAGAGAAATAGTGTCCCCAAACATGCTACGATACAGCACGACTAGCCGAAATGAAAATGAATGGAAATAAAATACCCACTGGATGACTCAACACTTCCAATCCCTTCATGGGCCTGAGGGTGAAAACCATGTACAAACAGAAAAACAGAACTTTAATTAGTGCATCATAAATGCACGGACATTTGATAAAAAAGAGAGCAAATAAACTCAAAGAGGTCACCGCAGTCAAGCGCGAAAACAACTTCAAGTTATATGAATAAATCTGGCGTAATCACCTAAAAAGATTGCTTAAAAGCAATGGAGATTTGTATCTGGTTGTTCGCCAAGGCAGAGCCTAAGGACCGAGACATACTATCGGGGTGTGCAAGTAGAAAAGATGATGATAATGCAAGCATGAAGGTTTGACCTCTCTGTGGCTTTCTTTGAAATTTCAGATGAATTCCCGATTTCATCATCATATATACACACACACGTATATATTATAAAGAATGGTCTTGAAAATTCACAAAATCTTGGTAAAACTTCACTATATACGCCTATTTAATTATGCAAATTCAAGGGAAGGTGAGAGGGAGGGAGTGAGGAAGAGTTACACTTACCAAATTAAACTCGACTCTTGAAATATCTTTCATACGCAGGTCAGAGAAGAGACAATGTTGATAGTGCAGTTTTGTAATATTAATGATCATTTGGGTGAAGGGTTTAAATTCAGGAGACGGTGGTTTGCGACAAGCGGAGAGTATAACATTGGAGAAATCTGCTGCAGCTGGCAATGGAGTAGCTAATTGTTGCTGCTGTTGAGACTGTTGCGTCGCCAATTGTGGCGGACTTCCAAGTGAAGATGCTGACCGTTGGTAGCTCCCGTTGCTAGCTCCGGTTGATGCCGGGTCAGGGGAAGTACAACGTCGCGGCATACGACCGTACCGAACGCTGTCCTTGGACATTCCAACTTTAAGGCACTTCTTGAAGCGACAGTACTGACATCGATTGCGATTCAGACGAACCACTAAGCAATTACCATCGCGTAGACACTTGTATTCAATTTGCTTTTGGATACTCCTTCGGAAAAAACCCTTGGATAAATGATGTAAAAATGTGATTAAATAAGAGATTAACGAATTAGTTATCAAACTACCTAGCGATTGGTATTAATAAAGAAAATAATATCAAGCAAGTACGAAAGATATACACACATATATATATAGAGAGAGAGAGAGAAAGAAATATTTACAATTCAATTATCATTTTACTATAATAAGTACTGGATCAATCGTATGCAGTGAATTAAAAAAATATTATAATCGACTATTGTCTGGATCTAGTGTTGATTTCCTTCATAAGTGCGTCACACTTAATCTTAATAAAAAAAATCAGAAAACTCAAAAGTTGGCTCTTCGTTTTATCTTCCCGAAGGGGTGAGGGGAGGGGGGGGGGGGGGGGGGGGAGGAGCATGTATTTTTGAACTTGATTTCAGCAGACAACCATTATTAATTAATCAAAAAGATCAATTTCACACGAAGGCCTGATCTCAACTCGTAGACTTTGGGGGCGTTTTTCATTGTTAGCTATAACTTAAATAAATTGGGAATTTTGTTGACAGTGAAAAAAAGAGAAGGCTAGTGCCCACGCAAACTGACGGATCGAAAAAAGCCTTTTCATGGTAACACGTGACAGACTAATCTGAAGTATGTCAGTTAAGTAGACCAGAAGAGAGTGAGCGTGTAATGTTGACGAATAAGTGGATGATCTATGGAAATAATTTATTTAAAAAACTGAAAATACTAGTTCAATTTGCAGCTATCCATATTGCAGAGGGACAAATAAGTAATTTGCATGGAAGATAGGAAAACTGGGATAATTGCATTTATTGGCCATAAGTCTGCGTGTTTACGTCCATTAAAATCTAGAAATGATTACATTTTCGAATCACATCAATAGGTTTTTTATTAAATCCAATAATTTCACAAACCAATTAATATAAGTCTATTGAGATATAGTCACCATTATACTTGGTTAAATACATTCAGTAGTTGATTAGGGATTATATGATGTGAATTTGAAGCGCTCAGCCAACCAATTTCAATCAAACATAGTATTTTGGTACAGTCGTCTATTAGTAAATTATTATAAAAAAATACAATCCGATTTTAACTGCAAGATTATTTAAAACAGTGAAATTAAGCTGTAAAAAGTGCAATCAAAAAAGAATCGATATTTGATTTAATAGCAGTGTACTGCCGCAAATGCAACAAAGCCTCTAGTAATAATTCATCATTAATGAAGTGATCAAGTAACCTATGTTTTCAAAATAAATAGGAAGAAAATTAATTAAATAATTAAAACCAAATCTAAATAAAATATGTGACTAAATACAGTCATTAAGTCAAAAGTTTAATCTTTATTTATGCGTCAGTATATTTAAGAGGGACTTACTTTACATCCTTCGCAGGATATAACACCATAATGGTAACCACTAGCCTTGTCCCCGCAGACCATACAAGGCGTAAACTGGGATCTAATTGAGCTAGTTGAAGGAGAACCTTCAGGGAAATGGGATTGAGAAGCAGAGCCGTTGCTTCCGGATCGTGAATATGAAAATCCGGGTTGATGTCTTTGATCTAAGGAAGTATTCGAAGTTGAAAAAGATGACCGAGAAGTGATCGATGCAGATTGTGGTGATATGTCTGTAGATTGGTGAGAAGTAGCAACACCATTTGGAATCGGAGGTATTCCATTAAATGATTGCGCGTTAAGGCTAGGAGTGGAGGTTAGGAATGCACTTTGATGCATATATGGGGATTGCTGGACAGCTCCGCCGCTGCTAGAGTAATTAGGGGAATAGACGTCACCAGACTGAGGATGAAGAACAGATTGATCTTGATTAATACAACCAGATGTTGGGTCTTGAAAATTGTGAAAATATGGCCGATCCATTGAATTCTAAAAAATACTAATAAAAATACTTCATGCAGTTTCGGTAAACTAGTTCAAAAGCAGCTTGGAGTATAATGCATAGTAATCTAAGAGTAAAGGAAAATAGCGATTCACAAAATAATAAAATTTCAAAAGAATAAGTAATATAATTAAACAAAACATCAAACACATTAGAGTACTAAACTACGCCGTACCAAAATTCTGCACAGAGAAGTATATAACGCGCGATTTGCGTCACGGTGCAAGGTCAATATCACGTAATTCTTAAACTTATTCAATTAAACGCCAAACTTTGTCTCGCGTGCGTCAAAAAATTTTCGAAATAAACTATTCTTTAAAATATAATAATCGGAAAGTAATTACTATTGCTTATTGCATTTGAGAGGGTACAAAAGTAAAGGTCTTATACACACATGTAGTGATAAATAATTCTACAAAATAAGTATGATCCATGTTTACCTTCGTTGCTAATTTGAACGAGTCTTATTAACACATCAACTTTTTATAAATAATTTACGCTCTCATTAATTTTTTCTAAACATTTTCAAATATGCTAGAAAGAAAAAAAATGCAATTCAAACACTTCTTAACCTGGCTCTCATTCATTTCACCAAGCTCGTATAATATAACGGTTTCAAATTCGCAACTCTATATTTTTACCTCTATATTTAGTTGAATGCAGTCGGGTAAAATTGATTAAATTGTCGATTGAGAGGATATTTACTGAGAGAGGGTAAATGAAATATTTATTAGTGGCCACTTTTGACAGCGGGTACACAAATTGACAAAAGAGACCCTTTGCTTAGACAATCAAAGACCATATCTCACTAACCAAAAAGAGCACTGGCTATTTCAATTTATACTTTCAGAGTTATTGATAATCTTTGACCAACCTTTAACCTCCTAAAAATATTTGAATTAGAAGCTGTTCAAGACATTCCTTCTCCGTTATGTAAAATGGCCAAATTGTTTTAACCCGACAGGCTTAATGAATTGTATAAATATCGGATATTTCTTTTCAAATTTATATTTAATTCACCCTAAGGAAAAACGACACTCCCATTCATTAAATTTGGATTATATATAATTTCTCTCTGAGTGATGGGGATTAAATCACGTGGAAACTTCAATTCTTCTGGTACATGATTGAAAAAGTTTAAAATTCCGTTAGGGCAATGAATTTAAGGTATGTGAGGTGTAGAGAAGAAATTACAACAAATTGACACAATTTAGCTTTGTATAATAAACGATGGCGTATAGTTTAGTCATTGACCTTTTGCGAGTTTGTTAATGTAAGTGCACAACGGTCTGATGATATTAGATGAATGATTTATCTCGCCCATTAAAATAAATAAATGATTCAGAATCAATATTTTAAGCAGAATAAGAATTGTATTCACTTAAAATGTTAAATAGTATGTTTGTAAACGCTTATCTGTGATCTGTAGTACCTATGCACACTGACTCATAGGCCTCTTTGGTCTCTCTAAGTATAATGTGCTAACAGATTCATGTTTTTTGCTTTGTAATGAATAAAGAACTCGAGATTTGTCAACAGCTCTAATCCAGATAGTACTCTCTCTCAGTATTGACGCCTTCTTCTGTGCCTCAAATTAATTTTCCTCCTTATTCTCTTCCCTTGAATTCATTTACAACTGCTTTGCACAAATTTTGGTCTCTTCATCCGAAAGTGGCTTCTTTTGTCTATTCGCTTTGGAAGATTGTTTGTTCTAAGAGAGTGCATCTCGCCGAGGTAGGCCTCATTCCGTATAGCACTTTACTAGGAATTAATAATAACCTCAAACCAATCATTGTTCTCAGTAATCGAATTGACGATTCCTACAGAAAAAGTATATCAGGTCTACAACTTTGCTCCCACCGTTTTCCAAAAGATGACGGTAGTAGTCGGTAGGAGTTGAAATATATTAATCCCAGATGTCGAACACTTTGTTTTGACATTTGTAAATATAACCCTACTTTGATAGAACTTAATTTGTGTTTGCATAATAATGCAATTTTTAACTAAATATGTCCGAATTTTAACCAAATTCTCGTCATTTGTGGGAAGTATTGCCTTTTTATTTGAATATGACAAAATCTGCGGACTGGCTGAGGCTCAGCGGATTATCTCAGCCACTTATGGCCTATTAGTAGGGCTATTAGTGAGAGAACGTGTCGGCGGGAATTGTTCCAACATTTAAAGTGGTGAGTGGTGATTTTGCTGTCGAAGACCAGCATATTGGTGGACGGTGGGAAAAATTAGCTGAAGATGCAGAATTAGAGGCGAGCGATTGTTAGTGAAGAGTCGTATGAAACAGAAGAAGAATTATCAGAATCATTGTGTGGGTATCAGTGAGCAAGCCATTTCAAAACGCCTGAAACAGTTGGGAATGATTGAGAAAGAAGGATATTGAGATATTGGGTACCCCACGAGTTATTTTGCGAGTTGAAACCAAGAGGAGATGTGGAGCGACGTTTGTTTGCTTGTGAACAGCTGCTGCTTGAAAGGCAAAGGGGAAAGGGATTTCTCCATGGTATTGTTAGTGGGGACGAAAAATGGGTACATTACAATAACCCTAACCCTAACTCAAGCACAGAAAACCATGGGGATTGCCTGGTGGTCATACTGCTACGTCAACACCTCGGCCGAATGTCAATGGCCCAAAAGTCGTGCTTTGCGTTTGGTGGAGGGACCAGCTTGGCGTAATTTATTATGAGCCTCTAAAACTGTCTGAAACCGTCTAAAACCCTCACAGGTAAGCGCTATAGAACGCAATTGGTGCGCCTGAGACGTGCTCAAGATAAAAGAAAAACGGCCACAGTACAACGAGAGACACGAGAAAGAGGTTATTTTACAGCATGATAATGTTAGAACTCCTCACATTTCCAAAGTGGTGGTGAAAAAGTATCTCGAAACGCTGAAATGGGAAATTTGACCTCACCCGCCGTATTCTCCAGATGTTGCTCCGTCTGAGTTTCACCTCACTCAATGGCACACGGCATGGCTGGCCAGCACTTAAGCTAGTGTGAAGAAGTGAAAGGTTAGGTCGACTCGTGGATCATATCAAAAGTTGAGAAATTGTTTCACTGCGGGATTCGCCTGCTGTCCAAGAGATGGGCAAACGATGGAAAATACTTTGGAACTTAATGTATGTAATCGTTTTGTTGTAATAAAGCCCAAAATTCGAAAAAAACGGCTGGAGCAAAGCTGTAGACCTTATAACATTAAAGAATACAATTTGAATGAAATTCGAAGTCCTATACATGCTCTAATGCCTACCTATTTTTTTACATATCGTAGTGATTTGTTTTAGACGTCGTCTGCAGATTATTGACCTCGCTCCACTAATTATTGAAAAAAATATATGAATACAGACACGTGAACTCAGTTATAGTACAGAAGACTGGGAACAACAATGAATGCCATTTTTGAATCGAATGGAATATCACGTCAACAGTCACGTTTGATCGCAAATATAGCCGATCGGACTGGGTATCTAAAGTGTTGTAAACAAGCCATAAAAAGTTGGTCAAGTAAAATCTCACATGAACAGTGGTCAATTAAACCTAAGATTTAAATAAAAGTTCCACCTTACATACTTTTAATATTGACAGGTCTTGAAATGAAAGAGATAAATACTATGGGATATCGAGGTTCCAAAAGTTTGATTACAAAATGACCTCGTCACATCGTGACCTGAGCATGATTGACTTTCATCTCTGGTCGACTTTGTTCAATGTGTCCATCGTAGTAATTGCGACTAACAGAGTGTTTCTTCGTTTAGTCTGAAGTAGATATTACAAAAGAAAATTACTCAAAGAGAATGAACGGGGTGTTGATAGGAAGGATTTCAGAGGCGCGAGTTTTCATGAAATTGCTTTTTTTTTAAATGCAGAATATCGCAGAATGCAAGGCGTAGCAGATCGAATAACTTATAGTCTGAGATTTCGTCGGTGGTGGAGCTGTTGGCGTGACTGTCAGTGATATCAGAAATCATATGTCCATTTCAGTGAGTACAATGACCAGGAAATTTCTTTTTATTTTTGTCGTCAGTCATTGATTGCTTGGTGTGGGTGACTGACAGGTGTTAGGGTACCTCTGTGCAAACATGCATGGGGCCAAGATCTTATCGTCATTCAGCTATTTATAAACGCAAGATAGTGATTAACGCGATACTTCCATTTCCTACCTGAGGGGCGTCATCTACGCAAGGTGAGAGTTGGGAAAAAGCCTGTTGAAATGGCATGCATGTCGTCATGTGGGCTAAGAAACTACAATAGGTAAGCATAAATAATAAGTACTAAATGGGAAAATGGCTCATTTTAAAGAAGAACACGTGGCAAGCTTTCATTTTACATCAGATTATGTTTCTTTGCGGTTGTCTCGTTTTAGAAAGAGACGATATAAAGGCCAAATGACAAAACCTCACAACTAACGTAGTAAAATAGTGAAAGGGAGAGTGCAGAAAAATGGTGAAAATATTAAACATTAACAACAATTTTTTTTAAATGCGCTTTTAATTAGGATCTTCAACTGCCAAGGTCACTTCATGTCACATCGTATCTTTTCACTCTCTAAGTTGCAATTAAAGAAATCGAGGCGATATTTTGAAGACACCACTGAAGAAAGTGAGAGATACTTAGACTTCTGGAAAACTTCCGACTAAATCGCGGAAGATAGGAGGGGGAATCGATTCTTTGGAACTTGAGTACTCGTAAAATCATTATCAATCATTATTTTTGGTAATGGCACTATCCAATGGGAAGAAAAAAACTGTTTTTTAATCAGAAAACTATTAATCATGGGGCAGACAATGATGCCTAACTAAAGGATTTAAAAATGAACTCGAAGAGTTATGAGCTTTATTGCATGTAATCTCCGAAATCTTCCAAATGCATGAAGGTCAACTCTGTTTGGCCTTCATTAAATCGAAAATCTGGATGTCACAATTTAACTGATTTCGTAACCGTTCTCCCTTTACGTATATCTCGTATAAAGCGCAGGTTTATGTAAAAGTGTAAAAGTGATATCGAGCATACTACCTATTTGACACATGCCTTCATAATTGTCATTGCTGTTCAAGTGTGCGTGGAATAGAGCTTTCAAAAGAGATATTTTTACTTAGATTCAGCACTGTAATCTCACCTTCCTTTCCACCTAACACCCTTCTTATATCTACCTTGAACTACTGTGCCAACTCCTTGTACTTGGAAGTATTTGAGATTTAAATAACACTATTAACACCAAAGACGAAATTGCTACTTTTATATAAAATTTTACAATCAAACTTGGTAGTTTGATTAATTCCCTCACATTAATTTGGTATGGTGTAAATTGATTACATTCAATTAACCATTTACTGATAGTTTAAAGCTACCTTCTCTCAAAATACCGTTAAAACATGTTTAATAAATTATGCATATTACTAATAGGTCCATACTTCTGTTCCGGTGTACTGTGAATATTTGGCTTGGCTTTCAAAATGAAATAAATATACACGACCATTTCGCATAAACATTTACTCATTTCGAAAGTCCGTGGAGCAGATAAAAGAAGATATATAGGCATTGTAGGGCCAAGATATCACGATCTCTGACCCTTATAAACAAACACCTGATAGCAGTCTCTGAATTTGAGAAAATTTTGCTGTTCAGTTTCTTCTCCCAGAGTTTTATCGCCAGAATTTTTTTCGGATACACTCTTGCATGGTGGATGTGGGTCCTAGACTGGCTATAATCTCCTTAATAAACTAATTTTAGAGCCAAATGCAATAAGATTAAATATCTTCTTATAGAATGAATGATCATCAATGGAGTAACAGGATTCAACAGCCTTCCTTGAGTGAGAAGATCAGGAAGTAAGCAGGATCAAGTGTAAATTGAATATCTAGAAGTGAGTAAGAGGAGAAAGATGGAAGAAGTGGGATAATGAATTCGGAGGAAAGACATCAGGACTGAGCGAGAGCAACCTGTAAAGAGTTATGATATGGCGGTTGGTAAATGAGTCAGTAAGTGGGACAAACATAGATCCCCATCAGGACTGGCTCACAGTGCGTACTTCCCATTGAAATCTCGGACCTTTCTTAAAGTCAACAAGCTGACAACGCCATCTCTAAAATAGCAGATGATCAGAAGTTGAGTAAAAATGGAATATTTGTTATATATCAGCTCAATATAAATTTGTGAAATGAAAGAAGGGAAGCGAGAGAAAGGAACTGCAGATAATTTCGTTATTTGACTAATAAAATAAGAAATGTACCAGCGTCATATCGCTACTAACACCCTACAACTGACATTATCCCTCAATCAGTTGAAATCAATAAATTCAGATCTTTGCCTATTTCTAATATCAAAGGGATGCGAGCTGGCTTGTGAAATGTGGGCACGCCAAAATGTCGACAAGCACTAACCCTCGTCCTTGAGAACCACTATCTGTAAACCTCAACCAATTATCGGTAAGGTTGAGATTCAACTGAGCGAAATGACCCCAAATGCTCACACCTTGAAGGTCTCATTAACAAAGCGGTGCGTGGAAAAATGAAAATAATTAGTTTCATGATAGAGATTTCTAATTTTGATATCTGTTTTATTGAAAGCTGCACATTCATAACTTTAATCACATTCTTGACACGAGTGGGTAGGCTATCACGATTGATTATCTGCGTGCCATTATTGATAAGTTAAACGAAAGTTCTTGCAATATCTGAACCAGAATTATGCAAAACTGACCATCTGACGTTGATACCCACTCTATTCGATCGCCATTTTCACCTCTTATTGAACCAATTAGAGCGCTACTCCTTTGGGCGCTCAGTTGCTCACCCCGATTAAGAATGCAAAATTTCTTCAGATCTCCGCAGATAATGATAACTGAAAACCGATTGAGTAGGATTCTGTTCTTTTATTTGTAATGAAACACCTAACTACTCTAACATCTAACTCGAACATCTATATGATTGATGAAGATCTGAACTGAACGTTTCCACGCTCATGTGTCTTTGCGCTTAGACAATAGCATGAGTGCACTTTCTATTCCAACTTTAAAATGTATTTTGTTACGTCGTCTGCACTTCTCTTAAAAATAAGTACTTTTAACATGCAGTTAACTATGATTTAAATTTTAACTTCTTCCATGGACCCATTATAGCCTATTGCATTTCCTTCCAAGCACGCTTTTACTTTAAGTGATACATTTTACTGCTCTTCATTGTAATTTAATCAGCGTGCAAGTACTTATACGAGTTAACTGCTCTAATGAAATTCGTCGACCTCGTAAAAGGACACACTTTTTCTGTTTACCCTTAATTAAAATTAGGTATTCTTCATGAATTTAAAGTGTGCTTCCCCACTATCCTTTAAAATATGTTAGCTGACTCCTGTTAAAAGCATGGTGGGTGGTTTATGTGTTGGTATTGTTATTATTAATATTATCAAGTCTACTTCATGTTAATTCATGATTACTTTTGCGAAAATCCCATTTCACCGTACGACACGTCTTGTTTAATCTTATTCCAAACAAAAGGTTTTCCTTCTTCCCATGGCTCTAGTCTAAACAAAAAATGCAAGCAATGGAAGGAATTAATTGCTGAAATGAAATCCTTGAATGCCCTAAAAGTACATCTGTTCTGTTATTTCACAATAAAAATAAAAATACTTAACTCACTTAAAGTGCAATAACCCTTTGTTCTTCAAAAAAGTGCAGGATTTAGATTTTCTTTCTGTAGCCATTGACGATAGTTTAACCAGTAGTAATTTTGGTTTCCAACAACAACAAGGTCCATGCACTTCTCCACATAGTCTTGACTGGGAGAGTCTAATTTTCAGCATACTCATTTCTGTTCGATATACCTGCCCTACCTGAATATAAGAATAGAACAATGTTCTAAAATGGTGTGTACAGACATTGTGATGCCATTTCGAAATCTGGAAGAAATAAAAGCGTTGAAGTGTCCACTTAACAAGAATTGAACATTGAGGACGAGACTTTCCTCAGCAATCAAAGGGACTAGCCACAAAATTAATATTCCGGAGCGTGAAGTAAGTTCATCTGATACCTCGGCTTTACTCGCGTCATTCGATTAAGTCCCATCCCTCTATCCTTCGCTTGACTTTGGGGTTCCCTATTTGAATAGATTCCTCACGGTAATCAACTTTAAGTTTTATGTAAAATTCTTCTGAGCAATCCGTCTGCCACTTACTAATTCAGACCCTTATGAAGATCCTCATCTTATTTGGGGGGGAGAGTGCACAAACCAAGTGTAATATTTTTTATTTCCTCATTTGTACTACATTAGCACCCAAAAACAGCCTATTTAAGGATTTTCAGCACCTATCGCTGTTAAGCGCATTCCAGTTTTGGTTCAAAGAGATTTTCTTCTTTGATCATTTATTCAAAGGGAAAAAAGTTACTTTTCAAAGAAGGGAAGGTTTAAGTAAGATTGTATTGGGGAAATGCACGCAAAAATTCGTATCGGGACGCTCGAAATCTCCCCCCCCCCCGCAAAAAAAATTAGTTCTATGATGAATCAATTATAGATTATAGCTTATAAAACCGCGTGGTTCATGTAAATGTGCAAGTCCTTTAATTAATTTGATTAGTGTAAATGATTATTGATTTTTCCTCTTACGCCCAAGACAGGTGAATAAAACTAGATAGTATGAACTTTACTGCTAATTAATAAATTCATAAACATCGAAGCGAATGTAGAAAATTAGTGGAATTATTTGCACTTGCTTCGTTGAATTATTTAATCCTCTGAAATAAATAGGTGAAAACTAGATAAATTTAACCATAACTCTTATCATGACCTCAAGCCTTATGATAAACCGTTTATGAAAAATTAATAACAACCTCAATCCAATTACCTGATAATGTGCTGTGCTCGATATCATCAACTGTTTTAAATTGGATCTGCAAAAAGAATTTACTACGATAATGAAAGAGAAATTGTACTATAAATGTTCTAATTCGTAGGCTCCATGAGTATTTACAAATATGTTGTTAAATGTAATCAAAGAGTAATGAATATGTTTTTAATTAGAGGAGTCAGGAGTTTATTCTGACAAAGAAAAACTGATGATTAAGTCACTTTTACATTTTCAGACTTTTTCATTTCAAAAATTCCGCATTATTAATAAATTCAAAATCCAAGTGATGGTACATTTGGCAAAAATTCCAATTCCACAACGTCTGTTTCGAAAATATGAAGTTGGGGACTTTGAGAAGTCAGTGTAATTTAAAGATGTAGGAACATTTATGAACTTAATACTAAAATGTCTTCAGGGCAGTTGGCGCGGATCATTCTTTGTCAAAATATTTATATAGTTATTACTGGTTTACTTCATGATGTGCATGACATTATTAATAAAGTAATTCAATTTTTTGATAACACAATAATTAGCTAACACTAATCGTACTTTAACGGAGACTTGGTCAAATTACATCAAGAACCTTAATTTCGCCATAATTCAAAGGGATTGGCTCAACTGTCCGATCTTTTAATAGTAACGTCCGAAGAGGATATGCACAAAGCATATCAATAGAGCATTATTATACTAATTCTAAATGCATAGGTTTGGGAAGCACCCTGGGAAGCCTAGAATTACAAACTGAGAGTGTATAATAATAATTAGTTGATATTTATTAATTTTCCGTTGTTGGCGCATAGAGACATTTTAGTACCTCTAATGATTCGCAAATATAGCCAGATTTTTAATCAGAAAATAAAGTAGAAATTATAAAAGTCCGTAAAGACCGGTACATTTTTGATAAGGCGGGAGACATCAGTGAGAATACATGGTAAAGACAATGTCTATTCATCCTTAATTGATTATATAAGGCATATTTTGAGGGAAATTGAATTTCACCGTCCATTGATGAGGCTCGAAAGGTTAAATTTGATAAGCAATATTTGTTTGGTACTGTGAATGATTAGTCTACTCAAAACCAAAAAAGTTGAAATTGTTCAAACTGATGATAGTATTCATAACTTAAACACGAGACGCTTTAAGTTACATACGATAATTATGTACACATTGAGTTAAGGCATACAATAGCACGTTAAATTACATATTTAAGAATATAATTGGTATATTATAGGGAGTTACGTTAATAAACAACATCATGCCAACGTATTAGTAACAATGGCATTGGCCAATTTGATCGGGAAAACTGAAGCAAACTTCCTACTAACTTGAAAAAAAGTAGAATGAATGTTTTCAAATTACTAGAGTTGGAAAAGTGTTTGATCAGAAGCTCACAAATGTTGGGAAAACATGGTAGTCATTTAAGCTTTGGAGAAATTTAGATTTTCGAACATAAAATAAGGCTGTAAAACTGGGATAAATCACATAAATATAAAATGAATAACCCGGAGAGGGCATTAATATATTTGTGCTTAGCAATGGTGGGTTTTGGGTCTTAACATACAATCAGGAGAAAGAATCATGTAGGTGTATGATATATATATATATATATACCAAGATTGGAACTAAATATCTTTTTTATGTTGAGTTGTTAATTTCCTATTTTCAAATCCTAAATAAAAATTAAACAAAGTAGAAACGATTATCAATGTTAAATAAAAATACATGTATTTGAAAAACCGTATATTTATATCGAAACTTCAATTACTTTCATTTATAGAGATTAATTTATGTCGTTTATTTTGTCTATTTCGCTTAATTGACCTTCGTGTGCTGGCACTTACTGGGCTAAAATGACGAGGGATGCGTGTCTTCTGTTTGTGTTTGTCTTCGCCTTTGTGGCTATTGCGGAAAATGTTGATTTAAATGATCGTGCTAGATTGGTTGTGACCAAGGAAGTATTGAATCGATATATTGTTGAGGCCAAAGAGGTGACGATACTTTACACCATCTACAACCTTAGCCCAAAGTATGTACTTAATTCTCTTAATATCACACTTATTAGGAAAACAGCTAGAGATGTAGAGATCCACGATCGTCTTCCTGAATCCGATTTCACAATTTTGCATGGCAGTCGATCATCGCGGTGGGCGTTTGTTCCTCCCATGACTAATATAACCCATTCTGTTATCCTCATTCCTAAAGGTACCGGTAGCTACAACTTCACCAGTGCTGAAGTTACTTATAAAGCCGGTTCGGATGCTAGTGTGACGGTAAATGACAATTGACTATTGAAATTGCCACTTATCTTGCATCTTAATATTTCCCTTATTGTTTACAGTATGGTTACTCATCTGCTCCTGGCATGCGCCAGATCCTAGTTCCATCTGTGTATAATCGTCAATTTTCTTCTCATTGGGTGAGTTTTTGGAATTTATTTTTGAGACTAATTTCACTTCTTTTTCTAGATTGAGTGGATTGTGTTCGGACTAATAATGGTGCCTTGTCTCGGTTTGCCCTATATGCTTTGGCGTAATACTGCTTCGAAGTACACTAATAATCTGTAAATTTCTTGCGAAATTAGTATTATGTGTTTAATTTGTCTTGAATATTTTGGTGTATTTAGAATGAATTATGGAATATTCAATGGCCCTTTTTTCTCCTGTTCTTGTTCAATTGAAATGGGATAGGGGTTACATTATTGTACTTTATTTATATATTTTCCCATGAGTGCACAAATTTGCTGCTGTTTATGTTTACTTATTTACAAAATGCTCCGCATCATGCGACTTATTTTTGGGGCCTACGGTTGCCGAGCTCTTTGCTGACACGAACCTACTTGAACAAGTGGGTCTCCTAGTAATTTCTATTGGAAGGAATGTTGCTCTTAATCGGCTATTTTAATGCGTTTATTAGTACTCACGAATGAAATTTTCACGCCCGCGCATATTGACTCTAAGCTAGTTCTTATTGAAGTGTATCTGGTCACACATTTGGTTACTTATCAGCATTGTCATTGACTGTGCACAAATATAATTCGTTGCATTGCTATTTTAGTTGACAAACCATGGTTGATATCAACATAAATCAGCGATTATAGTTTATTTGGGTGCGATTCCTTGATTATAGGGAAATTATTTTAGAATGACATCCTAGAACCTACCTGACTGGTAAAACACTATTTGTTGAATATGTCCAATGGATTTTGAAATAGTTCCGTAAATGTAAGTTAGTTCCATTACTGTTAATCTGCCGAACGGAAATTTGATAAAATTGGATAAAAAAGAGGCTTTAAAGCACTTTATTTTCTCCAAAATAAGTGTCGGAGTTTAGCACGTCACTGCGAAACTAGATTTCGCATCACGATAACTAGAGGGTAAGTACTGAATAGATATGGAGGGTGAGTTTGCATGAAAAATAACGTCGATCTGTCTCTAATAATGGAAATTTTCGACTCAAGGGAATGAGAGAGGAAACGATGAGGCGTAAATGTTTGCAAATGTTCGCGGCATGAGAAGCAATGTTCCTTAGCCGCTTTAAGTACGAGTCTTTTCGAAAGATGCAAAATTTATTCTTTTCTGACGGGAAGTAAAAAACCAAATTAGCAGACTTTCCCTTAGCTATGGGTACGCATTCCCTTATACAATTAGGTTGTGTGTTATCTTTATTAATAAACAAATATAATATACTAGAAAAAAAAATCTCCACGATGAGTGTAGACATTATCCACTTTGACACTTACCATTTCTCATATACCCAGGTTTTCCCAAAATGGCAAACATGCCTGCATTTACCCATTTATATTCCTCAATCACATCTTATTTCCGTTATCCCATTCACCTAAGGTGACGAACTTGAAGTGAACCATCATACATCAATGGAATTCGTGCTTCGGCATGATGAAATGGTATTTAATGGAAGTAAACAATTTGTACACAACCACATACAGCCGAATTCACCGAACACAGCGCTTTTTCGGTCTCACGGTCGTCCATTCACCATCATCCTCATCTTCAGTATCCTGATCTTCGTGAAGTTTTTCCTCGAAATATTTCTGCAGTGCTTCTTCAGATTCCTTTTTTAAAGCATCTGCGTCCTTTAACCAAGTTTTTCTGCTATCAGCAACTATTTCTGGATGCACAAAATAAGAGGGTTCGATCAGCAGACAACAGAGGACAAGAATATAGTGCTCTACAAACTTACGGCTAAAGGAAGCCTTCGGAATGGGGAAAGAATATGAAACAGTCATGGGAGTAGAAATGAGAGCATCAATTGACGTTTCTATGCGATATTCAACGTGAGCGCAACAATCAGCCTAGAAGCGTAAAAATTGGCGAATCATTAGTTGTAATTTACGAAAGAGAGCATACTTTATTGTAAGAGAACTTCGAAATTGGCCCAAAAGTGGTAAAGAAAGCATATAGTGAAGATCTGTTGTAGAAAGGGGGTATGTTAAGAACTTGAACTGTAGTTGGAGATACGGTTATGGCGTAAAGAGGATGTCCAGAACCGGCACCAGTATAAATATTAACAACTAATCAAATAAAGTAAGCGATCAATTAGCATTTAAAATCAAAAGGAACTACCTGAGTAATCACCAACCTTTATTGGAAACTCTGACATTGTGATAACCCTGAAGCGTAAATAGAATAAGAAAAAACCTGCAACTGGCTAAGACTACATAATAATGAATTAATAAGATTTGGAGTGAATATCTAACAAAATAAACGAATAAATGGCAGCAATTTTGGGGACGCCCATTAAACAAAAGGGACAAATAAAAATTACTTGGAAGACATTTAAAAATACAAAAGGAATAAAAATGTCTCAGTAGTCAAAATAGTGAAATTCTATTTTAACAAATTAACGTACAAATTTACCACAAAATTTACTCCCCGAGCGTGACTGCAAGCGAGATAGGCACAAGGCTGATCTTTGGGATGACCTCAAAAACATCAGATTCCACATGTATCATTTCCAATATTCTTTAAATATATAAATTCCAAATTTGATTGCTGCTCTGTTTTCACTTTGGAACTAATTTTACCTAATTCAATGAGCTTTTATTTTGTTGAATAGTTTACTGTTATATTTTTCATATTAAAGCAGAATTTGTCAATATAAGAATTGTTATTCACCTTACAATTGTGATATTATTTTGGATTGTTGCAAATTTTATTGTCCGAGTTATGGCGAGCAATTAATTGGCGTTAGAATGTATCTCCTTTAAATATTGAAATGTACTGTGATAACCAGCAATAAAACATAAGTATTATTAAACGTTTGCTTGTAATCTAATCATGACTGCAAAAATTTTTAAACTTGAAATCTGAATGGTAAAATTTTTCTAAGATGCTTCCACTAATTTTAGTAAAATTTTAATATTTTTAGTTTTGCCAATGAATTAGTACCAGCGATAATATTATTTATCTATGTTTCAATTCTACGCTTGAAATCTCTAAAAATATTATTAAATAATATTTACGCAGACTAAGAACACACGTGTCTGAACATAAATGGCGAGAGAGAATGCAGTCTAAGGTGGTACCAGAGAGTTCTCCGGTAGCTCCTTTATCGTTTACAGCTTATCTGAACCTGAACGTCGGATTACTCCTCCTTCGCGCCGAGTTCTCACATAAGGATTAATTTGCTAGAGTGGTAGATCAATGAGGTCGTAAGTAAATACCGATCTGGTTCATCACGGCGCCCATATTAGCAAATCAGTCACATGATGGCCTCTCTCAGTTAAGCTAATGGGGACTTGGAAACCAATATCTTACGAATATTCAATGTAATCTTCTTAACCCATTTTTTAATAATTCGCGTAAAACTTAATTAAACATAGTATATATGATTGTAGATAAAGAAACAATCTCAAATCTTGATCAAAAAGGAAAATGGAGTGAACAGGCGGAGTTCTGCTGGAAAGGATGCGAATAAAATTATCTTTTATGTGAATAACGATGATTGTTTACAGATGACCCGCATACAATAAAAGGTATGTTAAGCATATTTAGCTGTTTGGTAGGGACAAATTACTGCTTGGTTCATTTGCATTAATGAGTCAGACGTGCTCATAAGTGAAGAAGAAATAGGTGTGATTCACAGAATAGCAAACTGGCATAATTATTGTGAAAGTTGATGCTGGAAGAACGCTTATTAGTCAACTGCGAATTGAATCTACTCGTCAACACTATTCTCTTATTTCCAAAGCCTCGACCACTGAGACTGCATTAAGAAGTTCGGCAGCTCAAACACGCGTTTTTTATTTTTAAAAGTAATTATCTTAATGAGAATGTATAAAAGATGAAAAAAAGTCTGCCCGGTTAGGCAATAACTGTAGCATTCATTTCTATTAATAGCCATGTGGGTTTATCGTTCTAATGTCCAATGCGTAATTTCCGGATTGTCCACTAATTGATTAGATTCAAGCTATAATTGGCTAGTTGAACTACAATGAATCAGGCCAAAATTAAATTTTCTTCCAAAATTTTTAATGCAGTTGCATTTACCTATTGGGGTTCAACCCGTTTTCTGCAGTTATCCTTTTTCGATGGGTGATAAATTTAGTAAAAGTAGTTACGTTACCCTAGGACAAAATATGGAAAGTCATTTAGGTCGCCTTCTTAATACTGATGTCATGACCTTTTAAATGAAAATATAACAGCCAGAAAATGATGACTAATAGTGGTATGATTGATTAGGCTTCCTGACAATCGGTTTGCAGGGCGATTATGGGAAATATTTCAGTTAAGGACTGATAAATTTCATAACACTACTTTACACCCTTATTAGCTCCATTTGATCAACAAAATGCTTCGCTACTGTTCGTACTGTAAATGCTATTTGACATAAGGATGTGCAATTTTAAATATAACAGGTAGAGAGAAAAGTAAAATCTGGAGACAAGATTTTTGAAGAATGTAGATTTTTTTAGAGCTCGAGTTGCAACTTGTGCCTCTCCTCTCATGAAAGGAGATTTGAATTCCTAAGATATTTCACGATTTAAAAGCATGTATAATTGCACCTCTCCCATCTTCATTTCATCGAATCTTTTAATGTTATATAAGCTAAGATATGTAAATAAGATAAAATAATTTATTTGCCAGTATAGCTCATTGAGTGTTGTTCATTAAAGGTATAAAGTTATAACTACTCAGCTCTATTAAGAAGTGAACCTATTGCTCAAACAGCAGTTTTTATTAAGAAAATTAATTGGCTTGTAGAGAATGGGATAAGAGGTAAATGTCTGGCTGCCTAGTTTATCAATAATCTTAGCAATAATTGTTTCATTGGTGATCATAAATGTTCAGGTGTGAGTGTAGGGGTTTCCTATTTGAAACTTCAGTACCCGAGAGATTCGCTCTAGTGCACTGAAAATGTTTCATTCTTGACTAATGTCAGGAAATCGGAGATACTTGGACATGAATCCTTCTACCTGTTGATGATTTCCAAATCAGGCAAAAATAAGACTTCAGGTAGCAAAACTCGTCAGTGTATGAACATCAGAATTTGGCACCTTAAGCTGCTTATTTGTCCTTAAAGATCGCTACGGATTTTAAAGACAAAATCAGACAAATTGATTATCGTTTGCATTGCAACGGAAGCCCAACCTAAACCTCAACAATCTCCTCTGCCAAGATCCCCTGGTATTAGATCGCGTTTGGAATGAGCAGCGTATATTACGGTTTATGGACCACTGGCACAAAGCTTGTTTATTTAAATACAATCAGGACTTCGCAAGCAATGCAGCGACTATTGATTGGTGGTTAGTTGAGAGGCCTTTGCACTCACGGCTGCACTTGTTCCATAGGCGATCGGCGGCACAACTGCACCTCCCAGACTGTAAGACATTTATTCATACACCCCCGGTAGCGTTGCGCAGTCCACGGCATCAGGTTTCCACTCAATGACAATTTTCTGGTACTTATAAAAAGCAGGGACAGTATATCTAATAATCTTATTTAAGGGGCAAATAATTTTATATTCAGTAAGTCAGCAAGCGAGGAGCATCCAAATTCTTCCGGAATTATTGTTTTGTACTCGCTTAAATGATGGATTTTAGTTGAAATTATTATGTTGTATAAATAACTGACTTGAATATACTAATTAATTTCTACATATGGTTGGAACAAGCATGTGATGTTATGGTGGTTTTAAAGCAAACTCCATACGAAGCGAATATGTTTTTGTGAACGAAGGAGGGGAGGTGGTGAGGGCGGTTTGATTTTCTGGACCCGAAATAGCTTCGATAATTACAGACGACTTCAGACACACACATGTATAAGCGCTCACATTTTTAGGGCTGTGGCAAATCACGTTTCCAAATGTTATGTGAGTGAGTTGTGAAGCCGTTGCTAGCTCACGATGGTTTTGCATAAGCGTTCAATCTCATTATAGATTCAGGCAATGGTCAGATGGACACAATGACCAATGAGGGTCTGTGGCCGTGCACACACGAAGTAGAAGACAAACTCTATCATAATCAACGCATTTAACTCAGAACTATGCAGTTATTAGTCGGATGTCATTCCTTGCCGTTTCTTTCCATTCTGTTTCTTTCCTTTACTGTATGGCTTTCTTACGGTCTTCCTACCCACCTGCCTCCCGACACGACTTCCAGTGCTTCTGAAAAGCCAATCTCCTCAACCGAAAGCTCTGTTCCATTTGCCACTTTTCTGACTACTCCTATGGTGACTTTAAATGGTGCGGAAATCCCAATGAGAGTTGTGCCCCTAGAAGAAATGGAGTCAAGATACTTTTCCTACTTAACCGAAGGCCCTCAAACTACACTAACAGAAAAGGAGACTACTTCAGTGCCATGGGTTGATAATATATTGCTGGAGGAGAAGACGGCCGTTTCAACAGAAGGCATACTATCGGTAGAGATAAAATCAACATCTGTGTTGCCATCCGTTATGAAGAAAATGTCAACAACTTCCTCTATTGAAACCATTAAAACACAAGAATTAACTTCCGAGCTAGAAAGGGAAAAAGAAAAAATGTCGGGAGAGGAATTAAAATTAGTAAGCACAAAAACCGTTTCTCCAACGCCTATAACAAATGGATTGATAACTTCTATTCCTGAAACCTTTAAATCTAAAGATTTAATTACTACAGCAATTCCAAATCCATTAATCAATTATTTACACAGGGAAAATACGGAATTACAAACAATCGCACCGTCGGATCCGCGGAGGGTAACAACGATGACGATGACTGCTAGTAGTCATGAGATGCCTGAAACAGAACAAACTGACAAATTGAAGAAACCTATTGCTTCCATAACAAATTTCCCATCCACACAGGAATCAGTAATGATTACAAGGGAGGTTGAACTGATTACAACAACCAATTCCTCTATAGTGGCGCTATCAATACCATCTCCAATTTCTAATTCAGCACTTGTCGAAGAAGCGACATTATTGAGTACTCTTGTTCCAGAAACGCCAATGGTTGGTTCTCCAGTCTATTCAGACCTTCCCACAACTTCGACTTTGTTAAAAACACTGGGATCGATTATTTCTACTCAAGAAACAATGCCAAATGCAATGATGACAATTGAGACTAGTGAATCCGCGTCAGAATTCCAAGAGCAAATGACGACCACCAAAACTGAAGAAACAAATTTAAAGAAAATAACTACTATTCCAATTGTTACTGTGACGGCAGAAACAAAGAAAAATGAGGAAGAAACTCCGATTTCAATTCATAATCAAGAGATTTCAATGGCTGGACCAATTTTGAGCATGACAGGAACAATATCTGTAATAACTGCGAAACCCCAAATAGAAACAACAGCTCAACCTTTAAAATCAACAGAACCCTTAGCACAGAATACCCAGAATTTTCACATTACATCTACTGGGATTAGGTCTTCAGAAATATCTGAAGACACCTCTTCTACAGTTGGTGTAATATCTATCCAGACTACTGAGAGTATTCCGCCGACAATAACGCTTTCAACAACTAACGATAAGCTTTCTCCAGTTACTACACCTTCAACTTCAATCCCAACGGAAGGTCCGAATGCTTCTGAAATTAAAAATAAAGAGATAGCAACAACATTAGGTGAAGGAATTTTGGTGTCTCAACCTAAAGAGCCTGATACTTCAATAACTACTACAGGAGCTCTCCCGACAGTACAAGCAACTCAGAATACAGCTGCTAGTGAGCAGGTATTGACAAGAAGTGTAGTTTTTTCTGAATCGATTCAAGGTAGTGCTTCGACAGTAGTAAAAACCGATCCACCGAAAGTTGAGATAACCAGTACCGAAATAGTTAAACCAATTGAAGTGCAAACAACTAAGAGTTCACCATCTGAATCCACCGCAGCCATAACTACTAATACTGCTGGTAATACTGGTGCTAACACTGAAATACCCGTTGTAGCGGAAGTAACAACTGGAGCTGAGACAAAGAGATCAAATCCAACGACAACTGAACCGACTGCTTCAGCTGTTCCTGAAATTACAATCACATCAATAGCAGTTGGTGTAGGAAACAGAACAGAAATACCTCCAAATACTCCAAGTTCAATTATTCAAATGCCAACAGCAATGAAGGGCTATGAAACTACTGTTCATTCAGTTCTGGAGATACTTCCAAGTCGTTCAATCGCTGACGTTACTAAAAAGACACTGGTGTCAACTTTTCCACAATCGACCACTTCTAGTTCTCTAGTTCCAGATAAAGTTGAAACTGAAGAAACTCCAACCGCAACAAATTCTACCATTTCTGGTTTATTTTTAACTGTGCTACAGATAGACACTACTCGAAGTTCGAGTGATTCAATTTCGGAAAATTCTACGGATACTGTTTCTGATAAACCGCAATTACAGTCACCAACACTGAGCTCTTCAACTACGATCGCAGCTAATGTCACCACAGAAACACCTTCAAGCACAGCCGTAACTAATGCGGTACCGCAAACCACTGCTATTTCTCCTAAGGATGTCATTTTAACTAATCCCATGGTGTGGACGGAAAATGGGACGCAAAGCACATTACTTGCTGGAAAATCGGAAATCACTACCCCTGAAATCGCAAAAGCAACCCGAATTATTACTTCAACGACTAAATCGACTATAACCAGGCACCTTCGAACACAACCCCCGGTTCATCCAGATTCAAATGAGAATGTAAAATCAACAGCTCAAACGGGTCATGTTTCAACCCCACTTTCCAAAGAAAAGCCAGAAATTACGACGGTGGATGCAACAAGAGTTGCAAAAGATTTAACAGCACAACCTGAACCCTCGACAAAAGACATTCTGATCACATCATCAACTGAAATCGTTACGGTGGAGCTCACTCAAACAACTCAAGCACAGCAACCTGTGGTCACAAGGAGACCACCAGATTTAAGTAAGCTCCCGGTTGATCCGAATCCTCAACGACCTAAAGATCCTGATCCTGAGGGAATGACTCTGGCAACTGCAATCTCAATGGGTCTAATTCTTATTTTCCTTCTGATTCTTCTCTGCATTCTTGCCGTATCCTTAATCGCTGGCTGGATACACTGCCGAGGAAGGGATAGCAGACAACCGAAAGTCAGTCTTATTCGAGTCGAACGTGGTCTAGCAACAGAGTTTGCAGATAGCTGGAGTAAGGGTATGTCAGCACAAGCCTGGATGACAACTCAATCTGGGGCCACTGCAATGAATCCAATTCCACCTACTTCTCCACCTCAGTCAAACATACAACCTCCTCCTCCACATCATCCACAGAACTTCCACTGTGGATGCAAGCGAAGGGGTCTGTTTAGAAGAGCCAGTCAATTGTGTTTGGCACATGGAGACCCCTCGCCAAGGCATCCAGCCAGTGCAGTGCGTGCGGTGAAGATTATCTCTCTCTCCGGCAATTCTGATGAGGAGGGAGGAAATGATGATGTTCTACTGACTGAATTGGGGCGTCGAAGGGCTAGCGGAGCTTCAGAAGCTCCTGGAGTGGAAGAGGAAGAGGGAGATTCCAGAGACATTGGCAAAGGACGTGGTGAATGGCTCTTTATTGATGAGGCTTGATGATATCCTGCTTCTTTCTCATGTAAACGCATGTAATTGATATGCTTTGCACCTCATTCTCCTTTGGGCAACTTATCTCTAACCCTCGCGCATTTCCTTCCCCTCTCTCCCTCCCTCCCCCCCTCCCTCCATCCCTCCCTCCCTCCCTCATTCCCCACACTCAACCACCCAACCACCCACCCACCACCTCAAATCTCTTTTACCTATTCATTCACCCACATTGATGGCCACTTTATCAATATAAGAAACTCTGTGAGAAACACACTTTTCAATCTACCTTCTACTGATCAGTTGTGGTATTAGAATACAATTTCACTGACAACATCTATCAATTCAGTTTCAAAACGATCTCCCATTATCTCTCTGGTTAAATGTCGAGCTTGGGTTCACACATAACTAAGGCCCTGTTTCCCCAGACTAGAGTATCACCATGTTCACTAAGGAACCGAATGGTTTATCAACGACAATAACGAAATTGGATTGGGTTTGAAGGTGGTACGAATTGCACAAATATGTTTGTTAATGTCAAGTTTCGAGGGCAGGTTTGGTGGAGTTCTAGACGTACATTTGCAACAGGTTTTAAATGAAATTCGGAATATTTTTCACTTTTCTTAGTTTATATTAACTTACTAACTTGACAGAAGTTGTAGCTTGTCATACTTTTTCATTCTCCACCACATCAAATAGTTTTATTGATCAGTTGAAATTGTGATTAAGCATTACCAGACTACTACCAGTAGTCTTTCTCATTCACAATTCAACTTCTCAAAATAACCATTCTCGTGATTTCCCACTCTTGAGAGCTGGTGTTCCCACAGTTCTTAGAGATTGTTTTCCCTTTGACTTAAAATTTTTATTCTCCACACCCAAGTGTCCTACCACAAAGGAGTTTTCTTGAACTTACTCCGAATAGACTGTCGAAGTAGTGTCTAAGGAATGTCTAAAATATTCCTACTTAAGGAAATGCAATATCAATTCATGAAGCTTTGGAAAATAAGACATGTGGGCATTGTTTTATTCTACTTTATTTAATAGAGAAGGGGTGATCACATGATTACTACAAAACAACAATTAGCACTGTGATCAAAGAACGGGATAGCTGGCGAGGGATGCAATTCCACACATATTGTGATAATCCCTTGCCATCCAGATGTAGCCCTCATTGCCCCAGTCTGTGCTCCAACTGTTCTTTACAATCCAGTATTTCCCTCCTTTCTTATCTTGATCGTAGCCAACCACCAGAACTCCATGATCTATTGAACCTGGCGAGCAATTTTCATCCTTGTAAATTCCGCTTCTAAAACCAGTGGAAACAGAAAGGTGTTGCTTAGGTAAGTGGAGAGTATTTTGAGAAAAATTTGCGAATCCTACTTGTAGAATTGGAAGCCTGTAGAACTTGCATCGATGCCAACGGAAACGGGACCAATTTGACCGACACTCAGCTTCAACTGACCCTCATCACCCTCTTTCACTTTCACAAACTTCTTAACCAGAGTGATTGATGCCGACTTGTTGAATTTGCAGGATCCATCCTGAAAAAGTTGATCAATATTGATTAGTTTCTTAAGCCTTCAACGAATAAGAAGTTGGGAGAAAAAATCACAGAACCAACATATGCAGTATATGGATAGTCCTTTTCACTCTCTGCTCCACTTCTCATCCAATATCGGAAAGCCTGACTCATTAGACCTCCGTTGCAACCTTCGTTGCCTTGACTCCAGCTGCAGTCAACTAATTGTTGCTCCGAAAAGCTGACCAGCTTGCCCTTCTTCTTCTTGTATTGGCCCTCCAGAGAACCGGTAGCTGAAAAGGCCCAACATGAACCACATTGACCCTATAGAAATGAACGCACTTTCGAATCACCCACTCATTCAATTTAGTAACACAAATTTCCAGTCACAGTACTTACCTGGTCCTTGATATCCGTCACATAGCCCTTCTTTCGCCAATCAATGTGATTAGGAACAGGAGCAGATGGCGACTCATGCAACAATTGCACATCCCACAATTCCTTGTCAATTGAGGTCTGCTGCAGATTGAGGTAGGTATCAGCAAACTCTTTCAAGGTGAGATCGGCGAATCCATTTAAGCCAACATAGTAGCTTACTTCTCCATTGAAATACTGTCTGTTGTGCCAGCGGATAAATTGGAGATTATTATGGAAGATTCGCATTCGCAAATTTTCTTCCCTCGGTGAGGAGTAAGACTTTTTGTACACCTGTTTCCATGCATTCCAAATGCCTCTGTAGAAGGGCCTACTGGCCTCTGTTGATAGAAGAAGCAGAACAGAGAGAAGTAGAGTTGACGTGATAAGTCGCATCTTCCCGGTGAATGGCAGATGTCTGACGAAGTCAATATATACCTCCAGCAATTCCACTTAAGATGCAAACGTGGACGAGAAACGAATCACAATCACCCTCAGACTATCACCTTGTGGAATTTATTGTAAACCACCAAGTCGATCGCTCACCATCCGTGGCTAATCGTGGGTGGCGTAATGCGCCAGACTGTAACGTCACATACCATTGTTTGACTTATTCGCCATTCATAGTCACTGCTATTTTTGGTAAACAAGTGAGAGTAGCGAACACTAAGATCGCATGGATAAAGGAGACTTAGGTTCAGAAGACCGCTTTATCAAGGATTGCAGTTTCAACATCGTGAGTGACTTCGACAATGTGGTGTAGTTAATTAGTCAAATATTCCCCAATTTGAGCAGAAGTAAATAACCGAAGGAAGCGTTTGAAGCTCTTTTGTCATTAAAGACAACAAAGACTAGGTTCTTGGAAGGGTGTGAATGAATAACGAAAAGAAGATGCAGGGGCTGTTTGTCTCTAAGACAACAAATAAATACCATAGGAATATCAAGGCAATTGGCTCAACAGGAATGAATTCCATTTCGGTTGCAGGACATATGTATTCAAGTCAACTCCGTATCTGCATAACTAGACTAGACGAATAGTGGTGTGATGCATCTTGAATTGTAAATCTGCATTCTGTCATATACAAGTTACTCCATGTTTCCCTTTTACTTCACTCTTCCCCCCTCCCCCTCCACTCCCCCTTCACTCCCCCTCCACTCCCCCTCCCCTCCTTCTCCCCTCCTCCCCCCTCTCTCTCCCCCCCTCTCTCTCTCTCTCTCTCTCTCTCTCTCTCTCACCGATTGCAATTTATGGCTTAAAATAAAGCAGAGTCTACTTTCGACGAATGTCTAATTTAGTGATCCATCACGATAATGACTGCAACTTTCACGGAATAATGCAGGTATTGGAAAGTAAGATAACGCGAAAGTAATTACAGTTTGCTCGAAAATGCACGTGGTCACCATGGTGGAATGTCCACTCACTTACAGTCTTCATGAGATGCAGTCGTTAGGGTTCGATAAATGCCATTGACTGATGCCTCTAAGTCTCTTTACAACATCTGTCCAGATTTGAGAAATAGAGAGGAGGTAGATGTCGGTAATTTTTTATGAGTGAACGAAATAGTCTGCTTGAGTAAACTGGCCAGTTTCGGTGCTCGCATCGAAGAAGGCGCCAGAGGCTGTTGTGTACTCTCCAATAAGTGCAACTTTCATTCACCTAAATAATATCTCTCAAATGGACTTTTAATGACTTTGGAGTGATCAGAGATCAACAAAGTCTCAGAATATTCCATGTGTATGTCGGAAAATGCCAGTAACTGTGCAAATGTCAGGCTAATCGTTTAATAATTCTGTGTTATTTGACGATTTGTTTGAGAGGCCTTTGTCAATTGGACAGGCCATTTAGTCAGCCTCCATTCACTTGCCAGGAGCACTTTAATCAACCAGAACCCGAACGCGCCTGTTGTGTTGAGATTTACTATCTCAGTATTTAAAGAATGAAAGAATCTTGTGAATGAATATTCTGGGAAGCGTCGTCGTGTATGCAGAGACCTCTCAACCGACCGTGGGTCAATTTTGTTCAACGCAACGTCCTTGCCTGTATTTAATGACAAAGTTTGTTGTTTATCAACAAATCTTTTTCCTCCTCCACCTCTCTCTCTCTCCCCCTCCCTCCCTCTTACTCACTTGATTCCTCATCAGGGATGGTGAGCTAGCAGTTAACGGTGGTAGTCACTTGTACATTAACTTAATCTGCCAAATGCACTTCAAGATTGATGAGCTAAGTGCAGATTATGAGCTATAGACATAAGATGGCATTCAAAACTTGATGATCGAAAATGACGCAACTAAATGGGTCTCGGTGTGCGTGCTTAGACACATATCTAAACAGACTCCAATCATCTTAACTTAATCAAAGAATCTTGCAGTCAGTAAGCCTTATGACGATTGTGGTTAGCTGAATTAGTGCAAAAGTATTTCCACTTTTACGATTTTCTCAGTTAGATTTTTGTATTTTGATGTTGAGAGTATATCACCTCAATGGATATTTTAATTCTTATTAATATACTCTGGTTCTAGTTGACAAAATTTTTAATTTTACCTCAATTTACTCCATACTTGTCAAGTTGGAAGGAAAATAAAGCTGCACGAATGCGTCGTAGTTTTTTAAAAGTTGAAATTTACGAGAGCATGAAATCCCAAGCAGTGCTGCGTCATTTTCCATCTCTAATCCGACTGTATTGTCATGATGATTGCCTCTGTTTTCGATTAGTTTGTCTTTTAGCAACAAAAATGACCTTTTGAGTATGCAATTTCTGTGAGTGATGTATAATTATCAGAAAGACATCACACAGGGGTAGAGGATAGTAAAGTGGGAAACTTTGGTTCTGAAAAGAAAGTCCTTCTTTTGGTTATTAATGACTTCTGGAAGTTGTTGCTTTTTCAACAGACTGATTAGTTTAGAACGAGTGTTGAGCACATGGTGCTTTCCATTTGTGGCGATTTCTGAAATTCCCCAAGCTAGAAAGCCTCCGAATTTTTCAACAGGCAGTGAATTGTTCAATTCTGTAAAAATTTTTTAGAGTTTATTTGCTGAAATGAAGATTTTTTGTGTAAACTGATGTCAAAATGTCGCCTGGTCTTTCTAACATACCACTACCAAGTTGCGTAAACTCCACTCAATCTCCTAAGGTGATTCCTACTATAATTCCAGTTAAGGCAGTAAGTTAGTATAAAGGTAAGGAGACTCACGCACCCTATGAGCCCTTTCATTCCTAAAGTTGTTCCAGTGCGACTTGCCTCCGAGCCTATAAAACCAATACAAAAGCCAGTTCCTAAATCCTGCCCTCGTGGTTCTTTTGCTTTCGGCTGTTCCAGAAATTCTAAATCGGTCATCAAGACCATGTCTCAGGCTATTTTGTTCAGTGCAACTGCATTTGAGCTAAATTCCTGCTCGTTCTGCAACCTAAGCGATCGAGCTGGTGGTTGGTAACTCCAAGCAGTCTGGGAAATTTGGTCTTACCAAATCTGTTCCTCGAATGAAACAGTCTCAAAAGTTGTTGTGAAAAATGCAAGCAAGTCTAAACAAACAGTTGAAATCATATGCTCTCAATCAAAATTTCCTTGATCTCAAACTGTTCTCAGTCCTGCTGGAACAGTTCAAGAAACTCCTTATCTAATCTTTGTTAACTCATTCAAAGTGGCTTCCTCCTAGTATACTCCAGTAAGTGGTGCCAATGCGTCCAAAAATATCCCATAGTTCTCTTTTTTCGTATACATGATATCTCAATGGTCAGAGTGAGTAGCTCGCTAATGGGTTGAAAAGGCAACTTCTTAAGTCACAAGGTGAGGAGGGAGGGGAATTGGGTTATCTGTTTACACTTTTGGTTGTGACGATACCTCTTGTTGGAGTACAAATCTGGATGTGCAACACCAAAATTTTTTTATCTTTCGAATCAAAAAACGGACAGATTAGAGAAGGATCTGGAAGTATGAAACTTTCCTTTGTCTTAGAGTCCCGAAACGCCGTAGACTCTGCTTAAATACAGGTGGTTAAGAATAGTCAAAATTCCTACAAAGGAGATTTTTGGTGAGTCCACTACTTAACAGAATGGAGAAACAGCTTCCACCAGAAAGCATTCATGTATCCTTATTGAGTTACGGAAGTTGTGGCCGGTTTGGAAATTACGTTGTTCAAAATAATATTATAGTTCGTAATAATGGAACTGCAGTTCGTTGTTGTTTTGACGTATTAACTCGATTAATTGTTTCACATTTAACTTAATATTTTTAATATGTGGGCAACTTAGAAAATTATTTATAAATATTAATCACTCATGCATAAATTTAAACATTCCAACAGCAATTAGTAAGTGAGATTGAAATAATTTACAAGACAATTGCTCGTCACTTTTACTCATTTAAGACTGTCAAAGTAGTTTAGCAGATTTTCATGTTCAAATTCAGAAAATTAGCATTAAGTATATAAGTATGATCTTACAGCGAAGCAATATTAAATTTCCAATCTATAATAAAGTTTAAAGAGCTAAATATCGTTCGAATAGGCATAATAAGCTATAAGAGAATGTTGGCCAGAAGCAGCTCTATTTTATTAACCAGGAGTTTCAGCTTTGAGACAAAACGTTTATTTCTTAGACATAAATGTTGATTCATGTCTTATAACCACGCACGCATTGTGTTGTAGCACCGAGTAAAACTCTCGTACTTGGCTCGGTAATTAAATGTTATGTAGTTGTTAATAATCGAGATTTTCTTAATCATATTCAATAAAACATGTAATCAACAAATATTAATGACAGCTACTATATCTACAAATAAAAATAATTAGCCAAATAAATTCACATTCATTTATATTACACGAACTTTTGTTTTTACATGGTAAAATGCATAAAAATTAGGGGCGAAATCACGAAACTCTGAATAAACGTGCAAAATGGGTAGACGTCGTCGATGCCTTAAAGCTGGTAAGATTTATGTAAATCGGTGTGCTACGTAGATTTATTTCGCCTAGAGTGGGATGAAGGTTCTGATGTTGATATGAAGACTGAAAGGCTGCATCAAGCTATGCCGAAAAGGTCAATTCAGCAGCGCATGAAAAACAAGGAGCGAAAGAGGAAGCTAAAGAAAGGCAAAAGTGACTTTGGTGATAAAATTCGCGAATTGGAACATGCAGAACCCATCCCTGAACCAGTTCTGGAATTTCCGATTTCTCAACCATCCTTTACCCCTTCGTCTGATGTCGCGACTTTAGTGTCTGGCTTTTTAACGAGGTTCTTTTTGCATTATATATTTTATTTCCTTTAGAAAAATGAATTTACTGGAACACACTGAAGGCAATATGTATTTGACAGATTTTTATGCTATGAACTGCCTTTTGTCTGTTCATGCAGCGCCGTTCATAGCAGAAAAGTATGATACTATAATGGAAAAGAATTCCACAAATAGGAAAGATTGTAAAACTGTTGCGGCCGTGAATTCCATGTTCCCCTATTTATTTACTTCTTCTAATTTACTAAAGGGCAATTGGCCCTTACCATCATGGGCGCTGGACTTCGATAGTACAGAATCTAAGCAAAAGGTTGATAAGTCTCAACGGAAGAAACTGCAAGTTATTAGCAAAATGCAGGATTTCAATTCAAAGTATTTTAAAAGACAGCAGAAGCGAGCTATTTTACCAAACATAAGGCAATTTGAAACTACACATACAACAGTTCATGCAGCTGAAGGTCTTCAGCAAGTCAGAAGCTTGCTTGAAAGTATTCCTCTTCTCTTGACTATACAAAGTGATATTACAACATGTTACGACATTATTGACCATGGAGTAAGGGATTTTCATTTATTTAATGTGGTTTAGTCCACAGGAATATGTTTTCAGTATCGTACGTTGTGCTTAGAAATGCCGAGAGAACAGTCGAAAAATAAGACGTCAATTCTGCTCCATGCACCCCTTGTTCGATGGGTTCAAAGGACAGTCATTTTAATACCTCCTCCTGTATTAAAAATCGTTAACGAAATCATTTGTGTGGCGCCCGTTTCTGACGAACAGCAGGCTGTAAGTCTTAGTCTGATTATGCCATTTGTCTCAATATCTATTTTGCATTTAGAAGTATGCAGATATTATTCGCGATGCAATTGAGAATTGGGTTTCAAATATTGAGAAGACAGGTCTTAGTACTACAATCTTGCCGCCGTCGGAGGTAAGTATGAAAGCTATGAAGATAAACCATCTTTCTTCAATGACTGGAATGAATCAGGCCTACTCAGAGCAGTGTTTAAGCGAATGCGATTGGGACTTACAAATCGCGTTGGAGGCTTTCAAGCGTCTTCGAGAAGCAGGCACGTTATCGGAAGACGCCTTTGTCTAAGATGTGATATTTGTATTGTATGTACATACTTATGCTCTATTTCTAATATTAACTGAGGGAAAAACCTCAAGTCCTCTTTGTTTTGACTTGAATAGTTAAACAATTTAATCGCAACTGCGGACTACACCCAAGATCTATGAGTTTAATAAATGGATGATCTAAGGCCATTATTTTGCAAGGCTTCGAGTAGAAAATACCATATTGAGTTTCTTTATGTTTGCTATTGTTACAATAATAGGGCTCTAGTGCTGGATATCAAAGGGGGTCGATAAAGTTAAATGACAACGGTTATCACGGAAATTAATATAAAAATGTGTGTTGGTTGGGAGGTTATATGTAAATGTAGCAAATTATGATCGTAGATTGCTTGCAGCTAGAACTTGTAACCAGCATTCCTTAGTCCCTTTCGAGCCTCTTCAATTTGCTGCTTTAGTTTTTCATCTTCACCAGGACAGTCGTTGAAATTGAAAACACCGAACATAATGTAGGACAGAGATATAATTCCTAAGATGACAATTATAACCGGTGATAGTAAAACGACCATTTTAATAGATGGAACTGAGGCAATTGGTGAATATAAGGCACCTAGCCAGAGCGCGGTTAAAAGGATGGCAGTGGAAAGCCATGGAGCAGCTCTGATCATATCTGATATATGTGCAGTCCACTACAACGTTAAAGGTCAAATAAACGGAACAGGTTGACAGATTCACGAATTAAGTGAAATAGGAAAGAATGCAAGAAATGCGATTTATAGTAACTGTTTGATTTTAGTTATTCACAAATTAAATTTTTAGAAAACCTTTGAATGTGGTATTTATAAATTCATTAACTTTTTTTGCAAATAAATGTCACCTATCGCCATTATGACGTACTTCAGTAATGAGTTCATTGTCTAAAAAATATCTTTTAGAATGATGAAATTTATCTGGACTATTTAATTCTAACTTTATGGTGTTCGAGGAAATGTTAAAGTTAGCAATTACTATCTGTTAAGAAACCCATGCCTTTTTGATATTAGGTGAGATTGCAGTAAATTAATCAGCATTATGTTTGTTAAGTATACGAACTATAAAATTTATGATATAAAAAAATATCTACCGTTGTTAGGTGAAATAAAAAGTAAACAATCATTTTTAATGAATTTGATTAGCTATTAATTTTAAATTTTGAAAGGTCTGAAGGAATTTACTAACTCTAGTTATATTAATATTCATTTGTGCCTCCGGTTTGTATCATAATCGAGTTGAAAGATGTAATTCAACTAACTGACAAAATCTGGAATAGAAGAGAAATACTGCAAAGACAAAACAAATGAGTTTGCCAGATGGGTTAATAAGAGAATAATGACGATCAAGGTGCGTCGAAAACATGATTAGTGAACCAAAATATGGGTAGAAGGCTGTTCATAGTCATGTTTGCATAATGATACCCAGTTAGATGTGCTATTAACAAAATAGGCGAATTTTACGAAAGCCCGTAGAAAGGTAATAAAATTGAGAATAACTCATAATATACTAGCAATTCTGGCCTTTCTCTTCAAATTCACTCGTTTATAAAGTTACATTTTACATGAACCTAAAAATGTGCCACAAGTCATATTAAACGCATTAAATATGTGAATTTAACCCTCGCTGGAGTGTAATATTTGTTAAATTTTAACATAGATTAAGAGATCAGCTTCAAGCATTCATTAATCAACATACTCATTCAATATATTAATTTTGATTAATTTAGCAATCATATATATTTTAATAACTATACAACTTCTTTAAGATCCGCTACAATGACCTTGACGTTTAAATGTTCTCGAAATCATGCCGAAGGCTCCTTTCTAGCCCCCTATGCTAGTGATGAGTGGTTTTAGTAGTTCGTTTAATATTTTTGGTCGAAATGATTCAGTTCAGCAGAACTTTGGCCACATCAATGCAGAAGCAAACAAAGCAGGAAATAATCTCCCATTTACTCGCGGCAAACGGCCTGCGTAAGATTTTACCTCATTATTCTCAGTTTGGAACGTTATTTATTGCTATTAATCTTTCCTTATTTTATTCAGAGATGATTCTGAAGATTTGGAAGAGATCAAATTACAGTGCAAACGACCTGCAACTGAAGAAGTGGTCTTAAGGCGTTTCTCTAATTTGAACATCTCAAATATTGACATTGAAAAATCTATTGATGATGCAGATATGTTTACCATTGAGGATTTAACTGACGAAGAATCTAGCAATGAATTAAATGATGACAAATGGTGATTCTTTGCTTTCTGGTCTTTTCCTTTCCCTCTGTTTTATTAATTCTGATTATATGTTTCTTTTTCTTGTAGTCTCATTCTTCCTGAAGCTTTGCGACAAGACTATGAATCCATTCAAATTCGTGGTAGTCTTCACAATCCGGTCTTAATGAAACTGTGAGATTGGATTTCTCTTTGCTACTAATTTATTCATTTGTTTATTACATAAGTTGAACTCTGTGATTATAGAGCATCTTCTTCTCTCGTCAGTGCTGTTCCTGAAAATTGCCTAGCTCTTGTCCCCTATATTCCCAGACCTACTCTTCCTCCTTTTGCATATAATCAAGAAGAAAATATAAAAATCATAAATAAAGAAGATGGAAATGAAAAATCTGAGGATGTCGAACCGATGGATTTTGCTCCAGAAAATTCCACTACTTTCAGTGTGCCTCCTTCAACTGCGTCTCAATCACTCCCATCCTCTTCGTTCAATCCAGGCTTCTCTTTCGGTCAGATTGATATGTGAGTTTCATTTTTTTCGCTAATTTGATATGTTTCAAACATGTTTATCTATCTAAAAAACCTGGGTATTTTTTTTATCCTCTCAACTTAACTTTTTGCTCTTGAAAAGACAACCATTCTTTTAACTTTTCTTGCAAGGTGGCTCTGAAGTATCATCCCATCTATTAGCACTTGTTTTTATGCTAATTTCACAGGCTTTGAATTCGAAAATCTGTCTTCCGGACTTTATAGTGTGCCGTTTAATAGCTTTGAGATCTTTTCTGAGAGTCACTGATATGGCTAGTAGAAAGCAGAACTGCAGTAGTTAAGATTTGGATACTAGGAGGATTTGGCGTCCGAGCTCTCCAGATCTTACCCTGATGGAAAATTATGTATTTATTGGGTGCTGTGGATAAAATCACTAGTTGCCGTTCCAGTACTGCAAAAGTCAACTAATTAATTTACAGAGGGAAAGGAGATATTAATACCCCCCCCCCCCCCCCAGTGAAAGTGTCGGAGTGTGGCGTGATTGCGACTTTAATAAGCGCTAATTGCTGATATTTTGAGTGGTACTCTTGGATAGCAGTGCAATTTCCTTGTCTTTTGAACCTTTTTCAAATTTTTTAATTTTGGAGTTACTGGCTACCGAATATATCCCAACACTCAATCTGTTTTACGTGTATGGCGATCCACTTTTTCTAAAAGAATGTTTAACGCAATCGGTAGTTTATCTTATTTTCACTAACAAATCGGAATGCTTCTTGCATCTTTCGTATTTGTTCCCTAAACAATTAATATGTTGGTTATCACATCATTGAGTGTTTGCCGATGTGTCGCGATCTTGTAAAGCCACTCAGCTAATTTATGGCGTCCTCCTTAATTGGTAATATTTTCGTATCCTGTCTTAGATCTAAGACGCATAGTGCCCTTGTAAATTCCTCCTTTTATGAGCTGTTTATTAACATGATGTGGAACAGACTACATATTCAATTACTCACTCGTCTTCTAACTCTGTGTAGGTTGGATCTAACGTTGTAACTCTTCTCATTCCACACGTTTAGCTTCTTAATACTGTGAATATCTAGTTTACTAATAGGAAGTTCTAATTGTGTCCGGCAACAATCTCGTTTGGATGAACTTCGTTCTAAATTATTTCTAATTTGTGTTGATATCTATTGCTTAGTTAATGAATTAAGCATTTCATTCAAACCAACTTGGAAATGCTTAGGAAAAATGTGCAACCACGGTATGGGTACTAGTGAGTTGTGTTACTTGATCTTATTCAGATTGCTCCAACCCCTGGTAAATAGTTCTCGTAGTGTTTAACTATTGTTCGGGTATTTTACCATATCGTGTTCGCCTTAAATTAGCCTCAACCTATCCATTCAGGTGTTTTGTTCCCATATATATAACTATATATATATACTTAAGTCAGATATATATTTCTACTTAAATTAACTTTTTTAGTTCTGGCCAACCGAAGTTTGTGAACGAGAGAACAAGTCGGCTGGAGCAGTCTTGGCAATTTCATTTCAGCCGATGATTTGCATTGAATTTGTGCGTGTACATATTCATATTTGGCATTTTTATTTTCTGTTTTTTTACACTATACGCTTTTTTCTGTTTCGTGGGTGATATTTGTTATGGGGGTGATTGTTTGATGCTTGACCTTATATCTATGTTTAGGAAAAGCCATATTTGCAAGGTTTAGAAGTTTTCTGCGACTCAACCACTGATCAATTTTGATTTTGATGAAATGGGAGAGGGCATTTACACTGTATCTTTTATATCCTTAGAGAAAAAGTAATTAAACGTTTGTTTCTTTACACACTAGGCGAGCAAAATTGGGAATATGGAGACAACGACAGGGGTGCTAGCTCTGGGAAAGACAGGCTGATTAATTCTCTATTCTGCAATTTCTTCACTCCAATTTTCACTGCGGTAAATTGGGTAAATGTGAAAGCGAAAGCGATTTTCTAGGTTTTGGTGTTTGCGGTGGTGAAAAGGAGGCATAGATTGTAAGGGGAATAATACAATTGGAAGGGTCTACGGCTCAGTGGAACTTAGTAACGATTACTCGTAGTCTGCACAAATAATTTTAAAATTTAGTTTAAATACACAGCGCGAAGGATCATTTTAGGCAGTTATGCTCTTGACTTTGCGCACTGGGGGAGTAGTGACGTAGACTTGGATACAAGTAAGTTCCTTCAAGATGACGGACGAGTGAATTATGAAAACTGTACATTGCATCACTGTCACTACTTGTAGAAATAAACAAGCCATCAATAGTACATAGATGTTTGCCAGTCTACTGAGCCAACAAAGTTGCATTTATTAACAGAAGTAAGTTCCATATTTATCCTACGGCTGAATAAGTGCTAAGCCAATCTGGAGATTGATTTAATTCTACATACCATAAGAACAGGAGCAAAATTTATTGATGTAAAGCATTTGATTACTTTTAGCTTGCCTCTCGCCTTTATCTTAATGGATGCCGAACCTGATAAACTGTCGCTATAATTTTTTAATCAGTTTTGTAACCCATTTATGACATAGAATATGTCCTGGAAATTTCTCCTACTACTATGTTGAATATTTCTCCGAAGCTGTCCTTTCTTCATCTTTTCTGGGTAGGCTTATTCGGGCGCTTCTCAGTCCTTTGGTTGTGAAGAATAATGAGACTGGCGACTTGGTAGTATGGAATTGTCGGATGTGTAAATGCAGGGTGTCCCAAAAAATGTATACGCTTTAAAATTAATCGTAAATTTAAAGTGTATGTCAAACACATACAAAAAAATGACTATTACACAATTTAGATATTAAAGATATCTGAGTGTGTAAATTAAGGGAAGATATTTGAGAATTTCATTTAAGTTTAGATTTTAGAATGATGCTGAGTGCAGTTTGGATGCAATTATGTTACCAATTTTAATTACACCAACATATTAAGATTCTTACCAATGCAAATGTTGGGAAATGAATTATGTACTTATGAGTGATAGTTTAGCTGTCTCAAATCAGTCAAATGCATCTCCGAATAGTCAATGATGATTTCTGCAAAAGAATATTAGCGTAATTTATTGTTAGTACTTTTATGACAGTGTTTTGAAAGTCTGAATAATAATAATCTGATCCAAGTGAAAGTATCAATGTTTAGGCAAGTACTCTGTTTCTTTCCAATGTCAAAAATCGTTAGTGAACAAAAAAATTGCTCTCTTATCGAGATCGAATTTTATGCCTTCCACAAAATGAATCAATCGAATGACAAAAAAACCATCATAATTGCCACTATTATTACTGCAGGATTTAGATATTAACCAACATCCTGGGATTAGAAATAATAAGATTACCCACAATACCTACGGGTACCTACACACGTCAGTTATCATGGAAGTCTCGATATAATTGACGTGAAACTAGTAAATCCCAATTTATTTATCAATAAGTTAACACGTCTTCTCTATTCTCCTTCGTATAGAATAATCAGATTAAGCATTTCAAAGTCTATAAAGCGAATATTTATTCTGAAACCCAATAAATTCTTGACAGAATGGACGTCAAATTAGTACTTACTTTAGCTTTAGCTCAATCAAATATCTTCAAATGAAAGTTAAGCAATTGAGAATCTGCCTTTTACTTCGTCAGAAAATCTGATTAATCAGTTTTGAAGCGTTCGGGGGAAGTAAACAAAACCGGAAGATGTTTTCTATTCTCGCTTTAATTTCCAAATAAATTTATCGAGACCTATATATAAAGCAAATTTACTCTTGTTATTCTTGAATAAATTGATTTCTAAACTTAAATTAAATGATTGCATTTCTAAATTAATTAACAGTTATTTGTTTAAAAACGTTTTTTGCTATTTGAATTTTTGATTACTTCTCACCCTTTGCAATACTTAGTTATTTGAGAATTTAATCTTGGTGCTCCAAATATGAACGGACGTCAGAAAAATTGGGAAACCAAAATGGCTGTCATTGGACTCGATAGGGACAGAACATGCCTTGGCCATCCTGCCAACTATGGAGGTTTTGAAATTAATATTGGGCCCACAGACACAATTTTTGGTAAGAAATTAAAATTATGTGATAAAGCCTGCCGATCGGCTGATTGTCCCCAGTGTCGACAAATTCTGGTACTTGAGGAACTGGAAAAATTCTTCGATAGTAAAAATTATTCGTACCTTGAGTATGTGCACGTCAACATGGATCACAATCGATTTGTTCCAATGTCTGCAATTCTCAGAATTCCAGAAATGGTTGCACTAAAAGCAAATGAAATTGATTTAATGAGAGTTGGAGAACACAGTAGAATACTGGAAATGGATAAAAGCTTTACCAAGTTTCGAATCATCTATCGCCACAAGTTTTCCTGTCCAGTTCAGGATGCTTTATTTTGGAACCGCCCTTTAACTAATCAGCTACCAAAGGGATTTACAAAGCAACCGAAGAGTCCTGAAAGGATTAACGTCGAAGTCAAAATAAATTTTGAAAAATTGTGCGCTTCGCTGGCTCCGTCAATCAAGGATAATTTGAAAAAAGATATATCTGTGAATTAGAAGGATCAAGGCCCCATTTATTTTTTTCTCTTTTTCACTCTAAAATTCCTTCCTAATATGACTTTGATCTTGGAGAGCATTCACGAGCTAATCTATTATTTGCTTCCCTCTGCCTAGTAAAGCAGCGCTTCCGACTCTCCACTAGCAACTATGTATTCATGGGCTCTTTTTATGCCAATATAATATATTGAATACACTGACGTACTCTTTGGCTTATTAGCAATAGGTCGATTGTACTAATTCTGAAGTTAAAATGGGAGTAGTCTAATTTGATTAGAAATTCGGAGTTTTACTTAGGTTAATAAATGAGAAGTGCATTTCGTCGTAATCTTTTGATGCTATGGATTCCGATTGGGATCTCCCATTGCAATATACAAATTACATTAACTGGAGAAATAACAGATTAAGCAGGTTGATCAATTCAATTTTATCTTTTGAGGAATCAGGGAAATATTCAATTTTGCTTAGCTTAGGGCGATTCGTAAACGGCTTGTGAATGGAAATTAATATTTCAAATACCTCAAAAAGACCGATCAAAGCTGATTATTCATTAAGATTAGTCAAATTTGACCCTATATTTTGTTAAATTGAGCTGATAAGCGCGCAGACAGAATACGCGTAGTCCTAAACTTAAGGGAAAATCAGAATTGTTGGATAAATTAATGCATATATTCCGATCACTAATCATCGAGGAAACGGCAGATGAATCAGCTCCAAATAGCAGATAATGCTGCTTATTGAAACCATTCAACACGGAAAGGCAAAGATAATTAGATTCATTTAGCTACATGGGAATACTGGACTTGTGAGAAAATCAACAGAAAAAGTACAAATAAGCTGGGAAATGAGCCGTTAACTATTAAATTGATGATTGATTTTAAGTTAAAGTGGAAACAAAACAGAGAAAATATAAAGTAGGTCCGATCAAGGTAATTAATTAAAGCATTTATTTATATCAAATGATTGAGTTTATGTTAGTTGCTATTAACCATTTAGTTGGCTTCGGGTTTCACGGAGGAGAGAAACATTAAAGTCACAAAAGGTCGAGAGGGCTAACAGAAGAGTGATTCACATGTGCTAAAGGGAGACACGAAGGCAAAAAAAAATTAAGGTGAGTACCGTGGATGTGGTCAAATATGACATACAGTCGGACCATGGTAGTTTGAAGTCAAGTGCTGGTTTAGAGACTTTTTGCCGTATGAGTATACGTTTCCCAGGTAAGTCTATCGCGCACCCCTTAAAATAGTATGAAATTGTTAAAAAAGACTTATCTTAATTATAAATCACACTAGTCGCTGAGATATCCAGCATTTGTATCAACTACATTGGTACTTAACGGTGAACTATCTGACGACGCTAACTTCAGTTTAATAATATAAATCGAGAACATGAATATTACATATAAAAGGGTATTTTTTGGAAAAAGTATATTTTGATTTCATATAAACGCGTCTGCATATAAACAAAAATCATTCGCAATAATTTGGCGAATGAGGGTTTTACGCTATAATAAAAGTAGTCATAAATACTAAACCTTGGTAATTAATACATTCGATTTGTTAAGAAGCTTAGGAAAACTAATAAGTTTAAAATAAATTTTGAACCCTCGGTAAAGTGATACAAATCCATTTTATTTTTTGCTTACATGAAGACTTAAATAAGCTTTTATATAAATTAAAAGGTTTTAAAAACATACACTGCTGCCATTGGTGTGCTCTTTTCTATTCTGATGGCGGCTTGGTTGAAAACCTATTAGGGCTACTTTTGCTTTTGTTCGTGTTTCGTATTTTATTATAGGCATTCTTCTTTTTTGTATATAGTATTGGTTATTATTCTTGAAAATAGATTAAAATATCAAGTTACTTCGTAAGTGTCTTGATGGTCATGTATTAGTTTCTATTTTGTAGATTCATTCACTGTTTCCAAATGGACGGTCCGGCTATATCACCCGACTTCGTGTAAGTGAAATTGGAATTATTAATTTAACTCCCAGGTGGTATTTTGGGGAAATAAGTCGAGAAAAGACAAATGAGATTCTTCTAAATCAGCCCGTTGGAACTTTCCTAGTTCGCGATTCTTCCACGACGTCCGGTTTTGTATTGTCAATTAAGTAAGAAGTTGTCATATTTTACATCACCAGTCCCCAGGGAAGTTACTAAAGTCATTCGCTATTTAATTAACTACTCGAAAGAAACCGGTGAATTCTCTTTCGGAAACTCTACTTTTGAATCTCTTGATGCCGTTATCGATTACTACTCTCAAGGTCGATCGGCGGCGTGTTGTCTAGTTAAATCTGCTCCCAAGGATCGCCTCTTAGCCTTGTACGACTTTGCTGGAGAAAAAAGAGATGATTTACCTCTTTCAAAAGGAGATATGGTTGCATTCATTATTCAGAAAAAGGACTGGATTCTCTGTTCCCTTAGTGACGGTCGCCGTGGTTGGGTTCCTGCCAACCATTTGGCACCGGTATGTTATAAGCTGAACATTTGGATAGTTCTTAGTCATTTCAATATACGCATCTTGTTTCTCATTAGTACAAAGCTGAACTCTTGGCAAGTTTAAAGGTTGACAAAGGCAACCTAAACGCAATGTCATACTGCAGTCTTTGTGGAATACTGGGAGTTCCCGTGGGTGCAAAAGTAATTCGGTCTCGTCAACCCTCAATCTTTCAACCTAGTCACTTAGAGGTTCAGGAAGGCGACCTAGTGCGGGTTGAGCGTATCCATAGTGATGGTAATTGCGAAATCTGGCATGAAAGACTCCAATGTCAAGGCGTTGTTCCTATAAACTATCTTCAAATTGAAGCTTCTTAATTGTGCGTTAAAAGTACTTTATGTATTTTTTTCCCCGACAAATAGATCATCTAAATATAGTTTGATTTCTAAAGTGGCATTCTTTTTAACTTTTGTTTGGTTTGTTTTACCTCCCTTGTTTTACCTCCATTTTGCCTCAAATTTAGCCATGTCTGTCCTTCCAGCATTGGGAAAGTTGGTTGCTAACCGTACTGCTTTGCTTGTGTGTGATATTCAAGAGAAATTCCGTCACAAGATATCCAACTTTGATGCCGTAACTACTAATTCTGGGCGTTTGATCGCTGCGGCAAGAATACTTGAAATGCCTATTTTCATCACCGAGATGTATCCACAAGGTTTGTGGCTAGTTTGTGCACACTCCATTACTGAAATAGTTTTCAAGTAGCATTCTGTGATTTCGAATCATTTTCCTACTTCAAGGTTTGGGACAGACAGTAGAGGACTTGGGGGATATTACCCATATCCCAGTTTTTCCAAAACGTGATTTCTCCATGCTGACTGAGAAGTTACTTGAACATGCAGACTTTAAGAACAGATTCGACTCCGTTCTCCTTTGTGGTATTGAAACCCATGTCTGTGTCCAACGCACTGCACTCGAACTTCTGGAACTTTTTAATTTGAATGTTCACTGTGTCGCCGATGCCGTCTCCTCTCGCACTTATACTGACCGAATGATCGCTTTGGAGAGAATGCGCCAGTCGGGAGTTTTCATAACCACAGCCGAATCTGCTATACTCGGTTTGGTTGAGGGATCCGAACATCCAAAATTCAAGGATCTTCAGAAACTCATTATCCCCATAGCTTCTGATAGCGGTCTTTTCCCGCTTATGTCGTCAAAGTAAATGATCTTACTAGGATTTGAACCAAGGCGACTATTCTCTCCTCTACTGTATCTTAGTGCTGTGGCTTATGTACCACTGTATCTTTTTATTATTTGGTCGTGTTTAGTTTTGTTTGTCTAAATTTATTTGTGGGGTCATAAGGTCGAGCTTAGTTGAGATATTTCAGTCTGCTAATTTTAAATTTATCATAGTAGCTCGAACAGTGGTTGTCTGTTCATTTTTAAGAAAAATTATTTAAGCAGTAGAAGGGGACCAAGAGAATCCTAGTTTATCTGGGCTCTAGAATCATTGGGTCGGTTGCTTTTTTAACGTGACGTACTCAGACTTTCATATAGACAAAGCTTGACTGACTAGTTTTCATGCAAATTCGCACTCATGTTCTCTCACAATTCCTTTGACGCTCCTCCACTGGGCGAAGAAATCGGTACTTTGATTTGTGGCAGTCGATCCATAAATGCCTTCTCATTTTCATTTGCGAAGGGCTGGTAACGCCGGAAATTAGGGAACTAAATGATAAGTTGATTTTAAATGGCCTTTTAATTTTATAATGGCCACCAGTTCCATTTATGCTGTTATGCCTTATTCTCTTAACCAAATTGTAAGTCATGGGTATTTCGACGTATATAACTGTATATATCGGTAATCTGCGGACATGGAAATAGTGAAATGTCGCTGTCAAAATTCGACTGAATAGTAATATGTGGGAGAATCCATCTTCGTTTTGAACGAAAATTTCTCTATATTGATTGGCTAGGATTTCACGATGTAACAATTTACTATGGCAGAATAACTCAATCCTTTTTTGTACTTCCCTAGATGCACCCTTAAATAGGATGATTGTAGTTAGAAAGTGAAGGCTGCTAGTACGAGTTTGTTTAGTATGGGCAGCACAATAAGAAATCGCGCATTTGACAAGCAGGTGTATGGATTCTGGTTGTGCCCAGACACGGTGAAGAAAACAACTCTGTAAGGCTATTTGGATGCCTCCTCAGCACTCCTCCCAATATAAAAAAGATAAATGGAGGAACATGCATTTCTTTGCTGCCAAAACAAATTGTTACTGGGGGGGGGGGGGGGGGGGGTTAGGATAAGAAGTGGATCGTTTGCAAAACAGTAGTATTGAAAAATGGTTGTCTCCAAACCAGGCATCCATTCCATTCCCCTAGCCAAGGATTACCCTACGGGAACTTCTTTTATGCAGCTGGTGGTTGTGTGTGGAATATGAAATGGCCAGAACCGGGTGAATCAACCACGACCAAAGTTTATTGTCAAAAACATTAGAAGATAGAGGTCAGGTTTGCTTATCAAGGAATGGATTACTCTTCAGCATAATAATGCCCGGCCTCGCAGAGCAAGAATGACCACCCGAAATCTCGAGAATTAAATTGGAAGCCAGACCACACCCCAACCGATCACCACCTCTTCAGGTCCATGGAGCAAACTCTATGAGAAAAACGATTCAGAAACGAAACTGAAATTGAAAACGGCTTAAACGGGTATTTTACTTCAAAAACAGCAATTTTCTCCAATAAATGAATGGAAAGCTATAAGAAAACGGAAAAGAGTTGCAGATGATGAAGGAAATTATATTACGTGGCATCATACAAAATGTGCAGTTTCTTTTGTGGTGCCCCTATATTTAGCAAATAGTTCTTTCAAGGCCAGCGCTGATAATTATCCCTATTGATGTATAATTGGGTAATCACTTTCAACTATTTTGAGAACAGCGTGACTAACCGTTCAGCCTAGCCTTCACAACTGTGCCTGTTGGAGTGGACAAAGCTGTTGGCTTCCCAAGTCAATTTAGGGAAGTACGACGAGCGGTTGACTTAGGCGAGAAGGAAGGTATCATTGAGCCTCTTCACAGCCCCTCTCGTGGAGTAGAATTAACCAGTTGGTCATTAGCTATTTGGTGACATCTGAGGTGGTAGACATGCGTGTCGGTCTCTACCCCCCAATCTAATGATTATATCAATTTCCTAACCACCATAGCGTGTTTTACGCACAAGTGGAACACTCCACTCTCGTGCACTTTTCACAGAACAAATTACGTTCAACTTCCATCTTCCTGGCTCGTCCTTCGTCTTCCTTTGGAGAATGTGATTTCTAAGGGAAGATCATTAAGTCTATGTAATTTCCATTGCAACGGTTGTAATGACTGTGGAATAAAAATCGTGCGATTTGAATTTCACTGCTTTTGATAGACTAAGACTCTTGTAAGAGAATGTTAGTTGAAATATTTCGTCCATATTATAATGATGGCGCCATCCAGCAAATCCTCCTATGATAAAGGAGGGTTCTGATTGAGAAGTGGTCTAATTCTCCAAAGAGGTAGAAGGTTTAGTTTTGAAAGTTCTTATTCATTACGGCTTCGGAGTGATGGATAAGGAGTCAAATTAAAGAACTGAATAGTTTAGTTAACCTGCCGTAATTCTGGATTCTATGATTTTCACCACAAACCAACTAGGGTGGTGACAAAATTGTGACCTTGGTATTGTGCTAAAGGTGAGAACAGGAGGGGGCGGGGGGAATTTTCCATCGTCTCTGATAAACTGAAAATACGTGCGAATATAAAGGCGATTAGTCGTTGATAATTTTCGAGTCGATTTTTCTTCAACTTCCATTTTGAGCAGAGGTATAGCATCGTGAAACCTTCATGGTGAGGAACTGAAATTCCGCCAACTTCCCTATCTATTGTCATGATCTCACAGATGCATTTGTACCTTCTCTTCGTCGACGTTCTGTCATGGAAATCGAACTCATGACCTCTGACTTCACAAACTGACTTGTCGATGGTATATGCTGATAATTAATCTATTGCCTTTGAACAAATTTATGACGTACATTTGTATGTTAAGGTGATGCATACCCAGTGTCAAGTCATGTTTATTTCTGCCGAAGTATCTGTCCTAATTAGCTTCAGCTATCGGCTATTGCAATTGAATTCCATGAAGGTATTTTATGGGTGCATTTAGACGTATCAGTGTTTTCAGTTATTTTTAGGATGATTATATCTAAGAGCAAGTTTGAAGACTATGTGAGCAACACAGAACATTGGTATTAAATACCTTAATATAGCGATCTAAGTAGATTGCCAATGGATGTTAAAAATACTACTTAAATATATGAGTAGAACGTTATATTTTACAAGTGCCGTTGAAATGCAGCCCAATGTGGTACAGTAATGATGACAGATTTTATACCCATATTTAGTGGTTGTGAAAGACATCCAAATTTATTGATAAACAAGTTAGGTTTATGTGCAAGCGTTTCTTCATAAGACAGGCATGTTGCTTCAAAGAGATGATTGGAGACTGTTTAGATATGTGTCTAAGCACGTACACCGAGACCCATTTAGTTGCGTCATTTTCGATCATCAAGTTTTGAATGCCATCTTATGTCTATAGCTCATAATCTGCACTTAGCTCATCAATCTTGAAGTGCATTTGGCAGATTAAGTTAATGTACAAGTGACTACCACCGTTAACTGCTAGCTCACCATCCCTGATGAGGAATCAAGTGAGTAAGAGGGAGGGAGGGGGAGAGAGAGAGAGGTGGAGGAGGAAAAAGATTTGTTGATAAACAACAAACTTTGTCATTAAATACAGGCAAGGACGTTGCGTTGAACAAAATTGACCCACGGTCGGTTGAGAGGTCTCTGCATACACGACGACGCTTCCCAGAATATTCATTCACAAGATTCTTTCATTCTTTAAATACTGAGATAGTAAATCTCAACACAACAGGCGCGTTCGGGTTCTGGTTGATTAAAGTGCTCCTGGCAAGTGAATGGAGGCTGACTAAATGGCCTGTCCAATTGACAAAGGCCTCTCAAACAAATCGTCAAATAACACAGAATTATTAAACGATTAGCCTGACATTTGCACAGTTACTGGCATTTTCCGACATACACATGGAATATTCTGAGACTTTGTTGATCTCTGATCACTCCAAAGTCATTAAAAGTCCATTTGAGAGATATTATTTAGGTGAATGAAAGTTGCACTTATTGGAGAGTACACAACAGCCTCTGGCGCCTTCTTCGATGCGAGCACCGAAACTGGCCAGTTTACTCAAGCAGACTATTTCGTTCACTCATAAAAAATTACCGACATCTACCTCCTCTCTATTTCTCAAATCTGGACAGATGTTGTAAAGAGACTTAGAGGCATCAGTCAATGGCATTTATCGAACCCTAACGACTGCATCTCATGAAGACTGTAAGTGAGTGGACATTCCACCATGGTGACCACGTGCATTTTCGAGCAAACTGTAATTACTTTCGCGTTATCTTACTTTCCAATACCTGCATTATTCCGTGAAAGTTGCAGTCATTATCGTGATGGATCACTAAATTAGACATTCGTCGAAAGTAGACTCTGCTTTATTTTAAGCCATAAATTGCAATCGGTGAGAGAGAGAGAGAGAGAGAGAGAGAGAGAGAGGGGGGGAGAGAGAGGGGGGAGGAGGGGAGAAGGAGGGGAGGGGGAGTGGAGGGGGAGTGAAGGGGGAGTGGAGGGGGAGGGGGGAAGAGTGAAGTAAAAGGGAAACATGGAGTAACTTGTATATGACAGAATGCAGATTTACAATTCAAGATGCATCACACCACTATTCGTCTAGTCTAGTTATGCAGATACGGAGTTGACTTGAATACATATGTCCTGCAACCGAAATGGAATTCATTCCTGTTGAGCCAATTGCCTTGATATTCCTATGGTATTTATTTGTTGTCTTAGAGACAAACAGCCCCTGCATCTTCTTTTCGTTATTCATTCACACCCTTCCAAGAACCTAGTCTTTGTTGTCTTTAATGACAAAAGAGCTTCAAACGCTTCCTTCGGTTATTTACTTCTGCTCAAATTGGGGAATATTTGACTAATTAACTACACCACATTGTCGAAGTCACTCACGATGTTGAAACTGCAATCCTTGATAAAGCGGTCTTCTGAACCTAAGTCTCCTTTATCCATGCGATCTTAGTGTTCGCTACTCTCACTTGTTTACCAAAAATAGCAGTGACTATGAATGGCGAATAAGTCAAACAATGGTATGTGACGTTACAGTCTGGCGCATTACGCCACCCACGATTAGCCACGGATGGTGAGCGATCGACTTGGTGGTTTACAATAAATTCCACAAGGTGATAGTCTGAGGGTGATTGTGATTCGTTTCTCGTCCACGTTTGCATCTTAAGTGGAATTGCTGGAGGTATATATTGACTTCGTCAGACATCTGCCATTCACCGGGAAGATGCGACTTATCACGTCAACTCTACTTCTCTCTGTTCTGCTTCTTCTATCAACAGAGGCCAGTAGGCCCTTCTACAGAGGCATTTGGAATGCATGGAAACAGGTGTACAAAAAGTCTTACTCCTCACCGAGGGAAGAAAATTTGCGAATGCGAATCTTCCATAATAATCTCCAATTTATCCGCTGGCACAACAGACAGTATTTCAATGGAGAAGTAAGCTACTATGTTGGCTTAAATGGATTCGCCGATCTCACCTTGAAAGAGTTTGCTGATACCTACCTCAATCTGCAGCAGACCTCAATTGACAAGGAATTGTGGGATGTGCAATTGTTGCATGAGTCGCCATCTGCTCCTGTTCCTAATCACATTGATTGGCGAAAGAAGGGCTATGTGACGGATATCAAGGACCAGGTAAGTACTGTGACTGGAAATTTGTGTTACTAAATTGAATGAGTGGGTGATTCGAAAGTGCGTTCATTTCTATAGGGTCAATGTGGTTCATGTTGGGCCTTTTCAGCTACCGGTTCTCTGGAGGGCCAATACAAGAAGAAGAAGGGCAAGCTGGTCAGCTTTTCGGAGCAACAATTAGTTGACTGCAGCTGGAGTCAAGGCAACGAAGGTTGCAACGGAGGTCTAATGAGTCAGGCTTTCCGATATTGGATGAGAAGTGGAGCAGAGAGTGAAAAGGACTATCCATATACTGCATATGTTGGTTCTGTGATTTTTTCTCCCAACTTCTTATTCGTTGAAGGCTTAAGAAACTAATCAATATTGATCAACTTTTTCAGGATGGATCCTGCAAATTCAACAAGTCGGCATCAATCACTCTGGTTAAGAAGTTTGTGAAAGTGAAAGAGGGTGATGAGGGTCAGTTGAAGCTGAGTGTCGGTCAAATTGGTCCCGTTTCCGTTGGCATCGATGCAAGTTCTACAGGCTTCCAATTCTACAAGTAGGATTCGCAAATTTTTCTCAAAATACTCTCCACTTACCTAAGCAACACCTTTCTGTTTCCACTGGTTTTAGAAGCGGAATTTACAAGGATGAAAATTGCTCGCCAGGTTCAATAGATCATGGAGTTCTGGTGGTTGGCTACGATCAAGATAAGAAAGGAGGGAAATACTGGATTGTAAAGAACAGTTGGAGCACAGACTGGGGCAATGAGGGCTACATCTGGATGGCAAGGGATTATCACAATATGTGTGGAATTGCATCCCTCGCCAGCTATCCCGTTCTTTGATCACAGTGCTAATTGTTGTTTTGTAGTAATCATGTGATCACCCCTTCTCTATTAAATAAAGTAGAATAAAACAATGCCCACATGTCTTATTTTCCAAAGCTTCATGAATTGATATTGCATTTCCTTAAGTAGGAATATTTTAGACATTCCTTAGACACTACTTCGACAGTCTATTCGGAGTAAGTTCAAGAAAACTCCTTTGTGGTAGGACACTTGGGTGTGGAGAATAAAAATTTTAAGTCAAAGGGAAAACAATCTCTAAGAACTGTGGGAACACCAGCTCTCAAGAGTGGGAAATCACGAGAATGGTTATTTTGAGAAGTTGAATTGTGAATGAGAAAGACTACTGGTAGTAGTCTGGTAATGCTTAATCACAATTTCAACTGATCGATAAAACTATTTGATGTGGTGGAGAATGAAAAAGTATGACAAGCTACAACTTCTGTCAAGTTAGTAAGTTAATATAAACTAAGAAAAGTGAAAAATATTCCGAATTTCATTTAAAACCTGTTGCAAATGTACGTCTAGAACTCCACCAAACCTGCCCTCGAAACTTGACATTAACAAACATATTTGTGCAATTCGTACCACCTTCAAACCCAATCCAATTTCGTTATTGTCGTTGATAAACCATTCGGTTCCTTAGTGAACATGGTGATACTCTAGTCTGGGGAAACAGGGCCTTAGTTATGTGTGAACCCAAGCTCGACATTTAACCAGAGAGATAATGGGAGATCGTTTTGAAACTGAATTGATAGATGTTGTCAGTGAAATTGTATTCTAATACCACAACTGATCAGTAGAAGGTAGATTGAAAAGTGTGTTTCTCACAGAGTTTCTTATATTGATAAAGTGGCCATCAATGTGGGTGAATGAATAGGTAAAAGAGATTTGAGGTGGTGGGTGGGTGGTTGGGTGGTTGAGTGTGGGGAATGAGGGAGGGAGGGAGGGATGGAGGGAGGGGGGGAGGGAGGGAGAGAGGGGAAGGAAATGCGCGAGGGTTAGAGATAAGTTGCCCAAAGGAGAATGAGGTGCAAAGCATATCAATTACATGCGTTTACATGAGAAAGAAGCAGGATATCATCAAGCCTCATCAATAAAGAGCCATTCACCACGTCCTTTGCCAATGTCTCTGGAATCTCCCTCTTCCTCTTCCACTCCAGGAGCTTCTGAAGCTCCGCTAGCCCTTCGACGCCCCAATTCAGTCAGTAGAACATCATCATTTCCTCCCTCCTCATCAGAATTGCCGGAGAGAGAGATAATCTTCACCGCACGCACTGCACTGGCTGGATGCCTTGGCGAGGGGTCTCCATGTGCCAAACACAATTGACTGGCTCTTCTAAACAGACCCCTTCGCTTGCATCCACAGTGGAAGTTCTGTGGATGATGTGGAGGAGGAGGTTGTATGTTTGACTGAGGTGGAGAAGTAGGTGGAATTGGATTCATTGCAGTGGCCCCAGATTGAGTTGTCATCCAGGCTTGTGCTGGCACTCCCTTACCCCAACTATCTGAAAAATATGTGGTCAGTTCACGTTCATTTCAAATAAGTACCCCTCAGATAAAAAAATCCTCTTATTATAACTTCAAATCTCTGTTTCTCTAAAGCTTTCGCTAATCTAGGATTTATTCTTGCTGCAAGCATTACTGTTTATATTTGCTTTTTGCTATTTCCATACAAAAAACTAAAATTTAATTAAAATGTCTATTTTATTGCATTTATTTTGTCTTATTACACAGTTTAACGTTTTAATTTTTAATTATTTTCATCAAGATTTATTAGTAAACGATTGGTGAATTTCGAGGTCAAATTCCGGGCATTTTGAAGCCTTTCCATATAACCTTTTTTATCATCTTATATTTATGATGATATGGTCTCCAGTGACTGATGATGTAAAGTGGAGAAGGGGTATGTTTTATTTTTACCAAAATAGATTTATAAATCATTAGTCATATGCAAACTCAATGACCCTTCGCTACCGAAGAGCCTTTCTTTATCTCTGGGTGATTGGGTTTACGTCGATCAAATAAGTAAAGCAGACAATAAATCAGATTCATCACAATGGTACTATGGCTTCAAGTGTGGAGCCTCTAGAATTTGCGGTATATTTCCTGTTGCGTGTACAGAAAAACCGACAGATGTGGAGGATCCTGAATTATATGCTGAAATAATGTGTTTTTTACCAATGGCTCAACAATTATTTACTGTTTGTGTAAATTTTTTATGTTTAATCTTTAGGTTGGCGATCGACGAGTTTTTCTTAAAGCTTCCATATATTTACAGGAGATGGCTATTTGTCAAAGTAAATCTAATCTTTCATTTAGCACGTCAGAGTCAAAACGTCACGATTGTGATGTTTTGGAATTTCTCTCCTTGTGTGAAAGGTACAACATTTTATTCGTTTCATTTTTAGATATATTGGCTTCCCATTACAAATGCGTATACCTAATCCTTTGAGTTTTGTCTGCGTTCGTTTATATGATATGTATCTTCAAAATGAAAATATTTCAAAAGAGAGAGAGGTTTAGAATTTTATACTCTAATGCTCCATATAGAGACCAAAAAGGGACCTCTTTAATATTTCTGTTCACTTTGATCGTTGCCCCTCAGCTGCAGTGACTTTATATTTGGCATCTCAATCAATTCGGCTTCCCGAATCCAATTCAGTCGGCAACGGGTCTGATCTAGATACTCATTTAATCAATCTCCCTAATCATTTAATTGAATATCTACGGGGAAATGACGACGGAGCAGCTTTAAGCTCTGTGTCTCTTGCTAATTTGCATTTCAGTGACTTTTGTCGGATTTCTGAAAATGTCATCATCGACGGATTTCGTTCTGATTATAAGACGTCTGTCATTTTCTCAGTTTGTTTTATTCTAGATTCCTAACTCTTTTCCTCTAGGAGCTAAAGCCTTTCAATCCTTCTGATACACGAATCCTCCTTGTTATCATGGTGGATAAAGTGGGGTCTTCATTGACTAAACGAGGAAGAAATGTCTCTACAGAAGTTCGATTACCTGTTGGGGACTGCGACAGACTTCGTAGACCGGTAGCCGTCGGTTGTGTTGATATAACCAAAGATATCTTGTCAACTCTTCTCCCTTTTCATACCCCCTTCCGGTCGTTTGATCGACAATCTCGAAAGTCATTTACTTCTTCTTCTAGGATTGTGTCCCTTCGAAGGTAAGCTGATTACTTTCCGTGTTTTTACCCTTTATTTCTGGCTTAGTTCCTTTGAAAGTTCTCACGCTGACGTTCTGGTCAAACTTGCTAATGAGACACGAAGTTCTGTCTGGGATCTTATCCCCTCCACAGGAGTTATCAAATCCACTGATGGAGTGACAAGCACTTCCGTTCTTCCTCCTTCATATCCCTCCTCGCAATCCACTAATTCTGGTGCTGAAATTTCCGATGAATTGGAAGTCGAAATTAAAGACATTAAGATGATCGAACTTCAGCCATATCATGTAAAAAACCACTTGTTATTATTAGATGTGATATGCTATCTATTTTAATATTATTTTCCTTTCAGCTTATTAAAAGATCCTATCCTGGAAGTTTAATATCTCGACCTTACGGAATTATTGAGGGAAATTTCAGCACCACCGAGACCATTCGAAATGACTTTTTTGTAACTCTTAAATCCGCTGTATTTGATAAGACTTCGAGCAGAAAAGAGTATAATGTGGAAGTGGAGGTCAGTCTTCGCGATCCTCAAGGTCGACCGGTAGGTTGCTTTATTGTTTATGTTAGCTGCCACAGCTGAGCCTTTCGTTTATGTGCAGAGTTGCGATTTAGTGTTGATTAACTTCATATTCGACTGTTAATATTGGTTGTAGATGTTTATAGATTTCTGAAAAGATGTCCGCGACTCACCTTAAATCAACCATTTTAGTAGATTAGGCCTTCTATATTGAATGAGAAAATGTCATAATCCTTTTTTCCTCGAAATTCTATTTTAAAATTTCTTTCCAAACACTATTTAATGAACTACGCAGAACATGTCAGTCTCATGGCAATATGCGCATCACAGTTTTAAAGTTATTTTTTCAGAGTTAAATTAATTAAACACAAATCTTTATTGATTTATTACCTAGCGGGAAATCTAGTTGAAATACTTCTACTGAGGTGGAGAAACTATCAAAAAATACCATTTTAAGAAAGCCAGTTGGAAAAGTTTGATTAGAATTCCACTTGGTGCTTATTGTACCTCGTTCCTGCAAATTGACTGGAATAAAGTTGACAAGTTTAATTTAAAAGTATTTCCCACAACTGGAGTTTTTGTACTGTAAACCCTGTTCTGGGCACATTATTGCTTAGGTACTACTGAAGCAAAATAAGCCACTTTTAATGTTGTATGGTGTTAATTTATAGAGATTAGAAAGCTAATCTTCTATTTTTGTCATGTCGATTTTCGTTTCTCTTAAAGGCTGTCACCTTAGATTATATACCCTATTCTATTGCTTTTAAAGGTATTATATCCCCTAATCAAAATAGACCAGGCTTGTTCAGGTTTTTTTTATCTCAGAACTGCTTATAAATTAATATATGGATATCCGCTACCTATTGACTAGAATGTGTGGATTTAGCTTCCTCTAATTTGGTTAAACTTTTCCTTAGTTTCCGTGGATAGAGGGAGGAGGTGAAACTCAATACGTCTCCAGTATATCTGCATCCCGAAGTCAACCACGGTGGAATGAGTTGGTTCGCTTTGCCATCCCCTGGTCCATGGATTATCCCAGTCTCAGTTCTCCTCATGATCCATTTTCCCGATTGACCAATATAATGGATAGTTCCTCAGTTACAGAAGATCATATTGAACCTACAGTGTCTTCCTCCTCATCTCAACGATCATCGGGAGATTCTGGAATATTTGCTCGAAAGTCCCCCACGTCTGCCCATCTCCGATTTGTTATCAGGCATCGATCTATCATTTCAGGTTCGTTTCTTCTGATTTTATTATGTTAATAATTTCTGAACAAAATGTGAAAGGAAGTTCTTTTCAACACCTAATTCGACTTAAAAAAATGACATTTAGAATCTCTCTGATTGTGAGACTTGGGCTGTGTTTCGCCTCCATTAACTAATGGAGTATTAACAAAATTTGATTAGGATATACAGAAGGTATCCTGGAGGCCTTCTTATTTAGATACGGATATTCTGTCAACCTCTTTCTGGCCCAAAATAATCACTGCAATTGGCCATCCACATAAATGCATCTGCGTTGATGAGCATTGACTTCCTAATTGAGAAAATCGAGTCCTATTTCATTCCTATTGGTTGAAATTTTTGATCACTGAATGAGTCTTAAAACTGTGTAATTTGATGTGATAGTTGTACTGCTTGTTAATCATTTCAAAAGCTAGTTAAAGCGAAACAATCCTCACAACGCAATTAAGGAGTACTTCAGGAGTTATTTATTCCGCACACTGACCTTAGACTTGGTCTCATACCTACAACTTCTAACGTTGAAAACAGACACGTCTCTAACCGTTGTTTATCATTTTTTTATTATTTTTTTTATATTTTATATTAATGCCTCAGATTACCTATAAGTGTGCCTCGTATTTTGGTACTGGTGGAAGCGGTGCCATTCCCAAATTGTTTCCTCCAAAAGTGCATTGCTGGTCAAAGTGTACTCTTGTAGTGTCTTTGTAATTCTAATTCATTTCGTGGGTTTGTTGTATACTTTAACGCAGCTAATGTAGCCATTAGCTTATATTCTTCTTTGTTAATGAATTAGGTAAAATGTTTATCAATGCGACATTGGCATACCGATCTGGATACCTGGGTAGGATTTGGAAGTAATATATTTCAGTAAGGTGCATATATCATATTAAAGCTGGAGAAAAGCCGTTTCTTGTTTTAAATCCTCCTGAAGTTTAGAGATTCCTTTTTTAACCCTTTTATTGAGATATTCTTTTAGTCCAAACGATCGGTTTTATTTTTCGTCAAATCAAGAAGTTATGGTTGCCATGTTCATTAACCCTTTAACATCCTTAGGACCGTACGGTCCTCTTTCTAGACTCGTAACGGAAGGCCCTATTGCCGTTTGAAGCATGTTCAATACGTCTATAGCCTTCGTCTGATGTCACCAAAAACTCATCACGTTGTCGGTATCAGTCTCCTGTGGGACACGCGTGAGTGCAGTTAGGTGCATTTTTCAAAAAGTACAATTTTGGCGTTAAAGGGTCTCGTAAGTCTTAAGTCTCGTAAGTCATTGACCCTCTCCATTGAGAAACTCACGGTTTTGCACTTCCTTCACTCACGGCAGTTATTAGTCAGTAAGGGGTCATTCCTATCACTGGACATGAGCCCGTGACTTCAGATTTGGCAGACGTGTGCACTGCTACGCCATCTGCACCGCGTATCGAATGTGTTTTGTAGCATCCTCTTTGCACGGGTAGAAAACACATTGTATCCCTCTTAATCGCTCTTTAGGAATTTCTTATTTTACTATTTCCCTATGAAATAGCATCAGCATCCTAAATGCACAGACCTTTGTTGTAAAACACCACGCTTGGGCACCAGCAAACGTGACTCAATGCTACGGAATGCATTATTGGTTTAGGGCTAGACGATTAACTTTTCACAAGTGGTCTTCAAGTCCTTTTTTATTCTTTCCATTAATGAAAAGTACGCAGTCTTATTCGGCTTTTGGAATCCGAAGAGATAATCTAAATAGAATGCACTTGTAAAACCACCATCATCGATTCGTCAGTGGTTCGGGTTCCAGAAGTTGTTGGAACAAATGTCTTCTGGCTATTTTACTTGGCTTGAGTCAGTGAGAACGACCTAATTTTATAATGTCTACTTTTAATGGATTTAACACGAGTGTCTGCATTTATCACTCCAACTACTTGATCCCATATACTAATTCCGCCTACGAATAATCTAATTGAATGCTAATCTATTTGTCTTGTTAAGTGAATTATTTAATTACTTTCTCTTAATATTAGGGAAGAATAGTGGTAAGTTTTCAACTAACCAACGCTTGAAGTTTAAAGCACTACCAAAGGCTAACTCTTCTAACTTTCTATCTCTATAGTCAGATTTATATAGTCGTTATTATTATAGCCATATTTCCCACTTTATCTAACTCCATAACCTGTTACTAGCGTGTCGGAAATCTTCCCATATTAGATTAAGTTTTGCCGATCCGCCTTTTTAACCCTCAGTTTCAAGCCGAAACGATCACTGGTTTAAACACCGAAGGGCATATATACAAATTACGAAGCTCACTATGGTAAAATTACACTACATGGCTTTCTAGGTGACTCTCCTTCTCATTTGCACACACATTCCTACAATTTAACGTTGTTTTTTGCTTTATCACAATAACCAATTAACATAACCATCTTGAGAGAGTATGCAGACTTTTAGCACACAGCCTCATTTCCCATTCACGCAAAAGAAATTTGAGGGGAGGGTGGGGGGGGGGGGTATTAGGAGAAAAACAACCATAAGACTTGGTTACATGAACATGGTTAAGAGCGTGCAGTTTTTTGAAATCTACCATGTTCTCCCTAACAGTGGGTTTCATGCGAAGCGGACGTTTTCGTTGGCTCAGATCGCCTAGCCCATCTTTTGGGCGAGAGTTTATGCCTCTCTATGATTCGGGTAAACAACCAAGCCGCAAACGCGCATGGCTCTCTTTTCCCCCTTAATCGCGTTTACTCTCCTGCATGGCTTTTTGTGGAGTAGGCCAGTAAATATACGTGTATATTACAATGTGTTTATTTGCTTTCATTTGTTGGTTGACTAGATTTTGTTAAATTCCAATACAATGGCGACGCATGTAAATACCTTAACCGCTGGACAGGCATGATGTTTGCATCCTACTTTATCACTAACAGATACAGAAGTGCAATTCATATCCCTTAACCAGTTCATAAAGTAGCTATTTGTGTTGTCTGCGTACACAGCTGTGATCGGTGGCAGTTTGAATAGATCGAGTCGGCTGAGATGGTTGCGATCTCCCAGCCCAAGCTCGCATTCTCGACAGGAGGACAGAAGGCGGCCCTCGGAAACTGGTAGGCTTTGTGTTCCGCTCATCCCCATCCTTCTTGTTTATCTTTGCTCTGCATGAACTCATTCGGCGCAGGTGAAGCATACAAATACCTAATCATTTCGTGTTCTCTTAGCCATTCGCTTTGTTAATTTTTTTCTCATTTATTCACTTATGAACTTGTGCTAAAAGTGGAAATAGTACGTATTAAGACCCCTTTTTGTATGATTTATAACCACTTCTTATTTGTCTACCTTTTAGAGCCTAGAGATAAGGTTCTTGGAGTTGCGTATCTGCAGTTGGGAGTGGCGGATGAACTGGCTTTCCTCAAAGACGGTGATTATTCGCTTTTTATTCATAAGGTAATTTTTTTGGTTCTTAAATATACGTCAGTGTTTAAACGAGAAAAAGTCGCCCTTAAGTAGCGTTATCAACTTCTCTTGGTCTCGAGGTCATGCTTTCTCTGGCTGTCAGACCTTAGAAAGTCGTTTTTTTTATCTGAGGCAATTGTAATTAACCTCTGATGGAAAGCAGCTCGAAAATAGTCCGGAATTAGTGGAAATTGTTTCAATGTGACATCGGAAGGTTATCACTAGTTCAAACACTTAAACATGTCGTATTAAAAAGACGGTGGAACTTTTCTTTGCCCTATTGTTTCCTCATAATCTAATTCACTATTTAAGTAGGTCTTTTGCTTACTTCTGGTTTCAAAGTCCTGCTTACTGGAGTAAACTCCTAATCTTTTAAAAAGAAGTCTTACTCTAATTCTAAACTTGGCATTAGTATGTTATCGCCTTTTACTTTTCCCTTGGTCCTTTCTTCTAGTAAATTGGCTCATTTTGTTGACTTTATGTATGCTGATGAGTAACTAGCTCACAACCCATGACGTAGTTGACGTGTATATTGGTGGCCACACAATTGTTTCGCTTATGAAATGTGCTTTGAATAAACTATGCCTGACAGTCGCTCTATATCAACTCTGTAAGTAAATGGAAGGAATTTCTACGACAATGAACCCTATTTAATGATGTTTCGTAATTATGAGTTTCCTTGAATGTTATTGCCCATTCTCCCAGCTATCTTTTATCTGTTCACCCCGTCTCATAATACCCTCCTACTGTAGTAATGACAATTTCCAATCCCATTTAGCATGGTGTTTCCTATGATCACTTCGGATAGGGTGTGGCATTATGAAGCTTCTTTGGTGAGTGATTCGAATTCGGTCCAACTTATGTGTTAGCTAGACGTAATCAGTGTGACTGGCCACCCCCACCAATGGATGTGTCCATGGGAATCGAATCCGTTACCTCCTGCATAGCACATTGATCAATGAGCAGGTTACTACTTATTTAGCTAACTGTGTGTCGATTCCCTTCGGCATATCGCAGTTTACTGTAGTCTTAACTTCTACAATTAAAAGGTGGACATAATTTAATATTCTTGAAAGATACTTAATCCAAGTCAACCAACCCACTTCTTTTCTTGGACTCAGTTACAAATCCTGTAAAACCAGTGTCCTGCCTATTGTGCGCTGGTGCGCCACAGCGGCTTGGGGTGCTGAGTGTGCAGTCAGAAATCGTGATTTCGATGCCCATCGGTTCGCATCCAGTATGCAGGACAAATATGCACACTTGTCGAGTCTGACAAATACAGGGACTGATGAAATATCAATTTTCCACTAGAGGGTTTCATGATACCCATTCCTCTGCGTCTTTGAAAACGCTTATCTAGTTGAACTTGCCAGATTGATACCATCACTGAAGTAAATTTCATAATTGTGCAGTGGCAAATAAATGTGTATTCATTGGTATCTGGATCTCGATTCTAAAACGATACAATATTTGATAATTGGCCACTGATGAATTGGGAATAAAAAATCACATACACACACGTGTATCCTTTCGGATCGTGATCCGAATTAGCAGTAGTAATCATTTAGTGACGTCCCTTTTATTTAACGGTCGCTTGACTTGTAGGGTATTGATGTTTTTTTATCTCTAACATCATCATCACCTCTACTGCACTTACACGCGAATACTACCACCTTGGATGTCCCGCTATACCGTAATTTATTGCATTTATCCAAGCAGTCGGTCATTTGATGTAAGAATAAACAGTACTTAAGTGGATTACCTGTGGAGAAAGGGCGTTGAAAAAAATAATGCCAGAAATGTCGATTCGGCGGTTTTTTACCCCTTTGATCTTGTGTTATCTTTGGTAGTCTCCTTATCTGTGCACTTTCTCAATTCTTAAATCTCCCCACATTCAAAATATGAAGCATTTCCTGGAGAATTCTTAATTCCACTCATTATATGCTTTTTTTTGTCGCTCAGTTGACATCATCTATTCTCTAACCTATTATCATTGGTAATGTTGCACCACTTTCCTGCTAAGTTTATGTTCGGGTATTAACGCCTTGATTGTCCTCCCATAATTTATCTCAATTATCTAAATTGGTAGTCGTTTAGACAAAAAGCAAACAGCCTTAAGCCAATATCACGTCAACGCGTGTGAATTACCTGTGGAAAAATTTGTTGAGAAAATGCTAGCAAAACGAATATGCCTTCTTTACAACTCCTAACCCCGCTTATGAAATTTTGTTCCAGCGCTCACTTTGAGTAGAGATGTAATATCAATAAAGCCTCCACAATGAGACCTTTGTATTCTTTCACCTCATTCACTGGTCAGATTTAATTAATGGGTTGTTTAGCCAATCCGTTCACGGGGTGTGAACCAGTTCGAATGGAATCCGTTACCTCTGAAACCGCAGACGATCGCATTAACCGTTACCTCATCAGCACATCCATCTCTCGTTACCAATATGAGTAAACAAGTGACCATGGCTTAATCCTCTCCTATCTATTTTCTGAGTATTTGGACTATACAATATTTCGACGATTGCTAATGCACTTGAAATAGGAGTAAAGAAAGCCAGCCTAGTTACGAATTAGGCATAAATTTATTAATCGAGACATTCTAATTTAGATCGGTTTATAGGAGGGGGACAAGATTGGAACAAACAGTGAATTCATAATAGCATTTTTGTTAACATGCATTTTCGCTGAGTACCAGGTCAACTATTTGCTGTCTGCTTGCATTAGTTCACATGCTAATATGAGGGAAAATACCTGTGACTTCAACCTTCTTTTTCGTTGAACTTCATTTACTATCAATCAATAGAATATGCTATTGTTTATATGCGCAAATTTTTTCACATATTTACTGATTTTTTTTTGTTTCTGGGAGTATTTACGTTTCCATTCGTACAAGCATTTCATTCTTCGAAGCAAATCACAAACTTCCCATTGTGCTTACTGTTTTAATTTATATAGTATATTGATTTTTGGTTTTATTCAGCATATATTGCGTGTTTATTATTTTGAAAATTTTAATTAGTCAAGGTACAATAATTGTTATTTTTTATTTGATTTTATCTAATAGGAGAACACAATTAAATTCATTTTGTATTAGACGTCCATTGAGATTGTTACATTGGTAGATAATTTAATGTAGTTGAAGTAGTGATTTTAAAATTCTAAATTTTACGCATCTTGAGTAGATGGGTGTGTGAAAAACTTGCACATGACCATTTCCACGGAAATCGTGACTTTTGACTTCACAAACGCTGTGTCAATCAGATATAATGCTCCCCTTAATTTCCTTTTGAAACTGTTTCCATTCGGTACTTGTATGAAAGAAGCCAATAAGTGGCGCCAAGTAGAGGGAATGACCAACCAGACTGGTTGTGTGTCTGACTAGGAAAGGACATGACGTAATTCTATTTTCTCATCTCCGAGGTTTCATAATGCTACTCCACCTGAATAGGCTTAAGAGTTATGCTGTTGACGTAGCATAGATCCTTGGAAATAATGTCATTATCAAGGCTGAATTAAATGAATTCCCCTTCAACTTATATGTATATATATATTACATATAGTATTAGTAATATCAGTAAATATAATAGTAATTCCTTCAATTCCAGATGGACGAGCAGGAAATCGCTGAATGCAAGTATCTACACAAGGAGTCGATAGCTTTTATTGGCACAGGTAGTATCAATAGTTCTGGGAGTAGTGGAGGTAATAAGGGCTCTGGTCTCGTCAGCAAGGCAGAAAATGGTTTCTCCGGACATGGTTCCGTGGCTGCATCTCTGCTCAATTCAGTGGCGAACAGCTTCTCTGGCCGAGGCAGTAAACAACCAGACACTCTGAATATTACAACTCTGCTATGCAGCAATCAGTACACAACTGATGGTAAGTCAACGATTAATGCTTGATCGACTTATTAGTTCACTTGAGGGCTCGAGTTGCAATCAATATTTATTGATATTAATGAGCATTAGAGGGCTGGGGGGGGGGGGGGAGGACTGTAGGTGGTTTACAAGTCCTCGCATTAAGGTCCCACTTTTTTATCGGTTATAGTTTGTGCTGCTCTAATGAGGTGAAATATTTATATGCACTGCAAATGTTTTATGAATTAAAGAACATTGTGGGCCAAACTAGACCGAACAATCGATAGTAGTTACGATCTAAAAAAGTCTAGGGTATGAGTCATAATCATCGCAATAATGCCTCAAAGCTGTCCGTTGAACTATAGCCGTTTCGCCCATTTTCATGCCTTTTTATTTTACTGATGTTACCACTCCACAGAAAGCACACTCAACATTCCTTGTTTTTTTTGAAAAAAATTAAGTGTGTATGGTACTTCACAGAGCCATAAAAACGCCATGTTTATCTTATGTCATTGTGCTATTGATTCTATTCTTCTGGGGCGAGTTCACCAGCACAAAAAAACATGTAGGTCCTATTTTTCGTACTTCATAAATATCTAGATATAAACGGGGCCTAGTTACGTTGAATTGATAGAGCGTATTCCACTACGCCTGTAGTACTTGCACACTGTGTCATAGGTTTGCTCAGTCTCACAATGCGTTGCCCATCTTCCTCTACAATAACTACCAGTTTACAAAGAAGACGAAGTCGCTCAGCTGCCTTATCGTACTTCATTTCACCAAATCCTGACAATCTGAATCGTCTCCCCTCATTACTCGCCATCCTATTCCCTTCCAATTCATCTTCTTCCTCCTCCTCCTCCTTTCCCTTTTTTCCTTTTTCAACTTGTTCAACTCTTGGTCTTCTCACTCGTTAAATGTTCTTATATCTTGCTAGTCTAGGGAGATTTTTAGACTTAATAGAGGGAATCAAGCCTGCTTTGGTCTAACTCATAAAAATTTGTCTTACTAGAGATCAGAGCTACTTTCTTTTTGAGCACACTGTAAACAACAGGCAAGGTGACAATCATGACTAACTTTACTATCAAGGGATTTTGGGCTCAGTAACACTACCGATCGGCAGTTGATCTTCATTCAGTCACCGAATGGATAAGGGGAACAGGAATGGAAGAAGGTCACTATTAGGTGAAACCATAACATTATGGGACCAACTTTATCCCACCTAATAGGTTGTTTAATTTGCCATGTTTTCATAAGATGGCTGTGGTTGTCTCAGTAATGTGATACTGATCTGCGCTACGCCTCATGCTGTGTGATATCTTCTTTATCTTAATTTGCAATTGTTTATGAAGAGTATTGACTGGATTTTTGGCATCGGGCTAATCATGCACTCGAACCTTTTGCTTCTGTTGAGCAATATAAACTCGTATCGATAATTGCAAATTTTGTGCCTACTTGTGACCCAACCACCAAACTGCCGATTACTTCTTTATTTTTTAATTATTTATGGACTATAGAAACTTCCACGTTTCCGGTTAAAGTAAGTGGTTGGAATCTATTTTTTTAATAGATTCTGCGTTTTACACTATGATATCTTGAAGTATTGCAGTAATTATATTGTTTTGCAGTTTAAGCTCTACAAGCTTACTTACTTTTTATCATGAATAAAACCTTCTTCTTCTTATTTGACCTACACAACAATCCTTAATAGAGTCTTCTTATCTCTCTTCTAAGCAATTTCTTACCACTGTCATTGCCCTTTTGCCATTTCTTTTCTAAATTTACGAGATTCCTATCAAAATGAACCTTAAAATTTATGCAGTCTAGCGCTCAATTCATAGATTTTATCAGTACTATTTGGGCCTGTGTGTTTTAAGTATTTTAAATTGCAGGAAGACGGTAAGTTTCTGGCATTGGAAATCAATACAACCACTGGCATACCTTCATTCAATTTGGAGTACACAAGGGCACAAAAATGAAGACTAAAAACGAATAGGTGGGATTTGCTTTGTTTGCAAATTTTCTCATTTGACATTTGAGAACTAGATCAGTTTGAAGAACTTTTTCCTCAGTAGTGAGAGAGAGCCATGGTAGCTGCAATAGCACAACGTGTGACATCTCGCTTATTTTTAGAAGCAGTTATTTTGCTCCTGTTTGAGAGAAGAGAGCAAAGTTTGCCCTGATGAAAGAACCATCTTATTTACGTGTGTGTTTGTTGCGTGTGTTCTCAGACGTCATCACTCTCTCAGATCACATCGCACATACACCTAATGTTCCCACAGTTATAATACTTGCGCCAATTCTTCATGTGAATTTGAGGAGTGTCTGAGTTTATCTCTCAGTTTGAAGGCGCTCAGGCTGAGTATAGCGGTGTGATCCCCTCTACCACCAATTTAATAGGCCTAAATCTACTTGCATGTTAGTTTCGTCAAAATGGAAGAAAAGAAGGTTATCTAGGGCATGAACGGATTTTCGTATTATTGCTTTATTTGTGTGCAATCGATGTTGTGGACATGAATTATAGTTTATACAACGTTAATAATTCCCTAGTTCCTTTAAGAGAGGTGCTTGTCAACGCTCCTCTTGGGCAGATAAGTAGCATGCTTGAATTTCGGATTAGTACCCCTCTCTCGATCAGATTTTAACCAACTCAGTTGATCTGCCGTTCACTTTACAAAGTGTTACGTCGAGGATAAGAATTCCAATAACATTCAACGCAACTGATCGTTCGAAGTGCTGAGAGAGTTTGTCGTCAAGGTCAGAACGAATGTGATCTAGTGAGTATTGAAAATTCACTTATCGCATTGTATGAATCGAAAACAGCTTTTATATCAACTCACTATTGAATATTCCGCGCTTTTAGGTAATGCAATATAATAATGACATTATATGAACTTAACGTAGTATATCCTATCTGATCGATGAGTGTGCTCCATTCATAATCTATTCCTGTTTCGGCGACATCGATGCGAGCTTCTATTTTAATTCATTTCTGGGTTTGCCGGATGTCTATTTTGACCGATAATTTATAGCACAATATAATCTAGAGAGTTGACCACTTTTCTTAACTGGTAGTTTAAACAAAATAAGTATTGGGGCGGATTTTTATAAACACACTTCGCTTAGGTCAAATCTCTAACTGTGTGTGTGCGCGCGGCCTGAAACGTGTAGCATTAAATTGGTACATTTACACTAGGCTCCTCTTATTAAATATAACTATTGTTAAATACCTGCCTAGATCAATAATAATGTTAAATTAAATCAATGATAATATGGGACTTGAACAGACCATATAATTTTCTGTTTTATCTGAAACCAGTGCTGCGCATCTAAGCGCAACTCGATTTGATACATCCTTCAATCTTTCTTTTTTTTTCTAGAACACCTTGCCAAAGTTCTATCATGGCGCGAGAACATGGAGGACGTTGTATTCTGCTTGAAACTTCTAATTACTCATGCAGACAAGGAGAGCGAGTTGAAAAAGGTACTTGACGACGACCACTCTTATCCCATATTCAAGTTGTTGTTTATTTTTCGATGAAGGTATGAGAACCGATTAAATGTTAAAATATTACTGAGGTCAATTTTACCTACAATCACTCAGGCTAAATAGGTAGTGGATTTGTAATTCTAGCTACGTTTAGGCTCTATTAATAAATCACAGCACTATATACCAATTAGAATGTGTAAGAATTTACTGGCTGTCTGGTTATTTGGTTACGTAGTAATGGTGCAATTGTGGTCCCAGACACACAAGTGTAGCCACCTAATCCGGTTAACATGGGCAAGAGGGATGAAATCCGCAAAGTGCGTTTAGGTACACCGAAACTATTCGATTGTTGCATTCAGGTTTTTAGTCCTAGTACTGCTTTACAGGTCGCCTGACCTTTCAATAGTTTTTTTTTCACGTCATTTGTATATGTAAACAGATCTCCTTAGTTGATGGTATAACTGGTTATTCTTTGGTAATCTGAAGAGGCAGATTGCCTCCCATTTGACTAGAGGCACAACTTTGGAGCTCAAGGATCAAACCCCCTAAGTTTGAATTCTTGGGCGAAGTTCAATTTTCATAATCTGACTGGCCACCACCTGAACTCAAAAGTATTTAAGGGATTTGGAAAAATTGTCGCAAATTGCCTAAAATACCTCAAAGCAGAGGTCATGCACTTTAGTAAATTTTAAAAAATACTCGTAATAGTTAAGAATAAAATTATTTTTGTTAGATTTCTCTTTCTTTGGTAGAAATTTAAAAAATTCATCCAACAACAACATGGCTTCTATCCAACTTTCTCCTTTGCCTCTTATTTCAACTCCGGCACAGAATTTAACGGCTTAGCCATGATTTCTAATTTTGAAAATATTGCAGTTTAAGCATTTTCTTTGAGAGGGAAAGTTATTATTGAGCTCAATGCTGAAATTGATCAGTAACCATAGGTCTTAATGAGAAATGGAAAAACGATAGAACGTCTGAGGTTTATCTATTACCTTCGAATGATGTGAAGCGTAAGTGTATGTAATAGGGGGGGGGGGGGGAGAGTGAAGGTTCGGCTAAAGTCATATATCTTGGCTACGAAATTATTGCTTACGATTCTAGTGTCCTTCGCCTGAAATACACAGACATCCTTTTTTCCCTATAGTTTCGAATCCAGCTGATCGACGCCCTGCTGCAGATCCTCTCTTCCAATGACACAGCCGACTCGAATGCTCACATGCAGGAGTTGAATCGTTTCACAGCCGCCCTTCTAGCTCGAATCTACCGAGAGTTGCACAACAACTTGGCCGCTTCAGAATTGTTGAATAAGTATCTGGAGAGTCACATCTTCACGTACTCCACTCTACACCTCAACTATCTTCAAGTCTTCATTGATCTTCTCTCGAAATGTTTAAAACCTCGGGCCAATTCTCCTATCATTCAGATTTCAGATGGGAGCAATATCGATGTCAGCAAGATCTGCACGACGTTCCTGTGGGCCTTCAAAATAATTGCAAAATCTAGGGTGAGTCCAAAACCCCTCTCTCTAATAAGCCTATATTTTAAACAGTCTCTGTTTAAATTTAACTGAATGGGCGAGACTTTTCTCTGTCCATAGTTGTTTGTGATTCAAGACAATCTCTTCCACATGTGGTCTCTAAGGCCTATCTGGATTAAAGCTCAAGATGCTTAGCGTCTATAGAATATAATTGTGCTATATCAGTTCATGCTGATATTGGGAATTGTCGTTATGTGAATATTGGAGAAGAATGATGTAAAATCAAGCACTCTTATTGACTATGGTAATTTCCTTTAAAAAATACACATTTTTAATTCTGGTGAATAGATAAAATACGAAATCGCATTTTTATGAAATCCAGATTTGTTGGGTTGGTCAAATCATTTCAACCTTTTATTTTTTGCAGGAAATAGAGATGAAGAAACTGAGTAACGAAAACTCCCCACAAGCCCTCAAAGCGGAGCAAGAATTCGTCAGCACCGTGGATAAGTTCTTTGAAATCGTTTTGGAAGTAGCTGCAGTTGGAGTTGATCAACTCTTAAAGGTGAGTTCCTGTTTTACTTCATCTATAAGTGGAAAGAACGCTACTCTAACAAGGCGATGATCATAGACTTAATATGGTCGAATTTAGTAATGTGTTTGGACAGATTTTGGTTAAATGTTTTCATTAATTAGTCAAAGGTTTATTATAAAGTAAGTCCCTCTCTCTCTCTCCCTGAAAAACGTAAAATGTCCTCTCTTGTGCACTCTTGTAGCTGTGTTTATCACTCTTCTCTCCCTCCTAGCATCTTGTATTCGCGCGCCTACTTTCAAGATTTGTCGGGAAGGCGATTTTATTTTTGTGCAAAGCATGACTTGAAGCTCTCTTTCTGTCGCAGATTTAAATATCTCCACAAATTGACTCCTTTCCTTCCTTTTCCAGAGTCACATCTTCAAGCACATATCAGAAGTAATTGACCCCTTGGCTCGTGTTTATCCACGGAGTAGCCTAACTACTTACTTGGAGCGTCTAGTGCAGCGAACTATTCAATGCCCGAATTTGCCCAATCACAACATTCTCAGCGGATGTCTTCGATCTGTTCTCATGGAGGATGTAGCATCTCGGAGTATTCTCGTGCCCCCGATAATTACGAATTTAAAGAAGCTCTTCTCTACAAATCTTGATATAGTAAGATCAAATTTTTTAAGGCTGTAACCTTGTTATCGTTTTGTCTGCTTAGACGCTGGAACCCTGCCGATCTGAGACCAACTCAATGATGTCGTACTTCTGCAATATCCTCACCCTCTTTATGGAACGGTTTGTGGAGACAGTGAACGCCTCTCGCCACTCTTGTTCTGATTCCACTCCTGCTGAATTCCACCAGCTCTTTGTGGAACAAGGTTTCTTGAGGTGGGTCATGAGGGAGTATGGGAGGATCTTAATAACGTTGCAAAGAACGGCTTCCTCAGCACAGAATTCTCGACCCGCATCATCAGAATTAGTGCCTACCTCGGGACAAGTTCTTTTGGCTTCTCAATCGCCTGCTAAAGCACGGTTTCTCTATCTCCAACCCGTTTTGGTATTTACGACATTTGAAATTTTAAAAGTGAAATTTGAATTTGTAAGATGCGAATTCATTTAACTAGGACTATTTACATTTTTTGGCAGTATGGAGTTAAATATCAGGTTACAAGTTGGATAATGCTCACGAAAGGGTATTATTAATTGGATAGGTTGAGTAAGGTTGATTAACATAGACGTATATGGAATATTGCATTTTGTGGCTAATTAATTAATCAATAATTTAAGTAGCACAGTTGCGATATGATCACTACTTTTTCCTATTTGTCTTTTTTAAAATGAATTCGGACAGCAAAATATTGGCCATTTAGGGTTGCTTAACTTCGTGCAGGTTTTCTCAGTATTATTTTTAACTGAAGTTGAGATTAACTCCAAATTAATAAATCTAATTTATTTTAAATTTGTATTGGCTAATCTAATATATTGTTATTTAATTATATTTCCCAGAAAATTATTGCATTTTCTACATGCAGATTGTAAAATAGTGACTAAAATGACACACTTAAGGGAAATTTTCTGATGAAGGAGGTTTGATCAGTATTTCTTTTATTTTGCTATAATTTTTTTCTCAGAAATAAGTGGGTAAAATTGTTTCTCCTAGTAAGTGTTTGCAATACAGCGAATTTCAGAATTATTTAAGTGAGATTACAGAGGGACCAATTCACCATTGAAATGCAAAGTCACAATTTGATTCTGTTTGCACTACATGTGGCACTGAGCGCGGCGATTTCTTTTTTAAGCTTTCACAATTCACATTGTGTCTAACTGATGACATATATTTGTCCGTTTTTTTATTGCTTTCCGAGGTCATTCATTTAATTCCGGGTGCTATTATTTTCCGTTGCCAGATATCATGGCCATTACTACCGGAAGTGAAGTGTTTGTCATTATTTTTCATTATCTATGCGCTCCCCCCTCCCCTCCCCACTCACGAAAACATATAACCGCTTGCTTAGTCAGCACCATCTCCCTCTCTCTCAAATGCTCACTAAAGTTCAAAGTGGGGTGGTGGGTGGGGTAATTAGGACCTATAAAACATGGACTGTATTTGCTAAATTATTTTTTTACCATTTACTCCATTTAAATTTGTGAACACACTGACATTTTCGCATGTTTTTTTTTGGGGGGATTTAGTTTTTTTACCCCACTTCTCAACAATCTAGTAAGACTTCTCTTAGAAGGACAAAATATATTCTTTTATTATCATTTACAAACACTAAGCAGTGTTAATTGCATGGTGTTGTGTTTAAGCCTTTTGTCTTCGAGGACTTGCGTTTCTCTTTTACCACACATGAAGCTCTTTGAGGCCTAGGCATTACTATTCAACTTTGCTCTCTACAAAGTACCTCTTCACCACTCTCCTCCTAGAGGTTTCATTTTTTATTATTGATTCGCTGTCAACCAACTAGTGCAGACTTTATTTCAATTTGATCTTAAAATCTCCCTTATTTGAAAAGTAAAATTGGCTCTTTTTTCCCTCTACGCAGGGCTGTTTGGCGAGTGTATTTACAAGCATTCTACAACAGCTGCATCCATCAGACTGGAGAGTTCTCCTCACTCCCAGAGGTCAACCACGTCTGGATTGTGTCTGTGCCACTTGTGTGGGCCTGGAACTCACTGACACGGTGGATTTCCTCCATGAAATTTTCTTCATATTCTTGATGTCGCATTCCTGGCCTGCCTATCCCAGTCTCCACACCAATGACCGGTAACTTAGATGCACAGGCATAACACGAAATTAATTCTAGCTATCCTAACTGACAACCATTGTTTACCAGATTTCGATTCGCTTAAAATCAAATCTAGTGTCTTTTGCTACACGGCATTGCAAAAAAGAACAGCATGGAATGTATACAATGTCATTTAAATATGTGTTTATATTGTGAGCTATAGAGTGCTCTTATGCTAGAGAGTTTTACCATTTCAAGTGTAAATTAAGTTCTAGCTACGTAGTTATGCTAAATGTTCTTTTAGTTTTTTTTAAAGCTATTACCCATTTCGAGACAAAGAATAAAAATTTAATTTTCATGAGGAATAGTAGAGGGGAATCGGTAAGTGGGTGAAGGCGGAGTAGAAGTGTTAGAATAAAGAGGGCCCAACTTCATGTAAATTTAAATAGGAAGTTAGGGCTAATAGCAACTGACTATAACAACATTAAATAACCATTCCAACTAGAACACAGAGGGTTATTTTGGCCAAAGTGCATTGAATAAATCACAAAGAGAACTCGAGAGACATGAAGGTATTTTCATGATGAATGTGACTTATGAGTGATTTTCGTAAACGCAAAGTGCATTGTCCTCTCTATGGTTTTCCTATCTCCATCGTTTTGCACCTTTTAATATTAAGAATCAGTTAGCTTATGGTAACCTAAGTGCCTTTAACAAGATTGGGCTCTTCGTGGTTCAATCAGGGTGAATGCTGAAAAGGTGCCAGCCAAGTGGCGCATATTTGGTGAAGTTTCTTCACATATTTCCTTCATTGAAATCGCCGAGTATAGGCATTTCATAGTTTTATTTTCGATTTAGTCAAGAAACTAAAATGGCAGTAAATGAAAGCACTCTTAAAGATCTTAAAAATGCTTGTGCATCTGGATTTTTCTTTTGCCCACTTACACAGCAACCATAAAGAAATGAATCTGAAATTGCCAACGCAAAATTTTATGTTTGAGTATACGATAGACCCCTATCTATCAAACTCTTTTGAGTAAACCCAAACCGTGAAAGCACTCTTCACTTCTACTTTCACACTTTGTAATCATTCTTTTGCCAGGCCCTTCAAGTATCACAACTTCCCAACTTACCTTGTCACTCCCCTCTACACTGAATCTAACCGCGAACAGCCCTGGGTTGAGCTGTTAGCTCTCCAGTCCACCGTCGAACTCAAGATTATGCGAGTTTTGTTTGAGGAATGTTTACGACCCTTCTTCATGTGTAACACTCCCGGTCGCCTTGATCCAAGCCACTCCAAATCCCGTTTGCTCATCAAGTTACTCCAGCGTTGCCTGGGCAGTTTCATCACCAGTCAGCCCCACCTATGGCTAGAGGAATTACCCACTGTCACCATGGTTGCGACGGCGCCTCGTTTGCCCAATGGATGCTTGGGAGATTTGAGAGTACTGGCTGGAAAGCTGCTTGAAGAAGTTTGGCACGCCGTGGGCCAACACCACCAGTCGCACTATATGGAGTTCTTTATTCCCACGATTATGAATATGTCCACGGAACCGGTTTCAGGTAATGCCAATTGCGTTATATTCTGGTGACCCTTCTTTGGCGATTGTTTGGTTTTTATGAAGATCCTATTGAATCAACTACTTAGGCAGCATGTAAGGTTTCCAGAACCTAGATTTATCCTGAAAGATTGAAAAATTCCAAATAAGCCGTCATTTGAATATAGGCTCTCATTTTGAGCTTTTTACCCGAGCACAGTTTTTAATATGTCTGCTGTCGAACGTATTCACATTTGATTTCTCAAATATTGCCATCCAGGGTGTGCATTCTGTAATTTTTTTGCCAACAGTCCTTTGGTTAGAATATCCAGCTCGGAGATCACTAAAGCGCAGTTGGTTGCGGCTATTCAAGGAGTTGTATAATTCTGAAATCCCCGTTTCTTTGAGATAGGGGCTTTTGTCTTATTACTGTGAAAGTGCTCAAACTACCTCATTGACTCAGGTCCACTAACAAGTGCTCTAACTATTGGTGACCCGTGTTTATGCCTTCATTACATTCACATTTGTCATAACTAAGATGAAGGTGGTCTTGTGATCTCCTGCGGGAAATAAATTTATCCCCCTAGATTTTAGCAGCAGTTCATTGATAAATTGTGTTACTTAGAGGCCGCTGCTTACCTAACCCTAGATTTACGCCCAAATTAATCTCTCCTCTTTGGCCTCCTCCTCCTCCCTTGGAGATCAGTTAGGTTTAACGATTTGAGATATCTCTATTTTTGCACCGAAATAATCGCCTCTTTTACGCAACTAGGGCTGAGCATTTCTAATCTTGGACAGAGTTATAGAGACTTATGTGCTCCTGGTTTGCCTTTTTTTACTATTATTATTTCAAATTTTGCGGCAAAAAATAAAAATGGAAAGCGAAAATTAAATAGCCAACTATGGAATGAGGGTTAGGTCATTGAGTGGTGGATGACAATGTAGTTAACAAAGTCTTAATTCAGGTTGCTTCTCACCTAACGTCAGTAGAGAATGTTTGTCTGTTTCACTTCTATTCAAGTCCCAATTAGATATCAATACACTACCAAAGTACAGACTTACATCCAGCGTTATTCTTTTTCTGCCCTTAGAACTTCGACAGATCTGTGTTAAACTCCTAGTAGACATGCTTCGAGTGAGTCCCTTGGCTGCTGAGCCTTTTCTAATTCGCGAAGTGGATCGTGTCATGAACTGGGCGCTGCCTGAATTCTCTACTGAAATGCTAGCCCTCCTTATGACTGAAGTCCCCGACGGTGCAATTGAGAATTTGAGTCGTCGAACCTCCTTTGGCTTGCGTCGTGGTGCCCCCGTCAGACCCTCTCCCTCGAACTTGGCTCTCACAGCTGAAAAATCGAAGACGCGCATCTTGTGTGATTTGATTAAGCAGATCAATTATCTTTGGGAGTATAGTGAGGTTATTAAGAGACGATCGAAACTCAGTGGAATGTTGGCAATCAATAACTTGAGGGTATGCAGCAGATATCTTGTTAAAATTTATAAATGTGTGTGTATGTGTCTGTGTTTGTGCTTATTAGATGTGTTGCATGCAAACCACACACAGCGAAAGTAATAATTTTAATTTTGTTTAATTCAATAACCCAAGTTCTTGACTTATTTCTATCGAGATTAGATTGAATGATCCCGTTGGGAGAAATCGCTTTCTTTATCCTACCCTTTCGACACTTTCTAGGCGGAGGTTATTTGGCACTATTTTTAGAAGTGATTCACATTCTTAAGTTAATTGAAGGATAGTTGCTAGAACCATGAACCTGCAAGATTGTGTCCGGAAATGAAAGGATTTCAGAGGTGGTGTATCTCTTAATTTATTTGAGATTTTCATAGTGTGGAGATAAGAATAAATGGTGTCTTTTTTCTAAATAATTTTTTTTCAACGAAATGCATGGTAGTTAGGGAAATCACCGCCTCCATTAGAGCTCATTCGGGAGAAAAATTATTTTCAGCATTTACCAGCAGACTTCGTTCGAATTCATCCACCTATCAGGAATCCAGCTAAGAGTAGGCTAACAATAGGCATATATATAATCAGAAATTATATCAATATATAATTACAATTTTAGCATATCGATTTGAACAAATATGGACTTTCAGGGAAAATTGTCAGAACTTCTAACAGTTAAGGTAACATTTTCCACTTGTCTAGTGGATCTGACGTTGCAAATTATTGGGCAACTTGAATATTTAAATTGAAATTAGCATTTAGAAGCAGGGTGTTGTAAATATGACCGTCAAATCGGGAGCTTTAACTTACAGAAGGTCGTGAAACGTGAAAAGACTTGCCATAATAACCTGTTTGCGTGGTTGTGCACTAAACTAGAACTGATGTTATTAGAAAATAATATTCATTGTTTTTAATATTAACAGTAAGAGGCAATTTTAATGGAGACATATTTTTCTTCCAAAGTTTCTCAGTGATGGATATTTTTTTGTCGTACACTGAATTTTTTCTTCTCTAATACATCAACCTTGAAAATTTTATTTCTCTGCGACTTAAGTGAAATAATTTCGAGCAAGGACTCAACCTGAATGTCTTCTTTTGGTAAAATTATTTTTTTTCTGACATGTTCTTCCGTTTGGAATCAGTCTGAAACATTTGTGAAACCGATAGAAATTGTATGCACAATATATTCGGAGAAATAGATTTTCCCAGTTTAGGAATGTCTGGATGATTATTTAAAATACGTCTTCTAGGAAATTACAAAAGGTCGAGTCATCATCACAATGCTGTCAATTTCGAAGTGTCAGTTTGCGCTACCTAAGAATATTCATATCAAAATCAAATGTCAGACTTGTGGTGGGGTTAGGGGGGGGGGGGTACCCGTGTATATTCAGTCGCTTCAAAAATTGGCACTTTCAAGGTGTTTGAAGTATTTCCTCAAATAGAATAGTGCCATTTGACTCGATGATCGATAGAACCACTCTGAGTTATTTCAACACGTGAATTTATTTTTAGACTACTTTGTAAATTCTTTCATTATAATCATGTTGTGGCGTGAATTTCGCATCATTCGGGTCTCTCGGTCTGCTACACTCCTGTTTAATTAAATGTTCTATACCTTAAAACACTCCACATGGGGCTTTGGCCTCTTTGCTATAGGATAAAATAAGCAAATAAGATGCGAATTTTCAAATGTTTAGGTCATTCATTATAACGGTACCCCATTCTCACACTGCCACATTCAATATTTTGTGCAGTATTTAACTTTGTCGGAAACTCAAGCGTAGATCCTACTGTTTCGAAAAGAGGGACAAAGCAAATGCCTCTTTATCCGATTTAAGCAATTAACTGTATGAGATACTTTGAATGGGGCATTTACTCATGCTAAAGTGTAAGTAACTCAAAGAATTATTTTCGATATGCGAGTATGCACGAACGAGTGATAGTAATCAAAGTGAAGCACTTTAGACATGTGTCCAGATATTTCCACATTTAAAGCATATAACATTACTGTTGTTGCATATATTTCTATCACAAAATTGGGTCAAGGCAAAACATTCATTGAAATCGAGTAAGGATTTTCAATGCATATCAAACGAGCTTCTTGCCATGTCTGAGTATACGACTATGCATTATTTACACCAGAAGCCAATTGACTTCCCAGTTTAGGACCAAGATTGTGTTTAACAGCAGGACACTTCACTTAAACAATGAACTGGTCAACCCTATTGTGTGTTTCATGTTACATTTGTTGAACTGTTGTCCGCTAGTCTAGTTTATATGCGTTAGAACAGAAGAATTTGTTTGCTTGCTTCGTAGATGAGAGATTTTGATTTTTTTTTGGAAACTCAAAAGTGTAAGAGGACGACAATCTGAGTATCATTTTTCTCATCTCAACTTTTATTACGAATTTCCAAGTACACGAAATATTCCATAGCTTGGTCGCTAGTGGTAGATGCGTACCACCTGCTTATATCTTTAGATTCAAACTAATTAGCAACGCCAAATGTTGTGTTATAAACTATAGCCTGTCTAAGGCCTCAGCTAGATCATATAAACCGAAGAACTGCATAGTAAAGGTAATGAAGTGAAGAGAGATTTGATGAGTGATAAGTTGTATGTGTCCTTAAATTGACCAATGGTGAAGAGAGGATTCGATAGAAGTGAACTTGACGTAATGATAAATCAAATTTCACGACATCATCTATACTCCTTTGATTCACTAAAAGTAATATTAGCAATATTAAAAATAAGCATGTCTGGTAAACACCAAGACATGTTAGAAACCGCATGAATTATTCTAGAATGAATGTCTAGATGACTTTCACGATGGAAATTTCGAAAACCCCCGGGTCATATTGTTTTCTTATTTGAGTAAGCGGAGCTGCACATGCCCTCTTATCACATGCAGGATTGAAATTCGGATAGATGACTCCTTAGCCACTCATTCAGGTGTTTATTTTAATTGTTTTTTTTTCGTAAAAGATATACTACGATTCCATCAAGCGGAAAGACATGACTATTCGATACCTCTTTAAACTGGAAGAGTTGCATGAACAATCGGAGAATGACATAGAACGAGGTTATACCCTTGAGCGAATCAGTGGTCAGTATAATGTAAGTTGGAATACGATTTACGATGAATACTTGCTTGGAATATATTTTATTATTTCGAATCTCCTCTATTCCTAGTGGTCTTCAAACCCAGTGGACATTAGTGAAGTTTCTAATCGGTACACCCAGTTAGGCAGCGATTCCTCTTCAACCCTCAAGGAGGCCCTTCTTTTGGATGCTCTGAAATATCTCAAAGAAGGTGGGGACTGGAAACGCGCCATTGAAGTTTGCGATCAGCTCATTGTCTTCTATCGTGATGTCACAGCCGATCTTGCCAACCTCAGCAAAATTCTTGTAAGTTTTGCCCTTCCATCAATCATTCTATTGGCGCAAAGGCTTTTTTCACAAAATCGAGGTATTTGCCAATATCGGTCCAGTAAGAGAAGTGAGATTTTTAGGCTTTATAGTTTCCTAGAGGCTATGTAGGCGTCTATTCTGGCACTGCGGTATTGTTAGATGCTCATTGGAGTGATACCGTTTGCATATAAGCGCCGTGACTCGGTAGAAAGAGGGCTCAGACGACGACTTAGTTATTGAGGGAGAGAGTACAACTGCTTGGATAGCTTGAACATGGAAAGAGAAGCGAATTCTGTCTACTTACGCTAACTTAACAAAGGAAGCAGACTTATTTTGGAGAGGGAAATTCGTTGAGATAGACGATCTTGCCTTTCAAAACAGCTTTCTTGTGACTCTAAGATCGGATAAATCGATTAGGTTCAATGAAATGATTTTTCTTTCAAATAAATTATGAAAATAAAAGTTTAACTGATTTATGACGCCCTCCCATACATTGCTAAACATGGGAGGCAAAGACCTCGAAGATCTTGGTGAGGGCTTGTAGGAACTGAATAGAAGGTTAATTACTTATTCCAAAATAAAATAGTAAAAGAAGTAAAATGGTGAAGTGAAGTCTTCAAACAATTTTTTACGAAGGAATTTCTCATTTATAAGTGGAGGGTATGAACAAATGGAGCAAATATGTCATGATACTCGGGCTCCCCTAGTGAAGAGCTGAAAACAGGCTGAATCATCAATCTCACCAGTCATCACAGAAGCATTTGTCAGCAATCAGATCAACTGAGTGGAAAAGAAGTCAATAGTTTTTACTCGATCGACTCCCATACTGAAGTTTGCGGCAACGTGATCACTAACTTTCGTCTTTTATCATCAAATTCGCTCCTTAGTCTATTTTTTGAATCGTTCATACTCTTGCATCCTTTCATTCCATATTGTCTTGTCTACAAGGTGGTCTTTAATAAATTACCTACTTAGATCATGATTTCTGAGTAAAAATGGCATACTGATAAATCAACTAATGTAACTCACAAATCTGAGTGTGAGAAAGTTTGCAACTAGCCTAACAAGTATGTGCGCTGGGCTGTCAATCATTCTTGAACAAAGTGAAGTGTAAATTAAGTGTGTCATATTTTGCTCAAATTCTACTCGCAGTTGCGTACCTTATTTGCCGATTAGATAACACTCCAATAGAAACTCATAATTAAAAGCTTGTAAAATAATCCTTAAAGCATAACTTGAATTGACGTATCCTCATACAAGTGCCTGAGGTCATCACAAAAATTAGGGGAGGGCATTTCCATTTGGTCTATTTATTCATCAATCCCAACTGTCATATACGTACTAGTGACTCGCATAATTATTCAGCAAATCAACAACGGATGTCTGTCCTAATCGAGTTTATAGACCTCTGTTCTCGTTACTGTTTAACTCGTCTACTTTCTTGATCTCTTTCCATCCTTCCAAGCATGACCGATTTTTCCAATACCTTCTCTGTCCAATACAGTTATCGGCGTTCATGTTAGCATGATGAACTACCATCGTCAACGGCGCTAACAATTGATGTAAAACACAAACTTATACTTAATCTATTTTTTTCTTCAAAATAGTCTGGAATTACTACAAAAAATTATCACTTTCAAACACTTCCAACTTAAAGTTTGGATTGATTATCGCTGTGCTAATTGAGAATATCTTACTGCGATTGTTGAGTTGGTTATTCTGATTCTTTTCAGACTGAACAGAGCCAGCTTTATACCAAATTCATAAGTGGAGACACCAGGAACCAGTGTTGCTACAAGTACTATGCTCTTCACTTCACAAACCGTCCTAACTCACCCGGTTTCATCGGAAACACAATAGTCTATCGCACTCTGAGTCAACTCAATGAAGTCAAAATGACTCTGTGCGAACAATTCCCTGAATACCATGTGGAGACTAATAATCCCCAGCCACTAACCTCAACAGAGACTCAGATTTCAAATGATGCACCCACAATTCGCTTAGTGAGTAACCTTCATCCGGTGCCTGAGATACCCCCTAATTGGGCAACTGGAGAGGCTGCGGCAAATCTATCGCCCCATATCAAAGCGTACATTAAGATTTAAAAGGCGTTCGATAGTTAGAACTGTCGTTTTAATCCTTTGTTTCTCTATTTCAGGTACTATGGGTGGAATCAGGTCCGACAGTTCACTCGAACATACCACTTTAAGCCATCCAGAAGTGTACGTCTTTTGTGTTTTCTAAACCGTTCTGTTGGAATTTATCATTAATTTTTTATTCTACTTCTAGGCTGACGGAAAGGAAATGCCAGTGGTGGAAGAGGTTCGATATACTCTAAGTGACAAGTTGCCAAATATTGTGTCATTTATGCCTGTTGAGGAAATTACTACGGTGAGTTCGCATCGTGCTTAGCGTTTTGTTTGCAATAAAGTAAAAAAACGTATCCATCAGATAAAAATGGTTCACTTGAGTAAAGCAAAGATATTTTTGGATCGCTCTGTTGACGGGCTAGATTCCAATAGCCCTCCTATTGCTCAGAAGTTATCCCTGCTCTTGGTCACCTACTTGTCTTCTATTTTAGTAGACGTGCCCGTTGATATACTTTACAGAGTTTATATTAAGACAGTTCTTACCTATTAATTTATTAATTTGTTACCTTTAGGCGTCATCGTCGTAAAGCAGAGTAATCCGGCTAGCACATCCCTCCTCATAGCCTCCACGAAATTAGCCATAAAAAAGAACAGAGAGGAAATAGAGAAATCGTCATGAAAATCTGTTACTATTAGCGAACATGGCAGTTATTTCCTCCAAATCGCACATTCAAGGCGGAAATTACGTTTAATTAATTTTATGACTTGGTTGAAGGGTATCGATTTTATAACTTCTATTCACGGGGTTTGAATTAATATTGCAACTAATGATAGCATTTAATGTGTGAGTTTTTCTCACATCCTTTGTGCCTGTGCTTTTTTCCTTTGTGTTGTGTGTTTCAAGGAATATTTGGCCAGATAAGTTCAAAGAAACCAACCTTTTCCCTTACTGATTGGCTTCTCTTCTTCGTTTAGCGAACACTGAGCAAAGTTGAGTATGCGATCAATACGGTGCAGGATATGTCTCGGTCCCTTAGTGCCAACATTGCCGACATAATCTCTAGTCCAAGTCCAGGCTTGCTTCTCTCCAACTTTGTGGGCAAATTGAGCACTTCAATTCATTCGCCTGTGAGTGGAGGCTTGACGGCTCTCTTGGTAAGTCTCCCCTGCTTGTGCACCTCTGGAGTTAGTGATCAGGAGTTCTGAAACAATTATTACACTTATTTCCCCTTTCTTGTCGAAAATCTTTACAGATAAAGCCATCCTCCTTTCTAACCACTTCAATCATTCCTGCCTTTAATTAAATTTATACCAATTGAGTAATTATCGGGGTTGAAAACACCAGTGTCTTTAAGCTTATAAATTTTAAAGCTAATTTCTCACTCACTCAATTAAGCTTTTTTCACGACTTATTTTTTTAGTCCTAGCGCCATGACGGCTCATTTTTAAAAAATTAACTTAAATTCCCACCTCCTTTTATTGATCATATGTAACCAATTTCGTCGGGCGTTCCGTTCATTCTACATAATTTTTTTGTTCCCAATACCATATTCTGTCATCGTAATGGTTTGTTTAGTCTTCAAATTACTGCAAACCCGTATCGCTATCGGTTAATTGTGGTTGGCATTCATTTAACCATTATTCATTAAATGATAGGTCATTAAAAAATTACGCCTGTATTTCGCTCCTTTCTCGGTTCACTAATAAGGGCTTAACTTATTTAAAATCTTCCCACTAATCAGAGGAATAGAGGTTTGAAAGCCATTCTTTTTCTAATTCCCTTTTTATTTCGGTTAGCAATCCTTGTGTTTCCCCAAAATCCGCTTTTTCATTAGATGGCTTATTTTTATTGTCATTGACGCCAAGCTATTAATTTACTGGCATATTATCTACCTCTCACCTCCCCCCCCTCCCCCTCCCTCTGCCCTGGATTCAGAGATTTTCAGTGAATCGTTTATTTTCTCATTGTTTTTTGTTTAGTCATGCTTCTTTTGCTCAGGTGCATATCAATTAGTGATCCTCGGTTAGTTTTCACCTCTGTTTTATTTTCGTTGTCTTGGAATCCGTGCGTTGCCATTGGCATAAAATCTATTGGAAACCATCATGGACCATGGATTTAGAAATCTATAACAATTTGCTTATCGGCACGATGTGTTTTAAGGTTATAGTTGAGGAAGTTTATGTTCGCCCTTCAATCAACTACTGGATACTCGTGTTTGGACTCTTTGTTTTCGTAAAACAATCCCATTTCCTTCGCAAATTTTAGACCAGTTTAAATCTCATTGACGACTCCGTAGACGAAAGGCAATCGGAACAACTCTCAGATGCTGTATTCCATCTCCTTGAAGTTCAGGCCGAAGGTCTGATGCTGTGCAGAAACTTCGAGGCCACCTCAGAAGCCGCTGGATCGATTGCCAACCTGCTTCCAACAATGATTGAGCAGTACAACGCGTTAATACACGAGATGAGTATGAAGTTTGGCATCAGCGTGTCAAGGCTGAAGGAGAAAATGGAGTTGGCTAGCTCCCTCCATACTGTTCTAACACCCACTGGAGGGTCAGTTCCAAGGTTGGTCTCAGCTTTTCCATTATTATTATCATCATTTTGATTAGCCATCGCACTGGGCAAATTCAATAGTTTTAATAAATTAAGGGTATCTGAATAAATGGAACAACGAAGGGATCCAGTAAATTATAAGCTGGAGATAGGGAATAAATAATGAAGTCAGGATATCACGAGTCTTGTTTTTTTTCACTAATGAGCACTGATGCGATCACATGTTCAAAACGAGGAGAAATTATTTTTGCATTATCCTAATGTCTAATCTTCTAAAATTCGCTCCTGAGTTCACAGGTGAAATCTATGTCCTCTATGCTCAGTTCCCCGAGATTGGTCACCCCTCCCCCCCCCCCCACCCTCCCCCAATTCGTTTGGGCCCTTTACAACCAAGAATACACAGTTGATACAATCAGCGACACATTTAACAGGGCGCAATTCAATACGGTTCAGTCAGGGTGAAGTGTGCTTTTATTGTTATTGCTATTAACCATGGGGACACACACAACTCGTACAAATTTAATCATGCAATAGCGTCGCAACACTGGAGCGAGGTTGGGGTGTTGAAAAGGGATTTAATAGTGGAGTCATGATGTCATGGTCCTTATTCAAAATCTATAAATTCTGAGTTATCAAAATTATCCACTTGCAGTTCCCAAATTTTCACGAGCTAAATTTTCATAATTTGTTGTAAATTTACGTCCACCATATTCGATACTCGCTGACCAGGTGATTTAATTTGATATCTGGCCATGTACATCTTCTTAACGTCTTGTAGGGCTAGATAAGTGTATTGAAGACATTTGGAGCATAGCTGAGCTCGCCACTATTCAGTGAAAGCGAATACCATTGAATTTTTCGTATGAATGTCCAAGTTTTGTAAGATATTCTTCCTCTTTCTGTTTTAATTAGTGCACAGGACACCCTAAAAATACACCTTATTAATATTGACCCAGGAAGAATGATTTGGAATAGGATTCTATAAAGTGCTGAGGCACTAATGAGCACATCATAATCCTCTGGTGGCAATCGCTATCTGAAATAACCGTTCTGAAAGGTGAGGAGTGGGAAAATATTTACAGAAAACTGCGATCTTTGTTTAAGCAGCAGCTGTACCACGTGACAGGCCCAATTACCTTAGCATTAATTAGTTAAAGCTGGTCTTCAATTTCAGTAGAGCTTAAAAATAACTGCCCTTCAAAGTCTTCTTCCCTCGTTACTATGATTGGTGATGATATTCTTAATATGTAATCAGAAATATGATCAAGTGTTTTCTCCAGTGCAAAAGATCATAGAAGCGATTATTTCTAAAATAAAGCTGGAAAATTATGAATTCACTGTCGAAATACATGGGTCCTTAATCCCCAATGTGAACTATGCTTCCTAGTGCAGAGTGTTTGGGATAAATGTGACAAAATACTATCTGGATGTGTTCTCCATCTTCATTAATGCTATTCACGCACATTTCACTTCGTTTACAGTTTTAAACCCCATCTTTATTCAACGCGAATGGATGATGACTACAACTCACCTGAATCATGGGAGAGGGAGTAAATTGTGGCAGGATGATTCGCGACGCCCATAAAAATAAGGTGTTTGTGGTCACAGCTAAATGAGAACACTGTGAAAAGAATGTAACATGAAGTGTGAGTGAAGAAAAGAAATATAAAAGATCTGATTTCAATGAGCTTGAAAATATTTGGGAGGAAATGTTGGAGCAAACTGGCAAACTGTTTCAGCCTTTACCATAAAGCTGGTCGACAATGAAAATCTTCGCTCCTGCAAGCTCATGCACACGTCGGAATGGTCAATTTCTTACATAAACGATCTTTGGAAATGGTCTGGCGCAAACTATCATGGTTTTCGGATGTGTCCTCCATTTATAGTGATGTGATCCTTCCTCCTCATTTCGTGAAAAGGGAGGGGAGAGGGGGAGGGGGTGGGCTTAGGTTTTATTTACATACCTACGTGGAATTACAGAACACTGTAGTACTTAAGACTAAAGGGACAGCCACTAATGGACCGTATATTTGGTAGCGAGAGGATTTGGCCTCCAGGCTCTCCAGATCAAATTATTTATGCATTGGGTACTGTGGATAAAAACACTGGTTGACGTTCTAGTTCTACAAAAGCCAACCAATTGATTGACAGGATGGTGGGAGTTTTTTTGGTTCCTACCCAGTGAGTGTAAAGTCAGCTTGCTCCAGGTTCCGGTGTCGGAGTTTGACCGGATTGGGACTTTAATAAGCGCTAATGGAATTTTTAAACTTTTGTGGTCACTAACCCCTTTTTGCTGATGAGACTGTCAAATCTATCAAATTTTCTGCACTGGTTAAAATAACTAATTTTATCTTTTATGCATTTTAGTCTCTACCAGGCTGATCGGGTGTACAGGAGAGCAGCGCAAGTGCTCAACCCCGCCCAGCAACTTAGGCCCCAGGTACGCCAATTTTCTCCCTTGTTAATGCAGGGTCATCATCACTCTTTGATTCCATGCCTTAGCTTGGTTAGACGTGCTTGGAGAAGAAAAGTGCTCATTCAATCGAAACACTGGATAGGAACCATCTTATGGGCTCTTGCATAGAGCGCATCTATTTTACAAGAATTTGAATTTAAAGGTGCTGTTTGCAATCTGTTGACTGGAAAATGGGATAGCGGTGATTTGTAGAAAATATGCAAATTAATTAAGAATATTAAATTTTAACACCTAGATATCGGTCTACTTTAATGTTAGTTAAATCCACTATATTATTGAAATTGCATTAAAGTACTTCAAAGCTAAATATCCTAGGTCTTCTTTTGACAAACCTAATTGCTGATTTTGTATTAATATTTCCTTAATCATTGTATTTTATATTTGTTTTTCGTTTCTTTTAGGATCTGAGTTTATTTTCTGACGATGAGAACTTAAGTGAGTGCGACTATTTCAATTTTATCATTGATTAGCGTGTATATGAAAAGATTTTTGCCTAATTTTGCTTTCATTCGGAGGCATTCAGGTTTTGAAAAATTAGCATTTTGGGATTAGTAGTTCCAGATATCTCTATCTCATCTCCTGACCTCTAAAACTTTGATTTTCAATTTTCTGTAACAAATCGCAATCTCCACAGAGTAACCAAGAGTAATGGCCATTGGGTACACGTTTATTTACTTGGGGATCTTATTCTCATAAGCAATGATGATATGGTGTGTGGGAGAGGAATCTCTTGATAATGGGATGCAGTGCAGAAACCGAGGGGCAAACTAGACTTATGAATTTGCAGCATCTTTCCGTTGACACTTTATAGTCTTAATGATTTACTAAATGGAACATGATCGCGGTAATAGTAGCACTGCAATTAAATCAATAATGTTGGTGTTTTTGCACCAATTCGATCTTCCTATCACTGCATTATAATATAAAATCAGGTTTTAAACAAACGTCTTTCTGTGCTTCTAGCCTCCCCAATGAGTCCACCTCCAGATCAGAGAAAAGTTTCCACAGTATCCATTATTCCTCCAACCCCTCCCCCACTACCCGAACGACCTTCTGACCTTTTCTCTCTCAATGGTGGAGATGTCTTGACGAGTGGCAACGGAAACTCACGGAAGTTCAGTTTCAGTGACACTACATCCACCTCCACTTCTGCCTCTCGGTTCAGAGTTACCCCTGCCGGTTCTACTACTTCCCTAACACTCACTCGTCGACCACCTTGTCCTCTGCCACTTGAACCAGATTCCAACTCTCCTGATGTCACTCTAACGGTGTCCTCCAATAATGGTGATGATATTCCTCCACCTCTTCCCAAGAAACCACCGAAGCCGCTTTCGCGGGGTAGGACTCTTTCCACACCCAATAACTTTATCAGCCCCGTTAATAGTATTGCTCATGTCGGAGTGAAAAAGCTTTGCAAGTTTGATAATGATAAAAAAGCAAATATGTGAGAGAAAAATACAAATAAGTCCAAACATCACTAGCCTTACTTTGCCTGAAACCAGGGGCATTGAGTTGCCTATACTTTCAAAAGGGTGATAATTCTCATTAAATGATACCTTAATGTTCATTCTTCGTTATTTGACTCCTGGGTTAATAAGTGAGGCGTGAGGTAAATAAAGCTTGCCATTCTTTGTTCAAGTTTTCACTAATGCGATACCATCATTATTTGCGCCAAATGTTAGTAGAATGTGTTCAAGGCAGACACACGGTGCACGTGTTCCCTGACTTTCCTCTCTTTCACTGTAGTCGATCGGTAGGGGGGGGGGGAGGGGGAAGGGCGGGGGGGGGCTTTACTTTTGTTCATCTCACTTTGGGTGCCAAATAATAGTAATATTTATTCGCTTATTCGTTTTTGGAGGGGAGGGGAGGGGGGCGGTGAATTTTTATTTCCGAACTCCTTTATTCTTTGTTTTTTTTTCAATTACTTCCTGACGTGACTGCCATAGTACTGCAGCTACCCAAAAATACATTATGCTTTATGTATCTTAGATAACTTCTGAGATTGTGAAATTAGTATCTCCTTAGCATGGTATAAATTTCTGAAAATCAGAGGAATTTTGCTTTTCTTCTTACCAGAAAATTTGGCTAATTCCAAAAACAGCGATTGCAGACTAAATTTTGATCTCAGTCTTATTCTGCTTAGGGTTTTACTGATCTCTTTCTTTGCTGGAGGGTTTTCAGGCAAAGATGTTCTTTAAGTACGTTTTATTTCTTTGTCCTCGATTGATTCAGAATTGTTGTTTTCTCCTTACTTGAGCTTGACATTAACCGTTCCATACCTTTTTTGTGCCTAGTCCACACAGGTAACTTTAATATTATGTCTAAGCCTAACACAAGTATCCCCATCTCTCGTCTCGTAAGTTCCGCGGGAATTAGCCATTCGCTAGGCATTATTCTGACGCACATCTAAAAATAGTCTACCATCCCATTTACTCCCTGATATGTATTCTTTTTTAATGCTTCGTGTCTTTTTTTGGATCTTTAAATTAGCATAAGCGCGTAAGCCCTTAAACACAATTGCCTTAGGATTGGGAAAGATATGTGGGTGTGTGGTCCGTGTTCCGTTCTATTGGCGAATAAAATAGAGCACATCTCCTGTTTCTCGATGTGTGCTTTTTTTAAATAAGCATTCAATCTAAAGTCCCCTTAGAAAGCATTCACCTTTGAGGTGATAAAGGCATATCTGTGCCCCTCACGTTTCCTACCCACTGTAGATTGGTGTTAAACAGTTTATACGGTCTTTACAGTCACTGACTGCATGTATCATGCGTGCGTCATAAGTAGAAAGTAGATGGATAGACCTAGAGAGTTTTTATTGTTTAGGCTTATTGATTAGGGGGGGGGGGGGGGGGGGGTGTTTGACTCACCATTGTATTGCCTTTACCTCTCTTGTGGTTCGTAGTGTCTAAGATACACGCATATCATAGTCGCAATAACTTTCAATTAGTCATTGAATGGGTCTGTGCCTCAGCGTGGTTTAGCGGTGAAAAACCAATTAGACACATTTTTTATTATCACACCTTGGTCGTATGGCACTATTTTCAAACAATAAGTCTGTCTACTTTGGTCTTATCGACGATGTAGGTTGGACATCCGTTATTGGTATTGATGAAGGGGAAGGCGGAGCTTTAGCATTTCCGTTCGAAAAAGTACATATCCTATGGCCTATCTTACCCTCGGTGTATTTTTGTCCCTTGAGATCACCTTGATTTGTGGAGTTGAGGCTGTTGTGTGATTGAAGAAGTTTGAGGGACGGGGGTTATTGGCTGGTAAATGGAGCCAGATAGAGTTTCTCATGAACTTTACATATGCATTTCTCTATGCCATCATAGTCATCCATTCTTAATACATCTGAAAACAGAAGAAAGTTGACATCTGGAGTCGCAGGAATTTGGTAGTTACACCACCTCTATCTGCTGAATTTTACAGAGTTATTGCGGTTTGCTCGATTCACTGATTATATCAAATCTAGCGTCAACGTGAAGGTAAGTATCTTAGTAAATCCTGCATTGGTTATGAAATACAGGATTGAGAAACGAAGTTAGAAAATGAATGATAGAAGACACGGCTGCTTTGGGAAGAACTTTACTTTACTATGTGTTCTTGATAGTTAGCTTAGCCTACTCTCAATATACATACTGGTTTGCATTGGCTGAGTCCAGTTCCTTGCTGGGTGTTATGACCTTTGGTTTCTTTCTTGGTCCTTACTTATTATCTCTGGCTTCTGGAAAACTGCTGCGATGTTAATACCAGTAACAACATTCTTCCTCGGGCAGTCAGTTAATCGGGTTATGATTCTGTGTTGAAATTCTCAGGTCCATTTACTCACTCAAATCACGTTGAATACAATAGGTTTCAAATCTACAGTTTTTCTTCAATTGAATTGTGGGAAATTTTTGGTACTCTTTTGCGCTGTAGTGATTCGTGAACCCTGAATACTCAAGCCCAGTTATCTGTAACTGCAGTGCTTTGATACCTGCCTTAATTGAATGCCTGCTTGTTTTGTATAAACCATATAACCTGTCTGTAACTCATCCTCTAATAAATTCACCTCTTCGTATCACTCAAGTTTCAGCACAATAACAACTTACGCTTGTACAGCAGCGGCTTCCTCGAGGTGTCCCTCGTTCTGGCTTTGTTTAGTCGATTAATCCTGTTAATTCGCTCTATTATTAGCACTTTAACCCGCTTCCTTCTTGTTCGGCAATTGTCATGACCTTAAGAATTCTCCAATAACCCCGAACTACAAATCCTGCAATATACACGAATACATCTTTCTATATTCTTCGACAACAAACCACAATTTCAGATTACTCTAACAAATATTTGGTTTATTAAAACTGCGTAAAATAGCCAACAATAAAGTTGGCAGGTATTTAAAATTTTTGCTTTAATTTCCTACTTTCTTTTTTATCCACCAATAGTATCACTTCTTCTGATCATTTCAATTAGGTTTCAGAATTCTTTATGGTCATCAACTTCTTTCTCTTTCAGCCTCGGTGTTCCCGGTGATTTAACTTTGAAGGGCGCCTCTCGGCAATCTCATTCATTCTTGCCCAACAACAAATACGCCCCCTCCTCCTCTCTTCTTCCCCCCCCCCCCCCCCCAACCCACTTATTTTGGTGTAACTTATGCCCTCAGACCGGTCAACAAGCACAATTCTTATCTCCAATACAGCAAAAGTTGCCTGGTGTTTTGCTACTTTTAAATCTTCCAGATCTCCTGTAATCAAGACCACACTACAGCTTAATCCATTATTTCAAACTAAGCTTCCTCTCTTTGTGTATCCAATTTTGCGCTCAGACGATCGGGCTCGATTTAAGTTGTGGGATGACCGACAAGCGGGGACAGATATTTTGAGAATGAAATTTGTGTTTTCCCTTCTTGTGCCTTTCATTCACACGCGCTCAAGTTCTCGCTCGAGCTCGTTCTGAATGGATTTATGAGTAATACTCGAAAAGTACAATATTGGTATCTTTGAGTCTTTTCCTATTTTCCATGTTTAGTTGAATGAGATTGCTGATTGTTTATTCAAATTAAGACGAGGGTGAAGCAAGCTCAGGAGATAGTATATAGACAAGTACACTGGGTACTATTGATTTTAATCATACCGAATTTATTTATTTCAAATGCAAATATCAACATAACTAGCCTTGATCGGTCAAAAACCACGAGCCGTTCTCCTAGTGTTTATGTTTATTGTTATGTAAGCGTGAAATTGGACTGGCTTTGAACCCGCCCGCCAGAATTCAATAATAAATGCAATCCTAAACAGGCATCGAATATTTTCTATTCTGCTGACAGTCAGCGCATCAATGACTCTGCGTGAACTTGGATTTCTCCTCGAAAGAATTGGGGGGGAGGGGGGGGGGGAGTGGTTTAATTATTTGACAGCCTTGAGAATTTACGGGAATTTCTCCATTCCACCTTCCCCCCTTTTTTAGACCAAATTTAAATTCATGTATTTATCTATTCTTTTTGGACCAATTGACAACGCGCTTTCTTCTTGTTAAAAGGAATAGCTAAGTATTTGTAATTAAAGACGGTATGGAGTTAAAATGCACAAATTACTTGTACGTAAACTTGTTCGGATTCTAGTTCTTTTTGGAAGCAGCATGCCGATTTGCTTTGGAATTTAGTCAGTACCACATCTTTTCTATCAAAATATGCTTGCGTAAGGGTTTTTACTGAAATAAATACCAGATTTGCCAATGGTGAGATAAATAAATAAATGATTATACTCATTATTTATGTTCTTTTGGCACAGCTCCCAACTGATGCATCATAAATTGATCGATTCATCATATCGCTACAATAATAATAACTCGTGCAGAGAGAATGTGATAAAGATGAATAGATCTGAAAATTAATTATAATTAAATGAAAAGATATTGAGAGGCGTCATCACTTAGTTTTTTACGACGAATTTAGAAGGTTGGCCAATCGGCGTGGAGATGCCCACAATCCAATTTGTGCTAATAGCCGGTCAGACATTAAACACTCTTTGTTTATCATGTGCCCATCCAAGTTGATGTGTCATCTGCGAATTATTAAAAGGTATCTTTTGGATGCATTTGGTTTCCTTTCTGTCAATCTCGAGAAATCTGAGTAGTGAGAAGACCGGAATTGCTACCACTCTTGTCCTGTGTGGGTGCATGAATAATAGAAGGAATGAAAATATAAGTCAACGTGTCCTAATTTGAGCAAACTTTCATTCCAACTCCAGCTTTAACGCGTCAAAATCGTTTATTAGAAGACTACTCGTTCAAACACATTTTGCTACTTCACCTATTTTCCTGTTGTTTCATCTAGAGTCCCTTCCTTCATCATGCGACCGGAAGTTCTACAAACGTTCCAATCTGACGTAACTTGCCATTTATCTTAAAATCTCTAAGACTTCTTGCATTAGTCATGGAATCGGCCAAGTACCTACCACACAGAGAATTACAAGCAACTATCGAATTTGCGATCAAAATTAAAAATTACGTTTCGCCCACATTGTTTCGAAAATGCTTAACGAACGCCAATTTGTAAAATGGTATTTTGATAAACTTAGGTGGTGAATTTTCGGTCATGATATTTCACCTAGCAAAATTCATATTTTAACTACAATGCTAAATCATGCACAAAAATACGGGTTGGATCTAAACTGACCACCAAATTAGGCTGTAAACAATTGACACGTACCATATAACCAAAAGATGCTTAGAATGGTTCATTTACCCGGTAAACCGATCTGGTAGAGCCATTAAAAATCAGCAAAGTTATGGGGTATTGTACAGCTCTACTCAGTTCTGCAAACAATGCTTTACCGATAAATGAGCTAAAAGAAGAAAACGGCAGAAAACTCATCACAAAGTTACAATCTTTATTCGTAACTTAAACATAACCACCTAGTTACATTTCGGAAAATAAGGAAAAACTCTAAAAATACAAAAAGGCGAAGATTAGAAAAAGAAGACAGCTTATGTCCAAGGTAGAAAATTGGAGTGCATAGCACAGCCAACAATAATATAAGAATAAAAGTAATAGAGAAGAATCCGCTTGAATGACCAAGTTGGATATGTTGATGGGGACACTGCTTGGTGCATATCATCTAATCCGTGAATCTTTATCCCCTTCTTTGGCTTTGATTTCGTGTTACGATAAACTCGAGTAAAGATATAATCTTCTTCCTCCAGTAGCACTGAGGCACAATACCAGTAGAGGACTGGACATGACGAAAACAACATTCGAGTTAGAACCTACAAATTGTAAATATATGCTACTGGGCTCAATATAAGTAGGATGACAATTGTAGAAACAGACTAACCTGAATGTGAACGCAGACAATACCATAGAGAGATAGGAATAGGATATGATAAATATGCGGGAGTATAAGACGTTGTTTCTCCGTATCTGATAAAATTCCCAGAGAAAACAAAGTCCTTGGTGCTCTTTTTGCAAAGAGACTGATAGTTTTAAAGACAAGGGTTAACACTGGAAGAGCAAGAAGAAAGTTGGGTAACTGTCTTAACTGATAGTATCGGAAAGCGCCAACATTCCAAAAGTATTTTTGAAGAAGGTTATAAGAGGACCAAGGAACCCCTTGACACCAAACAGCATGCACAGTTGCATTAACAGCGTATGGAGTCAGAACACCTAATTCTTTAGCATAATCAACTAATTCTTGATTTGGATACTTGGGGATCAAAAAGGACAAGTATGAAGGTTTGAGTTCTGTGAAACAATAGAGATAACCAGCATAATATTGGTAAATCAGATAAGGCAATAACGAACTTCCAATTATAGAGAAGAATATCAAGATCCGATAGAGCACAGCTTTGAGAACTTTAACAAAGGCAAAAAATATGCAAATTTTTTTCTTGTAGATGTCAGACAGCTCATTTATAAGAAAGATAAAGTGGGGAAAACAAGCAAATCCACAGTTAACAATCCCATTACTACGGCAGGCTGTTGTTAGAGAAAGGATAAGACATCCTCGAATATAATGGCCCTCGGCTAAACAAACAAGAGCGGATATTAAAAGGAGACTGTAAAAGGATTCTGAATAAAGAGTAGAAAAGAAGATAGATGCGGGATTAATAGTATACAAGAGGGCAGAAATAACAGAAACAGGTTCACTCATTAGCATCAATTTAGAAAGTCGATACATCTGAATGGCTCCAAGAATATGACAGAGGAAACTCCAAAAAACGCCAATAAGAATGTTGTGTACCCATAAGCTCCACAGAGAAGGAAAGAAATAAGTGATTTTTGATATACTTCTCAAAGTAAGCGGGAGAAGTGGAAAGAATGCGAGGGTGTTTTCAAATATATAGCCATTGATTGATATAAAATGAAAGTATATTGCGTCCCATTTGTGGAAACCATCCATGATTAATCGCAGAAAACAATCCAATTGCGATGTGCATGAATGCTCGGGTGGTGAAAAAGCATCTGCCTTATGATTCGGAAACAAACTGGATATAATCTATAAATTTATTATAAGTTGGAAAATATTTACTATTATAACACCTATAAAAAGCTTCGCTGTAACTGCGAATATAAGTATATCGCTTTTCATGTTGTAAACAAAATTATCTAAAATAAAAAATAATTAAACGTCCGTTAGGAGTATTATTGTCTAACAACAAAGCGCAAGCAAGTACCTTAAAAGAAGCAAACTTAAAGATTAAGGAATTGCAACAAAAATTACGAAATTACCACGCTTGTAAGTAACCTTGACAAGGTCAATAATAAATCCAATGTCATGGTTAGATGCTTAGATAAATTATATGGAATAGTTAATCAGTTGAGCACTTTTACCTAATATCCCTATAGAACTGCTACGATCTTGACACGTTAGTTACGTTCCTGTCCGAAATTTACGGAAAGATGACATTATTTTTAACGTCAAATTTCTAAAATAGACAATTATTGTTATAGATTACCATACCTGAGGTACCAGAAAGAGGTAAGTGCAAATTTGAAATTCTTCTGAAAGCCATTTACCTTACGAAATAAAATATGTAGCTTCCACTTGATCAAGTATTGACAATTTGTTTGACTTGTCGTTCTAGAAGCTAAATAATATACCGCTCTTGTCCTTCTAATACCTTACGATTTTCAACTACACGTCTATACGGAGAGAAGGCACGAGAGTTGGGTTAAGACGTAGAAGCAGGTGGATATGTTTTATATGTACATACGAGTTTTTATTACTCAAACATAGTTGGTAGGCATCAAGAAAAGTGGGACTATATGGACATAATACCTGGAAAGAGTTCATGGAATCTGTTCAAGGTTCGATGAATGTGTCTAAGTCCATCTGAGGATATATGACACGTGACTTGACAACGTAAGTAATCAGAGTGCATGTATAGTACCCCGTCGAGGGTTAAAATGAAAATGATTTCAGAAACGTCCGTAACTCTGATTTGAGTCTCGGTGGGTAGTCATACAAACAGTCGCAATTTAAAAAAGGTTCCAAGCCTTACTTCCACCTCTCTATTTACTAGTCTGTTTTAAACTGTCTTGCAATGTTGAAAGATTACAAAGCATTTTCCGAAATCATACTTGAAACTCCTACTTTTCGTCCATTAAAAAAAATTGATGTCCCAATGACTCAAGCATATCTAGACAAGTTTATGGATTCGCTTTTTCTCAATAACTGTTTTGTTTCAAGTTAAAATACAACCACATACACATACGAGCGTTCGTCATTTTTTCTCTGCTCGGATATTCGGTTCTCAATTCTCACTTACTCTCTGATGCGATCAACAGACAGCTATTAGTGTTATTTCTTCAGTTGATGACCTCGCTTATCGTTATTTCAACAATATGTTCCAGAAAACTCTCACTAATTTATGAGCTGTCGTTGTAGATATTTGTTCCGGATCTTAGAACAAAGAGCCTAGTTTACCTTTCCTTATCTAATCGAGTCTCCATAAAAGTAAAAATTATAGAACTTAGTGACAATGAGCAACTGCATTAATGAAATGTCTTACTCTAAAGTAATTCAAGGTATTATCCAGCAATTTAGCAAAGTTTAACAATATGGTAAAGATATTAGTAATCGAAAGTTAACTGCTATTCAATTTTCCATAAATAAATATTTTGATATTTTATCCAGCGATGTCTGAGGTGTGAATATCTTCCCTCTCTCTATCTTTGTCCAGATAGGGCTACACTGAGAATTGTAATTTAGTCTAAGCAGGACGGGCTTGATATTTTCAAGTTTAATGGACAGTGATTCAGCAATGTGGACAAATAACTAGCAATATGAATCAATAGTAATATGCACCACAGCAATACAGTTAGGGATATGTATTAACGTTAGAATTTTTATGTCTGACTAAAGATAAAAGAAAATTCTCCCAAATGACGATTACGTTCACCATATTTGAACTTGCATAGGTTATTTAGACTTGATAAATATGGTCAAAATAAGTCATAATAAGTGTTGTATAACATGTTTCTTACATCTTTAAATCCAAGTGAAATTTTCAAGATGTTTGCAGCTTTTCTAATTATTATAAGTCCTTAAATGTTTTTCCTTACATTGAAATTTATTTAAATCCAATTTCAATATTAGAAAACTTGATTCCCAGATGGCAAAAGTGAAATTAAATCAATTCCAACTTTCTTTCAGGATGTGAGTAAATGTGAATAAAAAAGCATCGCAATGACTAAAAGCCCCGGGCTTCAAATGCTCGGTATAATTAATAGAGAGGATTCTAAACTCACCTCACGAAGTAATACTCACATATTCAGTTGACAAAAATATATAATTCATATTAAATATAAAATGACTACGTGTTAATATTTTTGTATTTAAATATTTTGCATGTTAAACTTTTGCTTATTTATAAAAGTATGATATACCTGTATAACTTTTAGAGTTTAAGTTATTTGTTTTATTGAGTTCCTGATGACGCTCTAATTTCGTACGCGGTAGTCTAATATTACTTTTTCTTTCATATGTTTTGAGTAGTGTGCTTACTTGAAAGACATTTTTGCTATTTATAATTTTTTATTGCTACTCTTTATTTTGTTTGATAACGTATTTTTTAAATAAATACCTATACTTCTTTTATATAAAATACTTTTTATATTTATTTCAGCTGTGTATGAATGGGGGACTCCAGTAATTGTTCTCAGGTAAATGTTTTTATTATTATTTTGATATATGACCTTCGTACTTTTTGCATGGTTATTTATCAGGCTATGTATCTTTATTATTGCATTGCCTGTTTGCCTAATTTTGAAGCTTTTTTTAATATCTCGTTTTATTTTATAATCGTTAATGTTATCGATTTTTGTGTCTTTCGTTTTATTAGTTAAATTATTCGTTTTAACGTTACTTCTTGCGTTTGAATTGTACTGAACTTTAACTACCACTGCATTTCAACTCTTGTCAGAACCAGAATGGAGTTCGTCTACGACGACCTCGTACATTTTCGGTAACAAACGGTATAATGGAAACCAGAATAAGTCATAACGAAATTGCCAGAGGCCATTCTCGAGTCGATACCCCACCAGGTTCAAACATGAACAAAGTAAATGGGCCTTCTTGCAAAAATACGGAACGTGAGGAGTTCATTTTGGCCAAACATCGCCGCTCTGCAAGTTATGGCGGTCCGACGGGCGAAGGTATTTTTAAGAATGCCACAAGGGCTGTGGAACAAGCTGAGGAATTCATGATACAGTTATGGCAACAGGTTGGTCGATGGCGTGTGGTACACTATACTAAACTCCCCCATTGGATGAGAGATAATGACTACCTACATTGGGGCCACAGACCCCCCCTGGCCTCTTTTCGAATGTGTCTCCGCTCAATCTTTCGTATCCACACGGAGACGGGAAATATTTGGACCCATCTTATTGGTTAGTCTCGCTGATTTTTTGGGTATTTCATTTATTGTCGCATTTATTTATGAGGTTTTGTTCACTCGTTTATGTTTATGCGTTAGTTGGGATTCATGGGCTCTTAAAAAAGCAGGCCAATCTGCTTATTGATAAGTATTTTGTAGGCGTGTCAGATTACGAGTTTGTTAAATAGAGTCTCATCCAAATTTAGCATAGGAGTACTATAACCGTTAACCGAGTAAAATATATTCTCTGTGGTAAAGATCTCTCATATGCTATAAATTTTGTAAGAAAGTAATCTCTGAGATCATATTTGCTTAAAAAAATGCTATTTGGCTTTCTCCTTATAACCAGCCTTATATATTTTAAATCGATGGTATTTTAAGCGTAATTCTTGCGCTCATTCTTTGTCTAGGATTTATTTTAAGATTTTTGTTGCTTGCTGTACTTCAAACTCGTTATTTGCACAAGTTCGGATTTTTGTCGGATCGACTCAATCATGATTTCACGTGCATAGTTAATTCTACAGTTATGGCTATGCTTTCAACATATATTGGTCAGGTGTTCATGTGATTGTACAAGTAAATAATATCTAGAGAGACGAAAAAATTGCTTGGGGGAGTGGGGTTGGGGGGGAGGGGAGGGGTCTGGTTGGTCATCCTATTAGCAACACGAATCTATATCTAATAGTGTTATTTGAGCTCATCGTGCTCAAAATATACCCTCAAATATACCCTCGGGTTATTTACCAGATTAAGCACATAATCACATTTTTGAGGCACATGGTTCTAATTAATTTTATAGAATCATGTTCATTTTCATGGATATTTTTTACTAGAGAATCTAGTATTTTCTCGGACCGAGGAATGGTAACTTGACTGAAAAATCGTCACATGAGCATTATATTTCAAATTGTAGGTGATTCGTACTTTTGTAACGAAGAAGGATAATTTTGCTTCCCAGATGTCTAGGAAATACTAGAAACAAAGGTTCATTTAAATGCGAAAGTGTGTGATTGATTTACCTGTCTGGAGTGAAAGGAACTGGAAGCCTTTGTCATTAAACAGTTTTTTGAGTTTGTGTTAGTTCAACACTATTATGGTTTTTAAACATTTCACACACTATCATCACGGCGTCAGGTATTCGATATTTTGACTATGATGATCGTAATGATGGCCTTCATATGTCATTTTAAGAGATTTATTACCTATCTTTCTTTCTCTCGCTCTCCTCACGCCTGCAATAAAACCAAGGCCATCAATTTAGCGATCCTTTTTCAAGCGACTCCTTGTAAACTGATTTGGTGTTAAAAATAAAACGGTAGCTGCTTTTGTCATCACACCGAAGAATTATTATTATAAAGTTGTCAATTTTCGAGCCTACATTGGGGAATATGTGAAACAATCTTACCGTGCGTAGCTGTCATTTTCTTCAAAATCTGAGTTCATCTGCCTTTCTTATAAATGCTTACGAAATGCGAGTTTCTCCAAAAAATTGAGTAAAAAACTTGATTTATTAAATCTCTCACCTTTAAATGCTATGTATGTCCTAATTTCGCCTTTGTTATCGTTATAAACCATCATTGTTTACCTTAAACTTGGTCTCCGTTTTTGTTGAACTTGCCTAGTTGCAGCACGAGGGAAGGGAGTTTTGTGAATGTTGCTCGTGCTGTAATAATTCTGGGCTTATTTATGCTATATCGTTCACTAACTCCCAAAATAAACCTGAACTTCAGCATTTGTGGATTTCTTCTGTATGCTTTCCATTGGGTTTTGTTGCTATGCTTGCTAAAGGAGATGATATTAGACTTTCATTTGATCATCAGATTTCGAAACCACAGCTTTTAATTACTCACAGATCCATGCACTTAAAGTAGAGTAATGTTAAAAAGGCCTTTTTTAATTTTAGTGATAATAAACTACCAGTAGTCATGAACATTTTGTTTATATCATGTTTGCGTACCTGTGTATCTATTAGCTGTTTCTGTTTACTACTTTGTGATACGTCGATAGAGTGGAGGAAAGCGCAATATTTAATGCTACCATGGAAATTAAACGTAAATCCAGTTTTTTTTATAAATAAACCTATTTTCGGATTATAAATCCCAAACCTACTGAAGAGGCGTTTTTTTGACACTCCTATTGGTTCAAGAAAAGCAACTAGCTAAAACCTATTAGAAGTATACACAGCACTTTACTTGGAGCCACTCTTACATTCTACCACCTATATTGCTGATTAGAATTAAGCAGAACATTAGACCGTAAGCATCACCGGGTTTGTGCAGATAAGCATTAATATCCTGACTTCTAATTTTGCGGGCCCTCATGTTGATCGCTACGCTACCCGCCTACCTGACGCTCTTATTTTGACTAGCAATAACCACTGCATTTGGTCTCTCTGATTAGTTGATAACACCGTATTGTGTAGCTCGGTCAATCGCATTGAATATGAAATGTTTTAAACCGCCTAGTTAATTGAATTGGATGAGATTCTATGGCTTCTCCTTTAGACGTTGAAACAATGGTGTTTTCAGAGGTTAACGTTTGAGAGCTGAGTGCACTTTTCATCGGTTTTCGCAATTATTTGATTGGGAGTTGACTTGACTATTAAATTGACACTGCTTCTTCATAGTCTAAACCTTTTTTTATACGCAATCAACTGAGTTTCAGTAGTTTTCCATTAGTATCGAGAATTCATATATATAGAGTTAAACCATCTTTACATGGTTACTGAAAAGTAGCTTCTCGTTAAGTTCTCCAGACTTTTAACTGCTTAGGAAACTTCAAATTCATTGGCATAATAAGAGGTTCAGAAGCCAAACCTCGGATCAATGCGAAGTCCACCAAAATCTGGCATACACAAATTCTATAAGGAAGTTCAGAGTGGTTTCAAGAAACAACGATCAAATGCTTGAGTACAATTCGAATTCCAGATAATCCTTTTAATACGGATACCCATTAATAATAAAAATACTAATCAAGTTATCTTTAGTGACATATATGTGTAGAGTGTTGCAGTTAAATTCTTTTTTTTTTACTGGATCTTACTATATTTTTACTCGTATTTCCATAGGTGTTCACTGCCTTGAATAGTAACAAAAAAGTAATTATCATTATTGGATGGCGTAATTTGCAATAAAATACCGAATGTTTTATGCGCCCTACTTGCAACTTCATAATGCTGCTTACTTTGTTTTCATTTCCACCTGAAGCCATCGAATTATTCAGGTGTGTTTACCACATTATTGAGGTCATTGTATTTATTGTTAAAATCGGGGCGTGATTTGTTTTTTTCTCTCGTTTATTATTGTAATTTTTTAAATTTTCATATCACGTGTTTATTTTAGAATTGCATTCTTATTTCCTCTCGGTTTAAAGCTCATTTTGGTGCTAGATTTTGTAATCAACCATTAGCTGTGTAGTAGCTAACATAATTAGCACATACCTCAATGCAAAATTTGGTTATATTATAAAGCTCGAGTCCTTTAGTCTCTGAATCTGGAAGCATAAGGGGTTGCAACTTGCCAACTCTGAACCAATTCTGCTGAATTATTCTGACTAGTTTTTCCTTCAGTGAACAAGTATCACACGATAAGTTCGCATTCCACAATCCAGCTTTTTGCACGTGTGTTTGTGAACTGCCTCTTTGCGTTTGTGTTGGCGTCATCTGTTTCTTGTTTTAGCGTAATTTTTTCATCTGATTACTCGATCTGATCAATCGATTTTTCTTATTTCAATGATCATATAAACAAATCCCAGATCTTTGGATTGGAGATTTGGTTTATTCGAATCTGAATTCTATACTTATTCACTAATCAGCTCAAGTTAACATATGCCGTTACTTCTTAAGATTGTTGAGATTCTGATAGGTGGCGTTTCAACCACGCTTGTCTTGTAAGAGGCTTAAATCAAGTGGAAATTGGGCCTTTGCATTCCTTGATGATCGTTGCTTCTAAGGAACAGTGATCCTGTCCTTGGTACAAAAGCGTTGTTTTCTTTTCCATTTTCTCTACGTTTTCTCTACAGTTTCATGGGGTTCAATGAGCCAATTTCGTTCTAGCGCCTTATTTAATAACACTGTTGTGAGCCAAATTTAATTAAATCAGTTGTATACCAGTTTTTCATTGTAGTGTCATAATTTCCACTTAAGCTTCTCCAAGTACATATCTCCCAGTTTTTAATTTATAATTTTCTGGAGACTTTTCCTTATCATATTCAACTTTTATCCGAGTGTATTAGCCATTGGTAACGTTTATCTTGTATTTTTATGAATCAATTTGGGTAGAAATAGCTTATCCGCCTGCCAGGTATTGGGGATAGAACCTACACAATTGCCAAAATGTTTCAATCAAAATAAACTCCGATTTTGCACTTCCACTGAAAATGATCTCAAAAATTCATTTCATCCTGTCACTTAACTAGCCGATTTTTGTATTGTCTTTATCCACAGCTCTCAATACAAACATGACAGTCCATCGGGTTAAGATCTGGGAACTCGAAGGCCAAACACACATTGAGACTGGTGTAGGCGTAAAATTGGCTGACAACCGTTGCCGACTTGCCCTGAGGTGTGGCAAGAGACCAAACCTCCTGCTGACATACATATTGTCTATTATTGACAGCCCATTGTCAAGGTATTGACTACTAAAGTGGTCAGCATTTCTACGTAGGTATCGCAATCCAACCTATGCTCCTCTTTGAATGTTCCGAAGACATTGCATTACCCTCAGTGGTGACTATACATCTGAAATTCACTTCACTTTGGGCAAATTTATTTGGTATGATTCGAGGAGTGTCCTTTGCACTATATTCAAATCAATCCGTCTCTTCTTCTGAGTGTTGTGCTTTTGGTCTCCACACAAAGAAAATAAATAGAATAGGGCCAAGAGAATGAATTCAGGTCTTACTTCATTTGACTTTTGGATGCAGCTTGTATATTGGCCACAGAAGACTCAATTTCAAGTAGTGAAGTTTGTTCTCTGAATACCCCATTGATTTCGTCTACATGATGTTTAGAGCTGACAACTTTGCTCTTTCCAGTTCTGCACATTTTCTAGTTGCTAAAATAGCAGTCAATCTAATCTTAGAGCAATTATGGCTATCAGTCCCTCTATCCAAGAGTCTGGGAGCACATTCCATCAGTGCAATTGAGGTTTGTTATAATAAAACTCTGTATTATGTCCAATTCATACGTACTTCAACTTCTATTGTAGGCTGTGTCTTCTTCTTGGTGCTGTGTATCTCATTCCTAGCTCATCCCGAAATGAATCTGCCTTGGGATGAGATTCTTGCCATATCCGTCTTTTATATCAGTGCCATTCTTGCTCTCGGCTTCTCCTGGACTTTCCACACCTTCTCCTGCCATTCCGAGTATGTCGGCAAAATATTTGGGAGGTAAGTCCCTCTTTTTTGGTCATCTTTATTTGGTATGACAGCAATTGAGAAGAATACATGGATCATTAGAAATGTTTTACTTTTCATTATTGAGAAATTAGACGGTTTGCCGATGTGCCCATTCCTTTCTAGGCGTGTTTATAAAAATGTCCTGATTATATTCTCTAAATACCACCTAATCGTCGTCATGTACAGTTTTGCGTTTGTAAATTGCTCCTTTACTTCTCAAGTTAGTTGAAGGGAAGTGTTTTGCAGCATTTCATTGGGTGACATCCTGGAGCTAAGTGGCGAGGACAACAGATCGAAAACGTACTGAATTGTTAAAACTGACACTCGATCACGATAGCATCTTAGCATAGCATGAAGTCTTGAATTACTATCTCCTTTGAAATATTATGTAAGTTTCCACAAATCACTACCATTTTATTACGGAACGAGTACATTTATCCTAGATAGATCAAACTTAGATACCTAATTCTCCATGTTACGCTAGTTGCAGGTTATGGTTTTGGTCAAATCAGAATTTTAAAACATTTTGTCAAGACGATTCGTTTTTGTCCTTTTAACGATCTCAGATACTTAAATAATTGAGAATGTGCCAAGTTATCATTGTGTCTAAATGCAAAGATGATGGGGAATCCTTACAGAAGTGCATGCTCAGGCAGATGCAAGGACCGTCAAGTGGAACTTAGGTTGCACAATTGGGGAATTCTTGTGTGCCCGTATGACCAACCAGAAGTCATATGAACGATTCTCAGCGGCGTTATATCATCAAAATAATAGGTCCTAAATTTTTCAATGATTTAAAAAAATCGTGAATTTGTGCAAGTAACTTAATTTGTTGTGTGTACTTTTCTCCTCCTATGAAAACACTATTTCACTAAAGTTTGGTCAGTTGGTCATCTTGCGTGCTAGAGCGTTCCACTTTTCACATGGTTGGCTATAAAATCACGTTAATTATCCATTTTATTTCTCATATCTTTTTTTCATGCCTCTATTGCTTTGTTAGATGCACGAAAGCACTATTCTAAATAAAAAGCATTCAATTGTCTTTCATTTGTGTAATCTATGCTTCTACTGTACCCCGTAGCGATAGTTACTCGGACTCGTCGGGGAAAAAGACTTGTATTCAAGATGACGGCTTCCGTTATTAATAAAGTGCAAATTCTTAAATTACTTTGAATATATGTGCTTGATGAACTATCCAATTAACCAGTAATGCAACCGTGGCAAGATTTCATTCTCCGGATAAAGAATTCTTTTGGCAATTTTTTTCATGAATTTTGTTCTGGACCACCGTAAGTGTATGAGATTTTGCGTCCTGCCAAGTTTTTGCTAATCAGTTTCTTTGTTTTCCGTTGCAAATTTATTTTTGGTCGTAAATTTGTTTTAACAAATTTCGTTTAGTTATTTTGTTGCTAATTTTTTACTTTCATTGTTTATTCGTTTCTTTCTGTAAAGCCATATTTTTACCATATGACTTTTATTAGATTACTTTAGAAATTATTTCGTCTTTAGTATCCCTGGTTGCCAGGTTGAGTACTTGCAATCCTTAGATCAAATTGCTTGCTTGACAAAGGAAAAATCCTTTTAGAGTCCGAATTACTTGGAATAAGATGGAAGAGGAAGTATCTAGAATTAGTTTCGGGATTACCTCTTAGTGGGCTTGAACAGTTTATACTTTAGTTCCAATTTGTCGGGCAACGTTTGCAGATTGATCCAGTTGTGGATGCCTCAGACCTGCTAGATCGTAGGGATGCAAACCCGCTGGGTCAGATTGACTTAGTAGTTGACATTTGGGTGTCACAGTCGTGGTGGTCATTGGGCAATGGTTGCCGAAATGTTGCGTCATCTATAACCAAAATTTAATTTTAATCAGTCCATAGCATATATGTCCTACGACCTTAACTCGGCTATTGAAACACGGTAGCTTTCACAACTCTTAGTTTAAGTTTACAAGATTCAATTTAAAAAAAAGTACTTTAAAAATAAAGAATATGTTGCAATGCTCTTCCCCTTTTCATGCCTTTCAGACTTGATTACATCGGCATCGCTATTCTCGAGATAGGGTCTTTTATACCCTGGATACATTACTCCTTCTACTGCCATGTAACCGAACAGATAATCTACCTTAGCGGAATTGTCATTCTCGGCATCATCACCATGATAATCAGCAGTAAAGATCGATTCTCCACTCCTAAGTACCGTTGTGTTCGAGCAGGTCAGTATCCTCATCTCCCCCTCCCCCCTCTCCCCCTCGTTCAACGGTCACTACCCTACTGATTCTGTTGTGAGCTATCCCCATCTAAGAGTTGATAAATTGTCAGTCCCAGTACACAGAAAGTGAGAATACGGGAGTATGACGCAATGGATCTACAAAGTACAACAAAGAGATGGACTGCGGTTCTGTCTGTCTAGAATTTGTTAAGCTGTTGCTTTTTTCGCCTTTCTGAACTTCACAATCTCAAAATAGGAGAAGAGTAGAAACATTTGGAGAACATTTATATTAGAGAAAGCAGAGTAATAGACGTGGATTTACTATACAATGATCATATCTAGTTATCCGAATAAATCTGAAAATACGGATATTTCATAATTGTAGAAAATTGATCAAGAGTCTACAGGTGAAGAACTTAATTATCCTCATAGTGAAATAAAATGTATGATTAAGTCGGTAGGCGAATAAAGTTGGACAATACGGTTTCTATTATTTCCTTGGTGGTTTATGTAGGCAATCTTTTCTTTTGTAGGCCTATTCATCTCTCTTGGTCTTTCAGCAGTTGTGCCTTGTTTTCATTACATATATCTTGAGGGCTTTTGGGATGCTCTTAGTTCGCCCGCTTTAGGATGGCTCGCTCTCATGGCTCTTCTCTACATCATTGGCGCCATCATTTACGCTTTTCGAATTCCTGAATGCCTTTACCCTGGGAGATTTGACATTTGGGTGAGCGTACTTACCGGATTACCTGCTTGCCTCAATACGTCGTCTCTGTCTCCCCATCCAATCTGATCTTTGTTTTTTTGTTCTTTTTGTAGTTTCAAAGTCATCAGATTTTCCACGTCTTTGTGGTGATAGCTGCCTTAGTACACCTGAACAGCATTCTAGAGATTGCGGAGTACCGTCGTTCGAGAAGAGATTGCAAAATTCATCGTTTCGGCTAGCTTCTTATAAGATATTTAGTTTATTACCATTGGAAAAGAGCCTTTTCCCCCTTTTTTGTACCCATTGATGATGATGACTTTTGCTTTAGTTTACATTTGGATAAATCTACTTCTTATTTTAATTTGCTTATCTTTTTGCAAACTTTTTAAATTAGATCATCAATCAATGTTTATTGAGAATGATCCTTAAAAGTAGAATAAGGGTCACGCATGCTTCATTAATTTGCCAAATGCTAAAAGGTCATAACAGAAGGTCCAATATTAACCTCATTTAAATAAATTATATGACAGAAGTCAAGAGGAAAGTACAAATTTTCAATTCTGTCAGCACAATTTTTGAGAAGAATGTGCGCTAAAGCGAGATCTAGGCATGTTCCTAACTAATTAATATCTGATTGCTATATATTAAAAACCTTATAGTTATTTGATGAACGAAGGATTTAGTAAAGTTTGAATTCAAGATAGAAGATGGGAAAAGTTGGAAAGATGATAATATTATATGTTTAATAGGAAAGTTTACGAAAGGTACGGATTCTTAAAAAACTTGATCATGAATGTGAAGTGGGGCCTTTACCTCATTAATCCTCCAAAATTTCACGTTGCCTGAATGTCAAATCAAAATTGTGGAATTAAAATACTCCACCCCAGTTTATTAATCGGTATTGTTAGAGCATATTTTCTGTCCACCCCGGTGATGACGAATTTTGCGTTTTCTCATACTTCATATTTCTTATTTTATTGCATCTGCTGTTCACTGACGCGTTGAATACAACGATGATCTTGAAATATGGTACAAGAGTTAGACATGTTCAAGCTGTCAATTGCTGTCCCATCATTGAGCTCTCATGAATAGGTAAATATTGATGTAAAGGATAAAGAGATAGTATAAATCCAGATGAAGGTGATTTATTTGAAAAATGGGAGGATGAGAATTCTTTTCGACAAAATCCTCAATTATAAAAATGTTCCCGAAATTACCTGAGCTGCATCAACAGTAACGAGGAAATAGGACATATAGAGTGAGTGGCGCAGCAGACACAATTCGCAATGGCATACATTTAATTTAGCTTGAGTGATCATTAATAGCGGGATGGCTGAGAGATCCTCTGCAAGCACGACAGCACCCGCCAGAATGTTCGAATAAGCAATTTAATCGTGTTATGGCTGTTGTACTTCGTAGGATTAACAGTGGATAACAAAAATTTAAACTGAGGATCTACATAATTTTATTATGCCATATGTATATAAGTTTGCAAATGTCTGCCTTAACACTGTGGGGCACGTCATAGTATGAGCGCACAGGGTGAATTGAAGGCGCGTCCGTTCAACTTCGCGCACGGATTGAGAGTAGAGAGGAAATAACCAATAGCCAATCAGAAGCCCTCGCTTGTTTTACCTAATTCACAATGTTGAATGACTAAGCTTCCTCTCTGTTCACACTCCACGCCATGCATGTCTAGGCTAGAAATGTCTCTGTAATACGTCTGTTTCCTTCGGGGGTCTTACCAACTAGGAGAATCTGCCATAGAGGTTTCTGAGTACGGTCAGACTTAGATAGGTAGCTACTCCGCTATAACGCCAAGCCATCCAAATGTTTGATAACCGCATAGCTTTATTAAAATTTTATTTGATGTGAGCAGTTATAAGAACACGACTGAGTTTCATCAGCTGAAAATCTTCACGAATCGTTCTCAATAAACTAACTCAATTTAAGCAAGTAGGAATGCAAGCATAGAAATGATGTGGGGACACAACTTTGGCATGACTAATGCAGAATCAATGACCAATATCAATACGATCAATCAATGGTCACTTCCAGTACACGATTATCCGACCAATCAATGATCCAAGTTATATGAGGTCATCATATCATAAAGTGTATATTATGACTAAGTTCCACATCATACATTACGCCCCACGCCATGCATGTCTAGAATGAACGCGTTTCCTCGGTACCTCTGTCTCTTCTCAGCTTTACAATAGCTTAGCTAATTCTGGGGGTCTTACGAACTAGGACAATCTGCCACTGAGGTTTCTGAGTACGTCAGGCTTAGTTAGGTAGCTTATCCGCTACAAACTCATTAAGGGAACTAAGGCCACAAGAAAGTTATTTAAGATGTAATTATTTTAGTCATTTTTAGCAATTGGCTTTTTTGTCCACTCGAATATCCAAATAAAGACAACGTACATTATGATAGTGAAATTAATTTATGTTTGGTAAATTGAAAAGGGATGAGAGTCAACTAAGTGTATTTCCACTCAAGTGTAATTTGTGATATAAGAACACAAGAGTGTAAGTTTTCCAAATGCCTAATATTACAATTTGCATATATTATGCTTAAAAATTGATCAGTGACATAATCTGAAATCTATCGAAAGATCACAAAAATTTCAGCAATAGATGTTGAGAGTGTTTCGAAAAAACTGATTAGATAATGTCTCGAATTTGTTTTCAAGATTCAACTTCAATAATTTATTGATTGATCGAGAACTTGTAGCGGATTATCCACATTAATAAGCCTTGACTATTCTCAGAAACCACTATGACAGATTTTCCTAGTCGGTAAGTCTCCCGGATTTAGCTAAGCTACCGCAAAGGAACACGTCTACCTAGTATGGCGTGCAAGCGCGATGTGTGTGTATGACGTGGAACTTAGTCATTATATACACTTTATGGTATGGTGACCTCATATGACTTAGGTCATTGATTAGTCGGGTAATCTTTTATTGGAATTGACCATTGATTGATCGTATTGGCATTGGTCATTGATTAGTCTAAAGGCTTCTGCATTTTTCATGCTAAAGTTGTGTTCCCGCAAAATACATTTTACTTAAAACCTAAAGCAAAAACTGGTAAGAAGGCTTTATATTGGAAAGGGGATAATGTCAAATATAGGGTTGAGAGAAAATTTTGAATTATAAAAAAAAATTATCATAACTATCACTGCATGTAATTTAGAAGACCTTGAAGATTTTGGTTATTTGTTTTGCTATTAATCGAGTTTTACATATATGAAGAAACGGACACTAGTCGGTGCTTGACATCCAGATGCAAATTTAGGCATAGCAAAGCCTATACATGAAATGTTTGGTTTTAATCGTCGTCTTTAAGAGGAATAACGTATGGTTATAACGATTAATGAATTACGAGTAGCATTGTCAGTCAACCGCAAAGATACCTTTGCGGAGCCTTAAAGTGATTTACCCTTACCCATTGTGAATATACTGGTATATTTGAAACTGAAATAAATGATCAGTATATAGCGTAAATAAATAAACAATAAATACTCAAAATATCTTAGGGATTTCAAATCAACATTGAGTCAGATCCTAAACCATGATATTTCAATCATGGACCATTAATCTTTTTCTGTAATTAATAAAATTAACTCTGTCTTAATAAATCAGGAAATTATTTTAATATGAAATTTCTATCAGATTAAGAAATAAATACAAATCTAGTTACATGTTAGGAAATTCAAATCTAAACATATATTAGACCTACAATAAATTTAAATAGGAAGTCTTTATATTTTCCATTTAAAATAAATTTAAACTAATTAATAAAATATTGACCTTTATTTAACAAGTTTTAGTTTCTAATTCGATCCAGCCGGTAAAAGCATTATAAGTTCTATTGGCACGGCTCAGTCGTCCTTCTCAATATGGTGCTTGATGATACCTTTACTTTTTATGGACATTCATTCTCCTGCTATAATGCAATAATTATATTTGTCTGGCTTCTCTTTGCTTGGGAAACGTACCTTAATCTGCGACAAATCTCACTAGCCAAGAAGACAATTAAGCGACCCCAACAAATTGAGAAGATAATGAGTGAGGAAGACTTTGATAAGTCTCGACGCTATAGCATTGAAAAAATGAACTTTGAAGTTGTCAGTTCATTTTATAACATAATTTCAATGTCTGTTGTCCTGCATTTTGGTCTTATAGCATGGGCCTGGAATATTTCTAAAAACCACTTGCTTCGTCTTGATGCTTATTTCTCCCATACTTTGGGCGCTACAAAAGACAGTGACATCCTATTTTCTCTGGTGTTCACTGTGTATGGTTCCATCTTTCGATTCTTTGAGTCACTTCCTTGGAGTTACTATCGCAATTTTGTCATTGAAGAACGTTACGGTTTCAACAAACAGACTCTGGGATTCTTTATCAAAGATCGAATTAAATCCCTCATCGTTGGTCTTGCTATTTCCGTGCCCGTGGTTTCTGCTCTAATTTGGATAATCCGAGCTGGTGGTCAATATTTCTACATTTATGCGTACTGCTTCACCTTTGTTGTCTCAATGATCATTATGTTCATATACCCTGAATTCATTGCCCCACTTTTCGACCGATATGAACGCTTTCCAGATTGTGATTTGAGGACCAAGATTGAAAATCTGGCTGCTAAGATCGGCTTCCCTTTAAAAAAGCTCTTTGTTGTAGAAGGTTCAAAACGCAGTTCTCATAGTAATGCATATTTCTATGGTTTTGGAAATAATAAGAGGATTGTGCTATTTGATACTCTTATTAAGGGATTTAAAATGCCCACTTCAGAAAAGGATACAAAAAATGAGGACGAAGGGAATACTGATGATGAAGCTCTCAATCGAGGTTGCGAGGATGATGAAGAAATTCTGGCTGTTCTCGGACACGAAATTGGACATTGGAAGTGTAACCATGTTACATACTATCTGATTATCGCCCAGCTCAATCTATTCTTTATGTTCTTTGCTTTTGGTCAATTGATGAATATTGATAAGCTCTTTATTGGTTTTGGTTTCCCACCATCCAGTGCACCGATACTTATTCGCCTAGTTGTTGTCTTCCAGTTTGTATTTATGCCTTACAGCACTGTTGTCGAGTTCCTTTTAACTATGCTCTCAAGAAGATTCGAATTTCAGGCAGACACTTTTGCCGTCAATCTCAACTACGGAGAGAAATTGAAAGGAGCTCTTCTTGTCCTCACTAAGGATAATCTCTCCTTCCCTGTATACGATTGGCTCTTTTCAATGTGTAATCACTCACACCCTCCTCTTCTTGAAAGAATGGCGGCAATTGATATTCAAATCGCCAAGAAGGAGTAAAATAGTTCCTCTCTCCTTCCTTTTTGTTCTGTGTTTTAATATACATGTGGTTTTGGGAATTCATCGAACTATTAGTAAATTTGTTACAATGAATTTGTGTTTTTGCCACTTTTATGTTGTGTTTTTGTGTGAAGTATGAAATATTTTTTTACTGTTATTGACTTATTGGTTTTTTTTACTTCCTTCCAAACCATCGAATTATAATTAGTCGATTGCCTTAGGATGTAAATGATTGTATCTTTTACGGGTCTATAATAGTACTCCTAGTTATCGTTAGTCCTTTACTTAGAAGTGGATTTTTCAAGTTCAGATTCCGAGGCGCATTAGAAGGAGATAAGAAAAGCATCCTAGAGATTCTGTAGTAGAGAAATTACTATTGGACCTTCCTATTGCGGTTTCGTTTAATTTGCATTCATTTTTACGGCTTTTTGATTACACAAATAGTCTTCCATTTTCAGATCCACTGGTTTTAATTCCTTTACTCGACTTCGTTCTTTTTTCCCAACAGAGTGGTACTGCAGCTGAGACGAATTGGCTCGAAGATTCAACACCTTCAGCATCGAAGTCATCGCCCTCTTCACGTCTAGTAGTGGCCTGTACCGTCGGAACAATAACAACTTCCTTAGTCTACTTCCTAGCACCGTTTATAGGCCCTGCATTTAGAAGAGTATGTATACCTTACCTACCAGCTACCACAAAACAACTCAATAATGTTTCAGAGTTATTGCGTCTCGCAGAAAACCATGGGAGCAGACATATTGGCAAACTAATCGATATCGGAAGCGGAGATGGTAGAGTGGTGAGTTTTCTCTTAAGTACATCTCTTGTGTTCACTTTTCAATACTCGAACCAGAATTCGTATTTCACCATAGGGATTTTATATTGCTGAAGCATTTGAATATAACAGTTGGTTGTAAGATTTTTCCAATTCCCGCTGCTTTTCTAGAGACCGAAGTTAATTAAATTTACTTTAGTCTGGAGTCAAAATGTCTTCGTAGCTTAAATGCAATTAAATCGAGTAACTTAATTAAGTTAATTCCTAATATCTGTAAGTGCGTATTCAGTTTATGCCCTAAATTAATCAAGTTAATTACGTCGCTATTGTAAATTGGAGTCATGAAATTTGAACCTGAGATGTAGCCGATTTTCCAGTTTTCGTGAACATCGTCAGTGTGAAATTGTGCTGTGACGTACGCAATCCGTACGTACAGAACACAGCTCAGATATATTGCTATTAACGTTCACTCGAAATCAAATATCTGGTTAGTTATCAAATAGTTCTAGCATATTTCGAGTGAACGTTAATATCAATATATCGGGGCTGTGTTCTGTACGTACGGATTGCGTACGCCACATTTCACGCTTGATATTTGGTTAATTAATTATATTGATTATTGTAAATGACCTTTTGCGAGATTTCAATTCGAATTCTTTTTGGCACTTTAAAAAAAACTTAAAATAGGCTCTTCAAACCGGTTTAATGCGCGTGAAATTGAAAATTTCTTAGCAGCAAATTTTGGATGAACAACTCTTCGATGATGGTTTTATCATCCAGTGGATAAGGAATTGTGGTAGTAGCTGATGAGACGGATAAACTCCAAATTATTAATTGTAGTCCAAACTCGCTTTTTTAAATCCAGGTACTGAGTCTTCTAGCAGACAAAGAGCTGAAAAGTTTGGAGACTGCTTCAGGGGTGGAACTAAATCGAACTCTGGTCTGGTGGTCTCGACTAGCTGCGTGGAAAAGTGGTTTCAACAAGCGATCCAAATTCTACTGTCGGAATCTCTGGAAATACAATCTCACTCCGTTTCAAACGGTCGTAGTGTTTGGCGTTGATACGATGGTAAGTTGCTATTCTTTTCAACGCAATTTCACTGCATCGAGCGCGATGAGGGGATGGACAAGGGGCTGCTCTCTTGAAAACAATATCTCGGATTTTAGTGCCACATTGTTAACTAGTAAAGCTAGTCGTTCTAGCGACTCATTTACGCCGATTGATCTCGATAGACTGGCAACCCGCCTGTCTATCAGGTCAGAGGCAACGAGTTCGAGGTCTTTATTACCTCCTATTTAAATACTATATTTAAAGTTATCCAACCAATGATTTCACTTTTGGTTCCTCAAGTTTGCATTATCAGCATCTATTTTATATTAGTCTTATCCAATTCTATTGATAATTCAACATTTCAACATCATTGAAATTCACCTTACTCTAAGTTAGTGTTGTGTGATCTAATCTTCGCTTTATTACATCTTAATTGACTCTTGGACCTCTCAATGCATTAATTACACAAATATAACCCAATATCACAATACAAAATAATCCAAACCACCACACCTGAACAAGATGCACTTTTTCGTATTGATGTGCACTAATTACAAACATAGTGTGAATAAATCCGTTCGAATAAAAGAGCATTAAAAGGCAGAGATAAGATATTTTAAAGTGGCACTTACACTAAACGTGAGACCGAATATTTATGCCCAACCATGTCTGGCATATTAGGTCGCTACCTCTAAAAATAGCCTGGGAGTTTCAACCGTTCAATATCTTATCCAAGACTGGAATTCATCTATGTCATATCCTTCGATTAGTTTGGATTTTACTGGCTAAAACCTAATAGGCAATAACATAATACCTACCATATAATTGATTGAATTAGACAGTGTATTGAATAAAAAATTACATATTGGTATTGTCTGAATACATGAACTACGTGATGCCTTTGTTACCAGTCACTTACAAAGTACCTTATCTCAAGTACTTTTACGAGAGGTTAGCTTAATAGGAGCCAAAATCAAACAGTCTGTAATCAAATAACCAAATGGTTTTCACCTCCGAGAATAATTTTCTTATGAGGCCTTTGTTGGAATTACATATCAAAAATATTATTCTTCTTGACTCTTATCCAGACACAGTTTGCTCAATCAGTATGCTTCTGGATTTGATTATATTATTTAAATGTTGACCTCAGATATGCTATCCTTAGCTAATTGTATGCGTAGACTGTTTATCATGAGTTTTTTGTTCACAGAATCCAGTTGAATTATAATTTGAAGTTCATAGGAACGATTATTATTTTTATGGCTTATCGAATTAATAGTACCTAATCGTTATTTGATTTTACTGGCAAATAAATAAGCACATTTTCAGGTAAGTAGATAGAGCTTTCGATGTTTCTCGAAGTGATTATACTGTTGCATAGCCATTAATCTAGTCTAATTTAAAAACTTGCTTTTAAAGAAGCTTATGAGCAAATATTTGGCGTTTTTGGTTGTTTTTCCAGGTGTATTCATGTACATTACACTTCCTTTACAAGTTTAAAACCTTCATTCATTTACGTGGTGATAAAGTAAATTGATAATGGGTAACCATATGGAGCACAGAAGAGAATAGTGTCTTTCATTGCCCAGTACTCCCTGAATACTGTGAAAAGAATGCGGCATGAACTGGAGAATTGTAATGTAGATTACGAGGCTGCTGTGGCTAAAAGAAAGCAGCACAACAGACGATTTCGTGTGATTGCGCTCGTAAACCTGCAGATAGAAGTGTTGGGCCCCCTGACACCGAAATTCGGTCTTTGTCGCCACAATTAGTTAAACTTACACTCAACAAAGGCTTTTATCATTACAAGCTCAAGCAAGAGTCGCAGAGATTAGTTTCTTACAGAATAGGCACACGAAAATGGCCTGTTCGCTACGAAACTTCTGAGCGATGACAAATATCTTGATGCAGCGTAAACAATCTTGTTTTCGATTTCAAAAACTTGTGTCAAAATCAAAATTTTATCACGCAGAGCAAGAGATGGATCTGCATTGAGATAGAAGGCGGATATGGCAATAATCTCATCCCAAGGCAGATTCGGTTCGGGATGAGCTAGGAATGAGACACAGCACCAAGAAGTAGACACAGCCTACAATGGAAGTTGAAGTACACATGAATTCAACATATTGCACGCAGTTTTATTATAACAAACCTCAATTGCACTGATGGAATGTGCTCTCAGACTCTTGGATAGAGGAAGTGCTTTCAATAATCGCTTTATTTAAAGCACTTTACCTGACAATTACAATTAGATTGACTATTAATTTGTGGCTCTGAATAAGGATAGTATGAACCTTGATGTTGCAGGTGTGTGTGTTTGAAATGCTATTTTAGCCACTAGAAAATGTACAGAACTGGAAAGAGCAAATTTGTCAGCTCTAAACATTATGTAGGCGAAATTAATAGGGTATTCAGAGAACAAACTTCACTACTTGAAATTGAGTCATATGTGGACAGTATACAAGCTGCATCCAAAAGTCAAATGAAGTAAGACCTGAACTTATTCTCTTGCCTCTATTCTATTTATTTTCTTTGTGTGGAGACCAAAAGCACAACACTCAGAAGAAGAGACGGATTGATTTGAATATAGTGCAAAGGACACTCCTCGAATCATACCAAATAAATTTGCCCAAAGTGAAGTGAATTTCAGATGTATAGTCACCACTGAGGGTAATGCAATGTCTTCGGAACATTCAAAGAGGAGCATAGGTTGGATTGCGATACCTACGTAGAAATGCTGACCACTTTAGTAGTCAATACCATGACAATGGGCTGTCGAAGGATTTGGTCTTCTGCCACACCTCAGGGCAAGTCGGCAACGGTTGTCAGCCAATTTTACGCCTACACCAGTCTCAATGTGTGTTTGGCATTCGAGTTTCCAGATCTTAACTCGATGGACTGTCATGTTTGTATTGAGTGCTGTGGAAAAAGATGCTAACTGCCGTGCCAGCGATAAAAAATTAGTCGGTTAATTATCAGGATGAAATAAATTTTTGAGATCCTTCTCAGTGAAGGTGTAAAATCGGATTTCTCCATTTTCTGGTGCCTGGACGTTTCCAGATTGAGGATTCAGTCGACGCCAGTGGGGGTTATTTTGATTAAACCGTTGACGATTGTGTAATTTCTTTCAAATCTGAAAAATTTTGTATTGATAAACCTCTTCTCTTTGACTTACGATTCTTTCAAATCTTCCATATATGTGTAAAAAATTAACCGGAGATATTGTCAAATTATTCTTTTTTTGCCTTTTCAGATGAAGCCATTGGAAGAAAAACTCATCGCCGAGTTGCGAGGGGAACCAATTATAGTTGCCTGTCGATTTCCTCTCCCCACATTACCACTTTATGCAAAGCTTGGGTCAGGTCCCGATACCGCTTATCTCTATCTTCCAGAATTGAAGAATAAGGATTCCTGCATCATAGATCAGTGTGCATCTATGAATGATTGTAAATAAAACATTATTTTCCTATTCTTGTAGATTATGTTTATAAATTTTGTCCATTTGTAACTTATTGTCATTTATGCTCTTCACGGGTTTGCCAATGATGTCTTGTATTTTATCCTGAATGTAGTTGTGTTGTCTCGTTTTTTGTTTTAATAGGGGTAAGATAAGTGATTGTCAGAATTCTACGGGTTAAGTTGCTACATATATCGTGGAACAAGTGCTTCGGAACTATCCAGCGATTTAATCAAGTAAATACCATGGGTTACGACAGTGCCTGTCTAGGTTCATTTATTCGAGGGTTTCATAAAACGATTTTAATGAAATCAGTGTAGATTAAGGGAAAACATTTCTTGAAAAATATTAGAAGAGCAAATAGAGTAATAACTTAGAAGAATATTGTGTGCAAAAATTAGGGACTGGACTTTGGAAGTATTTATTAATTCGGTATGAACACGGCAAATTTGACATCGGCAGCACATATATAAAAATCTGTGCATTCTCATCAGTAAAAGGGGGGGTTTCCTTGTTCTTTTCCTTGCTGCCATATGATCGCAAAGGAACGAACTAATCAGACTGTAATCACATAGAAGTTGAAATATATATTCCATCAAAAGGTTGAAACGATCAATGGCCCTTTATCAATAATACAACATTAAAAAAACGATTGCTATTTTTATGGAGTTGGTTTTCTTAAGTCAGTTAATGGATTTTTTAGTCATTGTAAGTAGGCAAATTATGTTTCTATCAAAAGGCATTTTGAATATACGATGTGTGACTAAATAAATTTATTCGTTTAGAAGACGAAAAATTTATCCATTTACTATATTTTTAAATTAAAAATATAATACGCACTTCATTAATTTTCTATTATTCTATTGTTTTAATGTACCATCATTAGCCTTGCAAACTAAGTTCGATACTTTGAAAATATTTTTGTTTTTTTTTCTCTGGGTGCCTGTGTCGGTTTAAGGTAAGCTTGACACGTATATTACAAGTTCACAAATGCTAAATAGCAAGATTTCGGTTGTTATTTTGCTGATTGATTTGACTTTTTCACTTCCTTTCAATGTGACCAGTTTAGATGTTTATTTTTCTGTCTTGGCTCACCTATTTTGAAAATTAGCCTGAAAGAAATTACTTCTTGTTTTGATTAAGTTCTTGACAATTTTCAAATGTTTCTCAGATAGATTTTTAGCTTTTAAAGCTTTTCCTTAATAACCTCGCTCCCTTAAGTCTCTTCATAAAATTCATCTTCCAGATGGTAATGCTTACATTATAAATCAAAAGTGCTATTGTATGCTAACTTTGATAAGCCGCCGCATATTTTGCTTTTAAACATGGACCAATTGTATAGTTTGCAATGATGCATTATTTTGAAATCATGGGGTCTATGCGATATTATTTTATTTATATTCTGCTAAACATATCTTCACTTTTTCGGCAGCTAAATTAAGCTGAATTTCTAACTTTGCTCGTCCTGAATGGAATTGATGGCTTTATTCTTTTCATATAGGTGCTTATTCCCGCTTGCTTGTCTCAGGTTAGCTCCTTTACAATGAGTTATGCTATCCTATGTAATTTCTTTAAAGTAAATTTCGTATTCGGTCAGAGCAAAGGAAGTTTTCTCTTCTAACACTCATTTTGCACCATTCTTTAATGTGTGATTTGTTACTCCCTACGAAGAGTGTAAATAACTCCTTTTCAATAATAAACCCGGATATTTTTTTATCTCAGTACAATTTATTCTGGTTGCAACAATGTTTTATGGTAAATCAATTATCATCTCTTTCTTAAATTTCAGTTAATTCAAGAGGACTGTTTGTGCACTGATGTTTTCTTCGATTCACCCTCAATTTCGTGACCTTTTGGTAGTCCTTGGCAGTTCCTCTGTTGTTCGAGAGCTCATCCTCAAGCAGTGTGTACGTTTTCGACTTCTTTAGTATTCTAAATATTCCCTCCCCACCGTCCTCTTTTAGAACCTTCAATTCACCATTATTGATCCAAAAGTCAATGAAGACGTCGACCCTAAGCACTTTCCTTCCGTATCGTCTTTTGTTGAAGCATTAGCGAAACTAAAATCGGAAGGTACCATCAAAAGGCTCAGATATGTACGTGTGGAAATGATGTTTTCGTTCATTTCTCTCCTCTTTTTTTTTAGCCAGCAGATTTGATTATCACCGCGGATACAGTTATATCTCTAGATGGAAAGATAATTGGGAAACCCAAACATGCTGAAGATGCTCTTTCTACTCTCTCTAGGTAATTCGAATAAATTTTTCACCAAAATCTCTATTTTAGGCTGAACGGCAAAAAGCATGATGTATTCACTGGTGTTGGATTGGCCTGGCTTGACCGTATTGATAATAACCTCCTTGCTTATGACAGTTTCTTCGAACGGACCACCGTGAAAATGGGAAAAGTTGATATGAGCGCGCTAGAAGCTTATGCGAAAACTCTGGAACCAATGTGAGTAATTTCAAATCGATTTGTTGCATTATTGTTCTATTTGAACGAAATTAGTAGCGCGTCTAGAGCTTAGGTGCGTCACCCCCTGCCAATTGCGTTTCTTTGGGGTTAGTCCTCTCCTTCTGCTGGTCCAAATTTTGGACACGGCCTAGTTCACGCTGCAACAGCATTTAGGAACGTTCATACAATACCATGTAATTAATGGTAGTGGTGGAAGCACTATTTCGATTTGAACTCTTAAGTAAATATGGGCGAATTCATAATTAATAACTGCATCATCGAATAAGCCAAGCAAACGGTTATCTCTACTTAATGGTTCAAATTCTTCTTATTTTTCCATTTCTACTTGCTTTCTTGTATATCCGTTATCCTGCTGCGTTCTTTTATATTTTGTCAAAAAATCACTAAATTGGTCTGACTTTCAAATGTACTCTATTTTAAATCACGAAACTGAAAATCTTCGTTATTTTATTAGCTATTGATAATTAGGTATCAAGCAAGGATGGATGCATAGTCTCCGGATAACAATTTCACCTCGATCTGTTTGAGTTTATTAGTTGTTAGATTTTTGGTAGTTGTGCCCTCATGTGTAGATACACCACTTCTACACTAATTCATGTTGGCGTTTGCTGGCGCCTTTTTTCCTGGCTCAAATCCAGGACATGACTTCGTTCTCGCTGACTGCATTTAGTAACGTTCTCATAGGGCTTGGAATCTGATTGCAGTAATTGATATCAATTGAATTTGAACTTAGACTAACTAGTAATTAAATTGCATTTACAAATGTTCGCTTAAGTGCAAATATCTATACACTACTATAAATAGGCAAAAAGCAAGTCATGGGACCGAACGAACCTACCAATTTATTTTAAATTTATGGTCGGATGGTCTGCATTCTGGATTTGAATCCACCAAATGGTAAACTCTCTTATCCGCCTTATTAGATGTCATAACGATTGCATGAAAAGAAATATGTTAGTAAAATTATATCCCAATTTTCCACAGGAAGACGATGGAGATTGAGAAAGCAATTGGCTTGATGATTCTTACACTCAATGAAAATGGAGAAGTCTTGCTTTTCCTGACATTCACTCCTACGGGCTCTAGAATTCAAGACAAATGCTAAGTCTGAAAGAACTTCAATTTGAAAAGGCAGTTGGCCTGATGATTATAAAGTTTAGATAAATTAGGATTCTCCCGATTCACTGACTCACTTCCACTGTTGCTACTCAATCTCAAGGTAATTTATTTCTCCTTCTGGGGCTTTTAAAGTGTCTACTAAAGTAAAAGTGATAGAACTTTTCCTCCAATTCCGATCTCTTGGTTTTATGAATGGCGACTCATACTCCGACTGTCCATACCTGATCAGCCAGTTGATCAATTTTATACGCTTACTATTTGATACATTCTGTCAATTAATAAAGTTCACTAAAATTTATTTAAGATGATAACTTGCAATATCGATTTTATTTAATTGATAATCGAATGTCTTTAACGTAAAGTACTTCGAGTGGAAAGATATACAGAACTTGTTCAAATGGAATTTTTTTCGATTAATAAGAAAAATTTAACTTTGTCTAATTTATTTTGTAAACTCTTCATAACTTTTTTTACCAATCTTTGTCAACGAAATTGACTCGGTTGAATTTGTACTGATTTAATTATGGATGAAGGCAATTTCGTGTCAATTCCTTCTAACTATATTTATCCTATTATTAAAACAAAATTATAATAACTTTTAAACATGAAGAGCGTTTAAACAAGAGGGTTGATAGAGGAGATCTAAGTATGTTAGTTTTTGGGTAAGTCGAGAATTAAGTCCCCTCTTGGTCTGGACTTTAAGATCTTCAGCTCATTTGCACTTTAATTTCCTTTCATGTCGTTATACATTATTTCGTTTTATCGCTATATTGAATTTCCGGGTGGCGTATTTTCAAATGACCTCATAATCGTCCTCTTAACAGATGTCTCTATTAACGGCTTTTCGTTGGTCAGGGCCTTCTATCAGTTTATGTCTGTGTTTCGATATTGAAATTTGAAAATCTAGTTTCTCATATGATGAGCCGGCTTGGACAACTCATATTCGGCCTATTAATTCTTGCAAAATGACAAATTTTGTCTGCTTTGCAAATGTGGTACAAACGGGAGGCGTTTGGGTATCGTTAGCGCTGAAGTAAAAGTGTCTTTCGATATTCGATATTCTTCCCTGACGAAATTTATGCATTATTTTACGTCCACTTTCCAACAATATTGACAATAATGCTCATCTCTTAAATTTGTTCTTTGAGCTAATATTAATGGTGTTATGTTTAGTGTAGGCCGAGCTGATCAGTAGTGCATTCACGCTATAATAGGGAGGTGTCAATTTGTTGCAGGAACTTTTGCTCTCAAAGTCGCATCAATTGGTAAACGTCGTTGGGACGTGTTTAATGCTTAATGTTGACCTTCGCATCAACATTAAATGTCTGAACATCGAATGAGTAATACGACGGTGACGTCATCACTCATGAAGGATTTTGTCTATACCTACCTTAAATAGCGAAATATTGTTACTAATAAAAGAAAGAGAAGCCAATGTAAACTTTTGCTCTCACGGCTTTTACGGGATGTGAAGGAGGTGAAGGGTATGGGCATGAATACCTATATTAGGAAAGAGTAGAAAGATGAGTCATAAATAGGGCAGAGAAGCGAAGCCTACTAAAGCGCAAAATATGAAAAGGTTGGTAACTGCGACAAATCGAAAAGACCACTATCAACCTCCCTCCCCCTCGAGCATGAAAAGCTTTACAGGCTCCCATTATCTAGATATCAAAGAACAATGGACTAGCCTAGTAGGTTGTGAAGGCAAGTAAGAACAGCAAACAAAGCCAGGATGCTAATTGATTTATTTCATTTTAAGTCTAGTTCTGTTAGGCTAACCGCTATTTTATGGGATTTTCCGCTGCCGTTGCATCCTTGTGTTCTAAAATTAGTAGGATTTTAGGATTTGAATCTTGAGTTGCAGCTGCGATGTTTAGGACTTATTAATTAGTTGGTTAAACTGGGTGGTTGGTCATGCCATCTCGTTACAGTCGCGCATCATAGGCAAACGTGGTAGTAATAAAAATTCCATAAAGTATCCATTATTTGATGAGTGGTGAGGTCAATTGGCTGTTACTTGGCCTGAAAATGGTTGGTGCATGTACTTACTCAAATTTCAGCTGGAAACGAAGCTATTGTTTATGTCTTAAATCAGTTTAAACGCTCACCAGTAAGGTAAATGTGGGTTGAGTAATCACTAGATTTCTCTCTTTTACAATGTGATTTGTGATCTTTCTCCCGGTTTCAAGCCACATGGATCAGGCCTGTTAAATAAATGACAATAATTTCAAGCAGATAATTTCTTGAAAGTCCATTCAATTTTTTTTGAATCATTAGAAACATGCCAACTGAAATGGACCTTGTATCTTGTTTGTGAAAGGGGGCAAAGGACTACAGTGAAGTCACTAAATTTCAAGAATTTTCTCTGCAAATTGTAAATTTGGAACCGAAAGCCTTACATTTCGATATCTAACACTAGCTGATCATTTTTATTGATAATATGGAGAAAATCTTTCCAGTGAGATACCCTTTGTGGGAATTTATCGTTCTATTTGGCTGTTTCTTGCTTTAAACAACTGAAGCGTATAGGCGCGGTTTAATGTGTCTTGGTGTACGTCACGTCTACGGCATTTAGCTGCTTGCTTTCGCTTTTCACTCTTTTAAATTTCAGACGTGACCTATCTCCTCTATATTCGTATTTATCTAGTGTATTTTTGATGCGTTTTCATGAAGTTATTAGTATAATCGTGCATAGATAAAAGGCTTATGCAAACCTAACTCTCTGCAGAGATGTAATTGTATGTCGCAAATGCCCATTCCTCAGGCCGCAGAGTTGGATTTTTAAATCTGCAATACTCTGGAACTGCAATTGAGTTTAAGTCTCCGTTCACACAAACCAGTGCTATTGTTTGGCAGTGTTGTTGAAAGCTAAACTCTCCAAATACGAATCTACTTGTAACACTAACATTAACAGATTTATAGTTGTTCATCAATAATAAGCCACTTTCAAGTACCCTTAATATGTGATCATTTTTATTATTAACAGCAATTGGACAAAAATTAATGGTAATTTAATTTTTTAGACTAAAGATTACTCGCTTCTATTCAGCAAAAAAGTTATTTTGCACGCTTCGAATCACTCCACAAGCAATTACTTCTATTATTCTCGCAGGAATAACAAAGTTACAGTATTTAATTGTGGAATGCATTGCACGCCCAACAAATGGTAGAGTGAGTGGAACCAAAGTGATATACAGAGGGTGACGTCACGGTATCCAAGACTTCAGTTCAGTACTTGTTTACCGTTTTTTAATCCAAGTGCCGATCTTGTTACCTGAGTGCTTTTTTTCGCCTGTGGTTGAGAAGGCTAAACTTGAAAGCAGCAGAGTTCCGTAATCTGTGTTCAATTAAGGTTCACCAACCAATTAGTTCTTTTTAATCTAATTTAAAATCGCACTGAATGTTTTATTTGCTTATGTAATATTCATATTCAATGTGCATCTCTCCATATGATGGGTTATATGCCCCAATTTTCATTAAGCCGTATAGACAAGATTTTGGACTTAAATTTCACATATCTTCGATACAAACTTAATTTGAGCAATGTGTCTTCCGTCAAATCGGCATTGAATTGCTTGTAATTCTGAACGAATACCTTAATTATCTAATTGCAAGGTTACAGATTCCATCTAAGCTTCTAGCATGCTAGTTCTCAATCTTTGAACTTCTCTCGGTCTAATTCCCATGCTAACTTAACCTTTTAACGGCCTTAGCACCATACGGTCCTCCTTCAAAATAGGCTCCATTAATACTAGACTTGTAACAGAAGGCGCTATTGCCGCTTGAAACATGTTAAATACGTCTATAGCCTTCGTCTGATACCACCAAAAATCATCAAGTTGGCATCATTCTGGTATGAGACACGCGTGAGTGCGGTTGGGTGCACTTTTCAAAATATAATTCGGCCGTTAAAGGGTTAACTCCTTATCCATCGCAAATTTTCGTCATATAGGTGATGCGTCGCAAAATGACGTCTGAATGTAGACATCGCGGTAGACATCGCATTCGACTTCCTTGAGTCATCCTCTTTCCTAACGAAGACTGATAAAATCTCCTCTAATGTGAACGTCTGTTCAATTTATCGTTTCCGTCGACCACAGTTCGTCCAAGTAACTAATTTGTGGTACAAATTTCTAAATGCTGATGGCTGAAATGCGCTCTATTTAGGCGAGTAAGCTGTTTGTGTCAAGGGCTAAAATGTCCTCCTATCGCCCCCTTCCCTCTTTATTTTCATGATTATTTTTGGATCGAGATGGGAACCAGATATCCTGTTATAATGTTTGGTCTACCTAATCTATTGCGTTGATGCACATCGCCGTACTATCTGCTCCCATGGGTTGTTCTCTTTCCATTTTTCGCTTCTGAACATATTTGTGTGACGCAAATTATCGATCGAACAAGGTGCATTAAGTAATTGGAATTCGGATATATGAATGTTCATATGGGGTTCGAAAGTAAATTGTTCGAATGTGACAATGTTGACGAACCGCTACGGAAGCATATGCTTAAATCGGTGCAAGACTGGTAAAAATTTTACAAACAACTCAAGGTTCTATGATGGAGTCTCGAGCAGTTTTAGAAGTTGCTGACAACGAATTTCAAATAGAGACTCATTGTATGTATCCGCTTCTCCTAACGGATGGGTTATATGATTTTTAAAATCTTAGTCACTCTGTAGTAAAGCCCCGCCAAGGAACTTTGATAAATAGTTTGTTCTGGACATTGTCTTGATATTTTTTTTAAATCTGACCTATGAGATCTGATTGAATTCTCAACTAGTTTAAAGGAGGCGAGGGTATGAAAAGTGACAATTTGATGAGGTAGTTTATCACTGGCCGTCTTCTGACTATGCAACTGGGTTTTTTAAATTTATTGAATAATTTAGCCTTAAAGTTATCTATTACAATTTATCGTAATTTTAAAGCAGTGTATACAAATATCTACCAGTTTCACACTTTTTGACAGGACGTATATAATTGAAGTGAGGTGAATCCATCGCCCTATTTAAGGATTTGAAACACTGTAGGTGTTGATTGCTTTATGTTCATTTATTCTCATTTGGGAAAACATTTTCCAATTCTCTGATCTGAACAGAAGATGACATCATAGAGCCTCCGTGAAAGGCTCGAAGTTCATACTGCTCACTGAGTGTGCGCCGATGGTATCGAACCCTTGATCGCTGGCAACAAATCTTGACGGCGACCATGGTATAATCAAATAACCTTCCACGATTAGTTGTTTCTCGATTTTGATCAATAATTTTAATTCTTAGCTGTTTTGTTTTCTGTCTTACTCACGAGCAAATATCACATCTTGAGACTGCTTCTATCCAGGAGTCTGATTTCGCTTTCGGTTATCTAACAAACTACCTCCCTATTTTAACGGTGGTACAAAGATCATGTAAGCTGTTCTGCTTTTTCAACCTTTGCAAGAAAAAACTGCTTTGAAGTGATAACACCGACCTTCATACTTCAAAAAAGCTCCAATAAGAACTGGTTTTCGAGGCCAAGAATTAGCTCTGTAATCCAAGGGATGAATAACGAAAGTTGAATTTTGGAATTGTTAACTGGCATTGCTCTCTCACACTGAAATGTGCTTATTTTTTTGTTTTTTTTCTTCTGTGGGCTGTAATGATATTATGGTAAGTAATTACAGCTAGCATGTGATGTCCGTTTGCCCTTCATACAGGCACTTCTTTGCACATATACACCCCTCCTCGTTCAAAATGAAATACATGGTAATGGAATTTGCTGTTTCAACTAGGACATTCGGTCAAAATAACAGCTTTCATTCGACTACCTGATTGTTCATTGACAGTAGCAAAAGGTTATTATTAAAAATGGCAACCTTCCATGATCCATAACCAGCACTTCTCTGTCGCTGACGTTTAATAATCGAATGCGCTCTTTGTTTTCTTCATTCTAGAGGCAAAGCAGGCAGCTACGATTTCAAAGGCCTTGGAGTAAGTCTAATAGAAGGCATTGAGGGTGATTACCTGAACGCAATCGGTCTCCCCGTTTATCGGTTATGTCAGTATGTTCATCAGCGTCGTGGCGCCTTCTATCCCCTGAAAGATGGTGATGATTCCTCACTTAAAAATTGTCTCAGCTGATACTGCCTCCACCTATTCTCCTACAGGAGTCTATTTTGGGTGAAAGAAGAAGATCTACACTCCTCCACTACTACCATTACCATAACCACCCTATTGTTGTTATCATTTTAGTGGTCTTTTATTTCAGTCCTTTCAGCATCCCCTGCTATTTTGGACTAACCCCGCTCTCTCCCCCTCTCACTGGTATTCCCATTCAACCAAAAACTCTATGATTGTATTATGCAATAGCGAAATTATTTGTTTGTTTTTTTTGCTATCTGTTGTTGAAGCTTCGCTATGCTTTTTTCTGGAGTGAGAAAAAAATGAAATTCTCATTTTGCGGATCACTGATTATGGTTCCACATTGCAGGTTGAGATGCACTTTCAATTTCATTTTCTTACAAAAATTAGTGCTCGCGTAAGAACGTGATCACCACTAACCTAAGCTTATTATGTCGAAATTGCTTTCAATAATTTAAGCTAGAGTGAAGGAAGGGATTTTATATGGCCTTTTCAACGATCGATTAATTGGATGGTTGCTTGCTAGTTCATTATTGACAAAAAAAAGTGTGTGGAAGCGGATTGGTTGATTTGCGCAGAAGGTGAGGAGGCGAATTTTATTTATTCCATTTTAAGGACAAAATGGGAATAATAAACAATGTGGCAAAAATTATCAAGTGATTATTATTATTCAATTTTATGCCGACATTTGTACGCCCTCTTATAGACGCGGTTGGCATCAATTTTGTCTGTCTGTTCACATACTTGGACGCGTTCATATTAAATGCCAGTGTTCGATTTGATTTTCTACTGACGGAATAGCCGTTTCGATAATTCTATCATGTCATTTCTCCTCTTCTCTCGCTATATTCGCAAACAGAGGCTCGGCAGTAATTCATAACATATTCTTTAGTGTAATACAACTAGATTTGTGTACCATAATTTAATTCACTACATTAGGATGAAAGTTAACTCTTGGTATTCGATATAATAATTTAATGATAAAAGCTAGTCAATCTAAATTTCGATTTCACCTATCAACTAGTCGAAGTTAATGCGAGCACTACAAGCACAGACAATGCTCAAGATGGTGTTTACCTTTCCCGGTGAGGTTGATGATATCCTGTTGTGATCGACCCATTTGTTCTCAATAGTGCCTTTACAACAGAAAATGTTTTTGGAATTCAACAGAACTCATTTTTCTAAATAAAGAGCGGATTCACCGGATTCTTCATCTCTGTTAGTCTTGGTAAATTCAGGAATAATCTAAAGATAAAGATCATAGAAGATTGGCTTGATCGTTAACTTACATGACAAAATTTTCTTTTTGCATACACCCATGCAGTCGTTAGTTGCACACTTCTTTCATTCGCTGTTTCCAATGGTTTCTTATTTGTCCAAGTGTTTAAAAACAACTTGCAATAAAGGAAAAATTAAGTTTCACGAGACACGTATTAAAAATTACTCGCCTAAAAAGATAACGAAAAATTTGCCTTTTACGATATGATTCCGGAATCATAACAATTTGGTCGCATAATAAATTTGATTGAAGGCAGATCTCCTTTTGTGAGATTAGAGTAGATTGTAAATTGGTGTCAAATCTCGTTTGAGAGAGCATCATTCACTCTACTCTCATTGCATTTATACAAATAGTTAAAAGTAGACTGATTGCTACTATTTTGTGGTTAATAACATTATGTTCAATTTTATAGGTGGAATGAAAACAAATACCGTGACCCAGGTCAGTTCGGTTTGGGAGGGTGGGGGGGGGGGGGTGCGGAAGCTTACAAGCTAGTGTCAGCATCTTTATTGAAATTTCATTGGAACTCGTACGTTCTACTCAATTCATTCAAATAAAAGTGCTATTATTTGCTATTATTCAGTAATTTCAGATTTACGATTTATGCTTATAAGAGAGATGTGACGAAAGGGGGGGGAGGGGGAATCGATATGATAATTTATTTATGTCTACGGGAAGAGGAGCACTCACAATTGGCTCCTACTAATTTTTCTTTCCCTTTCCATAAGGGAATTTAGAAATCTATTGCGAGGTTTTGTCGCAGGTTTGCTTATTCTTTCCCTACCTACAAGGCCCAATACCTCAGTTCTCGATAGGGGAGTCAGAGAAGAAGGCATACAAAGTCGTTTTGGCACAAGACAAAATCTAATAATAATCTTAAAATATATGGGAGGGCCGGTAATATAAGTATTGCATTCAAGGGAAAATATTGTAGACACATTTAATAGAAATGCTATTTTCTCAAGATATCTATTTATTCAACTCTTCTTCCTCGCATTAATATAATGCATGTATTAATTCAATTGACGATCTTTGTTAATCTTCATTAAAACTGCCAATAAGCCAAGCTTATCAAGTCAAGTTAGTTTCAAGCCCAAAATGAAGTTAAAGTGATACCACTTCTCCATTTTCATTTTCTTAGCAATCTGAATTTCATACAGACCGAGACTTCAAGGAGATTTTGACAGCAAATACGCTCAGATGGAGCTTTAAGCACCTCTAATCTGTAATGGTTACAATACAAATTAACCTTGACTAAACCTCAGTAATCTCTGACAAAATCCCCTAGTATGAAGTTGCTCCCAAAAGTAGCTAAACTACCTCATCAGCATCAAGGAGGCAGAGTGCAAGAAGCAAATGGCGTCTGTTACAGCTTCTGTTGGGCAAACTAACCACATGCCTGGTTATTAAACACAATCAAGTTATTTTATGTTGTGTAACATTGATTGCTGATTGGCTGAAAGGCTTCCGCAGGCACGGCCGCACTTTCCTGAATGTTCTATGGCGAATGAAATTCCGTTGATCAGGCATAGTTGCGTTGTACACTCTACAAATCTAATCTCAACCACTATCGGGGACCTTTTAGTAAAAGTCAAAAATGTGTCCGAATTTATGCCCGAGAGACCGAATTATCTTCGACTTAAAGCTCTGGACTTAATCTCCAGTTTCTAAGGCGTTACCAATGCAGAGAACTGCACACTATATGAATTGAAAAACGAACAGTATGTATTTGCTCAAAGGCATCTGGGCTAAATATAAAGTAAAAAACGGAAAATTCAGATCAAATCTGAATAGCGAATGGATACTAACTTAGGAAGTTCTCTTAATTTATGATTCTGATTTGAATGACTGGGTATAATAAGGTTAGACCACCCCCAATGCTTTTGATAAAAGCCAAATGGCCTTATCAAACTTGAATAAGAAGTTTATTAGCTAATTATTTCAATTCAGAATCGTTGGCTGCTGAAACCATCTAAATGATTATATATTAGGTAAGGGACCTTAAATGCAACTGAAAACAGGCATGCTGATACATTTCGTGGCCATTGATATACACTCACCACCACCACCAATACCTTTAAGGGTATTTTTAACGGACAGTTTTATTTGTGTTTGCTTCTGATTCTATTTCATTCTTAGGAAAGCATTTGTAGGCTCTAATTAATACCATTGTAAGCCCACAGGCACGTTTCTAATGGAAAAGCGGAAGTGGGCTAAACTAGAAATTTAGCCAACCAGTGTGGACGCACAGAGTGGACCGATGAGAACATTAAATATACTCAATCAAATCATCAGATGGTGCTTCAGAGGTTAGAGTCGCTTTCTCTCATCTTTATGGTCCGTAATGTTTATTATTATTCTAATAGACTTTACGCCCTTTCATTCTTTCTAACCTTATCTACAGGGCGTCGTTTAATAAATACTTATTTAAACAAAGCTTTAACCAACACGCGAACTTTCACCTAAATACCTGTACACGCTTTTGAGTGAGAAGAAAAGCATGGCGATGGTGTGTCATCTTTGTTCGAACTTGAGTGGGCGGATTGTTGTAATTAGAAGATTTAAAAGTAAGTTTAGTTTCAGGCGCGTTGATTAAAGGGTTACAGGCAAAAAACGCCCCCTCCTTACAGGGGTGAGTGGAGAAGACGGTACCTTTGCCAACAACTAGGGGAATACGTTTATAGTGTTGTGGTAGGAGAACAAAAGGTAACAATGGGAGACAAGTTGGTTAAGATATCAAGATGCCTCCTCAGGTGTTGTTCACCTTAATGATAGTTTGGCTTGGGACTTGGCTTGTCGAGAATTCATCAATATCGGGGGGGGGGGGGAGTCAGTTGCAGATTCGAAGAAATATGGTGCCTCAGATTAGCGAACTAGTGGTATTTGACAATTTACCATTAAGCAACTGTTGCTAGGAGAAGATTGAATTCGTACTCTCCTGCTCAACTTCCTTACTTCTGAAGGAATACCTTCAATTCGCCTTCTAAAAAGTTGTTTTCGAGTCACTTTCTCAGCAAAAGCGGCTTTGGAAAGCCACGACTTTAAACACTGTGCATATTGACGGACCACAGAGTTCGATGAATCTATGCTGACGCATCTTAAACGTCCACCCACACTGTAATATATTTGAGCCATTCTCTTCACCCCTTCGCCCAAAAGTACATTCTTTCCGCTCGTTTCATCTGTCAAAGCCCGTCTCTGTACTTTCAGGCATTCATGCATTTACTTGTCACTTATCTACTGGTGCGAGTCCCTTTCCTTTCCTCTTTGTTTGTTTTTTTTTCATTCACTAATCGAATCTCTCTTGATGTTTTACCTTTTGTTCAGTCTTCCTCGATGATCCTACACTTCCATTGCTATTTTACTACAACTAGTGCCCCTATCTGTTTGATTTCCAAAAAGTGCGTCACTAATTCAATTATTTTTCAGTTTTTTATCCAATGAATTGAACTAGCTACGCATAAGAAAGCCCATTTATCAATAGTGGGATTAACTTTGGATCAAAATGAAGCACATACTCCACGTAGACAGGATCAATGAGAAGCCTGAATCATATGAGGTTAATTCGGGAGTTACTGTTATCGGTCAGGAATTATAAGCAGACATGAGTCAAATATCACTCTCCTGTTCTCAGCATTTGTGATATTATAGATCCTGGTCCCTATTTCCACCTTTCATACATATACCATTTTATATATACTAGTCTTACCTATTCGAATTGCCTTAGTAAACACCTAATTGGATTTCATTTCACGTAGTGTTATTCTTGGTTCCTCTATTCACCTGAAAGTATACCTCCTTCCCTTGATCCAACTTTAATAGATAACCTTGTTTGTAGTGCAGAGACCTCATCCGAACCCCCTTTTTGCCCTTAATGGGGCTCTTCAACTAACTGCCCTTCTCTTCTCCATACCGTTTTGCGCTAAGGGCCGTAAGAAGATGGGAGAGTGTTAACTCGAAGAAATTCGGTTAATTAATCATTATGGGAATGCGTTAATAGATGGTGTCGGATTAAAATTGGGGTCATTTAACTACTTTTCAATATATTATTAGTAGCAGCCGTTCCAACAGTTCTTACAGTACTATATCTGCTAGTACTATTAATATTATTAAATTTTAAAGAAATAATTGTGTGCACTTACACTTCATTTTGTTTGCTCATTCGATCTTGTAATCATGGAAAGGTAAAATAACATATATTGTTGCCCATATAATTTATTGCAGCTTGAAAGGAAAGGGAGAGCTCGGCATAGGCCGTTAGATGGGGAGGATAAACAGACACTATCATTTGCTTTTCAAAGATCAGCTGGAGTGGAAGAGAGTTCAAAATTTCGATTCTTTTCAACCACCGATGCACCCTTTTTAAAGTGCACGGATTACGGACTTTAATGTAGCGTTTACTAATGTCACTGCCACTGTGCGACTAAGTGCAAAAGAAACTACACGAAGTGTGGTAGCTGCACTCAGTGAACTACCAGATTTTGGGGTCCTCAACCAACCTGGTCCCGTCTTTGGTGCTCCGTTAGAGAAGCAAGCCCCAAGTCCAGACTATTCCAATAATTCACTGGTTATCCATGCCACCAGTTCCGCTTTGGAGCGACACGGTTTCTATCAGGTAGGGCTTAATCGAGCACCCGGAATTGACGCTCCTTGATCCTCAGGTAATGCTTTCCTTGACAGCCTGGAATGGTGTCCGGGTGCTGATTGGCGTAATTAAAATCTTATTTTGGCGTTTTCCGAAACCTATATGCCACTCCGATTCATGGAGGTCTCTCGCCTGTTTGATTCCCGAGAATACGGACGAATTAGATGAATCCTCACTTGTCTATACTCTGCAGGCCATTAGTGCCAAATGAAAAAAGATTGGATCAGAATCATATTTACCGTTAAATGCTTCTCCAACTGGACAAGCAACTTCAATGGTGTCCTGAAGATTGCGTTATCCGACTTTGAACTCCTTCTTCACTCATCTCCGACTCATTATTGCTCTAGAGATCGCCACACAATACCATGACACCAAAAACTTGTGCAGTGGGAGAGTAGAACACCGTTGCCTCCTTGCTAATGACCCATAGATGGAATCTAATTTCCATCTGTATGAACCAGACATGTGAGTTACTTAGATAAAAAATAGGATAGGGGGAAGGAGTGCCAAATGCATTCACACTAAAAACTTTTTCTCTAAACGCTCTGTGGAAGTTGGAGAGGACGAGGGGAGCATGTTAACGCACCGGTGATGGATCACCAAATGTGCAAAGCTAGGTAGAGATATGGCCTCAGCTGAGTAGATCGCAGGGTTAGCAGATCCTGTCAGGTTTGGTTGATCCCTTCACTGTTATTAATTGTGCAGCAGATTGATTCGCAATAATCTCCATGGCTCCCGGAATTAGTTAGGCTATCTCTATGGGAGAGGAGAAGCAGACGTCTACCGTTAATTGAAATTATGCTCACAGCAAACATGATTAGTGATTGAATATATTTTACATAAATTGAGTAAGCATTAATATCTGATTAGCTGTGAAGTCCTCTGCACGCACGACCGCACCTTCCAGAATGTTCGGATGCACAATTTAGTTGTGTTAGGAATGCGTAATTCTCACATTCAACTCGAATGTCTAATTTATGTTAAGACTAATTGCACTGCTGCTAATTTTAAATTTGATAAAGCTTCTTCGTCATTGCCATTTCATGATTGTGAACTATCAGATATTAACCATTGAAAGGAGTGATTTAACAGAAGGACAGGACTGACATTTCATGATTAAAATAAACGAGCAATAATTACTGAATAGCATTTGCAAACACTTGTTGCAATCGAGGTGACTAAGCTTGAAATTCGACTTTTGGAAAATGAGGTTTCCAAGTTTCGAATAAACCAAAAGATACTCTTGAAGTTACTCTCAGTACCTTTTGTATCTCCTTCTCTCTCCCCTAACTAATATCAGTTGATTTCACATTCGAACACCTATTTGTTTTATGCTAAACTGTGGGTAATAATAGGATGTGATGGGAATGAAAAGAGCAAATGATGTCACCTTCAGCTTGTCACCGTGAGCTAGCATTTGGTGGTCCGGATATGAGCTTCCATTTAAAATTTGAAGATCGCAACTATTAAAAGACAGAATATTTTGGCACATTGACGTGGGTATTGTGTGCGATTTGATCGAACGAATAGGGGATAGTCGAGTGGACACAATTAGGGTTTTAATAGAATTTCGTTATGATCTGGACCCGGAGAAGGAAAACTGGAATTTTAATAACAAAGCATTACATCTGAATAGAGCATAGGAGTCTTTGTGCAAGTGTCCTGTTTGGTCTTATATATAAACTCTGTATAAACTGGGAACTTGGGAGGAGTGACAGAAAATTGAATACATTCCCATCTAAATCAGCTTTAATGAGACAACATTTTGATCCAATATGTGTATGGCTTACTTTATCTATTAATCGATCATTTGATGTCCACTGGCCAAACACGATGTAAAACGACGCCTTTTAAACTATTTTTAGTCTTACTGCTCATTGGTTCTTATTTCCTTTCTCACATCTTATATACATTATACCATCTCATGATTAGTTGCCTTATCTGCATGATGTGCTTTAACATCTTTATTTAAAGCTTGCTATTACAACTTCTAGAGCCAAGATTTGTACCTACCCCGAGGTCGTTAGGTCTCTTCCAAGGGACTCAATTTCTAGGAGCTTTAAGTTCGGATATGCAGAGGTCAATTTGAAACGCGAAAACAGAGTTTTGAGAAAATGCAAATACAAGAGACTGTTATTATTGTTCATGGCAAAGTTTAATCCTACTAATGCATGGATACACTAGGAAGAGTGGGATGGTTCAGCTAACGTTTTGGGGATTCAAGCGAAAGAAGAGGCGATAAATAAGTGATTTCAGACTTGGAGTCCCGAATTTTAACCAGTGGGATATGAACTATGTAACATTAACCTTTTGCTCAAAGTTTTGGTAGATTTTCAGTGGTCAATGGATTAAATTGCTGAAATCCTATTATTGATTTATTACTTGTGAAAAAAAAATTCACTACTATTGAGAAAATAAGTAAATGATCTCTTGTATTCTTTGCTTGAAGGAAAGCGTTCTGAAAAGCTGCTTCAAGCATCTTATTTGTCCTGGACAGGACACGCCCCTCTGCGTCATTTGATTACTGTGCTTAAGTGCTCGTGTCTAGGACTAAAGTCTCCTCACTGCTACTAATTAATTCTTCATATCCATTATTTTCTAGTGATCTGACGTCTTCTTTATGAAAAAAGCCATCGATTGATTTACGAATCACCTATCTCAACTGTAACCATGATACTGCCCTAGTTGGCGCCTCGAACTACTGCAGTAACAGAATGCGTTATACTGCTAGTTATTTATTGTTATATAAAATCTTCAACACAGCTCCTAGAAATGTTCATTCTTCCAATATAAATTTTTTTAATTTAATTTGTGAATGACTCAATTGACAGAAAATGTCACCGCTGAGTAAAAGCTTCCGTGAAGATCACTAGTCATTAGGGAATTCGAGTTCAGATACGGTAGCACCAACATTTTCAAAAGAATATTTACCAATTACCCCTGAATGTTTTCGTTATATCATTGAATATCGTAGACCATACCTCGCCTTATTTATACCTAATTAACGGTAATTCTGGATTAAACGAGTCAACAGAACAGTTGTTCCTGAAAACGTTGACTTGGAAACGTATGCAATTATGAAGAACTTTCAGGTCTCCGCTTCCAGTAACCTTATTCACAGAAGAGTTAACCAAGCTTATCACATAGAAAACCTCAGCATTTGACCTGTTTCTGTCAAAATATTAGGATTCTACAACTGCAAAGTGTGATATTTTGCGTGAACTTTAATTAACTGCTAGAACCAGATGCCTGATTTAATGTTAAAAACTGAAATTACATAATGTTACTCTAATAGCATGTTTAGAGTAAGTGATTGTTATAAAAATATTGATTAAAATAGTTATTCAATTGCAATATAAGCACACACACGCACGAATAGTATCGTTTTTTTTGCAATTTCCATAGGATTTTTGCACTACGGCTCAATGAAAGTATTTCTCTTTTCAAGAGAAAATAGAAATAGTTTCTTGTTTATTCAACGACGTTATCAGACTACCAAGGCATTCAAGTGATATAAAGAATGTGGAGGTGGGTGCATTTGTAAGCCATTCATTCTGGGCATAGTGAATTTCTGGCCTCAAGGAGGTAGCAGATTACTATATAAATAAGTCTTGACTGAACTTTAAAAATCACCTCTGGCAAAATCCCCTTGTATAAGCAAACAGGTAACAGTGTATGATGTGGAAAGCGCTGGTCATCATAGACAACCAATGCTACCATATGTTGCATAAGTCCAATTGCTGATCGGCAGTAAAGTTTCTGCCCGCACGCTTCAATTTACAGAATGTTTTTTTGACGAATGAGTTTTCTCTGATAAGTTTCCGTAATATTATACACTACACGAGACTGATAAAATTTAGCTTCGTTTTCAAACAAATGTTTCTTTGAAAATAGAATTTGACTTAAATGGGATAATCTACATTGGATTAAACAGTAACTGACTGAAGGTGTTTATACTTCGGAATTTACATTGAACTATTTCAGATCAAAGTCATTCTAAGGTAAAACGCTAGTAATGACACACACAGAAATTCTGAAATAAGCAAATCAGAGTAAAAATATGATATGCGGAAGAATCTCAAATGGCCAGGGGAGAAACAAGATCAATGCAATGGAGACTCAAAGAAAATACAATGCCTTAAAGAACATCACGAACTCGCACACTCGTGAATCAATATAAAATGTCAATGCAAACACTGTTTAACGGTAAAGCAAACAGGTGCGTGAATGTAAATGAAAAATCGATTAGGAATTCACGTCAATACAGAGCCTAATTTTAACACGAACTCTTGCAAATATTCAAGGGGAGTCTGTTGCTCTACTGATTAACTTGCCAATAGCAGCTATTCATTCATCTCTCCAACTCTTACCCATGACTAATCAGCCAATCTCTCCATGAAACTGTGCCAGTCCACTCGACAGTTAATTGCATTCTTCACACTCAATCATGTCTTGTCTGCTTACTAATGCTCGTAAATCATCAGAAACGGGCATTTGAGCGATTCTGTTTCGGCTGATATAATATTTGTCGTTGCAAGGGAATATAGGATACTGGATAAACGTAATTATGTCCAAGATGTTTCGTTTGTGTTTTTATTATAATCTCTTTATTGTTCTATTGTATTTCTCGGTCCTTTATATTGAGCCAAACTAAGCAGGGGATCATAAAGTGGACTTTTAGTTTTGATTAGATGTTGTATTTCCCAGCATTAATCTATGATGGAAATTAACGTGGATTATTGTTGGAAGCGATATATGTGTATTTATAACATTTGTGAATTCTGATAATTTACTATATGATTTTAACATTCATCTTATTCGTATCAGAATGCTAACAGCCCTACAGGACAAATTGGCAAAATATTCTATCGTTTTAGCCAGCATTTCCTCTCGTCGAAAAGAAATTCTCTCTACGTGCTAGTTATCACAATCTTAAACAAAAATATGGCTTCTCCTTAGGGAATAAATTTACGCTTTTGATTTCAAGGCACCCGAAGATCTGAATTCTGTGGAATAAACTACGATAAGTTGTTAAAGTGCTAGCTAGATTGAAGGAGGAACATGCGATCAGGAGACTTACACATTGTTAAATGTCAATCAGGCAATGATTTTCTGATTAAACGATAGCTACGGCATCCAAGGCATTGGTTGTAGTCTAGTCAGTGAAATCAAAGGTGACTACTTCAACATTGTTGGTCTACCGATCCACAAACTCTGTGAACACATCCACAATAAACTCGCCAATGAGGCGTAGGAAAAGGAATACTTGATGGCAATTGTTATCTATATTGAATAAAGGACTTTGATACGAGCCGATAATTGTTTATGCGTGTTCTACTTAAATAGATTTCAGTAGTTATAAATTGGACTGTGATGTGCGATCAGTTCTGACACTGGGTGGTGCTGATTCGAACTGTTGGTTCTCCAGACGAGTTAGTCTTCTCTTCATTTTGGCCTGACTTGAGCCGAATTCACCCAGAAGACGAGCCAACTTTGTGCTGATCTGTTCTAAGTTGGCATCGAATCGAGTCAACTTCTCCTCAACTGTTTCACGACTTTCCTCCGCTTTGCGAAGAAGCTCTTCATCCAGAAGGTTGTCTTTACGTAACATCTGTTGACCAGCTTCCATGAGCTTCTCCTTTGCTTCGGGGTACTCAGTTAGCGTCTCCCAGAGGTCGTCTTTGCTTAGACAAAATAGATCTGAGTAGCCGACGGAACGAACGTTGGCAGTCCGTCGATTTCCAGTTTTGTTTCCTAAGAGAGGAGGGAGAGTTTTAGCATTTCTGATCCCATCTTTAGATAAACGGCCTTAGGTTCAATTTAAATGTGACTACTAATAGCTAATTAACCCATAATCTATCAACAGTCAAGCACAGTATGTCAAACTCACCTCAAAGAGGATATGAATTTAAATTTTTTCAAACAAAAAATAAACGATAATGTTGTGAACTCACTAAAGGACTTCGTCAGTCATTCAGTCGAATCAGTGAATAAGCATACTCTCAGTCATAACTGATGAATATGGAGAGGTGGCGGGGTTCGCCCTTAAGTACATATGGTACTTAGTTTTCAATAATAATTGTTTAGTTATAGTACCCGAATTATCTTTAAGTGCTTTTCACATGCTTGATTTCGCCATTGAATTTCCTCAAATGACTAGGCCCCTATAAACTGCTAAGCTAAAGGTCTAAACCACCCTAACCTTTGATATTTACAGTAAAATGATCTATTTCATCTTGTGTACTGAGTATAGATCTCCTTCAGTGAGTTATCGATTTGCAACTGTGAGTCTCCATTCATTCCTGTTTATTGCCTTATGCAAACTGTATCCTCATCCCCCACCACCACCTCCATATACATCCCTTTTGGAATCTTTATTTACAAGCATCTGATATCAAAGTTCAGCTAACTCATCTACTCCCTATTACCTCCCCGGTTGTACGTATTATGGGAGTATAAGCCTACCGCTCTCTGTCTGCCTTTTAGCAAAGAGTGTTCAATCTTCTCTCTCCTCATAAATGCGTAACTGACCTGCAATATTGAGGATGGATATTTCACCGAAGACAGTTCCCTCACTGAGGGTAACAAACACAGTCTTTCCATCGTCGGCAACAACACTAATCTTTCCACGTTTAACGATATACATCTCCTTTCCAATGTCCCCCTTGCGGCAGATATAGTCCCCAGGTGAAAATACCTGGAGTTTGAGTTTGAGCACGAGCTCCACAAGTAGACCAGGATCACAGTCCTAGAGGACAAAATGCGATGGTTTTCGTTAAGCAGTTGGAAATGGGAGAAGTAGACCAAGTGAGAAAACTCCTGATCTTGCAAAGTGTCACTTGGTGGAGAGCAAATTACTTTGATCCAGTCGAAATCAATCGGTTCAACTGTCTAAGGCTTTGATTCTGATAGTTGAAGAGTGACCTGGCTCAGTTGTGCATTTATTTCACATGCAAGGTAAAGCGATTCTAACACTTCTCCTCTTAGCAAAGTTCACGGCCATAGTAAACAGTAAGGTAGATCATTGTGAGTTGAGTGAAGGGAATGGAGTGGAGTGTATTGGAAGTGAAAATAGTCAAGGCATCAAATGAGCCGTACAAAATGTGATAATTGGATGTAGTCAAGGATTTGGATTGTTCAAGTCTTCCTACATATGAACCAAATCTGCCTAACCAGATTAGTATCTTATTTTAATTATGATGTAAATGTCGTCTTTGTAAACCAATTTTAATTCCAACGTCGGTCTTGTTTGCTCTTAACGCCATTTGGTTTCTTTCATTTTGACACTAGTGATCTAGACTAGCTTCCTAAGCTTTATTCTAAGTGGTAAGGTGTTGCGCTCATGTGGGTGTGTAAAACGGTGAAGATATGTCCCATTTCAGAAGTCAGGTAAATAAAATAGCTTAAATGCAGTGAAGTTTTCTCGATCAAACCCCCTCTCCCTCACCTACACATCCCACCCCTCGTTCTCATTTTTAAGTCATTCAACTTACCTGAAAGATTTTGACTCTTTTCAGTGTGTCGTAGTGCACATGGATAGCGATTTCTGCTTTGAGTTTATCCGGTAGGATTTCCAACACATTACCCTCTTCCAGCGATTGTTTGTTGGACCAAAGGTAGTCGAACCACTGTATCACACGCTGCTCCAAATTCTTGCTCACCTTTCGATATTCCATATACCTATTTCAAGTAAATAACTTGCTCATTTTCATTCAACGGGGGATTTTATTGAGATTAATCTATTTGTATTGGCGAGGTACACGATGGACTTACCTCCACGTGGTGCACCCTGGGCAACGTATACTCATAAGCCAAAAAAGTCTATAAACCGGCAGTTGAATTCTGACTGCAAACTACCATGACCCAACTGTATGTCATATTCAACCACTTGCACAGTACTCACCTTACCTTTTACTCTACCTTTGCATCTGTCTCTCTTACAGCTGTGAATCACTCTACTGTTCTCCCTCTCGACTTTTCGTGGATTTGATTTTAGTCCTCTCTATGAAGCCCGAAGTCAACTAAAGGGCTAATGATAGCTATCCTAAAGCCTGACATTTGATATAAATGTGTACTGGCTTGAAAAGGTGCATAAAGGGCTAAGATATAATGGGCCTATTGTAGAGAGAGTTTAATCTAAAGACAGCTTAGCCAGCTTCCAGAAATAAAACTTTTAATTTAAGAACAAATAATTGGAGTTCGAAGATTTTCCTTCCTAGTATCATCACGTGTTCACATTTATTGGAAATTTCAGAAAGTTTGGTATCTTCTTTCGTAGCAGCTATTAGAGTTTTATCTCATAATCCATTTTCTTAGAGTTTAATACTTAACCCCATCTCCCTACCTCATATTCGAATCTTATTTTCAGAAAATGTGGAGTATATTTAAGGAATTTGTGACTAAGGTTGACTAACTTCAGTTAGCTTACCTTTTAACACTATCCATCTGTGACTGGAAGGCCGTCTTCTGAGCATTCATGTTAGCAATCATAGCTCCGACATTGCCAACGACAGTAGCGAAAATGAGCACCCCTGCCAGAAAATCGATAGTGATAAAAATGAATTCGCCATCTCGCACAGGCTTTGGAGTTTCCCCGATTGTAGTGAGAATTAGGGTTGACCAGTAGAAACTGTAGGTGTACTGAGTAAAAATGGATTGCCATCGCTCGGTGAGATTGCAGGGCTCATCCGTAATATCATCAGTTGAACGTGGTGGGTAAACGAAGGAATTTCCACACAGTCCTAGAATTCAACACAATATATGAAATTCAATAGTTCGATTTCACTTTCTTTTCACATTGTTAAATACAACATTCTTTCTTCCTGGGGGTAATCATTCAATGCAAAATAGGATTATGAAACTAAATTGACATCTACAGTTCAATTCATCGGTACAAGCAAGCATAACCTTAACACTCCAATCAAATAAAAAGCTTTCTCTGAGCAAAGAAATTCCAGCAATATGAACAGATAAAACTACAAGAGGTCAACCAAGAGTTATAGAATGCGTAATTGCTCTCAATATTAGATCATCACGGCATTGATCATTACTTTCGAGATGATTCTAAGTATTATTATTGCATAGTAAAAGAGAAGTGTTCATGGCACCTGAGGCACCAAAGGCAGATATTAGTTTGAACCGACCACGAAGCTATTGTCAAAGCAATGAAGTTTCTAATTGTAGAAGTCACCTTACTGACCTTACATGCTATGCATTACTCACTCTATTGATCCGCAATCACACCTTCTCATACCGTTTCATGACCTCCAACACAGTACCACCAACTTACCAGTCTGAGACGATACCTCAAAGAAGATGCAAGCATTGAAATGAATAAGAATGAGAATGTTAGCAGTGAGAGTGGTTACTCGGAAGACGTTTGGAAATGTGGCTCGAGTTTCAGTGCGTGCAATGAATTCAAACACCTTGTAGGTCTTCAGTAGTCTATTCAACCGAAGCCAAGAAGCGTAGTGGGTGAAAGTCTGAGAGAAGTAGAGGAGATCAGTTGGAAAAACGGAGAACACATCCAGGAGACAGTCCGATTTCTTTATGTAGGCGTTTCGAAGCTTTTTGATGTCAGTGACCACCAGCCCTTCCTCCAGATACCCTATAATGAGAAGCTCGGCCTTCAACATTTTGTACCCATCATAGATACGTCCACAGATACACGAGTGGCTAGAAATCTGCACAGCAAGTCTCCTTATCCCACTTTTAACATAAATTCAAACATTTGAGTAGAAATATTGTGCTGAACTGTGAACTACAGTGGTAATGGACCAAGGTAGAGTTTGCAATCTAGTCTTAATGACATAACAGTGATTATTTGTCTACATGGTACACTTTAAAATCCAATCCAAGTATATCCTTTGACCAGGAGTGATGGAGGAGTAACTCAACGAATTTTAAATAGATAGATGCTGTGTCTGTCCCAAACTGGCCTCTAGCTCTCAATTACACAGGCTCCAGAATGGAGTCTCAAGTGGATTAGGAAAGTGTAGACGACTGTCTAAGTTTACTCTCAATTCCAAACGAAATCCCTTTCATAAATGCTCATCTCATGCATTTTACACCAATTTGTCGGTTCATGAAATGGTGCTATTCTGCTCTGCTTGATGAGCGTACTCGATTTTTACTGCCTTACAAATAATACCCACACTCCCACAACAGCACATTTCTTCCTAAGTTATTTGGAAGACCATGAATATCAAGTTCTGTTAGAAGATATTTAGCATGAATTGAGTGAATTTGAGCAATCGCTATGTCAAAGTGTTGAAAGCAAATGCATTTGGAGCACCGAAAATGTGCCCAATTATCAGCAAACTTAGCATGAATTAAGCGCCAATAGAGGTCACAAAGTCCTTCCTATTCGCGTCCCACTCTTAGAGCCTCGCGTGATATACAAGAAAGGAAATTCTGTGAACTTTTGATTGCAATTTAGGAGAGTGACAATTCAAGATAGAGGAATCAAAGGCGAATGTGACTATGTGAGTATTTTTTAAAACCGAATTCCTCATTTCACTTTTATCACCACATCATCTCCTACTATGTAGAAGGCAATGTGGCCATGTTCTGCATCGACAAATACGTTAATAACCTATGTGCAAAACATCTGTGACAATGCATGTGATGGCCACCACTCAGTTTTTCAACTCATGACCTTCCAAGAGTGCACGCTCTTCGGCAATTACAGACACTACAAAGGATTTATGATACGGGCCTCGCAATAGCTAATTGACCGATGAACTCGACCGATAAAAGGGCAATTAGAAGTAAGTCCACTGCTTTGCCCCAAATCGTGATGAATTCCTCTGCACGTCATTGTTGCCCATCGCATTTCAACCTTGAACTCTTTCTACTTCAGACCTTACTAATCACATGCATTGTTTAAAGACAACAGTCTTGTTGTATTTTCAATCAACCATTCGAATCAAGGAACTACATACTATTGCCAAATTATTTTCCCCAAATTCATACTTTTATTTAAAATTAAATAAAAGTACAGGGGAATAATGATTGCCACTAAAATGAACCTTCACGATTTACCGGCTCAATTTCTCGCAAAGTTTGCCCTTTAATTTGACAGATATTGCAGCCTAACAAAGATGCAAACAGGTCCTTTGGCGTTCTTCCTCTTTTTGCACAAGATACATACGAATTTTGCTCTGTAGACATAGACAACTGAAAGGACTTTAAAGATCCAATGATCCCAGCAAGAAAATGGGCCACTTTGAACAAGTCCAAGATCCCAATCAACTGTGGAGGAGAATAATGAATTCAGATGAGATGTGAACCTTGTCTTCTTCAATTTTCCTCCTGTCTTTTGCCGCCTCTCCATTCAAGCCCTAACCCAACTATCTCACTTCTCTCCAACACCTATCCTCGAGTTTAGGCAATACCCAATATTTACAATGTAGAGTTCAATTGAGTAACAGAGATCTTGTCACCTTAAAATGCACTTCAAATGTTAAACGTCCCCTATGTATGCAAATAATGAGTGGTTGAGCGTTTTTGCTTCAAGTAGTAGGGATTCTACTTTGCCATAAAAGAGAGCTGATGGATAATTTCGATGACCGCCAGCATTATGATCATGTACTTACTAAAGCAAGTGTTATGATGAAGGTGTGCTGAGATTTACGACCAACCCACCTGTTCTGCTTCCGATCCAGATATCCAGGATGTAGAGGAGGTCGATGCAGTAGTCAAAGAACATCCAGGTAGGTGGTGAGAGGGCGTGAAATTGTGTGAAGGCTGTTCGCATCGGCAGAATGACACAATTGTAAAGTACAGTGAGAGATATCAAACCCAGCCAACGGTAGTGGAGTTGTGAGGATGTATCCATGATGAAAGTCTCCGACCATCTAAAGTAGCATTAGTGCTAATATCATAGTTCACTTTTTAAAATGCTCTAGTGCTCGTTTTAAGTGCACCATAGCACTTGACTTGAACTGAATTCCTTCTTTTCGCAGTCGAAATACTAGGCAACAAACAAGGTACCAGTAAATGGACTTGGGGATAGTGCTATTGCTACAGCGATATCATATTTGTGAAAAGATAAACAATGGAAGTAGGGATATTGTTACAATGGAAAATATGGATCCTTTACTGACCTAAATTTGCGCTATTGATACGAATGGAAACGTCTAGTATTGTGTCACGGCAATACCTCCCCATAGAGAAACACTAATCGTGCTCACATTCACCGGCAATGTGTGAAATTTGGAAGAAAGTTGTTCGGGCGCAAATAGTGTGAAGGATCATAGCAGAAATTACGTTATATGTTTTCGTTCCACATTTTCTCCATTTATAGAAACGGATTCGAAGTAGAATTAATGGAAGTTTCTTTTCAATCGTCCAGTCGAATGATTTGGCCTGCATTGGGATTCATTTTTCATTGCATTAAGGTCAATCCCAAAGAACAAAACCGTGTTCAACTTTATATGTAATTAACTTACTCTTTGAATCTCTTATGGAGAGGCGCCTTTGGCTCAAATGACTGATCCGATTCATCACTCTCGACTGTGGATTGGTGTGCCTCTGAAATACTCACCAAAACATTGTTTTCCCCGGCGTGATCATGGGATTTCGGCTGGCAACACAAACAGCAGCAAGAGCAGCAGTTCTAGAATAAACATCAACAGATAAACAAGTTAACTATCCCACCTTTGTAGACTGTTTACGTTCGATATTATTGGAAAATTCTGCAGCTCTATTCATCATCAAGCAGCGCTTAGGAGCAATCAGTGTGAGATTGTGGATTTTGAGGAGGAATTTTAAATACGAATGTGGTTGATAGTGGCCACACCCAGACCACGAATGCCAAGGGCGGCCAATCATAGGCCAATGTGTGATTTTCTCCTTTTCACATTACTCGAACTAGTAGTTACTGGCTTGAGGCGTTGGCAAGACAACTGATTGGTCGGGTGTCGAGAGTGTATGAGATGATGAGGCTCCTTTAATTGCCAAGCAGAAAACTGAAAAGGCAAGTACTTTTCTACACGTAGCATAATTAAAGTTCAAATTTGTTTTAAATGTTGTTTAGATAATGTAAGTGACAATTCTGCATTGTCAACTTGACCTTTGCAATCAAAAGTTTCGCAACAGGAATATCAGAATCGTTTCTACTTTCAACTATTTGCTAATTCGCTTAATTATTAAAATATGCATAAATCGTGTCATTCAAACACTGGACCATTACTGGGTCAAAATGGCATTCCATTTCGACTATTTCGGAATTCGTGCCTACTTGAGAGGCTTCTAAGATCACCATTCTTAGAAAGCACCCAAACGATGAGAGCTGTGAAGTTTGAGAGAATCGTTTAGAAGTTGAGACTATTCCCCCAGAAATTAAAGGACACAACTTACATCTCATTGTTCATTCTATTGTATCACAATAGCAGACTCCAACAGAGTTCCATCTTAACATTACTCCTTCCTATTGCAAACTCTGAACAAAGTAAACTTGAATGACTACTAATCGCTGTTTACCGGCTCACCTTGAGAGCGAGGCTTCTTAGTTTGGCCTTAATACCGTTGTACACTCCATAACCCTCCAACCAAACTTGACTCGGCAATATTGAGCAAATGTGTCCTCCTGTTTGGATAGTTTGGTGACCAAGTCACTCGACACACAGAGTATATAAAGCATGCTTAACCGTGCATGCCTCTGAGTGCAGACTGCTTCTAGATCAGGTAAGCAGTGTGCTCTTGTCAAAGACATCCAAATCCTCATCCGCCGAGAAGCATCTGCTATGTCATGCAGAGGCCGAACAAGGTTACCTAAAGTGGCACTTCCAAACATCATTTGGGAGAGTAGCTATGAACTAGCCAGACTCCTCAGCTTCAACCAAAACCACTTGTACAATGTCCAATTGGAAAGATTTCCTTCTTCATACTGGGTGCTGAAAATCGACAACCAAGCAACAGCACACCCATCAAAAGACCTTTTTATTTGAAAGCACCAAATTGCACATTACAAATACACCATTACATACCAAAACAGCCACATTAATGGGGTAATACAGAACTCATACTCTAAAAGGTATGCATTCAAAACAAAGGCATGAACGATAATAAATTGGTACTCAAAGTTAAAAAAGCAGTAAGGAAATAGAACATTTATAAAGTTCACTTAATTAGATAGACAAAATGTCACATACTGTCACTACTGAAAGGATCAAAATTGGCGAATAGTAAATTTTAAGAAAATACCAACAGCACTCGAGATAGCTGGCGCGAACTCCACTCAGAGATTTCACTTATCCCCTTCACATTGGACAACATCTGCAAGGTTCTCACCATCAGTATCTGGCAAACAGCAGGTCAGAGCAAATTGGAGCACCAGAACACCTGCATAGATTATCACGGGGACACCATGACCCACCTGCAAATCAAGTTGATTAATAAAACTGCACAGCATGCTACCGACTCTTCCAAAACCAGTCGCACTCCCAAATCCTTGGCTCCGAATACTGGAGGGGAATAATTCAGGCGTGTATATGAAAAGCATGTTCAAAGAAGCTCCAAGTAAAACTAAAGTAATGTTGCAGCACACGATCAAGGGGATTTCCGACTCGGGCTTACCCACCACGGTGTAGAGACCACCGATGAGAAGGATTGCAACTGACATAGCGTAGAGAACTAAGAGAGGCTTTTTACGACCTTTAAGTCTCCAATAAAGAAGAGTTGAAATCAGAGTTCCGGGAATTGAAGTTAGAGCGTTCAATATATAGACATAGTACACTGAGCCTCGAATGACCTGGGTGTAAAAGAGCATTCCGAAGAAGGCACACATTTGACCAGTGAAAAGCAGTGTGGAAATTACCGACCTCTTCGCGATATCAGTGTTCTGGTAGGGTGCAGCAAAGCCTCTGCCGAAGCCCCTCAAAAGGTCAGTCAGTTTGAATGCCTTCTTCGGCTTCTTGGGACCATCCTTGACGTCAGGATGACCCGTCTCTTCAAGAAACTCTTCAAATGTCAATCGCCGTCCACTTTTGCAAGTCGAATTGACCTTATATGCTTTATAGAGTATTTCAAGGGCCGTTCTATCCTTGTCTTGGGAGACAAGCCATCGGGGCGATTCTGGCATCCCGAGAATGGTAAACAGACCAATGAATCCAGGTATCATTATCACCAGATGAAGATACCGCCACTCGTGAATAAACATCGCGCATAGAGCATGCACTATACGATAAATACACTGAAAAAATAAGGCGAATATGGCAGAGAAGAATGCACGATAACGAGCAGTTGTAATTTCCACCATCATCACAGACACTGATGCTACTTTAATGGTACATGCACCTGCCAGGAAGAACCGCAGTGCAATATACCACTCATAAGTTGGGGCGAATGTAACTGCGAGACCGAAAGCACATTCAAAAATGGTTGCCAAGTAAAGAGCTCCCTTCCGACCTAGCAGACCACTCAGAAAACCTCCTGACAAAAAGCCCATCATCATTCCAAACATATAGACAAAAGTGGAGAAAGGATTCTTCCAGGAATCTTCACACACCAGGTCCCACTCGGCAACTATCGTGCTCGGATACTGACTTTCCCTCGGCTCATAGACATATCCATCTACACACCACTCGGTTAACATATCATCACCATTTCCATTTGATCCAGTTAAATTAGGATTTTTGTATCGTGAGCATCCATATGAGTGTCGATTGACAGTGACGTCTTCATCTTTGGCAAACCAGGGCCCAACTATTCTGGCTGCTTCATCAAATGTAAGATGCCTTGTTTCATTTCCAAATTCTCCACCTACAACTAACTTATTAGCCAAGTTGTTCTCGCCCGACTCATTTAATGCACATCGGTATTGAGGCACGGCGTTCGAGAAAACTGGGAAAAGAACAGGAACCGACATTGAAACACAAACAACCAGAAGAATGGCGTTTTGCCATAACCCTCGGGGACCAGTTATTTTCTCCAACACTTCGTCAACATTGACACGCTTTGGAGCCTCCTCTTGAAGCATCTCGGTAATGTGTAAAATGTCAAATTCGAGCTGTCAGGATGTAGCACTGCTACGGTGGAAAATAAAAGTGAATCGTAGTTGTCTGCACGCCATACGCTAAACACGTACTTACAACTAGTTTTTGCCATCCAATCACATTTCTCTTCCATTTATTCAGTTACCCAATTAGGATTTCGAAGGCAAGTGCCTCTCGGCCAATAACAAATGTCCCAGTGACGAGCTTTTATCTGAAATTAGATGAATTAGATTAACGTGTGCTATGATTGCGTAAAGAAGTGATTTGAGCTAGGTTGACTGAGTATCCTTCAGTAGTAGCTAAAATGAAATAGATGCTTTGACGTTATGCTACTAAACCCATTTGATATCGAATGAAAAACAATTGTCCCCTACAAATCGATAGGATGTGATAAAGCCCATAGTTTTCTTTAATTTCCTCCTTCCTAGATTGAAGCCAGTCAATGAGTTCAACCCCACTGAGGGCTTAGAATTGTCAGATAGTGGGATATGTTTGTCCTTCGGAGAGGCCACCTTCACTTAGGCAGGCGAGCTAGGCATCAAGCACATGATCGTATGTGTGAAATCAGGTAGTTGTGCTGTATTCTCATCCCTATAGAATTAGTTAGTTAGGCTTATGGAGTAAATATGAAACCTGAGGCAATTAGATAAGGAACACGTAGGCATGCAGTGTTTACATGGCAATAGGTGATGCAATTGGATTCAGTTATAGTCCTGTGGACGTGATGCTTTGAATGGTTGAAATGCACATGATCCTCGTTTATCAACCTCACACATTCAGACACATTTATATGATTGCTCATTCATTTGGTTGACATTTTAAATCTCGAGGTCAAAAGACTCATAATCTCAGTTTCGATAATACTAGCTATTTAGTCATTCTGGTTGAATGTGGCCGAGCACTCTCTTAATAGTGCACTTGTCACCCTCTTAGTGGTAGGGATCAAATGAATTTAATCAGTAAAAATCGTGGTTTTAAATAATGTTAATAGAAGGTCCTCAGTGTGCATAACATACTGACAAATTAGTTTCAAAAGCAACAACAGATTTTCCTATATTTCCTGGGTGTACTTATTAACATTAATTTCAGTGCAAACGGGTTAAGGTTCTAGCGTGCCTAAATCGGCAATTTTGGCCTGATCCTGCCAAAAATCACATTAGTTGAAGAGGTGCTGTAAGTATGTCTCACCCAGAGTATAGACTAACGCTTCACTGAGATTGTCGAATTGTGAGTAACTCACATGGCATAATTGGTTTGCCAAGAGCAAATATTTTCAATAAGAAAGTGAGCTCAAGACTAGTGTCTGTTAGACCTCTGAGTTGCTTGGGCAGATCGATAATCAATAAATTAACTGGGCGATAATTGATACGGCTAAGATGAAACGGTGAAAGATGAAGAAATCAATCGGAGATCAGTGGAGTTGTTACAAATCTAGCAAATTTGAATTTCAATCTCGGGTTGGCTGAAGCAAAGTGGGCTTGCTATAGTATTGAGGAAATTAGTATGTATGTATGGACAGATGAAATATCCCCCCCCCCTTCTCATTCCCACACACAGGCCCTCGTGGTCAATAGGTGCCTCCAATCCTCTCATTATCAGAGTCACTGCGTCCTCTCCCCCTCCTCCCAACGATGAGCTTTTACTCTACCCGTAGAACTCGGGTGGGTCTGACTGAAAAGTGGTTCTATTTTAAATTACACCAAATCATAATTGTTACTTCTTCCAAAGATTGAGTATTACTGTTTTAGTGAACTCTGCAATTGTGAAACACTTCTATTGACGTATATACTTTCGTTAATTAATCTTATTTCATCATACAGCCTTAGACCTTTTAGAAAAGCATTTTCGATCACTTATGCTGTATAGAATATTGGTGAAGACTGAAATGATTGCTGAGTATGGAGCCTGATTGTGTCATGTGAGCATCTTCGACCATAGCCGATATTGATGTAATTTGATTGGTACGGATCTCAGTTTGTGGAAAGTGTACAGTAATGTAGATTTAAAATTTTTGTGCAAATGTTACATCTAAACCGGAAGCAATTCTGAGATATATTGCTTCCCTATGGCCCAAAGTTCTACTTAGAAACCCACCACCCTTCCATCATTCCTAACATATGGGTGAATGTTGACACCTTGGGTCTTCCATGAGGAATCATAACCAAGATCCCATTCAGCAAAGATTGAACCTACATATTGATTTTTCATATGTTCATAAACGTAGCCGTCGACACAGGACTCCGTGTCTACTACAGTGGGAGTCACTGTTATTCTAGTTATAATATAGCCACCTTTGAATCGTGAACATCCCAACTCATTCTGCTTTGTGTTTAGGTTTGCACTTATTTACGCTTTTCATCATATTTAAGATGTCTATATTCTTTACTGAATTTTGCTGTGGAAACTAGAGCACTCGCCAGATAAGATTCACCATCTTCCTCCAGAGCACATTTATATCGAGGAACGGCATTTGCGAAGATAGGAAGCAAACTTGGGGAAGCCTTTGAGAAACAAATGACGAGAAGAACTTCAACTTGCCAAAAACCCTTGGCTTCAACGACATCATTTAAAGCGTCATCAACATCAACGTGTTTAGTGAGTTCCCTAATAAACATTTTACTTCAATATGCTTGATTCTATCAGCTATTTCTAGAGGTAAAGGTGTCTACACAATATTTTAATGCACGGGTATATGAAAGCAAAATATTTGTCATCGCCACTCTATGAACCAATGAGATCTACATTCCTAAACAGCCATTCAGAATCCATGTATCGTTATTTGCTAAAAATTTCTTCTAACGCTTGATTAGAATTGTACATGCCAGCTTATATTGTGGTAATTCAAATCACTCTCTTCGGATGCCGAATTTTATGGAGAGCGTAAATATTGATGTAATATTCCCAGTAATCAAGTGAACTGCACAGTTAACAATAGCTATGTATGTCATCTAATTGCGTTATTTAATATATGATAATACCTGAAAAAATTAGAAATGGCGTAATGTATGGAGTATACAAAGTCGCATAGAGCTCATTTGTTTAATGTCTACTGTTCCATTGGGAAACACTTTAAAATGTCTTCTCTCTCTCTGCCACTGTGCTTTATTCTTTGTCCAAAATATTCAGTAATACTTCTTCTCTAACAACAGAAACATCTATTACAACAGCTCTCACGCATTGGGCTGGTCCATCATACTTCTTAACTCCTCCGTCATATGCTATTCTTTTCCAGTGAAACAGTGTTGAGATGTTTCTGCATGATGTGTCTTTGTATGACATATTCAGCTACCAGTGTTAGTAGAAGCAGCTTCGATGAATCAGCTGAAATGGTCGAAAAAACTCAAGAACTCTGCAATGGATCATATGTTCATGTTTTGGAAACCCTCTCTCAGCCGCATCACCCTACGCCAGCATGATGTCCTCTCAAAGCTGCTGCACAAAGTGCAACTTCTTGTGCCAAACATCTCCTCTCTCTCGCTGTGGTAGCAGACAGCGGTATCCCTTCCCAAGACTTATCAGCAGCTCGTCTAGACACTAAAATTACATCTACTCCTGTCATAAGGCATGTAATGATGGTGCCAAGAAATGTCAGTCATGTTGAAGATACCCCAAGGTCGACATTTCTAGCACTCAGATAAACTAGTCAGTAAAGCCGATAACTATTATTGACCACTTTTAAACTCCCCACCACTACGCAACAGACGGAAATTACGAAGTTCAATTCCTTCAATCCACCGGCTCTACCCTCTGGGCAGCAAACAGCTTCGGGATCACCACATAGAGCCAAGGCTCCTTAACCTGGATTTTAAGTTTCATCGTGAGTTCCTTTTCGCTCTCCTCATTGTCGACGTTCAAAACAAACTTATTGGCGCCAATTTCCTCTACAATTCCACCTACTCATCAACTTAATGGACCACTACACGACATTTTGTTTGTAAAGCACCATGCCATCTCCCTTGTTATCCAATATCCAATACCCACAATATTTCAATTTTTAAATCTAAACGTCATGTACGACATCACATTATTAATAATTGTCAATGCGTGTTCGCCAAAGCCCATCGTTTCTTCCCGACAAACTAAAGTATGCCTAAACAGTTTACAGCACATTTGAAATTTAACATATTAGTCATAGAGCGCGCCTGCCTATAATTCTGAATTCTTAGCCAATGCTCTATTCTCTGACACCATTGTGAAGGTTTAATTCAAGAACATTTTATTTGAATAAAGAGAACTGGACCGAACGTATCCTTAATTAGAAATTTCAATACATTGTGCATAAGATCTTTATTCTACTACTATTATTACAAATAGGATGCAAGTTTTTCAGGACGTATTTATAGTATTCAGAGTAATAACATCTATAAGGTGCATTTTTATTTTAATATATTAACTTAATTATTCCATTTGATTAAGGGGAAATAATAAGAGCTAATTATCGCTCAAAAATTGGAGTTTGGTATTGCAGAGTTCACTAGAACAGTAATACTCAATCTTTGGAAGAATGTAACAAATATGATTTGGTGTAATTTAAAATAGAACCACTTTTCAGTCAGACCCACCCGAGTTCTACGGGTAGAGTAAAAGCTCATCGTTGGGGGGAGGGGGAGAGGACGCAGTGACTCTGATAATGAGAGGATTGGAGGCACCTATTGACCACGAGGGCCTGTGTGTGGGAATGAGAAGGGGGGGGGGATATTTCATCTGTCCATACATACATACTAATTTCCTCAATACTATAGCAAGCCCACTTTGCTTCAGCCAACCCGAGATTGAAATTCAAATTTGCTAGATTTGTAACAACTCCACTGATCTCCGATTGATTTCTTCATCTTTCACCGTTTCATCTTAGCCGTATCAATTATCGCCCAGTTAATTTATTGATTATCGATCTGCCCAAGCAACTCAGAGGTCTAACAGACACTAGTCTTGAGCTCACTTTCTTATTGAAAATATTTGCTCTTGGCAAACCAATTATGCCATGTGAGTTACTCACAATTCGACAATCTCAGTGAAGCGTTAGTCTATACTCTGGGTGAGACATACTTACAGCACCTCTTCAACTAATGTGATTTTTGGCAGGATCAGGCCAAAATTGCCGATTTAGGCACGCTAGAACCTTAACCCGTTTGCACTGAAATTAATGTTAATAAGTACACCCAGGAAATATAGGAAAATCTGTTGTTGCTTTTGAAACTAATTTGTCAGTATGTTATGCACACTGAGGACCTTCTATTAACATTATTTAAAACCACGATTTTTACTGATTAAATTCATTTGATCCCTACCACTAAGAGGGTGACAAGTGCACTATTAAGAGAGTGCTCGGCCACATTCAACCAGAATGACTAAATAGCTAGTATTATCGAAACTGAGATTATGAGTCTTTTGACCTCGAGATTTAAAATGTCAACCAAATGAATGAGCAATCATATAAATGTGTCTGAATGTGTGAGGTTGATAAACGAGGATCATGTGCATTTCAACCATTCAAAGCATCACGTCCACAGGACTATAACTGAATCCAATTGCATCACCTATTGCCATGTAAACACTGCATGCCTACGTGTTCCTTATCTAATTGCCTCAGGTTTCATATTTACTCCATAAGCCTAACTAACTAATTCTATAGGGATGAGAATACAGCACAACTACCTGATTTCACACATACGATCATGTGCTTGATGCCTAGCTCGCCTGCCTAAGTGAAGGTGGCCTCTCCGAAGGACAAACATATCCCACTATCTGACAATTCTAAGCCCTCAGTGGGGTTGAACTCATTGACTGGCTTCAATCTAGGAAGGAGGAAATTAAAGAAAACTATGGGCTTTATCACATCCTATCGATTTGTAGGGGACAATTGTTTTTCATTCGATATCAAATGGGTTTAGTAGCATAACGTCAAAGCATCTATTTCATTTTAGCTACTACTGAAGGATACTCAGTCAACCTAGCTCAAATCACTTCTTTACGCAATCATAGCACACGTTAATCTAATTCATCTAATTTCAGATAAAAGCTCGTCACTGGGACATTTGTTATTGGCCGAGAGGCACTTGCCTTCGAAATCCTAATTGGGTAACTGAATAAATGGAAGAGAAATGTGATTGGATGGCAAAAACTAGTTGTAAGTACGTGTTTAGCGTATGGCGTGCAGACAACTACGATTCACTTTTATTTTCCACCGTAGCAGTGCTACATCCTGACAGCTCGAATTTGACATTTTACACATTACCGAGATGCTTCAAGAGGAGGCTCCAAAGCGTGTCAATGTTGACGAAGTGTTGGAGAAAATAACTGGTCCCCGAGGGTTATGGCAAAACGCCATTCTTCTGGTTGTTTGTGTTTCAATGTCGGTTCCTGTTCTTTTCCCAGTTTTCTCGAACGCCGTGCCTCAATACCGATGTGCATTAAATGAGTCGGGCGAGAACAACTTGGCTAATAAGTTAGTTGTAGGTGGAGAATTTGGAAATGAAACAAGGCATCTTACATTTGATGAAGCAGCCAGAATAGTTGGGCCCTGGTTTGCCAAAGATGAAGACGTCACTGTCAATCGACACTCATATGGATGCTCACGATACAAAAATCCTAATTTAACTGGATCAAATGGAAATGGTGATGATATGTTAACCGAGTGGTGTGTAGATGGATATGTCTATGAGCCGAGGGAAAGTCAGTATCCGAGCACGATAGTTGCCGAGTGGGACCTGGTGTGTGAAGATTCCTGGAAGAATCCTTTCTCCACTTTTGTCTATATGTTTGGAATGATGATGGGCTTTTTGTCAGGAGGTTTTCTGAGTGGTCTGCTAGGTCGGAAGGGAGCTCTTTACTTGGCAACCATTTTTGAATGTGCTTTCGGTCTCGCAGTTACATTCGCCCCAACTTATGAGTGGTATATTGCACTGCGGTTCTTCCTGGCAGGTGCATGTACCATTAAAGTAGCATCAGTGTCTGTGATGATGGTGGAAATTACAACTGCTCGTTATCGTGCATTCTTCTCTGCCATATTCGCCTTATTTTTTCAGTGTATTTATCGTATAGTGCATGCTCTATGCGCGATGTTTATTCACGAGTGGCGGTATCTTCATCTGGTGATAATGATACCTGGATTCATTGGTCTGTTTACCATTCTCGGGATGCCAGAATCGCCCCGATGGCTTGTCTCCCAAGACAAGGATAGAACGGCCCTTGAAATACTCTATAAAGCATATAAGGTCAATTCGACTTGCAAAAGTGGACGGCGATTGACATTTGAAGAGTTTCTTGAAGAGACGGGTCATCCTGACGTCAAGGATGGTCCCAAGAAGCCGAAGAAGGCATTCAAACTGACTGACCTTTTGAGGGGCTTCGGCAGAGGCTTTGCTGCACCCTACCAGAACACTGATATCGCGAAGAGGTCGGTAATTTCCACACTGCTTTTCACTGGTCAAATGTGTGCCTTCTTCGGAATGCTCTTTTACACCCAGGTCATTCGAGGCTCAGTGTACTATGTCTATATATTGAACGCTCTAACTTCAATTCCCGGAACTCTGATTTCAACTCTTCTTTATTGGAGACTTAAAGGTCGTAAAAAGCCTCTCTTAGTTCTCTACGCTATGTCAGTTGCAATCCTTCTCATCGGTGGTCTCTACACCGTGGTGGGTAAGCCCGAGTCGGAAATCCCCTTGATCGTGTGCTGCAACATTACTTTAGTTTTACTTGGAGCTTCTTTGAACATGCTTTTCATATACACGCCTGAATTATTCCCCTCCAGTATTCGGAGCCAAGGATTTGGGAGTGCGACTGGTTTTGGAAGAGTCGGTAGCATGCTGTGCAGTTTTATTAATCAACTTGATTTGCAGGTGGGTCATGGTGTCCCCGTGATAATCTATGCAGGTGTTCTGGTGCTCCAATTTGCTCTGACCTGCTGTTTGCCAGATACTGATGGTGAGAACCTTGCAGATGTTGTCCAATGTGAAGGGGATAAGTGAAATCTCTGAGTGGAGTTCGCGCCAGCTATCTCGAGTGCTGTTGGTATTTTCTTAAAATTTACTATTCGCCAATTTTGATCCTTTCAGTAGTGACAGTATGTGACATTTTGTCTATCTAATTAAGTGAACTTTATAAATGTTCTATTTCCTTACTGCTTTTTTAACTTTGAGTACCAATTTATTATCGTTCATGCCTTTGTTTTGAATGCATACCTTTTAGAGTATGAGTTCTGTATTACCCCATTAATGTGGCTGTTTTGGTATGTAATGGTGTATTTGTAATGTGCAATTTGGTGCTTTCAAATAAAAAGGTCTTTTGATGGGTGTGCTGTTGCTTGGTTGTCGATTTTCAGCACCCAGTATGAAGAAGGAAATCTTTCCAATTGGACATTGTACAAGTGGTTTTGGTTGAAGCTGAGGAGTCTGGCTAGTTCATAGCTACTCTCCCAAATGATGTTTGGAAGTGCCACTTTAGGTAACCTTGTTCGGCCTCTGCATGACATAGCAGATGCTTCTCGGCGGATGAGGATTTGGATGTCTTTGACAAGAGCACACTGCTTACCTGATCTAGAAGCAGTCTGCACTCAGAGGCATGCACGGTTAAGCATGCTTTATATACTCTGTGTGTCGAGTGACTTGGTCACCAAACTATCCAAACAGGAGGACACATTTGCTCAATATTGCCGAGTCAAGTTTGGTTGGAGGGTTATGGAGTGTACAACGGTATTAAGGCCAAACTAAGAAGCCTCGCTCTCAAGGTGAGCCGGTAAACAGCGATTAGTAGTCATTCAAGTTTACTTTGTTCAGAGTTTGCAATAGGAAGGAGTAATGTTAAGATGGAACTCTGTTGGAGTCTGCTATTGTGATACAATAGAATGAACAATGAGATGTAAGTTGTGTCCTTTAATTTCTGGGGGAATAGTCTCAACTTCTAAACGATTCTCTCAAACTTCACAGCTCTCATCGTTTGGGTGCTTTCTAAGAATGGTGATCTTAGAAGCCTCTCAAGTAGGCACGAATTCCGAAATAGTCGAAATGGAATGCCATTTTGACCCAGTAATGGTCCAGTGTTTGAATGACACGATTTATGCATATTTTAATAATTAAGCGAATTAGCAAATAGTTGAAAGTAGAAACGATTCTGATATTCCTGTTGCGAAACTTTTGATTGCAAAGGTCAAGTTGACAATGCAGAATTGTCACTTACATTATCTAAACAACATTTAAAACAAATTTGAACTTTAATTATGCTACGTGTAGAAAAGTACTTGCCTTTTCAGTTTTCTGCTTGGCAATTAAAGGAGCCTCATCATCTCATACACTCTCGACACCCGACCAATCAGTTGTCTTGCCAACGCCTCAAGCCAGTAACTACTAGTTCGAGTAATGTGAAAAGGAGAAAATCACACATTGGCCTATGATTGGCCGCCCTTGGCATTCGTGGTCTGGGTGTGGCCACTATCAACCACATTCGTATTTAAAATTCCTCCTCAAAATCCACAATCTCACACTGATTGCTCCTAAGCGCTGCTTGATGATGAATAGAGCTGCAGAATTTTCCAATAATATCGAACGTAAACAGTCTACAAAGGTGGGATAGTTAACTTGTTTATCTGTTGATGTTTATTCTAGAACTGCTGCTCTTGCTGCTGTTTGTGTTGCCAGCCGAAATCCCATGATCACGCCGGGGAAAACAATGTTTTGGTGAGTATTTCAGAGGCACACCAATCCACAGTCGAGAGTGATGAATCGGATCAGTCATTTGAGCCAAAGGCGCCTCTCCATAAGAGATTCAAAGAGTAAGTTAATTACATATAAAGTTGAACACGGTTTTGTTCTTTGGGATTGACCTTAATGCAATGAAAAATGAATCCCAATGCAGGCCAAATCATTCGACTGGACGATTGAAAAGAAACTTCCATTAATTCTACTTCGAATCCGTTTCTATAAATGGAGAAAATGTGGAACGAAAACATATAACGTAATTTCTGCTATGATCCTTCACACTATTTGCGCCCGAACAACTTTCTTCCAAATTTCACACATTGCCGGTGAATGTGAGCACGATTAGTGTTTCTCTATGGGGAGGTATTGCCGTGACACAATACTAGACGTTTCCATTCGTATCAATAGCGCAAATTTAGGTCAGTAAAGGATCCATATTTTCCATTGTAACAATATCCCTACTTCCATTGTTTATCTTTTCACAAATATGATATCGCTGTAGCAATAGCACTATCCCCAAGTCCATTTACTGGTACCTTGTTTGTTGCCTAGTATTTCGACTGCGAAAAGAAGGAATTCAGTTCAAGTCAAGTGCTATGGTGCACTTAAAACGAGCACTAGAGCATTTTAAAAAGTGAACTATGATATTAGCACTAATGCTACTTTAGATGGTCGGAGACTTTCATCATGGATACATCCTCACAACTCCACTACCGTTGGCTGGGTTTGATATCTCTCACTGTACTTTACAATTGTGTCATTCTGCCGATGCGAACAGCCTTCACACAATTTCACGCCCTCTCACCACCTACCTGGATGTTCTTTGACTACTGCATCGACCTCCTCTACATCCTGGATATCTGGATCGGAAGCAGAACAGGTGGGTTGGTCGTAAATCTCAGCACACCTTCATCATAACACTTGCTTTAGTAAGTACATGATCATAATGCTGGCGGTCATCGAAATTATCCATCAGCTCTCTTTTATGGCAAAGTAGAATCCCTACTACTTGAAGCAAAAACGCTCAACCACTCATTATTTGCATACATAGGGGACGTTTAACATTTGAAGTGCATTTTAAGGTGACAAGATCTCTGTTACTCAATTGAACTCTACATTGTAAATATTGGGTATTGCCTAAACTCGAGGATAGGTGTTGGAGAGAAGTGAGATAGTTGGGTTAGGGCTTGAATGGAGAGGCGGCAAAAGACAGGAGGAAAATTGAAGAAGACAAGGTTCACATCTCATCTGAATTCATTATTCTCCTCCACAGTTGATTGGGATCTTGGACTTGTTCAAAGTGGCCCATTTTCTTGCTGGGATCATTGGATCTTTAAAGTCCTTTCAGTTGTCTATGTCTACAGAGCAAAATTCGTATGTATCTTGTGCAAAAAGAGGAAGAACGCCAAAGGACCTGTTTGCATCTTTGTTAGGCTGCAATATCTGTCAAATTAAAGGGCAAACTTTGCGAGAAATTGAGCCGGTAAATCGTGAAGGTTCATTTTAGTGGCAATCATTATTCCCCTGTACTTTTATTTAATTTTAAATAAAAGTATGAATTTGGGGAAAATAATTTGGCAATAGTATGTAGTTCCTTGATTCGAATGGTTGATTGAAAATACAACAAGACTGTTGTCTTTAAACAATGCATGTGATTAGTAAGGTCTGAAGTAGAAAGAGTTCAAGGTTGAAATGCGATGGGCAACAATGACGTGCAGAGGAATTCATCACGATTTGGGGCAAAGCAGTGGACTTACTTCTAATTGCCCTTTTATCGGTCGAGTTCATCGGTCAATTAGCTATTGCGAGGCCCGTATCATAAATCCTTTGTAGTGTCTGTAATTGCCGAAGAGCGTGCACTCTTGGAAGGTCATGAGTTGAAAAACTGAGTGGTGGCCATCACATGCATTGTCACAGATGTTTTGCACATAGGTTATTAACGTATTTGTCGATGCAGAACATGGCCACATTGCCTTCTACATAGTAGGAGATGATGTGGTGATAAAAGTGAAATGAGGAATTCGGTTTTAAAAAATACTCACATAGTCACATTCGCCTTTGATTCCTCTATCTTGAATTGTCACTCTCCTAAATTGCAATCAAAAGTTCACAGAATTTCCTTTCTTGTATATCACGCGAGGCTCTAAGAGTGGGACGCGAATAGGAAGGACTTTGTGACCTCTATTGGCGCTTAATTCATGCTAAGTTTGCTGATAATCGGGCACATTTTCGGTGCTCCAAATGCATTTGCTTTCAACACTTTGACATAGCGATTGCTCAAATTCACTCAATTCATGCTAAATATCTTCTAACAGAACTTGATATTCATGGTCTTCCAAATAACTTAGGAAGAAATGTGCTGTTGTGGGAGTGTGGGTATTATTTGTAAGGCAGTAAAAATCGAGTACGCTCATCAAGCAGAGCAGAATAGCACCATTTCATGAACCAACGAATTGGTGTAAAATGCATGAGATGAGCATTTATGAAAGGGATTTCGTTTGGAATTGGGAGTAAACTTAGATAGTCGTCTACACTTTCCTAATCCACTTGAGACTCCATTCTGGAGCCTGTGTAATTGAGAGCTAGAGGCCAGTTTGGGACAGACACAGCATCTATCTATTTAAAATTCGTTGAGTTACTCCTCCATCACTCCTGGTCAAAGGATATACTTGGATTGGATTTTAAAGTGTGTCATGTAGACAAATAATCACTGTTATGTCATTAAGACTAGATTGCAAACTCTACCTTGGTCCATTACCACTGTAGTTCACAGTTTAACACAATATTTCTGGTCAAATGTTTGAATTTATGTTAAAAGTGGGATAAGGAGACTTGATGTGCAGATGTTTAATCACTCGTGAATCAATATAAAATGTCAATGCAAACGCTGTTTAACGGTAAAGCAAACAGGTGTGTGAATGTAAATTAAAATCGATTTTAACACGAACTCTTGCAAATATTCAAGAGGGAATCTGTTGCTCTACTGATTAACTTGCCAATAGCAGCTATTCATCCATCTCTCCAACTCTTACGCATGACTAATCAGCCAATCTCTCCATGAAACTGTGCCAGTCCACTCGACAGTTAATTGCATTCTTCACACTCACGCATGTCTTGTCTGCTTACTAATGATCGTAAATCGTCAGAAACGGGCATTTGAGTGTTTCTAATTCCCATACAAAAGCCTACTCATTTCCTAACTCTTACATTTCAGCAAATACTTCGGTCATACGCAATACTTAACTATATTTTCCTCAAATTTCACTAGTCTAGAAAATATCATTAAACTGTGTGGACTTTCCTTTTCATTAATGTGGACTCGTGCACAGTTATTTTTCATCTCTGATAAGACAAAGACCAACTCGTCTTATTTTTGAAACGTCTTCAATTGAAACCCATGTGAGTGGTCCAAAACTCTGCCTTCAATAGTCCATGAATAAGAATTAGATTGTAGTGGCCGAGATTAGAGATAGAACTTACACGAAGAGTTGCATAAGCTCAGGTGTATTGAATAAACCACGATGAGGATGCGAGAGACTAAGGGAGAGATGATGTAAGTGTAGATGACTGACGAGCATGTAGCAGTGTACGTATATGCAAGCGAAAACAAGAGGAGAGTTTAAATGAGACAACTGGGTAAGGATGAAAGTAAGGATTTGGGTGTGGAGGTACTTTAGTAGGAACGGGAATTACTGAAAATAGAGAGCCAATAATCTCGTGCAGACATGGCAGATAGTTGTTTGAGTCATACGTGGATAAAGTTGGAAACGGACGTATTTGCTGCAGTTCCTGTTGTATTCTGGATAGATTGCAAAAATTTTGCAGAAGACCGAGGATGAAATCTGATGAATTGCAAGGGACAAAACTAGATGCCTATCTAGTACTACTCTCTCCCAACACCATCTCCAACCTCAAAACCAACCACTCATTTGTACCTTCACTCAAATGAGTTTAATTTTAACAGTGTTCATTTATCATTACATACCGATTAGAGGAACTTGAGATATTTAAGGAAACCTATTACATACTTAAACACATATACTACTAGAAGAAATTTTTATTCTCTGGTCTACTCTCAACATTTCTTCAACAAATAAGAACCAAATTCCCTTCCTGTTTCCATACTGACAAGAGACACTATGTAATTACAACAGTTTGTTTAAGCCTTTAGCGATTGACTTTTACTTTCAGTGGTATACATGCATCTATCAAAACGTGCATTGTGCTCTCCTTTGAGTTATTAGCTCTTTATTAAGTTGCTATATCGCTGACTTTTCTAGACTTATTCTATTCTGCTTTTAGATTGTTAGGTAATGACTTTCTAGGGAAAACATTTCACTTCATTAATAGCTCATTTGAACTTACAATTGGTTGTAAGCTAGCTCAATTAATTATTGCTTCTAGAACCTTTATTTAAAGTGCTTAACAGCGCTTAACATTTGTGAAATATTGCATAAATTGGCTGCATCGACATTTATGACGAATAGTAGGTGACTGAAACACATCTACTATATCTTTCTTTGTTATTCGTGACTTTGATAACGTCAGGTAAAATATCGATCAGGTTTGTTCGTTGACGATAGTGAAAAATGGATATGAATCGGTGTAAAATAAACATGGTTGATTCAATATTTGAACATAGAGAAAATGGTCAAGGTTTATCAGTTATGACACATTCAATTAAATGGCATGTTACCATCATGAATGAATAAAATGGCAGGTCTCAATTCAAAAATATTTGCAGGTGTTTAGACGACGGAGTACCAGAATCACATAGTCAGAGCACTGAACAAAATATAAGTGGTTAAAACTAATTCAATTTGATCAAGAATTTAAAATTAGGATTTATTAAAAACTTTATGAAATTCAATTATATATGTCTACTTACCCTATTCTACACGAATTCAGTAACTGTTCATCAAGGACAATAAATAATCTTGTAAAATTTTGAGATGTTGTAACACATATTAGTCAATTACTTTATTTATAGATTTAAAAATTAAGAATTTCCAAAGTTATAGTCGGCACTACAGTAATGGTTGTTTCGAACTTAAGCTTCGTTGGGTCTATTGAGCTTAAACCGTACCATGTCTTCTATTCGAATTTTTTTGGCTTCGTTGGGTATCAGGAGTGCGGTTGATCACTCACGAAATAGACTGTAGTTATTAAATATATGCCTTGCAGTAAGAATTTTTGTCGCCATCGATTCCTGTTACTATTTTATCGTGAAGGCTAAAATGTGTATTTCTTTATTATAATACTGAATCCATTTGTCAGGAGTTAAACTGCGTAAAGGATCATAACGCAAACTTTTGGCCTTGATCAGATGTTGCATTTCCCAGCATTAATCTATGATGAAAATAACCGTTGATTATTGTTGGAATCGAGATATATGCATTTATAATATTTGTGAATTCTGGAGATTTACTAAATGATTTTAACGTCCATTTTATTCGTGTCAGAATGCTAACTGCCCTGCAGAACAAATTGGCGAAATATTCCATCGTTTTGGCCAGCACTTCCCCTCGTCGAAAAGAAATTCTGTCCACATGTGTTAGTAATCTCAATCTTGATAAACAATAAGGCCTCTCCTTAGGGATTAAAATTTACCGCGTTTGATCCCAAGGCACCCGAAGATCTGAATCCTGCGGAATTCCCTACGATCAGTGTTTTTGTTGAAGCGCTAGCTAGATTGAAAGCGGAGCATGCTATTAGAAGACTTACACAGGTAAAATTTCAATCTTCTTACTACTGCGTTAGTCGGCTGATATCATAATTGCTGCTGATACAGTAGTTGCATTTGAAGACCGGATACTGGGCAAGCCTGTCGATGCTGAAGATGCCATTAGGACTCTCACTGCGTAGCTCATCCCTCTTTCTTTATTTGATTTTATATTATAGGTTGTCAGGGAAATTTCACTCCGTCTACACTGGAGTCTGTGTTGTGTGGATGGGAAATGAACCAGAATTCTGCTGTTTCAGTGAGTGCACCGAAGTCAAAATGGCGAAGTTGAGTAAGGGCGTTGTGGAAGGATATGTGAAAACTGGTGAACCTCTGTAAGTCGTAATTTATTTTTCCGTTAATTATTTTTATTTGAAATATTACATTTGATACCATTACACACTTTTCTCAAGTTGACTCAATGGCGGATATTGAGTTACCACCGGTTAGGATGTAATGCTCTTTCTCATATATTGTACAGGTTAGAAAGTGATTCCGCTACTTCAATTACTCTTGTCTTTTATGTATCTCTTTGCACTTGGCTCTTGTGGCTCATTCTTCTTTGGAAAATCTTACCTTCCATCCTTGGTGATTTGAAAGTGAGCTGTAAATAGGAAGTCGTTCAGATATCTGGCCGGCTAATCTCAAAAGGAAGTGGAGTGCTAAACCGTGTTCCTAATGCTGTATTGAATTCTCCGCAACAATTCCGAAGGACGCCAATTTTTGTTTATGAGTCTGCCCTGTCCTGTCACATGACAACTATTCGTTGGTATAATGCATGACTAACAAAGGCCGTAAAACAGACAACTCAGCTGTGTGTGTATGTATTCGGTCTGTTTCACATAGTGTCGTTTCCACTCAATGTGCTGCTGCTCCCCTAACTTTGCAATTCGTAGTTTATCTCCATATCTTGCTCCCGCTTCTTACAGGGGTTCGAAATATCATTTGCTTTCGACTGAAACCTTGATGTTCTTGCCTTGGAAGGGCCGTTGTCTCACATAAGCCTTGAGAAAGATTGTAGAGGCTTTTAGGACACTGGTGACTGCACAATGGAATTTAGGTAGAGAAAGGGAGAGAAGTCTTAAGAGACAGAGAGAGAGAGAGAGAGAGAGGGAGAGGGTTGTTAAGTTTGTGTTGAAGTGTACGGGGATTGGGTGTGCTGTGTGCGGGGGAGGGAGTTTGAAATATTTGGGCAAAAGTAGTAGGAAGAGAGGTAGTTCATTTTGAATGACAAGCAGGTGTTTAGTGTCGGTGACTCCTTTCGGAATAAATTTCAAAGCACAATGAATTTCCAATGTGATGAATGGTAGTGATGTTCAGATCAAGCGATCTTTAAGAGGAATGATGTATTCTGGGTGGGAGATTAATGGCCTTATGTTTGAGTTCTTTGTTGGGCTTGGTACAAAGTGGATAGTAGGGGATAGTGTATTATGATGAATAGTTTAGTAGGGGAGTACGTCATAGCCTAACTTGGTTGGGTACCTAAAAGTGGCTTTTAAACTGGATTCATTGCTGGTTGAATTATGTCATGGTCCAAGAATAAGTTCAACACTCCAATGGTAACCAACACCCCATTCATCCATTTCTAAAGCCCCAGTACTGGGTTATACGTATTAGAGGATTTCTGATTTCACGAGGCTGATAGGAGCAGGAAAGGTGGTTTGATTTTTAATCATGTGCCACTGCTAGTTAACATTTCAACTCGGGAGTCAGAAAGATTGAGTTGTTTGCAGGATTTCTGCTCTTTGTCATAATTGTCATATTTTCTTGTTACTTTGTAGTGACAAGGCGGGTAGCTACGGCATCCAAGGCATCGGTTGTAGTCTAGTCAGTGAAATCAAAGGTGACTACTTCAACATTGTTGGTCTACCGATCCACAAACTCTGTGAACACATCCACAATAAACTCGCCAATGAGGCGTAGGAAAAGGAATACTTGATGGCAATTGTTATCTATATTGAATAAAGGACTTTGATACGAGCCGATAATTGTTTATGCGTGTTCTACTTAAATAGATTTCAGTAGTTATAAATTGGACTGTGATGTGCGATGAGTTCTGACACTGGGTGGTGCTGATTCGAACTGTTGGTTTTCCAGACGAGTTGGTCTTCTCTTCAGTTTGGCCTGACTTGAGTCGAATTCACCCAGAAGACGAGCCAACTTTGTGCTGATCTGTTCTAAGTTGGCATCGAATCGAGTCGGCTTCTCCTCAACTGTTTCACGACTTTCCTCCGCTTTGCGAAGAAGCTCTTCATCCAGAAGGTTGTCTTTACGCAACATCTCTTGACGAGCTTCCATGAGCTTCTACCTTGCCTCGGGGTACTCTGCTAGCGTCTTCCAGAGGTTGTCTTTACTTAGACAAAAGAGATTTGAGTAGCCGACGGAACGAACGTTGGCAGTCCGTCGATTTCCAGTTTTGTTTCCTAGGAGAGGAGGGAGAGTTCTAGCATTTCTGAAATCGGGCCACTGATAGTTAATTAGGCCATAGTCTATTCAAAGGCAAGCACCGTATGCTAAGTTCACTTCAAAGGGGGCATGAACTTGAATTATATCGAAGAGTAAGTGGTGTATCATCAGGGACTAGTATATTCTCAAAGGGTTGTTGAATCATTGCTTGTTAGCTTTATCAAAGATCCCATTTTATTTGAAATCGAGTACACGTATTCATTTAAGCAAAAGAAAAATGAATATTAGTGTTGGTAAACTCTGGTGAGCTCTGGTCATGTCAAAAGTGGGGTTGTGGGGGAGTACGTACTGTTGGAAGCTTGGTGTTCGTGGGCATTTAGCAAGTGAAATCTTAAAACCCGTACTGTCATAAAGGTTATAGAATGCAGTGCTCTAAGAGCTAATGAAAGAGAAATAGGTGGGACCTCAGTCACAGTGCACACGAGTGGGAAGAAGTGGCCACAGTATATATTTCTATTCCTCACCCTCATTTTGTCTTAGTTTGAACCATTTTGCCATCTCGCGTGTTCAGATGCTATACTGCTATTAAAATACACTCCATTTACTCATACGTGCGACAATATCTCTGTGGTCTTGTGATATTTTTGTATAGTTAAGGATTGGCAGCGTTCTTGTGATCACTGTACAAAGAAATTGATTGGTGAAAATCACCAATTGCATGGAACCTATGCGTCGAAATTCAGGTAACTTAATTGCCTCTCAATTTCGCATTTTTGATAAGCAATCAGTATGTATCCTTCATTCATGCTAATAGGCAATTTGATGAACTTGTGTGGGACGAATCAGTCAATTAGCATAGTGTCAGTCTTAACAGATGAGTGTGGAGATGGGGCGGGAGTTCACACTTGAGTACATTGGTACTTAGTTTTCGATAATAATTGTTTAGTTAAAGTACTTGAATTTCCTCAAATGAATAGACTTCTATAAGCTGCTAAGCTAAAGGATTAAACCACCCCAATCTTCGATAATTACAGTAAAGTGATCTATTTCAACTGTCTAAGGCTTTGATAGTTGAAGAGAGACCTGGCTCAGTTGTACATTTATTTCACACGCAAGGTAAAGAGATTTTGACACTTCTCCTCTTAGCCAAGTTCACGGCCATAGTAAACAGTAAGGTAGATCAATGTGGATTGAGTGGAGAGAATGGAATGGAAATGAAAATAGTTAGGTCATCAAGTGATTCCTCCTCCCCTCCCCCTCAAACTGCCCCATTAAATGTTCTATTCTCTCCCCCAGACTCACAATATCTTCTGAATGCAGTGGACGCTCCTCTCTCTTATCCTACTCTCTACCACCTGGATTCTCATGTCTGTCAAAAACGGTCGGAACATAGTGTGAAACCATGCAGCATAAGCAAGCAGGAAATCGATATTTCATACTCAATAGATGACATCAGTAGCTAAGCCGATTCTCGGGTGAAAGTCCGCCTAAACTTCACTCGCCTGTCAAATTAAGATGTCGAACACCTTCTCAGTACTTTCTCCAAGTCCAGTGTAACCAACATAGACTTCTCAATTCCGTGACAGTTATAGATGCAATGTCTTCCTACGAATGCGGCGTCAAGTCTGATTAGTAGCACTTGCTGAAGCAGCCTCGGCCAATTGGCTGACACAGACGAGAGAATTCAGTAACTATTGCAGAAAAAAGAGTCTATCGTGCCATACATCTTGCATCTCGTGTGATGGCAGCTGTTAGAAATACCAAAACCAAATAATCTACTATCATCGCCCATACGGAGTCGACGCCTACAAATGCTGAACCTGCTGCAAATACTCTAGAGTTGGCACAGTAAACTCAGGACGAAACGTCGTCGTTTATGAAGTCATCATTATCTCTCTTTCTACAGAAGATCCTTTTTATACCACACCGGTCTAACCCTGTCAGTAAAAAGCAACCATTCCACCAACCGACCCACAACACCCCTATCTTCATCTCTCCTCCAACCCTACTTTGTACATACCAATCTGTGGTTGACTTCTAAATCGTCTACCTTCAACAAAAGAGATGGAATGCAAGCATCAATCCTACAGGGATAATCGTGATCAGTTTGTCTACTTCTTCAAAAAAATTCATCGTCTTTCACCAAACTTCCAAACTTCAACTTCGAAGGGCAACCGCAAATCACTTCAAAACTATACTCAACACTAGTAAGTCCAAGTCCAGATTAGAGCGGACGCCGAAAGAAGAGACTATAGTCTAATGGAGGGTTCGTTTCCCAAGTCAACCAGCGAACTCCCACGAACTACAATCGGCTATATGGTATTTGTGAAACTGAATTGTATACACCTCGTCCACCCTCTTCAATTCGGCTTACCAGTTTCTCAAATGTCTAGCTCCTCCTTCCTTCTCACAGTGAATGGGGACTTTTTGGAGATCATATATGATACACTCAAAGAATGCAGGAGTCGCTGGTCTTTGTGTTGATTGCGCTTGCATCAAGACTAATTTTACAGCAGCAATCACTGTGTTGATATGCAATAAAGGCGCGAGACATGTTCATCATTGTTGGGAGGCGGTGGATGTAGTGGTAGTGGAGGTGGAGAGTGAGGATGCTTCCTCCTGTGTAGTTGAGGCGTGTTGTGTGTTGGATGAGGTTGAGGAGGAGCATGGGGGAGGTGGATGGGAGGCGTGTGGTGGTAGTGCGCGTTAGTGGGATGATCGGTTGCTTTGTGTTGGAGGTAGTGGTAGTGGTTACGGTAATGAGTTGCAGTAGGAGAATGTTGGGGTAGTGAAGAAGGCGTAATAGAAGAAGGAGAGGACGAAGAAGCAGGAGGAGAGGAAAACGGAGATAAAGAAATGGAAAAAGGTGAGTAGAGAAAGTTCGGAGATTGAATGAATGCGAATATAGAAGGGGGAGAATGTGATGAAATTGAGCCTGAAGAAGTTGGAGTGGAAAGGAAAGAGAACAGATGTGGAAGAGTTGGAGTTGGTTTTGGTGGTTGTGGTGGTTGAGGCATGAAAGCATTGGATTTGTGTACGTTGAAATCATTACTTGTGGAGAGTAAGAGGTAATGAATTCTTAGTGGTCTTTGGAGAGTAACAGTTGCATTATAACATTAATATCATCCAGTGGGCAGTAAATACGTGTCATATGCGACAGCAGCTCAAGGCACCCTCACTTTCCCATTGTATTGTATTGCTTTGTGTATCGAATGAGGTGGGTCGGTGGCACGAATTAACCAATTTGTCAGTTGATTAGTTGGCCCAGTCCAACATTGCTGTTGCTGCGCAATTGCGGAGACAAGTCGACAAATGAGGCAATTATGCTCCGTTATTGAGTTCCAGGATTATGTCTCTTTTGATAGGCTAATGATGGTATGAAAAGAAGCTTGCGAACCATGTCTGCCTTCACTGCCGATTGGTTGAATTGCTTGCCGTTTTCAATCCCACTCCACACCATATTTCAAGCGCATATCAAGTGAGCTTATGAAACCAAATAAAACGTCTGCTAACTGTGACTATCTGTCGTCCAACTTAATTCATCATAATAATACCACTTTGTCAACAAAGTTCAAACCATGTTTGCTAACTCTTGCTTCATGAATTTCAATTTACAACACATTGTATAATTCTTGTCGCGGATATGACACAAGTAAGCAGATTGGCTAACCATGGTGATGCTAGTGGTAATAGAGTTGATTGTCAGAACACAGGAGGCAAAGAGGTAAGAGGGTGAGATAGTAAATAGAAGTTTTTAAGACGCTGATGAGGCTTCCGCATAGACGACAGAGTTGGTCGATACGCAACCGATGGGCAGAGGGTGTGATGTGTAGAAGGCCAGTCTTATCGATGTTGTGCGCTCCACAAGTTGCCATGAAGCCAGTACGTATATAGGCTCCTTAAGCATAGTACTACTTTTAATTTAGTCCATCTTTTGGTAATATTCGTCTGTAATTGCTCAACGTCTATTCATGAAGTCACATTCTATTTAAAGCTTCGTGATTAGGCTGCAGTCGACAAATGAAATACTAAAAATACAAAGAAGTTGCCAAACTTCAACAGAAGAGGCCTGGGTGCTATTTCAGGACACACAACCATTGTGAACGAAGTCCTTTACGAATGACTGATAGAGTCTTTTAGTGAGTCCACAAAATTAATGTTACATTAACTACTTGAACTAATATTGCTTGATTTAAAGCGAATAGTGAGACATGCTGCTGTATGGAATTCAACTAACATGGGGTATTTGGATTCACTGAATGGTCGCGCCAACAAGTGCCTGATATCTACACGTCGTAACATCGACTAGTACCTTTGGCTACTTCTCAAAAGTGCACTTAGAACTCGTCAGCCTGTTCTACGGTCCGTCTTTTCTTCTTCATATCCAATAACAAAGATGTATTCGCTTTCTCTCTCTCTCTCTTTACGCAGTGAAAATTGCGAACTCGGGAGAGTGGGTTTTAATTAAATGGTGACTGAGATATTTACCGGCTGTCAGCCTCCTCCAATTCCAAGGATCGGATGTGGTAAATATCCCTCATGAAATGCTAGGTCGAGTTTTAAAAACGTCTATTTCAAACTACCACCAAACTGAAAACACACAACAGAGTATAGCAGTGCCTTGGGGAGGTGTTAGATAAATAGAGTGGGGGCGATTTAGAATAACCTTGTAACTGATATCGTCATTACCATGGTGAATCTCACAGCTCCACACAACATTCCTCACCCGTTAGTGAAAATTTGATTGATTTTGAATTGAGGTCAGTTGCATTCATCCTTGGGCAAAATAGAATACCTCATTAGTTATTTACTCGTTTTGACAAATAAAATTGTGGAAATTGTACCACGAGTTCGTAATGCACGAAGTTATCAAGTCGACTCGTCAACATCAACAGTTAACATCCAAATTTCGAACTCATTCCACCGTAGAAAAATTGAACCACCTGCTACTTTAAATTATATCACATTTGCTTACTAAAAGTGTCTCTATTACCGATACTAATGCAACTGCAAGCCTCCTCTCAGCCACTCCCAATTTCAGATGCATAGCAACCACTGTCAAGTCTACCACCACCGCCACCACCACAAACACAAACTCAACCAGCAGCAGCGACAACTGCAGACCCTTTAGTCCTCTGCCAACTTCGACTCCCATACGTGCTATTCCACCACTCACTTCACAACCACGTGACTTTTTACCTCCACACTATCCTCTCCACGTTCGCCTCAATTCCACTTGCCAATCAACTACTGGGCATCAACCAATGCCCGAGTTCAAACCACCTTGCACTTGAAGTCGTATTTCGCAGACTAAAAATAAGTGTTCACTACTTGTTCGTTCACGATTTCATTCCATGCGTCCTATGAAAAGCCGCACTATTTCTGAGACGAAGTAAAATCATATTCTAATGATAAGGTAAGTTTCAAATGTGTAGTTGAGACATAGTGTACGTGACTGTGGTTCTTACAATTTAAGTGACAATCAAGCTCCAACTACCGAATGTCACTTGTCTCTTGCGATTCTGCTCCACTATGTGTCTGTGTCACCTCGAAGACGTGGGGTCATATAGTCTCCATGCCAACGCTTGCTTCTCACAACCTCATCGCGAGCTATTGGTGACATGTTGGAGGAAACGTGAACTTCTCTAAGTTAGCAGAGTCAATGAAGTCGGGTGCACACAGGACAGAATTTTTAAATTGAAGGCACTCTATTCTAATTCATTGTTTCCACTTCTTGGTATGGAGTGCTTCGAATTCCTCTTCCCAACAGTCACGTTTGCCTGTTCTTTCATTAGGATCGGTGGAAGTGCACTGCCCTTCTTTGTGAACCCTCTACACGACAAGATCAAGAATGAGGAGAGTGAAATAGGGATTTGTAGCTCGAATCTCTTTAGCATCGGTGGTGTTTCTTCGCAGTTGCCAGACTTGCGAGACATCATGATGGACATGTCTCGTGGTGTTATTGCACACTCGGAGCATAGGAACTAGGCCAGTGGAGAAAACATTAGTTCTTGCGATAAAGGTGCTCCTGCTGCGAATGTAATCAACACCAAGACCAACAACTTCTGCATTTTTGAGAACGAGGAACATTGAGTGTGTGGTTGATAGCCTCAAAAAAGTCCTCCTTCATTGTGAGAAGGAAGGAGGCGCTAAACATTTGAGGAACTGGTGGGCCTAATTGACGAGAGTGGGTGGATTGTATAAAATTCAGTTACACATGTAGCAAATAGTCGACAGTAGTTTGTGGGGGTTCGCCTGGTTGGCCTGATTAACGAGGTGTCCAATGACCCATAGTCTCTTCTTTCGGAGTCTACTCAGAGCTAGACTTAGATTTACCACTGACTGCATGGAGTCTGCAAGGAGTCTGCCATTGTTGAGTTTCCTCGAAAGTGCTGCTTCTTGAATATGATGTTTGGAATTTTGGTGGGAGTCGATGGAGTTTGTGAAGACATAGGTATTGATGTTAGTACTCTGCCTCTTAACAGACTGCATACTCTGTAACGTGGCTTCATTCCACCCACATATCTAGCTGATGACACTCAACTAGATTTCATATGTATGCGTTCTCATCGATCCTCCACCACTAAGTGTATATGAAAATCTCACCTCCAATTGAGACATGCTGCAACTCTATTTGCCTCATCTCCTGTCACACTGACATCAGATGGCATGGATGTCGTGTCATCACATCACTCCACTTTTACTTCAATAATTATTCCAATTTGTCACAGAAAACATGCCATGTGACCTGGATAGTGCATATAGCATACTCTAGTCAACTGCCACTATGCTTAGTCATTAAATTGGATCAAAATCGCTCTACTCTGCTGGACTGAGGTGATTCCCTACACTTTGCCACACTTGATCGGCTAGTCACTCCAATTTCATCTACGCAGGCATCTCATTGAACAACTACAATAGAAATATCAAAGCTGGACAAACAAATGAAGGTTCTAGCAAATCTGTGGTTTTCTAAGATTTTAATACTTTCTGAGATGTCAACCACATTGTCTATTACAGTTGACGCTTATGCTAAATTCTACCGTTTTTTTCACTGGGTAGTTAGAATCTTAGAAAATAGACCTGGAAGCTGTCGCCTACTCATTTTTATGGCAAATGATGAAGTGCTGCTGATAGAGGGTGAAATTCATGTTGACATTATTGTCTGACCCAACTTGCATAAAGTCTCAGCATTACTTAAGATTGGAGGGATGCTTCTACATACTACCTATCACAGATGCCAAAGCCATTCTGAACAGGACACTGTTCACTCGATTTCCCTTTTGGTCGATTGCAACAGAAAAGATTGATTAGGCAATCCTTAAATCCGCTAGCCGGTTAAAATTTTTGACTTTCAAATAATTTTTATCTGAAGCAATACGTATTAGTTGTAATGGTCTGATGGACTCTGTAGTACAGTCAAATATTTATCGTAAGACGACTGTGGTGAAACTCACCACTTTGTGGGTGTAATTTGACTCAGTCATCTAAGTCATGTGTGTCAAGACAATTTGAGTGACTATAATTATTTTGAATGCTCTATTCAAGTCACATTCTAGAATTGGAAACAATAAGATTTTCAATTTTAATGCATTACCGAGTGACAACAAAAGAATCCAGTTTATAATAAAAACTAAGTTACATATGTCACTGAACTGACAAAAGTATTTAATTTATTTCAAATAGAAGAAAGTGCAGTGAATTTGGACTGTCCAAAGCGAATAATTCAATAAAGAAAAAAGTTAATCAAATTCATCTACTCTGCGTTGCGGCGCCGTTTATCCCTTGTATTCGTTATGAAAAAGTACTATTGACGCAGTTATTACCAGTTCAGAAGCAACAGTAAGAATTAAAACTGCAATGCCACCTGTTGACTTGAAGAAGCTAACATAATAAAAGATTGAATTGAGGAAAATGGCAACAACAGCCGTATTTGCAACCTATATCGAAGGAAGTTAATAAATGCATTAAATTAACATACAGTGTATAGACAGATTGTATTTCTCAGTTTTAATCCAATAAGTAGAGGGAGAATCACAATAAAATGAGGTATCCCATACACAATCATCCCCGGTTGTGAATCTAAGAAGTCTCCGTCAACCTCACCGATGCTGCCTCGGATAACCCAATACAGGCCACATGCCTAAAAGGACAAGTTTAGTATTAACAGTGGGAAGTTGTGAACTCACGCATAATACAACTCCGAAGGCAATTGAACTAACTCCTGCAATTACCATTGCTTTACTCATGGCGCTAATTGCTGATAGTTGTAAAAAAATCACAAATGCACACAACCTTGTTTACTATTTATACTCAAAAATTGGCAAGGCGGTGATGACCTCAAGTGGGTTTCAACGGTGACAAAGTTTCTAAGTTAACGCATAATTTTTAAAAGAAGAATCCAGAAACCTGAAAGGTGAAGTTAAGGAAAGCTGCAACAAGAGCCTTATTTGTCATCTACATCGAAGTAAAGTAATAAGTGAATTACGGTGTGTAGAAAGATTTTATTTCTCAACTTTATTCCAATAAGCAGAGAGAAAATCGTAAAACAGTGAAATGCTCCATACACAATCATCCACGGTTGCGAATATACGACGTCTCCGTCAACCTCACCGCTACTGTCTCGGTTAACCCATTACAGGCCACATGCCTAAAAGGACAAGTTTATTGATAACAGTTGGAAGTTGAGAACTCATACATAATACAACTCCGAAGATGAATATACTAATTTGGGCTGATACTGTTAGCTTACTCATGGCTCAAATTTTTGATAATTAGAAAGAACACAGCCTGGACTCCACATTGTTTACTATTTACACTAAAAAATGAGAAGGTTGCTGATGACCCCAGAGAAGTTTAAACGGACTCCAACTGTGTTTTTGTGAGAGAAATACGGAATGTGGCGGTAAATGTAAATTAACGTGCAACATGACTTGCTTTCACAGACGTACTTTCTTGCATCAGGTGGACCAAGGAGCGAACAGGTTGGCAGACCATTGCAGTGGGTGATAGAAGTTCCAATGTGAGGGAACAGAACTATTATTGGTGATCTTAATAAGTCAGATTAGGAAGTTCCTCACGTACTGAATGTACTATTAGAACTTTACGAATTTGTCCAGATCTTTTTTTCGATTTTATGAAGGTGCTGGTGACGTAAATTTACATATTACAGTTAGCTTGAATGTAGAAATTAAGGAGAGTTGGGGTGGTGGATGGGCGGAGGGGGCTATTTCATCTGTCCAAAGGTTAGGTCAGTACACTTCACTCAATACATACTAACTTCCTCAATACTATAGCAAGCCCACTTTGCTTCAGCCAACTCGAGATTGAAATTCAAATTTGCTAGATTTGTAACAACTCCACTGATCTCCGATTGATTTCTTCATCTTTCACCGTTTCATCTTAGCCGTATCAATTATCGCCTAGTTAATTTATTGATTATCGATCTGCCCAAGCAACTCAGAGGTCTAACAGACACTAGTCTTGAGCTCACTTTCTTATTGAAAATATTTGCTCTTGGCAAACCAATTATGCCATGTGAGTTACTCACAATTCGACAATCTCAGTGAAGCGTTAGTCTATACTCTGGGTGAGACATACTTACAGCACCTCTTCAACTAATGTGATTTTTGGCAGGATCAGGCCAAAATTGCCGATTTAGGCACGCTAGAACCTTAACCCGTTTGCACTGAAATTAATGTTAATAAGTACACCCAGGAAATATAGGAAAATCTGTTGTTGCTTTTGAAACTAATTTGTCAGTATGTTATGCACACTGAGGACCTTCTATTAACATTATTTAAAACCACGATTTTTACTGATTAAATTCATTTGATCCCTACCACTAAGAGGGTGACAAGTGCACTATTAAGAGAGTGCTCGGCCACATTCAACCAGAATGACTAAATAGCTAGTATTATCGAAACTGAGATTATGAGTCTTTTGACCTCGAGATTTAAAATGTCAACCAAATGAATGAGCAATCATATAAATGTGTCTGAATGTGTGAGGTTGATAAACGAGGATCATGTGCATTTCAACCATTCAAAGCATCACGTCCACAGGACTATAACTGAATCCAATTGCATCACCTATTGCCATGTAAACACTGCATGCCTACGTGTTCCTTATCTAATTGCCTCAGGTTTCATATTTACTCCATAAGCCTAACTAACTAATTCTATAGGGATGAGAATACAGCACAACTACCTGATTTCACACATACGATCATGTGCTTGATGCCTAGCTCGCCTGCCTAAGTGAAGGTGGCCTCTCCGAAGGACAAACATATCCCACTATCTGACAATTCTAAGCCCTCAGTGGGGTTGAACTCATTGACTGGCTTCAATCTAGGAAGGAGGAAATTAAAGAAAACTATGGGCTTTATCACATCCTATCGATTTGTAGGGGACAATTGTTTTTCATTCGATATCAAATGGGTTTAGTAGCATAACGTCAAAGCATCTATTTCATTTTAGCTACTACTGAAGGATACTCAGTCAACCTAGCTCAAATCACTTCTTTACGCAATCATAGCACATGTTAATCTAATTCATCTAATTTCAGATAAAAGCTCGTCACTGGGACATTTGTTATTGGCCGAGAGGCACTTGCCTTCGAAATCCTAATTGGGTAACTGAACAAATGGAAGAGAAATGTGATTGGATGGCAAAAACTAGTTGTAAGTACGTGTTTAGCGTATGGCGTGCAGACAACTACGATTCACTTTTATTTTCCACCGTAGCAGTGCTACATCCTGACAGCTCGAATTTGACATTTTACACATTACCGAGATGCTTCAAGAGGAGGCTCCAAAGCGTGTCAATGTTGACGAAGTGTTGGAGAAAATAACTGGTCCCCGAGGGTTATGGCAAAACGCCATTCTTCTGGTTGTTTGTGTTTCAATGTCGGTTCCTGTTCTTTTCCCAGTTTTCTCGAACGCCGTGCCTCAATACCGATGTGCATTAAATGAGTCGGGCGAGAACAACTTGGCTAATAAGTTAGTTGTAGGTGGAGAATTTGGAAATGAAACAAGGCATCTTACATTTGATGAAGCAGCCAGAATAGTTGGGCCCTGGTTTGCCAAAGATGAAGACGTCACTGTCAATCGACACTCATATGGATGCTCACGATACAAAAATCCTAATTTAACTGGATCAAATGGAAATGGTGATGATATGTTAACCGAGTGGTGTGTAGATGGATATGTCTATGAGCCGAGGGAAAGTCAGTATCCGAGCACGATAGTTGCCGAGTGGGACCTGGTGTGTGAAGATTCCTGGAAGAATCCTTTCTCCACTTTTGTCTATATGTTTGGAATGATGATGGGCTTTTTGTCAGGAGGTTTTCTGAGTGGTCTGCTAGGTCGGAAGGGAGCTCTTTACTTGGCAACCATTTTTGAATGTGCTTTCGGTCTCGCAGTTACATTCGCCCCAACTTATGAGTGGTATATTGCACTGCGGTTCTTCCTGGCAGGTGCATGTACCATTAAAGTAGCATCAGTGTCTGTGATGATGGTGGAAATTACAACTGCTCGTTATCGTGCATTCTTCTCTGCCATATTCGCCTTATTTTTTCAGTGTATTTATCGTATAGTGCATGCTCTATGCGCGATGTTTATTCACGAGTGGCGGTATCTTCATCTGGTGATAATGATACCTGGATTCATTGGTCTGTTTACCATTCTCGGGATGCCAGAATCGCCCCGATGGCTTGTCTCCCAAGACAAGGATAGAACGGCCCTTGAAATACTCTATAAAGCATATAAGGTCAATTCGACTTGCAAAAGTGGACGGCGATTGACATTTGAAGAGTTTCTTGAAGAGACGGGTCATCCTGACGTCAAGGATGGTCCCAAGAAGCCGAAGAAGGCATTCAAACTGACTGACCTTTTGAGGGGCTTCGGCAGAGGCTTTGCTGCACCCTACCAGAACACTGATATCGCGAAGAGGTCGGTAATTTCCACACTGCTTTTCACTGGTCAAATGTGTGCCTTCTTCGGAATGCTCTTTTACACCCAGGTCATTCGAGGCTCAGTGTACTATGTCTCCATATTGAACGCTCTAACTTCACTTCCCGGAACTCTGATTTCAACACTTCTTTATTGGAGACTTAAAAGTCGTAAAAAGCCTCTCTTAGTTCTCTACGCTATGTCAGTTGCAATCCTTCTCATCGGTGGTCTCTACACCGTGGTGGGTAAGCCCGAGTCGGAAATCCCCTTGATCGTGTGCTGCAACATTACTTTAGTTTTGCTTGGAGCCTCTTTGAACATGATTTTCATATACACGCCTGAATTATTCCCCTCCAGTATTCGGAGCCAAGGATTTGGGAGTGCGACTGGTTTTGGAAGAGTCGGTAGCATGCTGTGCAGTTTTATTAATCAACTTGATTTGCAGGTGGGTCATGGTGTCCCCGTGATAATCTATGCAGGTGTTCTGGTGCTCCAATTTGCTCTGACCTGCTGTTTGCCAGATACTGATGGTGAGAACCTTGCAGATGTTGTCCAATGTGAAGGGGATAAGTGAAATCTCTGAGTGGAGTTCGCGCCAGCTATCTCGAGTGCTGTTGGTATTTTCTTAAAATTTACTATTCGCCAATTTTGATCCTTTCAGTAGTGACAGTATGTGACATTTTGTCTATCTAATTAAGTGAACTTTATAAATGTACTATTTCCTTACTGCTTTTTTAACTTTGAGTACCAATTTATTATCGTTCATGCCTTTGTTTTGAATGCATACCTTTTAGAGTATGATTTCTGTATTACCCCATTAATGTGGCTGTTTTGGTATGTAATGGTGTATTTGTAATGTGCAATTTGGTGCTTTCAAATAAAAAGGTCTTTTGATGGGTGTGCTGTTGCTTGGTTGTCGATTTTCAGCACCCAGTATGAAGAAGGAAATCTTTCCAATTGGACATTGTACAAGTGGTTTTGGTTGAAGCTGAGGAGTCTGGCTAGTTCATAGCTACTCTCCCAAATGATGTTTGGAAGTGCCACTTTAGGTAACCTTGTTCGGCCTCTGCATGACATAGCAGATGCTTCTCGGCGGATGAGGATTTGGATGTCTTTGACAAGAGCACACTGCTTACCTGATCTAGAAGCAGTCTGCACTCAGAGGCATGCACGGTTAAGCATGCTTTATATACTCTGTGTGTCGAGTGACTTGGTCACCAAACTATCCAAACAGGAGGACACATTTGCTCAATATTGCCGAGTCAAGTTTGGTTGGAGGGTTATGGAGTGTACAACGGTATTAAGGCCAAACTAAGAAGCCTCGCTCTCAAGGTGAGCCGGTAAACAGCGATTAGTAGTCATTCAAGTTTACTTTGTTCAGAGTTTGCAATAGGAAGGAGTAATGTTAAGATGGAACTCTGTTGGAGTCTGCTATTGTGATACAATAGAATGAACAATGAGATGTAAGTTGTGTCCTTTAATTTCTGGGGGAATAGTCTCAACTTCTAAACGATTCTCTCAAACTTCACAGCTCTCATCGTTTGGGTGCTTTCTAAGAATGGTGATCTTAGAAGCCTCTCAAGTAGGCACGAATTCCGAAATAGTCGAAATGGAATGCCATTTTGACCCAGTAATGGTCCAGTGTTTGAATGGCACGATTTATACATTTTTTTAATAATATAAATTATATATATATATACATATATATAATATAAACGAAAGGAAGGACTGGTTTACTAGGCTCTCAAGGGTTAAATCATTTCCTTGTTCTAGTGAATTGATTTGCATTATCTGATGCAAAAGTAGAGATATATTAAGGCATTCATTTCCTTGTAACATTAATTTATTTATATCAGATGGCAGGCTTTATGATAGTTATCATTAGCCCTTTAGTTCACTTCGGGCTTCACAGAGGGGGTAAACGTCAAAGGCACAAAAAGCAGAGAGGTGGAACAGAAGAGTGATTAACACATGTAAAAGAGACAAACACAAAGGTAGAGAAATAGGCAAGGTAAGTTGAGTACTGTGGAAGTGGCCGAATATGACATACGGTCAGGTGGGTCATGATAGTTTGAAGTCAACGGCCGGTTCATAGACTTTTTTTGCCTTATGAGTATACGTTGCTCAGGGTGGTAAGTCTGTCGTACACCCCACAGTCTAATTTTAACATCTTAAAACAATTAAGAAATACCTACGTTTTGTGAGATATCGACCCAACTTTAAATTTTAGTTATGCTACTTGTAGGAAAGTTTTTCCGTGTTTCTCTTAACATTTGTTCATGGCAATTAAGGAACCCTCGTCATCCCACACACCACTGTGGATTGAGTAAATAGCTGGAATTACTGGCATATCTGTGTTTGGATTCCAGAATTTCGAACACTGACCAGTGTTTCTCATTGAGATGATATTGTGCCACTGAGATAGCCTCAATAATAAGAAACTTGCAATAAAAATGGGATGGTTACGCATATAATCACCAAATTCAACTAACTTGTCAGATAAAGTACATTAAATCAATCAGCACACTGTACCTTTAATACGGACCACTCGGAAGTGTCTTGAGTCGCTTCTACCCAAATAAGGTGCGAAAAAGTGGTGTGACTGTAGTTTAATAGACGACCAATGAAACTCAAGGGGACCTTTCAGAATGTATTCTGAGTTAAAAGATGGCACAAATCCTAGTCAATTAAGGACACCGCCGCAGATAAGACTAGTTCACATTAGTACGTTTCAATAACTCCTGACCAGTCATGGGAGTGAACGTGGCCACACTTGCTAATATCCAGGGCTTTTCGTACTTTTCTCTACTTTTCCTACTAACCATTTAACATTTATGCAAAGTTTGGTCAATGCAAATTAGGTAGACAAAGCGCAACTGCAATTTAATTAGCAATACAGAAAATTACTGGCTTCTGTTCCAAGTAGATTCTAGAATGCTCCTTTGCATGCCACTTGACCGATTCATTTCCATTTAAATTGATTAAGACTATGTGTTCTCCTTTACAAATTGATGGCTTCGAATAATTAAGTGGCGTTTTACAACAAACATTTACCCTCATAGTTTTACACCACTACTAATGTATGTTGCAGTTAGGCACAGTGCTCACAACCATATTCATCAACTAATCGAATTTAAATGTGCCGAACCGGGTGATTATGCATGTTATCAAGACTACAATGTAATTATGACTAGCTAGTAAATGTATCCTTTTGACGAGAGTAATGTTTCATCCTTCCTACTTTCATTGAATTGGCTGAAATACCTTCGCCATAATAAAGAGAACTCCACTTTTTTTCTTCGGCTTGTAGGTGGTAAAATTGAGAATCATTTGGCAATAATTGATTATTTATTGTTCTATCACATTTCACCTTACTCTGCAAACTACTTATTTCCCCTTTTTGACGTGTATTGATGAAGCCTGTGCGTTGGTTCTTATCAACCTTGACTTCTATTTCAAATAAACGTCAAGGACCCCACATTCCATCTAGACTTGTCATTTCCATATCAAAACTGGGCGGGAATGAGAACTTATTTCGCTTTGATGTTTATTTGCAGGAAAGAAGTGTCTGTATGTAACTCGTGAATAGGATGAATGTTAGAGTCACAGTCACCACAATGACAACTCCAATTCTCTTGATGACGATAGCAGTATCCCGAGTACGTACACTGAGAACTATCTGCTTCAGTGATTCAGCTGGAAATCAAGAAACTAGCGTAACCACTTCGCTGGAACAGTACTGGTGGACGTTTGAGAAAAAACTGACTTTTACAAACTGTCTTGAAATGGCTGAACCCTGTGATAAATGATCGATAGCAAGATTTTGCAAATGTTAAAGTTGAAGTAAGTATCAGTGAATGCCACTCATAGTATTCGAGTTAGGCGAATCCCTTGAGACACTGCATTTTTCTAAAATGGGAAATCATGAGGAGATCACCCATTAGATTACTCGAATTTATCAAAGTAAAAAAGCTGGAATGAATAGTTCGATTGAAAAGGTCAAATGTGCAGTATTTTGATTGCCTCTCAAACATTGGCCCAACATTTGGACTACGAAAAGAAGGAATTCAGTTCAAGTCAAGTGCTATGGTGCACTTAAAACGAGCACTAGAGCATTTTAAAAATGAACTATGATATTAGCACTAATGCTACTTTAGATGGTCGGAGACTTTCATCATGGATACATCCTCACAACTCCACTACCGTTGGCTGGGTTTGATATCTCTCACTGTACTTTACAATTGTGTCATTCTGCCGATGCGAACAGCCTTCACACAATTTCACGCCCTCTCACCACCTACCTGGATGTTCTTTGACTACTGCATCGACCTCCTCTACATCCTGGATATCTGGATCGGAAGCAGAACAGGTGGGTTAGTCGTAAATCTCAGCACACCTTCATCATAACACTTGCTTTAGTAAGTACATGATCATAATGCTGGCGGTCATCGAAATTATCCATCAGCTCTCTTTTATGGCAAAGTAGAATCCCTACTACTTGAAGCAAAAACGCTCAACCACTCATTATTTGCATACATAGGGGACGTTTAACATTTGAAGTGCATTTTAAGGTGACAAGATCTCTGTTACTCAATTGAACTCTACATTGTAAATATTGGGTATTGCCTAAACTCGAGGATAGGTGTTGGAGAGAAGTGAGATAGTTGGGTTAGGGCTTGAATGGAGAGGCGGCAAAAGACAGGAGGAAAATTGAAGAAGACAAGGTTCACATCTCATCTGAATTCATTATTCTCCTCCACAGTTGATTGGGATCTTGGACTTGTTCAAAGTGGCCCATTTTCTTGCTGGGATCATTGGATCTTTAAAGTCCTTTCAGTTGTCTATGTCTACAGAGCAAAATTCGTATGTATCTTGTGCAAAAAGAGGAAGAACGCCAAAGGACCTGTTTGCATCTTTGTTAGGCTGCAATATCTGTCAAATTAAAGGGCAAACTTTGCGAGAAATTGAGCCGGTAAATCGTGAAGGTTCATTTTAGTGGCAATCATTGTTCTCCTATACTTTTATTTAATTTCAAATAAAAGTATGAATTTGGGGAAAATAATTTGGCATTAGTATGTAGTTCCTTGTAGCAGGTAGTACTTTTCTCTTCTTCACTTCAGGACTGCATACCAATTGCATTCCAACTCATTTCCCCGATGATTCGAATAGTTGATTGAAAATACAACCAAGACTGTTGTCTTTAAACAATGCATGTGATTAGTAAGGTCTGAATTAGAAAGAGTTCAAGGGTGGAATGTGATGGGTAACAATGACGTGTAGAGGAATTCATCACGATTTGGGGCAAAGCAGTGGACTTACTTCTAATTGTCCTTTATCGGTCGAGTTCATCGGTCAATTAGCCATTGCGAGGCCCGTATCATAAATCCTTTGTAGTGTCTGTAATTGCCGAAGAGCGTGCACTCTTGGAAGGTCATGAGTTGAAAAACTGAGTGGTGGCCATCACATGCATTGTCACAGATGTTTTGCACATAGGTTATTAACGTATTTGTCGATGCAGAACATGGCCACATTGCCTTCTACATAGTAGGAGATGATGTGGTGATAAAAGTGAAATGAGGAATTCGGTTTTAAAAATACTCACATAGTCACATTCGCCTTTGATTCCTCTATCTTGAATTGTCACTCTCCTAAATTGCAATCAGAAGTTCACAGAATTTCCCTTCTTGTATATCATGCGAGGTTCTAAGAGTGGGACGCGAATAGGAAGGACTTTGTGACCTCTATTGGCGCTTAATTCATGCTAAGTTTGCTGATAATTGGGCACATTTTCGGTGCTCCAAATGCATTTGCTTTCAACACTTTGACATAGCGATTGCTCAAATTCACTCAATTCATGCTAAATATCTTCTAACAGAACTTGATATTCATGGTCTTCCAAATAACTTAGGAAGAAATGTGCTGTTGTGGGAGTGTGGGTATTATTTGTAAGGCAGTAAAAATCGAGTACGCTCATCAAGCAGAGCAGAATAGCACCATTTCATGAACCAACGAATTGGTGTAAAATGCATGAGATGAGCATTTATGAAAGGGATTTCGTTTGGAATTGGGAGTAAACTTAGATAGTCGTCTACACTTTCCTAATCCACTTGAGACTCCATTCTGGAGCCTGTGTAATTGAGAGCTAGAGGCCAGTTTGGGACAGACACAGCAGCTATCTAGTTAAATTCGTTGAGTTACTCCTCCATCACTCCTGGTCAAAGGATATACTTGGATTGGATTTTAAAGTGTGTCATGTAGACAAATAATCACTGTTATGTCATTAAGACTAGATTGCAAACTCTACCTTGGTCCATTACCACTGTAGTTCACAGTTTAACAAAATATTTCTGGTCAAATGTTTGAATTTATGTTAAAAGTGGGATAAGGAGACTTGATGTGCAGATGTTTAATCACTCGTGAATCAATATAAAATGTCAATGCAAACACTGTTTAACGGTAAAGCAAACAGGTGTGTGAATGTAAATTAAAATCGATTAGGAGTTCACATCAATACAGAGCCTAATTTTAGCACGAACTCTTGCAAATATTCAAGAGGGAATCTGTTGCTCTACTGATTAACTTGCCAATAGCAGCTATTCATCCATCTCTCCAACTCTTACGCATGACTAATCAGCCAATCTCTCCATGAAACTGTGCCAGTCCACTCGACAGTTAATTGCATTCTTCACACTCACGCATGTCTTGTCTGCTTACTAATGATCGTAAATCGTCAGAAACGGGCATTTGAGTGTTTCTAATTCCCATACAAAAGCCTACTCATTTCCTAACTCTTACATTTCAGCAAATACTTCGGTCATACACAATACTTAACTATATTTTCCTCAAATTTCACTAGTCTAGAAAATATCATTAAACTGTGTGGACTTTCCTTTTCATTAATGTGGACTCGTGCACAGTTATTTTTCATCTCTGATAAGACAAAGACCAACTCGTCTTATTTTTGAAACGTCTTCAATTGAAACCCATGTGAGTGGTCCAAAACTCTGCCTTCAATAGTCCATGAATAAGAATTAGATTGTAGTGGCCGAGATTAGAGATAGAACTTACACGAAGAGTTGCATAAGCTCAGGTGTATTGAATAAACCACGATGAGGATGCGAGAGACTAAGGGAGAGATGATGTAAGTGTAGATGACTGACGAGCATGTAGCAGTGTACGTATATGCAAGCGAAAACAAGAGGAGAGTTTAAATGAGACAACTGGGTAAGGATGAAAGTAAGGATTTGGGTGTGGAGGTACTTTAGTAGGAACGGGAATTACTGAAAATAGAGAGCCAATAATCTCGTGCAGACATGGCAGATAGTTGTTTGAGTCATACGTGGATAAAGTCGGAAACGGACGTATTTGCTGCAGTTCCTGTTGTATTCTGGATAGATTGCAAAAATTTTGCAGAAGACCGAGGATGAAATCTGATGAATTGCAAGGGACAAAACTAGATGCCTATCTAGTACTACTCTCTCCCAACACCATCTCCAACCTCAAAACCAACCACTCATTTGTACCTTCACTCAAATGAGTTTAATTTTAACAGTGTTCATTTATCATTACATACCGATTAGAGGAACTTGAGATATTTAAGGAAACCTATTACATACTTAAACACATATACTACTAGAAGAAATTTTTATTCTCTGGTCTACTCTCAACATTTCTTCAACAAATAAGAACCAAATTCCCTTCCTGTTTCCATACTGACAAGAGACACTATGTAATTACAACAGTTTGTTTAAGCCTTTAACGATTGACTTTTACTTTCAGTGGTATACATGCATCTATCAAAACGTACAGTGTGCTCTCCTTTGAGTTATTAGCTCTTTATTAAATTGCTATATCGCTGACTTTTCTAGACTTATTCTATTCTGCTTTTAGATTGTTAGGTAATGACTTTCTAGGGAAAACATTTCACTTCATTAATAGCTCATTTGAACTTACAATTGGTTGTAAGCTAGCTCAATTAATTATTGCTTCTAGAACCTTTATTTAAAGTGCTTAACAGCGCTTAACATTTGTGAAATATTGCATAAATTGGCTGCATCGACATTTATGACGAATAGTAGGTGACTGAAACACATCTACTATATCTTTCTTTGTTATTCGTGACTTTGATAACGTCAGGTAAAATATCGATCAGGTTTGTTCGTTGACGATAGTGAAAAATGGATATGAATCGGTGTAAAATAAACATGGTTGATTCAATATTTGAACATAGAGAAAATGGTCAAGGTTTATCAGTTATGACACATTCAATTAAATGGCATGTTACCATCATGAATGAATAAAATGGCAGGTCTCAATTCAAAAATATTTGCAGGTGTTTAGACGACGGAGTACCAGAATCACATAGTCAGAGCACTGAACAAAATATAAGTGGTTAAAACTAATTCAATTTGATCAAGAATTTAAAATTAGGATTTATTAAAAACTTTATGAAATTCAATTATATATGTCTACTTACCCTATTCTACACGAATTCAGTAACTGTTCATCAAGGACAATAAATAATCTTGTAAAATTTTGAGATGTTGTAACACATATTAGTCAATTACTTTATTTATAGATTTAAAAATTAAGAATTTCCAAAGTTATAGTCGGCACTACAGTAATGGTTGTTTCGAACTTAAGCTTCGTTGGGTCTATTGAGCTTAAACCGTACCATGTCTTCTATTCGAATTTTTTTGGCTTCGTTGGGTATCAGGAGTGCGGTTGATCACTCACGAAATAGACTGTAGTTATTAAATATATGCCTTGCAGTAAGAATTTTTGTCGCCATCGATTCCTGTTACTATTTTATCGTGAAGGCTAAAATGTGTATTTCTTTATTATAATACTGAATCCATTTGTCAGGAGTTAAACTGCGTAAAGGATCATAACGCAAACTTTTGGCCTTGATCAGATGTTGCATTTCCCAGCATTAATCTATGATGAAAATAACCGTTGATTATTGTTGGAATCGAGATATATGCATTTATAATATTTGTGAATTCTGGAGATTTACTAAATGATTTTAACGTCCATTTTATTCGTGTCAGAATGCTAACTGCCCTGCAGAACAAATTGGCGAAATATTCCATCGTTTTGGCCAGCACTTCCCCTCGTCGAAAAGAAATTCTGTCCACATGTGTTAGTAATCTCAATCTTGATAAACAATAAGGTCTCTCCTTAGGGATTAAAATTTACCGCGTTTGATCCCAAGGCACCCGAAGATCTGAATCCTGCGGAATTCCCTACGATCAGTGTTTTTGTTGAAGCGCTAGCTAGATTGAAAGCGGAGCATGCTATTAGAAGACTTACACAGGTAAAATTTCAATCTTCTTACTACTGCGTTAGTCGGCTGATATCATAATTGCTGCTGATACAGTAGTTGCATTTGAAGACCGGATACTGGGCAAGCCTGTCGATGCTGAAGATGCCATTAGGACTCTCACTGCGTAGCTCATCCCTCTTTCTTTATTTGATTTTATATTATAGGTTGTCAGGGAAATTTCACTCCGTCTACACTGGAGTCTGTGTTGTGTGGATGGGAAATGAACCAGAATTCTGCTGTTTCAGTGAGTGCACCGAAGTCAAAATGGCGAAGTTGAGTAAGGGCGTTGTGGAAGGATATGTGAAAACTGGTGAACCTCTGTAAGTCGTAATTTATTTTTCCGTTAATTATTTTTATTTGAAATATTACATTTGATACCATTACACACTTTTCTCAAGTTGACTCAATGGCGGATATTGAGTTACCACCGGTTAGGATGTAATGCTCTTTCTCATATATTGTACAGGTTAGAAAGTGATTCCGCTACTTCAATTACTCTTGTCTTTTATGTATCTCTTTGCACTTGGCTCTTGTGGCTCATTCTTCTTTGGAAAATCTTACCTTCCATCCTTGGTGATTTGAAAGTGAGCTGTAAATAGGAAGTCGTTCAGATATCTGGCCGGCTAATCTCAAAAGGAAGTGGAGTGCTAAACCGTGTTCCTAATGCTGTATTGAATTCTCCGCAACAATTCCGAAGGACGCCAATTTTTGTTTATGAGTCTGCCCTGTCCTGTCACATGACAACTATTCGTTGGTATAATGCATGACTAACAAAGGCCGTAAAACAGACAACTCAGCTGTGTGTGTATGTATTCGGTCTGTTTCACATAGTGTCGTTTCCACTCAATGTGCTGCTGCTCCCCTAACTTTGCAATTCGTAGTTTATCTCCATATCTTGCTCCCGCTTCTTACAGGGGTTCGAAATATCATTTGCTTTCGACTGAAACCTTGATGTTCTTGCCTTGGAAGGGCCGTTGTCTCACATAAGCCTTGAGAAAGATTGTAGAGGCTTTTAGGACACTGGTGACTGCACAATGGAATTTAGGTAGAGAAAGGGAGAGAAGTCTTAAGAGACAGAGAGAGAGAGAGAGAGAGAGGGAGAGGGTTGTTAAGTTTGTGTTGAAGTGTACGGGGATTGGGTGTGCTGTGTGCGGGGGAGGGAGTTTGAAATATTTGGGCAAAAGTAGTAGGAAGAGAGGTAGTTCATTTTGAATGACAAGCAGGTGTTTAGTGTCGGTGACTCCTTTCGGAATAAATTTCAAAGCACAATGAATTTCCAATGTGATGAATGGTAGTGATGTTCAGATCAAGCGATCTTTAAGAGGAATGATGTATTCTGGGTGGGAGATTAATGGCCTTATGTTTGAGTTCTTTGTTGGGCTTGGTACAAAGTGGATAGTAGGGGATAGTGTATTATGATGAATAGTTTAGTAGGGGAGTACGTCATAGCCTAACTTGGTTGGGTACCTAAAAGTGGCTTTTAAACTGGATTCATTGCTGGTTGAATTATGTCATGGTCCAAGAATAAGTTCAACACTCCAATGGTAACCAACACCCCATTCATCCATTTCTAAAGCCCCAGTACTGGGTTATACGTATTAGAGGATTTCTGATTTCACGAGGCTGATAGGAGCAGGAAAGGTGGTTTGATTTTTAATCATGTGCCACTGCTAGTTAACATTTCAACTCGGGAGTCAGAAAGATTGAGTTGTTTGCAGGATTTCTGCTCTTTGTCATAATTGTCATATTTTCTTGTTACTTTGTAGTGACAAGGCGGGTAGCTACGGCATCCAAGGCATCGGTTGTAGTCTAGTCAGTGAAATCAAAGGTGACTACTTCAACATTGTTGGTCTACCGATCCACAAACTCTGTGAACACATCCACAATAAACTCGCCAATGAGGCGTAGGAAAAGGAATACTTGATGGCAATTGTTATCTATATTGAATAAAGGACTTTGATACGAGCCGATAATTGTTTATGCGTGTTCTACTTAAATAGATTTCAGTAGTTATAAATTGGACTGTGATGTGCGATGAGTTCTGACACTGGGTGGTGCTGATTCGAACTGTTGGTTTTCCAGACGAGTTAGTCTTCTCTTCAGTTTGGCCTGACTTGAGTCGAATTCACCCAGAAGACGAGCCAACTTTGTGCTGATCTGTTCTAAGTTGGCATCGAATCGAGTCGGCTTCTCCTCAACTGTTTCACGACTTTCCTCCGCTTTGCGAAGAAGCTCTTCATCCAGAAGGTTGTCTTTACGTAACATCTGTTGACCAGCTTCCATGAGCTTCTCCTTTGCTTCGGGGTACTCAGTTAGCGTCTCCCAGAGGTCGTCTTTGCTTAGACAAAATAGATCTGAGTAGCCGACGGAACGAACGTTGGCAGTCCGTCGATTTCCAGTTTTGTTTCCTAAGAGAGGAGGGAGAGTTTTAGCATTTCTGATCCCATCTTTAGATAAACGGCCTTAGGTTCAATTTAAATGTGACTACTAATAGCTAATTAACCCATAATCTATCAACAGTCAAGCACAGTATGTCAAACTCACCTCAAAGAGGATATGAATTTAAATTTTTTCAAACAAAAAATAAACGATAATGTTGTGAACTCACTAAAGGACTTCGTCAGTCATTCAGTCGAATCAGTGAATAAGCATACTCTCAGTCATAACTGATGAATATGGAGAGGTGGCGGGGTTCGCCCTTAAGTACATATGGTACTTAGTTTTCAATAATAATTGTTTAGTTATAGTACCCGAATTATCTTTAAGTGCTTTTCACATGCTTGATTTCGCCATTGAATTTCCTCAAATGACTAGGCCCCTATAAACTGCTAAGCTAAAGGTCTAAACTACCCTAACCTTTGATATTTACAGTAAAATGATCTATTTCATCTTGTGTACTGAGTATAGATCTCCTTCAGTGAGTTATCGATTTGCAACTGTGAGTCTCCATTCATTCCTGTTTATTGCCTTATGCAAACTGTATCCTCATCCCCCACCACCACCTCCATATACATCCCTTTTGGAATCTTTATTTACAAGCATCTGATATCAAAGTTCAGCTAACTCATCTACTCCCTATTACCTCCCCGGTTGTACGTATTATGGGAGTATAAGCCTACCGCTCTCTGTCTGCCTTTTAGCAAAGAGTGTTCAATCTTCTCTCTCCTCATAAATGCGTAACTGACCTGCAATATTGAGGATGGATATTTCACCGAAGACAGTTCCCTCACTGAGGGTAACAAACACAGTCTTTCCATCGTCGGCAACAACACTAATCTTTCCACGTTTAACGATATACATCTCCTTTCCAATGTCCCCCTTGCGGCAGATATAGTCCCCAGGTGAAAATACCTGGAGTTTGAGTTTGAGCACGAGCTCCACAAGTAGACCAGGATCACAGTCCTAGAGGACAAAATGCGATGGTTTTCGTTAAGCAGTTGGAAATGGGAGAAGTAGACCAAGTGAGAAAACTCCTGATCTTGCAAAGTGTCACTTGGTGGAGAGCAAATTACTTTGATCCAGTCGAAATCAATCGGTTCAACTGTCTAAGGCTTTGATTCTGATAGTTGAAGAGTGACCTGGCTCAGTTGTGCATTTATTTCACATGCAAGGTAAAGCGATTCTAACACTTCTCCTCTTAGCAAAGTTCACGGCCATAGTAAACAGTAAGGTAGATCATTGTGAGTTGAGTGAAGGGAATGGAGTGGAGTGTATTGGAAGTGGAAATAGTCAAGGCATCAAATGAGCCGTACAAAATGTGATAATTGGATGTAGTCAAGGATTTGGATTGTTCAAGTCTTCCTACATATGAACCAAATCTGCCTAACCAGATTAGTATCTTATTTTAATTATGATGTAAATGTCGTCTTTGTAAACCAATTTTAATTCCAACGTCGGTCTTGTTTGCTCTTAACGCCATTTGGTTTCTTTCATTTTGACACTAGTGATCTAGACTAGCTTCCTAAGCTTTATTCTAAGTGGTAAGGTGTTGCGCTCATGTGGGTGTGTAAAACGGTGAAGATATGTCCCATTTCAGAAGTCAGGTAAATAAAATAGCTTAAATGCAGTGAAGTTTTCTCGATCAAACCCCCTCTCCCTCACCTACACATCCCACCCCTCGTTCTCATTTTTAAGTCATTCAACTTACCTGAAAGATTTTGACTCTTTTCAGTGTGTCGTAGTGCACATGGATAGCGATTTCTGCTTTGAGTTTATCCGGTAGGATTTCCAACACATTACCCTCTTCCAGCGATTGTTTGTTGGACCAAAGGTAGTCGAACCACTGTATCACACGCTGCTCCAAATTCTTGCTCACCTTTCGATATTCCATATACCTATTTCAAGTAAATAACTTGCTCATTTTCATTCAACGGGGGATTTTATTGAGATTAATCTATTTGTATTGGCGAGGTACACGATGGACTTACCTCCACGTGGTGCACCCTGGGCAACGTATACTCATAAGCCAAAAAAGTCTATAAACCGGCAGTTGAATTCTGACTGCAAACTACCATGACCCAACTGTATGTCATATTCAACCACTTGCACAGTACTCACCTTACCTTTTACTCTACCTTTGCATCTGTCTCTCTTACAGCTGTGAATCACTCTACTGTTCTCCCTCTCGACTTTTCGTGGATTTGATTTTAGTCCTCTCTATGAAGCCCGAAGTCAACTAAAGGGCTAATGATAGCTATCCTAAAGCCTGACATTTGATATAAATGTGTACTGGCTTGAAAAGGTGCATAAAGGGCTAAGATATAATGGGCCTATTGTAGAGAGAGTTTAATCTAAAGACAGCTTAGCCAGCTTCCAGAAATAAAACTTTTAATTTAAGAACAAATAATTGGAGTTCGAAGATTTTCCTTCCTAGTATCATCACGTGTTCACATTTATTGGAAATTTCAGAAAGTTTGGTATCTTCTTTCGTAGCAGCTATTAGAGTTTTATCTCATAATCCATTTTCTTAGAGTTTAATACTTAACCCTATCTCCCTACCTCATATTCGAATCTTATTTTCAGAAAATGTGGAGTATATTTAAGGAATTTGTGACTAAGGTTGACTAACTTCAGTTAGCTTACCTTTTAACACTATCCATCTGTGACTGGAAGGCCGTCTTCTGAGCATTCATGTTAGCAATCATAGCTCCGACATTGCCAACGACAGTAGCGAAAATGAGCACCCCTGCCAGAAAATCGATAGTGATAAAAATGAATTCGCCATCTCGCACAGGCTTTGGAGTTTCCCCGATTGTAGTGAGAATTAGGGTTGACCAGTAGAAACTGTAGGTGTACTGAGTAAAAATGGATTGCCATCGCTCGGTGAGATTGCAGGGCTCATCCGTAATATCATCAGTTGAACGTGGTGGGTAAACGAAGGAATTTCCACACAGTCCTAGTATTCAACACAATATATGAAATTCAATAGTTCGATTTCACTTTCTTTTCACATTGTTAAATACAACATTCTTTCTTCCTGGGGGTAATCATTCAATGCAAAATAGGATTATGAAACTAAATTGACATCTACAGTTCAATTCATCGGTACAAGCAAGCATAACCTTAACACTCCAATCAAATAAAAAGCTTTCTCTGAGCAAAGAAATTCCAGCAATATGAACAGATAAAACTACAAGGGGTCAACCAAGAGTTATAGAATGCGTAATTGCTCTCAATATTAGATCATCACGGCATTGATCATTACTTTCGAGATGATTCTAAGTATTATTATTGCATAGTAAAAGAAAAGTGATCATAGATTTCAGTGGTTATAAATTGGTCTGTGATGTGCGATGAGTTCTGACACTGGGTGGTGCTGATTCGAACTGTTGGTTCTCCAGACGAGTTGGTCTTCTCTTCAGTTTGGTCTGACTTGAGTCGAATTCACCCAGAAGACGAGCCAACTTTGTGCTGATCTGTTCTAAGTTGGCATCGAATCGAGTCAGCTTCTCCTCAACTGTTTCACGACTTTCCTCCGCTTTGCGAAGAAGCTCTTCACCCAGAAGGTTGTCTTTACGCAACATCTCTTGACGAGCTTCCATGAGCTTCTACCTTGCCTCGGGGTACTCTGCTAGCGTCTTCCAGAGGTTGTCTTTACTTAGACAAAATAGATTTGAGTAACCGACGGAACGAACGTTGGCAGTCCGTCGATTTCCAGTTTTGTTTCCTAAGAGAGGAGGGAGAGTTCTAGCATTCCTGAAATCGGGCCACTGATAGTTAATTAGGCCATAGTCTATTCAAAGGCAAGCACCGTATGCTAAGTTCACTTCAAAGGGGGCATGAACTTGAATTATATCGAAGAGTAAGTGGTGTATCATCAGGGACTAGTATATTCTCAAAGGGTTGTTGAATCATTGCTTGTTAGCTTTATCAAAGATCCCATTTTATTTGAAATCGAGTACACGTATTCATTTAAGCAAAAGAAAAATGAATATTAGTGTTGGTAAACTCTGGTGAGCTCTGGTCATGTCAAAAGTGGGGTTGTGGGGGAGTACGTACTGTTGGAAGCTTGGTGTTCGTGGGCAATTAGCAAGTGAAATCTTAAAACCCGTACTGTCATAAAGGTTATAGAATGCAGTGCTCTAAGAGCTAATGAAAGAGAAATAGGTGGGACCTCAGTCACAGTGCACACGAGTGGGAAGAAGTGGCCACAGTATATATTTCTATTCCTCACCCTCATTTTGTCTTAGTTTGAACCATTTTGCCATCTCGCGTGTTCAGATGCTATACTGCTATTAAAATACACTCCATTTACTCATACGTGCGACAATATCTCTGTGGTCTTGTGATATTTTTGTATAGTTAAGGATTGGCAGCGTTCTTGTGATCACTGTACAAAGAAATTGATTGGTGAAAATCACCAATTGCATGGAACCTATGCGTCGAAATTCAGGTAACTTAATTGCCTCTCAATTTCGCATTTTTGATAAGCAATCAGTATGTATCCTTCATTCATGCTAATAGGCAATTTGATGAACTTGTGTGGGACGAATCAGTCAATTAGCATAGTGTCAGTCTTAACAGATGAGTGTGGAGATGGGGCGGGAGTTCACACTTGAGTACATTGGTACTTAGTTTTCGATAATAATTGTTTAGTTAAAGTACTTGAATTTCCTCAAATGAATAGACTTCTATAAGCTGCTAAGCTAAAGGATTAAACCACCCCAATCTTCGATAATTACAGTAAAGTGATCTATTTCAACTGTCTAAGGCTTTGATAGTTGAAGAGAGACCTGGCTCAGTTGTACATTTATTTCACACGCAAGGTAAAGAGATTTTGACACTTCTCCTCTTAGCCAAGTTCACGGCCATAGTAAACAGTAAGGTAGATCAATGTGGATTGAGTGGAGAGAATGGAATGGAAATGAAAATAGTTAGGTCATCAAGTGATTCCTCCTCCCCTCCCCCTCAAACTGCCCCATTAAATGTTCTATTCTCTCCCCCAGACTCACAATATCTTCTGAATGCAGTGGACGCTCCTCTCTCTTATCCTACTCTCTACCACCTGGATTCTCATGTCTGTCAAAAACGGTCGGAACATAGTGTGAAACCATGCAGCATAAGCAAGCAGGAAATCGATATTTCATACTCAATAGATGACATCAGTAGCTAAGCCGATTCTCGGGTGAAAGTCCGCCTAAACTTCACTCGCCTGTCAAATTAAGATGTCGAACACCTTCTCAGTACTTTCTCCAAGTCCAGTGTAACCAACATAGACTTCTCAATTCCGTGACAGTTATAGATGCAATGTCTTCCTACGAATGCGGCGTCAAGTCTGATTAGTAGCACTTGCTGAAGCAGCCTCGGCCAATTGGCTGACACAGACGAGAGAATTCAGTAACTATTGCAGAAAAAAGAGTCTATCGTGCCATACATCTTGCATCTCGTGTGATGGCAGCTGTTAGAAATACCAAAACCAAATAATCTACTATCATCGCCCATACGGAGTCGACGCCTACAAATGCTGAACCTGCTGCAAATACTCTAGAGTTGGCACAGTAAACTCAGGACGAAACGTCGTCGTTTATGAAGTCATCATTATCTCTCTTTCTACAGAAGATCCTTTTTATACCACACCGGTCTAACCCTGTCAGTAAAAAGCAACCATTCCACCAACCGACCCACAACACCCCTATCTTCATCTCTCCTCCAACCCTACTTTGTACATACCAATCTGTGGTTGACTTCTAAATCGTCTACCTTCAACAAAAGAGATGGAATGCAAGCATCAATCCTACAGGGATAATCGTGATCAGTTTGTCTACTTCTTCAAAAAAATTCATCGTCTTTCACCAAACTTCCAAACTTCAACTTCGAAGGGCAACCGCAAATCACTTCAAAACTATACTCAACACTAGTAAGTCCAAGTCCAGATTAGAGCGGACGCCGAAAGAAGAGACTATAGTCTAATGGAGGGTTCGTTTCCCAAGTCAACCAGCGAACTCCCACGAACTACAATCGGCTATATGGTATTTGTGAAACTGAATTGTATACACCTCGTCCACCCTCTTCAATTCGGCTTACCAGTTTCTCAAATGTCTAGCTCCTCCTTCCTTCTCACAGTGAATGGGGACTTTTTGGAGATCATATACGATACACTCAAAGAATGCAGGAGTCGCTGGTCTTTGTGTTGATTGCGCTTGCATCAAGACTAATTTTACAGCAGCAATCACTGTGTTGATATGCAATAAAGGCGAGAGACATGTTCATCATTGTTGGGAGGCGGTGGATGTAGTGGTAGTGGAGGTGGAGAGTGAGGATGCTTCCTCCTGTGTAGTTGAGGCGTGTTGTGTGTTGGATGAGGTTGAGGAGGAGCATGGGGGAGGTGGATGGGAGGCGTGTGGTGGTAGTGCGCGTTAGTGGGATGATCGGTTGCTTTGTGTTGGAGGTAATGGTGGTGGTTACGGTAATGAGTTGCAGTAGGAGAATGTTGGGGTAGTGAAGAAGGCGTAATAGAAGAAGGAGAGGACGAAGAAGCAGGAGGAGAGGAAAACGGAGATAAAGAAATGGAAAAAGGTGAGTAGAGAAAGTTCGGAGATTGAATGAATGCGAATATAGAAGGGGGAGAATGTGATGAAATTGAGCCTGAAGAAGTAGGAGGGAAAAGGAAAGAGAGCAGATGTGGAGAAAATGTGAAGGCCTCTTGAACTCTGGTTAAAGAAAAATGTAGTAATGAAAGATGCAAATGTTTTGAAACTACAGATGTGGTAGGGTGATAACAGTGCAAGAGCAAACGGGTTCAGTACAGTTGAGGGACACGTCACCCCTGTCAGCTCTGTTTGCGGTGGTGGTGGTGGTGGTGGTAATGCCGGTGTTGGTGGGCATGACAGTGGGTGTTGTGTGTCTTGAATTTGAGGGTGGTTGAGAGGAGACTTGCAACAGCATCAATAACTGTACGAGTATCGGCGAGGGAAGTTGGAAGTGGAGGTGATAGAGTAAGGGAATTAGAGGTAACATGATTGATGGATGACGCGTGCGTTGAGTGTGTAAGGTTATGCAATGGGCAAGCGGAGTGTGCCCACTTCTTAGTGCCGCCGATATGATTAATGGCATTGATGAGAGATATGCAGAGATTTGTTCCCTCTGAAGCAGAAGACGAGGAAATGTGTTGAACGATGAGTGAGGAGGCGGTGGAGATGGTATTAGTGGAAGTGGAGAGAGGAATGCATCCTCCTGTATATTTGAGGAGTGCTGTGTGCTGGGTGAGGTTGAGGAGGGCTATGAGGGAGACAGATGGGAGGCACGTGGTGGTAGGGGACGCAGGACAAAGTGATATGTCGACATTGTTGGCATCACCTTAGCGCCATTTGGACACTTTTCACTTGCACTAAAAATACGGGTATGAATGAACCATTTATATTTTGCGATTATTGAGGTTTATCTCCCTATCTCTCATTTCTTTCACATAAACACCATTGCAACATGTCTGAAACTTATGCGAGGTCATCAAGACCATTCTAATTTTGAGTATAAAAAGAAAGCAAGGTTTGGAACGGGTCAAGGGCTGTTTTCAATTACCGTCAATTTGAGCAATGAGTAACACAAAATTCTTTGCGCAGGTTAATTCCATTTTCTTTGGTGGTGTATCATGTGTAAGCCTGCAAATTCGTGCTATTAGCATTACACTTCTCCATTTAGATATGTGGCTTGATTTTGTTAATACAAGGCATAATGGGACTTGGTGACGGAGACACCAAGAAGTCGACATTTTGGCTTATTGTTTATGGGCAATTTACCATTGGCATAGCCTTGCCTCTTCTTATCTTTATAAAGACTGAAAGCCTTGTATGGACATACGTTGTAAGTCAATTTAAAACATTTTTAATTTTCCCTCAATATAGTTGTTGAATGTACCCCTTTCTGAAGTACTATTCATTGTGTCCCTATATGAGGCAGGAGCTTTCAAGTCAACAAGTGTCCAAGTAAATGTAGCCCTCATAGGCATTTCTGAAATTGCAATGTACATTTCAATGGCTATACGTGGAATTAAAGCTAGAGAAAACGCTGTGTCAGAAACCACAGGAGGAGAAATCAGTTAACCTTTCTATCAAATTCTTATTGAATTATTCATATTGTAATTTAAAATCGAACAATCCTGTGCACTTCATCTTACCTAAAATATATTTTAAAAAAATATATTTTTTCAATTTTTTTCTGACATGTGGCAGTATTTTCTTTTCATTCTAATAACAAACTTTCAATTGAACAGATAACACAGATGATTCCATTTTACTAAGTTGTAATGAGTGTGATGTTTTAATGTTTATTATCGATTTGGTTGTGTCGATTTTGTATTGCAAACCCGTGGTACAATTTCTAATGCTTTACTTGTCATAGCGAATAACCAATAAATAAGGCATTCTATTTTGTTCAAGGACGAGTGCGGCTGACCTCAATTCAAAATCAATTAACTTTTTAGAAAAGGGTGATGAATGCGATGCGTGGGTGGTGAGATTCGTCACATTAATGACAATATCAGTTCAAAGGTTATTCTAAAATCCCCATATTCAATTAGTCTATTACCGCCACGTGTCACTGATGCACTCTGTCTTGTGGTTTTACTTTGGTGGTATTTTGAAATAGACGTACTTGAAACGCGACCTACCAGTCTATGAGGGACATTTATCACATCTTTTGCTTGGAGTTGAAGGAGGCTGACAGCAGCTAAATATCTGATTCACCACTTAATTGGCACCACTCTCAGGAGGTCCCAATTTTCACAGTTCAAGAGAGAGAAAGAGAGAGTGAAGACATGGAGGGATACTACTGCGAGTCACCTCTCAGCCACAGTCAATTTTAGACACAATACTCACTGCCATGTCCACCAACACCGGCATTACCACCACCACCACCACCACCACCGCAAACAGAGCTGACAGCATCAGCAGTAGCGACAACTGCAGACCCTTTAGTCCTCTACCAACTTCAACTTCTCTACGTGCGATTCCACCACTCACTTCACAACCACGTGACTTTCTACCTCCACACTACCCTCTCCACGTTCGCCTCAATTCCACTTGCCAATCAACTACTGAGCATCGAAAAATCCCCGAATTCAAACCACCTTGCACTTAAAGTCCTATTTCACAGACTGAAAGTAGGTGTTCACCATTTGTTCGCTCACGGATTCATTCATTGAATTAAATTCTAGAAGCAATCCATGTCAGTGGATTGAAGGCAACGAAATCACTCTATTCTAGTTCATTGTTTCCATTTGGTGTGGATTGCTTCGAATTCCTCATCCCAACAGTCAGTTTGGCCTGTTCGTCATTAGGATCGGTGGCAGTTCACTGCTCCTCATAGTGAACCCTCCACGTGACAAGATCAAGAATGAAGAGTGGAATAGAGATTTGCAGTGCAAATCTCCTCAGTCCTGTTGTTTCTTCGCAGTTGCTTATCTTGCGAGACATTTGGTAAAAGCATCAGCTCACTTATTGCCACCATGCTGGATATGTCTCGAGGTTTTATTTCATACCAAGCCAGTGGTTCCTTCTATAACAGTACTCTTCCCGCGAATGCAAATCAGCATCAAAACCATCTAGTCCAGCAAACATTTAGAACGAGGCACATTGAGTGTATGGTAGATAGCCTCAACAAAGTCCTCCTTCATTGTGAGAAGGAAGGAGAAGCCAGACATTTGAGGAACTGGTGTGCCGAATTGAAGAGAAAGTGTGAGGTGTATACAATTCGGATTCACAAGTAGCAAATAGTCGTCAGTAGTTTGTGGGGGTTCGCCCAATTGTCTTGTTGTTCATAGACCCATTGTTTCTTCTTTCGGTGTCCACTCTAATATGGACTTGGATTTGATATTGACTATTGACTGCAAGTAGTCTGCAAGCAGTCTGCTACTGTTGAGTTACCTCGAAAGTGTTACTTTGATATGCGTAATGGTTGCTTTACAAATTTGATGTTTGTAAGTTCGGTGGAAGACGATGGAGTTGTGAAGGGTTAGGCAAGATGATGAAAACCGTCTCTGTATACTGGTGCTTGTACTCTGCCTCTTCCCGCATTGCTGCATCTGTTATTACATCAATCGTATTCAAGTCCACAAGTGACCTCACTCCACCCGCGTACCTAGCTCAATGCACTCAATTACACTTCATATGTATTTGTTCTCATTAAGCCTTCAACACTTACTGTTCATAGATGTTATCCCCACCAAGTGCGACATATTGAAACTCTATTTGCCTCAACTCCTGCCCCACTGAGATCAAATGACATGGATGTCACGCCAACACATCACTCCACTTTTGCTTCAATAAAATCCTCCGTTTGTCACATAAAACGGAATGTGTGACTTGGATAGAGTTTATGGAATATTCCAGTCAACTGCCAATATGCTTAGTCACTAAATTTAACTTAAAATGTTCCACTCAGTATATACTCTGGTGCAGATTGGCTGAGGTAATTCCGTACACTTGGCAACATTTGGCAGGTTATTTTGTTGCGAATACGTTTTGATCGATCGGATTTCGCTCTTAAAAAGCAGTGGCTATGGATGAAGAAATCGCTCAACACATCAAGTTAACTGAACTAGTTCGCATATAATAACAGGTGGTCGGAAGGATGAAATAATGACTTGTAAAGTAGAATGCCACAAATAAAATCCCCACCAACAAATATAATCGCTGTCGACTAAAATTCAAACCATCAAGCATACCATATAGCCCTCGAACTAGTAAAAACAGCACTCTCGAGGAAACCCAACTCTCGAAAATCACTTGTCGTCCATGGTAAGACACGGTCGAAATGTCACTCGAACTGCCTCCAACTCGCGTCGACTTGGCACCGTTAGAAAAGCCGTGGATTGCTGATGATACTGGCGATGCCAATGGTGCTGGCGGTGACAGATACGTTGTATGCACTTTTCTGTTGGTGAAAGAGAATTCATAAATTCAAGATGGACATGAAGACACACACATATATCTTCTTTCATCGGGGATAAATACACGAATAAGCATATTGCCCTTTCACTTCTCTTTTCGTATGACGTCTACTCGTTTTTGTAACGCATAATATATAGTGATTGGCCGAATGTGCTTCTGCTGATATAGGGTGAAAGTCACCTTAATATTACTGGCTGACCCAACTTGTATGAAGTCTCAGCATGACTTAAGGATGGAAAGACGCTTCTGCGTAATGCATATCAAAGATGCCAAAGCCATTCTGAACATGACACAGTTCACCTGATTTACTTTTGTGTGAATTACAACAGAAAGGTTTGATTAGTTAAATACTAAATCCGTGTGCCGATTGAAATCTTTAACTTTCAAATTCTTTCAACTAAAGCAACACCTTTTATTTGTTATGATGTGTTGGGCTCTGGAGTACAGTGAGTTATACATTGTAAGATGACAAATGCGAAACTCGCCTCATGGAGGTCATACACTGACCTTGTCTTCTAAGCAGACTAAATGATCCGATTCGCGTTAAATTTAGAGGATTCCTATTTTAATGCATATTCTTATTTGCGAGATTTGAGGTTCTATAGTCGTGTTGGCTTTCACCGTGGCGAAAGATGTACTCACCTTTAGCAAAGAAGAATGTTTGATCACAAAGTCCAGTCCACTCAGCAAACCAAATGGAAGACAGGCGTCAGAAATAAATGCAAAAAACACGGTGACTTATGAAATCAGTTGGAAGAAAACTTGCTTTACTTCGTTTGCATCTGAATTCTTCTACTCAACCCGGTGAAATGATTAGTTCGCTTCCAGTTTCGAAGCAGCATAAAATTGAAAAAAAATATATCTGACCAATTTCTTAAAGTTCTAATAGTTCATTCAGTGTCCTTTTGTATTCCTCTACAAGTATGTGAGAGACTTCCTAATCTGACTTATTGATTTCACCACACGTAGTTCTGCTTCCTCACATTTGATCTTCTACCACAAATCGGAACAGAAAACGCTTTGGCACTTTTAATCTTCAAAACCTTGATGTACTCGATAAGAACATTTTAAACTGGCAGACCTCAACATCGTGGACGGAGAGTCTTGAAAGTGCCAAAAATTTGCTGTGATTACCATCACTTTTATCCAATTATTGCTGTTTAAAGTTATCTATTTCGTGGCAGACCGAATTCCGATTTCTGATTTTTCCAATATTCAATATTCCAATTGAAGAGGAAAGTGCGAAACTTGAAAATCGGATATGTCTCACTCGCAATAATAACAGTCTTCCTATTTGATTTAGCCTCTGTTTATCTCACTTTGTTCCATCCTTTTTCAAATCGCACTGGCTTGCAGTCAGTTCGTTCTTGTGAAGGAAGTCTTTGACTGTAATTTCATTCCCTTCTCCCGTCCTGTGTGGATATCGATCCTTCCAATCGGGATACCTCATAATTGCTTTAGTTGGTGGGGCAAATTTCACCAAAGTGGAACTGGTGTCCAACTCTTCTAGCAGATTTATCATATGATTGATATCGAGCACCGCTTCCAAATCCCTCAATTGGTAGCACATTTTGGCCATTTGGACCTCACAGTCCTTAAACCGAATGCATTTCAACCACCAATTAAAATTTTATTGTAAATAAAATGTTAACCACCCTCAATCTCTGAACACACTTAACGCATGGCACATTACACGACTTCATTTTATATATATTCACTAAATTTTATTTTTACACATTTACTATTGTCCATATTATTGACAATAGGTGCAGAGGATTGCCACACCAACAAGCCTTGAATTACACTCAGTAATCATTATGGAAAATTCTTCAAGGGTGAAAAAGCTCTCAAGGTTAGCCAAGCTACCATAAAGCTATAGAGAAAGCAGACCTGTGTAGTGAACTACGTTTGTTTGAGTGACGATGTGCCTTTAACCCTGCTAAAATCCTTCCGTAAATAGCTTCACATGGCTACTTGACTTAGTTAAGTTGTAGTAGATTGCTACACGAAAAGCGTTGACTTGTCCTCACTAATCCCCATCGAAAGGATATTAGTATGGGAAGGCTTCAGAAAAGAGTTAAGGTATCTTAATGCTTTCGAAGAAGCAGGCATATAGATAGCATAGCCCCTATTGAGACTACGCTCACAACGTGATTTGTGATTGAATGCATTTACCATAACTTGAATGAGCATTAATAGCTGACTAGGTGAGAAGTTCTCTGCACGCACGATCGCACCCTCCAAAATGTTCGGGTGTACAGTCTAATCGTGTTGGTATTGCGAACTCGGCAAAGTCTTGTACTTCAAATACTGCCATTTCCGTATTTTAGCATCGATTCCTGAGTTGCCGTAAGCTTTATCATGGAAGATTTCGTAAGTTTGTTCTCACTCCTGTAAATACAAAACGGTTTTTCGTGCGCATGAGGTTATCTGAGGAGTGATGACCAATCACCTTTTTGAAAAAATCTGTATCCGGTAAGAATTGAATTCTGATTGGTAGTCAAGTGGTATTTACTGAAACTGTCGCTCATAAAACATTTCATCGGGCATGACAATACACACTACATCAATGACAGATGGTAATTTGCAGCAACAGGAGCCAACATCGAAGCCAGTCAATGTTGATGATATTTTTACGGGAGTTTCTGGAGAACGAGGACTATGGCAAACAGCCATCCTTCTAGTTATTTGTGTTTCCCTTTCCGTTCCATATCTCTTCCCGGTTTTTGCCCACGTTGTTCCACGTCACCGATGTGCACTGGACAAGGCTGGAGAGGCCTATTTGGCCAGCATATTGGTGCCAGTGAAAGCATCTGGAAGTGCAATGCGACATCTAACATTTGATGAGATGGCAAGAATAGTCGGACCCTGGTTCGAGTCGGATGAGCCTGCCACTGCCAACCTGCATCACTTTGGGTGTTCCAGATACAAGGACTACTTGAACATTAATAGGACTACTACTCCTAACACAGCAACCGAAGCCTGTATCGATGGATACGTCTACGAGGAGTTGGAGAACCAGTACCCCAGTACGATTGTTGCAGAATGGGATCTGGTGTGTGGTGACTCGTGGAAGAATCCTTTCTCCACCTCCATCTACATGCTCGGTATGCTGGTAGGATCCATGTCGGGTGGTTTTCTCGCCGGCAAGTTGGGTCGTATGAAAGTGATTTATTTCTCCACCATTCTGGAGAGTGCCTTCGGTCTCGCTGTCACATTCGCACCCAATCTCGAGTGGTATACGCTAATTCGATTCTTCCTATCAGTCGCCGTGACCATCAAGGTTGCCGCTATAACTGTGGTCTTGGTGGAGATGACCACAGCCAAGTACAGAGCAATGTTCTCCGCCGGATTCTCTTTCTTCTTCCAGTGTTTCTATCGAGCATTGCATGCATGGATTGCCATGTATGTGCACAACTGGCGCTATCTCCACTTAATTATCATGGTGCCAGCTTTCGTTGGTCTCTTCACCCTCCTCTGGCTGCCCGAGTCTCCACGGTGGCTTGTCTCGCAGAACAGAAACAAGGCTGCTCTTAAGACTCTCTACAAGGCCTACAAAGTTAACACCATGTGCAAGGGCGCATCTGAGCTAAGCTTCGAGGAGTTTCTTGAGAAGACTGGTCACTCCAATCTCCCGGAGGAACCGAGGAGGGTGCCGTGGAGGAAACACTTCAACTTGCCCACCTTTTGCAGGAGTGTAGCTGTGGGCTTTGCTGCACCCTACCAAACTCGTGATATTGCAAGGCGATCCATTGCAGCTACACTGCTTTTCACCGGTCAGCTCTTCGTCTTCTTTGGACTCCTCTTCTTCACTCAGGTCATACGATCTTCGGTGTATTATGTGTCAATGATAAATGCTGCTACCTCAGTTCCTGGCATCGTGCTTTCCACACTCCTCTACTCGAAGTGCAGGAGTCGTAAGAAGCCTATGCTAGTTCTCTACGCCATCTCGGCTTTAATTCTGCTGGCAATCGGCCTGCACACTGTGATTGTGAAACCTGAGTCAGAAATTCCCCTCATCGTATGCAGTAACATCACTTTGGTTTTGCTGAGTTCAACCTTCAACATGATTTTCATCTACACCTCTGAGTTATTCCCGTCGAGCATTCGAAGCCAGGGTCTGGGAAATGCAACAGGTCTGGGAAGGATTGGTGGTGTTCTCTGCTCTTTCGTCAATGAACTCGACCTGAAAGTGGGTCATGGCGTTCCGGTGATAGTTTATGGTGGTGTCAGCGTGCTTCAGGTCCTCTTCACGCTCTGTCTCCCAGACACAGATGGCAGCAACCTGCCAGATAACGTGAAGTGCGAGGCGAAACAGGCGGACGCGCAGTTGGAGGAGGAAGTGGAGTTGGAAGAGCCGGCAAAGGGAGAAGAAGAGTCGTCAAAGCACTGAATTCGTCTGCAAATTTTACAGATTCTTCATTTGTTTTAATGGTTAAATGTCCTCAGTTGAACTGATACCCTCTAATTTCTCTTATTTACTGTTATTTTTGTAGTTGCATGTCAATCGTTGAAAGCTGCTTTTATCTATCAGCTTCAGTCTGACTGACACCTCCTGCTCGTTTACTTAGGTGTTTCCCCCTCAAGGAACGTTTTGGTCATTTTATTTCACTTGGAATTTTGTGTACAAAGAATTGGATGTGAGTTTAATAAAAGAATTTGTGTGTATTTGAACAGTCTTCTCTGACAGTAAATCCTTGTGTTAGAGATAACTTGGGGATGCAATCATGTTAATAATAGTGAGTAGTAATAAAAAAGCAATAGTTTCGTTAAAATCCACTGGACGCCCTCATCGTGAGTGCATTGAATTAGCCATAGAAATGATGCAAGTGGGAAGGAGAAATGGGTTTGACAGGGTATTAGGAATAGGAAGTGAAGTAAATAAACTCCACAGCAGTGACTAGAAAGCAAATTAAGCCTCTCTGTGTGGACATCTTGAAAGTCCTTTCTCACCAGATGCAAAACTATTACAAAAAAGATCACACATCAGTGAGGATAGTGACTACATTTGGTAAGTGCAGGGCATGTTGTCATCATATTTGGAAGCCACAGAGAGAATGAATTGTCATTTGTCCAGTTATTAGGTCTAAGACTGCCCCCGCCGTTTTCCAAAAGATGACAGTAATGGTAATAGTCGGTGGTAGTTGAAATATATTAATGTGGTACACTTTGATTTGACATTTGTAATTATAACCCTACTTTGATATAACTTAATTTTTGTTTCCATAATAGTACAATTTTTAATTATATATGTCCGGATTTAAACCCAATTCTCGTCATTTGTGAGAAGCTTTTCTTTTCTTTATTTTAATATGAAAAACTCTGAGGACGGGTTGAGGCTCAGCGGATTATCTCAGATACTTATGGCCTATTAGTACGGCTAGTAGTGACAGAACGTGTCGGCGGAAATAGTTCCGACGTTTAGAGTGGTGAGTGGTGAATTTGCTGTCGAAGACCGGCAGTGTGGTGGAGAGGGGATCAAGGGGAGGGGGCGAGGGGAAGATTTGTTGGAGGTGTAGAATTGGGGGCGAGTCTTAGTGAAGACTCTTGTCAAGCTCCTCACCCCCTGTTTCATCACTTATCAAACTAATTCGCAGATTCAGATGATGTGTCTTGATGGAAAATTGTGCCTGAGTAGAGCAACCAATAGGGATTCGCATGTATACGAGGTAAATTATACTCATAGGCTACATCGTCTTTTGTCGGATAATATCATGACGCTGCCAAACATGTAAACCAGACGAAATATGGGAAGGCGACAATTCAATCCGCCTTCAATGAAATTGACTTCAAGGAACTTTCCCATGTGCCCAAACAATGGGGTGATGAATACCACAGGTACCAGAAATCTGCATCGTGATAACTCCAAAAGGCAATTGACTTTTTACTACGTTTATCGAGTGGGGTCAGGGAGTGAGTAAGCCTTACTTGACCTGGTGTTCAAGGACAAATGCCCCCCTTAATAGACATTACAAAACCTGTTGGCTTGAATTTTGCCTTGCCGCTCTTGACGATTTGTGCATTAAAATGAATGCGCATTCCTATTTTACGCACCTAACACAACAACAAAGCACAGCTTGCAATTCACAGAACTCTCGTCTATACGAATTAATTTCAGGAACGATTAGAAGGTAAATAGATTTATTTAATGTTTGCCACGCAAAGTATGACAGCTCTCTCAGAATCTATTGAGATACTCAGATGATCCATTTGTTTGACTTTATCAGCTTTTCACAGTTGATTGCCATAGCAGAACGAAATCATAACCGCGGATTGACTGAGTGACTTTTGCCCTGCAACCTGTGACTGCCAAACCTGAGTCAACAGGTTGGGTGAAGCAGTCGCAATTGATAAACAAAACTTTCGGTAAATTATAAGGATGAGGGGTCCAAAATGGTGCTTTAAGTAACGCCAATGTGCCAAAGTGTCCTGTTTGATTTTGTGATGCGTGTAGCACGTTATTTACTGGATGGGTAATTCATGTTCCAAAAGTTGGATTTCATGGTACATCTGCTGGATTTTGGCCGGTGTTTTATATTTTGACAGCCGGTAATGTTCCTTCAACTCATTTTTCTTCCAACGATTGGGCAAACACAGCAATCTGCGTAGTGTTTTGACGAAGATGAGAGAAGAGGGAGTGCGACAATACGGTTGTTGGAAGCACAGACTCCCACTTTTCTTGTAGGATTTTTTAGCTTGGGTATCAAATACTTGAGTTGATTTTTTCAATCCTGAAAGACGTATCTCCATTAAGTTTAATTAATTTATCTGACTTCTTCATAATTTCATAGGAATTTAAGAAAGTATTAACTATTTTGTAGAAAATGCATATGTTCAAATAAGTAACATTTTTGAAAGTCTTTCGATTTGTTTAGCCTATTCCACAATGCAGCTGGTAAACTCCGACTTCAAGACTATTTTGATCCATTGGTAGATGCGTCGAAAAATATGTGAAAAGGTGATGGCTGCAAAATCGCACAAACATTATCCAACTTTTCCTTGTGAAAAGGAAGATGATGAAATGGAGGCATAAAAGTAAACGTATTACATAAACATGAATTTACTTGGAGGAAAATTGCCGTCATGCTTAGTCGTTTAATGCAGTATTAACACCGTGTTAAGTTGCCAGTTGTGCGCTTAATTTAGTAGCGTATTCAACGGATGCTTTCCACATCATTCTGCTTCCCTTGTCTTTAACCACTGTGCTAATTTAATTACTCTTTTTGCTGCCTGAATTAATCGAGCAAGTGAAGCTTGCTATTTGAATACTAGAATAAGTTAAATCAGCAAACAGCCATGGGTAAAGGTGAAGATTAATATGGATCTAGGAAATTGGAGGAAGTGACCTTGAAATCCGTATTTACTATCAGGTATTATAATTCGGCTCCAATACGCAAGTTGACAAAAAGATATTACAATCCTGACATTGCTTGAATATAAATCGAATTCTGGAGAATATTCCTTATCAAAAAGTGGCTTTTCAGCAATGTATGGCTATTACTACAAAAGTGACAGGTTGATCTGCCATAAAATGGTTAATTAACTTTCTTAAAATCCTGAAAAATCATTCCACTTTTGTATCTCTTAAAGGAAAAGGAAAATCAGCAGACATTACCTAAAGAAACATTGATCATTGTGTTCGAGAATCTGCCTGATATGCCTGGATCCAAATTGGGCAATTAGAATTTACACAGGCGAGGTAGTCATTGAGCAGCTATCCCTTGCACAATACAAATTCCAAAATCGAACGATTTCTCCTATTACTAATCGATTGCATCTGCTCTCATCAAATGGCAACTTACAATGTGACTTGCCCTACTCCTTGTTTTAAGCAGTTGAGTACTTGGAAGGTGATCTTAATTGATGAATATCCATTAATATTTAATTTCTCATTTTAATTTAGGAACGCAGCTGCGTAGGCGATTATTCAAATGTTAAGTGGAAGAACTATGAGCTCGAGAAGTCAGATTTAATGATTCTGCTTTAGAAGGTAACTCACTCTTCCTAGAGCAAACGATTGCCAACAACTCTGATTGCCAAATGACAGAATACTGAAATATTGTGAATCTAATCCAATGTTTGTGTGGCTCTTGGAGGAGATACGTATTTACATCAAACAATCACAGACGCTTCTAACTGCCAAGTGCAAGAAAATTGAATACAATGTTAACAACTTGTCTATTTCCATTGGCAAAATAATTCAATTAGACCCCAGTTATTAACATATTTACCATTGATCACAAATATTTGCTCAAAGGTTTGTGTATCAAAGTGGATTTACATTTTGAGTTATTTAAAGATCAGGTTCAATGGTGGTTGTTCAAAGACCTTAGATAGCAAGCCTAGATATTAGATGGCTAGTATGGGTCTACACAAAGCAATGCAAATAAGACCACTAATGTCAAACGTCGTATCTGTAACCCTATATTACCACCCCGCACATCTTAACGTCATGACTTTCACTATAGTAAGTTAAATTTATGGAATAGGGCTCTGTATTACTGAATAATTGAAAGTAGAGTAAAAAGGGCACTTTAACAGAAGATCCAATTGCATCAACATTGACTGGCTTCCGATGTGGGCTCTTGTTGTCGTTACTGAAGTGTCCGACGAAATATTTTTTGAGCGAAATTTTCATTAAATATCACTTGACTTCCAATCAATATTCAATTCTTTCCACATCCCATGCGCAAGAAAAACCGTTTTGTATTTACAGGAATGAGAACAAACTTACGAGATCTCCCATGATACAGCATAAGATTAACTGGATACTTTTTTTACTCGACAGTGCATTAAAATTGAAGATTATATTGCTTCTGATTTATAAAAGTAATGTGATTAGAGGTGGCTAGATGGTTTTACTCAATAGATTGAAACATGACATGCTTTCACAGACGTACTTTCTTATATTACACGTGTACCACCCATCAGGTGGACCAATGATCCAAGAGGTTGGCAGATCATTTTGGAATTGATTGCAGTGACTGATAGAAGTTCTAATGTGAAGAGACAGAACTACTAATGGTGACCTTAATAAATCAGATTAGGAAGTAACTCACATACTCGTACAGCGATACAAAAGGACATTGAATGTACTATTAGAACTATTGCATATACTGCGAATGAATAAATCAATTTATTGAAAAGTTAGTAAAATTCACCACTTTTAAAACTTTACAGACTTGCTCAGATATTTTTTTCAATTTTAGGCCTCTTCGAAACTGGAATCGAACTAGTCATTTCACCAGATTGAGTGGGGAGACGTCAGATGCAAATGAAGTAATGCAAGTTCTCTTCCAACTGATTTCATATGTCACCGTGTTTGTTGCATTTGCTTCTGACGCCTGTCTTCCAATTGGTTTGCCGAGCGGACTGAACTTCATGATCGAACCTTCTTTCTTGCTAAAGGTGAGTACATCTTTCGCCACGGTGAAAGCCAACACGACTATAGAACCTCAAATCATATTCAAAGTTTTGCAACTACTTGAATATATGTCATAAATAAATAAATAAATAAATGAATAATGAAATAGGCACAAATGTAACCTGATGCAAATCCTCCAGTTTTAACGGAATTAGAGCATTTGGTCTGCTTGATGAGCATGACTTAGAAGACTAGGTCAATTTATGTCAACTGAGAGGCTGTTTTCACATTCGTCACCGTAAGATAAATAATTCACTGGTCTCCTGAACCCAACATATTACATAGAATAACATTGCATTGATTGCAAATTTTGTCACCTTTGAAACATCACCGCAATGCTAATCTTTGAGTACAAATAGTAAAGAAGGTGGAGTGTTATTATCAGCAATGTCAAAACCGTTAAAATATCGGAAAGTAGTGTTGATGAATGCTACCCTGTTTCCAATAGTACCATTGCTCACATCTGGTTGTGAACTAGTAAATTCACCATAATGGGTGGAGAAAGTTCAGAAGCAAATGAAATAATGCAAGCTTTCTTCGAACCGATTTCTTATGTCACCGTGTTTTTTGCATTCACTCCTGCCTAATCTTGCCTCATATTCTAATGAGTGCTCTTCCTGCTTTCGATATGACTCGTCCAAATGTGTGCAGCAAAATAGTCACTTTCTTTCTTGCATACCACCTACTTTACTGAACGATGTTATAATCAAGGGCCCAAACAATCAAGAAGCTGGGGTCATGACACATAACAGATCACCGACAATATGGTTTGTGCAGACAATTTGCACTCTTTCGCTTGCGCATATTCACATGCTCACATAGTCACTTCCTTACTAACATAATACCTACTTTACTGAACAAGACAGTTAAAATGTTGGAAATCAGTGTTGAGGAATGTTCTCATGACTCAAATGGTACCATTGCTCACATCTTTATCACCATACTTCTCATTTCTTTCGCAAATGAAAGGTTATGAAATGTCTGAAACTTATGCGAGGTCATCAAGACCCTTCTAATTTTTGAGTATAAAAAGAAAGCAAGGTTAAGTACAGTTCGAGAGCTCTTTTCAATAACAAGCAATTTGAGCAATGAATAAAACCAAATTCTTTGCAGTACTTAATTCTTCTTTCTTCGGAGTTGTATTATTTGTAAGTCCACGAGTTCCTACGTTTACCATTACACTTATCCATTTAGGTATGTGGCATGGCTTTGGTCATACAAGGCTTAATAATATATAAAGACAGAGATGTCACGGGGCCGGCGTTATGGATTATTGTTTATGGGCTGCATAGCAGTATCGTAGTCTGTCCTCTTCTTACCTTTTTAAAGTTTAAAATCTTAATCAGGATATACGCTGTAAGTCAACTCAAAGCATTTTTAATTTTTCCTCAATACAGGTGGCAACTGTAGTTGCTTTTAAAATTATGTTCATTTCAATCCTATCTGCGACAGGAGCTTTCAAGTCAACAGGTGTCATTACAACTACAGTTCTCATAGGCATTTCTGAAATCGCAATGTGCATTTGCATAGCTATACTTGGAATTAAAGCTAGAGAAAACGTTGTGCCAGAAACCACAGAAGGAGAAATCAACTGATATTTCTATCAACTCCTCATTGAATTATTCATAGTGAAATTGAAAATCAAACACATGCACTTCAGCTTACTTAAAAAAATAAATTTTTTTTTCGAAACTTTCTGACATATGTCTGCATTTCCTTTTCACTTTAATGACGAACTTTCAATTGCATATCAGTTTAAGTATTGAGTTCACGGGAAACACAGATGGTTCCATTTTACAAACGTGGAATGAGAGCGACATTTGGATGTTAACTGTCGATCTGGTAGGGTCAGTTTTGGTTACTTCGTGCATTGCAAACTCATAATACAATTTGTTAAAATGAGTAAACAAATTAAGAGGTAATCTATTTTGTTCAAGCATGAGTCTAATCGAACCCAATTCAGAATTAATCCCATTTTCACAAACGGGGGATGGATGGAGTGGGAGTTGTGAGATTCACCACTTAAAGTACAATATCAGTTCCAAGGTTATTCTAAAATCGTTGCTTTCTATAAGGATAAGTTGAATGCATGGAACATAGTGTTCCTAGAAAGTAGCAATGTTTACAAGACGCCGATCGGTACTGAAAACGATAAGAAATGGTAGAGTTCCTCATACTTAAAAATGTGATTTCGAGGATCAAATATTGAAAGTGAATATTGACTCTTCTTTTTATTTACTTCTGCTCTATGTTGAAAGACGTCTTCAGAGATTCTGCATGGAACGTCCCTCATATCATGTCCCGTCGAGAGTGCTCCAATGCTCGCTTTGTTTATGCATAGCCTCACCGATCTCTGAACTGTGTGCATTTAATTCTGCAAGTTGGTGCACTTTGCAACATCTCTGTGCTTTCTATTAGCATATGTCTGCCATATTTGGGTTCTGACCTTTCTTTATGCTGCATTCACACTTATTGACTTGCTAGTAATTATGCAATCCCCATTACTCTTTTTACACTATCCCCCCTATCTTCACTCCCTCCCTCCTTCTCTCTCTCGTTCTCTCTATTTGCACTGTGAAAATTGAGGTGCTGCTAATTAGGTGGTCAATGAGACATTTAGATGCTGTCACCATCCTCCAACTCCATGCAGCAGATGTGGTAAATGTCCCTCATGAACTGGTAGGTCGCGTTTTAAGTACATCTATTTCAAACTTCCGCCAAAGTGAAACCACGAAACCGAGTGCATCAGTGACATGTGGAGGTAATAGATTAATAGAATATGGGGATTTTAGAATAACCTTGGAACTGATATTGTCCTTAATGTGGTGAATCTCACAACTCCCACTCCATCCACCACTCGTCAGTGAAAATGGGACTGAATCTGAATTGAGGTCGAATTGAATATCTCCCTAGTTATTTACCCATTTCGACAAATTAAGTAGTGGGAATGGTACCATGTGTTTGCAATGCACGAATCTACCAAGTCGACACGGCTAGGTCGACAGTTAACATCCAGACATCACGTCCAGCCCACCTGAGTAAAATGGAAAACCTGTGCAATCTGTGAACTCATTAGTTAAATCGATTTGTAATGGAAAGTTCTTCATTAAAGTGAGAAGGAAATACAGACGCATGGCAAAAAAATTTAAAGAAATTATTTAATTTATTTTAAGTAAACAGAAGTGCATGTGATTGTTTAATTTTCAATTTCACTATGAATAATTCAATGAGGAGTTGATAGAAATATCAGTTGATTTCTCCTTCTGTGGTTTCTGGCACAACGTTTTCTCTAGCTTTAATTCCAAGTATAGCTATGCAAATGCACATTGCGATTTCAGAAATGCCTATGAGAACTGTAGTTGTAATGACACCTGTTGACTTGAAAGCTCCTGTCGCAGATAGGATTGAAATGAACATAATTTTAAAAGCAACTACAGTTGCCACCTGTATTGAGGAAAAATTAAAAATGCTTTGAGTTGACTTACAGCGTATATCCTGATTAAGATTTTAAACTTTAAAAAGGTAAGAAGAGGACAGACTACGATACTGCTATGCAGCCCATAAACAATAATCCATAACGCCGGCCCCGTGACATCTCTGTCTTTATATATTATTAAGCCTTGTATGACCAAAGCCATGCCACATACCTAAATGGATAAGTGTAATGGTAAACGTAGGAACTCGTGGACTTACAAATAATACAACTCCGAAGAAAGAAGAATTAAGTACTGCAAAGAATTTGGTTTTATTCATTGCTCAAATTGCTTGTTATTGAAAAGAGCTCTCGAACTGTACTTAACCTTGCTTTCTTTTTATACTCAAAAATTAGAAGGGTCTTGATGACCTCGCATAAGTTTCAGACATTTCATAACCTTTCATTTGCGAAAGAAATGAGAAGTATGGTGATAAAGATGTGAGCAATGGTACCATTTGAGTCATGAGAACATTCCTCAACACTGATTTCCAACATTTTAACTGTCTTGTTCAGTAAAGTAGGTATTATGTTAGTAAGGAAGTGACTATGTGAGCATGTGAATATGCGCAAGCGAAAGAGTGCAAATTGTCTGCACAAACCATATTGTCGGTGATCTGTTATGTGTCATGACCCCAGCTTCTTGATTGTTTGGGCCCTTGATTATAACATCGTTCAGTAAAGTAGGTGGTATGCAAGAAAGAAAGTGACTATTTTGCTGCACACATTTGGACGAGTCATATCGAAAGCAGGAAGAGCACTCATTAGAATATGAGGCAAGATTAGGCAGGAGTGAATGCAAAAAACACGGTGACATAAGAAATCGGTTCGAAGAAAGCTTGCATTATTTCATTTGCTTCTGAACTTTCTCCACCCATTATGGTGAATTTACTAGTTCACAACCAGATGTGAGCAATGGTACTATTGGAAACAGGGTAGCATTCATCAACACTACTTTCCGATATTTTAACGGTTTTGACATTGCTGATAATAACACTCCACCTTCTTTACTATTTGTACTCAAAGATTAGCATTGCGGTGATGTTTCAAAGGTGACAAAATTTGCAATCAATGCAATGTTATTCTATGTAATATGTTGGGTTCAGGAGACCAGTGAATTATTTATCTTACGGTGACGAATGTGAAAACAGCCTCTCAGTTGACATAAATTGACCTAGTCTTCTAAGTCATGCTCATCAAGCAGACCAAATGCTCTAATTCCGTTAAAACTGGAGGATTTGCATCAGGTTACATTTGTGCCTATTTCATTATTCATTTATTTATTTATTTATTTATGACATATATTCAAGTAGTTGCAAAACTTTGAATATGATTTGAGGTTCTATAGTCGTGTTGGCTTTCACCGTGGCGAAAGATGTACTCACCTTTAGCAAGAAAGAAGGTTCGATCATGAAGTTCAGTCCGCTCGGCAAACCAATTGGAAGACAGGCGTCAGAAGCAAATGCAACAAACACGGTGACATATGAAATCAGTTGGAAGAGAACTTGCATTACTTCATTTGCATCTGACGTCTCCCCACTCAATCTGGTGAAATGACTAGTTCGATTCCAGTTTCGAAGAGGCCTAAAATTGAAAAAAATATCTGAGCAAGTCTGTAAAGTTTTAAAAGTGGTGAATTTTACTAACTTTTCAATAAATTGATTTATTCATTCGCAGTATATGCAATAGTTCTAATAGTACATTCAATGTCCTTTTGTATCGCTGTACGAGTATGTGAGTTACTTCCTAATCTGATTTATTAAGGTCACCATTAGTAGTTCTGTCTCTTCACATTAGAACTTCTATCAGTCACTGCAATCAATTCCAAAATGATCTGCCAACCTCTTGGATCATTGGTCCACCTGATGGGTGGTACACGTGTAATATAAGAAAGTACGTCTGTGAAAGCATGTCATGTTTCAATCTATTGAGTAAAACCATCTAGCCACCTCTAATCACATTACTTTTATAAATCAGAAGCAATATAATCTTCAATTTTAATGCACTGTCGAGTAAAAAAAGTATCCAGTTAATCTTATGCTGTATCATGGGAGATCTCGTAAGTTTGTTCTCATTCCTGTAAATACAAAACGGTTTTTCTTGCGCATGGGATGTGGAAAGAATTGAATATTGATTGGAAGTCAAGTGATATTTAATGAAAATTTCGCTCAAAAAATATTTCGTCGGACACTTCAGTAACGACAACAAGAGCCCACATCGGAAGCCAGTCAATGTTGATGCAATTGGATCTTCTGTTAAAGTGCCCTTTTTACTCTACTTTCAATTATTCAGTAATACAGAGCCCTATTCCATAAATTTAACTTACTATAGTGAAAGTCATGACGTTAAGATGTGCGGGGTGGTAATATAGGGTTACAGATACGACGTTTGACATTAGTGGTCTTATTTGCATTGCTTTGTGTAGACCCATACTAGCCATCTAATATCTAGGCTTGCTATCTAAGGTCTTTGAACAACCACCATTGAACCTGATCTTTAAATAACTCAAAATGTAAATCCACTTTGATACACAAACCTTTGAGCAAATATTTGTGATCAATGGTAAATATGTTAATAACTGGGGTCTAATTGAATTATTTTGCCAATGGAAATAGACAAGTTGTTAACATTGTATTCAATTTTCTTGCACTTGGCAGTTAGAAGCGTCTGTGATTGTTTGATGTAAATACGTATCTCCTCCAAGAGCCACACAAACATTGGATTAGATTCACAATATTTCAGTATTCTGTCATTTGGCAATCAGAGTTGTTGGCAATCGTTTGCTCTAGGAAGAGTGAGTTACCTTCTAAAGCAGAATCATTAAATCTGACTTCTCGAGCTCATAGTTCTTCCACTTAACATTTGAATAATCGCCTACGCAGCTGCGTTCCTAAATTAAAATGAGAAATTAAATATTAATGGATATTCATCAATTAAGATCACCTTCCAAGTACTCAACTGCTTAAAACAAGGAGTAGGGCAAGTCACATTGTAAGTTGCCATTTGATGAGAGCAGATGCAATCGATTAGTAATAGGAGAAATCGTTCGATTTTGGAATTTGTATTGTGCAAGGGATAGCTGCTCAATGACTACCTCGCCTGTGTAAATTCTAATTGCCCAATTTGGATCCAGGCATATCAGGCAGATTCTCGAACACAATGATCAATGTTTCTTTAGGTAATGTCTGCTGATTTTCCTTTTCCTTTAAGAGATACAAAAGTGGAATGATTTTTCAGGATTTTAAGAAAGTTAATTAACCATTTTATGGCAGATCAACCTGTCACTTTTGTAGTAATAGCCATACATTGCTGAAAAGCCACTTTTTGATAAGGAATATTCTCCAGAATTCGATTTATATTCAAGCAATGTCAGGATTGTAATATCTTTTTGTCAACTTGCGTATTGGAGCCGAATTATAATACCTGATAGTAAATACGGATTTCAAGGTCACTTCCTCCAATTTCCTAGATCCATATTAATCTTCACCTTTACCCATGGCTGTTTGCTGATTTAACTTATTCTAGTATTCAAATAGCAAGCTTCACTTGCTCGATTAATTCAGGCAGCAAAAAGAGTAATTAAATTAGCACAGTGGTTAAAGACAAGGGAAGCAGAATGATGTGGAAAGCATCCGTTGAATACGCTACTAAATTAAGCGCACAACTGGCAACTTAACACGGTGTTAATACTGCATTAAACGACTAAGCATGACGGCAATTTTCCTCCAAGTAAATTCATGTTTATGTAATACGTTTACTTTTATGCCTCCATTTCATCATCTTCCTTTTCACAAGGAAAAGTTGGATAATGTTTGTGCGATTTTGCAGCCATCACCTTTTCACATATTTTTCGACGCATCTACCAATGGATCAAAATAGTCTTGAAGTCGGAGTTTACCAGCTGCATTGTGGAATAGGCTAAACAAATCGAAAGACTTTCAAAAATGTTACTTATTTGAACATATGCATTTTCTACAAAATAGTTAATACTTTCTTAAATTCCTATGAAATTATGAAGAAGTCAGATAAATTAATTAAACTTAATGGAGATACGTCTTTCAGGATTGAAAAAATCAACTCAAGTATTTGATACCCAAGCTAAAAAATCCTACAAGAAAAGTGGGAGTCTGTGCTTCCAACAACCGTATTGTCGCACTCCCTCTTCTCTCATCTTCGTCAAAACACTACGCAGATTGCTGTGTTTGCCCAATCGTTGGAAGAAAAATGAGTTGAAGGAACATTACCGGCTGTCAAAATATAAAACACCGGCCAAAATCCAGCAGATGTACCATGAAATCCAACTTTTGGAACATGAATTACCCATCCAGTAAATAACGTGCTACACGCATCACAAAATCAAACAGGACACTTTGGCACATTGGCGTTACTTAAAGCACCATTTTGGACCCCTCATCCTTATAATTTACCGAAAGTTTTGTTTATCAATTGCGACTGCTTCACCCAACCTGTTGACTCAGGTTTGGCAGTCACAGGTTGCAGGGCAAAAGTCACTCAGTCAATCCGCGGTTATGATTTCGTTCTGCTATGGCAATCAACTGTGAAAAGCTGATAAAGTCAAACAAATGGATCATCTGAGTATCTCAATAGATTCTGAGAGAGCTGTCATACTTTGCGTGGCAAACATTAAATAAATCTATTTACCTTCTAATCGTTCCTGAAATTAATTCGTATAGACGAGAGTTCTGTGAATTGCAAGCTGTGCTTTGTTGTTGTGTTAGGTGCGTAAAATAGGAATGCGCATTCATTTTAATGCACAAATCGTCAAGAGCGGCAAGGCAAAATTCAAGCCAACAGGTTTTGTAATGTCTATTAAGGGGGGCATTTGTCCTTGAACACCAGGTCAAGTAAGGCTTACTCACTCCCTGACCCCACTCGATAAACGTAGTAAAAAGTCAATTGCCTTTTGGAGTTATCACGATGCAGATTTCTGGTACCTGTGGTATTCATCACCCCATTGTTTGGGCACATGGGAAAGTTCCTTGAAGTCAATTTCATTGAAGGCGGATTGAATTGTCGCCTTCCCATATTTCGTCTGGTTTACATGTTTGGCAGCGTCATGATATTATCCGACAAAAGACGATGTAGCCTATGAGTATAATTTACCTCGTATACATGCGAATCCCTATTGGTTGCTCTACTCAGGCACAATTTTCCATCAAGACACATCATCTGAATCTGCGAATTAGTTTGATAAGTGATGAAACAGGGGGTGAGGAGCTTGACAAGAGTCTTCACTAAGACTCGCCCCCAATTCTACACCTCCAACAAATCTTCCCCTCGCCCCCTCCCCTTGATCCCCTCTCCACCACACTGCCGGTCTTCGACAGCAAATTCACCACTCACCACTCTAAACGTCGGAACTATTTCCGCCGACACGTTCTGTCACTACTAGCCGTACTAATAGGCCATAAGTATCTGAGATAATCCGCTGAGCCTCAACCCGTCCTCAGAGTTTTTCATATTAAAATAAAGAAAAGAAAAGCTTCTCACAAATGACGAGAATTGGGTTTAAATCCGGACATATATAATTAAAAATTGTACTATTATGGAAACAAAAATTAAGTTATATCAAAGTAGGGTTATAATTACAAATGTCAAATCAAAGTGTACCACATTAATATATTTCAACTACCACCGACTATTACCATTACTGTCATCTTTTGGAAAACGGCGGGGGCAGTCTTAGACCTAATAACTGGACAAATGACAATTCATTCTCTCTGTGGCTTCCAAATATGATGACAACATGCCCTGCACTTACCAAATGTAGTCACTATCCTCACTGATGTGTGATCTTTTTTGTAATAGTTTTGCATCTGGTGAGAAAGGACTTTCAAGATGTCCACACAGAGAGGCTTAATTTGCTTTCTAGTCACTGCTGTGGAGTTTATTTACTTCACTTCCTATTCCTAATACCCTGTCAAACCCATTTCTCCTTCCCACTTGCATCATTTCTATGGCTAATTCAATGCACTCACGATGAGGGCGTCCAGTGGATTTTAACGAAACTATTGCTTTTTTATTACTACTCACTATTATTAACATGATTGCATCCCCAAGTTATCTCTAACACAAGGATTTACTGTCAGAGAAGACTGTTCAAATACACACAAATTCTTTTATTAAACTCACATCCAATTCTTTGTACACAAAATTCCAAGTGAAATAAAATGACCAAAACGTTCCTTGAGGGGGAAACACCTAAGTAAACGAGCAGGAGGTGTCAGTCAGACTGAAGCTGATAGATAAAAGCAGCTTTCAACGATTGACATGCAACTACAAAAATAACAGTAAATAAGAGAAATTAGAGGGTATCAGTTCAACTGAGGACATTTAACCATTAAAACAAATGAAGAATCTGTAAAATTTGCAGACGAATTCAGTGCTTTGACGACTCTTCTTCTCCCTTTGCCGGCTCTTCCAACTCCACTTCCTCCTCCAACTGCGCGTCCGCCTGTTTCGCCTCGCACTTCACGTTATCTGGCAGGTTGCTGCCATCTGTGTCTGGGAGACAGAGCGTGAAGAGGACCTGAAGCACGCTGACACCACCATAAACTATCACCGGAACGCCATGACCCACTTTCAGGTCGAGTTCATTGACGAAAGAGCAGAGAACACCACCAATCCTTCCCAGACCTGTTGCATTTCCCAGACCCTGGCTTCGAATGCTCGACGGGAATAACTCAGAGGTGTAGATGAAAATCATGTTGAAGGTTGAACTCAGCAAAACCAAAGTGATGTTACTGCATACGATGAGGGGAATTTCTGACTCAGGTTTCACAATCACAGTGTGCAGGCCGATTGCCAGCAGAATTAAAGCCGAGATGGCGTAGAGAACTAGCATAGGCTTCTTACGACTCCTGCACTTCGAGTAGAGGAGTGTGGAAAGCACGATGCCAGGAACTGAGGTAGCAGCATTTATCATTGACACATAATACACCGAAGATCGTATGACCTGAGTGAAGAAGAGGAGTCCAAAGAAGACGAAGAGCTGACCGGTGAAAAGCAGTGTAGCTGCAATGGATCGCCTTGCAATATCACGAGTTTGGTAGGGTGCAGCAAAGCCCACAGCTACACTCCTGCAAAAGGTGGGCAAGTTGAAGTGTTTCCTCCACGGCACCCTCCTCGGTTCCTCCGGGAGATTGGAGTGACCAGTCTTCTCAAGAAACTCCTCGAAGCTTAGCTCAGATGCGCCCTTGCACATGGTGTTAACTTTGTAGGCCTTGTAGAGAGTCTTAAGAGCAGCCTTGTTTCTGTTCTGCGAGACAAGCCACCGTGGAGACTCGGGCAGCCAGAGGAGGGTGAAGAGACCAACGAAAGCTGGCACCATGATAATTAAGTGGAGATAGCGCCAGTTGTGCACATACATGGCAATCCATGCATGCAATGCTCGATAGAAACACTGGAAGAAGAAAGAGAATCCGGCGGAGAACATTGCTCTGTACTTGGCTGTGGTCATCTCCACCAAGACCACAGTTATAGCGGCAACCTTGATGGTCACGGCGACTGATAGGAAGAATCGAATTAGCGTATACCACTCGAGATTGGGTGCGAATGTGACAGCGAGACCGAAGGCACTCTCCAGAATGGTGGAGAAATAAATCACTTTCATACGACCCAACTTGCCGGCGAGAAAACCACCCGACATGGATCCTACCAGCATACCGAGCATGTAGATGGAGGTGGAGAAAGGATTCTTCCACGAGTCACCACACACCAGATCCCATTCTGCAACAATCGTACTGGGGTACTGGTTCTCCAACTCCTCGTAGACGTATCCATCGATACAGGCTTCGGTTGCTGTGTTAGGAGTAGTAGTCCTATTAATGTTCAAGTAGTCCTTGTATCTGGAACACCCAAAGTGATGCAGGTTGGCAGTGGCAGGCTCATCCGACTCGAACCAGGGTCCGACTATTCTTGCCATCTCATCAAATGTTAGATGTCGCATTGCACTTCCAGATGCTTTCACTGGCACCAATATGCTGGCCAAATAGGCCTCTCCAGCCTTGTCCAGTGCACATCGGTGACGTGGAACAACGTGGGCAAAAACCGGGAAGAGATATGGAACGGAAAGGGAAACACAAATAACTAGAAGGATGGCTGTTTGCCATAGTCCTCGTTCTCCAGAAACTCCCGTAAAAATATCATCAACATTGACTGGCTTCGATGTTGGCTCCTGTTGCTGCAAATTACCATCTGTCATTGATGTAGTGTGTATTGTCATGCCCGATGAAATGTTTTATGAGCGACAGTTTCAGTAAATACCACTTGACTACCAATCAGAATTCAATTCTTACCGGATACAGATTTTTTCAAAAAGGTGATTGGTCATCACTCCTCAGATAACCTCATGCGCACGAAAAACCGTTTTGTATTTACAGGAGTGAGAACAAACTTACGAAATCTTCCATGATAAAGCTTACGGCAACTCAGGAATCGATGCTAAAATACGGAAATGGCAGTATTTGAAGTACAAGACTTTGCCGAGTTCGCAATACCAACACGATTAGACTGTACACCCGAACATTTTGGAGGGTGCGATCGTGCGTGCAGAGAACTTCTCACCTAGTCAGCTATTAATGCTCATTCAAGTTATGGTAAATGCATTCAATCACAAATCACGTTGTGAGCGTAGTCTCAATAGGGGCTATGCTATCTATATGCCTGCTTCTTCGAAAGCATTAAGATACCTTAACTCTTTTCTGAAGCCTTCCCATACTAATATCCTTTCGATGGGGATTAGTGAGGACAAGTCAACGCTTTTCGTGTAGCAATCTACTACAACTTAACTAAGTCAAGTAGCCATGTGAAGCTATTTACGGAAGGATTTTAGCAGGGTTAAAGGCACATCGTCACTCAAACAAACGTAGTTCACTACACAGGTCTGCTTTCTCTATAGCTTTATGGTAGCTTGGCTAACCTTGAGAGCTTTTTCACCCTTGAAGAATTTTCCATAATGATTACTGAGTGTAATTCAAGGCTTGTTGGTGTGGCAATCCTCTACACCTATTGTCAATAATATGGACAATAGTAAATGTGTAAAAATAAAATTTAGTGAATATATATAAAATGAAGTCGTGTAATGTGCCATGCGTTAAGTGTGTTCAGAGATTGAGGGTGGTTAACATTTTATTTACAATAAAATTTTAATTGGTGGTTGAAATGCATTCGGTTTAAGGACTGTGAGGTCCAAATGGCCAAAATGTGCTACCAATTGAGGGATTTGGAAGCGGTGCTCGATATCAATCATATGATAAATCTGCTAGAAGAGTTGGACACCAGTTCCACTTTGGTGAAATTTGCCCCACCAACTAAAGCAATTATGAGGTATCCCGATTGGAAGGATCGATATCCACACAGGACGGGAGAAGGGAATGAAATTACAGTCAAAGACTTCCTTCACAAGAACGAACTGACTGCAAGCCAGTGCGATTTGAAAAAGGATGGAACAAAGTGAGATAAACAGAGGCTAAATCAAATAGGAAGACTGTTATTATTGCGAGTGAGACATATCCGATTTTCAAGTTTCGCACTTTCCTCTTCAATTGGAATATTGAATATTGGAAAAATCAGAAATCGGAATTCGGTCTGCCACGAAATAGATAACTTTAAACAGCAATAATTGGATAAAAGTGATGGTAATCACAGCAAATTTTTGGCACTTTCAAGACTCTCCGTCCACGATGTTGAGGTCTGCCAGTTTAAAATGTTCTTATCGAGTACATCAAGGTTTTGAAGATTAAAAGTGCCAAAGCGTTTTCTGTTCCCATTTAAGTGCATGCGGAGGATTGCTATCATTATTAACCAACTGAAGTGAGGAATTCCAAATGCCAAAATGCAGAAAGATTTTTCATCCTGCTCCACAGACAACTCTCTAATGGATGTGGTAGTGAAAGCTTTGTTTTCTTCAATCACCATTCAGATATGCAATGCATTAGCCTTTGAATTGAAGGTAACATTGTGCCTAGCAGCGATGTAACTGTTGCTGCCTGCAAAAGACAATGGCTTTCCCTAACTGGACAATGATATTTGCTGGCGAACGTTATCCTAAAGTGGCGGCTTGTAGAAAGCCTTGATGTGCAATTATGAAGTTTGTAGTACTTGCGCAATACTATGCTGTGATATATGTCTGTTACGGCATTCCAATCTCCATACTTACTTGTTAACTTCATTAACTGACTTGAGCTCTGATTTCGTGGGCAAAAATACAACATGTGTTCTATAAGGTGATGTGAAGTGTAGTTGGGTTTATGTGTTTAAAATGGGGTGTTTCCAAAGTAGCCGAAGTCACAAGGCGACATCGCGACAATTAAATATCAGGCACTTATTGAAGTGAGCGTTAAGTGAATCCAAATATCTCATGTCACTTAAATACTCCACAGTAGCCTGTCTAATTGTTTTGCTTTAAATCATGCATTAATGTTGTGAGCTAACTTAGAGTCTCCAACATTCTTTCTCGAAGAACGCTTTTCTCAATATTTTCGTGTTCTGAAATGGCATCCAGGTCTCTTCAGCTGAAGTTTGATCTCTTTGTCGTGATTGTAGTATTTCATTTATCAGTTTCAGCCGACTTGCAATGATTGGTTTGATCAAAGTATTGATTAGTTGAAGTGGCAATTTCTCACCACACGAAGTTTTGAGGTCAGTGCTAGAGATTCTTATTCCTTGTCAATTTTTGATTGCGGCGTTACTGCATATCAATGTGAAAGCCAAAGTGTGCCACAATACACACTTCTCTCATTACACAAAATTAACTTCTAAACGGAATTGGAGCATACTAATATTTAACTGGACACCCCACTCCCTCCCCCTACCTGGCCCCCGTCCCCCAAACAAAAACTCTTGAGACTCGAAGCAACCAACGCACCGAATCTTACTTCGGACTCCACAGAATAGTTCCAAGATATGTTCACATTGATGTATGCATCTCTCAAAGCTTTTGGTAAGAAGTCACTTCACGAATAGACGTTGGGAAAATGCAGACGAATATTAGCCAAATAACGGCTAATTTTGAAGTAGTACTGTGCTTTTGGCATTTTTATACTCATTTACTTCATGCCAATTTGTGAAGGGCGCAATACTTTTATGGCTGAACACCTGCCCCTTGCACGCTCTGGCACAATCTGAAAGTGCGTAGCGTTCTGTGCAGAATAACATTGGCAACTGTCATTGAGTGTGCATGGATATCTTGCTACTAATTGTGACATGCTGCAACACTTTTTGCCTCACCACCTGTCATACTGAAATCAGATGACATGGGTGTCGTGTCAACACTTTCACCTCAATAAAATTCACCATTTGTCACGAAAAACATGACGTATGATCTGAATAGAGTTTGTGGTACACTCCAGTCAACCGCCACATACTCAGTCATTAAATTGGATCAAAATCGCTCTATCAAGCATAAACTCTAGTATTGGTGGCTGAGGTGATTGCGTACACTTGTCCACACATGACAGACAATTCCGTTGCGAATACGATTGATTCGATCACAATTCGAACCTTAAAAGTGCGTCAGTGGCTTCAGATGAAGAAATCGTCCACTACACACTTTCTTTCTTTATTGGCCTTCCATTTTCAAGACCAGACGAGAAGCACCTCTCTCTTTGGTAATTACACTAAAGTGAACCCTTTCGGTGGATTGGACTTGATGTCTGGATGTTAACTGTCGATTTGGTAGATTCGTACATTGCAAACACATGGTACCATTCCCACTACTTAATTTGTCGAAATGGGTAAATAACTAGGGAGATATTCAATTCGACCTCAATTCAGATTCAGTCCCATTTTCACTGACGAGTGGTGGATGGAGTGGGAGTTGTGAGATTCACCACATTAAGGACAATATCAGTTCCAAGGTTATTCTAAAATCCCCATATTCTATTAATCTATTACCTCCACATGTCACTGATGCACTCGGTTTCGTGGTTTCACTTTGGCGGAAGTTTGAAATAGATGTACTTAAAACGCGACCTACCAGTTCATGAGGGACATTTACCACATCTGCTGCATGGAGTTGGAGGATGGTGACAGCATCTAAATGTCTCATTGACCACCTAATTAGCAGCACCTCAATTTTCACAGTGCAAATAGAGAGAACGAGAGAGAGAGAGAGGGAGGGAGTGAAGATAGGGAGGATAGTGTAAAAAGAGTAATGGGGATTGCATAATTACTAGCAAGTCAATAAGTGTGAATGCAGCATAAAGAAAGGTCAGAACCCAAATATGGCAGACATATGCTAATAGAAAGCACAGAGATGTTGCAAAGTGCACCAACTTGCAGAATTAAATGCACACAGTTCAGAGATCGGTGAGGCTATGCATAAACAAAGCGAGCATTGGAGCACTCTCGACGGGACATGATATGAGGGACGTTCCATGCAGAATCTCTGAAGACGTCTTTCAACATAGAGCAGAAGTAAATAAAAAGAAGAGTCAATATTCACTTTCAATATTTGATCCTCGAAATCACATTTTTAAGTATGAGGAACTCTACCATTTCTTATCGTTTTCAGTACCGATCGGCGTCTTGTAAACATTGCCACTTTCTAGGAACACTATATTTCACTCATTCAACTTATACTATGCATCTTAGTAATGCCATTTATTTGTAAAACGAATAGCAAAATTATATCCGTGTAAAACTTTATTTGACTTGTGTTGGCGTTAACCCTTAAGATGCGTTTCACTTTCTTCATCCAAATCTATTCTACGATTTCGAAACAGATTTATCTTATGCATATACATAAGTCATTGTATGAGTGCCTGGAAAGTGTGATATGCTTAGATCAATATCGATGATGATATCTTCATTCTTATTGCTATCAACTCACTGTTTTTATTGAGAGGAACACCAACACTAGGTGCTATGTGAATTCTATTAAATACTTTTCTGTCAATTGACATAAGGGTACCGTGACGATATGTTCACCAAGACAGGCATTGCAGAAATAATGGTCGTGTGTATTTGGTGAGACAGTCTTTCTTAACCAATTCATTGCAAATTAGACAATGGTAATCTCGTTCTATAGAGTAATATACTAAACCAGCTCTCTCTTGCACTGTTCTCACCCCAACGCATCTTTATTAACCATCACGTTTTGTCTCAGGACACTTGCATCTTCCATTGTCTACATTGTTCTCTGTCCGAAGTTCAAGACCTCCAGAGTGAAAATTGTGATCTCATGTCACGGGACTTCCAATAACTCTCATCACTAAAAGGAGCTCGCGAAGGCGACATTTTGGTCTATTTGACCCATGTGGCCTTAATGTTCTTTTGAGCATTTTTGAGCGAAACAAATGTGAATCTTAACGGCTGATCATTGTTCCATGTCCACACTTATCTGAATAATACTAAATACATTCGTTTTATTTTAATCCATAACAGGTTAAATGTTCTAACATCTCTCTAGCAATGCTGGTTTGCTGCATATCTTGGTTTCCTCATTATGACGCAATATTTGGGGTTCGAAAGAAATACGCCTGCTGGCTGAGAAGTGAGTTGGTGAACACCTGAGGAATGTACGTTAATTATCCTGAGAAAACGAACCATGTATATCGGTACCAGTCATCTCAGTGTTAAAGTTGCCTATTGTTGAAAACTGGGCAATTAACTATCATATAAACTTCCTGTTCAATATACAGGATGTTCAATGTAAAGTATCTCCACTATTTTTGACCTGCTTAGTAGTGGAACGTTTCGTGGCTAACCTTCCTAACCAACTTGATTGTCACCAAGTGTCCCGTTATTTATGTGATTTGTCTGATTTCGGGCTTGCAGTTGTGGGGTAGAAAGATTGGCTTGTGGAGTGTCTATCTGCATTACACTTCATGGTGAGAATTGTAATCTCGTAAATAAATGTCCATTAGTACAGGGTGTCGCGTTGCCGCCCACATTTTGGTGAGTAGAGATATTAGGGTATATCGAACGCACGTAGGGCCTTCCATAGAATATGAGGCAAATGTGGACAAGACTATGCTATTCTGAGTCATCTGGTTGAAGAAATTGTGATGGTATACTAGGCAGTTGGAAGTAGCCAGACTGCCGTTTCATGCATACCAGTTTGGTTATTGGGTATGTAGGTGAAAATTCTGTTCATGGACAAGGCCAATGAATCATAAATCCACTTTTGAGAAGTATCCCAAGTCACTAACCGTTGTCACGACGATTAAATATCAGGTACCTGTTGGCACGAGCGTTTAGTGAATCCAAATGTCCCATATTACTTAAATACCATAGAGTAGCACATCTAACAATTTCGCTATAAATCAGGCAATTTTACCAATAGAATGGAGAATTGGCATAAGTGAGGAAACACATTTAATGTTAATAATATGGTTAAGAGTTACAAGAGTATCCTTTGTCAAGACTAGATGCTGTTTTACAGGAGGATTTCAAGATAGAGGTGTGTTTGTGCCTATTTCAAAACATATTCGTATTCATGGCTCAAATTGCTAATAAGTGGAAAGAACACAACCTACACTCCACCTTCGTTACCATTTATGCTCAACAATGAAGAGGCAGAATAACACCATTGGATCCTGTTTAGACCTTCTTTGAGGTCATCACCACCCTCCAATTCTTTTCGAGTATAAATACAAAGCAATGTTGAGTGCAAGGGTGAATTTTTCAATTGCTAGCAATTTCAGCTATGAGTAAAGCGATATTGTTTGCACAAGCTAGTTCATTTTCCATCGGAGTTGTATTATGCGTGAGTTCACAACTTCCTACTGTTAATAATAAACTTGTCCACTTAGGCATGTGGCCTGTATTGGGTTATCCGAGGCAGCATCGGTGAGGTTGACGGAGACTTCTTAGATTCACAACCGTGGATGATTGTGTACGGGACACTTCATTGTATTATGATTCTCCCTCTACTTATTGGATTAAAGACGAGAAATGAATTCTGTCTTCACACTGTAATTCACATTGATTCATTTACTTACTTAATTCGATATAGTTGGCAGATATGGCTCTTTTTGCAGCTTTTATCAACTTCTTTTTTCAAGTTTCTGGCTTCTTCAAGTCACCAGGTGGCATTGCAGTTTTAATGCTTACAGTGGCTTCTGAAATGGTTTTAAAAATGTTAGTAGTGCTCTACCTCATCAAGGTAATAAGACAAGTGGCACTGCTTAAGAGAAAAGATGAATTTGATTGACTTTTCTCTTTTTTGACTTACTCCTTTTGAATATTTAAAATTCACTGCACGCCCATGTTTTCAAGATAAATAAAAGGACACTTCGACTGATTTTTGATTTTATAATATGCTTTTGTTTTCATTTGACAATTTAAATTAACCTGATTAGAGGTGGCTAGATGAATCGACTTAATTGCGCACATCATGACATGCTTCAACAGACGTACTTTTTTGTATTAGACTTTTACCACCCATCATGTGGATCAATGATCCAATAGATTGGCAGATTATTTTGGAATTGGTTACGGTGGGTGATAGAAGTTCCAATGTGAAGAGACAGAACTACTAGTGGTGACTTTAATAAATCGGATTAGAAGATAACTCACATACTCGTACAACGATAGAAAAGGACATTGAATGTACTATAAGAACGATTTCACATACTGAAAATGAATAAATCAATATAGGGAAAAGTTAATGATGTTGATCACTTCTTTTCTCACCTAATAAAACGGATCCCTATGCTACTTTAAATTATATCCTTTCAGAACATATTTCTTTTTCTTAATTCGAGTGACTCTGTAAGTAAATTTTGAATTAGTTTAAAAGAATGGCAAACACCGCCACTTTCTTTAACTTTCCTTCCATCTAAGACAGTGTTCTTCTTTATGGTCTGTTGGATTCAGGAGAGCAGTGAATTATTTATCGTGAAAACAGCCTCTTTAGTTGACAATAATTGACCTAGTTTTCTAAGCCAAACCAGTCAAACAGACTAAAAGTTCTAATTTGCGTCAAAATTGGAGGAATCGCATCAAGTTACATTTGTACCAATTTCAGTATGCATTCTTATTTAATTTGCGACATATACTCAAGAATTTGCGAGACAATGAATATGGTTTGGGGTTCACATTCATTTTGGGTTTCACAGTGGCAAAAGATGTATTCAACTTTAGTCAGTATAATGTTCGATCACTAAGTTCAGTCCACTCGACAAACCAAGTGGAAGACAGGCGTCAGAAATAAATGCAACAAACACGGTGACATATGAAATCAGTTGGAAGAGAACTTGCGTCACTTCATTTGCATCTGACGTCTCCTCACTCAATCTGGTGAAATGATTGGTTCGATTCCAGTTTCGAAGAGGCTTAAAATTGAAAAAATCTGAACAAATTCGTTAAGTTCTAACAGTTCATTCAACGTCCTTTTCTATCCCTGTATGAGTATGTGAGAGACTTCTTAATCTGACTTATTAAGATTGCCACGTTGGAACTTCCACCACCCACTGGTATCAATTCAAAAATGGTCTGCCAAATGGTGTAAGCTTTTTAGTTCACTTGATGAGTGGTACAAGTCTAATGCAAAAAAGTATGTCATTATTTGCGATAATAGCCTTAGGCACGTCTAATCAAGTTACTTTTGAAAATCAAAACTAATTAAATTTTCAACATTAATTCGTTATCGAGTGAAGACAAAAGCACCCAGTTTATATTGTAAGATAAAATATTCCAAATATTTTGAATAAAAGGGTGCGTACTGGCCTGTACATATTCAAAACAAGTAATTCAAAACGAGAAAGGTCCATCAAATTCATCATTTCTGTTAAGCAGTGCCACTCGTCTTATTGATTTGATGAGATATAGCACTACTGACATATTTAAAGCCATTTCAGATGCAGCTATAACAATCACAGCTGCAATGTCACCTGTTGACCTGAAGAATCCAGAAACCTGAAAGATGAAGTTAAGGAAAGCTGCTATATGAGCTATATTTATCATCTATATCGAAGAAAAGTAATAAATGCATTAAGTTGAATTACGGTGTGTAGAAAGATTTTATTTCTCAACCTTATTCCAATAAGCAGAGGGAGAATCGTAAAACAGTGAAATGCTCCATACAAAATCATCCACGGTTGCGAATATAAGACGTCTCCGTTAACCTCACCGCTACTGTCTCGGTTAACTCAATACAGGCCACATGCCTAAAAGGACAAGTTTATTGATAACAGTTGGAAGTTGAGAACTCATGCATAATACAACTCCGAAGATGAATATACTAATTTGGGCTGATACTGTTAGCTTACTCAAGGCTCACATTGTTGAGTTATTTCATAATCTGTCTTATTAAGTTCACCACACGTAGTTCTCCTCACATTGGAACTTCTATCACCCACCGCAATAAATTCCAAAATGATCTGCCAACCTTTTCGATCATTGGTCCACATGATGGAGGAGGGAGGTACATGTCTAATGCAAAAAGCACGTTTGTGGAACCATATTTCGTATTTCTCCCACAATAACACCATTGGATCCTGTTTAGACCTTCTTTGAGGTCATCACCACCCTCCAATTCTTTTCGAGTATAAATACAAAGCAATGTTGAGTGCAAGGGTGAATTTTTCAATTGCTAGCAATTCCAGCTATGAGTAAAGCGATATTGTTTGCACAAGCTAGTTCATTTTCCATCGGAGTTGTATTATGCGTGAGTTCACAACTTCCTACTGTTAATAATAAACTTGTCCACTTAGGCATGTGGCCTGTATTGGGTTATCCGAGGCAGCATCGGTGAGGTTGACGGAGACTTCTTAGATTCACAACCGTGGATGATTGTGTACGGGACACTTCATTGTATTATGATTCTCCCTCTAATTATTGGAATAAAGTTAAGGAATAAAGTCTGTCTCTATACTGTATGTTAATTTGATGCATTTATTAACTTCCTTCCACATAGGTAGCAAATATGGCTCTTATTGCAGCTTTCCTCAATTTCATCTTTCACGCTTCTGGCTTCTTCAAGTCAAAAGGTGGCATTGCAGCTGTAATTCCTACAGTTGCTTTTGAACTGGGAATGAATATGTCCATAACTCGACTTCAAATCAACCGTAAAAAGCAGAAGTGATGAATTTGCCTACATTGTCACTATATTGATTTTGAATGTATAAAACAGGGTAAATGACTGCGCTTTCTTTTTTAAAATTTTTTGACATGCGTAACAAAGTTTTTATTATAAAATGGATTTATTTGTTAAAATTGAAAATCATATTGTTTCTGATTCTAAAATGTGAATTGAATAGAGCATTAAAAGTAATTATTGTCACTTCAAAAGCTTGACTCACATGACTGGGTCAAATTACACCCACAAAGTGGTGAGTTTCACCACAGTCGTATTACGATAAATATTTGACTGTACTACAGAGTCCATCAGACCATTACAACTAATACGTATTGCTTCAGATAAAAATTATTTGAAAGTCAAAAATTTAAACCGGCTCGCAGATTTAATGTTTGCCTAATCAATCTTTTCTGTTGTAATCGACCAAAAAGGAAATCGAGTGAACAGTGACCTGTTCAGAATGGCTTTGGCATCTGTGATAGGTAGTATGCAGAAGCATCCCTCCAATCTTAAGTAATGCTGAAACTTCATGCAAGTTGGGTCAGCCAATAATGTCAACATGAATTTCACTCTCTATCAGCAGCACCTCATTCGGCCAATCAATGCAGGTTATGTATCACAAAATGGGTAGACGACGGACTCCAGATCTACTATCTATGAGTCTAAATACTCAGTTAAATAATTGTTTGATTTTGAATTCTTGACAACTGTAATAGAAATTGTGATGGACCTGCTCTCCGAAAGTATGAAAATATTAGAAAACCACAGATTTGCTAGAACCTTTATTTGTTTGTCTAGATTCAATATTTCTGCTGTAGTTGCTCAATGGGATGCCTTAGTAGATGAAATTGGATTAACTGGCCTATTAAGTGTGGCCAAGTGTACGGAATGACCTCAGCCACCAGTACTACAGTTTGTGCTTCATAGAACAATTTTGATCCAACCAAATGACTAAGCATATTGGCGGTTGACTAAATTGTGCCATAAGCACTATCCAGGTCGTACGCCACGTTTTCTGTGACAAATAGAGAATTTTATTGAAGTAAAAGTAGAGTGATGTGTTGACACGACACCCATGCCATCTGATCTCAGTGTGGCTTGAGTTGAGGCAAATAGAGTTGTGGCATATTATAATTGGTGGCGGGATATCCATGCACACTTAATGGTGAATGCTCGATGAGATCGCATACATATGAAGTCTAGTTCAGTGCCTTCAGCTATGTGTGTGAGTGGAGAGAAGCTATGTATGGATACGAATACGGAGTAAGAGTTGATGAATTCTGAGTAAACTTAAAGAATGAGGCGAAGGAAGTGTAGGAAATGGAGATGAAGGTGAAGAAGTATGATCGTGAAGAGACTTATTGGTGGTAGGTAGAAGAAGGAGTGACGATTGAGTTGAAAGTGGGAAGAATTGATAGTTTTGGTGAGTAACAGTTGCGCTATAGCATTAGTATCATGCATTGGGCAACAAATACGTGGCATATACAACAGTCGAGCAAAGCACTTACACTTTCCTATAGTATTTCCTTACCACGGGAATCGAATGAGTTAAGTCAGTGGCACAAATTAGCCAATGTTGCAATTGATTAGTTGGTCCAGTCAAACATTACTCTCAAGGGCACCAACAGTCAAAGGGCTGAGGTCATGGGACACGTGACAGATCACTGACACCATGGTTTGCGTAGATGTGCCATCATCTGGGATAGTTTGCACCCTTTCGCTTGCGCACATTCACTTGCTCACATTATCACTTCCTTACTTGCTGAACGCCTACCTTACTGTTGGAAATTAGATTTGAAGAATGCTATTTTGTCTTCAGTGGTACCATTGCCCACAGCTTTACAGAACTCAGCCGAATTGATCCATCCAATCTCTGTAGACATCATCATCATCATCATAGCTCTCCTAAATTTTGTGTATAGAAAATTAAATTGGATATAAATCGTTCTATGTAGCATAAACCCTAGTTCTGGTGGCTGAGGTGATTGCGTACACTTGTCCACACATGGCAGACAATTCCGTTGCGAATACGATTGATTCGATCACAATTCGAATCTTAAAAGTACGTCAGTGGCTTCGGATGAAGAAATTGCTCAGTACGTCAATTCAACAGTACTACGTCCACTACACCCTTTCTTTCTTTATTGGCCTTCGATTTTCAAGATTTCACTAAACAACTACCTACTCAGTTCAAACTAAGCACCCCTTTCTTCGATAATTACAATAAAGTGATCTATTTCGTCTTGTGTACTGAGTATAGATCACCTTCATCGGGTTATCGATTTGCAACTGTGAGTGCATACGAGTTTCCATTCATTCATCTTTATTGCTTTATTCCAACTGGACCCTCATGGGCCCCTTATTTAATTATTCATTTTGCAATTTAAAATCGAAAAATCCTGTGCACTTCATTTCACTTACAATAAATCGAATTTTCTTTTCAAATTTTTCTGACAAGTGTGAGCAATTCTTTTTTTCAATTTCATGACGAGATTTCAATTGTGAAACAGTTTAATTAATGAGTCCCCAGATAGTCCTGTTGTTTCCAATTTACTAATGTCGTCTCACCTGTGAAAATAAGGAGATAATGGGATATTCTATTGGAAGCAAGGTGGAGCGAAATTGACTTCAATTCGGAATCAGTCACACTAAAATAGACTGCGCACAAATTTTCACGATATTTTCGCAGCTGTAACACATGCAAGTCCACAAATTCCAACTATTCAAGTTAACCCTATCCACTTGGGGATGTGGCCTGTCTTGGGTCATAAAGGGCAGTATCGGTGTTGCTCACAGAGGCTTTGCAAATTTTCATGGATTTATGATTTGCTTTGGGGTCCTCCACAGTATTGAGTTCACAGCCAGTATTGGTTGGTTCCATTTACTAAGAAGGAGTGAGCGTGGTATTTTGTCTTAATTGTCGATCTGGTCATGTCGCTTATGTAACTTTGTGCTTTGCAATCATATGGTACAATTATTGCTCTTTGATGGCATGTCTGCTGTTTGAAGATAGAGGATGCTGACTGCAGTTGAATGTGATCCACATCAGGTAAATTGCAAAGCACATTGCCCATTAATCTTTCGTAAATCGTCAATCATCAAGTTAAGTGGAACACAACGAACATTTACACTCACGGTGAGCCGTGACTCAAAGAGCCTTCAAAGTAGCGACAACTCTATCTTTGTTCATTTATCATGTTGTCATTTGAATATGCTATTTTTTTATTTATAAAAAAAGTATCTCTGCAATCAATCAATTGCGAGAAATAAGTGAGTTCTAATTTTTTCATAGTCCAAAATTTAACTAGGTGAGAACCATTCAATTGAAACGTGAATTTGGGCATTTAGGTATAATTACAGTCAGTTCAAATGATCTGGCGCATATGACCTAGATGACTGAGTCAAATAATTTCAGCAGAGTGGGCAGTTTCACCGTTGCCGTGAGTCCAACAAAGCGCAACAAATAAAATTTCTTCCAAATCCAACGACGAACATATGCATAAATTATGCTCTTTTCTTCTATATTCGCTGCAATAACTTCGCATTCACTGAGACTACGTGAATTCTCAAAGCAGAATCTGCTGCAAAGCACCCTATCAAGTTGCAGAAACTGCTCCAGTAAGGAGGAAATCACCTTGCCTCAACTCATGTCTTATTTACGTTGAGAAGTAGCCAAAGTACTAGCCGACCTCGCGACGACTGAATTCAGGCACCTGTTGGTGTGAACATTCAGTGAATCCAAATATCTCATGTTACTTAAATATCATACAGTAGCATATCTAACTATTTCGCTTTAAATCAGGCAACATTAGTTCAAGAAGTTAAAGTGGGATTAATTTTGTGAACTCACTACAAGACGACGTCAGTCATTTGCAAATAACGTTTCTAATGATTTCGTGTCCCGAAATGGCACCCAGGTCTCTTCTTCTTTTCAGTTATCAATTGCAGCCTACTTACAAAGATTTGGCTTTTCGAAGGGACAATTTCTCCTCGAATGTGGTAATAAAGTCAGTGCAAGAGACTTTTAATCCTTGTCAGTTTTGGTTATATCGATACTTGTGGAACGCACAACAACAATGTGACTGACCTTCTGCATCTCCCACGCTCTAGCATAATATACAAAGTGCGTTGGAGACATCGTCCACATAGCGTTCCGTGTAGAAACCCAAGAGAAATCCTGTGACGTCAGGGAGAAGTAAATATAACAGAGAATCAAAGATATCTTTCAGCATCTGATCCTGGAAATCGGGTAGTCGACATTCTGATTCAATGTATAGGCTTAGTGGTTCCAACTTTAAAGGATGCAATGCACACTCTCCCCTGTTCTACTTTAGGTCGTCAACCATCACCTTATATCAGCCACATCGGTTTGTAAAATGAAATGTGTAAACTAGAATTTAAAATAAAACAATAAGAATTGATTTAACTTTGCGTCGACTAAGCTCAGTTTGTTGCCAACACTAAGTTATCTCAGTTATTATTATTATTGCGCACCAGATTTACTTCATGGTCGTACGTTATGGCAGTCACCTGCTTGTCACCAGTTTCGAAATGTGCATCAACAGTGGTATTTTGCAGCATGAAACGATACATTTTCCACCAATGAGAATTGAATTGACTATTTTGTTCCCTATTTTGCACAGTTCCTAAAATGTGCCAAAGTTCTGTGTCACTTCCTACGCTGGGCGTTGCATGGCTTTTTGTGGAGGCAGATTATTGATTTAAACAGGTCAGACTATGAGAATGCAACAGTTCTAACGCAGTGTTTCCTATGATTCGGAAGTAGATGAAACTAGATTGACTGACGAGGAGCTTAATTGCACAGTCAAAGGAGTTATGTTGACTCCGACAATTTCTTCATAACACGTGGGTTGAATGAAACTAGAGAGTTCAAGCAGTGGCTAAGGGCTGTAGTTGGCTTAATTGCATTACTGGGGCCCCAAATGGCACAGATATAGATTTAGGAAAGATTATTTCGTTATTTATTTCCACCACAAGATGCAAGTTGTTGCTGTTTATGTGTTCACAATACAGCGAAGTGCCCCATACAAAATCATCCATATTTGCGAATTTAAGATGTCTTCGTCAATCTTATCGATGCTATCTCGGATAACCCAATACAGGCCACATGCCTAAATGGACAAGTTTATCATTGGCAATAGGAATGCATGGACTCACAGCTCTGGCAAATACTATTACTTTACTCATGGCTCAAATTGCTGGTAATTGGAAACAGCTCCCCTCTGCCCCCCAACCTCGTCTTGTATTTTTTTAATCAAAATTATGAAAGTGAGGATGACCTCAAATAAGTTTCAATGATGGGAAATATTGTCGGAAGTATGTAGTGGTGATTATAAGTGCTTTTAGAAAGTCATTGCCTTTTCCTCATAAGCGAACTGCTTAATCTTTGTAGCGTTAAATTACTCACGACCTTTTCATTGATACAGTGTTGATTAAAGTTGCTTGCTCTATCCTACCTGCTGTTATAATTCTCCCTATTTTACGCATATTGTATTGGTATACCTTTAGACATATTAATGAAATTGATGCTTCAGCTTTTCAGCGGTAAAAACATTAATTTATTCACTATTTCTTATCTGATTTTATTCATTGTTTTTTCCGACTTACTTTAAGCGTACCGAATATCTGTGTGGTGCTAAGCGGAGTGTTGGATTTCCTTTTTACAAAAGTAATCAAAATGCCATATACCACAGAATTCAGTTATCTGCAAAAAATATCAAACGATAATATTAGCACGGCTTTCACGGCTTTTTATTCCACTTCCAACGTTAAAAGTTTAAAAAAATATGACTTGAATATTTTCTTAATATCATTAACCTTTAACGTGAAAATTAACTTTAAAGAGGTCGCAATAAAAACTCCAGTTGTGCCGACTTTTGAAATCATTGATTCTTGCTGTAAATACTTAAATTATGTAGTACAAATTGACAGTGGGATGAAAGGACAGAATCAAGCCTAGATGTCATCGACTTGTGAGGGATAATACATGCTTATTTTTCCCACCTAAATTATAAAAAAATGCGAAAACTGATAGGAGGTACTGACTATGGGAGATTATTTTTGCTTGAAGAGAACCGAGAGGTAACACCAACCGCCTAACTAGAAAACCGAAATGTTGACTAACCTCTGGGGTCCTGTACGATAAGGTTGCTGTAGGCTAATGCGAAAATCGATTATCAGGACCAAAGTGGAGCTGTTAGACGCTAAACAACCGTGAGTATGTGCAAGACGCATTACAATTCAACCAAGAGGTTCATGTGAACTCGTATTCTCTTAGCTCACTCCTGTCCATTCTATTCTTTTGGTCAGTATCGACCTCACATCGAACATGTCTTCACTTTGTCCACTCCGCCATCTTCTTACGATAATGTTTAAGATCTTTCAAGAGGCTGTTAAGAAGTAAAGTTGAATCAGGTTGCTGAGGACAATTGATAATCCTAATCAGCTCCACAGTTGGGGAACAACTTCCAACTGCATGCATTTCCTATTCTACGAAGAATCAATGAATCAGACCATTGAATTCGAATTTTGGAATATTGAGACTTAGCAAAATGAAGTTAATCCATGAAGATTAAGTGAAAATCATAATGTCCCTTAAATTGAGAATAACTCCATGCATTGCTTCTTTCATTACTCTCGACAGCCGCTGCATCCTTATTAATGAGAAGTGACTATCTTTTGTTAATTGAAACTTGGCCAATTCGGGGTCTCTCTCAGAGGACTTTTCCTATAATGCATCGTGAACACTCGTTGGAAACCTTTTTGACACAGCACATACACGATGCCAATGTATACAATTTTTGTGAACAGTGGAACGCTAAAACAATGTCACAATGCCGAAAATAACTGTTAACACGGGACAATAACACTGCATGGTAATCTTCTTAACAATTTGAATTTGGATTTATAAAATGGCAGATTATATTATTACGCGCTGATGAATTTCGAATGACCATAATTGAGTTGAAGTGAAAGCGAGCGTACTACTTTGATTTAGATCATTGTGACAAAAGATGAAATTCCAAGCGCAATGGTGGATTTGAAAGCAATTTTCTAATCATCACTTCGGTTAAATAATGAAATAATCATCAACTATTGTCAAGATGCCGGAGGAGTGCTTCCTTGACATCACCCTTAATATTGCAATGTGAGCTAGTATCGCCACTCCTCGTCCAACTGTTTAGTTACGCGTTTTCGTTTTAATGCTCATTTTTATTCATCTTCTGTGACCTCCTCTCCCATAATAGGTCGATAGCAGCCTAGTGGTGGGTGAAAGTATGCTTCCTATAAATTCTGCACTGTAGACACAAATCTCAGTTTGTAAAATAAAGAACTTTTCGAGAATTCGATTGCTTCAATTAGAAACTTGTTGCATCTATTAGAGGCGCAGGTGGCAATGGATATCAAGGTATTCCCAGTCAAATGACCTTTCCAAGACCTGCCTACCTTCGAATTATAGCCTATGATAGGAGCTCGTTTTTGGTTATTGCGTTCATAAATTAAGTGAATACGGGTCAGCTTGAATATTTACCAAAATGGCAACCCCGTGCTAATATGCTAATTTCTACTGGATGTTCTTTGTTAGAATAGACTTTCTAAAGATTCCTTAAAGTGGTATTGGTCATTATCGAGTGAGGACCTGCTAAACATCTATTCAAAACTATTCTGCGCCTTATCAACGCCTCTTTTTATATAGAGTTCTCTCGATTCATCTACCGATTGCTTAATTCATAATCTAATCAAATTTGAAATAGAAAAAAAGGCGTTTTAAAGGTGTCGTTCTTACCGTCACTGCATTAGCGGTGAACCAGCACATTGTCAAGGGCTCACAGGTGGAACAGAGGATGGTAATCTTATTAATTCGCTGGCTTCTACGTTGTTGTTTGGTGAATGAGCTGATTGTCAAAAATATGAGTTATTAAAAAGACTATATTCCCTTTTTACTGGAATATAACAATGCATTAAAACATGACAATGATGCGTAATTTTAAAATTTTAGTATATTATTCTTTCTTTAAACGACGATAACGATGTCGAAGAACCAAAATCTCATGAATAAATGTCCCCAAAACGTATATCAGCACCGCCATCATGAAGGCGACAATCAGAAAGTGGTTGAATGTGGCGGTGCTAGTGAATCCGCGGGTTTCTCGAATTCGAAAGATGAAAGTCTGAATAAGCAAATGTTAAACAAATTTAAATATGCGACACAATTTCCTTGGCGCATATAGTAAAGGTAAAATTCATGGCTCATGTTTCTATCTTTCTTACGCCTAGGAAACTCTATGCCCTATCAATTTTATTCAAAGTAAAGACTAGTAGAAGAATAAGCATTATTTCTTCCGATTTATCCACGCCAGCTGTTGAAAAGGTAGGTATAAGGACAGCCTAATGTTGCTTGTTCGAAGCCCTAAATCTTTTTTTTTTTTGGGAGGGGGGGAGGGGGGAGAGGGGGAAACTTATCTTGAACTCCTAATTTAACTGTTCTCCTTCTGCACGTAATTTATCCAAATGAAAGATTTAATGCACTCCTTGTCCAAAATAATATCATTATATAAACTATAGAGATCTATTTAACTCAATGCCATACTCTCCAACCACACTCTAGTAAAATGTATTACCTTGTATCTTGTTTGGTCTGTATTATTGACTCTATTTGTACCACGACAGACCCCAAAATAGGTGACATCTGGAGGATCATTAATTTCTTTCAGCACCATTAGCATGGATCCAGTATCATTCTTCAACGGTGCTGACGGCCAATCAGGTTGTGCCCTTGAATAATCCCGCCAATCCTCGATTCCCTCAAGTCCCAATCGCATTGCATCAGCCAGTGCCCCTCTTCTCACTGGATAAGCATCGAGGGTCACTGTGGGTGGGGGATTTCCACTAGCCATACACGTTATCCACTCTCCTGATTCTATTTTGAATGCCACACTGGTCATACTTACTTGTTCTGGAGGTGTCGGAATGATAATGAAATTTGAAGCTGGACTAAAGACGCACACTTTCCTGGAATCTCGTCGAACGATCTTTGATCTTATTCTCCGCCAATCATTTTGATTTACAATTGATGCATTCAGCAATTTTGGTTCTATTACACAACTTATTTTTGTATTGTGATGGTTACGGGTAATTGTTATTGGGACAGGTGCGTACTGAATCGTTTTCTTCGGTGGCTTCCATTCTAATATACGAAAAGAGAACAAACGCAACGGGAAGGATTTATCAAAATTTTCTGAGGTGATATGCACAGTAGCGTCAGTTTCAACAAAGCGAGAGCCAACAGGTTTATCTTCTTCATCACAAAAAATCTGATAGACAGTTGCTTGGCAGTAAACATTGACTACCTCACCTTCAGTGTAACAATCGTCTGATCGGTCCGGCTTTGATGCAATTTGCACATCTGCTTGATTGTCTACAATGCAGAGAGGATAACCAGAAATCTGACTTAGAGACAGGTTCCTCACTTCTCCCACCGGTCTGAGAGCTCCTATGGTACAGCCGTAGAAACCGTAATCTTCGAAGGAACTTGGATGAATATCTATAGCAAATACCTCCCTATTTCTTCCTTTGTAGTGATAAGCAACAAGGTTTGGATGTGAAATATTTACGGTGTTATTAATCAAATCATGATAGGACAGGATTTTTGCGAATTTTTGTAGATGTGGCGAGACTGTATTTGGTGGGCGATTGATACGAAACCAGATTAAGTGCAACGCGGTTAGGTAACTTCCTTCGCTTAGAATGCTTGGACATTCAATGGTGAACTTCTCCGGAAGGAGAATTAACCGTTTAGAGATCGACACCGTGGTAAAAGCAGGTGCTTTTTCATCACCAACCACCACAAATTGTACGGTCTTTTCGGCTACCATTTTTCTCCCACCACAAAAACTGCTCGCTACACATTTGTAAATATAAAATCCGGGCATCGGAAGTAAGAACAAATCCAATTTGGCTGATTTGATAATTTTGGGAATACCACTAACCTCAACTGAGTCATTTGCACGTGGTAAAGGTCCAAATTTGTATATCCAGTTGAATTCTTGTTCATGGTAAATTTCGCCATCGTCATAACATTCTATGACCCCATCTCTTGGCAATGGTTCATTGGAATCCGGCCTCGTTTTTAGGCTGTCTGTGGGAGCACAAATTTTCAAAGGTCCATATTTCTCACCAAGTTCCCTTTCCTCTCTCGTGTCTAAATTCCAGTAGCATCCAACGTACTTGTTATAATCAAATTTGACATTTAGATGCCAGGAAACATTGACCGTGTAAAAGATATAATGTTGGAATATGGTCTTCTCTTCTCGAAGGAGAGGGCTTTTGGTTATTTTAGCCATATTCGGATTACGCTTAGTAGACTCTGCTATAAAAGGTTTGGTGTAGAAGAGGCTGTAGGGACTTTGAAATCTCCACATTAAGCATCGACTCGTGAAATATTCATCATCGAAGAATGTGAGATACCTTGAAAAGGAGTCAGAAAATTCCCAAGTTCTATTCTCTGCTATATAGCCAATTATCGGAGATTGCTTATCTGCTGGGACTACCAGATTTGGAACCACTGGTGCATCGTAAAATGCACCATCTACGTGGAAACGGCACATATATTTTCCAGTATCGTGCATCTAAAAAGATAATGAAATTAATTAATATATTGAATTAGTGATTAAATAAGATTTGAAATTTGGTTTGCTAATTTATTGCAAAAGTTAATTTTAAAACTATGGTGAGTAAAAATTTCAACGAAATTCCCTATTATTTTGCAACAATTACTAGATCTCTGAAAAAATTGTATAATTAATAAGTAATGTGACTTACAAATGCTTTCGGCAAATCAATTTTAACGACCTGGTCTTTCTGATGGCCTGTTGTCAAGGAAATGTCAAACTCCCTCCCTCTTCCATAGGACCACCATCCAAGAGTTCTTAGATGATAAATTCTGGCGCTGCTATTCAGCGGTCGAATGACAGTAAAGTGTAGCAGTGGAATTTCTAGAGGTTCGACTTTAGAATCCTGTATTTTAGCAAGTAGATACACATGAAAAATCAGACCTTCCTCCTCGGATTCTTTTAGTGGACATAGTATAGTCCATGGGTCATCGGGATTAACCACTCCACTGGAGGGTATAATGGAACCTGAAGCTGTCCACCCACCGTTGGAACTTCCAAAGCCATAAAAAATCTGCAATTCTTCGTAGGCTGTTTTGTTGTTTGGGCTCACTATATAACATGCAAATGTTGCCTTTCCAAAGACTCCAACTTGATAGACATAGGGTGCAGGCCAATACAATGTAAATCGATAAGGTGTTGTCATAATTGATTGTCTAAACTTCTCTGGAAAGTACCCCTTACTAGCCTTAACATATGCACGTTGCCGTGTAGATACACTTAATTTTTTAGTGAAATGGAACCGACGCAATCCAGATTCAAATTTTTCTGGACTTGCCTTAATCGGTGCCCAGGTGACATTAATAGGTTCTGGATAAACCACGGCATGACATGTCCAATGATAGTAGCCAGCGTGAGCAAAAAGGACTCTTGGGCCAACAGGAAAGTAATTATCTATAGGATCACTAAGAAATCGACTCTCTTCTTCAACTTCCCATGTGGGAATAGTTTCACAGAAGACCAAGGATTCAAAATGCTGTACTGAGAGCACTGGAATAGTGTATTCAATTCTTCGAATGAAGGCACCATCTCTATCTCGATAAGAGATGCTACAATTGGCGAATGCTCCTTTAGGATGGATATCCGATAAGATTCTTTCGTGGCTCCAGCAGCCTGCATCACTCAAATCACTGAACATACAAGGGACGGTGGTGTTCACTTTACCACCACCCACATTTGAACAGATAATCAAATCCTCCTCCAAATCGCTGTAAGTCAGTTGAAGAGCATGCATATGATCTTGCCCACTTACCGCCTCACAAATAAAAGTCAGTCGCGAACCTTCGGTTATATTCGTATTCGGTGGAAGATTGATTCTTTGAATGGTTGGTCTCATAGGACAAATGGCGGAAAGGTTATGATAAACTGGTGCACTAACTAATGTCGGGAGTTCATCGAGATTGTCATGTAATTGATCTGGATAGCCTAGAGCACAGTAAATTTCCCTATCTGCAGCTTCAGCAGGAAAGAAAGACCAAGTGAGTGACACAGACACATTATGGCCAATATTTCTATAGGAGTATTCTAAATCACTGGATTTTTTTGAAGTGATTATTTTGTAAGTTTCGCTGTTTATCGGTTGATAGATGAGATAGACTTGAAATCTCAAGCGTGACATCACAAATTCACACTCAAATGCCGCGGAGTCCAAGGCTTTTCTGGCTGGATTCTTCAGTCTTAAAGTGGGCTTGGAGAATTCACCGCGGTTTAAACGAATTGGTAGGGTTGCAACTTCTTGACTGGACTAAAAAATTGTAAACATTATTGAAATCTATAGTGAATTTAAATAAAATATAAAGCTTCAATCTGCTCTGCCTACGGCTCCTAGTTCTTTCCTTAAAAAAAAACCTCATCAATTTGTCAGTCCCCAACGTGTTTGTGTCAACAAAATGAATATCTTCCCTTCGTCTCTCAAAATATACCGCCTCTAAACAGCCCTCTCCACATTACAATCTTTCCTATCAAGTCCGTAGAAATTTCGAACGATATAGGTGACTTTTAAAAAGTGTAGCAAATTATGAAATATCCTAATCGTCGCTTTTTAAGTAATTAGTCATTTAGACTTACCAAAGTGGATTTCACACCTCTCTTGTAAACCAATAGATACTTGTTGTCAAGTTTTTTTTTCAAGTGCATCTTGGTTTCAAAGTAGATACATTCGGAATTTGTATTGCTTGCTGATGACTTCATCAACGGCTGCGGGCAAACGCTGTCCAAGTAATCTAAATCAGTCTCTCCTTGATTTATATAATTAGCTTCTATTCCATCAATCAAACAGAACCAGGATGTTACGGGAGGTTGGTCAAAAGGAGTTTTCCTGACAATGGCGAAGACAGTAATAATCTCTCCCAAAAAGAATTGATTTGACTGATGAGACGAAAAAATAGTTACCATCATTGTTTCTTCATAAAGCACAGCGGGTTTTGCAACAGCGCAAATTGCATTAAAAAGGGGGAGGCGTTGGATAAAACTGGCACGATTGTCAATACCGTATCTCTGACATGTACTCGAGAAATTAGCTATCTGGACGGCATAATCGGGTGTACCCTTAGCCCACGCCCTGTTGTCTTCAAAGAACACACTAATAACTTTACCATGGAGTTTTCTTACGTTTTGTATGAAGTTCTTCACGTCACCAACGTCCCATCGATCTTGAGGAAGAATAACAGCAAAAGGTCTCTTGGAAGATCGAGGTGCATCTCTTAGTACTGTAATGAAACCCTCTTTGAGATTGACAGGAATCTTTTGAGGGCATGCGTTGGGGTTAGTAGCATAAATGGCCTGAGGTCTGATAATTTGTGAAATGAGACCCTCTGCAAGCCCAATTCTTGATGACTTGCTGCTAAAATGTGTCACAGAGGCATACAAGGGAGCTTCCCTTAAATGTCTGCTCAGCACAGAAGTTGGATGCAAGCCGATACGGACTAATCCTTCTCCATAACCAAGACCCAATATGATTTGCTGTAGCAAGTAAACATAACGCTCACCGTAAATATCCAAAGTCGACCTTTCTTTGTCGGAGTCAACTAGACTAATACCCGCAACAATCTGAGGTGAGTAGATTAAAGACAGATCCAGTGTGACAAATCGGGAGTTGCATATACAAATGCTTAGAAAAATAAGTTTCTGAGAGCTAAATTCACGTCCGGCAAATTTATTCGAGGCAGTACATTTTAGGAAATAGCTCATTCCTCTGTACTTCGGATCATCAGGGATTTTAATTTGATCACCTTGGAATGCAGATTTGGGTAAGCTATGGGGGCTGTCAAGAAAAATCTTTGACACCTTCGACATTCCCATAAAACCAGTGGAGAATAGAGTGGGATCAACCACTGTCCATTTATATACAGGCTCCGGATATCCATTCGCACCAAAACATCGAATAACAGTTCCTAGAGGGACGGGATACTCATCCAATCTATCAACAGTACCTTGGAATTTTAAGTTCCCTTCGGTTGGGTGGTACATGTAAATATATCGAAGGTTCGCAGCTACTCGACCTAGCTCAGCATTTTCATTTACGTCATTTTGATCAATGATCCATTCTGGAATAGAACGTTCCAATTCTTCATACCTTGTTGAACAAGATGCTCTCAATTTCCCACCATTTTTAACATTTCCTTCACCACTGATGAGGTAGAATTTGAATGTCCGCATTATGTGAGTACCTTCACGAAGAATATACGTATTGGTCAAATTAAATGGATATTCAGTAGTATAATTACCGTCCTCTTTAAGAAGGCTCAAGGAGAGGGTATAGACATGTTTTGTATCCGTCTCTGTCCAACATAAAATATAAGCTTTCTGCGTTGTCAACAAAAACGGCACCTTTTTCTCAGCATATTGTTCAAACTTATCTACTGGTTCAAGTGCGTTCGTGGGAACTAGGTCTTTATATAAGAAAGTCCGAACTGGTATAACATTACCAATAACATAAAGACGTCTGTCAGAACATACAGGTCGCAGGTATCCATTTACTTTTACAGTACATCCATAAACCCCACTGTCCGAAGTATTTGTAGAATTTTTCCTCAAATAGAAGAATTTATTTCCTTCAAAGTACTCAACCCAGAACCCACTTGGCAAGGTAGTATCAATTGAATCGGAATATAAAGCTCTAGACCGAAAACAGTTAATTGCACGAGGAGACGCATATTTCATAAGAGGACAGAAAATTTCCACCTTTTTACCTGCTTCGACAACAGCAGACCAACCAACCTTTAAAGGAATCACACGATAGTCCTTTCCGAAAACTGTCTCTGGGGCTGACGGAGTATCCACATTTGGCATATCAAAACGCCACAACACCACTCGTTTCATTACCCAATCTTTCAGCAAGCCGAGTGCTTGTGCATTGCTAAGAGACGAATTCACTGAATTCGCGATTAAAATAGCCATTGCAAAGTCATCAATACTGGGAAGGCAGGAGAAATTTTGCAAACTGCCATTCGAAAAAACTTCACAGGGTTCGTAATAGGGATAGTGGGTGTTTCTTGGTTGTCTTATTAAATAAACTCCAATGATACCCTTTGGTAAACCCAGATCGACTGTGATGGATCCTTTAATATGAATACCTTCTTGAATGAATTTAAGTGTACTGTTCATTTTTTCAAGGTTTTGTTTATCTAGAACAGCCGCTGAAGGACTTTTCAGAGCTTCCGTAATCTGAGGCACGTTAGAAGTGAGGGAAGACAATTTTAAAAGAGAAGAAGATGATTTTACTAAGGTACTAACTGCAGTGAAGTTATAATTCTTTCCAATGAAGGTTACAGTGATCTTATAATCTCCAATCATAGCACTGGTAGCTTTAAAAGCAAAGAGACGGAAGATATTCTCTTCAATGCGAATGCCATAAGAATCAAATGCTTGACATTGTTCATATAGACAACCTTTTGGGCACTGAAAGTAGCTGTTCAAATAGGGTTCATCGTTCGATCCCATATATTTGCAATAGATGACCGTCTTATTCTGGAATTCCCAAGTTATGTTAGAAACTCTGTGACCGATACGTGGAACGAATTTGACAGACCAATCGCCACCCTCTGTTGCTAACTGGTCAGCTTCGTAGTGCTGAATTCGGCCTTTTGCTGAAGAAAGTAGTAGAAGAAACAATAACAGCATTAATTGCATTTTTATTCCATCAAAAGAATTCAAGATGATACATAAGCCGTTCAGCTGATCACCGATTAAAAATCAATAATTGGTAATTATTTTAGATGATTTTACTGCTTTTCGAAGATTATGCAATTTATTAGTTCAAATTAGGGGAATATTTCGGTGCGTAGATCTAATTCAATGATTTAGCCCCACTACTATAACAAATGTTTTACTAATTCTGATTAAGTAGCAAATCGTCATCCTTTGGAATTTCACTTCTGCTTTGGCCATCCGCAGTGATTATGTCACAACTATTGTTGATATTAGCATCTAACCATTAAAATTTAAAAATTATAATTTACAACCTTTAAAATTAATTCAACGTGAAAACGGCATTATTGCTCGGGTTCATGAGAGAGAATTGATTACAATTAGAAACTAAAATATTGAAACAAAAGTGGCTTCCAATTTTAGTTTAGGGGTAGATTCCACTATTTCATATTCCAAAGTTACAAGGTCCGAATTTCTAACTATTTATCCAATTTTCTGAGGTCTCTTGGCGTGTTACTATTATGATCTCCTCCTAAAATTTTCAATAGGTCGCTAAACGGAGACTGGTTTTAGCACGGCAGATCTCATTGGCAATACATTAACCTTAGAATTTCTTCCTGAGCCCTAGTTAGCTCACCATTGATAAAAATATGAAAAAAATTCTCACTTCCAGCATGCCCTTGAAATGAATAAATTTGTTAAATGTTTATTTCAGTAAATTTACTTAAAGCTCTCTATTATATTCCACTTTCGAGAAACACAAAGATTATTTCAAATAGACAATAGTCTGCTTTGAGTATTCAATTAGAATATGGGTTAGAAATTGCATGAATAGGAGAAAATTCTTATCAAATTAAGTGATGCATTTCGCATCCATTTAGGTCTGAAATTTGGGAAGTAGTTAGCCATCAACACCAGCTAATGGCGCTGAGAATTGTCATCACAACTGTTAACGTATGTCATGTTCTATCTCTGCACGGTGTATGACTCGTTGCCGCCACATTCTCTTCATTTTCCTCTGCCTGCCTACCTTGTCTAGATTTCGACCCGAAGCTATAATAGCAATATCTTCGATTTTCCCCATCTAACTAATCTTTCATTCAAATTATATTTAACTATATCCTTGTATTTTGGAATGGAGGATTAGGATATAAAAATGGATTAAGAATAGAAATGGAAAGCACGATTATATGACGGGGACAAGTCGTGATACAAGTAGGCACTGACAAGATTGGAATGAGAAAATGCGTTCAGTCAGCGCGAAAGTTGTTAAGAAAATCTGCTTTCAACGAAAATGCACTGAGCTACATAAATACTGTCAACGATTGGTCAAAAGCCTGCAACGCAACTACAATCTGCTTCCTCGGATGAAATCCCCTAAGTGAGCATTGCGGTTTCGTGATAACACTCACCCCTTAAAAATAGCAATGACTTGAACGCTATAAATAGCTTAAAACCTCCTTGTCACACTGAGTGGGGGGAAGAAATGACAAGGAAAAGCGTTAAGACAACCTCAATACGAAGCCGACAAGATTGAGAGATTAACCGCACATTGAGCTCGTATTGAATTCTAGTTAAAATATCACTGAACACTCACGATCCTTAATGAGGTGAAGATGGGGAAAAAGAATTTGCATACATTATCTAGGGCAAAATTAGAGTTGTGCGGTTTGAATTTAGATATTTAGCAAAAGATAAACAGCGAAAATTCTCTGCGCTTATTTGGCGAAAATAAGTTGTACCCTCTTTGTGTCACTTTCAGTTCCATCAATTTGTTTATAACTGTAAGAACAAATAAGCAATTTGAGATGATAAGGTCAACTGGAATTATGTCAATCGATCATCCAGCAAGTTTCCAATTTACTGGACATAATCTCAGTCATGGCCCTGTGAGCCAACTGGTGGCGATTATACGGTACAAAGTCGCAATTCGATCTCTTTTATTCTTTGAAATCAGAAAAATTCAATACTACCAAAATCAAATAACGACTCATTATTTACCACCAATACTGTATCAGGGATCCGCTGAACAAAGTGTAATTATATGTCGGAACTTTACGAATTCTCTTGAATCACGTGTTTAAAAATTCATCATTACTTTGATTTACCTTGTGAAGATGAGTACTTGCTTATGCAGAGTCCAAATCCTCGAAGGTCAAGGGTGCTTTTGAAGGGGATGGCATTGATTGGTTGGAGTTTTGCAATGGAAACCAATGTCTGACTCAACTATCACCCTTTCAACTTATTCGAAAGGAAACTAAACACGTAAAGAGGCAGATTTTGGCTATCAGAATTTACTGGGCGAACGTAAGATGAATAGGTGGGAAGAAAACTTTTCGACTTATGGGGCGGGTTTTACTTATTTTGACTTATTATAGCACTTAAGTTGTGTAAGCACACGTAGAGATTTCACCCTGGGTAGTAGAACAAAACGGGAAGCGATGCATTCGTTTTGTTTGTAAAATAGGGTACTATCAATTGGTTCATCGAAATAGGACCAATGTAAACCTACTTTGTTAAAAATTGAAATGTTGGATTTATATTGGCAATTTACTCCAATGACATATCAACATTAGCGCATAAGTTTGATTCAAATGAGAACGCCTAGAAAAAGTCAATCATTGTCTTTAAAACTCTGTTTTTTTAACATTATTTCCCAAATTCGTTGAAATTTGTCCAAAAAATACCCGAATTTTAAAAAGGACATATTATATTTATTTCCTTTTAAAACGAATATATATATATAGTTTCCAATATGATTCCTGAAACTTATTTAAGACAAAGGATTGGTTGGTAGAGCCTCTCCGATGTGCAACAGTTATTTTGACGTTCATATCTCAATCGGCTCTTAACCAATAAATTTGACCATACTGTCAACTTGATTAAGCTCATAAGTAATAAGGCCGGGGCCTATGGTAACGCAGACATACATGCTGACCACTGCTACGCTATCGCAAGCCATTGCGAAACCAACAAGCTTATCGAAAAAAAAACATTTCCAGTCTATCCTGTGTACGCATACTGAATGGCTGTGGACGCAATTATTTTCGAACTGAAAATAGTGTACATAGTGCCTTAGTAGGAAGTCGAATAGATTCGACAGAAGAAACAGCCCAACGGTACATTTTATTGTTGAATAAATATTACAATAGCATGGTATTACAATGCTTTCCCATTTACCAAATTATCTGATGAATCAAAGCCTTCATTCTAGTTCAAAATTTCGTCTCCTCTTGGGGGGCGGGGGGGTGGGGGGGTGGAGGGGAGGTGTTTATTTTAGGCTAAGTGGCATGGGAATCATGTTTGGTCAAGGGTGATGAACATTATGTAGATACACACTTTTTTGTTCCAAAAAATACATCCTATTTTGGCCTTTCTACTGCCAGTGAGAATTATTTCAGATTTATGGTAGGTAATTAATAATATTCTTTATGCACACTTCTGCTAGTGCACATATCGGGTAGTTTGGTACATAAAATATATTCATATATGCACGTCGATTAGTTGGTATAAGCCGTGATATGCGATTGGAAAGAATTTCCATGTTGAATGCTCTGTTACCTGACGAAGTGAATGCAAGAAGCTTTTGTCTTCCTAGTGATAGTAATAACAATAATCTTTCCCATGAGAGTTTTAAATCAGGATTAATACTACACCCCTTTTAACCTGATTCATCCATTACCTTGTCACCAGAACAATAGCCATAGATGCTTGTAGAAATAGATAAATCTCCTAGCTGTGTGCTCAAATAAGCCTATTTGAGAAAGAGAAACGCAGGGTCGAAGGTGAGTGCTTTTCACTCCCTAATTGGGTAGTGGCAACGTCAGAGCCTCCTAGTGAGGTCTAATGACAAAATTCCTTGAGAAATTGCTTACATCTGTTTAAAAATTGAGTCTATTTAAATGCTACTACGATATATTAACCAAAATTGCGCCACGAGTGGGCTTAAAAAAGCCAACCATCAAGAATCAGTTCCCCTATTTGTATTTTCAAGTTATCCTAATGGTAAATAAATTAAATGCTCAGCATCAGTGGTAGAAACTATAGATGTATTTTGAGAGCATATATTAGTTCTGTTTTGACTATATTCTTGCATAATTGCTAACATCTAGATAAAGAGAAGATTGTTTCTCAAAATTTTTTGTCAGAAATCCCAGAAAATTGCTTATTCTCCCCTTCTGCTTTTGTTTTAACATAGAAATTCTCCCATTTCCGTGCCTAGTTGAATTTGTGAAAAGGAGATAGATTTGGACAATACTTGGTAAATACTTAATCATTGCTACGCTAAACGAACGAAATGGAGCTCGGAAATGACTTATAGAAATTAGGAGAAAAAAGCCGTTATGTCACTGGTGTGAAAATAAGACATTTTTTTGGAGGAGAAATTTCTGCTCCAATTTTGGCCACTTACTAAATGGAAAAATACTTTTCAAAAAGAACTGACGAAAGCAGTAAGGAGATACCCTATTAGATACCCTAAATTAGGAAGAATAACTATAAACATCTCAATACACATCTATTTATCAGAATGACAGAATTGTTCAGGCGATGACTACAGAGTATGATTTCATTTTATCGGTAGAAATAGGCTTGACTTCTATTGTTGGATTGTATTGTGATACATTTGAAATGACTCGAGATCTCTACGCTTATTCCTCGCACTGATAATGGAGATTCGATCACCTTTGTAAACCCTTTTGATATGTTAATTTTTGAATATTATTTGCGCATCAGACAAAATCTTAGCACAATACGATAAATAGTTTTGTTTATTTAAACAAAAACTTTTAACCACTCCAATTTATCGCAATCGTGTAGTTAAAGTGGAGGGAGGTGTGTACGCGAAGTTGGCTTTTGTCAGACGATGGTCTTTGCGGCAATTTTTATCATTAATTTGGTAACTAAGTGATTGCAATTAAACGTGATTAAGAGTAATTTCATGGAAATAGTTGTTGCCTTCTTTTCTGACGTCGGAAAAATTGCATAAAATTATCTTGAATTTGGAAAATGGCATAAAACCCTTGCCTAAATTGGTTTGGAGGCATCAATAAAACCTCCTTTCAAAGACAACAGAGAGAAAATGGTAGATCACACAAAGCATGATTGATAGACGCACTTCTAATGAAGCCTAATACGCTACTGTTATTCGGACAAATTGAAGTATGCTTAAAGTTGAGGGAACACAGTTCTTCGTGATCTTATCTCTATAAAACCAGAACTTAGACGTTGCGCATGAGAAAGAGTGATCTTTCAAACTTCAGCAGCTCTTCTTCCTCTTCTCTAAGCATTTGCACACAATTGACAACATTGCACTACACCGAATTCGCTTGATTTCCCTTGAGGTGGGTAATTCTGCCTTCTGGGACAGTAATTGGCATCGGCGGCTGCTTTGTCCATGACATTCCTCCCAACCCAAATCATTCTTTGGCATCATGCTTGATTTAGCTTTGCATGACTTTTGTTTAAGATTTATTTTCAAAGATATTTAGTGCAAATAAAACTTCCCTATAACAATTCTAGCTCCCACTTAACGCGGAAGTTTTGAGGGAAAAGTTTGGTACTTGGCGTCTCTATACCATTTTTAATTACTTGAAGGTCAAACATTTTAACTCCCCGATTTATACTGAAGCAAAATATCCCAGAATATTCACGAAATGAAAAGGGGTGAGTGGAATAGGAAATAAATTTCATGTTATCAGATTGCCTCTAGAGCAATATCCAGTTGCCTCCTAAAAATTGAGCATTGAACACTGGTATTCCATTAGCAATGAAATACAATTCCATCAGTATACAATATTTCCCCAATTACAAGGGAAGAGGTCATAAAATTAAAACGTCAAGGTCTTTAAGATAAATACATTTTACAATATTTATTTATATCAAATGGCAGGCTTTATGTTAGTTATCATTAGTCTTTTAGTTGACTTCGTGCTTCACAGAGGGGAGAAGTGTCAAAGTCACAAAAATTCGAGGGAGAGGAGAACAGAAGAGTGATTCACAGATGTAAAAGAGACAGACACAAAGATAGAGAAAGAAAAGGTAAGGTGAGTACTGTGGAGGTGGTCGAATATGGCATACAGTCAGGTGGGTTATGGTAGTCTGAAGTCAACTGCCGGTTTATAGACATTTTGCATCATGAGTATTCGTTGCTAAGAGTGCACCACGTGGAGATAAGTCTATCGTGCACCCCTATTTTACAATATAATATGGTAATGATTTGTACAGGGATTAGGTGAATTGAACTATAAAGGATTATGTTTTTATTCCCCTATTTACTCGCAATCCTACCTCAAAAAAGGACCCTCTGAATACTTACCAAGGATCGGAAGTCCAGCTTTGTTCCATTGATCTCAAAATAACACGCTTTGACTGTATGAACCCAGCTACTCTAGACGTGACAAAATAATAATTCCTATATTTTTATAGAACACTCCCTTTTTGCCTCGGATAAATATAAAGTGTGTCAGGCATTTGGCATACACTGTCTCCTTTGCTAGATCTTTAGAAGTGTCAGAGAAAACGACCTGTGACAACTATTGGGAAATAGTCAAGCGGAATTGTACTTGCAGACACACATCCATTTATATGCGCTTGAAAGTCGAAGAAGGCGCGTGTGCTTGCAGCATTCCCTTGCATATAACTTCCGATTGCTTTGTTTTTTCATCTATGAACTGATTTCTTTTATTATTATTATTATTCACCACATTTATGCCACAGGTGTTTCTGTTATAAAACTCATTTTTTTGATAGTACGCCAACGATTTTATGAATTGTCTAACTTTACGCAAAGCGGAAGTTCTAATTTCAAGCAAACAAAAAAAGAGCTGCTTAAATCACGTTAAATGACCTTGTAAAGAAATTACTCTAAGAGACTGGAAAAACTTTGAGTACAATTTAAACAAATAGAAAGGCTTTAGCTTTGCAATGACCATGACACGCACGAAAGAAATTTCCTCTATTTTCAAATTCTTGAAGGTTGGGGTGGGAGGGGGGGGGGAACTCGAAACTCATTAATTAAATGGACTTTCGTTCACTCTAAAATGATTATGTATTCATGATCCTGTATTTTACATTTCACTTTCTTATCAAGTGACTTAAGGATGGAATATAAAAGTGCAAATAAACGTAGGTCTCTGTTTCTGAAAATTGATTTGCATTGCAATTTTTCACTTGATAATACGTAATCCACTCCTCAAATGCTTTGCCCCATAGACATATCGATTGACACTCGCGCTCGAGAATGTCTATATCTTTAAGAAGGGAAACCATCAGATTTCGTTCATTTTTTCCTGTCTGAATTACTCTCCGTAATCTCGTATCGTGCCAAATCCATAATTAGGCAGAAAGCCCTTTGAATATCACTCTGATCTAGTCGGTTCTGATATGTGATTCTTGACTAAAGTAACTTCATTCAAAATTTGTCGCCTTGAAACCATTTTGCCGAGGTAACGGATTAAATGAACGACATGCAACTAGTTTAACGCCAGTCGTCTAGTCTCAGTGTCTGATTTTTCATTTATTCATTGCTATTCCTTAGAATAAAATAACCTCAAAATTGGTCGCAACTGGTAGAGTTAACCGCCTCCTGAATTCTCGTAATTCCAGATATTTTGCTTTGGCGCGGGAAATAATAAAATTAAAATGAAGGTGGTTAATTCAATCTCAATGAGCTATATATTTCATGATATACATACATATATAAATAACGTAATTGCACGAATTGCCGTTGAAAGATAAAAGCACATAGATATCCATTCTTTCTCTACCTAGGTTGATTATGCGGATGGAAGTCAGGAACTTCGACATCATGACTCAGCATATAAACCCCCGGATAGAATGGTTGAGATCGCGGTATCCGGAGCATTGTAGAAGGTGAATCAATCCTCAATTGATCTCCAGTGTGGAAACTGGCGCTTCGGTTCACTCCAAAGGCGTAGGTTCCATGAAGTAGCTTATCTGGACCGTAGTGATTGCTCAAGAACATACCTCTACATTGTTGTGGTTGCTGATTTTGAGAAGCAAAGCTGAAGCTGATATCAGCTATGGAGTCCTCTATAACTGAAGTTGTCTCCAATGATTTTAGCTTACCAGCTGAAGTGTTTGCATTGGCAGCACTGAGATATGGATTGTCCTGATTACTGTTGCTGCTTTTTGTGGCCTGAAATTCGTCTTCAGCTGACGTATAGACCGTCTGGGAGTTTTCACTAATGGATTCGCCAGTTTGAAGGGCTACTGACTTTTGAGTTGGTCCGCTGGTTGAAGGCTTCATTTCGACTTGAGGAGGTACCAGTGGATATCCAGGAGGATAGTAGGATTGAGGCTAAAATAAAATCAAGAAACCATTTTTAATTATGTCATCTACAGCAATGCAAAGCATAAACTTTCAAGAGTGGGAGGCAATCGAAATCAGTTAGAAGCAAGTCCTAGGAAGCACGAAGGAATGATTTTTCAAACATTGCAGTTGGCTTTCTCCCTTCGTCTTTACTATTCTTTACAAGTTAAGCGCCCTCAATTTTAGTCACAATTAAGATTTGTAATATATTAAATTTCATATTAGATTTAATTATATTAAAGCACCATTTAGCAACGGAATTAGTGATATCCTCTGATAAGAAGCTTAATTACTATTAGATAGTAAGGAGTGCGATTATTTCTGTCGTCCACTTCATCCCCGACATCTGAATTTACTGACTAAAAGTTGACCACTACGCCACCGACACGTATATCATAGTTATTAATTTCCCAGTACCTCCCGTCAATTAGCAATGCTAATTCAGTAGCAACGCACACATTTCAAATTTGGAAATTTAGCAATGGAATATCATAAAGTTGGGCGGATCTTGAAGTTAGAACAACCGCTGAAATCTTCTGAGGATTCGAGGTCATCAACGTTGATGCTTGATTTCAGGCATCAGCACAAATGAATTGAGGAATGGCAAAGTCGCCTCGGTTAAAACAATATTTGGTAATTTTGAAATCTAACCTTTAGAGTCAAACATTGCGTTAGTTACCAATAACTGATATTCAACTCAATCACCTCTTCATATAAACAAGTTTTCATGGACTTAAGAATAATCACGATAAGCTAACTAATCAGTCAATTTGGTATGAATTTTAAAATAGAGATATGAATAAAAAAAATACATCACATTTAAGGAAAAAACATATTGCAAAGATTATAAAATTTAAAAATTACGTTGTGTGCTAAAGTTATAAAATGGTAAATTCTTTTCAATGAATTTTGGCTCTTTTTATTTCATTTTAAAATGATTAAAAAACACGAGTCTTAGTTTTGTTTTCACTTTAAAGAGCACAAGCAACCAAGTACAAATTAGGATGAGGAAAGTTGAGGCAAGGTAAATGCATTGAGACGAAGCAGGTAAACATTCAACTCCATGAGGCCTGAAATTCCACTTATTAGATCCCACACCAGGGAAGCAATAGAATATGATACTGCGACATTTGACATTTTGAGCATTAGAATATGATATTACGAAAAGTAGTCAGTAATTAAAAGGAGGACGGTGGTGAGGTTGACCGACAGCAGTGATTAATTATAATTGTCAAGAGAGAGCGGGAAAGAGCAATTCTGTCTATCAGAATGATGACTCTGACGTTCCCTAATGAATTTGAGAAACTAACATACAGATTACTAAAGTCATTCCTTTTTTTTCATTTAAAAGATCAGGTGATCGGCCTGACGAAACGGAAGAGAGTTTAGCGTTAAAACCTTCAAATCAACAAAAACAAAACTCATCACACTTTCGTAGTGAGCAAGTAATTTGTCCTTGGGAAACCAATCAATGACGAGTCTGCCTTCAAGTTTATTTACAGCCCTTTTGCTTTAACGTTGTTTATTTCTAACCAGTAATACACGGGTTTATTTTTACAAAAAGAATTCAAAATACCATTCCTTCATAATGGTTGAGTTGATTGTAAGATGTTTTGAAAGGTTCATTAATAACTGCAAGAAAAATTCTAATTTTGCATGTTTTGGTACCATAACCACTTTCTAAGAATTTTTCCTCCTGTTAATATGACCTTTGGCTAATTAAACTAAGGTTGCAAGATGCCAGGGATATATCGGGTTGCCCATGAGGTTTCAACTCCAACAACTGGACAAAAATTTGTTATATTCCAACAATAACTCAGTCAGATTCAGCCACCTGTTCAACGTGATCTATAAAAAATCCCTGAAGTATTCTGTAAGGAAGTCTAATCAAGTAGGTTCAGGGCACTTGAGCCCAACTCTTAAGCTTCCTTCTTTTTGAGCATCGAATCATCAACCATTGGATTTCTACGCTAGCCCACCTGGTTACTATAAGTCCACTATGGAAATAATTATTACCACATAAATGTTACTGAATTTGACAGCCAGTACTTTATCACATATCAAATTGCACACAAATGCATCTATTTATTAACAAAGATGCAGTTGTTTGAGCTACAGGTCACCTGAGGGGCGACTGAAGGTTACAAAACCCGTGAAATCGTGGCCAAAATGGAGTAATTGTAATAAGAAGTCGAAGTGGTGGTTAATTGGACAAATACACAATTTGGAAATTAAGTGTTGTTTTCTGGCGTTGATACTACTTTCCCTCCAAATCGAAATCGCTAGGAGAGAGAGAGAGTAGGGTTTGGGAAAGATAAGATCGCGATGACGACGAGGAGTACAAGGTATGGGATAGAAGTTAAACCGTTTGGGTTTACGTTTAATGACGAAAGCGCCAGAGGAACAGAGTTGTTCCTCACTCCCTGCCTCCCTTGGCTCATCACCACCCTGGCTTCGGCGGTATTTAGTAAATGATTAAAGAGCTGTGGGGGAGGGGAGGGGAGGAGAAGGGGCAAACTGCTGCGTACAAATGCTTTTTTATCGATTGCGTCTGCTCAGTCGTTAGAGTAAACGACATTTTGAGCCTGTTAGTAAACGCACTGTTCTCTTGAAACAAAATGCGCAAGTATTTTGATGAGTGGTGGCATTTTTTCACATAAAATATTTTAAATCTGTTTAGTTAAAATTATTCGTAGAATTTCCAGCATTTAGACCCCTTTTACACATTACTAATATATCAACAATCATTAAAATGTCAAAAAACATTTACACTTTTATTTACTATTTCATTTCAATTTCCTCCGTCATCGACCTAACATAAAATGGCTGAAACCTTTACGGCTCTATCTTCAAATTGGATAATTAAATAAGAGATCATTAGGAGTTTACGCGCTCTTCTTTGAAATCGAAGGCCGTGGGGGGTTCGAAGTTCATCAATGCCAACACACAATGAGCAGAATAACTAAATGAGGGTGATGAAATCCGAGTTTCTCATTAAGTAGGCTCCATATTGACACCCCTTGACCTTGAATAGGCGCTGAAAGACGCCGTAAAATAGGCTTGGTAATTAGTCTTCAGATCATTCAACTAATACGCAATAGATTCAAGAATAGCCGTCAGCATGGTGTCGGGGTTAATACTATATCTTTAATTTTAGATGTACACAGATATCGAGCGCATATGATAATGAAAAAAGAGGGCATGTGAATACAAGCCTGCACATTGTGTAATTTGATGCATAAAATAAAGCAATTAAGTATCTCAAGCGAAAAAGATTTTAGCGATTAAATAGAGATCGGCAGCACTCAACCTCAAACGAAATCCAACAGGATTGAAGATAGTCATACTTGGTTACATACATTTCTTACCAGCCTGATAGATGAAGCAACGTCCCCTGCCTAAATTTAATCAAATGAAAGGCATATTATTGACCATGCTAATTTTTCTTTACATTTAATTTGCCAAATCGAAGTCTTCAATTCACATGTTGTTCACCTAAAGAATAAATAATTCTCACTGCTGAAATTTTGACTAACGAAATGTCCTTGGAACTTGGTTATAAATAATTAATTCTTTATAAAATGTAAATCCCGAGATTTGCATTTATAGAAATAAAGCAAGAATTTCAATTTTTTGTAACTATTTTTTTCTCCTTTCTCTTGTTATCAATTGCTCATCATGTGTAATCGACGCGTCATTTTCACCGCGCTTAACCCTTTAACGTCCTTAGGACCGAACAGTCATCTTTCAAAATAAGCTCCACTGGTACTAGGCTCGTGCTATTGCCATTTGAAGCATGTTCAATACGTTTATAGCCTTCGCCTGATACCCCCAAAACTCACCAAGTCGTCATCGGTCTGCTGTGGGACACGCGTGAGTGCGGTTGGGTGCATTTTTCAAAAACAAAAGTAATTCGGGTGTTAAAGGGTTAAGATTAATTTCAAATTATCTATTTAATGGCAGAATTGGGAGGTAAGTTCAAACATTTGTTTCATCTGTATAATTTTTTGCTTGGGATAGACTCGTTGACAATTGTCTTGCTCCTGTTCTTGATATCACCCTTCAAGCCATTAATTCATTCTTGATTAATTGTACTGTAGTAATATCTAAGACCCACGTTATTCTTTCTTCTGAACTCTTGTTCTGAACCAATCAAGTACCTAAAATATTCATCTCAAAAATACTACGAGTATATTGTTATTACCTAATACAACCGACAGTAGAACAAGCACTATTTAGAAACGTTCAAATGCGAAACCGTCCAGATTTTCGAGCAAATATTTAAAACACATCTTTAAAATACTTACAATCCATGGAACCATCCAAACCACATCAGATGTAGGTGGAAAGCTCATCGGTGGCATAGATTTCTGCGTCAAACCCATTACCTCCATCGGTGAATTGTCCACTGATCCACCAGCAGTAGAAGGCATTGGATAAGCCGGAATGCAGGGTGCCATCATGGGTCTCATTGGAAAGGGAATGAAATTCGGCGGCTGTTGTTGGGTTGTACTAGCAGTCGCGGAAGCAGGAGGCTGCATGTAAGCAGCAGGAAGGCAATAGAATGGATAGAATGGTTGTCCAACATCTGTGGACGTTTGAGAGGCCTGAGATGTTTGAGAGGCGGGTGGAGGTGGTATGTTCAAATGAGAATGAGGTGGGTAGAGTGGATACGGGGGCCATATTGGTGGAGCAGGAGGGTGAATAGTGCTTGAACACTGAGAAGATGGCGGATGTGGGGGAAACGTTTCTTTGTGTCTATGTTCATCGTCCAAAGAGGTAGTCGGTCTATTGCCGATCTGAGATTCTGGGGGTTCATGTGAAGAAATTGAGGTATTTGAGGAGGTAGAGGAGATTGTCGTGGTTGAACTATCACTTGACGCATTGGGATTGTCATTGTAGGAGAGATGTTTGTGAGACTTGCCTCCGTTTCGAGAATATCCTTTAGGAGAGCTTTCTGATGTCATTCTCAAACCGGCAATGGTGAATATTGACATAGCTGTGCAAAGTCAAATGAAATTAGATGAAATATGCGTAAGGCCAGTGTATTTTTAATCATTCTGTATTTATCCTTTGAAATTAAGAATTTAACAGATAATAGTTCACTGAACATTGGCTGAGCCCTTAATTCCGTTTGTTTTAAAGATAGAAACATTATTTTTATTCCAGTTGGTCCGTTCGAAATTAAAGACTTAAAAATCGATAATTACCGACTAAATCTATTTTCCTAAGAATCAATATTTCATCGTCTGCCTAATTAAGTTCTTTGATATCTTGGCTGCAAAATTCGATAATTGTTGATCAATATAAACCTTCCCTATAATTAAATTTCAGATTCCATTGAATGTACAATCAAAGTAACCCGTATATTCCCACCTATAGTTTATTTTAGATTCAAAATAAAATTGAGCGTGTTCTGGCATGCAACTATGTAGTTGCTGTGGTGTGCGGGGAGGGGAGGTGGGAGGAGAGGGCTGTAGGCTGGGGGGGTAAGATTTTATCTTACTCTATGACTTACTTTGGCTAATCAAAGAAAATTCCAAATCTATGCCAGGAGTATAATAAAACTAGTCCACTTAATGAAGAAATATGAGAGAAACATACTCCAAAGAGAGACCGATATTGGAGAACTGGAGGAGGGTTTTCTTTTACAAAATGCAATTCTAGTGACTGATGAGGAAAAGTGCATTAAATTTAGACTCCTTTTATTGTGTTGGAGTCATGATCAAGAACTATACTATTGGTAGTGGCAAAGTAACAGGTTTGTTACTACTTTAATGATACAAAGAACTTAAGATTAAGGTGGAACTAATATAATCCAATGGGAAAATGAAAAGTTTCCATCAATTTTCGGATATTGGCAATTGATTTTTCACGAATGCTGTATGTTGGCAAACGTCTGCAAATGAGAAGCACGTAACGTAAACAAAATTAACTGAACGGATAAATCAACTTTCTACACTTGATATGCAACCGTTTTAGACTGTCATTTTCTAACCATAAGATTGACAAATTTACATTACCTCCCATGGTGAAGATCAATCATGGCTCAAAATGTCCGTTTTAAAGGTAGTATAAATTGTAATTGCAAGGATAATTAATTTGCAAGTTGAATGAATACGAGCGTAAATGTAAGATTGAACATCACCTTCTACTCACAATAAAATGAAAGCAAACTCATGCATACCTCTGGCCCTATCGCAGTAAATGGGTCATCATTCAGCATTTCTTCCCTCCTGTCATGGGTGTAAACGCGATTTATTAGCAAAGTACATGCTGAAATGGGGTGGCTGTTTGGAAAACAGTTTAAAAAAATAACATTAAAAGATTGTTTTAGTTTACATGTTGTCAGTCAAGACAACCATAAATGCAGAATGTTGTCTAAACATCATATAAACAAACTATTCATTAATCATAGATATTTTCAACGTTTTACTCCTTATTCAGTTGTGAAAATGAGATTTAATTAGTGTAAGACATCATGTCGAATTCCACCAGTATCTCCCAGAACTTTCCATATCTAGTTTTTTCCTACTTAGTTGCGCTTCAATTATTAATGCGATTAGGGGATTAAGAAAATAATCAAATTCTTTAGTGGGTTGCATGCGAAAAAAAGACAAGTAGTAATAGAAAGGTGAGCTGAAACAGAACAAAACAAACCGAAAAGTCCATTTAATATGCACGAGTTTATTGCATTTATCTCCGCATAAAACAATGACGCGATGCTTCCTTGTTTGATGATATTTCTTCTACGTTAAATAAACGGACACCATGAGCCTGGATTAGGGTAACGTACTGTTTTAATCTCTTTCTTAAATCATAAACAGAATTGTACATAGTATCCTGAAATCTGGATAATTAACCTGCATACATAATCACTATTGTAAGTTGAGCCATAAGTAAAGTTGCTTTCAAACTTTCTGAGAGGCGAATTTCTGCATTTTCTAATAATTCAAATTCTCAGCCATTCAGTCTCTTCTGGTTCATTCTTTCTATCTTTATTGAAGAACGTTTTTTCGAAGCTAGATAAGGGTATTATTACTATTAAATCAAATGGCAGGCTTTATGATAGTTATCATTAGTCCTTTCGTTGACTTCTGGCTTCCTAGTATCTCTGGGTTTCTGCGGCTGTCTGTAGGGCTGGACTAAATTATAGCTTTATGACAGGAGTTGTTGCCTTGACTAAAGCAATGCACAACCCAAAGGATATCTTGTCTCGATTATGTGGTGTGCTTATGTGTACCATGTCAATATGTCTAGGCCAGATAGTGGATCGAAGCAACGGAGATTTGACCTCCAATTTTATGGCAATAAATTTTTATGGTATTGAAGCAATTCACAAAAACCAAAACTAGTTTGTATAAAAATATTTTAGTTTCAATTCAGACAGGAAGATTAATCAAAATATGGACTATTTTAAAAATTTGAAAAAATCAACTTTCATGGGTTTTATTAACTACATGGCAATAAATTGATCCACTCATTGCCAATCCATACGAATACTCAGACAACTGAGGAAAAACATAATTCTCAAACCCACCAAAAGTGTATATCTCCAGCATTAATCAGACAGAGGGGTAGAGAGAGATAAAAGTGATATCCTTCTTGAAACGCTCATATTCTGGCGTTTCTCTGTCACTGTTAACCGTTGGGATTGGTCAGTTCACTCACTTAAAGTGCGCCAGAAACAAACTCGCAACCTTCCTACGATGTGGCTCAATAAAATCTGTTTATAGTAGGCTTCCTACAATATCCAGCAGACCTTGACTTGTGAATGTGTGCATTATTGCTTAGGTATTTAAGTGATAGTTTCGATAAATTAGACCAAAACTTACTATCAGGAAGACAAGCCAATTGAGCAGTAGGCAAAGAGACGGTAAAATATGGATGTCGTAAAGCAGCTCTAGCAGTAATTCTTTTTTCTGGAGGAAGTTGCAGAAGCTCAGTCGCTAGCGCTGTGGCGTGCGCGATATGCCCCAGTCTTGGCACAACTCGATCCAATGGTTTTCCCATATGCCACAACAATCCACTACTTCCACTTCGACTCCCACCGCGACGCTGAGCTTGGTGATAGTGCTGATCATGGTGATCGTGACTATGATGATGTCTGTGCCGATGACGTCGATGATGTGCCGAACTACCGAGAAGATTCTTATACTTGGGCAACTTTGATACTCCCGGCCATGTTTCTTCCGTAGGTGTACCCATGTACTGTAATTGTAAAATTGTGTTTCGAAGGAGGAAAGGATTACTTAATCGAAGTTAGCAAAGAGAACACCAATTTAACATAATAGTTTCGATGTTTTGTATGTTAGCAGGAATATTTGAAAAAAGATATCAATTTGGTATGTCGATAGACAGGCACACAGAATATTGTCGGCTCTGTGTGTTTTTACGCCCTGCAATGTCACAGGGCCTAAGTGGTTAATTATATCCCAGCAATGAAGCTTTTAGGTTATCGACTGCGCTTTACCCAATGGCCTTGAGTATTCAATAAACATGTCTGTGTGTTTAAAGTTCGTGTACCTTTGTCCTATGGCTGCCTCATGCCATCTGATTGACAATTGTTTCCGTTTTATACTGGTATCTATTTGCTCGGGCGGCAGGTGATATAATGGCTAAAACACTTGATCACTCCAACGTATTCAAATCATGGATGCAAAAATCTTCATATTCTTTTTCTCAAGTCACCCAACGACCTCTGCGGCCTTGACAAGGGAATGACACATGCCTAGACTTTAATTGAGGGAAAGTTCAAATGGCTCCTCTTTTATTCGTAAAGAGCCTGCTTCTCGTGGATTTAATTGGGCGATTACTTTGCGAACGCATTTTACAAGTCAAGAATGCTGAAATATATACTCAGAATAAAACGTCTTTAAAAAATTAAAAAAATTGAAAGTTTAGGTTTTTATCTTGTGATAAGGTGATTAAACATTTACTCTTGATCAAATCTTAGTCACTTAACGTAAGCTATGAGATCCGGAAACTTATTTCACTCTAAACGATTTGCATAATCATGCAGAACTGCGTAGAAATAGCAATATATTTTTTGTTTTAAGCACTGCTGATAGTGGCGCCAAAATGCCATTGATCTGAACAGTTCGGATATAAATCCATCCAAATTGGCTATTTTAGTAGTGGAACTATAGCAGAGGTGAGAAAATTTACAACTAAATGGAATTGGATTGCAATCGAAGTGGGACACTTGATGTCCTGATTCCATTATATGTTTGTGCAAATTAAGTAATTTTATCTCGATGTTAGTCATTTACCGAGAATCCAACTTGAAATTGTCATGCAATTTAACCCAAATGGTAATTTCCATTTTATTTAAAACCCCATTCAACTAGTTCATTGATTTTGTTAACTTACCTTTTTGCATTCATTGCAAATTTTGACAGAAGTAGCCTAGTCTAATGCATTCGTTTGGGCATTGTTTAAAAGTTGTCCAATTTAAATCGCTAAAAATAGATTAATTTCATACTCTGTACCCATTGGCTCTTCATATTTTTGAGAGAGCCATAGATACGGGTATAATTGATATATTTGCACCTGCTGGTCCACAATCCTCATGACATCGAATTAAGAACAAAATTCTGACGCACCAAATTGGATTCCGTTAATTAGTCACAGCTAATGCTACCAGCTATATCTATACATCCCATGACTACCCACAAATACATTAAAATGAGATGAATCATCATACCAAGTCCACGCCTAATTCCATTGCTCATTGGTTAAGAAGTCGGCCGAGTGTGATGCTTTTAAATATTCCTCATAAGTGTTTCGGTCAACTCATGTGAATCTCATAAGCCTCATCTTTCGTACAATAGATTATTGATTATTAGACATCTGAGCTCGTACAACTAATTATATAAGGCTGCTACTGAAGTAATTGTCGCTGCAATTATTGTCCAACCAGGCAGCTAATCATTTAGCTACTTTCCTATTTTTTTATTGAAAGTTCATTTTCTTATTACAAGGACCATTGTTTTGGACTTCCTTCTTATTCCTTGTGTCCGCGTAGTTGTAGCGTTATGGAATAAACTAATTACCAAATGAAATAAACGAGCTGAAGGGCTCTCCAGAAAAAACAGCAATGCTTACAGGAACTATTTGTCATAAACGTGGTTGAGGTAACTTTGATAAACTCATCAGGAAAAAGGATAAGGGGTTGGTAACTACAGCATTTAAAAGACCTAACAGAAATTCAATAGACAGAGAAGTTACACTTTTGCCTAATATGGAAGTCGATTTACACTGTCTTAGAGATCTAAAAAACTGCTTTCATTCTTCCCATTAAAACTGATTAGCTTTTGCAGACCTGGCACAGCAATTTGGATCTTTTTTTCACGACTCCTGATAGCAGTTCATCTGGTTTAGTCATAAAAATTGGCTGAAAACCATTATTGAATTTCTATTGAGACGTGACAGAGAACCGAGTATTGCTTCCTCCACACATATGACTATTATTGCTACTCTCGCCTGCTATTCAGGCTCAATCTCAGTAGTCAGCGTTCCAGCACTGGCGTCTGAGTTCAACTTAAGCCCTTCTTCACAAAATTAGGAGGGCGTTGTCACGTCATTCTCAAAGTAAGACACAGATCCGAAAGCTATGACAGTTTTGGTGGCTTTAGCCTGTAAGACACGAGGTGTGCAGATAACTCTCTGTGTAAGCCAAGCGTCTGTTATTCTGTGCCTTGAGCTTTTGATCTTGGCAATTTTTTCTCATTTAAAAAGAACTAATTACTTCGTGTTTCAGTAAAATGTTTAGCTTTGCTCAGAAATTTCCTGCCAAAGGGCTTTCCTATGAAGTGCTAATCTCTACGACGTTTGCATGAGCTTGTAGTGTGGCGAAGGTCTTCATTGATTGCAGGATTCATGGTAGAGGCTGAAACATTCAGTTCAAGCGACAAAGCACGAATCCCGGTGTCAGGGTGCTCCAACACTTCTTTTGCAAATATTTGAACTCATTCAGATCAAATCCTATGATTCAGATTGGTTCCATTCACAATCTATTCCCGTTGTCATCACGTGTGTGAAAGGAGAAGGGTTTAAACTCCTTAGCGGAATGTAGTGTGCATGACCAACTTCAAAACATCTTGGCTAAACGGCCAAATGTTATTCTGTAAAATTTCTCCCAGACACCCCCTTGGCAGCATAGAGTCCGGACCTCCAAATTATAACCACAGCAAAGTGTGAAAAGTCTGCCCAGCTGTTAAATAATTGACACAAATAAGAAAACGCGTTTTAAAAAAATCACTGAGAGTTAAAGTTTTTAATAAATTGTGGCAGAAGAAAATCAAGGAAAAAACGGATTAGATTGAGCCGTTAATTTTTTTGGAATTAACTGTGAAATTCCTCCGATTAAAAGTGGAATAAATGTCGTGCTTTTCCTTCGGGAGAATTGGAAAATCGTAAACTTTTTTAGACCGGAAAATTGTACCAAAATAAAAAGTAAATACAGAATTGCTATTCCCTCATATCCCGTGTAGGTGTGTGGACAAAGAATTGAAAACATTGAAGCTAGGATCATATCTGACTCTTAACTTTTTTACGGATATAAGAAGTATATGAGCTTAATATGGAAACTGTTTTCTTCAGAGTCGCTTATTACAGTTACATGGTCCATGGGTAAATTAAACCCTAGATGATTATTGATCACGAGTACCATGTGGTATTAAAAATTGATTTGTTAAACGAAGGGCTCTTAGTGATTAATTTATAATCAATGAAGAATCGTGGTGTCAATCACAGAGCATGAGGTTGAAAAAAGTATAACCAACGGAGACGAAAAAGGGACATTTTTCAGACCACTGATAATTATGGTATTTCATGTCACCTTCATTTAAGAATTTATGCTTTTTTCCCTTTAGTGTTGGTATGGCACTCTTCATTTACGCTGGTACTGAATCGCCTCTAAATCCTTCTACATACTCAGATCATATTTCAAGCGAAACTAAAATTTTGGAATACAATCCGTCTAGAGCACGTCTTGACATCCGAGATCACAACTAATCAGTTGGTAAAGTGAATGTGAGTCAAGATGGCGGTGGAATACTGATTGGATCATTGGATATGCCACGTCATAAAAAGAAACATTCTACAAAATTACATTTCATTAAGCAAAGCCAACTGTTGACTTGGAAAACTTAAAGGGCAGTTTTATGCAGTAAGGTTAAAATGGCCTCAAACTATTCATTTTCTTCGTAAATATTTATGCTTATATTTGAGCACTCGAGGCATAAACTCAATCAAAATAGTCCAAATATAACTTAAATAATGAATGAACTTACTCGAAAGATTTTGTCCAACTGATCAGCGGCGTCTGCCACACCCGGAAAAGTGGCATCGCCTGAGAGCATTTCCAAAAATATGCAGCCGACACCCCTGGAGGAGGAGGATGAAAAAATGAAATAATAATCTCGAAGGCGTTGAATCATAGATAGAACGATGATATAAAACGTTCAACTTAATTATTGGCAAAATAGTAGTTGCACAAACCACCGCACTACCAAACCTCAGGTGCTTTCCTAGCTAGTTCTGTCTGATTTTATCTAACGAAATTTGTGTGGAATGACACCTCATTTTATTTAAGTGATCAATGATGAGAGGCAACACTGCGGGACATTGCCAATCTCTGTTCTCATCTGCATTGATGGAGGTGTGGCGGGTGACAAAAGGACCAAAATCTAGTCGTAGGATGAGAATTTTCCTTTAATGCAAACAAAATGGCTTCCTTTTCAGAAATGAACGAAAATCACTTTAAAGGAGAACGGGAATAGTGACCTACCTCCTATTCTTTTACGCAACTCTGAGTCTCCTCTGGTCGCCAAGAGCGAAACGATCAAATTCAATTGCACATTTTTATTGACATTTCCTCAAAGAAAGATATTAACAATACTTGGCATGAATAAAAGGAAGAGGTCTTACATATTTTCTCAAAACAAACTCCTATTCTACCAACCCTCTGTTCAACCAATATAATTAAGTGCGATTGGCTATGAGTGCGGACCGATGAGGACCAATCTCGTGAGCTTCGACTTGCGCCGTTCTCTTTTCATTCAGAGTTTGGACAGAAAGTAAACCTAATGATGTGCTCATAATAACTCTATGTACAACGTTATTATTTCTAGGAAAAGGACCATATTTAGAGTGCTCGAGTTCAAATTGCGAATATTCCATGGCGATTTGAAAATATGGACAAAGGAAAGAGCAATGCCTCCATTGAATTGAAAGTCAAAATGCAGAAATAAACTGACTTTTAATAGCCTTTTAATAATGTTACAAAATTTATCCCAATCGAAACTTTTGTAGTAAACATTCCAGGAAAAACGGGTTTCATTTCACGTATTCCTCATTGATTTTGCCGTTATTTCTAACTTTAGTAAAGTTAGTAATTGCTAATGTGGTTCTTTAATTAAACAAATCACAAGAAATGCCAGTTTCAAATTAAGCTATCCACGGGTGTTCGGTTTTCTTGTAAACGCAGACATAATTTGGCCTTGAGGTTTTTACACAGGTTGGTGTAATTAATGGATTCCGTTCCCGATTGGCAGCTAGCAAAGTTGATTCCCAGTGCAAAATTAAATTATTTTACACTAAAATATGCACTTCTTTTTTAGGCATTAAACTTTGTGATTCACTGGGAGAAAAATCAAATGTATAACCGCGCATAAAAAGGCATAAAACTAAATCTGCCCTGTTATTTTCAGTCCATATTTAATGTTTAAATTAATGAAAAAATTAGCTTGAAACATTGGTATGGTGCATATAGGCAAACATTGATGGATTTTAAATACAAATTGCGATTGAAATCTGAGCAACAAATCAAATATGATGCACGTTGCATTAGATTGAGTGAGTGTGTATATTACTCAAAATAAGCGTCGATAATCATTGAGAATGACAAATCTACAAGTGGAAAACTAGTTGTAAGATTTAAGAAAAGTCCGATTGGCCAATAAAATAGAAAATGATAATAATTATTATGTTCAATTAAATATTGTCGTAAAAATGTTGACCACGGTCAGGCTTCAACGAAGAAGATTTCGCATTCAGATTTCTCCTATTTTCAAAACCAAAAACATCTTTAGAATCATCACGTGACAAAACCACAAGAAGGAACACATATTATGTCATATTCGATGTAAAGCAGTTAGGACACCAAAGAAATCTTTGTATTGATATGGAACTATTATGGCTTCAAAAACCATCAATATCCATTTCAATCTCTAAAGCGTCTCAAGTGAGTTCTGTTGGCAATGGCAATGTAATTTCGTCAATAATAGTGCAAATTTTCGCAGAATAGAAAACAATGCACCACTGACCGGCAACGGTAGCTCACTAGTAATACTGGTGTTCGATTTCTTCATTGGCTTTTATTCTTATGGAAGGCAGTGGTGGTAGTCTCCGCAGCAGCATATATTCTCTGCTGAATGCTAAGAAGACAAAATCACGAATTGCAATGCCAAAATACTAAATCAAGATCATGCTTAGTCCAACACCATAATAGGTTACTTCAGGTAAATTAGGGTATTATTTCGCCAAAAAAGCAAAATTCCCCGAACCTATCTCACAGCTAAGTGGCAGTGTCTATTTCGACAACCAAAAGGAATCTGAGACGGGATAATTGGTCCAAACATAGTAGGTGAAACGAAATCCATCATTGGTGGGTTGTCTGTTGCCGGCTTCTGGTACTTTTGTAATCAGAATTTTACAAAGGTACGATAGCTTAAGTTTGCTAATTCCTCTTTTAGCAAATTTAGGAACGAGAAGGTTCCTCAAATTGAAGTTCAATTAGACTTAAAATTTGGGTCTACTAATGGTCCATGATTATGAGTATTTCATGCGTAGCTAAATTGATTAATGAACGGCCTTAAAAATAATAGAAAACCGAATAGCATTGAAGGAAATCCCCCTTCTCTCCTCCTCCTCCTCCTCCTCCTAAACAGTACGCTTCAATCATTAAATTTTAAATATGCTAAACAGATTAGAGACCTTTTGTCAAAGCATCAGAGTTTGAGCACTATCATCTCCAGAATGTATGATAATACAATATCTCTTACTACTTTACATGTCACATTCTTGTATCTAGTATCATGCAACATGGGGTGCTTGGACTTTGCACTCTTAATTAAAATGTATCATTGGTTACATTTGGTGTTAGCTGGCATTTAGTATCTCTGTTTAAATACGTGCTATTCCCAATAGCTTTGTTCTACGATATCAATTCTTGAGTGCATCCAACCGTTCCAAAATTGATGAACTACAAAGTCCACCTGAATATAAAAAATTAAGCAAATATTTAAAACAAAAACGGAATCATAATCAACAATATCATTTTATCATTGTGGTGTAAAATTAGATTCTGATAAAATTCAAAGTTTATGCCTATTAAACAGATTGTGCAAACACGTCCTTGTTCGTGTGAAAAAGAGTCCGAATAAAGCGTTTTTTTAGTCAAAGAAAAAAATTTAAGGTACTTTTTCAAATATCCGAGTTTATAAATTAAGAAACGAATTTAAAAGTGTAGAACAGTCATTTGTTAAAGTGATTTATCCAAGGATTGAACTCTAGTTCGCAAAGTGTATTATAGAATTTTTGCTTATCTCTAAATCAACAATCTATCCAATTACCATCAAGCGAATTACAAAGAACGAAAAAACTTTTCACCGAAACAAACAACATTATGAAATAATATATACGTCGGGTGTGTGTGGGGAAGGAGAGGGGGGGGGAGGGAGAGAGGGTGAAATAAAGCAGATTATCACAAGAAATAGTGGAATCTAAATGATTTAGACAACCTTTAACGAAGCTAATAATGCAACCTTTAGGGGATACTTCATAAGCTATAAGAAGTCTAATGCTCCACGAAACAAGGATCAGGTTTAATCAATAGTGAATTGAATAAATTGAGATGCCCATGGTTACGAAGTCACTAGAGTAGTACTGAGCGTGTTGTTATTTTAATTTATGTAGTTCACTTCAAAATAGTTAGAGGTATTCTTGCAGCAGGATTGCATAACGATACCTTCGGTGGTGTAGGTTAAACAGAGATAATACCACGGCGTGAAAAGAACGAGGCGAAAGGGAAACAGATCAAAGCCTGATTTGCTAAGGTAAATATGCCAAATTGATACATAAAGTAAGCGAACAATTAATCGCGGCTATGTTGCGATCTTACCATATATCCAACGATGCTGTATAGTTTGTAGAACCCAGGAGAACATCGGGAGGACGGTACCACAATGTGACCACCTCATGACTGTACGTGTGACTTGGAACCGACTTAGCTCTGGCTAGACCAAAATCGGCCAACTTCAGCTCTCCATTGGCAGCAACGAGAATATTTTGGGGCTTTAAATCGCGATGCAATATTCGTCTGTCGTGACAGTAAGCCAAGCCACGAAGAAGTTGATAAAGAAGCAGCTGGAAAGAAAGCGCGTCTTTTTTACAATTTTATTTTTTAATGCAATAAAAAAGAAGGAACACGATAGACATAGTTTGACTTCGGGAGCTAGCCTAATTTCTATGGCCAATTCACTAAGCAAACACCACTTTTAACATATTAATGAGAGCCGAGTGTTAATTAATCACTCACTACTCAAATCCAAAGAGTCTGTATATCGTTCGCATTATGTAATTCTCACAAATGCATTATAAGCCTCAAGCCAATTTGGTGGAAACTTGATTTGGATGGGCAGTAGGCGTTCTGAAACCGATTTCGAGAGTAATTCAATTTCCACCACCTCTCCTATTTTCCTGAATTAGGCAAAGAAGTTTAGTCACCACACCAGTAGATGTGCATCGATAATCATTAGTTTCGCGAACTCCGTCTTGGCAGAAGTGCATATTGAAGAATTCCCTTGTCAAGTCCATTGAGTGTTCAATTCTTTTCATTGGCTTGATCTATGGACCTGGTTTGCGTGCATACGGTGACTGAATACCAACTGATACCAAATTTAGTGCACTCTCAGGTCTGTAAGCGTATTGACACCTACTATATCTGTGTCTACTAGCAGGGCAGCACATTAAATAAAGTTCATTTTTATACAGAAAGTAATTAAAATGCGAACTAGATATAGTAGGTTTTATGAGTGAATGGTTGCCTATAATACTCATTCTAATTATTTTGGAACTACCGACTGTCGACTGAAACTATGAGAGATGGAGTCAGAAAAATTTTTTTTGGGAATATTGCCCAAGTCTCACTATGCAATTTTCTGTTCGTGTATATTTCTAGCTGAAAAAAAGAAATATATTTAGTCGTAAACACGGATGGAAACTACCTATCAGCACTTTATACACAGTGGCACTCTTTTTGTAAGCCCTAATTAAAGCGACGCCATGCATTCTTATCTAAAGTAATAATGTTTCCGTGTTTATTTGCAAATTCTCTCATAGTAAAATTGGATAACAATTCATGCATTTAAATGCAAAAATTGTCCTGTTCAAGGACTGTTGATAATTCACTGATAAAAATTTTAAAAAAATACGAATTTATGAAATATTTGTAGTAAGAAATAGCTATTGATCTGGCTTTTGCGATACTTGTCATCTTATTAAGTTATCAAATAACAATTTTTCGTGATTTTGTGAAAATTGAAAGTGAAATATGTTGCAAACAAATTGTAGGCGCGATTCGCTGATTTATAGCAGTTCAGAGATAATTTCATTTTATAGATTCCAGGCTACCACCGGAAACCTGGAACAGTTATACTCAACAGACGTATCAGGTCAGAGGACGTCCGAGTAGGTATAATTAAGGTAGACACAAATAGGGAAGTGTTTTGGGTGGTCTATTTCAAATAACCTTGCACAGAGGTCACCAGAAACGAGGCCACTCCGCAAGCTAAATGCAAAGTTGGATATTTTATAACTACTCAGTTGCCCTTTAGTAAAGCCAAAGCAACTCAGAATCAAGGAAGAAAGAACGAAAAAACTCGCAGCTCAAACGCTCGGCTACGTTAACAATATAAATTGACTAACATGGGTTTGAAATAGGTGGCAAATTATTGGATACCTGCTACCCCAATCATTGTAACAACGGCCTCTCCACAGGTGGTCTTGCACATCTAGCTATGCATGTGCTAATTCAATACTCGATAATCCAGTGGAATGAGATATTTAATTTGTGAATTTCTCTTGAGTTTGGCCAAAGTATTAGATTTGGCTTCCTTACAAGATAAAAAATTTTATTGACTCGAAAGACCACTGCCAACATATTGCGTGGCAATTCAGTCCAATGACCCACTTCACCATGTCTATCTAGTGTATCAATAATCACCAACTGGAGGATAAGGAGTTTCACGAATAGGTGCTTAAAAGAAAATGGTAAATGGTAGCGATGGCAGCCCATATTTCCCAACAAAGTGAAATATTTAATGTCCATTTTCCAATAAGGTAAAGATTTGTCATGAGTTCGAATGTTAACTGGTTTCTCTGAAAACGTAAAGTCCTCACTTCTTCAAAGTTGGCAAATATTAATGTTTCCCTCATTTGTTTTAAGTACTCTCTATGTGGGTTTCATAACTGATTAAGACACGTACAAATAATTCAGTTCATCCATTTATAACTGTAACGAATGCAAGTAATATTTCATTTACCAAGTGCATAGAATAATTAATTCGGTCTGTCTCAACTAATCAATGTTGATCAATGTTATTTATTATTTAATGTTTGAAAAAATGCCTTCGCTTATCAGACAGTAATTAGCAAACTGCGTCCTCACTCCGCTTTATCTGGAATTCAGATCAGTCTCCTCTTGCAATTGCTAAGTAAAATTGATGCGTGCGTAATGTAGTTCTTTAAATCTCTCTGAGTACTACCACCCAAATAATACGAAAGATGTAATTTTAACCATCTTTGGTACAAAAGAGGCTGGAATCACTCCAATTAAAATAAATTTATTGCTAATTTGCAAATAAATTGCAAGCAAAGGTAGAAAATTCGAGATAGGTAATGGTATTGTTAGTGAATACAGCATTTTTTTCGTCAGCATCATCGATAGGCAAAAAATTATTAGAAGGTCTAAAATTTCTACTTACTTGTACGTTTTGGGATTTGAGACCTTTAGGATTCTTCTCCATTAATCGACTCAAGTCAGAATCCTAAAATGGTCAGATTGAGGTTATTTGAACTTTGTCTAAAAGTTACATTTAAACGGTTTGCGGTTACTTTGCACAATTCGCTGTCTTCAAAAGAGGAAAATTATTTAGTATTTAAATTTTAAATCCTTGTTTTTCACAACGAATTTAAATACCTTTGACATCGGTCTGAAGACGAAGTTACATGGATGAATTCAAGCGAATGGAAAAAGAACGATGCAGCAAATCGGTAATATATTTTGCTTTTTAAAACAGTATAACACCCTCTGATACAGATCATTTTCAATATATTAATTTATTATGACACTCCCACTGCAAAATAACTATTTTAGCAGTCAACATGACAAATTATGCATAAATAGAAAATTGCTATTTGACCCAAGAATACCACCAATGAAAAGAGAGAAATGATTTGTTTTATTAAAAAAAGAATCAACCGAGGTTTCGGGCTGTTGCCTTTCAAAACCAACTAAATGTATTACAAATGAGGAGGCAGGACAATGTGACAGGACGCTTATTATTAGAATAGAACTAACCAATGGTTACCAATTGGCATGCCACTTGAAAGTCATTCACTTTTTTAATTACTTAGAGAAAACCCTATGTGTGAACTAGAAATTATGCTAATACACGTAAATATTTGACTTGAAACATTAAACATGGAGATAGCAATTTTTTTCTAATGAAAATTTTATTTGGGACCATATTTCCATTCCATTGTTTGAAATTGTAATGGCACTGTTTCATTTGGGATTTTTAATGTGTTAATTTTCGTCAGTGAAGAACTCCATTATAAACATGAAACAGACATCGTAATAAATATGCGTGCATTTTAACGGGACAACGATAATTTCTATCATATCCTCCCTCAACTTAAACAAGCCTTTGTTTGATAATTTATTCATGTAATTATGTGCATTAGTGGTCACTTGAGTATATTAGGCATTCGGTCTATCCACTAAATATAAACGATGGCAAAAATCTAACTAGCGGTGTAGAATGCAGAAAAATTGGGAGATAAAGAACGTACCACATATTCGAAGACAAAATTGAGGGTTAACTTCGTATGTACAATATCGTGAAGCGTCACTATATTTGCATGACGAAGGGATTTCAAAAGTGATGCTAAAAGGTAGGAGGAAATGTGACAGTTAACATGACTCCTAGACAAATCCCCCTTAAATTCTCACCCTCTCCCCTCAGGCTTACAAGGGAAATTATCCCTCAGGTTAGCATTTATTTTTCCCCAATGCTCTGATAATATTTAGTTTGAACGAAAATTTAAAGCTGTTAAAATAAAATCATGAAGATGGCAGTTTCGGATGATTAGTAATCTTTTTTAACCGCCAACTCAAACGGATTAATCATTCTATTTCGGCAATCCTTCGAGAATTCACGAGCCTTTTCCCCTTATGCTCTTGTATTCTGACTCAAGTGTGATATCTATGATATATCCAAAATAGCCACTAGCTCTTTATGAACTATCTGGCAAAACAATGGCTTGTTTTTTTGTCTCCACTCAGACTGTTAATTTAGCAACTCTGCGATGGGGCTTTAGGCATTTTGGATTGAAAAGTGGACAGTCCCATTAGAAGGAGCCACTAATCATTTCCTTGTTTAAACTTTCAAAATCTTATTTCTCAATTGGTGTCACCTATTTCCACAATGTGCACTTTTAAAAGAAACAAAAATAAATTAAATTTTACAAATTGTTTATAAATGAGAGTGACCAATGTTATTTTGTTAAGTAATTTATCGGTTATCAGCTGTCGTCCATAGGCAGGATTTTTCAGGATCGGAGGAAGGTTATTCCTAATCACTCAAAACAATATTATATGAATTCAATTTCCAGAATGTTTCACAATTCTGATTTGCATAATTATACTCATTTAAGCACTTAGCTTCTTTCAGTTTTAGCCTACAAAAGGAGCACGCCATACCTTCTCGAATGGCAGTGAACGGCAATCCTTCTTCCTGATTGATTCGAATTTCTTTTACAGCGACTACACGATTTGTGAGGCTAAAATGTACAAATAAACGAGGAGTTTAATTAATTGATATATTTTAAGTTCATATAAATTGTCAACATTAGGCCAATCACGAAATATTCTCAGTGCCTATAACAGTGTTTTAGTAGTAATAATAATAATAATGATGATGATGGTAGAGAAATTTGTGCCCTATTATAACTCAGGGAATGCACAATAATTCGCAATTTCTGCAATTATTGGAAAGAATCCGAATTCAAAAAGCCCTCAATCACTTGGATTCAGTAGAAGTATAGTAGTTACAAGGCTATCAGCTGTGTTTTGGTGCCTCGACATAGCTGAGTACAGCCTCCAATTCACAGGATTCGCTCTACGCCGCCGTTTCCGCTGTTTAAATGGCCAAAAATATAAACAGGAAGATGAATTAGTCTAATTTGTACATAAGAAAAAACTCAACGAAAAATAATAGCAACAATTTATTATCGAGTGAACGGAATTTAAGTGGAAGATAAGTACTCAGGAGACTCCCAGGATAATTTTGCTTTTTTTAATTCTAAACTACTTTGCATTAGTAAAAATAGAAAACGCAATGTCTTACTTTAGGTAATTAATACTTCTATTAGAGTTAAAATGAAACATGGCAGTTGTTTTAATTTTAAAGAAATATCTACTTAATACTGTTGAAAAGCAGTAGACTTAAATTTAAAATTCAACTTAATTTCAAACTTTCCCACTGTTTTATTTTCTACACACCAATTAATAAATCTTGGACGGCTTCAATAATCCTGATAGCATTTCCAATACTTTAAATTGAGGGATATAAAAATTGCTTCGAAATAATCAAAGGAAGCAAAATTTGAAAGTTGTGGAAAGTTTAGATCGATTGATATTGGTGTTAATGAGTTAAAACACTAAGATTTATGTAAAGTAAGAAACACATTTAAAGGTGAACTTTCCCCAAAATTCACTTCTCTTTCCCCAAGGTCATCTTCGTCTTGCAAATGTAGGTAGTCAACATATTTCCTTTGTTAATTAAAATGAAAGAGATAATAGATTCATTTGGTAGTCATGGATGGTATATCATCTAGTCACTATCTTCTGTCGGCGATAAGCATTTGTTTTTGTTCAAAATATAATACTTATTGTATCTTTCAAATCATTTACAAATTCACCAATTGGAAATTTAAGTTAAATCGTATCCACAAATTAAATTCTATGAATGCCAATGGTTAGCAATCTACCATCTGAAGAGATCTCTAACGAAAATCTAGTATATTTTCAAAGGAAATCTTTGTCCATGAATCATATCCATTTGGCTGTGATATTCCAGCTCAAATAGTATATTTGAACCTTTATATTCTTGATTAGGGTGCGCGATAGACTTACCTCCGCGTGGTGCACCCTGGGCAACCTATACTCATGCGGCATAAAGTCTATAAATCGGCAGTTGACTTCAAACTAACATGACCCCACTGTGTGTCATATTCGACCACTTCCACAGTACTCACCTTACCCTTTTCTTTACCTTCGTGTCTGTCTCTCTTACATCGGTAAATCACTCTTCTGTTCCCCCCTCTCCACTTTTTGTGACTTTGATGTTCCTCCCCTCTGTGAAGCCTGAAGTCAACTAAATGGCTAATGGAAGCTATCATAAGGCCTGCCATTTGATATAAATAAATATTCTTGAGGTAGATTTATAAAATCCATGATACCATAATTAAAATTTTAATCCCGTCTCCACACCAGTGTACACGGAAATCGATGCCTGAATGCATTAAGTCCAAATAATATGTATTTCTGTTCCAAGGTAGTTCTAAATCAAAATAAAATTTAAGTGGGTTCATTATGATTTTGAACTTTTCAAATAGAATTAAAAAGAGATATTTGTTATTGTATGATCATTCTGAATTGGCTAAATATGTAAAACCCATGTCTAAAAGCCAAACAAAGTAAGCTTTTTTGTCATCTTGGCGTTAATCGCAAATTCTTTGATCATAACCATTTACCATTTATTAATTATAAAGTATTTCTGTATTACTGTGTAAAATAATAATATTAAAGCGGTGTTAACAGAATGATTTGAATAAGGAGATGTATCAACTCATTTTTTTAAAGAGTTTGATTGGCTTGAGAAGAAGTGTCTTAATCTTGTTTAACCTCGTTTGAATATTCAGTTCCTATAAGACTCCAATGAATACTTTATGGAGAACTGTGCACTTGATCAACGACTATGAATACACAATCTACTGCCTCACTCGTAAATTGGGGTGGGGGCTGAAATGATGAAAATTGAATCTCACGCACTCAACTCTTCCTATTTTAAGCATATATGCTAATTAAAGACATTGAAATCTAAACTTATTCTGACTCTTGAGCCTCTGTTCTGTTGCCTACTTGTAATATGTGCCATCTCTTGCTCTAAGCCTTATTTGACTTGTTTATTGTTATTTAAATTAAAATACTCTTCTAATATTAAATCTAATAAGAGTATTTTGCTGTGTTGTAGGCAATAATAATAGTAGTTTACACATTATACAAATTGAAATTACTGGGAAAATCCCCGATACACCGTTGCATAGGAACCTTCGCCAAGAACTTCCAATTTCTTGTATGACTCAATGGCGCCGAAGGAATCAACATTTCCGGCGGGAACAGCAGAACGGGCTGCGGACGAACCTCGGGATCGCCATGTATTTCCAGAGCGACAAGATATACCGCTGTCCTCGGCCGCTCGACCTCCTCCGTCACCTTCCACCTTTACCGTTTCAGTTTCAGCCGTCTTTATTGATACTGTCAAAGGAAAACCAGCTGGGTCAGCCTCACCGAAACCTGAAAAATAAAAAAAACGAATTCAGAAAACGAATTTTATCAGCATAATAATAGCACGAAACGTAAACTAGCCTTTAGTCATAATCCCCTAAATTTGTCCATGTTACAGTATCTTCTGTTTGTTTGGCTTTCAATCTTAAGGAGAGTGAGTGCAGTCGGATTTACATAGGCAGCGTTTTAAGATCAATACCCACATTTTCTCTCTTAATAGACAAATGACTAGATAAAATAGGGTTGTTCGTGTGGATAAAAGCAGTGTTCTTGTTAGAATCTGGCTCCACATTAAACCATCAATAACGACCGTCTATCAAGATTTTTGTTAAACATGGTGAGCAGGACGATTCTAATGCATGTAACTGCATAAATGACAAGCCTGGAACTCTTGCTGCTCAATTAAGGACAGACATGGAGGTCATTGTCTTTACACTCGTAAAACATGCATCCCATCGGAGGTCAATCCCAAATATCGTTATATTTATCACATAAATTTTTTTTCAGTATTCTCTAATGAATTTTTTATCCTACCATAGCGAAATGAGGGTTAACAATTACTCGTTTCGCATCTGAAAGTCAAAATAATCCTGGGACTTAACGAAAAATTATTGTTCTAGTTGTCGTTTGACTATTAGGTGAAATTTCGTTTGTTGGATTATTCATCCTTTTAAATCCTACCCCCACTCAACCTCTCGGATTTAAGAATAGGATTTCTCACGATAATTTTTAAAATTTAGCAAAAGTCAACAGAATTTTTCAAAACTTAGTTGAGAAGAAGTTGAAAATTCAGCCTCCTCTGAGTCTGAATGAAACATGATATATGTCGCTAGCTGAGACAAAATTCTCTTGAAATCGATCTGTAGCTTTGACAGTAAATTGTATTTGCTAATTTCATTTGAACGATCAGAACTGGGTCTAGATTTTAAGACGTAACTACTGCTTTAAGCATTACCTAAGTTTACATTTTAAATCTTTCAACATGACAGGCGTCCATCATTGACTAACTGCAATTCTTAACAATTATTGCTTCAGCGTTTATCCCGCTGATCGACTGAAACTCTTTTCAAGGATTAAAGCCATAATTTTGCAACAATCAAAATTCAAATATTCAAGTTTGACCCGTCTTAATTTTTTATATTAACATGCTGTAAGTGTTTTGATCATCGGTTTGGAAAAAATACGGTTAAAAAACGCTTTTATGGCGAAAGGAAAGTTATTTAAACTTGCAAATGATGAAAAAGCTAATTTTTTCAATAATTCACGAAAAATATTACACTAATATCACTTGAAATTAATATCTTGAAATTAAATAATATATGCCACGCTAGCACTTTTAATATGAAATAGAAATTTCAATCCCAAAACGTTAGAACACATTCATTCATCTTCATACATCTTGCTTACTGAAATTGAATTTGAACAATTTCATTGTTAATCAAGTGAATAAAAAGATCATTCTATCTTATAAATCATTTCAAAATTTGTGCTCTGAATGAATATTCATTGTTATGTTCAGCCTATTCAACATTAACTGCCAAAATTTAAGTCAATCTCGGTTCTGAAGAGGCCATTTCACAGCTCAGTTATTTTATTGTTTCCTCCTAACAATTGCTTATATGCAATTTCGAAATGAAGAATTGACTGATTGCTCGATTCACTAACAAGTATAACAGTGGCAAGATTAAAAAACACCCAGGAGAGGGCGAAATAATCGAAAGCAGACGGGAATTCGAGTGCATCGAAAGCAATCGATTCGGCGGCTATCAACATGGAATGCTTTTATAACTAAGGACGATTAATAGAGCAATTTTGAATATATTATATCATTAACTTTAAAAAGTATTACTTATGTGATTTTTTTAATACAAGCGCTTTAGTTTTTCCAAGTAAAATGTAATCTAAACGTCAATCAACGGCCCTTTTGTGAATGGCAAGTACTTCAAAGAAAATTGTTCGAATTTTAAGCGTGAAAATAACTTGGGAATTTAATTTCCCAATTTCACAAATGTTTCACTTTATTTACACAAAGCTAAAGCGAATATTCACTGCAACTAGTCTAAAACTGACTGTCTTTCCTCCGAAAAAAAGCGTTGACTAAATTTTTTTTCGAACAGTCCTAAATTTGACTTTTGCAGCAAATGTATTCATGTAGTAAGTTTGCGACATAGCTTCTAAATTTTAACTAAAGCTCTTGTCTAATATACATACTAAATATGAATCTATTTCTTAAGTAATTAAAACCTTCAAAAAACAAAACATTTCCTCAGATTGACCTTATCTAACTAAAAGTTTCATTCATTTCTTTCTAGAATTTTAATTTAATAGACTTAAATACGATTTATTGAATTTTTTAACTTCATTATCGTTTTCTTTAAATGTAATTAAAATCTGGCATATTTTCAAGCTTTCAGACTTATTGATTATCTTTGTAAGACATTGTAGCTATCATGTTATCGATAGCAAATGTTCTTTCACCTTCCCTGTTCATTTATTTCTCTCGTAGTTAATGGTATAAATTTTGTTGTAAATGCATTTGTTAAATTAATATTGTGAGTTATTTTCGTTTTACATCTTATTTTTTATTATGGTTCCACTAGGTCATTTAAATTTGGACCGTAAAACAATATGTGGCTGAAAGCCAGTTAGTGAGAGACTGAATATCTAGACCAAAAATGTAGACCAACTGAATATTCTACAAACCAACTGCACCGAATCATGCATTAAGCTTCTTAAAAAGAGCCAATGTGCATCAGGTTTTGCATGGCTAATGGTGTCTATCCACAAGAGAGAAGCCTGTGAAAGATACGTCACATATGTTGTCTATTTCAGCTGCGTTTGCCTTCTAGCCATCCACTTATGCCTGGATAGAAGTGTTTTTATACATACTTCGAATATACTCCGTTTATCTTCTCTTAAAACTGAGTTGCTATCTAGAAACTTGTCGCTTATACTGAGTGCATTAAGACATAAAGTGTGACTGAAACAGAGTATATAGTTAGGTAAAAACTGAATAAATCCTTCCTCGCTCAGTGATTAAACTGTAGTAAATTTCATCTCTGATTTTGTATTTGAATTGATTAAATTACTACAGGCATTTGAGTGTTTGAAAATACTTGACCAACACCTTAGTCTTGATAAAACTCCGGTTTGCAATTAATCCGTAATTAAAGGTAACTTCCATAACTCCAGAGTTAGAAAGTGACAGATTGAAATGTTTTTATATAGCAAGTGTCAAAATTTGAATTCCGCTGGGGTTATGGAATGTAAAATTGTTCATGTCTCTGTCATTTTTGTAATATTTGAAAATAAAATTTAATTTCAAACTTTCCTAAGAAAAGAATAAACAGATTTATAACTTAATGTGTTGGCCATTTTAAATTATTCTAAGTTTACTAATATCAGATTTCACATTTTGGCTCTTTGGTATGATTCATTCATTTATTTGTTTTTCACTTAAAAATAATATAAGATGACTATCGTCAGGACGAAACTATCGACCGCTCATTTTAACAAAATGTTGAAAAAGTTCCGAAAGTTGAGCAAATGAGATAATTTAGTGACCTCAGAGAATGTAAGGAGATTAAATTTTAAATAGGAAGAAAAATTGGATATAGTGAATATATATTGCCACTGGTCTCAGCTCCACATTCTTATCTATAGAATACTGCTGAATAATCCCGTGACGCAGTCAATAATGTCATCAAATCAAGGGGTCCGTAGACTATGAATATAGTGGGCATGAGCTCACTTATGAACCTCGGGATTAGATGGTGAAGACTGAATATTACGGCATTACAAAGTGTGCTATGCTACTAAAGAGCAAGATGGAGAGGGGGTGGAGGGGGATGCCTGGAGGTTTCCACCCTCCCTCTTCTCATACCGTCTATTCAAGTAAAACATTTTTCCTGCTGCGCCGCGGACACCGACAATGAAACTGCTAGCTGCACTCAATAATGAAAGCTCGATCAATCTCATGAATGTAAACTTCTTGTAAATTGAAAACTCCATTTGACTTCCACCCCTACACGATTTCCCATTCACCTCTTATGGAGCCTTAACCATGTTGTTAGAACCGGCATACTGAAATTTTTTAACTAAGCAAAAAATCTAAAATCGCGCACATTGACAAAATGCTATTTTTGCAAGCAAACACATATGCATTTGATATGATACTAGGAACTCTTGAATGTCGTGGGACTAGAGAAAACGTCAAAAATATATCAGCAGTAAGAAATGGATGTTGCTTCAGATAAAAGAGTGCGAGAGAGAGTGTATTTTTAGAACTTCCAAAATAGGGATTTAGACAGCGCAATAAATGCACATATATGCGTATAATTTGTCCAAAGATGGTTTCCACGAAATAAACATCAAGAACGAATTTAATCCTTCGCATATTGATTCATAAGGTGTAAAAAGGGTGCTGTTGTGAACAATACTATTAATAACTGCAAGGTAACTTTAAAAGAAATTCAGTGAGATTGCTCGTAGTAACGGAATGTTTGGCATAAAATTTGAAACAAATTTTTAACTCTTCTGAATATTCTGCGTTTTCAGATTCCACGGAAAAATATTTAAAGTTTAAATTGATGTATTTATGAAAACATTGTTGTTTGTTCAGGAAAACTCGGTAGGAATAAAATTGAAGCTGCAAGTAATTTCATTTTGGAAAAGTATAAAAAAATAACTAAATTACATTATGTCTGCGCATTTAACATAATGGCAGATTCGGTTCTGAACTTCGTTCATTTTAGTTGATTAAGCGTTTGGCGTAAAGCAGATGGGAATTTCGTCGAATAGGTCAAGGGTTGACTAATAGCACGTTCAAAATTGCTCCCCTCTTTTAGTCCTGATTAATTTCTAAAGGCTATTGGAGAATTTTTTTAAAGCACGTATATTGATTTAAAATAAAACATACTGAATAGTTTAAAAGTCCTATTAATAAGTAATTATGTTCCTTACTGATTACAAGTGCTATTACTATTATATTGACGGAGTTCAATTCGTGGCATCGAGAATGTACCCAATAGTACAGAGTTGAAAATAGTGTTGAATCCTATGGTTAAAACCTTGAGTGAAATTTATCATCCATTTTAATTGGTTTTGCCAAAATAAGATATAATTGCATACATAAATCTATTCGTATGTAGTAACAATCATTTGCATTGAATAGTATTTACTGCTTTTATAGGTTATCGATTGATGTCACCTCACGAGACCACGTTGACAAATATTTTATAACAATGTATTTTGGTAAAAAATAGCTTTGTCAAGATCGGCTGGTAGGAAATATGAATTTTGACACTCTGTTAGTGGCCAAGGTTTACCAGCAACGGCCGGTCAGTCTGGTCAAACCAACGGCTATCCCTGACTGTACAACCAGGTGCGTTAATCGCTGGGCCAACGCCTCACACAAAGCCATTTATGGATTTTTTGCCTTTACTTAGTCCTCTCGTATGTCTATCCTACTCTTTGACAACGAAAACTCCTCAAGACTTCTGTCCTTGCTACTTTTTAGTCTGTTGAACTGCTTATCAGATAAGCAGACACTTGGAGTGATAATCCCTCATTGAGTTTTATCAGCCCTGGATTGAAAATTCAAAGATTTAGGTGCTTGATTTCTTACGCTTAAGGATAACGAAACAATGTGATAATAAGTTACATCTAGTGTATAATTAAGGAGCATAACAACTAATCTCAGAAAGGCAGGTTGCTTGTGATTTAGCAATGATATTACGTAATAAGAAAGCAAAAATTTACTACCTTCGGATCGTGGCCGTTCCTGGCTGCGTGATTTGGGTTGCTTTCTGTAATGCGAGTTCTGTTTTCTTTCTCCAGTGAGCTCATAATGTGATAATGATGATTGAAGGCCTTCTATTCTATTGGATCTATGCTTCGAAGAATCCTTCTTCTGCCTCAATCGCATTTGAAAGGCATTACTTTTAACCTGCTTCAAAGTTGTTACCCTAAAATAAATCGAATTGTTAATTAGTTAAAAGCGCAGAGTAAATTCCGAAATTTGATAAATCGATGCAAGGATAAGGCAAATGGAGTTTAAATTCACATATTTTACCGATGCCATATTGCTCTTGGGTGTCACCCACATCTGAAGCAATGTCTATGAATTTGATTCAGCGAGCTCTGCTACGGCAGCTCTGCTTTCTCGGACTTTGGAAGACCAATCATCACAACTAAACAATCAGTTAATAGGCACAGTAGACTGAAGCTGAGAACTCAATCAACACTAAAAAGGATGAATGGTGGCATTCACACCTTTATTATACGAAGCAGTGAATTGCTTCCTAAGCCGATATTCTAAAATCTGAATCCGAAAATCAAATAAGGAAGTCTTAGTGAAGGCGTCTTTCTGATCCTATTCCTCATTTCTCAATGAGCTACTTTCCCCAGTTCAGGCATCATTTTGCGGACTGGAAATAAAGTGTACAATTTTTCGGCAATGTCCATATCGCCTTTTACAGTATCTAAAAGTTTCTCTATTCATTAAAGTCGGATAAAAATGAACCTATCCTTCTAGGTAAAGGTTATTATAAATTCCTATAAGATAAAATTTGAGAATTGATTTTATCATTAGTAGTATATTCAGTGAGATCCTAAATAACAGGTCACATTGCTAATGTCCCCTTTAATATATTGAATAGCATTTTGTCATTTCACAGCCAAGCACTGTGTAGCTCTTTTTTTTAAATTTGCGTTGGCATGCAGTTCGGCAAATTCCAAGCGAGTAGTATAGCTTGATTACGATATATTAACTCACTGGAGTGTATTTAATGCTCAACCATTAAAGAGTTGGTGGCTAACTCGGTTTTGGCAAACAAATCACCTCTTTTCCTCTAACCCATTGAGTTGTGGTCATTTTACTTACAACGTCGACTCATATTCACCTCTCAAAATGACTCATTTGTGGTGAGTAATCCTGGAGACGTATTTTGCTTACCCGTTTCCTCCACTCAACCTAGAAAAACAGCAGTTTCTAACACAAATTAAATTAGATTGCTCGTTCTTTACTCAGAAGACCTGGAAATCAATACGCCTTAAGATAATAACAATTGGCGGATAATTTTAGTGAAAATAATTAAAATTGAAAGATACTAATGTCTTCAGTATAATGATTTTAAATAAGATCTAAGGCTTTAATAAAAGGATTCCTTTTGAGAAAATAATGGAAATTATGAAAGCATGAACATTATATGTACATATATATATATATATTTATTTATTTATCTCTAAATAATTGGAGCTTCGAAAATGGCGACCTTTAAATTCTCCATTATATTTTACTACAAAATATCATGTTATTTTTATGACTATTCGCTAATTGCATCAGCAAAATTTTAAAGTTAAATGAAACTAGGTAACCATTAATGGGGCAGTTTTATTTGCATGATTCAATCTATGGCAATAATCAATCAATTGAAAATTAAAAGGGGAAATTTCCGGGGACCTGATGTCTTTAGTCCTGAATGAGCTTTAAAAAGTTAATCGAATCCAAAGTGAATTTCGATGCATTCAAATAAAATTTATTTCCGACGAATAGCTAATTCAAAGCAATTCCTATATGGAAGGTGTATTAGGCAAAAACTAAAATGAATACGGGCACATATGGTAAAACTGAAATTTGGAGTTTCAATCTCAAAATTAATCGTTTATAAATAGCCCAGAATGCTGTGATTGGTTCAAAGATGTCAATGGTTTCAGTAATCATAAATTTGCCCTTTCAGAAACCAGTTTAAACCGGTTTGGTAATAATGAATTTGTCAATGCACTTTTCTTCTTCATTAACAAACTCAGTCTTAAATACTACCTTTATTTTAATAGCCAAAACAGGCATTAATTCAGAATATTCGGGCTTGAAAGTGATGGAACGCTGTCAGCTAAAACTCAAAACCGCCCAACGCTTGTTTTCGCCACGGGATAAACAATTGCCTTCCACACATGGGTGCAAGGCACTCCTGACAGTATGATAGTTATTCAGGGCATAAAATGCTATCAGTTCAGTGGTGTGTTGACCTCCAAGCATCAATAACATGCCTTACATCCGTTTGCATATAGGCTTTGTTTAGTAAACAAAATGTCATAACTAAACTGCTTTTCACGACTTCCTTCTCTCTCTCTCTCTCTCGCTCAGTGCCCCATTTAACTGCGTGCGTATCGATACATAGTGGGATAAATAAACTTTTGCTACAACGGGTTCTACAAGAGTTCTAAAAGCTCTGGTCAACTTCTTAAAGGTTAGAAGCCATTTTAAAATGACGGCCCATGCCTTATGGAATTAATACATCCAATAATAGCGAAAATAAGGCAGCAATCTTAAAATATACTTATATTATCGATTTAAAGGAATTCACAAATTAAGTGACCATTAAATGGGCTATTTCAAGCCGTAGAAGCAGTCTCTTATATGGAGACAGTGGTCTGTTTGCTTGAAAAGTAAACTCTCGCTGTTTGACGAGACTCTTCAGTTCCCACTCCCAAGGACGTAGCTGGACTTCTCATTTGACGAAGATAAGAATGAAGCTTTGGCAACTTCCGAATTTTAGTAATGAAATTAATACTTTAGGCTTCCTTATCAGATTTAAACCAATGAATTTCTGTCTTGTACTCCTATTTGCATCAGAAGCTTGTGTAAAAAAGGCGTACCTTTCATTTTCAATCAGCGATGCTCTCATGGACCTAAATTTTCTCCCCTTTTAATACTTGGGGTCCAGAATGACTCAAAAGAATTTTAATACGGTCTAAACTATACTTCACATGGAATCCAGTAGGACTGTCCCTATTTTAGGATAAGACTTGAGTCAATGACTTTTACTTTACTTTGGCAGTGCATTAAGGAGACTACTTTTACAAACCTTCAAACCATGTCTCTGACTTAAGACCTCCAAGATAACACATATTCAGGGCATTTTTTGCCTTATTTAAACTGATCTTATTGGTGAAAGGGAGGAAGGCGTGGGTGGTCAGACTATTTTTTTAGAAAAAGTCACAACTACGACACATTCCAAAGCACACTACTTGAGTGGAGCATGAACCTTGAAATTGGTAATTATTTTTTCATTGTAACATACTACATGTGAAATACCATCAAAGCATTCCTATTAATTTGTAGTATAGTTAAGTTAATGAAACAGTAATTTCAGTTTTATTACATTTTAAATTGCTTCTCTTCAGGGCCCGACCATAAAAAGCAATTTGTGGATTCCTAAATCATTGTTGCTTCTGCTGTTCATTAAAGGTTTTATTTGCTTTGTAACAAAATGTTATCCAAATTGGTTAAGAGATTGTCTAGAGTTATAGTAAGAATTGTAACTTTAAATAATTTTTACTGTTATTGTGATCGTGTTATCTTTAAAACTAAAGAATACGCAAACTTATCTTTTAAACTGATTAACAGCCACAAAATTAATTAATTTAATAATTTCACCAGGAATTTAAGCGCCTACTTGCAATAATCAACCAATAGCTACTCGTCCTCTAAATCATTACTTTCTAAAGCAAAAAAGTATGTCTAATGAGCGATGGCTGAATTGATGACCATCTGTTGCCAAAACCAATTGTCTCAATAGCAATAGGACGGAGCCGCAGAGTAGGGTGAAGGCGGACATTAACTTTGGTCCTGTCCATTGTCCACTGTCATCCACATTTAATACAAAAAAATATGTAACATTCATTATCACATGATATGTAATCTTGGTACTATTAGGGAAGTAAGCAGCTGTAGGACATTAGAAAGCAGAAACTAAATAAGCTGCGGGCATAGTGACCCTCTAGACTGCAGTTGGCTTAAAGGATTTGATGAGACTTTGACAGACGCAGGGGATGTGTAACTATAATTAAAGATATCACCGAGGCGATTAGTCTGTGAATTTCCAATCGATTCTAGGCAGTTGCGCTCATTCTAAAGTGCACATAGACCCTCACATTTGTACCTCAGAACTCTGATTCTTGAACCAAGGTGAACATTGAAGACTGCGACTTTATGAAATTAAGATCTGAATCTCATAAGATAAAAAACATCTTATTTCTGTGCAATGCTTTTAATGAGACTTCAGTAAACGAATACTCTTGAAAGAGCCACGACTTGCCAATTACTAAGAGGTCTACTTTCTCTCCTCATCCATTATAACAGATTTGTAACCCAGGGATAAATGTATCAAAAGTAATTCTTAAGGTCCACAATTAAAAAGGTATTCTCATGGTATTTCGCAATGAAATTGTAGCAAAATTAGCAAATATTTCATCTAAGATGATCATTTCTGCAGATTGGAAAACAATTTCCTTTTATGAAGTAAAAACAATGAAAAATAAAAGATTGTATTTGCTAAAATAAGGTTATGACCCTATTTTAAATTATTACTAAACCACGCTAACGGTTTCATACTAAGAATTTGTCCCTCTCTTGATTCTAGTAACCCGTCCAGGTAAGAATGCAAATGGCAGATTATCTTTAGCCCCATGAAATTTCTCTTCCTCCTCTTTTGGAGAAGACATCCTGCTTGCTCACGAACTGGGTTCCAAGGCGAAGTGTCTGCATGATTAGGCACTAGTGCAGTAACGAAGCCATGTCATTATCAAAAATAAACAAGGAGGAACAATGATCTAATAATTCCTTCTCTGATAGACAATTTCTATTCACAGAATATTTATGAATTCCCTATCGAGAACGCTTGGCTTCAATCCATTTCATTTGGAGAAGAATTTGACATTTCTAACAACCACGGTCACTTTTTACGCTATAAAAACTTTAGATATCATAATTTTGCCCAAATGAAGATTGAGTGGAGCGGCATGTGCGTCAAAATGAAAGTCCAAATCGAGGTAGGAAAGGCACTTCTTCAACTCGTTCTGCCAATTGAAAAATGAAATGCACCATCAACGCAAGACGCTTGCACTTCTGGCGTCATTTTTTTATCCTCAGTAAGGGAAGATAATTAATGCAAGCCCTGCAACAATAAGCAAAATTTGTGTACTTCTACGTATTAACTGATTAGTTGATAAGGAATTATTGTCCTTTTCTCTGACCAAGCGATAATATTATACGATATATATGTCATTACTTAATGGAAAAAATCTGGCTTAACCCTTTAACGCCCAAATTATTTTTTGAACAATGTACCCAACCACACTCACGTGTGTCTCACAACAGACTGATGCCGCCGACGTGATGAGTTTTGGTAGTATCAGACGAAGGTGAACGGTAATAGTGCCTTCTGTTACGAGTCTAGTACCAATGGAGCTCGTTCGGAAAGAGAACCGTACGATCCTAAGGGCGTTATATGGTTAATTGAGCGAAGACTAACCGCTCTCTTTAACTCCTCGAAAATACTAAGGTGAGAGTTGAGCCATAGCCCAACATTTAGGCTTCGTAAGTCTAGACACATTTTTACTCTTATTATCGAATGAACAAGATATGATTGACATAGGATAGCATATCCTAACTGAAGTTCCAGGAAATCGACGTCCGATTTCATTATCGACCAATCTTCTTCGAAGATGAGCTCTAATTGATCCGAACGCAACCAACCCTTTTGGGTACTGAAAATCTACCCTTTGATATTTTATCTTTCTCTCCTTTTTGACAGGTGATGAAAACTGCCCATCGTCCTCCTGAATGTGTGTTTTGTAGAAAACACTGGCCTAACTATGACGTGGATAATAAATTTCGTAAGGATTTTTTAGGAGTAAAATGTGTTTACGAATGATGTTTATTACATAGTTTATAGCGCTTTTCAACGAGCATCTAACGTGTACCCCGAATTTCATGAAGGAAATTACTTTTTTATACATCCAGAAATGCTAGTATTTTCTTTCAGCATTTGTGACCTCAAGTGAAATAAACGGGAAAAAATTTTGTTGAGACACCAACTGTTAATGCCTGCAAAAGGATCACCATTAACAGCTGCAAGTGATACGGGGTTTCTGCGTTCAATGGAACACATGTCTCAATAATCCCGTCCGAAATCGCACATCCATGTTGTCTATCAAGCAGAGGGTTGATGAACTTAGCCAGTAGGAATAGTGAAAAGTGTGAAATGTAAGGTTTTAAAGTATGATATATATCATTGACAGATCAGTTATACAGTTGGAAATTGAACTTACTTTGAATTCGCTAAAAGTGGGACAGTTGACCTTGGACATACTTGATTAAGTTAAATGCCTATCTAGACTAAGTGATCTGGATTGAGGAGGGGATTTCCTGAGAGCGTTTTGATTGATCGAAACCAATTAGCCTAATTTTCGCTTACATGCAAACGAATTTGACACTTACGTGGCATCAAGCGAAAATGGTAGATTGAGAATAAAACAACTAAAAGTTATCTTATCCTCAAATTTAAGCTGTAAATTTGATTAACTTGCCAATTCGTAAATTAAAACATTAAAGTGAGTAGTTTAAAATGCTAAAATAGGTCTAATTTTCAACTAACACAAATTACTCACCAGAAAGCAAATTAGAAAATCAAAGAAAATAGAGCGTGTTAGTATCAAAAATTCAAAAGAGAGAAATTCATTAAATAAAATTAAGTACTATGCGTAGAAAGGGTCTAAGCAACCAGACTCCAATGGGTCCAAAGTCTCGTATACTGATAAGAAAATCAGACGATGCCAAGTCTGGCTAATCAATGAGAGTACGCAGTTCGTTTACATCGTAACTGACCCTTCATAGCCGATGGAATTAGGATCTTCGTATATAGTGGCCACTGTCAGTGTTAAAAGATGCTGTTTCGCAAAATAAGATTGAATTGTAGATAAATCAAGACACTTCATTGATAGTCATTCCAATTTGTTGGTTTTGTACAATTCCCTTTTAATAAGTATTAGAATGAAATTGTCAGAATCTGCATTCATTAACATAGTTGTCATCACTCGCCAATTCTGGCTTCCATTTAATAATCACGGGATCCAGCATTGATGATGGTAGGTGATGCGAAGGCTCTCATCCTCTCGTACAAAGTGGAACCAACATAGCAAAAAGACAATCTCTGAATATTTATAGCATCCAAGATTGCGCTTTAATAGAAGTTTTACCATTTCACTTGCCACAATCTTCAAGAGCAACCAAATTTTAATAATTATTCATACATAATAGTTTCCTGCTTTAATCACTTAACTTGCAACATCGATGCTGTAATCAGCGTGTATATCCGTCCACATCCGGGGTCACAAGATCGATACAAGTCGGTGTGAATGCAGTAATGTGAGTAGCCAATCGTCAGTAAGAGGTGAGGTAGACGTTGCGTTGCTCATAAAAACGCATCAGGATACGTTGCTTGGGAAAATTTCACAGAATTTATAAATAACTTAAACCTGAGGTGAGCAAAATTATCGATCTTATTTGAACAGGAATAGACCTCCTCATTTTCTTTATCGCTTTCCAAAAAATGACACCATTTTTTTACCAAATGGTAATAAAAACACCAAATAGGCTATCAGTGGTGAAAAACGAAACAGAGCCTGTGAACACAACAACACAGTGCATCATATCAGAAAGAGGGCTAAAATGTGCGCGCTTGTGGATGAATTATTAATGACTGGAAGAGGAATAGGCAGCGGGGGTATCGTAACACGAATCAGTGCACTTTCTCTCCCTCGAAGCTGTTAAATCCGTCAGTACCCAAATGGGGAGCAATAAAATAGGCTCCATTTGGGATGAGAATAAAGTATTTGCGGAGGCGATTCGAGATCAAAAGGTATTAAAAGTCAAAATTTGGCATGATTGTACTAAAGAATCCGACCTGTCCCGTGCTTGTGGAACTTCTTTTTATCTTATGAATTGTTTTAGACAGCTAACACAGAGGGTGAACTTCTTTTAATGACATTCCGATAAGACTTTGTGACTTTTAATGGGCAGAGGCGAGTTTGAAATTGTATAAAAATTCGCAGTAATTATTCCTAACCTTTGGTCTCTAAATGCATTAGAAAGTATTCCAAAAACAACGTGAAATTATGTGACTGATCGTCGCGTTTAAAAGCGGTCAATAAAGTCCGAACATCGTAGGTGGGCATTTGGTGTAGTCTGGGTGGGGGGGAGGGGGGTTAGGGGGGAGAGGGGGGGAGGGGGGGGAGAGGGGGGGAGGGGGGGAGGGGGGGGGAGGGGGGACATTTGTGAAATTTAAATATTGGAATGCGATAGACACAGTATGTAAAAAAGTGCTCAATGCAAAAGCCCGTAAAACCAAAGGAAAGTAGGGGCTTTGACGACACCTTGACGTTACTCTCTTCACCTTCCTAGTTCCTTTCCCTTCCTATTGAAGCCTTGCATTTGCGTGCCACAATTAAATATGTATTTAGACTAGTACTGGTAAACTAACAATAAGGAATAAATGAAAAATTTCAAGGAAGAACAAAACTCATTCCATCTAAATATGTTCTTCATCTGTGACAATAAATGGCCTTAATAAAAAATGCATCTCGCAAGCTTATTGCAATTATTTAAAACGTTTTGGAAGAAAAAAAGGAATCTTGAAATTGGAACAAAAATATACCATTTTCAAAGTGTGTTATATGGAAGAATATGTGCATAAACTCAGATGGTAGCCCCTTTTGTTTTTTGCAAGATTTAAATTCAAGGTCAAATACTCACATTTCAATTTAGCTACACAGTAGATTTAAAAGAATATTAACTTTTGGTGATTCTAGAAATGGTTTACTCACGATGGAACTGCAATAGATTCGTTCGCCCTCCTAGTCGCAGCACTAGCTGAATTTCCATTGCAAATGAAAGACCAAAGTGAACCAAGCTTAGTATTAGATCCAGAAGCCGATCGTGTTCTCCGATGTGAACTTAGAGCACCATTACCCTCTGCGCAATTTGTTCTGGACCCAGTTGTGAAGGAATGATCGATAGATTTTGAGTAAACCATCACAGAACAGTCATCTCGAAAGACTGGAGGTTCAGTCACCACTGAAAGGGCAATTTCGTCAGGATGGGGTTCAACTGAAGCAGATTTTGGATGGAATCCACCAGCCCTTCGTCGCTTCAACTGTCGAGGTTTTCCCTGTCCTGGACGGGAGGAATTTTTCAACACTGGAGAAGTATTATTAGCATCACTAGTTATTGCGGAAAGGGGCTCTTTGTTAACCTTAGGAGATGGTACTCCCATGGCATTGTCACAGAGGTTGATGCTTCCTGCTGATCGATGAAGACGAGATCGACAATTCGTTGAAATTGGATTATTAGTTGGAGAGGCTTCTGTGATCATGCTAGTGGAGAGGAGATTTCGATCTGACTCTACCTTTGCTGAAGCAAAAACTTTTGTTACTGACGAGTTTCTCCGTCGAATTCGAAAAGCTGGAAAAAAGGAGTGAAAATAAGCGCAAATAAATAATCCAATAAAGTTCATCAATTAGGTGCAATCTCCAGATGTTAACTTGTGTTTCAAATTCGTGTTACAAGTTACAACTTCTTTCCCCATGCAAATTTATACAAAAATGTAAAATTGTAAAAACCTTTTTTAGGATAAGTTTGGCTCAGCTGTCACTTGACGAGGTATAAAATTTGGGGATTAAATAACCATTTCATTTGCCAAAAATTATTTTATCTCGAATAATAATTTATTTTTGCGAATGAAATTATGGATTAGTGGCATCTGAAAATCATCCCGAGATTATTTTAGATGAAAGGTATGCTCTCTTGTTCCTCCTCAACGCTTAGAATTGATGCTCAAACCTACCAAAAGCTTATTTTTGCAAAAAGATTCCAAGCAATAAATACTAGTCTATGTTAATGAAATATTAGATGCCAGGAGAGTTTAGATTCATGAACCACTGGATTCATAATGCACTTCAAAGTTTGCGTCGGGGACAATTAACCTCTGATTTGAGAAAAAAACATTAATCGTGTAATTTTGGTTAATCTACTTTTTCAGCTTGGCGAAGAACAGTAACTAGAAATGAGTAGAACATTTTCATTAATTTCATTAACGCAGTGATCATGTACTCGATGTCCGCTGATATGAGGGCCAGCCATTGATTAATTCTTGTCAGTCAGAGTGACAGCCAGATATGATTTTCTCACAAGAGCGCGCCTTCAGAATACTTCTCTGTCCAAATTAAGTGTTGTTAACACTTTCTTTACAGGGCATGGGTAGTAATTCGAGTTAATCGCTTTCGGAATTTTCACAGTTTCATTGTCAAAGTGACTTTTAAGGTCAACGTTAAGTGGGTAAAAATATATTTTTCCATTTTCAACCTCTTTTCAATGAGAACAAAATGGCTAAATTAATAAATAAAAATCACTTCACAAATATAATATAACATATTTAAATAAAAAGGTATAAATATTTCTCGAGTGATAAATTCGCCTTTATACTGCACCCATGGAAGGAATCCCGCAACTAGTTCGATTAAATTATCGACTACTCCATCTCAGTTCCAATCCGCAAGCCCAGGGTTAATTAATAATATCCTAGATGACTATATTATCGAGTTTTTATAAGCCATCATCATAGCTGGAAGAAGTGTGCATTAAAAGTGGCCTTTATAATATTTGAACAGATGACCTGGCAGACTAGTAAGTTCTAAAATTTTGCGATTAAGTACACAAATAAGCGAGATTAGTGTAAGTGCTAAAGCGATTTTAAAAGAAAAAGAAAGGCATTTAGGCAGATATAACTTGACTAGTTATTTTGGTCAGTTAAGATATGCAGACTTCCTTTAGAATTTGGAAGTGATCCAATTTTACTATTAATTACATAGAATTACAAATAAGATCGAATGTTATGGTATTGAAATACAACTAAAATACATAAATTATTGATGTCTTTGAATCACTTTTGTTTAAAACTTATTATTAAAATAATAAAAAGGAAATAAGCCAAAATATTTGCCTAATTATTGTCAGTTGAAATGTAAAAACGAAATGACATTTCAGTTATTCACATTTTTGGCTTTACTTAAGCATTACCGCAGTTATTTCAATCGGATAAATAAATTTAACAGAAGATGATCTACTATTTTTCCCAGGTTGTAAAAATATTGCAGCAGAATTAATGTACAAGAGCACGATAAAAAATACTTGCCGTCAGAAAAAGGCCGAAGATATTGATTCGGTACTTTAATTTCTCATTCTCGAGCAATTAATTTTTAGAAAAAAAAATATTCAAATTACGATAATAATCAACTTCAATGAATCTCAAAAGCTATTGAAATTTGAGAAATATTACAAGTAACAATTACGAAAAATATGATAACTTGATAATATCATAGGTACACAGAATACTTGAAGATAAACCAAAATATTTTATCCATTTGTGAATATAATTTAGCTGTTTTAAAGAAAGGGGAAGTCATTTAAATACTAACTTAGGCATAGATCGAATTTTCAACATGCAAAATGAGTGAACTTACTTCTGAAAAATAGGTTAGAAGCTCCAGGTGACTTTGAAACCGCATATTCAGCCGGTCCAAGAGTAGAACTCTTTGGCAATGTATGCTGTAAACGTCTTGCCGAAGGACCTAATTGACCGTCTGATTTTATTTTGCTTGGAGTATTATCGTCTGGGGCAGACATTCAAAGATCTGACTGAAAAACATGTGCGAGGAGCAAAAAAATCAAAGTAAATCACAAAATCTATTAGACACTTATAAAAAAATGAAATTTTTTTATAGATTCAGCACCATTTTTAGATTATTCAAAATAATGCCTATTAATATTGCATTAATTATAGTACGCTTAAAAATTTGCAAAATACTTGATTCTTTAAAAAATTTGATAAGCGTGGTATATTCAGAGTGAATGTACTACTATTAGTTTATTGTTATTAAAAGATTACATATTTGACGAAAATCGCATGAAACCAAATATAACACTAAATTAAAAGTTCATGGAAAATTGAGTATTTTGAAAAATTAAAACATAAGCAACCTTCATCAATATATTCGTTTAAATACACCATTATAATAATGTTTTTGCAATATTTTAACAAACTTTTTTTAAACTTAATCTGGGCATTTATAATAATTGAAATTTATATTTGGTTTAATAGAAGATGATAACACGTATCTGCATGTTGAATAAGATTTTCTACTATTAAGAAATACCCTCATATATTTATAAATAAATTACATTTATTTATTTTGTTCTGCAATAGAGATTTTTGAGAACGTTCGAGACTTACTAGGGTAGCTAATCCACTACAAGTTGAAGCTAAAGCTGTAACTAAATTTTATATGCAAATTTGTAGTGAAAAACTGTGAACTACTATGATTCTAAATTCGCATGCCCCTCTGGTGCGTCAAATCGATGTTTGAAAGTTAAGGTTTATGTCGCATTGTATGGATGCTACATTATCAGTTTAATTTTATAAAGAATATGGGCCATATGGGAACTATCTGCTCCTAATGAAATGGTTCATAAGAAAAAAATCGAAATTAAGCACCATATTAGCTTCAAAAATGAAGGTGAAGCTTAATGCTATTACAATTAGATGCGTGTTGTTTAAAGCGAGTCTATATTAATGAAAATATTTGAACACAAACATTTTAGTTTTTTGAAATTTCAAAATATTTCTAATAAGCAATTTACTTAAAATGAAAATAGTGGCATTTCATTTAACATGAAGAACGGTAAATGCAAAAAATAAATGTCCTCTTTACTCGGTCGTGCTCCTCCTACATAACATGAAACACCCCATCAGACCTCTTATGCTTATCACTCAGCCTTACTTCAGTTTTTAAGGGAATTGAATGTTAGACCAAATAATTAGATTCTTCTACTAATTACTTCTCGAACCTCGAGTGGCTCTGGCACAGTAAAATTTTTAAAAAAATGCAAAAAACGCTTTTTTGAGGTTCTCGATTTTACAAAATCTCTAACTTTGGTTTAAAGAAGCATTAAGTGATATTATGATAAACTGAAAAGAAAAAGTTTCAAATATGGAGTATCTTACTAAGTTTAGAGATAAAAAGAATAACTCAAAAGCATTTGTTTGAGTAATGTAGATGCTATTTAATTAATCAAAAAGGAAGTTTGCTGATTCTCAGTTCTGGAAAACCTTAAAGCAGGAGACTCATCAAAGAACTTTCTTAAGCTGTAATCTGCCTTAAGTTTCTTCTAAATAAAAAAAATTATAAAGATTTGTGCATTTATTCGTATTTCATATAGCGAAAATGTCATTATGTATATCGATATTCAAAAATTAAGTTAGGGACTTTAAAATCTCTGACATTTGTATCAAATTACATGAATATATTTTAATATTATATAGTGCTGATAAGTTGAATAGGTTCTTATTAAAAATAAAATCATCACACATTTACAATTTCGTGGCACGGGCTTGAACGGACTATTCATAAAAAATAAACCTAAAACTTAAATTAGTGCCCAAAAATGGAAATTGTTGTTGTTTTAATTGTCAATTAGTACCTTTATTTTCTTCCTTATCAATCAGTATTAACAGAGCCCTGATCAAGAAATTTTGAATCCCTGCTTTTTAATTGGTCGTACGTGAGGCGGATAATTCGAAGTTTTGTGTTTCTTGCTGTAATCGTGGGGTGAGTGATTCTACGTTGGGCTTATATACTCAAACAAATCTGTTGGTCTGGTATTAAAGTTTGCTTGATTTTATATAATTGTTGCGTGCGATACGATGTTATTATGTTAACCTTCTATTTGTTTTGTTTCCATCGCTTTGTTTCTATTTTCTCTAATAGCTACGATAGTATGTTCTGTCGTATCCCTGTCAGTATAACATCGTTTAATTTATTTATCCCATCTAAGTTAATGTCTTCTAGGGGTATTCATTGCACACCGCAATTATGTCACTTACTTTAAGAAAAAATAAATCCGAATTGAAATTTCTTATTCAGTTGCAATACTTTCAGTTTGCTTTTTTAATTCGAAGAATCTTAGTATATTTTCATATTTATCTTTCATCCTTTCAGTTCCCAAAGTAAGAATTTCATGTCTTATGTACCTCGTGACCGAGTGTTCGCCAAGGTCAGAGGTCATCCACATTGGCCTGCAAGGGTATGTTCCTGCAATAACTTTTATTAGATTCCTTTTAACAGATCAATATTGTTCCAGAGGGATCATTCATTCCTAAGGGCAAACATCCTATCTTTTTCTATGGTACACATGAGGTCTACAGTCTAGCTCCAAAAGATCTCTATCCCTATGAGCAGTGGAAGCATAAATATGGCGTTCCAAAGAAAAATAATCCTCTCTTTCAAAGGGGACTCGAGGAAATTGAAAATAATCCTGACGTCCTCCTGTTAGGAACGGTGAGTTTATTCGTCCATGTTTTGTTGGTTGTATTCAGCATTTTTATGACTTTAATATGAATTTCAGGATCCGGCAGCGGAGGATTTTTTATCACAATTTTATCCAAAAAAGTCATCTAAGCCTTCATCACCCAAAATCAGGTCTTGCAAGCCAGACGATTCTAGTGAGTCTCTAAAACCATCGCAGAATTCCCAGGATCCTTGCTTAATTGATCTTGATGCGACACCGGACCAGTCCATCACTGATTCTCTACCTGCAAAACGAACACCTAAACGCTCTGTTCGCAAATCAAGCATGTTTGAAAATTTGTCTTCTCTACACCTTTTATTTTAGTAAATTTCTTTCATTTTTTCTTTCACATTTGTTTAGCTTCAACGTCATCAGTGACGAAACGGTCTAAACAAACCTGTACGGCGCCTGGTAGTAACTCAATTGAAGGGTAGGAGTGTGGGCTTCGTTAGTCTTGTGAGAGTCGAAATTCTTTATTTTTTTATATTTTTCTGTCTAGGAATTCTGGCAAAAAGGAAGAATTGTGCGATGATGTGTGTGGACAAGTGATGGATGGGTCGGAGGTCAGGAAAGAGAAAGGAGTAAAGATGCTTAATCACTCGTCCATGAATTTGAGTCCCCACAATCTACCCGCTACCACATCAACGGGTAGACCTATGCGAAAATCGGCAGCAAAATTCTTACATGCTAAACCTTACAAATACCCGCCTCTTGGTCTCACCTCTGATGAATCACTGTTCGATAAGGACTTGGACTGGAAATCATCGAGTGCTGCTTCAAACAGAGCGAAAGTACCTGTAGGTTGTTGCAATAAACGATTATCGTTTTTGACCGCTGTTTAAACCTTCCGAGCTTAAAACTTGTTAATCATTTTGGTTCTAAATTGAATTTTTAAACTTTACTGAACTGTTAGCCTTTTATATCCGAGATTTCTTTAATTTCTTAAATTTCAAAGTCGAATTAAAAGTGCCTACACTACCTTTCTCTATGAGACAGACGTTGTCTGATTGAATAGATAATAAGCAACAGGTATTAGAATCAAAATTAATTAGCTGCGAAATTGACTAAGTAGCAGATTGTGAAGGCGAATAGGAAATCACACAGACAATAATGTTCATAGTTAAGTATTCAACTGAAGATCTAATAGTGGAGAGTAATTGCTAGCACTCATCGCCTTTCGCTCTTTTTCGTTTGCACTACTTTTTGCATTGATTTTATTATTAACATTGCCCATGGAGATTCAACGTGTTTTTGCAAGTTTGAATTTGCTCGATAGCTTTTTAGCCGACGAAGAAGCAAAATCTTCCAGTGCAGGTAATTTAGTTAAAATGACAAAAGTTTTATTTTACTTGAATCTCGAAGCTGGGTTGTTGTAAACAGTATAAATCACTCACGTCCAATTGTTTTCTCCCTGTATTTTTTTGTTGAGTTCACAACTTTTTCGATCACTTGTTTTAATGTAATTTTTAGTCCCGCTACTTATGTTTTTCTGGCAAGTGGAGCATTTCAAAAGTTTTTAATGAACATTTTAGCTGAATTAATTTTTCTCTTGAGAAGATTTGGGTAGTTTGCTAACACATTATTTGCAACTTTCGAAATCCATTTATTTTCAATACCACGAAATGAACATATTCTTCCTTAGGAGAATACGTTTCTGCTATTCTACAGTTTGAGAAAAATAGGTTTGCTTCATTAAGAAAATAATCCTGTTAACACAACTTCCATATTGAGTGTTCCTTTCTCTATCTTGGTAGTTGGCTCTTCGAGAGCGTTTTCTAACGTTAGACCTCAGTGCTTATTTCTAGATTGCAACTTCATAAAAGGCTCTGAAGCAATTCCGCTTGCGTTTTCAAGTCTTACCGTTACAACCAACGAACACTATTCTATTCGATTTTTGATTTAGGTAATTGTTTCGGTATTAATGATTTAAATTTCGAATTCTTTTCTACTTCCTTTTCTACTTATATAATATGTGTTCGTCTTCTGTAGTGCCGATATCTGGGTGTCTAACTTCAGTCCTGATTTTCGGGTTATTCTCCTATCTTTACCTGTTTTTGCGGTAACGATGTTGGTATTATGTAGACGGTTATGGCATACAGGTTTATTGGTAGACGTCTTGGCTAATCGAGAGAATTCAGGGATGGCTGGTGTGGTCTGTGAGTGCAGATTGTAGTGAAGCGAATGTAGCGGGATTATTGCAGTGGTCTTACATACATAGTTCTATCGTTGACCTAAATAGTTGGACAGATCAAGACCCATCACTCATTGATCACACAAGTCGATTATCTTTCAACTTAAGGGCATTTAAGGTTCTGTTAGGTAAATATACTAACCTGTACTTGAGGTCAAGCAAGTTGCTGGGCCTTTCAAGTGTAATGAGAATAGTGTTTGGGGTTAGTTATCATGTTTTTCCTCCACATGTTTGTATTCTGATATCCAATTAATCAATTGTCTCTTCTAAAACGTTTGATTTTCTAATTTTAGTCTATTTCTAAAACTGATGAGGCAAAGCCTCAGAAAATTGAAGATGCGTCTACTGAGAAACCAACGAAGGAAGAAAATTCGGAAGAACCTCCTGAAGTGAAGGTCATTACCAAACGCTCTCCATTGCCTTATAGCCCCTCGTCAACACCATTGTCATCGCCGTCTCGGGACGACCGAGAAGAAGAAACAAGCCGACGTAAACGAAAGGCGTCTGGTGAGCGAACAGAGAGGAAGAGAGTTCGACTTTCTTCCATCTCCTCTTCTCAGCGTCCAAATCGAAAGTCACTTACTTCACCAGCCGAAAAACCTCGAATGAAGGTGTCGAAGTGAGTTGTTCGTGTCATTACTGTGTGAAGTGCCTGTTGACTTGCCGCTGATGCCCTGGTACTCACTTAAGATCACTAGGCTGCTAATGACGAATATGAACAGAAGAGTGAAGAAGAAAACGGAAGTTAAGTAATTCCGAGATTTCATCTATTTATTCGACTAAAGTACAGATGACCGTATGTCTTGATCTGTCACAGACTTTCTGAGCACAGCAGATCATGACAATGTTCATATTTGTTTAGCTTTACTGCATAAGGTATTTTACTTATCTCTCGTAATGTAACTGCCAATATGCATATTTACAATGTCTAATGTCATCGGTTCATTCTCAGTAATACTTTCCAAGAGAAGAGCAACGTATAGCATATTAGGAAAGCCCAGGAAACTCCTGCAGTCCAGTTCACATTTGTGTCAATTGCAATTGATTTGATAGACGAACTGGGGCAATTTGACATCAATCATGCTCGTTAAGAATTTACGCAAGGTTCGTACCTCACATAACAATGTATCTTTCTCAAGGGCTCTATGATGCAGTAAGCCTTGAAAATCACTTCCGTTTAATAGACATAGGATCAGTTTTAAAAACGTGATAATTCTTTAATAAATTTACGAAAGCTTAAAGATTCCTTTCAGGCAACGAAGTAACATGATAGTCTCTCGAACGAGTAACACATTAAGTGGTTTTTTGCCATTCCGTTTATTAGCTGCGGATTGATGAGTATCGATCCCGTGACCTCCGACTTCACAAATGAATATCTTAGAGTCCTCTCTGTCAATGTGCCTGTTTGCAAGACAGGAGGTCACGTTTTCGATGCTTATCCGGTAAAACTAATAAAACAAGAGGGGAATCAAAATGGAGATTGTATCAGAGATGAAATTTGGGTAGGGAATTATGGTTTTTCGATAAACAATTTACTAGGGAAGGAGAAGCGGATTTTGAAATCAACCAACCCAATTTGCTATTACCACAGCATAAACCATGGCTTAAAGATTTGGGTTTCCTTCGTTTTGTTAAAGTTCAGTTATGAAGGCGCCTTGTTGAGGATTGTATGTACCATTTCTCGCGAAGATTTGACCTTGTCAGTGATTTCTCAATTCTCTATTGACTAACCAGTTCACATTCCAATTTCATTATTCATCTTCTGGATTGAAACTAACGTCAGTTCACCAATTTCAATGCTCACTGACTGGTGTATTTTAATTAAGGAAAGTCGGTGTTTATTTCAGTGGTTGAAACAAAATGGTCTTACTTGATATCCAGCTGCTTACGATAGTAATTCGGACTTTAAGTTGCCAGAACACCGTAGGCTGTGTTTATCCAACATACTAGAGTTTTAAATAACCGCCCTCCATCATTTTCCTATTTTTTAGTGTTTCTATGACACCCGAGGAGCTGAACGCACGCTTGAACAGTCGTCTCAACGCACAAAATGGAACGAAGCAACTGAATGGTGGTTGATTTTCTTGCATTTTTTAGACTTGTGTTTCTCAATTTCTCTCTCTGACTAACGTTTTCGCTGTTGTTGTCTGAAGAATTAGATACTGAGGCCAAGCTTCACCAATGCTATCTCGGGATAAAGAAGAGCTTAATACGTGGTCAAGAGAATCTTTCTGCTTGCATCCAACGCATGGAAATTGTTGAAAAGTTGCCCATCACACTTCCTATTCTTGTAAAGTGCTTTCCCATAATAGAAACTATCAAGAAGGTAAGTTGAGTTCTGCATGTGTAACTGCATGCTCGATTTCCAAACCTATATTAATTATCTTTTACTTACACAGTGTACACGTTACACTCGATCGGATGGAGTGAAAATTGGTGCTCTACGGCTCCACAATAAATTTTTAAGCATCTTTGAGAATGCAACTAAGGAGGAGGTTGGTTGGTCGGTTTTAATGTGTCGCTCTTGCGCCTTTTGGTTCCTAATTTTTTTCTTGAATTTGACAGAAGAGAGAAGCACAGACTGCTCTGGCGGAAGTCAGGCAAAATTCTTCTAACCAAGGCGGACCTGCTACTGTAGAAGCTATTTTTGCCAATAAAGACTCAAGTTCTAATTCCACTTCTACTCAACAGAGTGATCAAACTCCATCCAGCCGATCAGCAGAAGCTGAGAAACCTCATCCTGCTCCACCTACTTCTTTGGAACCTGTTCAACATTCTCCTCATATACATCCACCTGTAGATCTTCCACCAGCACTTTCTCCTCTGCCAACCTCGTATCAAGATGCTCCCCTTTCTCCCTCTGCGCTCATCAAATCGGATTCTGAAGGCTTAGCCGTCTCTGATAATGAATCCCCAAGAAGTGATTTGTGTTTTCAGCGATCGCTCCCACACCATCCTAGTTCTGGAGAGATTATAAGCGCTGCTAGGCGGGCTTTTTATCAGCATACTACTAACAGAGTAGGCCATACACAGCCCCCCGTTGTTGCTATTTCACCGTCACAACCGGATAGCTATGAGCCCCAGCCCTTGTATACCTCATCTCAACCCCTTCCCACTTATAATCCATTCCATGGTGAAATAGTAGAGGAGTTGCCACCACCAGTGCAGAATGTTTCAGAGAATCGCCGTCCCAGAGTACCGGGGAGAGAACGACCTAGAAGTCCACATGCTTTGCCACATCCTTTGGAGCATTATCAGAGGTTCCTGAATAACGGAGAGCCGCAGCAGCCACAATCGAGACAGTCGTTTCCACAGCCTTCTCAACCGTCTGTAGATTTGGATTCAAGAATAGCTCAACTGCTGGGTCATTCACATCAAAGAGGCGAAGAACAGCACCATTTCGTTGAAAATCCTCTTCCCAATTCTCAGCAATATCACCAGGCTCCACAGCCTCATCCTACTCCCCTACCCCCCATTGATGTTTTATCTTCCTCGCATTCCTCTCTACAACGTCCCTCGTCTCAGAATATTGTGAGGGGGTCATATGGACTACCACCTATGAAACCGCAGCATTTAATGGGACCTCAAATTCCTCCCCCACAGTCAATTATATACCCTTCAATGCCACCACATCATTCCGCCTATCCCCCTGCTCAAATGATGGCGGTCGGGCCTTCCGTTCCTTCACAACATCTCTATCCTCAACCCCAGAGTATGGCTAGCGCCCCTGATGACTCACAACAGTGGCCTCATACTCAGTTGCGGTATCATGGTGCACCTGGGCCGGATGACTTGTACAGACAGCAAGGAGGGGGAAGCGATAGTGGGCCACATTAATGAATAGATCATTTATTATTTTTCTGCTACTGTGCGTTCTTGTTAAGCTGCACCGTGTATGTTTGTATATTTATATATATTAACCCTTACCAATCCTCCTGTTCCCTTCCCACTATTTCATACACTTTCGCATTACACTATATAATTTTCTTGGATAAGCCATCGTTATGGAATAAAATTGTAATCAGCATGGCAGTGTATGTTAAATTTTTATTTATGGACGGGGGTTATTTATTCATTGATTTGAAGTGCTTGGGTTGAGGAAATATGTGTAGATATTACCACACCGAACTTGTATGGCTGTCACCGCAACAAGGTGGAAAGAGATTTCTTTTATTAGGGGAGAACGTAAGGAGCGTTATTGTTGTCTTGTTGGATTTAAACCAAAAGTCAATTTGTGGAGACAGGATAAGTGGTACAAATCGATAGCTTGCTTGATATTTAAGAATGCTGTAAGTTGGTCAGTAAATTTCCTCGCGCAATATGCAGAGGGGAAACTGGGATAAATGTTTGAAAACTTCTGGTGATGACTGCCTTCTACAAAATCAGGTCAAGGTTATGATGCCCGTAGGTGGAATGATAATCGGTTAGTTTCTTATTCGTGGGGTTACTTAGAATCAGTGTGGAAAGATGCCTTCCCAAATGAAAAATTTATTAATATATGGCGAAAGCTACCTATGAATTCGGACCAAATTATGCTTAAGCACTTTCATTTTGACCTTATCTTTCTTAAAAGGCCAACAGAATGCAATAATCTTTCCCACAAAATTGGGAACCAGGAGTTGAGCCAGACCTCAGGTGCGTTGGACAACTGCGAAGAAATGAAGGAGGAAAAAGAAATTGGAACTTGGAGTTACACGTGCCAACGCAATGTAAATAGGAATCGGACGAAGTAAAGAATTGTAATTGAAAGCAATTGAGTGCGAGAGTGAGGAATGAGCACAAGTATACCAGAAGTTTCATATAGCGTCTGTGACCTCGGCCTCTTAGTTAAGGCGCTTTGATAGTGATCCTTGTGTGGTTAAATAATAGCCATTTTTATTGGCTGATATGATTATTAGTGCAGGGAGAGAGATGGCTATTTGACTGTATTGGCCAGACTTGTAACCAATAAAAATCTCCATCTTTCAATAGACGTGTGAGTGAACACGCGGGTACTACATACCCAAGGTAACATCCAACTTATCACAATTTGTTGTTCAACCCTCTAAATTGCAATCAAGGGTACATTTGGAAGAGGTTCAAAGGAGCGTGAAATGACTCCGCATTTTGAATTATGTCAGTCAAAAGAGATTGGACCATTGGCACCAAGTAAAGAATGATTTGTACAGGCATTAATCAATAGCTGACTCTAATGATAGTTAGTGGCGTAAGGGAAGTATTACAAATAGGTCAAGAGTGACCCGTTCTTACCATCATATAGCATTAACTGGTGTACGTCTTTGTAAGTGGATGACTCATTTATTAAGTAAAAACCGGTCTAAAAATGCACCATTGTTCGAGGCCTGCTCTAATCTACCCAAGTCAAGTAGAAGACAGTGATTGATCGATAATGGTCTTTATGTCGATTAATTCGATATTGTTCTATTTAGCGTATTTCTAGAGGAGCCAATGGTAACATTATCCATACTCGATGAGCATGTCATTAGCATATGAGGTGGATAGGGCATATACATGACGTTACAAAATGTTTGGATGATAGGCTAGAATTTCATAATTACAGATAAGGATAACCTTGAAATGTCCCATTGCCTTGATAACTGCATCATATATTAGCATAAAACCATTAACGTGTGTTATGTAAGGATAATTTTTGGCTCCAAGTGCCACAATTACGTCTTACGCGGTTTTAAAATACTACTAAATAGCAACCAATAGTGATCTGTAATGGTCTGACCATCAGTTTTACTTTGATAGTTGATACAATCTAAGACGAAAGTCCAATATCTGTTTAGGGAAGCCCTATTTCTTTAGACTAGCTTAGTCCAGAATTCTTTTTATAGGTGGATTCTTACCCAAAAAATTAGCACTGTTCGTCTGTGTATTTGAGCTCCTTTCATCTTATAATGGGTGCAATGGTGACTACTATAATCGGGGGGTTTAACGCATGACACTAAAAAGTGCTCAGATGCTTTCAAATACTGCCCTGATGTTAACTATTCCTAATGGGTTGACAACTGTAGGGCGATTGGTCAGAAAGACAGTCACTTAATTGCAAATTTAGCAAACATATGTACTATTCTGATAAGACGACGTATGGCCTTAGGAATTTAGTTAAGGAAGTTTTGAAGGAAAGTGGTCGACGAATTTTGGAATTTTCATTTATCCATCATTCTGCACTTCTTAAAGGTGACGTATTTTCCCCCCGTCTGGTATTACTAAAAGCAATCCTCCTAGAGTTTCGTTGGTGAAAACACTACTTCTAATTAACTGGAGATTGCGGTATTCTAGCCACATGATAAATTCCATTTGAGCAATAATGACCTGGGCAAGATTGTCGTTACGTTTATCGGATTTGACTGTTTAAGATATTTTACGTATTATGCAATAGGTTGCAAGGATGACCTTCTAAAATAAAACGGGTTCGTCAACATTATTAGCCATTTTGCACAACATTAATTTCCTCAATAGCACAAAGCCATCACCTTCCTACCATATATATTCGGAATTAAAGTTCAGTTCCACTTTATGAGTGCGCTTTCCACTAGGTGGCTTGAGAGAAGTATTTCCTGAGTCGAATGCTGTCCTTTACTTATTTGCTTTCTACCAAGCTACTTAAAATAGTCCTAAATTTCTCGGCTCTATCCAAGAGCAAAGCTTCCTTTCAATTGAAATGAAAGTTATTATTAATAATGGAATCTATTTATTGGTGTAGATAAAGCGTCTCTTCATTTCTTCAAGTGTCCCGGCGTCATTTTTAATTTTGTTATATTTGGTCAAACTACCATTTTCCCCACCTCCCCTCCTCCCCCCTCCCCCCCCCCCCCCACCCCCCAAATTCTATCGATCGAAAAGTGTGCTATCAAATGGATTAGGCATAATTTGTGAGCGAACAGTTCAAATTGAGAACTTGAGGAGGCAAGCGTAAAAAGCACTTGAATCTTTGGCTGGATAAAAAGTAAATCGTTCTCATCCCAAAGTGCATAGGCGAATAATAAAGTTTCTTCTTAAAGAAACATCAGAGCCCATGACGTAGAAGATTTTGTAAAAAACTATTTCGATAGCACCTACGGGAACATGTTAAGGGAACAGCACAAGGAGTAAGCATTCAAAGCCGTGATATAAAAAAGTTAAAGATCTTTTCAGTACTGAACTACCGAAACAAAGGGAGTTAAACATTAGGTGATTGTATCCTGAATCCTATCCTGCACTTACGAAGTGTAAGAGTAATGTCAATTCTCTCTTATCACAGGCAGAAAGAATTAGATGATAATTGAAATTTCAAATGTTCCATACATAATGGCTACAAATGAGCTCAGTAAAGCTTACGACTTATTGTGATGGACATTGTAAGCTGTTGTCAAACAAGGATAGTTTCAATACGCAACAAGTTCGTTGTTGCTCTGAGTTATTTTGCTGGACATCATATTAAGTTAGTATAATTCCAGAAAGAATTTTTCTGAAATAAATACAAATGCCTCGAAAATACTTTGAAATTCATAATAAATCTTTAAGAAGCTTCAATTAACAAGAGGATGGTTGAAATCATGTAAAAATCGTGGGCTGGGGAGACTACGTTTTGAACTACTCAAGTGGAAGAGAAATTTATTTGACTATTTACTAAATGTTTGTAAGGTAAATGTTCAATACTTCGATCCTGAGTGTATCCTGAAGTAATTGGTATTTATCTATGGTCAAGTGCACTGGCCAATTCCTAAAAGAAGGTGTGGGATACGTCATCGCATGAGCGCACAGCGTGACTTGAAGGTGCGGCCGTTCAACTTCGCGTACGGATTGAGTGCGAGGACACACAGCCAATGGCCAATCAGAAGCCTCCGCTCGTTTTACTTAATCCACCATTTTGAATGACTAAGCTTCCTACCTTGTCACACTCCACGCCATGCATGTCTAGAATAAATGCGTTCCCTGGATACCTCTGTCTCTTCTTAGCTTTGCAATAGCTTAGCTAATTCTGGGGGTCTTACGGACTAGGAGAAAGTGTCACTGAGGTTTCTGAGTATAGTCAGGCTTAGTAAGGTAGCTAATCCGCTACAAAGGTCACAAGGCCAAATTGAACCCTCAAATGAAATATCGCAATTAGACAAGGGAGCATGAAAAGTCCGATACTCTTCCATATACAATTTTAGTTAATGTTAGATGAAGTTTAAACAACCTATGAGGATTTGGAGGTCTGACTATTGAGTTATCCAGGACTCGAGTGGTTGCTGGAATACCTTGACTTCTTGACACTCCATCAATTTATCAGGTGCAACAGCCCCATTCGAACTAACCTTGGTAAGTCGTCGAAGGAAATGGGTTCTGATAAAACGGTCTGGATATGCGCCAGTGTGTACATTTGGTTCAATAATCACTGGATAAAACACCACAAATTCATTTGAGTTAGATTTTTTTATCTTCCTTGGGTCATTAGTGAATGATATATGTCAAGCCGTTGATAAACTAAAATTAATTACTACAAGGACAGAGAGACGGTTTGGTAGATTAAGTCCCGCTCTGAGGTCGGAAGTGTTGTCAATTTAAGCACGAGCAAACATATTGAAACAATTAACCAAACCAAACCCTTTTCAAGTACAGTTTACAGTTATTCAAGCATGTTAGAACACTGTGTGAAGAAAGATGTTTGGTCTATGGAGGCGGAACAAATAGATGTCCAAGTTCTAAAGGAAAGAGCTCCTCTATGGGTAGTCTTCACAAAAAGGTTGAAATAGTATCAAAAGTACTATTGAAATCCCATCTATCAAAGTAGGTGCTCTATGTTTGCACATACCTTAAAGAGGAAGCTAAACAGGTAATTAGTGGGAGAGAAGGCGAGGAGTTGATGATACATCCGAAAAATTCTATTCATTGCACTACTGAACATCAAGCCATAACTTAAGTGTGAGCATAAAAAAGAAATCCGATATATAGATTGCAAATGACAGTGAGATGAGAAGACACCATTGAATGTATCACCCCAAACCAAAATATAATCTGATCAAATGAAAATCTGACAATCAGATTTTACTTCCGCACAGTTAGTCCATGAAAGGTAGGCCTAAGCCTGAGGAGCTCCAGCTTGAAACATCATTAGAGTCCTCCTGGTTTCCTGGCTCCTACTTATGCCACTGTGAATACACTTCTTTTGCATGCGTGTTGGAGGAAATGATGAAATGTTGCCTAACACAATTACCCCCATTGTGAGAGATAAATAAGCAATGTTCAAAGGTTATTAAGGTGTTTCTATAGTTCATAGGGACTACAATGAAACTCTCGAGAAGTCAGTTCTGGGAAGAATTGCGTGGTGGTCAGAATCAAACACTAAAATTACGAACGGTTATTACAGGTTAAGTTGGCTCCACTGGTAATTAGTCAAGTTCAAATAAATTAACAAAACACGTTTAGGTTAAAACAATTCTCTGCCTGGTATTCGTTATGCACATACATCTGCTCTACTCTCAGATAGCTAACTTAAAACAACCCAAATGCCTTCTTTGCTTGCCGGAAAATGTCTTCAAACACTTTACTTAAAGTTGGTTTTGAACGCTAGCTGATATCCAGTACATTTGATTAAACATGTCATCTGGTTCCTCATAGATGCGATTTTGACAGTGACAAATGGTATTTTCACTGTAAAAACCACATGAGGAACAGCGAGAGCCCATGGAATTACAGAAGTCGCCGATGAGCCCTTGAGGACTTTATGAAAGAAGTTAATCGCAGTACAAGTTTCGCATCCTCTGAGTGCTTCCGAAATCTCACTAATCTATATTGACTTGATTGTGGTCCCCTATGTGTGGACTTTGCATCTACTGCGCCGTCAATTTGGAAGAGTTGAATATTCGTTTGATGAATAGTGTCAAATATATATATATAGGCAATGCATTTAACTCTAATCTCAGAATATTCGAAATAGCTCTTTGTTTTCTTTGTTTTTGCTGTTTGAATACCCCATTCAAATTAGTGTACAACGCTTCTGGCAAATTGAAAGGAAAAGTAATCAAACGACAGAGCTTTGAACACTAGAGTAAGCAAATAATTGTGTTTGAAATGGATTCTGTCTACTCGAAGTTGAGTTGTTCATAAAAAAGTAACTGACTAATACTTATTGGGGTGATAAATGAGGGCCCGAGTCTGACTTGGGGTGTAAAGTTAACCGAGTTTAGTCATGTTTATTTGGACACAGACAGCCCTGGGCGAGTGACAAATCGGCTCATTAATAGTGCAAATGAACATCGCTCTAACTGATCGATACCTAGTATAACTACAGTAACTAATCCAATGAAATCTTTCATATGGAGAGAAGGATTGAGTAGGTTTCCAAAGCTAAATACAGCATTTCGGTTAATATTTGGTGGACTATACTGCTGAGTTCTTTTGGATGCCAGATGCAATTGGGGCCTTCTTAACAATTTGGACTCACTTTATCTTAATGCCGCAAATCAAAAAGATTTCTCCAACGATGCAGTGAAATTAAGTGTCCTAAAGGTTAAAATAACAGCCTATGAAACTTGGACTTTTAATAAATTCAGTGTGCGTTGGATTTAGGGCCAACCAAAGCGGTGACAAATGATAATATCAGTTCTTAAGTTGTGAATTGCGATATATTGGAAATACGACGTGGATGATGATAGTAGGCTGAAGTATTGGAGGGGAAGTAAATGTAAAAGTTGCCAACTCAGCAAGTCCCTTTGAGAAACCTTAACGCCAAATTTCATTATAGAAGATCAAATCTTGACAGTAAAAATTCGACTTCAGCCAAAAACCTTCGAATTGTAACCAAAAATGGTACCTCTAAAAGCACACAAACGGAGTGTTTTTAAAAGTAAATGTGAACCTGAGAGAGATTCTTGGTGTTATCGACTCTTTGGAAGTAAAAGTGAAATACAATTGCGCAAACCCAGGCACAATCGACAAGAAATATGTAAGAAGGAATGTCTGTAACTAACGGTAATTAATTGGGCATTGTTCTGTATGAGCATGTATTGATGTCCTATTTTAAGGAGAAATAAGCTTTACCAGAAATATGACACCAATCTTTTTACATGTCGAGGGGACTTTGATCATAACCTCGGTAATAATATTCGAGGTGTACGTAGTCAAAAGTACTTTTTGGGAGTGAATTACGTAAATAGAACCAGTAAATAGAACCACTTTTCTGTGACATGGTAGCGAAACTGGCTCGCATATATGTATTCTGCATTGCTACTTACAGATTTAAGTAGAAGAGAAAATATAAAAAGAATGTTCAAGATTTGAACTGGAATAATGAGATAAGTGCAAATTAATTGTGAATGTCTCTTTTGCGACTGAGCTGAAATGTATGCCTTCGTAACTGATATATATTTACCATATTCAAATGACCAACAATTGCACGATCAAAAATTCATGAGGAATATTGTGATAACTGCATTTATATCTTTTATTGATTATTACTGTTCCGATGCCCATCGGTGGAGTAGAATGACTAACAACACTGGTTAAGTCTGACTGGTATAGAGATGATGGAGTTCAGCTTTCTCACCAGAGAAGCTCTGTGATACCAATTTATATCCAAGATGAGTTTATGAGAACAGTTTGCTGAGCGGGTTCGGGAATTGTTATTTTTACCAATTAAATAACTCTCAGACACTTTGAAAGGAAGCACTTTCTACGAGTCACTGTGGATCGTGGTTTAGTGTATTATCCGTTCTTTAATAAGAAAAAGACAACCTAACTCATGAGACTGATGGCATTGAACACTGAATATGGCCGATCAATAACCGTCTGTAGTCTCTAACCTTTCGAATTACATGTTGAACACTACGCTACCGCATGTTCAAGATACAGGCTTGTTTAATAATTAAATTTCAATTTCATCATTTCTAAGGCAATATACTATTCAATATGATCGAATGATAGTAAAAGTATCAAAACGTGAGAAGTAAATTCAATAATAATTGAAATAAGTACGTAAACTATGTTTATTCACCCAGAGCCGACCTGAACTAAGTCAGACTGAATTAAATTTACAGCTAGTAGATGGGATACCGATGTTTGCCGATAACAAAATAGAGCTAAACAAGAGTGGAGCGACAGCTAGCAAATACCTTTACTGAAATATATGAAATTGTGCTGTGTGTTGATGAAGTTGGACGACCGTCATCTACAAGTATATTGGGATCAATCCATTGGCTTAACCAAAGCAGATAAGCAGAGTCATAGCACTCACAAGAGCTCTATAGTATTTAAGAAATATCTTTTGTTACTTTTGTTTATGGTGCTAATCAATTACCATATGAAGTCACGAAAGGATCAAAGTGGCAATACAGGTTAGCTACTTAGACCAGAAGGTCAAAGGCATTGAACATTGCGAATCTAACCTTACCCAGAAACTCTTGAATCTTCTAAAGAAAGCTGAGACGTGGAACATTTGGATATCACAAAGTGAAATATATCCCATTTGAGAAAGAGAGGAATCCAACGGTGCCAGGATTTTAATCAAATAAAACAGCAGTTACTACGACTGTGTTACCTCCTTCTTGAGTCCATAGTGGATACTACCCAAAAAGTACTTTTTTAAACCTTGTTGATCCCCTTAGAAGGTTAACTGCTGACTACTTATCATCGGTTAGCTTCTTCACACACAACCTGACCCATATCCCAACCGCACTTTTCAGAGTATTTTAATGTTGTGATCTCTTCATTTTATGCCAACTTGAATTTGTTGGCCGTTGCCCTTTCTCAGAGGCATGCATCCACTTGTCCGCTATAACATGTAGATAAATTTTAAATAAATGAAAATACCAGCATTATCTATAAAGTGCAATGAAAGGAGAGGGCACAATCAGCAAAGCAACTGGAATGGAAGAAGTGCATACCTACGTGGAAATTGAAGGCAGTAAATAACGCCGTATTATCTCATCTTGAGAGGAATTTTGAAAAAAAGTGCCAGTGCATTATACTCCTAAAACCACGTGACAATTAGTTTTTTCCTTATTCAGTTGGCAATTAAAGCCGTCTGCACACATTCTAAATGCTTTCAGCTCATTCGAAATCTGTATATTTTTAGTACCAGGCCAAGATAACGTAGAAGTCGTATCATATTATGATTACATCCAGTTAGTTCAATCCGCCACTTAAATTTAATCTCCACGTTTTAACTACATTTGAATGAATGCATATATGTGCAATTTCACCGTTTAATTGGCTGAATTTTTATGCAACCAGGAATATTCTGGTTTCATCATCCTTGCTGAGCTCGACTATTTTAAGGCCCTGTCAGTCCCTACTATGCTACCATAAAAATGACTATTCGTAATAATTGTGTTGAAAAAGGAAAGTCACCACTTGAATCAACTCACACTCTCAAAATCCTGAGGGCAGGAGTGGTAGTATATGGGGTAAAACGTTATCAAGGCCAACTAAAATAATCACGCTCGCACCGGAATGCTCTAAAAGTGCGACGTGAGCACAGTGGCTTTCTCTGCTGTATTCGTTTGCTGATCATGTTTGCATTTAACCATTATTTGTAATGAACGGTATTCACCTTGTTCCTTCTACATCTTTGACAGCTACTTTCGTTAGTAATTTTATACTAGAGGATTGATAAAGTTTAATCAAGGGCAGTTTCTGTAGTATCCATTACAAGTACCTCCCTAAGTCTCTGGAACGTAGTAAATCCAGTAAATTCTTTTTCTCTCAGATGAATTTGATAAGATGTGAAATACGGAATTAGTAAAATTAAAATGTTAGAGACATCTCATTCTTGAAAACAGACGACTATAATTATTTTTCATCAATCATCTTCAAAGTTTAACTTCAGTCTGTGGAGTGAGTGAACAAAGAAAACTCATGCGCATTCAGACAGACTCAAAGGTGAGGCCATACTAATGATCGAGGTAGAGAGCAGGTGCGGTCTTGAGCTCGGAGACCTCGCAGCCAACCACAAATCAATAGTTGCTGCATTTTTTAACAAACCTTTATTTGTTTTTTAATGAATAAGCTGTCTTTGACACAGCTACACGTCATTCATACCATGTGCTCTGTTTCCTCGATGTTATTGAGGTGGCCATTCCATTCTAAGGGGGTTTGACAAAGAGATTGTTGAGGTTTAGTGAAGGATTACCCTACAAGTCAAATATAATTCTCTCGAAACTGCAAAGACACAACGATTAATTAACAACAATCGAAATATGAGCCAAATGGACACTTTGATTTTACCTGGAAATATCCGTATTTCATCTATAGTTAGCTAGAATAATACTACCCACACTCTCTCCATATTGGAACTTGATAATAACTTTGGTAAATTCATTTAAATATAATACAGATAAAATGAAGGCTGAGATCAATATTCTTAAGTTTTAGGTTAATTTTCAGTAGGAACTTTATATACTCAGGTACTCCAACTTCTGCATCAAGATCTTTCAATTCCATGATGTGATTACATAAAAAATTGCAGGTAATGTTGATCGAATTCAGCCTCTTCTCAGTTATGATAGCCAATTTTGTTAGACTATAGCGAACAACAATAGGCTTCACCCACCATTGCCTAATAATTCTTCCCAAGGATTCTGGCTTCTATACTGTTTAAATCATTCAAGCACATGTTTGGAGATGATTAAGTATATTTTACATTGAACATACATTGAAATGACACGCAAAAACCAAACTCACCTCTTGTTTCATTAGAGTAAAATAAACTCGAATGATGCTTATAGCGTATGACATAGAATGCGTTTGTGAAGGGGAGGTGCTACTTATAATTTGTTAGTAGACTTTTACGAGTAAGTGGGATATATGGTGGGAGAGAACTAAAAGTGTGCGTGTGTATGTGTAGAGCCTGAATGTAACGAGAACATCTTCTGTGCAGGAAAAGCCAAAAGGTTAGGGTAAGGGTATGACATAGGTGATTATGAGGGATAACCTAAAGCGGTGATACATTTGATCCATTTGTTGGATTGTTGTTGTTACGATGACCCCTCTGACGACCTCTTAGCATCTGACGTTGAGCTCGGCGAGCCTTCCTGCGTGACTTCCAAGCATCCCGTTGTTGAGGGGTCATTTTTGCCAGCATTTCTTTCCGTGCTCTTTTACGTTTTTGCTTGCGTTCTTTATCATCTTCAATGTTATTTTGAATTTTCGAAACTTTCGAACTTTCCAGATTCTGCATCTGACCCTGTCTACGCTTTTGCATTTGCTGCTTTAATGGTCTCTTAGTTTTACGATTTCCAACGGCAGCATCATTTTGGAATAGGCCCTCAAAATTAGCAGGAAGTTTCCCCGGAGGTGTGGCAAGTCTCTCATTAGCTATCCAACCCTGACGACTCCAGCTATTTCGAACTCCTTGGTGTGGAGGTAATGGCTGTTGAGTTGATGGTTCTCCACGATGAAAACCATCCAAATTCAACTCCACCTTCGCATTTGGATTGCAAAGAATTGCTCTGGGGATGGTATGAATATCTCTAATAGCATCTCGGAAACCAGTAACATCCTTTTGCCACGACATGATGGAGATTATCTAGACAGAGAAAAAGGTGGATTTATTTCTATGTTGCATTTTTCACAATTTATGCTTGTTTTTTCCTAATCACGGAGGCCTTATTTTTTTTTCTCTAAGGATAAAAAATTCGCTTTCTCTAGGTATCTCAATACCGAAGGGAAATAACAGAGCAGACTGTGCATCAATCGGTGTGTTGGCATTTTCACGAATTCTTGTGTATTTAAGAGATACCAAATTGTAATATACTTGACATTTAAATGTCTAAATACCACTTTTATAATGTTAAATGTACAGAGATCCCCTAAATAAAATACCATTTAGCCCAAAGTGTACGCACATAAAACAATTTTAATTTTTATTCCTATAAAGGCTTTTTACACTTTTCGCAAAATACGTTTATTGAGAGAGAGTTTTCATCGAATTTTCCCTGAGTTTAAAATCCGTCGATGCAAATTTTGTTAGCCTTTTTAAGTAAAATAAAGAAAATTTAAAATTTTTCTTTTTTAATGTCCCTTTTACGAAGGGGATGGAAGTGTTCTATTAATAAATTCTTCGATTAAAAGCAAAACGGCTTCAATAAAGGTAAAGTGGCCTGGCTATTATTTTGAAGGAGTATTAATTGGAGAAAGGTAATGAAGAATCTTCAACAAAATTGACTCACTGTAAAATTTGCAATATTTCTAATAACTTAAATAATTGCATTTTATCTACGAGGGCAACACTAAATGGTGAAAAAAAGGAATCCCACCCATACACACTCGAATAGTCTGTCTATGTTGCTGATCGCTTTACGGGGCACGTACGGTCTTGAGTGCAGAGACCCTTCAACAAACTAACCATCAGCAGTTGCTGCATGGTTAGCTTAGGCAAAATTGTATTTTAATGGTTAATATCTGCATCAGTGTCATAAAACCATAATGAACGTTATTCACATCATACGTTCTGTTTCCTCGAAGTTGTTGAGGTGGGTCAATTAACGTCGTTAGCAATTTCATACTAGGGGACTTGGTCAGAGAGATTGCTGAAGTCTAGTCAAGAATCATGTGTGAAGTTTGAAACCAAAATAGATTTGATGTAATAAAATTAGATCTTTACATGCATTAATTTTAATCTCATTTATTGAAATGCTTCTTCATATGTCGAGTTCATGCTGAGTGTTAACAAAAAACGGACTTATTGAGGTATATAAAATTACGGTTGTGCTCAGACTCACGGAGGAAGCAGATTCTAAACGTAATTTCCTATTAAGAAAAATATTATCTAATTAAATATCTTGAGGTATATGAGACTTGTTGGTTTCTTTTAAAACAAATAATCTGACTCCCACTAATGAGAAAATAATAATTACTATGGTATGAGTTCAGACGTTTCGATACATTGTTGCAGATTTTCAAGACCGTCCTGGATGTAACAAAAACTTGAATTTCATCTCTCGAGAGGTTCAAAAGAAGTGAATCCTTAATCTAAACCAGCAGAAAATTGATAGACTGCATTAGTGTCTGCAAAATCAATCACTTTCTTACCTGCAAAGAAGGAACGGGATAGGTGAGATTTGATCTTGTTTTATTCAACTTCTTGGTCATAACCAACCAACGAGCGGCAGAATTTGGAGCCATAGGTGAAGTTGGAAGTTGTAAATCGCACCCAGCACATTCCAGGAGCAAGCTTTGTTTTAAAGAGCCTTCAAGTTCAGGTGAAACGACGGGGGTGTTTGGGGATCGCCTGTCACGTCGACGCTTTCCACCAGCTCTGTTTAGAAGTCGTTTTTCACGCCTCTCCTTTCTAGAAACAACCCTGCATTCTCATTCGGACATTAAATTTATTAAAAAATAAAACATCTGGTGTTTAGCGTGGCTTGCCTTTTTTCAGTCTTAGAAATTTCCGATGTAACCCCGAGCTGGTGTGGTTTGACTACCGTAGCCGAATCCGTTGGTTGATCCGCCTGAGGTATGATCTCACTAAGAGGAAGTTTATTTAGATCAAAATCTCGATCCAAGCGTCCGGATTGACTCATCATGAGGAGGCGATCGTCATTGGTATCCACAAAACCGGGAGAAGAGATGAAGTAACTGTTGAGTTTGTTTGGATTCCCTGGTGTGGGAACCAACGGTTGGGGTAAAAGCTGCTCGGATATTCGATCTAAGCTGACCAGGAGACTGGAAGCATTTCCGTATGCCGTCACTCCGGATATCTGGCTTTTTACAACTAAAATTGCCACATGAGCAGATGACTATATAATTCAAACAGACCAACCTTCACTTCTGTTGAAACGCAAATTATTTCTCTTATCTGAAAGCTGAGTCTAGTATGTAAATGATTAGCATTATTACTATTCTTCATATTCATACACTTTCTTCCCAATAGTTTACTTAAAGTATCTAGTGCTGGTTACGTATACATGTTTAATTGACATATCTCATAAATTGGGCTTAGTTGGCGGCACTCAAGGTAAACGTTTTGGTGTACTGAAAATGAATTATTGTTAAGGATCGGCCCTGAAAGGAATAATAAATCTATGCAACGAACGGAGACAGAGTATGGCATTTGGATGGAAAAAGCAGAAGGTCATTTACCAGAGCAGGAACGCACAATTTTCATGTTCCGCAGAAAAAAAGTAGATATGCCCCAAGCCTTATTCGGGTGCCTACGATGGAATTTCTTCTTTTGCGCATTTCTTGTTTCCGTTTTTTTTGCTTTCAGTGCTACCGTAATTCAACACCGGAGTTAGGAAAGAATGGCTTGAATAAGGCTTCACTTTCCATTTTCCTCTACCCACAGGGATGAATTATCAAAATACGAGTCCTCAGGTCAGACTAAACTTATTGACCTTATCAGAACCTGTGTTTAACCATGGTTACACCACTGTGGTCACACCAGAAGATGATGAATGAAATATATCGAAGTTTGACTGAAATGAAGCTCATTCGCATCATTCAGATGACGCCAATTTAAAACTTCGAATGATATGAGTGATAAGTAGAGGAATAGTGGTGACCATTGCAGTACCAGATGCATTCCATGTGGTCTAAATGACTTCTTTAAGCGTATAACATTTGGCAGTGTCCTTGCTTATAGGTAATTTCGTGTTCTTTGCCTTATCTATAGTGGTATTTGTAAATTTTCTCTATTAAATCATCCCATTTTCCGGAAACTTTACCTGAATGATTCACCCCGCTTTGCTCGATTCACGTCTGTTAGCGGAGGGGAGTGAACACCCTCATTTTTTACCACTCGGTAAGTATTGGACAACTTGGCCTCAAAGCGTTTCAAGCATCCATTTCTTCCCCTCATCACTAGTTTGCTAACTTAAGCAAATACTTACTTACAACACAATCGACAACTCAACATGGGCTGTTGAATGGCTTTTTATATTAAAATCGAAGTGCACATATGCAAAGGCGCGTCCAATACGATTTCGTACTTTCTGGGTTCTCACCTTGTACCTATTGGTCTTTCTAGCTGATCATCTTACCACGATATCTGAGAACAGAGATCATCAAATTTCAAGCTATCATATCTCGCTTTATTCAAGAATGCAGAAGTCATTTATAACTAGAATGTTTTATGAAGATGTAGCTTTTTAACGCCTCTTTTTCAGTTTTTGTAATGCCAATTTCCACAACATGTACATTTCTTCTATCCTAAATGTATGTGAAATCGTCAAGTGCGACACTGGTGGTAAGTGTAAATGCATATTCGGGACTTTTGAACATTCAAATTCAAAGAAGACCGCTAACAGACCATTTTTTAGCCCATTTCTCGAGAGAGCAATCAGGAAGAACATTAATGGAGCCTGTGAGTTATCTATTAAAATTCATTTCACACTTCAAATGTTGCCGACTACAAATGAAAGGGCTTGGCGATGACGGTCTGTCTTAGACAGCGTCAGTTGTTTTCTCTCCTGTCGAAATGCGTCTGTGTTTTTGACCGATTCTTTTGTTTTGATATGTAATAACGAAAGGGATTTTATTCACTTTCATCTTCTACATGGCGAACTCTACGAATGCATTCCCAAATTTGACCACTTATCTCTTTTTTGGCTAGTATACCTAATCCTGTCGTTTGTTACTTCCGTAATGAAAACGGTATTCTTATGCATGTTACTTCAGTGACAAAAACCACCTTACTTAGCCGCTTACTATCCATATCTTATTCATTTAGTTTGCGCCTAATGAATTTTCTCCATTTTTTTGAAAATTTCCTTACACCAACTGATTCATCTTCATATTTTCCCGTATTTTCTACCCATTAAGCTATTTATACTGATACTGGCTATCATTCATACCTGTTTCAAGAAAAAACGCCTTTAATTAGACAGATCGACCAGTTATCGTGGCAGCTGGACAGTTCTGAACACTACTATGATTGGCCACAACATTGAATGAATAGGATGTTTTAATTCGAATTAATTGATAATAGGCAGGTATCTTTCACTCAATAACGTGCAAACGAATGAACAGGATGGTGTGAATTTAAAGTCCACAATTTTTTAAATAAATTACTCAATATGATTACCAACTAGTTAAATGTATCATAAATTATTTAACCATTCAGCTACTTGAATAATGCCCTTTTTTAACTAGGAAGAGTAGTAAAACATGTAGTTTTGATATGGAGTTGGAGAATTTTATATGAGGAGGTGGATGGTAGATCAGTTAGCCTAATATGGTCAACACGTAGAAGTGCTATTTCTTCTAACTGTTTGACACTGTTAATGCATCTACATCCATTTGGACGTCTTGACAACTATTTCAACCTTCGCTGCTATCGAAGTCCCTAATCGGATTTTCAAAGTGACCTCTTGGATTATTTTAAAATCGCCTTGACATTAGTATTATCAATAGAATATTTGAAAGTGATCGACTAAACTGAAAGAATATAATTAAATTAAATGTAAATTAAAATGAACTAAAAGGCGAACAATAGAACTACATTTTATTAAAAACCCGATTATTAGATGCTTGGGTATTTCGATTTTGAGGTCGCGTGCAAGTTATGCGGGTCAAGTCGATAGAGCACGAATCTGAGCTCACCTTGGCTCGAAAGTGACCGAATTTGTAAGAAGGCAAAAACAGGTCATAGACAAATGGTCGCCGCTTATTTTGCTTGCGCCCCATTAGCATTGAGTGGCACACGGCATTAATAGGCTTTGATAAAATTATCAATTTAAGGGTAGATTGTATGAGTACTCACCGACATCTGCCTTGCAATATTTCTTAATGATTTCCTCCCGAGTGGGTTCTTGAGAACACGGAGTGCAAGTGACTAAAATGTAACAACATGGAATTAAAATAAATTCCATTTAAGTAGAAATAAAATTACCAGCTAAGTTGAAATATTAAGGCAAGAAATACAAATTTTTGAGGAATTTGAGGCAAGTGAAATTGTTTGTCTAGCTTACGTTTGAGAACATTTTGACTTAAAGAGTCAACTATTTGACAGAAAAAAAGTGTATTTCAAGTAGCTTTTTTTTAAAAAATTACATTCCCATTTCGCTTAACATAAAGCTCAAATAACGAATATTTCTATGAAATTTTGATATTCAAAAAGTGAAATTTATTTCAGAAATTCAATAATTTTCTTCATTATGAAAAGAAATAAAGGCAGGAATTTCAAATAATGGGAGAATTTGGTTTGAACGCATTGTTTCGTATAAGATCATTGAATCTTCAAAATTACATTGAAGGATCAAGTTTATTTTCTTATTCCCTTCTAACACAAATTTTTAAATTTGAAATTAAAATTTTATTACTCCAAATAGATCTAACTATTGATTCAATTCTTATATTTTTCACATTTTCAGTTGCAAAAGGAGTCATCTGAAATTTGTACAATTTTTTAAGGAAAATACATTTACATTCTTTGAATGCCTTATTCCCATGGTATTGCCGTGAATTTATAGAAATAAATCTTGAACTAACTGAATTTCGCTAACAAAAAGCCTTACGTAAAAACTTGGTTTTTAATGAATGCATTTAAGTAAAAATATCAATTTGATGAAACTTTGCAATTACATAATAGTAGCAATATTAAAAAATAAGCCGAATCAACTTTGCTAACATCTAGTTTTGTTTAAACTATAGTGAATATTTAATGAATATTTCATTCTGCTTCAAATTTACAGCTGTCTTATGCATAAAACCAAAAATTCACAATTTCAAATGAGACTGCAGGGCGAGTTGGGGCTTTCGCAGTTTTCGCCTCACTTTGACACAAAAGTCTAATATATAACCCGGCTGACTATCCTCGGGATTTGATGCTTCGAGACGTTTAACCTTTATAATATGGATTTTTTACTTAATGATTAGAGTCATCAGGGAGGGCTTCTGACTGGATTTTGACAATCACCTGAACGTGTGAAAAGCCCATAAATTTTCTATTGGCTTTCTTGACACAAATGGCCATTTTTAATAATTTATTCAGCTGCATAGGATGATATAATAAAGGAAAAATAAATGAATAAACAACTAGGTATACAGATGCAAATTTCATATTCAATCTAGGTGTGGTTGATGTTTGAGCAGTTTGAAAGAGAATTTTCACGATTTTGAAACAAAAGTATGTATTTAAATTTGACTAATTTATATTTATTTATTGGGTTAGATGCAAACAAGGCGTTTAATTGAGTCGCCCTATTTACGACAACAAAGCGATATTTAAATAACGATGCAAAACGCAATTCTAAGGGAATCGCCTGTATTGACACACACTGAAAACATTATATCTGCTAAACTTATCTCAATTTAATTGCAATTTGGCGAATCAATCCTCGAAGCCCTCCAGTATAGTGAATAAAAATTTGAAGTTTGCAGTAACTTTGGTCATCATTAAACGCAGTTACACTCCTAGTTTAATAATATCTGTTAAGTTAAGTGACAACGATTTTGGCATTTATGCAGGCTGGGTATAGAGTATTTAAATCAAGCAAGAGTATTCTATTTTATAACTTACCGGATTCACGTTTAGAGCTGATGCACATACTGGTTTCTTCGCTGGGGAAGCGGTCACAATCGACCTGTTGAGGCCACTTAAATCCAAAGAGGTGCATTCTTGAAATACAGGCATTTCGTACCTCATAACAGAATTCCCGACAGGGCAGAATGGGCATCACTTGATGGGAGTGCAAGCACACGGGATTGTAAACAGTACAGATGAATTTCATTGTCTGAGGATGGCATTTGGAGCTGAGAAGAGCAATCCAAATATTTGCCTCCTGGACTGAATCCGAGGAGGCAGCTGCATGGGAACAGTAGGTCATATCGAGCGGAAGAGCTGGACATCGCCAGAGGGATCCAGGATTTTGTCGACGATGTCCAACTGTGCTTAGTAGCCACTTAGAAAGGAAGGCTGCGCCTTGACATTTATCTGCGATAAGCAGAATTTGGAAGAATATAGAAGATAGCAATATTAGATGTAGTTTCTGCATTCTCTTTGAGTATATTCAACTAAGTATATTCCATTTTATTGTAAAAATCATTGCACGTGCAAGTCTGTGATAGATAACTCATGCATTGAAGGTGGTAATGTGCGGCCAAGACTGTAGTATTTGGTTGTACAGTAAACCAATCAGATTGCAGGTTGTAATACCGCTGACCAATCATGACCCTGCAGTGCTTCCAATGTGTGCACTGGATGTCTAAGTACTTGACATTTGGCCAATTCATGGATTTAAGAAATAATATTTAAAATAAATGGTTAATTATTTATAATTAAGTATTAATAAAACATGATATTTTGGTTTTTTGACCGTATTTAAGTAGCTCAGGGGCTAATTTTTGCCCAAATCGATTCAAATAGAAAGAAGAAAAAACTAACTCAAATATGACTAAAAGTCGAAATATGTGTATAAATTTAAGAATAGAACCGAAAATTTGTTAGTTAAAATGTTAAATTTCCAATCTTTTAATAACCTATAACTAAATATTTATTATTAATTAATGTTCCGTCTTCTCTGATTTACACTCATTAGAATGGATAGACTTAGTAAAATCAATCTTTCGAAGGTAAAAGTGGATTTGAAAATCGGTTACTGGAAAAGATTAATATAGATGATTCAATAAAGATTACAAAATCATCTCTTCTTAGCACTAGGCACAAATCTTAATATTACAATTTCCCATGGCATAGCTAATCTTCCACTATTTTTGATTACGGGAATTACAAATGAGTTTGAAATCACCAATTGCTGGCAAGAAATATGAGGTGGAAGGTATTATTAACCAGAAGGGAGAATGGTCACAGGCTTGTCAGTCTGTTGTGGTAACAGCGATTAAAAGTGTGAGTCTCCCAGTCTTCAGTCTCCCTTAATTCTCCTCCATGCTCTCTTACTTCAACCGCTGTCACCTCCAAAAATGGTGATCCTTTAGGCATTCACCAGTCTGGTCAACAATACTTGGAACCATACAATTTTAACAACGTATGAAACGAGCGACGAGGTCAACAATAGGCGGGGCACAACAATTCCCACTTAATTTGAATCTGAGAACATTAGATAGCCCATATCTTCTGACGATGGGAGTTAAGATTGTTATTTCATACATTAAATGCCTATCATACGACTTCCAGAAACTATTCCCACCGTCTTTAGTTCTTACTGCATGATTGATGTATTAATATAGTTTGTCATGGCATAGGAATTTATTTTGATACTACTAGCAAGACTCACTACAACTCAATCATGGCGAAAAGTCATCTTCGTTGGATTATGTCATGGAACTATATTCATTTACTTGAATATTCATATAAAGTTCAGTATTTCCGGCATTCTGCACTGTTATAGCATACAATTGACGTTATTTTTGTGCTCAGAACGCCTTATTTTCTCGAGATAACGACTACGAATTAATAATTTTAAACCGGTGATTACAATTAATATAGCATTTAACTCCAATCTTAGACTGGTGACGGATGATAAGACGGTGACAATAGTCGTTGAATTGATGTTCCTAATCATTTCACTCCCAAACCCCATTCTCACATCTGCCTTCAAAGATTCATCCGTACTAGTTTTTAATAAAGTGATCAATAACTAACTCCTTAAAATGGCCTCAGTAAGTTTAATGGTGTCCGACACAGTGTAGGGTTCAGAATACAGTTATTGGAAGACAGAACTGGTGATGGATGCTTTCAGTAGCACGTGCTCATCACGATACAAAGACAATTGAGAAATTTGGGAGAAAGACAAGCGGTTAAATTTCCTCTTTTTTGCCCTCGCTATTCGAGGATTACACCTCCAGTCTTGCATCAATTTTCCCTAGAGAATCGGGTAAACAGAGAAGAGACTAGGGAAAGGTGAGCAGAATTAATTGAAAGAAGTTCTGGAACGCCGGAAGAGGCGAGTGTACATATAGTAGACGCGATTATGGCAGATGTACCCGTCAGAGTACATGTGTGAAAAGTTGTCGATTTGGGGTGACAAACATACTAATTAGAGTGCCAATGATATGAAGATATATCAGCGTGGGTGGTAGTTGGGAGATGAATGCTCCATAATAAGGAGCAGGCTGACGATAACACGCCTGTTGAGACTAGTAACTTGAGGCATTTGCTTCCCGGTGTCCCGAATATAGTTTCGACAAATAAGAGAAATTTTTTGCAATATGGAAGTTAACTGGCGAAATTTAAAGAAATATTGAAGAATAAGAAACGATATTCAAAAGTTTGCCAATGAAGGCACTAGTAATTTTTGACCCAACAGGGAATCAACATTTGAGTAATTCAAATGGAACTCCTTTTTGTGTTCTTGTTATGTACAATATTTGTTAAAAAAAGGAAAAAGCAAGAATGAGCGGGAGGATTGAGATGAAATAGAGCAGATTTGAGTTAAGCCACCATACTAACAAAGTTTTGAAGGCAATCCCGCCCATAGATTTGAAAATCAGTTCATGAACTATGGATATCAGTGGACCACACATTGAACTGTGCTCGTAGGACTCAACTAAAGCAAGATCCTTGATTATTACACGTTCATTGTCCGCTTCTCGCAAACCTCCCTCTGATTGCATATTTCTTCCAAATCCAATTGGAATTCCCATTACTCAGATAGTTTACCATGACTAGACTTTGTATTCTTTGTTGCATTGTCAAGGACGCTAATAATCAGTAAATTGTTTGATTTATAGTATGCACAAGTATTAAGGCATTGCAAAAAAAAACGAGAAGGGACGTAAACCGATATCCCCTAGTCGATCTCAAATTCATCCATTCTTTATTACCTACAAATGCCTTTCAAAAACAGCTATCGAGCATTCCAAGTACACGTTCTACTCCTGCCAGAAGCAGGAAAACCGAATGACACAGCGCTTGCACAAATTGCAAATGCCTACATTTGGTATCCTTAATCACACACCTTACCAGATGTTAAATAAGAACATCATTAATCATCCCAGGTATAATTGCTGTAGTGTATTAAACGAATTGCATTTATGTATACACACACACACATATATATATATATATATATATATATATATATATATATATATATATATTTATATATATTGTAATGGAATAATTTTCTGCTAATATTGCGTTGCCATGTTAATTTGTTCCAATTCGCTGACAAGTAAAATGCATGTCTACTTTAGGGATAAAAAATTACCGAAGTCATTTTTTTTTGCCAAAAGGCGACCATGTATATATTGTCGAGGAACTTATTTATTTATACCACAAAATCTGAGGGTCTTAAAAGACGCACATTTAAGATTTGAAATACTGGCATAATAGTATTTAAGATTTTGTGTTCCGCGGTGGCGAATACTAGCCAATGAAATGCATGATTACGACTCGAGGAAACCGTTTTCAATACCAACTTTTAAAATATTAATGACCAAATGAGCCACTAGTGATGAATTTTATATAGACTCTGAAACATAATAAGCCTTAAGTTGGTCAGATCAAGTACAAAGACGGTAGAGTAACTGTTAATCACACAATATAATTAACAGTTGTTAATTCCTAGCAACGTGAGAATAATTCGCCACGTGCATGGCAACTCAAATAGCAGTTCTAAAGATTTGGAGACTATGCACAAACCCAGAGTAGTGACGAGACTTCATTGGATATTTGAGCCCGAAAGAAAAGTAATCAACGAATCCAGCGTTTTAGAATTTAAATAAAGACAATTAGATTAAATTATTAGCGATATTTTATTGCTGTCAGATAATCCTTTCAGAAAGGTTTTCGCTTGCTCATCTCGCTCGCGTATACTAGGCTATAGCCAAGCCTCGAAAATCGTATTCACCACTTTTCTTCCACAGATTTTGACCTTTATTTGTGACTTTTAATCAGATTAGAAAGAATGACTGATTATATCGTTATCTTGATCTACGTTCCCACAAATTCCCGGAGAAAAAAGAAATCAACAAATCAGGAATTATGAGAAATGTACCTTAGTCAAATCCAATGAGGTGCTTATGCTTTGGTTTTAAGTCATTTGAAAATTTAAGATTATTTTTGGAAATCTCCTTTTTTGGTGAGTGACTGAAATAGCATTTAGTGCATTTTAAGACGTTGAGTTCAAAATATTTTTAATCCATATTAAATTTAAATATCTTCATGATCTTAGTTTCAGTGGGTAAAACTGCCATCTTTTTAATTAAAACTGTGACATTTTAAGTTCCGTCTGATTGAGATAACTCCAATGGGTCCGTTAAAGAACAGAATATTGCCGACTTACGACTTAGGGTAGTGAATCATATTTATATTAGAATAAAGGCCTCCCTACTTTTACAGTACTTGCTGGTCCTTGAAAAAATGCTTCACGGTTATCGTCACTGAAGCCATACGAACCGCTGAGTTAATTTCAGTCGAACTTATATGAAAAATACAACACTAGACGCACTTTTATCCATGCCTTTTGAAACCAGAACTGTAACCGGCTTTGTTATCGCATATTTTCTCGTATGTTATCAGCTGAAAATGATTGGATGCATTGATTTATTCTTCAACTCTATTAATAAACAAATCACTGATCAAAGAATCATTACGATTCCTGTGTTAAATTCAGCTTAGATCTAAAATGCACAGGTTCTGCTTCCTATCCGTATAATGGGTCACTGATAGAAAGAAATCAGTTTTATTTCCAATACAACCGGGCTTTGCACATCAGTGACGAAACCTGGAATAATAAATACATTTGTTTTACTGAACATCTGACTGTTTTCGGTTTTGAAGAGCCTTATTTTAGTTGGCGAGGATTAAATAATCACTTATTTTCAAGAAAGGCTTACCTAATGGGACAGTTCCTGGAACTTAGTATTCATCTTCCATTTTACTTAATTATAAACCGGAGGAGAAGAAATAATAAAACGCAAAATGAACAGGAATTCATACCCAACTGGTTGGTCAATAGCGACCCTCTTGTCATGAGGAGCCCACTCGAGTACTAGTTGCGTAATAGGCCAAGATAGCTAGAATTTTTCACACCCTTGCTTAATATACTATCTTTTATTCACCATATCGACATCCCCTAGAGGCAAAACAGTGAAAATAAAGGAATATTTTCCCATAAATACCCATACTAGCATTAATAACACTTGAAGTACTAGTCGCCAATGTACTTTCATAATAGTAATGGCAAGACTCACTTACTCGCTGGTAAACCTTGCATGAAATGTTTGCTGAAATTCAAATCCAACATTCATTTATTTGTTTATAATGGACATTTAAATTAGCTAACTTGATTTGTACTAAGTGCGGATGCACAGTTGGGCAGATGGCAAAATATCACCAGCCAATTTAAGATGAACGCTCTTTCTGATAATTAGAACTCCTAGAATAAGGATCATTGGCCAATGAGTTAAATTAGAATACAAAGTAAAATTTCTCCTTATTAACTATCAAAACAGCCCTACAGTCGTGTCCATTGCGCTCTTTCATCAAATTTACTGATCTACAGAAATCTTAAGGTGGTGTCATCCTCTTCTAAAAATACTTGCCAGATTGTACATCATCTGATAGCTAATTTATGCGAAGTTATTTGACAGCATGACAGTTACAATTCATATGAATTGAATCTTTATTTATTTGATCAAGGTGGCTCGAAATGACAAAGTTTGGGATTGGAGGCACAAACATCTTGCAGAGAGGAAAAGATTGATTTATCACCCTACTTACCAGATTCTAATCTTTAGACTCATATACCACAAACTAATCGCACTCACGTCATTTTAGAATTTTTGCAAATAGCACAGGGGTATCAAGGAAATCTGCTCTCCTTTCACTGATGAAATGGATAAATTGTGTGCTAATTACCATGAGAAAACCAATCACATGGTTTCAGATTATCGTACCCAGTTTCATCTGACAGATTTGGTCTCATTATTGGAAATGTGAAATTTACATTTCCACCCCTGTTCGTTCGTAAGGTCTTTAATAATAACCCATTCGTTCTATCATAATTTTGATCGATGTATGCATTCCTTTTCAAAGTGATTATGCCAAATTGGCCAATTTCAGTGAGCTCATTGTGTATAAGATGTCTTTGCAATTCTCAACTTCCTGCTCTTCAAGATTCAAAATGAGATGATTAAAAGTACCACTGAGTCAAGGCTTCAATTCATGACAGGTTAACTTTTGAACATCTCAAAAGTAAAATGTACAAATTGACACCTTGTTACATCCAAGATTAGGTTTTTTGGTATTCTTACCTAATTAAATGCAGTATTTTTAACCTCCCTTCCATTCCATACTTGACGGGTATGCTATTTTGCTTGCTTAAATTCCTTCCAGGGTTAAAACTTGTCAACTGATAGGTCATTGCCTTGGGTATTCAATATAAAACAAATTCCTTTCTTGTTAGATGAATTGTTCGATTCAATTGGTATTTGTCCCACCAATAGAGGCTTAAAAGGAAGAAATTCCGCAAAGAACCTGACGTAAATTTTAAATTACTTCACAGTAAGTGCAATTTCAACAGTATGATTCGAATGCTCAATAGTCCTTTTCTATGATCTCCCTTAATCGATCTGTGACTTAAAATTTCTTAAACAGCAAATGCTAATTGTAAGGTCGCATGTAACTTTATTTCACTCTCTCTGCTTGTTTTTCTGGCAGTTTTTTTATGAATTTCCTCTCAATTACGTTGCCCTATGTGCGAATCGATTTTAGGGATGGTACCTTTCGACGCATTTGTATAGAGATAGGCATTCGGTTTTTATAAGTCATTATCTACCTTGTGAGTTTGTGCAAGAGAGGGGAACCATTACTTAGTTCTCAATTGGTTCTATCTTTCGACAGAATTCAGAAATGAGATAAGAAAATAACTCAACTCTAAAATTGTTAGTTAAATTAGCACAACATCAAAAGTATGCTTAAATCTTGAAGGTAGTCTTTGGAAAGCGCTTTCTGGCGCTTATTTCGGATATCGCCTTCGAAAAGCGTCATTCCCTAACAACCACAACACTGCTACAGCCTTACTCCAAGTTCCTCAAATAGAAACTTAGTCGCGAATCGATTTTTTTATGAAAGTTATTTACTGCTCATTCTTTCGATTTCTCATTCTCTCATCGTCTGAGGTATAAAACATAAATATAATTATGCCATAATCGGGAAAAATAGGAATTTGATGTTTTTAGATGACAACGTTAGTGGAAATAAAGTGTGAAAGTTAATCATGAGATGGTCTCCGAACATGGAAGTTTGTCAAGATATGAAACGGTGAATTAAAAAGGACTAGACAATAGAGTCAGATATAAAGAGCCTTGTATATATCAATTCTGAGAGTAGTAAGTTTCGCATTTTCTTGTTCTCAATTCATTTTATACTCAATTTTTCACCGTCAAATGGTTGGAAGCTCAAGTTTCAAGGTATGATTCCTGGAGTACCTTATCGGAAACTAAGTACAAATACCCAGAAGATATCGGATAGGACACCGTGCCAAATAGAAAAATTTCTCACTGGTTAGATATACAAACCAGTAATACTTGTTGGCAGAGAAGTCAGTCGTACTCAAGTCGCCGTGTCCCAAAGGGAGTGTACCATGTAGACCGGCATCGAAAACCTGGATGCCATATTTAGGTATCCAGATGAGTTCATGCCCGCAACAATCACGGCTTGTTAGCTTGTTGATCTCTGATTGTAACACTGATTAGTTTTCGTCTTTTGGCGGAAACGAACATAGCCTTTTAAACTTAGCGATCTAGAAAGAGTTCCCCTAAGATGAAACAACTAGTATAACTAGTAAAACCTTGTCCACGATAATTTGCTTGTCGCTGGGAGTACTTGTGTTTGGCATCAAATATCTCATTCGGACCTCCATTTTTCATTCACTTGACATTTAAAATGCATGTCTTAGAGTGAGTAGACATCTTACATCAGCAAGTGTGTCTACTGGTACATATTTGTACCAAACTACAGCCGAATTCCCCAACGGCATTTAAAAATAACCTTTTCTATCACAGGAAGATCGTATTTTCACTTTTTGGTGATACATTAAACGGAATGTCTAGGTACTATATAAATCAAACTAGCTTGCCAAAAGATGAAAAATGCGTAAGTAGAGAGAAAAGTTAGTGATGAGGAGGAAGATTATTAATTATACTTTTTAGTTTTATTTCCAATTTAATGGTATTAGAAATGTTGTCCTCGCGCACTAGTTTACTCACTTTTGGACACCGCGTCCTAAATCGACCAAATATCCAAACCCATTCCATTTGATTGTGTAGTTACAAAGAGAGTAAGACCTCCAAAGCATTTATAGAAATTTTGGAAAATAATCTCCTATGTTGAAAGAGATTTCAGAGAGACGGGATGGAAGAGTTGAAATTTTATCGCCAATTGGACTTTACCAGAGTTTATCCAACGCTAACAACCTCTGTTGAGGCTGTGTTCACTTTCTCTTGAGATGAAGAGAAAAAAAGAGGTACTGTGGTAAAGTAACCAAACCCTCAATAAGTTCCCAATGCACTGACTTCGTTGTTCCTCGTTCACGCCTCTGTGCAGATATTTATTCAATGGGAAACAGAAATTTCTGCATTGTTATAGGTAATGCAGTAAATGTGGAATAGTGCTACTTCAGCTGGGAATGGAAACGAATTAGCTTGTAAACATGAACTATGAATGTTAGGAAAGTTTGATCAGGAAAGCTGCCAACCAATAGCGTTAATTTTGAGAGCAGTAAGACGCTACCCTAATTAGGAAGAAAGGAAACAAAAGTTCTGGTTGACATAGCGAAACGCTATTACAATTCATCTCGGTGCAATATAGCATGGTTCGTATTAGGGAGACAAGCGTTACCTTCAATAATAACTGGAGGGAGATGTTAAACAAAATATTAATTTTGCAAAGGGAATTATCTACTAATTGTACATGATTATACTTTCTCATTAGCAGTTAAAAATATAGGATGATCAGTTGCCGGCCAGCATTTTTTCTTCCGCTTTCTAGACACAAAAATGTGTACAATAATTATTCTGCGAATCGCCTTCAAATAGCGACGTATGCATATTTATGCTAGTCTTATTTTGGGTAGCTCTATCTAAATTACTTTTACATTTTTGCTGAATAAATGGTGATTCAAAAAAAAATAAATACAGGAAAGGTAAGAAATGAATGTCCTATGGGTGGAGCGATAGACATTTTGACATGAGATCTAAATGCTGCAGACAACACCTTCACAGGCGTATTGATAGCTGCTGCGTCTGGAAATGCTGTCACTGGTAAAGAAAGAGAGTTGGAAACCCCTCCAATAAATGCCCTACTTTCTCACACATTTGGAGTCAAATGCAAATCACACCAACGATGAGAATAAGACAATTTGCTGAATACCGCTATTTAGAGCTGAAACAGGAGCTACACCATCTAATTTAAGGCGATCACTAAACTTAGGGATTTTGCGCTTAATTAAGTGATCAATAATCCGATTTGACTTACCAGAAGACTTCTGCAGTGACCTAGGAAAACGCGAACCTTGGCTAACCTTAAGACATTTTGTTACACGACCCTCAAGGCCTTGTTCTCTCTCTATCTCCCCATTTTTAACCCAGAGTGCACCACAGCTCCCAACAGGAACATAGAGATATTTGAGCGGTTGCCTGGCTTTATTTGAAGACTAATTAATTTATTTTCCCTATTAGCAATTGAAAAGTTATTTTCATAAGTTTGTCCCTTCATGTCTATAACAACGAATAAAAAAGGCAAATATTCAAATTATGCATTTAAAAGTACCCTAAAGTCATGATAACTTATCATTTTGAAAGGATTTCAGTAGACAAACAGCACAATTGATTATACCCTGCCAACATTGTAAAAATTAACCAACTAAATTTGAAATAGCCATATAAAATTCTCTATTAGAAAAGGAGGGTTCCAATAAGGTGTAGAGAGTTGTATAAAAAGAAGCAAAATGTAGCAGACCACTCAATGAAAGGGAGTTGGAGGAAATGAGGAGGGGATGATATTATTGCTCCATCACAGTCAATTACTGCCTTTTCTACTTCCAGATTCACTTGTTGTAGCAGTGATATTAGAATGCCCAGCTGACGTATGTGAAATAGAGGTAAGAGTATTAAGAGGTGCCGTAAGACCGGGGTAAGCGATAACAAAGGCACCATTGGCCAATGAGAGAATCAGGTTGACCCCGCCACCATACACACCCAAGGTCATACTCATATGAACTATAGGCGCACCGATTGAAAAGATACGCAATTGAGTTAAGGACTCCACTTCTCGCATGATTAGATGACCCGATGTAGTTGATAAGAGGAGCATATGGTTGACAACTGTTCTTGAATTGGCAGAAGGAGAAAGAGTTTCTGTAAGCATTTGAGTTACTTGTGTATTAGCTGGAGGCGATGGAGGAGGAATTTTGTTTTCCTGGAATACTGGCGATTCAGCTACGCACCTTCCATTCATATTAAACCTTGAGAGTCGCAATTGGCGACCCCTGGATCCTTTAATAGTCCATTGGACGAGGAAAGAGGATGAGATAGAGTGGATAAGGAGATGCTCGATGTTTGCAGTGTCAGGTAGGGCTACCTGTCGAGTCCAAACCCCACGTTTCACAGCGTACATTTTAAGGATATTCGAACCCTTAGAGGCGCAAATTGCCATATCTAGAGCTAGATAAAGAGCGACATTAGTTATCGGTCGTCCGCTTTCATCTGCAGGGAAGAATCTAATAACTTTGGCTACTTCAGTCGGAGGAACGGACATGAAGTTCGAATTCGACATTGCTGTTTTACGCCCTCCTGATGCGTGCGCGTCGGCTACCTTACATCCACAACCGAAGTTTAGTGTGCTATCATCAAAGGGCATTCCAGGTTGAAGGCACGCTGCAATCTCTTCCTGCATGTCGGTTGGATAGCCATCATTTTGATTTGCTTTGATTGAACTATTCCCGGAGCCGTTGTTTATTAAAGCACATTTACTACTCTCTGTTTCCAATTTCTTAGTCGCCTCAAAGACTTCTATGAATGTGCGGTCAGCACGGACCTGTTTTGTCATTCTACCAGAGAAAAGAGTGAAATTCCAGACACAGACAGTGCCGTCACGACTCCCAGTAATGAGATATTGGGATGCGGACCCATGTTGGGCTGATTTTCGATAACAGCCTGGGTCTACAGCTATGGCGGTGATAATGTCAGTGTGAGGGGTGGTTACAAGAGTGTCTAGACGACTTGTCTGAGTGTTATAGACAGCGATTCGATTGTCCCAACGACCTGCAGAGTAGAGATGGCAACCGTTCGTGGAAACAGCATACACCTGAGCGAAGAGAGAAGTTGGCTTCAGTTTGGACACTTTTGTTACGAATTCACGAGGTGGATACAAAAGTGGACCCAGTGATCTTTGACGTGCACTAAAAGAGAGGAGATAACAGGCTAAGACAAGCTTCATAACAGCATTCCAATACATGGAAATTGACTACACTGACCGTCATTGACCTGACTGCAACCTCAACATGCCAGATAAGTGTATCGATGGTATTTTAGTGACAGGTACTAATGTAATTAGCCTGATGAGATTTCAGCTGATTTTCCAAAGCGAAATGAAAGGAAAATGCTATTTCTTCAAAAAGTTAAAAAAAAACACATAGTTGATGTCGAACAAAATAATCTACCCTTTTAGTTTTTGCAAAGCTTCTAGTTTTTTTAGAGAGAACACAAATATGTTTGACTGTAAACAACAATCAGTTGTCTTACGCAAAGAAAGTATTCGAAGAAATTCTATGGAATGGTCATCACTTAGACCAATTGAAAGGGCACAACACAGATTACAGAAGCAATTTAAGGCAACAATATATTCCACTTTACTAAGAATTAACTAGTATTAACTATATTAACTTTATTAAGGATTATCTATAAGCTTGTGATTTCAATTCTGTGAATACGATTAAATTGACAAAAGGTATGAGGTATTGTTAACTCCACTTTCTTAGTCTCAGCAAGGTTAGTAAATGACAATAGCATAAACGAAAAACATTTTCATTCCCATTTTCTAGATTCAAGTGATTAAACTATCATATCTATGGATAAATTGCGGATGTTAGCAACACTATAGAACTAGATTGGCATCTATAACCACACTTAATAGCCCGATTTTGGAGATTTTTTCAAGCAAACTCCAAACAACCATCAGCAAGCGCCCTAAAATAGTAAGAAATTCTAATTGGAGCAAGGAAATGTAGTAAATTAAGACAAAATTTCAGAAACACAAATCACCCTCGTTCTGATTATTAAAGTCGTACACCCACATACCTCTCTCTATCATACGGTATAGTAATCGAATAAATGAACAGACAACTATACCTGGTGGGCGTATATGTGAGACGCTCTTGCTCAAGATGTGCTGGACTAATTGGCTCAGGTTCAAGGGATGAAACACTGGCTTCAGGTATGGCGAAACCACCATCTTCTTCAGCTCTGAAGGGGCTCTTCTTGAAACCACGCATTTGCATCAACAGTTCCGTCTCTGAAAGAGCTCCTGGTTCATTTTGAGCCAAAGGAATGAGATGGTGTTGTCGAACCCATCCAGCAGTGTCCACCGTCACAACTTGATGTGTCAGATGGTTGCTCGTCGTTACAGTATTATTATTATTACTATTATTACTATTGATGCTCCCAGCTAAACGTAAAGACGAAAAGGAAAGATTTCATTTACACGTTGTGTCAAATCAAAAAGATTAAAATTGTAACAAATAATATCAATAAATAAGCAAGCTAGTATTTTGGATGAAGTGGATAGTAGATGTTTCCTGCTCAAATGCATAAAATGTTTGGTCTCATGTTGTTTATAGGTATCAATCACGATCCTTTAAAGCTCATTAGACGAAGCGTTCACGACGCTTGACTTGAGTAAAAATGTTATGGAGCAGCTCCTATGACAACTATTCCATCTATCATTTCTCTTTTTGACCAGAATCACCTAACGTGGTTTCCACAACGATTACCTCATGACTATTGACTAGACAGGTCGCAGACCAAAAACCCCAATTTTTTTACAACCCTCGTCTTAGAGGAATGCTATATCCTTTCCACTGATTGTTAGTCAGACATTAAGCCATTTTTTTTCTGTAGACCTTCAGTGACTCAGACGGTTCACTGTTTTAGCAATTGACCGAACAGTTTCCACATGAGGACCTTTAGATTTACAGAAATTTACATTCACTACTGCTCAATTAAATAACGATAATAATACCACTAGCACAAAACAATTAATTCATTCTCTAAAGAACGCCTAAATTTTACTTCACATTGTAGTGAAGAGAGGCTTGGAGAGAGGGCCTTAGCGTTAAAAGATTTGCAATTCGACACGCAACCAACATTGCTAATTCCCTTTGTTAAACTTTGCCGAGTCACTAAAAAAATGTCTCCCTTATCCCTTGACGAGTGTTTAGTAAAGGTCTGCGTTGAACATAGCATATTTTTTAATACTAATAATATTTGAACTGATAATCAATGTTTTATATGAAATTTCTCATGATTGTCACCATTATTGTGCAGAAAATAAGCTCGAAGGGAAACACGCCGGAAATTCTCAAACTTTAATTTCTTCTTGCCCAACAAAATGGATGTAAATAAGCCCCGTTCATTTGAATGCACGTTCGTATGAAATTGGCAATTCTGCGTTAGTTTTCACGAGACATAGAAATTTCATGTTGTCTGCGTCACAAAGACGAGGAACTCTATAAAGGAAATTTTTTCCAACAATATGAATTTTTGTTGCATCTTAATTGTTCAACGACTTTTAATGGCGAAGAAGTGGATTGGTGCTTAACAACGTCATTCTCTGGTGCTGTATCAATCCAGGACAGGCTTTTTTTTCCAAACCAAAGGGTTTTAGCATTTAAAAATTATTGGGCACCCCTACTTGATGCCCAACCTTTCAGCCAAATTGGAGAGAAATAAATGTGTGTGTGTGTGTAGCAGGAAGAAAATTAATACAGAAGAAGTTTTCCAAACAGGGCAAAAATCCAACAGTAAACGGAAGCATTTTTGAATAAGCACTCTTACTCAAATTCTTACTAACTATTTTACAGTGAAAATTTGAGCTTTTCCCAACTTTGAAGGCCTTTAATTTATCTCTCTTTATCATGTAAATATTATTACGGAGGGACGAGGAGTTAGGTAATTGTGCGGACATTTAAAACAAACTTGAGAACTGTCGATCTCAGTTGAATTTTGGACTTACAAACTTTTGACTACTTGCTTGGAGAATAAATTCAAACACCACCATAAAGGAATAGACGGTGCATGACAGATAGATACTATAAATCACCATAATAATATAATATTTAGAAATGAAAGTGGAGGACCTCCATGTTTCGAATAAACATCTGATAACATTAACGTCGTTGAGTAGATAAAAAATCACACACCTCTATTAATTTTAAAGACAACAATTAATAATGAAACTGTGAGATCTTTTTAAAAGCACTTCATTAAATTTGAGGACTATTAGAGGTTCGTTTAATACTTTTAGAAAGGAAGTCAATTAGATTAAATAAAACGTTATGGCGTGTTTCTTTCTTCACTGAGAATATTCATAATGTATTAATAAATTTAGACGGGATGAGTAGGTAATGAGGAATGGTATAGCAGGAAGATGTGTACCCGAACTAATGAATAACCCTTCTCATGAAACACTTTTCACATGGCAACTGAAAAATCTTTCAAAAAGTTCACACATCTTTGATTTTTGTCGTCTCCTCTCCTTTCTCTCACAGGTTTTGTGGATGCTTCGGGATCGTCAGGTAGAATTGCACTAATAAGCCACAGTAATGCAATTAAATCTTATAATTTTTCATTGTATGCATTAAGATAAACAAAATTCATTAAGAGTTGTAATTGGAAGCTATCGATAACGGAACTTTAAATGAGATAGTTTGTTTGCTCAAAAATTCAATTTTCATAATTTGTCCCTTAGATCACTGGTTGAACGCTTAGCCAAAATCTCCAGTGTTTACTGTTCGATTGTCTAAAAGTGATGGCAGGTCATTTCAATTTGACTTAATTTTTTTCTTACAGAGACTAAGAAAGATGGCATGAGCTGACATGATCTGAAGCCCCTTCTCACTCACTTTAAATTATAGTTTATAGGCATGCCGTGTTAAATGACCACTAACAGCTTTCAATGACATCGACGAAACCGACTTTCCTTAATCACGTAACAGCTGGTAAGGAGGTTGGACAAAAATTGAAATGATTGCAATAAGAGTAAACTTCAAACAGTCCAATTGAAGATCAACAGTATTCATGGTTTATGAGGAGGCACAAAATAATTTCTCTTAAAATACTAGAGCAATAAGATGTAATTTCTCGCAGTGCTTAATTTCATACCTGAGACTCCGATAGTCGCAGCCGTTGAGGCAGCGGGCATTATGGACTTCAGATTGGAGACAAAACGAGCACGAGTAGACTTATCGAGGAGGATTCCATCATGAAGAGATCCACGTTTTTGGTTTACGTTACCCGTTCCTGGGCTTCTTTCGGTGGGAATTTCGATGTTCAAATCACGCAACTGCACAAAGTGATGAGGACTCACTGCACAGAAGGCAGGTGGATGTGTATAGTGCTTGCTTCGTGGTGCTGGATGGTAGGAGAAGTACACCTCAATGGTATGCTAGGAAAAGTAAGTGGCAATGCTATGTTAAAAAAACTCCATATATATACGGCTATAAATCATATCAAGACAGATGAAAATAATTTAAGCCCCGATTCAGAAGCAACTCAAATTTTAATAATAATAATAATTCAAATAGTGCAAATTTTATTTTAAATTCATATTCACTATAACACCATTTGCCAGCAGTGCCTTAAGTCGTTTGAGGCTCCGTTATAGAAATTTATTGGCAGGATTTGAATCGATTTTACAGGACTCTGGTGCAGCTTCATTTGTTGGTTAAAAGGAGTTTGTATTAAATTTTCTATTGCTTAAAACTCGGATAAATGCTTCGGGCGACAAAATTTCGTTTAAAATTAAATTAATTTCGCAGAACTAAGACATCAGTAGTCGGATCAATCACATCTCATTATTCTTGAAATGGTCACTCGATGAGTTTCCCACGATGTTGAAATGTCCACTTTTATCGCCAGTATCGTCACGCATATCATAGGGATCATTAACTATATATTGAAGGGCTATTTTCGCATGCTTATGGATGCGTACAAGAGCGTATACTAGATGACCCGATGCAGGCAGCTGTTCGATTTCCGTTAAATTTTGGTGAAATTCTGTTAATTAAGTAGTTCTAGGGAGAGAATCAAATAGTTCATTTCGAATTAGCTTGTCAACTTAAAGCGCTTGACTGTAATTCCCTTCTGATTCATCCTGCTTAGCCTGTCTTCGTGAGAACGCGACAAATGAGATTACTTCAAGACTAAAAGGATCCATTATCTTCACTACATTTCAGAGAAATATTCTGTTCCAAAAAAGTCAATATTATCAGTGAAGACCTCTTCAAATGTCTTCCTCCTGTCTGATAAAAGTGCCAACCTCTACCTTAGTTCGTTTAGGAATATTAGATAACGTGACACTTGGTCACATAGTGAAACGGCTCTTCCAGATACAGTGACTGAAATATGATTGGATTGGTCCGGGAGTCAAAATCTATTCATCTGTCTAATGAGCGGCAGGCAAAGAAATACAATAAGATAATTTCTGGATAAAATTTGCTCTCTGGTGATCGCAGTGTTCTGTCTACCACATTGGGCGTGAAAGACAACAAAAATGCAATAATATCGACTTTAGATGATATGCATTTAGAAGAAATGGCAATTTAAAACTGATTCAATTTCTTAAAAGGCCTAATCAAGGTCATTCAAGTGACTCTCAGTGTAAAGAGAGAACCAAACTTCTAATGAGCTACACTCTGAAAGAACCACTGACCTTTTGCAATGAAAAATGCTCAATTAAAAGCCATTCATCAGTCCCGTTATTTATGATTTTGATAGAACTCCTTGAAAATTGTTCCTACATGACGTGACAGGTAGATTTAATCTCGTTAAATAGAGAAAAATAAATAAAAATCATTGATGCGCAGAATCATCAATTATTGTAAAAATAAGCTCGATCACTCCTTTTATATATATCATAAGTAGAGCTATATATATATATATGTATTGCACTAACATCTACGCATTCATCAGCATTGACAGCAGGATCAAACTTGGCGCTTGATGTAGAGTTCATAGATTAATAGGGGTTCTGCCATTTTAAACAACCATGGGCCAAGAATTATAAGTTAAATATAACCACCTGACAAAAGCATAATTAAATACGACATTCCAAGAAGAATTGTTTGACAATATGGCTTACATTTCAAGACCAAATGTCAAACTTTTTTTGCTAAAGCCTATAGCAGTTAAGGATTTTTGTCGTTTAGTAAAAAGTGTGTTAAATATTTATACCTAATTTTGATAAAATGAATTCTACAAAGTGCTGTGATCAATATTAGAAACCATGTGTCACAGTGTTACTAACCGGATGACTCAACCATAATATGAGCAAGTAATTATGACAAAAAGGTTTTTACTTTTCCACGCAACGCATGGAAGGAATGCGTAGAAGGATCACCGTCCTAGACGTGTACTTAATTGAACGCAAATATTAGAATCTAAAATAAATCTCCTCATATGTTTTGCGTCTCTAAAAATTCTATCTACATCCACCACATCATTTTAAACAAATACGCAAGGCTAATATTGGCGAAAGTACCAAACCTACTCCAATTACCTCCTCGAAAGAAACAATATTCTACTTTTCGAAGCCAATCAATAAAAAAATGTAGAAATGAAAAGTGAACAAATGGCATTTGCGCGCAAACGAATTGGATGATCAATTGCAAATGAACGAACAAATGCAAAGCATATTGAGAGGATGCGAAGCAAAATCAACCTTAACATAAATGAGCAATGAGTGGGTGGTTAGAGATAACAACGTCAATCAATCGTGCGGATGTGTGTATGTGGTTGCGTGCTGGTTTAAATGAGAGGTGAGAAAATCACATTCATAATTTATATTGTGCTTACCTTATTACCACTCTAGAGAAAGTAATGTAAAAGGTCAGAGTAGGGCAATGTGGAAAAGCGTTAAATGTGCAGGGTGCACTTTAAAACAATACAACGGTATTAGACGTAACAGAGTAGTATGAATTGAGCAGAACTCAAACTACCTGATTCAATTCGATAGGTAGATAATCGTCACCAGTAAAAGTGGATCTGGTTCGACGACGGGACAAACGCACAGAAAGCTTGCGAGTTGGACCAGTGTCTTCGTTATCTCGATCAGGGGAGCCGTTCCGAGAATTCGATTCAATGTTCGTCTTCATGTAGATGATAGCGGCGTTCAGCAGTGGTAACTGACGTTGAATCATAGTTTCGTAAACCCAGTCGGAATAACTGATCCTTGTCATATGAGGAGTCTATAGAGAGCAAATTTGGTCAGGTAAAGTGCATCAATTTATAAAACCGAGATTAAAGTTATATAAAACTAACATGCCCTCTTGTATTAACTCAACGATTGAGACTAAACTTTACAAACCGTGACTCAAATGCTTGGATCTATCTTTAGGATCCAATCCCATTCACTTTCCAACATTTATCAAGTGCTAAGAGTCAGTATCGTTGATTCTACATGGAGAGAAACCCGAATTGCCGAACAACTTTAATACCTTGACTTAACCATTGCACTTACCCGTTCCCTTCACCGTGTATGCATAAATAGTCATCAAGTCAGTACTAATTAAGGTAAAAATGTATTTAAGCCTATTAGTATAGAGGTACTGGGATATTATTCCCCTGTCTAAGATACTTATTACAAAAGTTACTTTCCCTCAATGGCCTTTCTAATTACTATTGATAATAATCACAGGCTTACTGAAGTTACTTTGAATTCTGAGAAAGTAGAAATTAGATTTTCTTTTAAATTAAAAAGTGTGCACAGAATAAATTTGACAGTCGCGTTAGAGAAAAGATGAAGCGGTTGGTTACCACAAAACTTAATGGATTTAGAAAAAATTCAATAGACAATGAGGTTACATTATTGTCGAGAACTCATCCTAAACAACCGTCATGAGCGTTCATTACAGCCGAAATAAGGAGGCAACCCCTACTCAGGCCACAGAACCTATAGCACGTTGATTTTACACTTTCCCTGGGAAAGGTCTCAAAAACCGCTTTCATTCTATCCATTAACTGGTCGGCTTTTGTGATACTGGCATGGCGATTAGTGTCTTCCTCCACAGCGCCTAGTGTATATATAACAGTCCATCGTGTTAAGAACCAGGGTGGAAAAGGAGGGAGGGAGGGAGGGAGATTAGTTTGGAGGCCAAACATTGTAGTTGTAAATATTGGCTGGCAACCATTTTTTGCTTTCTCTGAGTTGTGGCTGGGAGCCGACTTCTGCTGTCGTCATACATATGGCAATGTTATTGGCTCTCCTCGTTATTCAGGGCTTAACTATAGTAGTCAGCAATTCCACACAGGCATGTAAATTCAACCTAAGCTCCTCCTTGCAAAAGTACGAAGGGAGACATCACTTCCCCCTAAGAGAGCGACGCACATCTGAAAAGCATGACAGTTTAAACTAATTTAGTTTGCGCGACTCGAGGAGTGTCCTTTGGACTGCTGTTATTGCGGGTGCTGTGCTTTAGATTTTGACAAAAGACTTTCTCATCAGGGAAAAAACAGACTGTGCTTCAGGATGAGGCTCACTTTGCTCATGGTGGCCGGTGTGAATCATCATGATACAATTTATTCTCTTCAGTAGGTTCCAGTTATCCATTCTCGCATCCTCAAGGATATGAATGAAGAAGGCTTCAATCTTTTAAAGCAAGATTTATGTGTTTGAATACCTTGAATACAACTCGAGAGAAAAAAAAGCTCTGGCATCATTCTAAAAAATCTATCCCAAACACGTTGTTTCATCCAACTACTACCCAATCAATGGAATGAAAGAAATGAGCAAAAAAATGCAAGAAAATCAGCTTTAGATAATTAAATAAAATTGGATTGATAATTAATAATGGATAAAAATACCCCGCGAAATCAGCATTTCTAGGGACATTTTTAACTTGAAAATTTAAAAACAAAATTGTGAACTTCAGAGAAATAACGCTTCCCTTAAGTCCCAATTCCACTTAGCTATTTTCCAGACATGGAGTTTGTTGTTTTGCCCCTCAAAAAATTGTATATAAAATAAATTACTGAGTAGACAGCAGACGTCTCATCTGTCCCAGACACTAACTAAATCAGTCTGAAGGGAAACTCTTTTGATTTCACTCCAACTAGTAAAAGGAGTGTTTTTTTAAATTAAAAAGGCGCCTACCGCTTCAAGGACACAAAAATTGTGAAATTCAAATGCACACAAACCGCATTTTTGAATGATATTAGATATCAGTAGCTAAGATCTTAGCATTAAACAGAGAAGGGGATTAGGCGCCAGTGTAACCTGACTCCTTTTGATGCTCAATAACGTCATAAGTTTTCAGTATTAGAGGGAATATTCAAATGATAATTATCTTAGTTTAGTTAAATTTTATTTTAAAGTAGCCCTTTTGTAAACAAGGTAGTGATTTCTAAATCCAAAAAAAGTTTTTATAATTTCTGAACTGTCCAGCAAAGAAATAGTGATTCGTTTCGAGTTTAATCAAGTTGATGAAGCCCTATGAAAACGATAAATTATGTGTTTACCAGCTTAAATGAAAACTTATCTGCAGATGAGATAATTTCCCAAAGTGAGCTTTGTTAGAGAAATTATCCGAAATTATCTTATCTGACTTAGGTTTAAGTGGGATTATCATTGGAATATTTCCCGGTTTAAATATGTAAACGCAATGATTTGCTTGAGTGAAAAAAATGCATTCTATTATATTACAAAAACCTGCTGATGTTGTAGCTGCAAGAAGCTAAATCCGAGTGAGATGACCGAGCACGAAAACAAATCGATCGATCAGTAAAATTTGAGAAATAAAGTGGAAATATTTCCCCACCCCCACCCAATTAATCTGGTAGTAAAATTATTAAATCTGAACATCAGAACTAAAATCCTCATGAGATAATGGAAAACACAATTTCCCACCCTATGATCAATAATAAGTTAAATTTTTAATTACGAATTTTGAATAATTTCTTGGCAATTTGATTAGTATACATGCCACATTATTCAATATATTACAATATTTATCGTACGATACAAATATCTTGTTCAGTGATACTAAACTTAGAGAATTAGCGCAGAATGTATCTATCTCACGATGTTTGGGCGAAGGGAGCAATGAGGACTAATTCATGGAAGGAGTCCACGAGTCAAGAACTCTTGACGGTACAGAAACTGCATACCACAAATAGATGAGACTACTACCACCGCATTCATCATTTGAATTAAAAAAAGCCAATTCGTAGAAAATGGGCAAAAAGACGTTTTCAGTAAATAGAATGCAATTAACTAGTTTTCAGACTACTTCGACAACACCCATACACATTTCGTGGTTAGTAGAGATTGTTAAAGGAGATTATGACTCCCCTTAATTAACTGTCCATCATAGATTGAAGGTGAGGTGTCTGAACAACTTCATCTTCCACAGAACTAAAAGAAACTAATGCAGTAAAAATAATTTTATGGAAAAAAATTACTAGGGTAATCAAACTCAAGGAATTAGTTCGCAGTTTTTGAAGTAACCAGCGAAAAGTGAGTAAATCAATATTTCGGTGTACCAGGAAGAAATCGAGCAAATTGCGAACAGATGTCTGAGTTCAGTTTGAGCCCAGACACAGTGGAGGAAACAACTCGATAAGTTTTCTTCCTATTGGGCTAATTCCTCAACACTAGTTGGGAGCAATAAATTTAGTTTTATTGAGACAAGAGCACAATTGTCAAGCGCCAGGGCAGATAGAAACTACTTTAGACAAACATTGCATGTTGCTTTCCTTTCATTAGGACTTGAACACCTGCAAGCCTCCTAACCCCATTACTCGAAGCGCACAATTATGTTGAATTGGATGACAATTTGGGTGCTGCCGCATCAGTGCCCAGAGCACAATTCAAAATCAAACGAAATTAGATCCTTTGATGCTTTTGATATTGCTCTCATTGTACTCTGACTCCCTTCCATCTAGCAACTGGGGATTTAAAGAATTTCTGTTGATTCCCACAATTAAAAAGTTTAACATTTTATCATTACTGCGGGCGTTAAGAGTAATCATATCTAACAGATTTCAGTAGGAAGTGGAAGATATGTGAATCATGGCTCCTTTTTTTACAATAGGTGTTAATTATGACGAATTCAGACGTAAATCGGTATAGTGAAGACAAAAAATTACTCTATGATTGAGTGAGTGGGGAACCTATAGCCGATAACTTTGACAAAAACGAAGTTAAAGCTAATTTTTAAGTGACAAAACGCCCATTAGTTATCTAAGCATGATATTTTAAAACCAAATCCCTTATCTCAAAACAAGGTTGCAACCGAGGTTAGAGGTGCAATGAGTCTGCCAATTTCTCTTCCCTTGTAATATATTTACTTACATCAATTATTTTCAATAAAAATGCAGACATCATTAATATATTCACATCTGGTTGAAATGTGAGGGAAAATACTCTGAGCGAAAAAAAATAATGAATGTTATGTGAGAGAAGTTAATCATCTGATTCGCTTTAGGTCAGTGGCGGGGCATAATTCATGTCAACGAATTCCTATCTATCTCTCCTCCAAATCTCCGGAAAATACTCAGTTAGAGTGGTGATAAATCACAGTGGAAGGTGACTTGCGAAGCTTGGGTCGCAAATGTAATATGCTCCTGCATACGCTGACCTGAATACTGCCAAAATGTGAACGTACCTCTCCCATGGGAATTTTGGAGGGAGAAAATGAGAAAGGTGCCTAATAAGAATCATGCGCGTGTCTATGAAGACACCTCGTTTGCTTATCAGGGTTTTGGCTTTAATGGGTAAAATTTTAAGGAAAGGAAATATGTGACCGAAGAAGTGCTGGCCAGAGCCCAATGTGATATGCTTTATTCTAGAGAGTGTAATTGACTTAACGGAAAACAACAGACCAATGGTAAATCAGAGTTAATGTGTATTGGCTAGATTTAAAATTATTTTCTACTGAAATTTGAGAAGTATTTAACATCGTGGAGAATTCATAATTAATGAGTTTACAAATCTAAAATGACTGGAGGGCTTTAGTCGGTAAAAATTTCAGATGGGTTCTAATTAAGTGGGTTTTTTATTCAACCAAAACGATGATTTCAAACTATCTTAAAAAATACCAATAGATTAACAATCGATTTTTTTCCAAATTTCGGCCATCTTATACATACGAGAAGATGCCCATCACTATGTAATTTAGAATTTGAAGATTGTATACAATTACTTTTAAATTATTGCTTAGTAAAATACTACTTTAAATTATCATACATCGGACTTCGTTTTCACACAATTAACAAAAAATTTTCAATAAATGATTTCCTTCATCAATTATCCATTCAGTTAATCTAACTTGGATAAAGTACTTCCAAGTAGCCTAATTCAGAGCACTTTCAAAATAGACCAGTCTGTTGTGACAAATCAGAATAGCTGAAAGGTGAAAAGGACCAGTGGAAAAGACAGTCCCAATTTTCTCAGATGACTAATATTTTCCATGAAATTAGAGGAACCAGTGTGCAGGTGTGTGTGCGTGAAAAACGTAAACGAAAGGCGAGTGAAAAGGGAGAAATACGTCTTAAAAGCAACCTGAAAGGTAAATTTGAGGAAATACCTAATGAATCATAATAAATGTCAACCTCGATGCCACCTGTACCTGTTGCATCAACATGCAAATGAACTGAAAAATTTTAAAAGCTAGGAATAGCAAATCAAGTAGTGTGATCTTAGCCCACACTACATAGAGCCGAAGATTTTGCGTGAAAAGTTAATTAGGAATATGTGTGATATTAATATCGGTGGACAATAATGAACGTCAACATTTAGTGATATGGTGGTGGCTGACCCCGTCGATCAATTTGAATCAACAGAAAGGATGGCAAAATCCAAGTTTCTCATCAGAGGGCCTCCAGGATACTTATATCAAGTGTTGTCAACCGTACTGTATTGTAATAGAGGTGATAATGATAAAAGACAAATGGGACCTCTCCAAACCCTTCGAGGTAATTTGGAAAAAAAAGAACTTAAATTTTAAATCGCATTTACTTCATTATTGTCATCCATTTATTTTTCTTTACGCCAAAATCGACAATTGTTACATTTTCGTTGGCTGATCGCTCACTCATCATATAAAAACTAACCATTAAATTAACAAGATTTCCCAAGCCTTCCCATTTTAAAGATGAAATGTAACCCCCTAGGCACTAGGAGATCAAAGAATGCACAGCCGGTCTTCGGTGAACGGTTCATAAACAAACGCATGTCGGCATATGAAAGGATGAGGCGTTTGGAAGTGCTAGTTGGAACCACTTTCTGCTTGCTTCTACACATCTACAGAAACTTGTTGCAAGCTGTGATTGAGCTTGCACCTATAAGAAATAATCAATTTCGTGTGAGGATAATTATTCAGCCGTTTCCAGTTAACCTCCTTGACAAAGTTGACGCCTAAACAAGACCAGATTATGACGCATGTCAGATGATAAATGAGCAATAGGATTGCAGGGAGACTTGGAAAAAAGTCGACATCTCTGACCTTTCAAAAGCCAGACTAATTTTCATCCGTTCACAAGAATTTCACTTTGTGTTGGACATGATTAGACTGTACCTGCTAACCTCATCGGGTGTTTGTTGAACGACGAGATAGGTAGACCGATAAGGGGTCAACTCCATACTGTGTAAGGTCGTCATACACATTTTTTTTAACATTATAGCTCAGTATCAAGTGGCCGTTATGGTACATTTAGTTAAACCTTCAGCCATAAGCATTTATTCTTAGGATCGCCCAAAAAATTAATTCTGTTGGTCAGAATTAATTAGCATGCTTAACATGTTGATTTCTAGTTTGATAGAACTGGTGCCTCAAACACCAAGTGGCAGTATTTGACTTACATTCAAAAGTTGGCAAGGAGTTTGTCCAAAGTTTTTGATCATGCCCTCGATAGAAGCTCTTTCCATTGGATCTGTAACATCGTCAAGATCAACTGCACCCTCGTAGGTCAGATAGTAATAAACGTTGAGGGCTGCTTCTGCTGCCCTGCCCTTCTGCTTGTAACTGTAAAAACAACAACATGATGAAGTCACTTGAATGCTGGAAAAATCGTAATGCATCCGATATGAGCTAAAAGGTCAAAAGAACGGTTAATAATGCCGGTAGAATTGAAACACGGGAATTGTATTTCACCAATACCACCTTCATTTGACTAAAATTACGGACCGGTGGCGCAACGGCTAATATTTACGTCTGATCAGTCAGAGATAGTAGCTTGGATGCCCTTTTTGTGAGCTACGATTGAGCCAGGCTCAAAGAGGGAATGACAATTCTAATTTCCATATAAGAAAACTCAATCATGCCACCTCTTTACTTAAAATGCGTGTTAGTAAACACTTTGTTAAAATGGACGGAAGTTGAGTGCAGTTAGCCATTAAATCACCTCTAGAAGCACCCCCTTTCATAACACTTTTTTAATACATACCGGTAATAACATATGTATTTTAAAAATCAATAACTTAAACTGCTAACTGGACCCAAAGGCAAAACTAGAAAAGCATTTTATTCTTGACCATTCTCATAAATTAACAAGTGATGATATCAAAATAAAATTGTTTGCCCACAATTTTTAAATCGTACTTTTAAAACAGTGCAAATAAAATTTGATTAAAAAAAGTAGACTGCAATAGCATGAGAATAAAAATAAGTAATACTAATCGAGTAAAGTTGGAGCATATCATGCAATTTTCTACCTAGTTAAATATTTAATTAGCATATATAATCACGTGTACGCTGAAGTATTTTAAAAGTACACAGCGAAATGAGGTGGACATTTACACTCGTCTGGTTCTGTTTGTAAAAACAATATATATCAATTTACAAAAATAACTTTCTCTCCCAAATTAGCAGGTCTAAGAGAGGTAAAGTTTTACACTTTGCACATCTACCATTACACACGGTGCATAACAAAATAGTAAAGTATAATTTCTACTTTTCGGAAAAATACGATTTCCATTCGCCAATTTATTTCAGCATCACACGCTTTCGGGTAAATCGGGGAGGCTAGTTGGGAATATTTAAATTTATAGTTATTTCCATATTTTTCGGTAAGATCTAAGACAACGGCATGAATTGGAGAGCCGTTGAACCGTGAATTATATTCACTCTGCTGCGGTAAATCCCCCCCACTAACTCCAAATGGGCACGCTTTGGAGGCGCGTAACTTATAGTTCAATGGGCGAGTGGTTTGTGAATAGATGAAAAGAAGCTCTTTTTATATTTTTTTTCTTTTAAATGCTCTTTCAGAAAAATAGATAAAGAAACTGGCATTTTGAAAACCGGGAGACTTTGTATCAGTAGCACTAAAAGTGTAAATGAAAAATAGGTATTACAAAAAATCGTGATTTTTGAAAGCTTTCGAGGGATGTCACAATCTCTCAACAAAAAAGGAATAAAAGCATTCCTCACTAAAAATGCCTCCATGAAGTTGCGCCTAAAACTATTCACACTGAAAGTGCTTAGAGGTAAATATAAAGGGGTGTATAAAATTAAATAACGGTTTTGGCTTATTATAATGCTACAAATCCCAGCCCATTGGTATGCAGATATGAAGATGGGATGTGGCGCAATCACCTTTAAAATTGACCAATTCCATACGTCAGTTTTCTTCTGACATTAGAGCTGAACTTTTAACTACGTGACCACGAGTCGAAAAATGCATTCCAATCTCCGTTCATAAAATACAATGCAATAAGTAGCAAATTCCCTTGAAAATAAATTTTCAGGTGAAGAGAACTCAAATTCCCTTAAGGCGACCGGCTTTAATGATGATTTTACTTTTCAAGACAGAAATCAAAATATTTTAGTATAATATTTAGAGCTATACACACTTATATCCTATTCCTATTTGTAATACGAGGAGCAACGGCCTTAGAGATTAATAATTTTACCAAAATCTTCAATAGCATGTGATCAATCATTAAGTAGTTTTGTTCGATTAGGTAATGACAAAATTTTAGCATGCTTAACAGATGAGTAAATTTCTTCAAAAGGTTACTGGTATGCGCATTTCACGAAAAATTCAAACCTACCCGAATATCAGATCAATCCAATTATGGATATTTGCAGAGACATAGTCCGATTCAAGAGCACCACGATGAATTCGGATGAATTCTTCCGGTGTTGAAGCCCAGGGTGGTAATTCAACATCATCCACTTGATTTCCACCCAACTGCGGACGACCCAAGTCAAAATCTACAACGAAACATCAGATATTTTAAGCCAACTTTTCTCTACCAGATAAAATTCGAAGAGGAAATTGAATCCGCAGCAGTAAGTAAAGTGGGTAGGCTGTAAGGAATGTGAAATATAGCTATTAACAAGGCTCATGGCATAAAATTCACCTTGTTTTATAATTAACACATGTTTTCCTAATCATTTGCCGCTGAGAAGGACCGGAATATGACATGCAAAAAGGCCTCCCATTATAACATGGGCATTACTAGTAAAAGCACCTTGTTGATTACAGCTTGTCTCTAATTTAGTTGGGGAGGGAATACCTCTTTCGTAATAAGGCAGGGGTAAATGGATCGGAGGAACACAAGCGATTAATGGGCTGTGGGATCACACCTAAATGTCAGACTCTTTGGGTACTAATAATCAGGTACCTTTTTTATATGGAGCAGAACGTTGCGATGGCATTCATTTACCCAAAAAGTTATTGACATTCGGTACTAAGTCTAGCTTTTCTAGAGAAATGAATAAACTCTCGCTATACTAGTAAGAAGAGTAGAGGAAGAATAGACTAAATAACTGCCTACGAGAAATAGTAGACAGAGTGGAAGTTACTTGAAAAATTACAGCAAGGCGAGATTATGATAAATGAGTTTCAGGAGAGATAAACCTAGTGGAGGTACGTCGACGAGGAGGTTAGGTTTAGTGCTTGCGAAGGGGTCCAGAAAGGCCATCAATCTATGACTCAAAATACGAGAATCTTCACGCCTTATTTGCCCCCTAAAGTGACAACTTCATTGAGGTCACATGAGCAAACACGCAATTACATCAACTAGTCAACGTCTTAGGCATGAAATCATTCAAAACTGTGGACAATATTTTTTGTGAACCAATCCTTGGTTATAATATCACACTATCTGATAAGGTATATACAAATCTTATTAACGTCATAATTCTAGTCCATACAGAATTGTGCGTATAATCTGTTAAAGAACCGAAAGCACCACCAAAATAGAGCATTAGAGTCTGGTCTTCAAGCCACCCCTTTAAAATAGTTCACTTTCGTGCAGCGAATCAGTTAGTAAGAAGTTGTGGTCATCACCTTCCACGGGAAAAACTCCCATCCAATTAGGTATTCAACATTAAAGTTTTAACAATTTCGAAATGATGAATATGATGCTATATGATATAATAATAATATATATAATATAATTTGCACCATCATTTACAACTCCTTCTCAGTGCTCCTGCAGTTAGTCGACCACATTTTTTTTTAAATCTGCTGTTTTCGAAGTTAAATACTCATTCAAGTGGTCATCGAGTTCAATCTCATTGGGAAAATCGTGGTTCCCTTTGTGAGCATGCTTCCTGGACCTAAACAGGTGAAGATCGAACATGGAGAATGGGGTAAAACCTCCTAATTTGATTCCTGCACCTTTGAGAGGTAAATCTTGCTTTGTGAGAGGAGAGAGGCATTGTCATTTCCAAGAATTATCCCTTTTCTGTTTAATTAACTAACGCGTTTATCTTTCAGTTTCTGATTTTTGGCAAAAATAAACTCGACTGTGGCTGTTTTGTCCATTTGTAACAATTCGTTATGGATTATCCCATGCAAATCCTACCAAATGCATAGAAGAAGTTTGCGAGGGGTGAATGGTGGGTGTTCAATTCGGAGACCACAACTATTCTTTTTGAATAACGTTGTCACAAAAATCCATTTCTCGACCTCAATAAGAATTGTTTGAAACTGTGACGAATTATTTACCATAACAGAAAATAAAAGCTAATTTTCCCACTCAAATGTTTAAGTCCTAATGAAAGGACAGCAACATGCAATGTTTGTCTAACGTAGTTTCTATCTGCCCTGGTGCTTGACAATTGTGCTCTTGTCTTGTCAATAAAACTAAATTTATTGCTCCCAACCAGTGTTGAGGAATTACCCTAATAGGAAGAAAACTTATCGAGTTGTTTCCTCCACTGTGTCTGGGCTCAAACTGAACTCAGACATCTGTTCGCAATTTGCTCGATTTCTTACCGATGCCCTAATATATATGACAGGATTGATTTGAGTTTTATAAGTTAAAGCAAAACAATTCCATTTATGATTGGAATAAGGCAAGAATTAGGAGTTATAAGTATTTAATAATTTTCTAGCCCTACTTCGATCTACACATCTGCTCTATTACCTGTCCATCACTCAGCCTTGACCTTAATCAGATTTGGCAAAACTCCCCTTCCCCCTCTTGCCACCATCGAAGATTTGTGACACATGGCCCTAGTCCTATCAAACGGACATGCTGACACATCTAAAGGACATCACACAATTCCGTCTTAAGCGTTAGTCATATCACTATGAGATCTGTTTTGAATAAACCCTCATTGTGTCACAATTCTTACGTATAAAATATCATCTGATTTTTAGATTAAACAAGTTTGTGGACCACAACAAGTTGATGAATTATCAAAAGGACGGTTCAGAGGAAGGTAGGTAAACTTCCCAAGCCCACAAAGGAAGTGTTTTCAACCCTGGACTTTGTTAGAGATAAGGTACCCTAAAGCCTCTCCAATGAGAACCCGGCATTTTATCATCCCTCATATTTATTAGAATTAACAGGCATTGTGGGTATTAATATTGGAGATCCCTGACCTGGTCGACGTGCTCATTTTAATCATTGAGCAAGAAAACAATTTAAATGTTAGTATTTTAACGAAAATCCTAACCACAAGACCAAACGCGGCACTTTCATCTAGTGAAATTTTGAACTTTCTACCGAGTTCCAATAACACCATAATACACGTAGCCAATGAATAATTAAAGGTGGTAGTAGCAGTAGTGGGCACTGGAAGAGTAAGACGGTGAAGAAAATTCTTTACTTAAAAGCGAATGACCGAAAAAAACAAAGACGAGGATAAAATGGCGAAAGGAAATATCGCAAAGCCTGTCTGGTAGCCCAAGAGAAGTGCCAAAACATTGCCCCATTCTAGGTGTACACTTATACCATTTGGTAATTAACTATAAATGGTCATAAAAATATATACACATTTACAATTGCTTTGTACAGTTCTACTCCATCAATGAGATTTTTTCCAGGATGCTCTAAATAAGCTCATGATATAAAAAAATGGTGGGGTGTGTGCAATAGACTTACCTCCACGTGTTTCATCCTGGGCAACGTATAGTCATGCGGCAAAAAGGTCTATAAACCGGCAGTTGACTTCAAAGTACCATGACCCGACTGTATGTCATATTCGACCACTTCCACAGTACTCATCTCACCTTTTACTCTCCACCTTTGTGCCTATCTGTCTTACGTCTGTGAATCACTCTTCTGCATCTCCTCTCGACTTTTTGTGACTTTGATGTTCCTCCCCTCTGTGAATCCCGAAGTCAATTAAAGGGCTAATAATAACTATCATAAAGCCTGGCATTTGATATAAATAAATATTAAAAAGTGCTATGAATATCTACTTATATAATTCGATAATTGGGATGCATTAAATGCGGTCAGCAAGACATCTTGACTTCATCCAGTCTATTTTCTTGACTGTACAGACGACATGAGCATGAAAGAAACGTACGATTTTCGTTTCGCAGAAAATCTGGGAAGTAGAAGAACTCTGGAATAAGCTCGCGGTTGTCATAGGGACTGGACATGATCAGAGACCAAGCAGTTGGAATCGAATTGAATTGTCTATCAGCCACGTCAAATCTGAACACAAAAACCAAGGTACCAGAGAGACCGAGGTTTACAAGTTATTGAGGAAGGACAGTGGATTTACCTTTGACCTTGCAATTGAATATGCAGACTTGTGAATGGTTCAGTTCGGACAAGATAATGCATAACCCCTGCAGCACTGGAATAATGTGTTCCGTAGTGGAATTTGGAAATTTCCCCAGCGGGATCCTCAAAAGACTCATACCTACGCAAAATATTCAAACTTCAAGTATTGCCTTGGTGATGAGAAATTTGCTGTGCTCTAGTTAACTTACTTTTCACGAACATGGACAACATTATCGGGATTCACAATACCAATAGGCCTAGAGAGGTCACGGAATGTGGATGGTTCATCAAAATTCAGTTGCTTTGATGTATAGTCGGCCAAAATCCACGGCATCTATAAAAATGGAGGGAAAATGTTTGGTAAATGTTATGTTTCCTTTATTGAAAAAACCCCGCTTGCATGTTTTGTTTATGTCATACAAATCTGAAATTAATAGGCAATTAATTAAAGTAACTTATCAAATTAAAATATCGTTAAAATAAAAGCCCAACTGATCGTGATACACATTTAATGTGACTCAAAGGTGAACCTTATTGTGTTTGCATGTTCGAGAGACCCTTGAGGAAGGACATAGTCGATTTGAAAGAACCCAGAGAGTAACCTCGAAAACTGTTCACAAATCGCAAGAATATACCGATATAGTCTATTTAATTGAATCTCAATAATGAGAAAGAAAGAGAATGTATCTTCCCATACACACTCCTAGCTTAAGTCCTGAAAACTATTCATCCACTTACCCGAGTAGGTCCATGCACGCAGTTTTTAAAGGCAAACAAATATTGATTACTTAAACTGGTTTTGAGATATCCGCCCATCTAGGGGGCATACATCTATGCTTGTAACGCGCAAAAAAAGGCTTAAATAGCAAAATTTCCGTTTTTTTGCTAAATTAGTGGAAATAATTTAGAACCCCTCCCCCTCCCTTCCTAAAGGAGTATTTACTTCCATAACTCGAGAATGGAAAGAAGATGGAATGCCATTTTAGCCAAAAAACATCTTATTAAAGGCAAGACAACAATCGTCGCAATTTTGACACGAAGCGTTGTCTTTGAAGTGGCTTGACAACAAAGAACTGAAAAAGGAATGTGTAAATGTAAGTTCTAGAATACACAAGTTTCTATATATAAGCAAAAGCAGATATGCACAATTGGATAATAGCCTATCTGACAAAGCCCAAGTCTTGAGCAAGACAAACTCGAAGAAATTGACGTTTCAGCAAACAGAAAACTTGATGACTCCAAAGCTCAGTTGAAGTAGGTCTCTCCTGATTGTCTTTTTTTGACATAGGTTAACTAATAACAATTAAATCAAAACTCTCTAACTAATGAGTATTGTTAGATTGAAAAAATGTTGCTTTACATAAAATAAAATAGCACTAGAAATTGAGACCTAAAAGTCCATCTCAATAGCTAATAACCATTCGATGGAACTCCGAAATATGTTTTAATACTCGATTTTATTATGCATTTCTTCGACAGTTAAGGGAGCAAAAAACATGTCTGAAGTGAATGTCATTTTTAAAACTCTTTCGATAATACTTATTTAATTGAACTCTCAACTGAAACTCGGCTAAACAACCGGCCGAGAGACGCATTCAATGATTGATGTTCGATTAGAAAAGAAGTTAGAGAAATTCACATAATTAGAGTGAAATTACGATTTCCTACTTCAATCTATTAAATTAGTGTAAAACTGGAGATTGTGGCTTGGGCAAAATAAACAAGGGAGAAAACTTCCCACCGTTTTAATGATCCAAGGTGTAATAAAGTCTGACGAGGATTTGCATACACAGAATCCTTTGGCTTGCCAAAATCCGTTCCTTTGAAGATGTGAAAACATTACTGAACGCATAAGTAGTGTCATTGCATCCAAGCACACTAAAGAGATACCTATTTACACCCGAAAGTTGTATTTTACTTCATTTATTCAAAATGATACAATTACCCAAATCAACGAAATTCTAAAATATTTGCAGTTATCTACGCATTCCAAACAAAACACCCTCAATGGGAACCTTAACGAACACACAATAAAATGAAATAAAAGACGGTTTACACCTGATTTTCTCACTTTCAGGTGGAGCGTGAAAGGAGGGAAATTCCACATTGCATAGGCTTGATTCCATTCGTCTGTCTGATTACCATCAAATGGCAATTATGACCAGCACAATCATACACCATGGGTGCAGAACGTCAAGACAGAAGAAATCAAGAGTAATTTGCCCACATCAAGTAATTGAAATGACCAATCCCGTAAGACATTCAAGAAACTCGAGTCTTTTAATTGTAGAAGCTGCACACGATGCTTCTAATGCGTTTTCAGTGAGGAGTAGAGTAATGCACTTCCCTTCAATTAATTCGGACCGTTAAAGACTGTAAGTTGTTATATAAACAAGTCAATCCAATATGAGACACAAAAGCAACGCTCTAAGTGATGATCGTGCACTGAAATTCACACTGAAATGTCATTTAGAAACGGCTTTTAAATTATTTTGTTCACCAAAATGCAGTTGGAAAGGCTTTACCAATAACAATACAATACAATAACAATAACAATATAAGAAAGCGAATTCGTAAATAGAAAGGATAAAAGGGCGACTATTTGAGGAACTTGGCAGTCATTAACGGGACTTGACAACTAAACAGTAGAATTCTTATTTACTTCCCTGTTCAGGCACTTAGCCTAGGGCAATTTTTTCTTAGTGCAAATCATAAATTATTTGTGAGAAATGAAGAAGTGATGATATTTCAAATAAAAACGATCATAAAATCGCACTTGGCACCAGTATTGTTGATCATGATTAAATTCTACATATACCAAAGAATTTTTCAGCAATCTCCGATGGAGAATTAAATAACTTACAGCTAATTACTAGGGGAGTAAAGTGTTTGCGTGTCTATTTAGGGTATGGTAATGGGTTGGTGAACAATTCTGACAGAAATTCTGTGATGTTAATAGAAAGTGGCAATCCAGATGTCTTAATGTCGACAAGAAAGATAGAAAGTAAAACACATTCAGGAGAGTCATTTTCAACTACCTTAATTCCCTTTGAATGATCTACCATTTCAATATTAGCATATGCACTATTCTGCCATTAGTGCTATTATCTATTTCTACCACAAATGGAAAAGCGTCTAAGCCCGGGCATGGCGAAATACCCTGACGAAAGTGGGGGTGAGAGGGGGGGGATAGAATTTGAAAACAGAGAGAAGTGAAAAATGAAAGAAATGGCTTAAGAAATATCCTTAATTTGAAGCTTGAACTACCTAATTTGGGCCATGCTATATATCGTGTTCGAGTTTTATAAAATTCTAATATCATGAATTGACCTTGGATTTTTGAGTGAGTTCATGTGCACCCTGCTTAGAGCTTATTGACCATTTAAGCAAATGGTGGCTGGTCAAGTGCTTTCAATTCATTAGCCTTTTCCGATATCCAGAAGCACTAGCGGGTAATTCTTTAAATAAATTTTGATTAAAGTATCGTGTTCTTATGAGATAGATGACAAGGTCAGCGTTAGTTTCAGCTCAAATTTTTGTTCTAAAACCTGAGAGGGCTGAATCATTTAAGCCTCTCTCTCTCTCTCTCTCGCCTTAGAGATTGGATGAGTCATACAGCGGAAGTAAATATGCAACATACAAAAAGTGTCATGAATCTGTTGACTGGAGATAAAACATAATTTACAGCACAACAAAGCTAATACGTCGAATCTCCCTTCAATGGTGCTGCGATAGCAAGAAAAATCACTGACGCTTTTTATTTTGACTTAGATACTTCTTCTTATCAGTTGTAATTTTGAACTAAGTGCAAGGATTGAAAGTGACCAACGTCATATGGCCTTAAATTCAAAACCATTTTCTGTTTATCCACAAAGAGTACTATTGACGTTTACAAAGTATACCTTCATTGAAGAAAACAAAATACTTATTGATGAATAACACTTCCTGTTTGAAGAGTTACTGGTCTCTCTATCCTACGTGGTAACTTGAATCGGCAAATAATATGTCTATTTCAATAGCAGACGTGACAGATGAATTCCTACCTGAACCTCACACAACAGGACGAAAGTTGTTAATCGTGAAGTAATGAATGTAATGGGATAGGAATCATTGATTTATGCCTACAAGAGAGAATTCTAGGGACCAAGATTCCCTAATGGAGAGGAAGACAGGAAGTGGGAGGGAAATATCACATGGGCTAATGAGAACAACGCTATGAATCAAGACATTCGTTACTAATTTGTCTTATAGCCACGTCCCCATGTTGGTATGCATGCGAAATGCTGAGACCTGTCTCGTTTGAACTAGACAAGACCAAACTAGGCCAGCTTTGTAGCAACGTCTCGTGCTCTTCGCCTCAGACAATGGCTAATCTGCCAAATACTATGGGAATAATGGCTATATTTAGGAGCTGTCCTCGCTAATGGCTTGACGGTGCCTACTGTTAGAATGTGCACCTAATGCCTTAATCTGGACAAAGGGAGAAGACCTACAACTCCTGCCACGAAATGTAATTATTTAGTAAATAAAACTGCTAAGATGAATATAGATATGTGGGATTGGCTGGGTTGACTCGATCCATTCGTAGGCATGAGTTTGGAGGTACAGTCAATATCGACTCTGCTGACAAAACATGCCTAATTTTTGGACATCTTTAAAAGCATAATGAGTTTTTTAAAAAATAATAATTTAAAAAGTGAAAGAATTTCACTTTTTTTAACTGTTTAGCGTCTTACGGACTTGCACTTAATGGAAGAAAGATTAAGTCAAATTGGAAATTCTTTTCCTTCAACAAAACGAACAATATTATCCTCTAAAATTTCACAATAAATACATTGATCAGAGTCTAAAAGAATAATTCATGCAAAAGAAACCCCAATTTACCTGAATCATATCGCATTCAACCATACACTAATTTAAACAAGATTAATAACATACCACTGGATACTGGCTGAGGTCATTATACGTTCGACCAGCGATCGTATTGAGTCGCATCAAGTACTCAAAATTCGAAATCTCCCTATTCGCCCAGCGCTAAATTAAAGCAGAAAGTTCATATTAATTAAGTAATTCTATATATTTACTGATCATTTTTATCATTTGTGCCAAATGAACTCTACCTCTCTCTCTCTCTATTAAAAGGTTATGTTAGAGAATATTTATCATGACATACATATTTCCATTTCAAGAGTTATTATTTAGACGGCAGCGGACCAATATATTTCGGCATCTTGTTCAATTTGTCGCCCGAATACCCACACTCGCCAACAAGAAATTATTTTCCAACCCCTTAGGCGAGGTGCAAATGCCTAGTTTCTCCGCCCAACTCCCATAGGTAGGTCACACATTAATTAATCAAATGCTGTTACATACTCTCTAGCCCTTTATATTCTAAGAGTATCCAAATGGTGATATTTAAGGATGTACAAAATATCCCATTGAGGGACCTTTTGTGGCGGAAGAATGCATACGTGGGGAGGGAAGGTGGAGGGGAGGAGTGTGATAATAAGTACTCCCATTGCCTTCCTCTTGTGTCAGTGTTGAAGGAAGGGATGAATTATTACAGGGTGAATCTCCACTCAAGGAAAAGGTTACGCAATACCTATTTGTGTGGTATTTTTGGATTAGTCCTATTTTCGTGAAGAGGACACAATGAAATACCTGCAGGTGAGCGTCCAAGAAAACGGATGTCACATCTCGAAACGAAAATCCAGGTACCAGAATCAGTTTTCTCTAACATGTTACTCCGATAAAATTTCGTTACCATATTTTTTCGGTGAGGATTGACTTGTGTGTTTGCGGTGTCCATAATCTGGTTTATCGAAACTACTTAGAGGACATCTATTTGGAGAGTACCAACTTAGTAATGAGTGAATTTGCCAAATAGAGGAGAGTTTTTTCTAAGTTTTTACCACTCTCATGAGAAGCACGCACTCATACTACAGATCTTTGAATGAACGTCGATATGTATCTCTGAAGTGGCAGATGTGTTCTACCACACAATTTGGGCTGATTTAAATTTCTGGAACTCCTCTGGCAGAATTACATATCATCCTTTACAAAACTACTTCAATATATCGACTAGTCACCAGCTAATAAAACCCTCATGATGGGTTAAGTAACAAACCTGTGTCGAGATTTCAGTTAACATAATAGAGCTGACGTTGAACCTTCAACCTGAGTCAACTTATAAAACTTTCAATCCATAATGATTAGGTAATTGCTTCTATGCAAGTAGCTGTCTCACACCCCCTCCCCACCCCACCCATTATACGGTAAAATTGTTAAATAACACCGTTCACGCCATTCAAATGAACAAACGTTAATACTAAGGCAAAGAGCTTTTTCGACTAAATTTTTTGAAACAGAAGACGAAATCCATCCCTCCGATACGGATACTTCTGGTATATACATATGTATATATACTCACTAGCTTGAAATCTCTGCGAATTACATAAATCACCCGGGTCGGGAGAAAAACTGTTGAAAGAAGTTTACAACTACAAGCTCCGCTCTTAGGGGAAAAACGAGTCTTATCACAGAAAAAGAAGACTGGAATAAGTTCCAATTTTTTGCGAATGCGTTTTTCCCTGGTAAAAGCACCTTATGTCATTGATGGCGATAATTATTGGCAGGCGTACACGGAGTTATAATTGAATGTAACACTGCTTAGGAAAATAGAAGAAGTTTGTCGATTTCCGCAACTGTTGCTCACATTTTGCTTACCAGTAGTATGCACTACTCGTGGTAATATGAGTAGCAGTTTTCATCCGATCATCTCTCAGACTGCACAGACGTTCTTCGCATTGATGAGCCCTAAGCTATATGTGCTATCTCATTCTCGACCTAGCTAATATATTGGCTCTCAAATGTAAAGAGCACATAAGTGCTTTAGGAAACGTACTGATAATTAAATAACTTCTAGTCATTTAGCTACTAAAATTATGATAGATAGAAAGAAGGGTAAGAAATATAGTTATTTTTTTAGTTTTATTGAGTGAATCAGGCTATGTTGACATAGATAAGTGGGAACCGATTGGCTATCTGATCGGACAATGAACGGATAAGTGGTCAGATTGCATTCTCAGAATCAATAAATACAAGTTTAGAACTTTGCTCAGGTGCTCTAAAAATATTTGACAAGTTTTTCTTTAAGAAATCATCAATAATTTAAGCAGATATGCAAATTTTGAGGTGGGGGACTTATTTTGAGAGGAAAAGGCTGTGCAAACGTCGTGATATTCCGTCAGACGTTAGTAGAACATTTGCCTAATGGAACGAAATTGAAATTGTCCAATATTCATAGAGTAATCTTAGAACGAGCATTAATGTTAAAATTAACAGATTCTAATTACTCAATTCAATACGTTTCTGAATGACCACAACGCATAATTCTATATTTAACCAATCACGCCGTCCTTGAGATGGCTTGTAAAATTTTCTTGCTAAAGTTCTGATTTTAATAATTAGAGAGATAATGCTTACCTCCATTAATTTGGAGTACTTGAACACTTCAGCTGGGCTTCGGCCCTTTCGATAGATCAATTGTGGCATTCGATGGCTCATTATACAGGTATAAACTTTGTTTCGCAGCTAAAATACATACCAGAATAAAGCGAACCCATTGTTACTTACCTTGCCAGGGAAGTTGAACAGGAAATTTCGATGGTCAATCAGAAAAATTTCCAGGCCTGAACGCCGAAGATTATAACGACACAAGTGGACTTCTCGGATTTCATTCAAATTGAGTACAATAGAGAAGTCTTTTGTGGCTTCGATTTCTCTAAACTTATCTGAAATTGACACTGGATTACTAAACCCCATTGCAGGAGCAGAAGAGATGAGGAAAATGTAACCACATACCGCTACCAGCAACATCAGATGACACCGGTTCGCAATGATTCTGCAGGAAGTGCAGTGATGTTGGAGTGACAGCAAACCACCCTGGAACACTTCTGACAAGTGATATGAGCTGACAACTAGCTCTCATCACTTCGCCAACCAATGGAGCGGGTTTCTCAAAGGAAAGTGTATGTGGAATTACGGCTTCATCATCATCTTGGACCTCCTCTCCTCCCTTATCCCTTGATTCACCGGCTCCTTTTTCCCCCGTATCCACAAGTAATGACTTTTCGCTCGGCTCTGTGGATATTCCACTAGGAGAAAAAACTTCTTCCGTGTCCTGTTCCGAATGATCATTGTCATTCGATGATTTTGGGTAATCAACACTCGATGAAGATTTTACTCTAAAAGCAAGATGTCATTTAAGTGTTTAAAACAACTTACTCATCAGACTTGTCAGAACCGTCAAATCTTATCAACTTCCAGTCTTCGTCGGCTACAAAATCACCCCTAACATCTTTTCTATCAACTACGGAAGCTTTGTGCAATCTTAGTCTAATGGAATCCAGCTGATGGAGAGCTAATGTCGATTGAAGTTCAATGGATTCCGTAGAAAATCTTCTCAACAAGGGTAGCTTGCCATAATTTGTCTCATCAAGTGAGTACTTCGCCAATGGTCTTTTACTGCCCCTAAATAGGGTATCAGCATTTTGAAGAAAGATTGAGAGCTTTCTTTCCGCTTCTTCAGCCATTGTTAAATTCTGAATTAGTTGTTCGCCATCTTCTAAATTTGAAAGTTGGCAGATAAGACCATCTCGTTCCTCGCTTGCTGAAGAATGCTTGGAAAACCATGGATTTGGTTCTAACATGTTTCGAATTCGAAGAGTTGTTTCTAGTTGCGATAGGCGCCATCTAATCTCCTGTGGGAAACTGAAAAAAGTGGACCCATTAGCTGAAACAGTAAAGAAATTAGTACGGTAATTTGTTGTTGACAACGTACGGTGAATACCAAAGAGAAGTTGGGAATCCTCTGACGAACTCAAATCTTATATTTAGCCATCGATTCTTACGGATCCTGGATAGCACTTTCATTTCCCTTTCCAGCAGTTGAAAATCGAAAATCTCTCCACCCGGTAATCGTGAGCGGCATACTTGAATAGGTTGTTGTACAGCTGAATCAAATCCAGAGAAAGCAAACTTTAATGATCGAGAACCGATTGAACCTCTACGGAGATCGTTTCGATTTTGAAAAGATGGTGGGTTGTCTGTTGAAGTGTGGTCTGCAATAACCAAGTTTGGATAGAGCTCAGATAGCCTTTGAGTAGCTTGTGTGGTCTGATGAAAACGTTCTTTTCGAGCTTTTATAAGCGTCTCATTGGCCAATGCACGGATCAGACTCTGTTCTGTGGAAGGACTGACTATGTAACTGCGAGTGTAAGTTTCCACTTCCTTGCGATACTATAAAAGAAGAGCGGAACACATTATTCGAAAGAAGCGAAGCTGAAAAGATTTTATTTATGAATCCGAGCCTCAACAAAGAAAGTTCGTCCTTGGAAGAGTATAAAATAATTATGAAGTTCATCAAAGCTATCGTATGCATTTAGCTATGGCTAAAAATAGGCAGTCAGGACATGAAAGAAGTCTTCAACGTGGTTAATCATGACTGACAAAATTAACAACGTTAAAACCCCTTCTGAAACCAAGACTTAGAATGCCTTGCTAAGTTCGATTTCTGCATTGTATGAATAGACAGTATTTAATATAACTATATGGGTTTTTTGCTACTTACAGTGCCCAAGAAGGATTCTCGCCATTCTTCTGGGTATTTGCTCAAATAAACTCTGAACTCAGTGATAAAGTTAGATGATTGGTGAGGTAAATGTGGAGCCAAGTCATCGACATTCATTTTATCTTTGTATTTGTCAAACAGAGCTTTAACAAGGGGAGAATAGAAGAAGTATGCTTCTGAGTTCCACATATTATCATCGTTTTCATGATCCGGTTGAAACATCAAATCAACGCCGCTTGCAAATGGTATTAGATTTTTGTCATCGGATGCAGAATAATTTCCGTTGAAGGATCGCTGAATCATATCATTTATTCGATAAAGCAGAAAGATAATCTGAAAAAAAGGAAAAAGCACCATTAGTTCGAGAAGCTAACTGGAGAAATATGACTATACTATGGAAGCAAGCATTCGACCAACCCTTTCAAAGGATATATCCGGATTGAAAACACATATGGCATCGTGAAGAAGTGCACAAGCTTGAGCAGCAGCTCCATTGTCAGGAAAAGTACCTCTGGAAGCCCAAGTGAGATAAAAGTGTAGAATCATGGCAACAAATTCTTCTGGTCGAGAGTTAACCTCTTCCCATACTCGCAAACGCTCCACCACCAATTCATTTAAGTGATCCAATAACTATAAAATATACAAATTTGTTACTGACAAGTAATAAGTAGCCTTCCCATTATGTTTTAGTTAATCGTGCTACTTGCTTACCTCAGGTCGGAAATCGAAGTCGTTAGAAACTCCACGATTGCAAGTTTCATCAATAATCATACTAATAAATGGTGCTATTGCGGGATAACTTCTGAGAGAAGGAGTTTCTAAAAAATCAAAAAAGCACTCTAATATCGACACTTCTTTGCTTTGCTTTGAGTGAAAATGGAATCAAAATAAACAACAATATAAGAATGAATATCATGTCTTCTATGAATGGACACTAGATTAGGATGAACTATGTACAATTTTGGTACCTAATTATACTTTGAGCTTCTTACCGGGATTACTTAACCTGATGAGCTTACATTTTTCTATAAGTATAAGATCGAAATTTGCGTTAAAGATCACACTGTACAAAAGCAAAGCGGAAACTACTTTGTAGGGGTATAAATTACCTGATCGAAGGCAACTGCTGGTGGATTTGAGAAACTCCTCGAGAATACGTTGGAGAAACCAGAAGTAGGGTTTAATGAATGTAAAAGTTGCAGAGGAGTCAGAGAGGCTGACGAGGACTTGGTAATATCTCTGAAATTATGAGATATTGTCAATTCAGCTAGCAATATTGACACATAATGTTAAAAAGAGTTTCAGAACAATCTCTGGTAAGTAACAGTAATCGCTCTTAATACTCTCCTCTTTTTCCATTTTTGATCGACGAATCCCCATAGAACAAAGAAAATTATTGTTGAAAACCTAGAATGAATTTTTTGACGCAAGCAGTCTGCATTAGTTGAAGATCTATCATTTAGTTCTAATTGTAAAAGCCTTCAAACTCTGTCAGCAGAAGCGAAGTGTCAGAGTTATAATTAATTCCCAAAGTATACGGGAAACAGGATATTCTTGAAAATTATGTCGCTTCCGCATCAGTATAGTTACAATTTGGCTACCAAGATCTATCTGAGAACTAGAATAGGAAATGGAGACAGGCACTTTGGTTAGTAGACAAAGACCACGTATGAATACCAGTTGTCTTCATATTATTGACGTTTTGGTGGGTTAGATGTGCCGGACTGATAATAGTTTATAGTCAAATAGTTGTTAAGTCGTCCACAGTAGCGTGTGCACGCATATTATTAAGGATGTTGAACGATTCTGCAGAATTTGCGGGAATTGTCCATCCCGAGGTAATCAGCATAGACGCCAATGCTTTAATTTTGGTGTACCAGTTTTATTGGGAAATTCTTCCGTTCTTATGGAAGAAATGCAGTCATGACATATTTTCAGCCTAATTCCGGCTATATTTCTGATAAAATTAGTGCTATTACTTAGTTTTGACACCTTATATCAACCAAATTGTCTCAAAAGAATTCAGTAGACTTAATGGTTTACCAGATCGTAATGAAAATGTTCTCATATTAAGTATAAAGTTGGATCTCAGATATATTAAGTTAGAATATATCAAAAAAGTCTAATTAATATGGCTACCAAGCTTTTAATCTTCAAAACAGGTTCTTCCTGGGTATGTGGGACTAATTCAAGTGAATTCTGATGGGATATAAGAACTCCAGTGAAGCTCTTCTAGTTAGTACGCGAAGGTAATATATATATAATGAAGGTAATATATATATATATATATATATATATATATATAATGAATATATATATAATGAAGGTAACTTCGAATTACACTTACCGAGAGTGCTTCTTCAATCTGATTAGTAGTGGGCTCCATAGATAGGATGAGACTGGAGCCAGGCCAGAGGAGTCGATTGAACACCTTAACAACTAAATTACCCAAAGTTTCTCCCAGTTCCTCACTTTCTGATTCCTCCTCACTCTCATTCAAAGTTACAGGAACGTTTTGTTGGTTTTCACTTTTAGAGCCAGAAGTGGATGAGATACTGCCAAAGGATAAGCGTTTTCTGGGTCCACGGGTCTCTACATTTGCCGACATGGGCATTTCAGCTGAAGGCGATGCCTAAAATTACAAAGGTCTTGAAAGTTGTAGCATCGTAAAGTGACAATTAGGGTGTTATAAATAATTTTTACGCTTCAACCACAATAAAAATAAGGTGACATACAATTGGGGAGCTTGTTGAGAGAGTACTTCGTTTTCTACGAAGAATAAGTGGTTGAGATGAATATCCTTGTCGTTGACGACCAACAGAAGGTGGTGAATGCAGATCGCTGATGTTGTCTGTTTCATCTTCATAAATATCTACCTCATTGCTCCATGGACTTGTACTTACTCTAGTATCCCTGGAAGAAATAAAATATTGTACGTTCTGAACAAACGAAGTATTGAAGTTCACCACTTAAACCATTACAAGCGACTTACGTTTTCTTTGATTTGATTATGAGATCAATCAGAGATTCGTAGAAAGCTGGAATAGCTTGAATATCCCTAAGAGCAGTGCTTTTGTCATCCTCTAAAACGTCTAAAAGGAGAGAGATGGCAGAAATTCGCGAACGAATTCGGCACATTCGCAAAACTGAGAGGTATTGGAGAAGACCAGCATAGTCCTTTCGGAAAGCTAAGCAAAGAAATGCAATAAGATCAGCAGATATGTAAATAATATGAAAAGCATAATGATATCCCTGCTTGTCACTTACTTCGGCCAATCAAATCATAAAGTAATCGGCAGGTTTCAGAGCAGTAAGCCAACTCTCGAATGGATGCCGTCTGAGCTAAGAAACCACGAAATCCACCGGAATTTGTAAAAAAGATGTTTGTTTTGATCCTTTCTGGTACGCGTTCTGTGGCTGCCAGCTTGCAGAGCAACTAAATTCGAAAGGAATAAGCCTGCATGTAAAATTCCAGGTCATTCTCGTAAAAAATTTAAAAACATGCGTTTATTACTATAGAAATTGGAAACTTCAGTGTTGTTGTGGGTTTCTTCAATACAATTGCCAAATTATTTCGAGTTTCAGGGTCCTTTGTAGACCCAACATTTAATTTCTTAATGTATCACCCGTATTTGTTCATAGATCTCCACTTAATCAGTGTAGAACTATCTAGCTATTCACCAAACCCTATTCCTGACGGTTTTTTACCTGATTCATAAATTCTCTTTAATAATACCTTCATGTGATTGCACTTTAACCCGTCTATGAGTTGAAACCTTCGCAATTCATAGAAAAGATTCGTATTTTTCCTGTTTTACCTGTTAGTTGTAATCCATACTCTGGCCTCTTCCGACCATGACTGCAGTAGCGCTTTAGAAGACCAGAGTGATAGAATAGGATTCTAAAAGACTGGAACCAATTGTTTGGGAAATTGATTCACTTCTACTAAAAAGTAATCTATGAACACTCCGAGCATCAGCCGCAACTTGTGGACCTAAGAATTAGATTCCCCAAGGGTCCAATCTAGGTCCTATTCGAGCTCTTATGAGACCCTCATTTCTTACCCTCTATTTTTCTACTCGTATATGTTAAAAGACAAAAGCTAGCGATTTTCTATGTGCAAAATAGCACATTCTCTACAGATTTCACAAGATATTGACCGAAAGGACAAGTGAATGACTTTAACAAAAACATTAGTTTGAGATGGCAAACGCTAGCAAATATTATGGAAGGTGCGGGTGATGAAAACCAACTTTGAGGGCATTTTCTTTTGCTTTTATATGCATCCGTTCACTTGGAGCCAGAAGAACGTAGTAAACCTTCTCTAGCATTCTTTGTTCATAGGCCAAATTTACTAAAGAATCACCCGGGGAGATGCTATCAAAGATGTGAGCGATGAGAACAATCACCTCCGATATCTAAAATTTAGACTTGATGGTGTAACAATTAATTTCGTGCACTTATTTTCCATATGTAATATCAAACCCACCACAGTGGGATGAGCTGCCGATTCCAGGAAAGCAAAAAGCAATTTCAGATCACTCTCAGTGGCATTTTTAGCGTAGAGAGTTCGAATAATTGAATAGATTCCATGTCGAATATACTTCAACAGAATATTTGAGGCTTCAAGTAATGAAACCTCCATCGTATGCCTTGAGTCTTCAGGAAGCAATGGAATGACCGGTTTTAAGGCATCATTCATGTTCTTTCTTGGTCTGAAATAGAAGTTTTATAGACAAGCATAAATACACATACACAAACATCTTAAATGAAGAGAATCGGATCAACTTGCGCAAAGAAGAATCCCACCGCGGTAAGAAGTTTATCAATAGGAAGATGACCTCGATAAATGTGACCTAGAGCCTTGGCTTTCTTCTGTAAACGTCCGATATGTTGAAGTGTGGCAACGGGTGAACAACGCGACCAAAGTCCCCAGTCAATAAATAGCTGCTTGATGAGAAAATGCCACCGAACTCGGAAAGTCTCCTTGGCAACGCGTCTCTCTTCTGCGATCAGACTGGATGAATCGCCAGAAGCTTCTACTCGGGTCCCAAGATCGTTCAGTACGGAGGAAGCGCACATATCCAGCATATTGTGGAAACTTAACACTGCATTACTATTCAATTGCATGGGGTCGATCTGATCAAAAAGCAAATCAGCCTTTATAGTCGTTGACGGAATTACTACGAGCTTGATTAATCACTGTCAAATCACATTTTGAGCTACTTTAGATTAGCCATGATAATATCATATATGCTCCTTCGACTATTGTGATCTCACAACCTGGAAGACAAAAGGAACCGAAGTAGCAAAAGTGACCATCACAATTAAATAAATAGGTATGGTAGTCAAGAATGCACTCATTAGTGCAAATGATTTATCATTAAACATGAATGTTGGAAGGTGAACAAGCCAACAACAGAAATGTACAACCCGAGTTAAAAAAATGAAATGATGCAAGAATCTTTGACACGCCGATTTATCATTTTTTGGATGCTCTGTTAACCGTTTGCTTTTACTTTCCCATAATGTAGGGTTTCCGCATCTAATACAAGCCCATTTAACGTCATTTTTTTAGAGCAGATTAAGCTCTGGAAGTATTTGTTTAATGCTCTTAACTAGTCTACCAAATTTTAAGTTTTTAATGAACAAGGATTTGTTGAGGCTAAATGCAGTCAATGCATCCACCCTCCCCTCTCCCCCCCCCCCCCACAAAAGCAAAATGTTAATTTAAATCAATAATCAATAAGTGGAAACGGAAACTTTGAAGAAAACATATTTGGAGGACTGTGATAAACTAAATTAATGGAAATCGATAATCGCATTAATAGAGTAACTGAAAGTCACATGCATTTCCAACCTGAATTCGAAAAAATACTAATAAAATTGTCAATTAATAAAACCCTATCATTATTAACAAATGTTTCATTGAATCAAATGCTGCTTACAGAATTAAGTAGGTGACCCAACGCAAGAATAACAGTTGGTTGAAGAAAGCTCTGTCGCACCCTTGTATCAGCTTTGAAGACGGTTTTGAGAAAATTGAACATATGCGAAGCCTGGCTTGACGAACGACCCGTTTCTAAAGTCGTGATAATTAAAACACATCATTTAGGTACATTTTGTTTCGAAATCGCCAGATAAGTTTGATTACCTGATAAGTTGAAAGACGTGAAATTTGTAGGACTAGTAAGAAAATGTGATGCTAACTGCAAAACTTCATTGGTACCATCCAGAAGCGTGTACTGTGGTGTTTCATCCGCGTGTTGACTGAATGAAGGTGATACTCCAAAATCAGGAGAATTTCTAACCCCATTAGAAATGTCGGCTGGAGAATCTGTAGTTCTTAATAATTGCTGGAATCCCCTCAAGGCACCTAGCAGATCTTCTAGAACATTTGAATTTGTTTGTACATTCACATCAGGCTCGATTGGACAATTTCCAATGAGTTCAAATAACGGCAGCAGAAACTGGATTCCACCAAGTCGGTAGAGAGAATCCTGTGTAAAGAAAAGGATAAAATGCCACACCCTACCTTAACAATTTAAGTACAAGCAACATTCCAGTTTTAAAGCGCGTACCACTAGAGTGGTGGATGTGATTCGAACAGCACCATGCAGGTAAGCCGGAGAACAGTAAGGCACACTGTTGCTCTCGCTTTCTGAAGACTCCTTAGGTTGACCCGCTCCACTTAAAGACAAATCGAAGCACATTGTGCTCGCATTATTGACAGCTTTAGCATGGTAGTAGAACAGTACGCGACGCTGCGGATTTTGAAGTATAAGGTCAGTCACGAGGGTACAAGTGTTTTCACCTACAATACGTAATGTTCTAGTATTAAATAATCAATTTAGTATTAGTAAATAGAAATGATAATAAGCTGCAGTAAATGTTAGGACATTGATTGGACTTATGATAAATTTTATAAGTTAAAGCCATTTTCCTCTCTCCATGATTAAACAGATATTGAAAATTGATAGTTTTTAATTGGGCGAAATCTTTACAGATTTTCCTAAGAAACACATCCAGATTAAACATAACTTGATTGTAAGCAACCTACTAATCCCCACTAAAAACTCAGAAATGCCTATAAAGGTGTTAATATGTTGTGATTACATCAAATTCGTCAGAATACAAGCTCCTCAATCAGAGATTTCTAGAACTCCACAAAAGAGAAGAACAGAAATGGAGGTCCTTTCATGAATATTAGTCAATTGGTGGAAGGCTATAATGTTAGGATCCACCAAAGTGAGACAAAAGCAAGCCTCTCAAGCGGTCGACAATCAAAATCCCTTCAATTCAATAGTGTTGGATGGAGATAGACGGTGTGACTGAACAATTTTATTAGTGGAAATAAGAGAAGACATCAGCCCCCAAAATAATGAATGAACTTTGCCAGAGGGATGTATTTGCCACAAAAACCACCATAGTACTGTTAGATCATATTTTGGCTCACTAATAATTCGGCTTGGCTTGCCAAAAACTTAGTCTATGGGGTACATCCCATTACAAGATCTCAAGATTCATTCTTATCTCACACTGCCTCGAACGCCGCCCAAATTTTCTCTAGGGAAAAAAGATAATCATCTCCTAAAACCAATTAGAAAGGTAGTTAGATGGAATGGAAAGTTATTATTAAGGAAAACTTTTAGATAAGGTAATATAGAATGAGATACTATAAAGATCAAACGAAAAATCAGTAAAAGAGTGCAAGGGTGGGGAGAAAGCGACTATCTCGACCCATGCTCTGCGTTCATGCTATTCTGCATAATTCCGGACTGGTGTTGATGTGGTTATCAGTCTAGCCCACTTCTAATACTTTAGAAGAACGGTCTTGGTGATTTACAAAAGCTGTATCACATAACATAACATTTTCAAACCCCTAAAATCTCAATAAACGGGAGTATAAATAGATAAGATCCTTGAGGGAAAGGACTTGAGCCAGAAGTTAAGCAAAGTAAAGTAGTGAGTGGAAAGAGCGGCCATGGCAAGCATTTGGTAAATTAAAAACACACTTAAAACCAAATCTATTGGCTATATTCGTAATGAAACTTTACACCGTCATGAATTTAAGTGAAATTCATTCGTAATGAGTAAAATATTATGTAAAGTAGTTTGCTTTCCAAATTCCACAAAGTTGTATATTTGAGACCTTAGTGAACCGCCAAATAAACTGAGAAACTTCAATTTAGCTTAGAGAACGTTCAAAATGAAGAGTATTAACAACTTATTGTATGGGTAAAGGAAATCATTTTTCGTGAGAAACTTCCATTCAGCCACTCATCTTGCTGTTCATGATATAAGTCACCACCGCATCACTGGGTGAAAATTATTATAATTTCCCTTTTTTATTGTAACTTTATATGTTATACAAGATAGTAACAAAATTCGAAAGGAAATTCCAAGTAGGTTGCGAAATCGATTCATGTGTCCAAAACCCCCCTCCCCCCACCTCAGTTTAATTTTGATTATTTTCAAATTTGTTTCGATCAACCCAAAATATGTCTCTTTTGATTATCCAATTTCGATCAATTTGCCCATTTTAAGCCGTTTTTACGTCATTACTGCTATTATTTGATTGATGAAATAATTGTTTGCATTTTGTAAGGCTAACTTTCTAATCGTAACGCAAATGTACTTATGTAAATAGCCTACCCCCTGAAAATCATTTTCCCAAATTTTATCTCTATATAAAGAAGCCTCATTGCAATGAATGTGGCAAATTGTAATGGGCTCGGATTACATGCCTCCTTTCTGATTAGACTAATCATTATTACTACCCATGACGATGCGGAAATGCATGAATAAGTCCTAGTAATGGAGCGATATCTGAACTTAAGGAAAAGTAATCCACTGGGAATTGTAATGGCGTGAAGATTGGAAATTGATAGAACAACCAGATGTGGTCATCATGCCCGCAGTTGCCGAAACTCGTCAACCAATCGATTTAATTGGGCCACTGGTCATGTCCTATCCTTCTTTCTGATCCACCACAAGCCACATGCGGAATTCGTCCCCCCAAAACAAGGAATTCACGTGGTATCAGTGTTATGAATATGAAATTATCATTAAAAATTTGCACTTGTATGAAGGCAGTTTGACAGCACATATGTCTGAAAAGCGCCTGGCAAATATCATTGGTTTATTTAGCGTGAGTAAATGCGAAACAAATTTGAACAATTATTTATCAGTACTTACAGCTAGAAAAATCTTAGTAGAGGAACAGGGAGAAATATAAGGTAATGCCATACCTTTGCGGAAGTATAATTCAAGAATGACAGGTAATTCAATATGAATACACATGTATACATTCTCCTAATGGGATGAATGCCCAATTTAAATAATTCTAGCCAACATGGCCATCATGGGAATATTTAACTCTATTTATTGGAAATTGTATCAAAAACGACTTATTAATCGTTTAATTGTTTTAAAACTCCCAATCGAGAAAATTTCATTTCGCTCCTCCATTGTTCGGTGTGGCAGGGGGTGGGATCCCATTGTTGCCAAAAATACGGCCAATTATTAGCTATCCTCGTCATCCACGGGTTAACTCTAGTAGTCGGTAATTCCTCATAGGCATCTGAGTTCAATCTAAGTCTGGAGGGAGGCATCACATCACCCTCGGAGGAAGGCACACATCTGAAAATTATGGTAGTTTGAGCAAACTTAGTTTGGGCAACTCGAGGAGTGTACTTTGGATTGCTGCTTTCAGATCAAACCATTAGTTTTTCTGACAGTTATGCTTTAGATTGTGATAAAATTTTATCTTCTCTCAAGAAAAGAAACATAGTGCTGAGGCTTCCACAGGATGTTTTACTTTCCTTAGAAGTTTCTTCTGCTTTTTTGCTAGACGATGATTTTCACGGGGCATTTGCAGTGGGAAAATGTCACCTGCGACAACTGTATGAGCTAAATGTAATCTTTTAACTCGAAATGGTTAAATGATAATAAGTTTGCCCCATTTTTGAAGTCCTAAATTACTTGGAACAAAATAAAGCCAATTATTTTAGAATGGACAGAAGAGGTCCTATTGGAGATGAATGGCGAAAAAAACGGAAAAAATATCCATTATGACCTTTGACGCAACCTGCGGATTGAGTTACAAAAAATATGAACCAAATTCCTTGCTCACCTATTCCTGCACTATTGCATTATCAGGAAACAAAATAGGAAAAGGTTAAATTGAGAAAAAAAATGGAAATAACGCTTAACATTCCTTAGCTAATGGAAAAGCTAGACTTTTTGACCTACTGATATTTCTAAATCTTTTAAGTACAAAAATAACAAATACTTTTTATATTCCGTGGAACAAATCTTTCCATTACGTTCATAAATTTTCGTATCCTAAAAGGCAAATTTTCATTATGAATCACCCTAATTCCACATTATTTTAACTAGAACGTCCTATCACCTAATCACTAATTGAATTGTGGGGAAAAACTGTTATTAGTTCAGCGGTGTCTTGATGGTTAATAGCAATAAAAGGAAGAAGAGTTTTAGCCCTATATACAGTCGGTAGGCACTTCTGACGTGTCCCACCCAAGATGTGAGTAAATTGCGGCCTAGATGTATCCAGCAGACATTTAAGCCCTTGACTCGCCTTCATCGAAAGAGAGTTAAAAAGTCATTTTTACAAAAAAAAGTGTTAATGTCCTGTAAGCACTTAGCATTGCTATTAGAAGTCAGAGTTCAATTTCCAAATCAAAAGTTAATCCAATATGTGGCAACTTCCTGAAACAGAGGTGGTTCTGTCACAGTTAGAAACATCAGCTTTGAGACCAATATGAAGTGCCATTTTGTCCAGAAGCAAAATCCACCAAAGTGCTCAATCGTCAAGAGCCTCAAGGAAGATGTGTGTTGAGTAGACAGGACCAAAATACCCCAATTCCTCAATTCTCATCCTTTTTTCTCCTATAAACATCAATAGAAAGCGACATATCTCTCTCTGGATAATGCGGTTTAATAGGATTATCCGATTTTGGGGAGTTAATAAACTTCCTATAGCGATCTCTATTCGAATTGATGTTCAAATAAGGTGTATAATTATTTCGAAGATGTAAATAATGGAAGCCAGTAGTTCAAGTGCAAAGAGAACGAAAGATCAATACAGAAATAAATGTAGGTTATTGCGAAGCCCACCAAGAACCATTATGTAGAACTCAAGATCATGGATTCTATAACAGATTTCTAATTAATTTAGGAGACTATTTAGGCGAAATTCGAATTTCGTACAAAATCTTGTATTAAATTCTCTATTTTAAAAGGCCTTGTTTATAATTTAGTTATTCACATTTGAAAATGAAGAGTTACTCGTCTTTCGGTATAATCTTTCAGAAAAATACTTTCTTCAAATCGATTTGAAAACCGTTGCTTCAACTATGAAAAGAGCAGTATTTAATAAGAATCAATCGACAGGATCAATATGATAATTATTTCTGATTTCTGGTTCAAAAATAGCAAGCGTTAAATTAATATGATCGGATAGTTGAGCCAAATTTTCGTCTCACCTAGTTCGCAATCAGATTCTGTTTGATTTAAATTGACATAAGAATAACAGATACCTTTTGAATACAGACGAACCACAAACTCACTGAAACAGGTCGAGTAATTACTGATAATAACCTAGAGTAAAAATATAAAATATGAGAAATGCTGACTCGAAAAGACGCAGGAAATGGTTAAGCAGATGTTTAGGCCTGGACTTTGGCCTCAACCTCTGTTAAATAAACTCAAGGACAAAATCGTATGATTTGGAAATATTTAACAATGCACACTAACCTCCTTGCACAAGCCATTGAATAAAGGCTTCTGATGCCGACTCATTGAAGATAACTGCATAGGAAAGACGTCCACGGAATGAATTTAACGGACCCCACAGAGGCCTTTCTTCTCCAATTCCAATATTTGTAAAATTTGTAAGTCTTTTCGTTTGCGAACTCCCACTGCCAAGTCCGAGTGAAGACCAAATTGTGGGTTGTTTAACAGGTGGGGCCTTGGCTCCTAGACATCTAGCTGACAATTTCAATGCGAGACTGGAATAACACGTCTCTTCCACCCACTGTGGACATCCACCGTAGTGAAATAGGAGTAAATCCTACTGAGGGGAGGGGGGTTAATGAGTAATATTACTTATAGCATTTATACGTAGGTAAAGTGCTGGGTTCATTAAAATGCTCCAAGTGCAGGCGTGTGAGAAAATAATGAATAGGTGGTTGTATTTAAGCCCATTCTAGACAAACAAAGAACCAGTGGATAAGTTCGGGCTCACTACACACATTAGGCGCTGTTTTTAAATTCAAACTGAATCGTGTTGCATGTTCATTTAATTCTGCCAAGTTAGCTCAGTCACTGTTTACTAATAGGTCTTTGTTAGCATATCTGTTAAAGGAAGATGTCTTTCATGTGGTTATTCAATGTCATCATTAAGACTCTAGAACTTCTGATTTCTTTCTACGTTTGGAAAGATGTTTACTTCTGAAACTCTCTGTGATAGATTAAACAGATTCTTAAATCACCGCTTCTCTGTTTATTAAAATGATTCAGATAGTAATGGTTTTCAAATAAACTTGCTTCTTTAATGAGAGGATAATGGAATTCCTCTTCAAAAACCTTGTCGTTGTTCACGTAAACCGTGAGAGTTGATTTGCCGAAGAGGCCCTTGGTGCTTGAGAAAACCAAAGAGAGAGCCGTCCACTTGTTCCATGGAATTAGAGATGGACCACATACCTGAATGATGTGAAAAGATGCTAATAGCTATCTTAGTTGAGAAAACTTAAATAAATTTTGAGCTCATTTTCTAAAAGTATAGAACGATGTTTTCATGATCAGCAAATGTATTTCTCTAATATGCGTCAATGAGGAAGAACTTCGAAGCATACTATTCATCAGAATACTAAATGCACAAACTCCTCGTATCCTGCTTATCAATCAATATGTTTCCAAGGTCCATTTAGCGATATATACATATATGACCAACTATTTTGCCAATTCTGTAAAGTTACTTTGGGTTCCGGTCCCCATTACTGCATACAACCAAAGATCTAGCAACTGTAAGAACAGCGCTAGCCACTGACTAGCACTAGTTGTGGCAATCACACACTTCGTTACCGCCCAACAGGGCTCTGTCTTTGTAAATTCTCTGTTTTCCTCATCAGATCATAGAGATCAATTTCCTGCCCTATTACTTATTCCCTACATTTCCAAAGTGGGAGGCCCAAGTTAAATCCATACATAAATGCCACTGGATATGAAAAATAATGGAAATAATCCGATTTTAAGGTCATAGTATAATCAACTCGAAGGTTAATAAACCAAGTTAAAATGAAAATACCACTTTTCTTGCTTTAAATAGGCCTAGGTACTTATATTGAGTAATCAAAATAAGTCTGATTACTAGGCCAAATTCGAGAATTTTGACTAGGAGGGGAGGCGGTCGGAGGTGGGGGAGGGAGGGGAGGGCAAATAGAACTGAGAGCTCTAATTGAAATACAATGAGTGCTGTATTTAAATCAGGCTCAAGTTCTCTCTTACTTTTAATGAAGTTAAATTTCATTGGAAATAGTCATGGAAAGAAAATTGTAAATATTTTTAAATAATTTAAATAAGCTACAATATCCATTTGCGAATTACAATTTGTTCTATCACGTGTTCTACCAATCTTCGAATGGCCCAGGAAAAGGAATTAAAGAATGGCCCACTCCGTTTTAGGGTATGAAAACATATAGAGTTGACTTAATAAATAAAGCTATAGCAAAATAAGCATTTTTTCAGAAATATATACGAGAATACGGAGGAGTCCGGCTGAAAAATATAAAAAATAAATAATTAGAAAATCAATAAGTGTGTTGATAATGGACAAACGAAAATAGTAATTTACAAGACTATATTTCCTTCTAATTGTCCTCAACTGAATGACCATGTATCCGATAGTCCGAGGGCTATATGCACAAAGTTTTATCTTTTGATTTGAATAAAATATTCAGTATTAATCAGCTTTCTATCGCGGTGTGACGTAAAAAAACACACGAATAATCCGAACTTTAATTCATAATTCAAATTGTATGTAAACATTTACATGGGTATCCATTAGTGAACATATGGTATTCAGTTTCACAATAACCGTTATTGACAGTCTATTAGTTGGAGTAAATAAATGAAAGTTGCTTCCTCGCAGGATCACCAATGTTGATCTAAACAAATTCTCCTTAGTAATAGACAGTAAGATATAAAACCTGGTGATGGTTACTTGAACAATCGGTTTCAGCGACATATAGTGTGTCAAATTGCAAATTAACACAAACAACTCTTCATACTCTATCGGGCAATCCGGATTTTTCCGACTCATTCTCATATAAAAATTTATTTAATATCTAATATTAGATAATAATTCTAAGGTCGAATTCGTGCTCAACCATGAAAAGAAAACAAAAAGTATAATTGTGAACTGTGCAACTCGCACTTTATATTAAGTTCCGAGTAAAATCGATTATTGGCAACACTGTCGATCAATAAAAAATCCTTCACCTGCATGAGGTAAAAAAATTAAGAGCTAGAAAAATTTAAAATCATTAAAGGCGCCATTTTAATTATTTTCGCATTTTGTTCATCTTCTTGTAAAGCGTAATCTTTTGAGACCATATTGGTATTTTATCTAATTATTCCTTCCCTTGCATCTTTAATTAACTGGATTAAAGAGTAGGCTTTTATACGAGCTAAATAGAATTGACTCAAAGGCCCAATTTGCATGTTTTCAAAAGGGGAGAGCTAGTGGCTATCACTCTGTTCATGAGATCTTGACAGTTATTCTAGACAAACACAAACACCAAATACACTCTAAGACTTGTTAACAAAATCAGTCAATAATAGTTTAATGAACCTGTTCCAACTAGTTCTTTATTAAGTACATCATATATGTAAGGTACATAAACACAAAGTAAAGTCCATCATATGAAAATAATGGTGAGAAAGTATGAAAATGACAAATGATGCGAACAAGAGGTCATTTCCCATTGTCTGGGCCTATCTACAGCTATGTAGCTAGCCAATGGCCAGTTGAGCTCCACTTCGACTTCCTCATTAGTTCACTCTCTGTGAAGCGTGCGCTTCGGTTTATCCAGCAAGATTACCAGCCTACTTCTAATAGGCTTGGACCTTATAACAGACCTGTTAAACTTTCTTGGAGATACGAAACTACTACCTTCTATTCAACATCAACTTACATCAAGTCATACCACTGGAGACTCATCCACTGATTCGTTATAATCTCAAAAACAGTAATACTAGAAAACGTGGTTAAACAAATGAGCAAGGAGCTTACGCGTTTTATTGAGTACACGAATAGAACTGTCTGTCACCCATAGTATTTGGTTTCTAACTGTCAAATCTGGTGTGGTTACACATATCAGCCGTCACCCGCTGCCAAATTGCCAGCCCCAATTGTATCTCTAAGTCCGCAGACTTAAGTGTATCTGAATACGTTTTTTCACTTAAAGTACAAAAGTACTATTTTAGGGAATCGCTTCAAATATTTTAACCATCACTTCATAAATATGCGGCAACCTCTAAGAAGCAATTTGCGACCTAAATAAAAGACTGGTTGCATAATTGGTATCAGCCTGAGAGACCGCAGCAATTACGGTGAATGAAACTTCAATGCAAAAACAATTTTACTCAAAATGGTCTCGTGACACAATCAAAAAAAGTGTGTTAAAATAGTCGCCTTCCAAAGAATACTATTAGTCTACATTTGGAGATTTGTCGCGAAGACTCCATGAGCTAAGTCACTAAAAGTAAATAGAAAATCCTACCAAGCTGTAAACATGGTATAAACAATTGCACTGTGACATAACAATGCATATTATCCCATGTAAACGTAGAAATGATCGATGCATTGGGAATATTGAATACCAATAGGCGACAAATCGATAATCGATTTAAAGGATGAGTAATGATTCATGAGCAGAGCAGAGTAAAATTCAATGTTAGTGAGTAAAAAGTGGAAAATTTAGCATATATGCAGTAAGATACGAGAAGAAAGACATTTTTTCGAAATCTAAAAATATGCAAGCATTATTTATTATTTTCATAACACCATTTTACACCCTTTTATAAATGTGCATTATTAATCCACAAACGCATACAACGCTTCGTGTAAAGAGCCCTGTTGCAGCCTGTGCGCAAGAGAGGGGAATAGGGGCTCTCGCAATTCAGAGGTCACTTGCAATGCAAGTTGGTTCGTGATCTGAGCAGTGAAGAACCAGATGGGTAGGAGTTAAGCGTGTAATGCACACATTCTTGCACTCACATGTGAAATGAAATATTGCCACCGCCATAAACATTGAGATCCTTGAATTCTCAACACCCCCTAACTAGAATTTATCGTAATTGGTATTTCTTTTTAGGCATTTCCGATTAAGACTGCCGCAACCTTGGGAAGGGAGAAATGAAATAAAATACCTAAACAGACAATCATGAATGAAAAACCGATCAGTAAACCCCAAACATCGTAGACTGCGTAATCAAGACCCTCAAGCATCTTCTCGATTGCAGGATGAAAAATTGTGAAAATATGTACGAAACGCTGTTTATAATTTAATAATATTAAGAATAACTTCGAGTTAGAGATCCCACACTCGACACCACTTTGTCAACAAGAACTGAGTGGGCTCAAGAGTACTGATCGGGTACTACTTATCATCACTAATTGGATTGATTAATTCGTGTAATTCTAACCAGTCAATACCACTTATTAACAAATCCTAAGCTCTATATAAATTTGTTTTTAATGAATAAAGAGCAAAATTGTCAGGTTTCTCATTGCTGGTCACATCCATCATAAACTGCCAGTCAGCCTTTTTTCAATATTATTACGGTTCGCTAGAATCCTGGTTGTTGAGATAGTTGAATAAGTGATCGATGGATAACCTTCGATCACTATCTAGCAACAGGGGCCTGCTCTTACGAAGGCATAATAACATGGTAATTTGATTCACGATGGAAATTAAATTACATAACCGTGCATTTTCTTAACTTGTCAAGGAATTTCATTTTCTTTCGGTGTTGTACTTTAGAAGGAAAGGTATTCATATGTGAAAAGCCACAAAAGCTGTGTATTATCAATGAGAGAATAATTTATAAGAGGAATTACAAATAGCAATGAATCCTATTTTTACTCGAAAACGTTATCTCATTCCATAGTCATCTTTTGAGTGAGCTATTCCCATTTTTAGTCTAGAATTTGTTACACAATTTAAGAAGTTGGACTGGGAGCAGAATCAAGCGGAATTTACTTCGATGTATCGGTCAATTCTAGAATGCTATCAAAAAAATATGTACTAACTGTGAACTCACGGGTTACATTATTTTGAGTACATATTCCGTACCTAGAGTACATCCGGTGATAGTCTTTTCCACATAATTTTGAGTAAAATACTTGTCATAGACACTCATTTTAATTTAAATCACATTTAAATGCAAAAGATGCATATTTATAGTTTGAATATACTATGTTTCGTTACTACCTATTAAATCAGTACAATTTCACCCATAAATTTAAGGGAAAAATCAAGAAAGTGGAGTTGTACTTCTGCATCCACCAGTGAGAAAATAGACATCTATTATCTCCAAATTAAAATAAGGGATCCTAGTAACCAGATTTCAATATTCATCAGATTTATGGTCAACTTGACTTTTTGACATCTCAAATTGCCTAGATGCTTTTCATTACTGAAACATGTCATTTGTAGCAGTAAGTTAACAATTAGGTTGACATAAAATCTAATCCATTAAATTCCTCACTCGAATGTAATTAAAAAATTGAAGTCAAAAGAGGCGAGTGCACACGTGCTGTCGATTGAGTAACCGTGGCGTAGAAGTTCATTCCTTTCAGCCAATAAACGATCGATATTCGTGTACCACCGCGTTAATTCATTCAATTACTACGCATCTTTTAGAAAACTCTCTCCACACGGTAACTTCTATGTTCTTGCTACTTTGGGCGTAGCCTCGTTAATATTTGGGAAAATTTATTCTCAGGATACTGCTAGAGGCTAATGATACTTGTCTGCAGTTAATTAGACTTATCAGAGGAATAAAAAGGCTTTGGGTAGTGTCAGCACCATGAAACACAAAAAAAACAATAAATGAAAGGGAAGACAACTATTCTGAATAAAATGAAACTTTCTGCCAAAAATTCAAGCAAAGAAATAAGGATGAAAGAATGTAGACCCAAATTTTCGGATTCTGTGGAAATGCATACTGTGAAATCTACTTCACTTAAATTACTAGACGGATTAACTGATAAATAAAAATAATTTTATAATATATGTACCGTATGCATTTAATTTAATAATTACAAAACGTTTCTCACATTAGCAGATAGATAATGCAAAAATTTAACAATTTAATTAAAGGACATGGATTATTTTATTTAATGGAATTTCAGACTGACTTTTTATTATTTAATTTCACTAAGGTATCCATGATCCTATTTCTCGGGCACACATTTTCAAAATGTTTAATACTATTCATTGGCTAAAATTTCACTCTTAATTAAAACCACAGATTGTTGGAAATTATTTACATTTTATCTTAATACCTAGGTTTAGTTTTAATAAAGCTACCAAGGCCGAACAAAGAAATCTCATACGCACCCGAATAGTCTGGAGTGGCGGCCGTGCTGCTGATCGCAAACGAGACGTGAGTGCAGAGACCTCTCAGCCAACCAGTAACCAATGTTCGCTGCAACGTAGCGCATCGCTAATTCCATTTAATGACTAAGCTTTGTAACAGTGACCATAAACTGGGATAATCGCTATTCGTTCCAAACGCTAGTTCCTCTATACTGTTGAGGTAGCGTATACAAATTTGGGAAGCAATTACATACTAGTGGACGTCGCCAGAGAAGAATTTTAAGGATTAGTAACGAAAAAATTTAAAGATTAAAAGAAGATTATGTAAAATCCCAAAGAGTATCGATGAGCCTACTCCAAAAGATAACCTCAAACTCGCAGACCCATTTTGTAACATAATTTCGATAAAATAAGTCCACGTGAGTTTTTTAACAGCGAATACTCCCTTAAATATCTCAAGTTCTCAAAAGCCAGCTCAATCCCGTCTGATAACCAGAGCTTACTCGAAAGTAGCGAAGTGATTTCTTAATGCTCTCACTCCCATTTGTATAGCACTTGAAATGCAATCTATTGAAAGGCACGTTTTGTAAGACTTAATACGCTCGGAATTTTTTAATCTAAAATCTAATAGAAATTCAATATTTACGTTTTGTCTAGGAGTATTCACTTCCTGTAGGCTGTATCTATACAGCACCTGTGACAGCTTGACATTTATTTGGTACATAAGGCGCTATCATTTCGGCGGTGTTTTAATATACCAACATCATCAACACGAGAACGCCTCGTATTCCTCTTATAGTATAATTTTGAATAATAAAATGTCTCTGGTGACCGCATTCCGCCTTAACCTTCTCGCTCTCTGGTCTGATTTAACTGTTGTCTAAGGTCCAGTGGGCATATGTAGCATAGAAACAAATACAATTCTTCTACAATATAAAAAGGTTAAAAGTTTCAACAAGGATAGCAAGTGAGCAGTTAAAAATAATCGTATAGCCGCTCATCCAGAGTAAACAGATGTAAGATATACCAGCCGAGAGAAATAAGTAATGAAAGATCTTGCATTTCGTGATTTGATGGAATGGAATGTTCTATTCCTATTTTCGACTTCATAAATGTTCCATGTGACTGTTTGGACTTCCTTAAAGGTCACTAGCTTCATTCACGCGTAATCTGCTCTGGAAGAAAACCTTTCCAAAGAGGTCTGTAAAATAACACGAAATTCGATTTTTAGATATGGAAGGTAGTATTTACAAATGAACGATACAATAACTTTGCTTGTGATTCAAAATGCTAATTGATACTCTTTAATACATATACATGGCTTAGGTAAATATGATGCAAAAACAGCTATTAAATTTTCAACTTTTCACACTGATAAAGTATTTAAGAAAATATTATTTCAGAAGAGAGAGTATTAGACATACCTTTTCACCTAAAGTGCAACTAATTACACAATAAAACGTATTTAAAACATATAAATGAACTCAAATGTGTTAAACTAATTTTAATTGATAAACAATTATCTCTCTCTCTCTCTCTACGTCCCTCAGATAATGGCATAAAATCTTTCTAAGTTCACTAATAAGGGAGATGTCATTAATACTTAACTCAGGTAGAGGAAGTGTATTCAGGGCACCTACCAATGAGAAGCTCACCTTCTGACAACACTTTTGTAAATTAGAATCAACTACTATTATAGACCAACAACATCACTTGTTACGCATCATCAATCAAAAGACCACTGCATCCAGCTGTAGAACATATAAAACGGTAAAGTGCAAATTAAGAACCTGAAATAGCCTGGTAACAGGCTACTAATGGCTAAATTTAACTATTAGTATTTTACTCCATGGTAAAAGAGCCCTGATCTTCTTAATTAGAATCCACTTATTCGAGTTCCCTGGTGTTATTTAACGGTAGGCTCCTGCTTTCTCTTTATAATTTACCGAGTTCTTTTCTATGTTCTCGAGATCAAATATCCTATATTCGGGTTTGTTTAAATTTGATTACTGTTTAGTTGCGCGTTACTTGGAGATCATAAGTTCTAAGTAATAAATCCATGCGGATCTCACAGATCAGTAATTTAGTAATTTTAAAGGGTAAAGATTTGATAATCGCAGCGAAATTGAATCTAAATTTATCACCCATTCAGCTACATTCAACATAACATCTAAATATATAATTAAATAGTTAGATTTGAAATAAAAGAATCTTATTTTAAATTAGCAACTCGTTGACCAAATTACATTAATCGAATTCAGACCGTACGAATAGCTATTATCTAATGGCTTTCTGATAAGAAGTCACCAAAAAAGAGAGCAACAAAGTCTATCTATTTCAAGTGCCGATCGGACTGATTTTTTATTAATAAATTTCATGAAAGTATCCAAGATCCTATCTCTCAGGCATGCATTTTCAATAAGTTAAATACTATTCCTTGGCTAAAATTGTACTCTTAATTAAAACCACAGATTATTGGAAATTATCGATATTTTATCTCAATGCTTTGGTTTAAATGGAGTTTGAACAACGGTGTCAAGGCCGAACGAAGACATCTCGGGGTGGTCTTTGTCACGTTAATATACGGGTGTACAGAAAAATCCCCCTCTTCATTGTAATAGACATTAATTATATTTTCCTATAACTACCTTCAATGAAAAATCAATAAAGCGATTTTGAAGCAACTGTGGGTCTGTCTGTCTGTCTGAGTGAAGTGCGGCATAGATGTCCTAGCATAGAGACATCGGTACCTACATAAGTGGGCAGTGATGTTATTAAACCCTCAAATATCAGATGATATTTGTGGTCAGAAAATATTTTAATAAAATTGGATGTTATTTGAAATCTTGCAGTTACACCTAAATGATAACTGTGAGTACTTAACTTAAACCTCGTATAATGTGTTTACTCCTGCTGTTTCAAAGTTAGAGAAGTAAATCACCTTTGTGGCTCCATAAAAGAAAATTTTTGAGATTTTAGCATTTATTTAGTAAGTGTAATTATAATTTTATTAAAATATAAATGTCACTGAGGATTACTTATCGATAATATGGGTTAATACGTCCTGTCAAAAGATGAGTACACAAAAACCAATACAGGTAACAATATTATACAAATCGATTGGTACTCCACAAAAAATTACCTTAAATATCATAAAAATTAAAGCCTAGATGAATCTAAGGACTGCAATATCATAAATGAATTTGTTGGAAGTAACTTCCAATCCGTAAATTAAATCGATTTAATATTCTTTATAGAAGATCGCATATCACAAAAAAGATTAAACTTGAATACGGATTCTTTCTAGCTGAAATTGTCTTTATCTTCTTAAGCAAATCAAGACTCCACTAAAAGCAGAGTAACTTGTATTTCGTATGGTAATTTTGTTTAGCTAAGCCTGCCCCTCCCCCTACCCCCCCCCCCCCCCCCACCCACCTCCCACCATATCTTTGAATTCAGACAACTGATTCCCAATCTTCATAGAGATCCGATTACACAATGCATTTTTGAGAATTTCACTTGAAGTAGAGGCACTCTTAATGAAGTCGCTTTCAACTGTTCCATTTATCCTAGTTTTCTACACGTTATGGATAACCCCAAAAACATGTTAGCAAGTTAAAATCGCACGAAAAGCTGGCCATTGTTGAATGTAGAACAACATGAAATTCTACCACCGGAATTGCGGACTGAACTGTCCAGCAATCGGATTGGGCATGTGTGACAAAAATATAAAAGATATCTACCTTCTTTATCAAAGCACAACCACCTAACTTTCACCAGACTGAACCATCGACATTTATTGAGACTTCAAAACAGATATTTAACTACAGATGGATCATCAAATTATTTGTCGATGTCAGTGATCGTTCCCATTCTATCATGGTGTGGTTATCGGAATGAATAATAGGGCATCTTTTCTTCTTAAAATCGTTCAATGATTTTTTTAAGAAGGACTGATTTGATTATGGCATACCAGGGTCAATTAAAATAATTGCGTTGTAAGTAATTAGGAAAGAAAGATGGAAATCTATTGCACAGCTACTCGATAATTGGCTTCAATTGGGCAAATTTGTTATCATTTATTCATTTATCCATCAATTAGGGAGATTTTAAGGAAGAAGCAAGTTTGGTAGATACCACATGAACGAACGATCCTTTAGATAATCTAGTATTAGTTGTCGTCAAGCATGGAGTTTTTAATTTAAAATATATGAGGGAAGCACACGATACAATACAATGATAAATTACTCCAATATCTGCTCGTAAACCTTAATCCGTAAATAAGCGTAATGAATAATGATCGTTTTAACTCGGATATTTATAATACTTAATTGTATTTAACCGTATTTATATCGATTTCCAATGCTCATTCGGTGGCTACAGCGTTTTTCTATACTGATCTGTGCTACAACTTTCCACAACTTAACTATGGGTAATTGAAGCATTAACTGCAATTTACAGACCCTTCTATAGAAATAATACAGACGAGTTAATCATTAAGTCGATAGATGCAGTTCATTTTATTTTCATCACATCTCTTATTCCGCATACATACAAGCAATGATTCATATGGAAAGCTGAGGAAATCCGTGTATCTCAATGGTAATACTGAAAATTGGACAAAATTAGGCTTGTGTGGGACTAATTATGCCCATCTATTCTCCAAAATTAAGATATCATCCAACTTGATGCTACAAGTTAACGCGAAGAATTCTGACCATGTTATGAGTTCTTGAAACGGGACAAGACTGACTTCCTCAAACAAAACACCTGAATAATCTACCTAACCCACGCTCCGACACATGATTCGTCGATGCAACGAATTGAAAGTAATTTAAACACCTATTTTTTGCACTGCTGATCAGTTGGTCCTAATTTTGATCTTAACAAGGTGCCAAAAGTAAGCATTTTACAGAATGATTAAAAATATTTCCCCTTAAAGATGCCCGGAAATGGTCAAGAACGCACCTAGAACGCATGAAATTGGAAGTTAGATGGTGGTGACGATAATGATGATAGGAAATTACATAATACTAAATTAGAGTTTAAAGCCAAACCAAATGCTATAGGTGCACTTCGCACGTTCTCTTTGAATTTGAAGCAAATAAAAATGGACTTTGTATATTCTCATATAATGTAACTTATTCTTTCATTACCCTATAGGTATGTAGGTAGCAGAGAGACTGCTTCCTATGAATTCATTGGACATACTGCACCCCAACAACTAGAGGTTTTGATTGGTGTTAATGTTATCCTCGTAAATAAGGAAATGCTAACATTTGCATGCGTTTAAAAGTCGTTTATTAAGCCATAAGATCAGCGTAGTAAGCGGGAAAGCTACTTCTATGTGTACGTTTTACTCTGATTGCCAATCTCCCTCAAGTCTTCTAATGATAAATGCACACGTTTAAACTTTAAACTCGCCTATCAAAATACTACTTAAGCAATTTTAGTGAGAATACCGAACCATGGGAAAGAAAAGAGCAGGTTCTATGATAAAGAGAATGAAGCAATAACAAAAAGTCCAAAAATCTGTTTTCGTGAACCTCTGGACGGCTGCTCACTAATGACATGGTGATAAATCTCATACTGAATCACTAATTGGAAAAGGAGGCAGACCAATCACCCGAATCCGCCTCTGAAAGTAGAATAAGTAGCTATGAAGGATCACAAAAACTAATACGAAGATGAAGTTTTCCTGAGGAGCGAGGTTTAAAGAGGGTGTCAAGGTGAAAATATAAACAAGAAAAACCATTAAATATTTAACCTTAACGAAATGAGTACCTTTTACATTATATGTGATTTATTTTTTTTGTTCTCTTCTCATTATTGTTGACGTATTCATTCACACTTGAATTGTTTTTCTGAAATACTGTGGATCGCAATGCACTCGAATCTAACTGTAGCAAACTTTCTTGATAACAATGTGAATTTGTCTTTTCTTTTGTTTGTCTGGGAACTTGGCCTGCTGATCGTAAAAGACGCAGCTAGTGTTTAACTTTAGACATTTATACTGTCCTTCTATTCTCAGACACAGATCCCAATTTTCACAGTAAATTCAAACCTCATCAATCGGAGAGAGTTAAAGTGATCAAAGTGGTTTCTTCCCTCCCCTCGCCAATCACTCATTCTCAACCACACAGAATTCGGACGGGCCGCTGGAGCTACGATGATAAATATTTCTAATTAATCTGACTCATAATAGCTATCATCAAGCCGATTGGTGATAACTAGGGTGGGGGAATGGTTCGTGCTTCTTAAACATTAAAAAAATATTCCTATCCTTTTCCGAGATAACTATGAACTTAAATGCTTTAAATAAAGAATAAATAGGTCAGATTCCTCATCCCGGTCACCTTGAAATATCAATAATCACACCACACCTTCCTTCGCTAATAATGGCCAGTTCTCAAATTGTGCGATAAAAGTTAGCTCAAATTAATGCAAATATAATAGAGCCTCATCCCACTCCACAAATAATATTCTTCATTCATCGGAGTTTTTTAACCAGCTTATATAATACTATTATATTTATGGGCTGTCGTAAGAATGCAATAGATGAGTTGTAAATTTTAACTGCAGTGATAGCCAATCATATTTTCTAAAGAACGCCATAAAGCCGTAAAATACGGAAGACAGAGTTCAATCCATTGAAAGGTATGAAATAAATATTTAAATTGATGAAATGTGCGTTTCCATTTTGATTTTATTGCGAAAATGTAAATGAAGGTAGGACTATCTCCCTGAAGGCAATCATCCAATCAAAATGCTCACTACGTAGTCTTAGAAGTAATACTTTGAAGGAACATAGCGCAGAATAACGAAATTAAATTCTTTGCTTTAACGATCTCAAGAGATCCTACACTTTCTTCAAATAATTGTATTTTGCAAAGAATTACATCGCACTCTCTTACCCTCCTTATCGTCTTTGCAAAATATAGCCCAATACTAAACACATAAACATAAATTTCGAAGAATAGATTTATTCAGCTTCTAGATTCATTGAAATTTCTGGTTTTCCAAATGGATCTTTATGCTAAATTGGAATCTATGGATCAATAAATCGAACATTGAGATATTATAATCACTGAAACGTATACATAAATAAATAAGGTTTGTGTCTTAACGTCACTTGAATCCGTTTATTTCTACGGAACCTCTTGAATTGGCCATGAAGCAGACATTTCATGCTTCCTTATGCATTTAATGTATAGAATCTTTTATAAAAATTATGGCTGAAATTAAATAATCAAAGCTCAATAAAACTTAATATTTCTACGGTAAAAAATGTTTACTATGAAATCTTACCGTCGCAAAATGAAATACTCCAGCTTGAGCCGTTGCAACGATGAATTCACCCTTCGAATTCATAAAGGCCTCAATTCCATTTCCAGCCAATGAAAGCATTCGCAGAAGACAACTTCTTTCGGTTTCAATCTTTGGTATTTTGGAATTTTCCGGCGAGTCAAAATAAACCCACATAAAGAACGTCAGTCCGGTTGAACTTGGATAAAGAAATTCATCTGTACTATTGGGGCTCTGACTCGCGTCGCCTTTTAACACTGGACTGTTTGGAAGAAAAGTGAGCATTCGTTGCCTAGGTATAAGATACCAAAAGGTTACCTGTTGTAATAACGAGTACATTTATTGAATAAAACAATCAAATACGATTAAAACCAAATCGAAGTAATTTGAGAAGTTAGGTATGTTTTTTCCTAAATTAATTAGTAATTTTCGAGATTAAAGTGTTCCATATAGGGCAAAGACAATTATTGACGAAAGGGTACCAAAGGCACTAGAATCAAGATTAAAATCAAATTACTTAATTGGAGGTTTAATTTGAGAAGGAACTAAGATCCAGACTGTGTTTCTTTGATGGAAATTCGCTTACATTGCTTTGGGGTTGTTCGCTTCTACGGAGGGAAAGATCAGGAGACTATCTGTTGGATTTTCGAACTCAAGCCAGGAAAATATACCATTTGGTTGTCCTAGGATTGGTGATTTTGTAGGACGAATTATACTCGCTAGAGTCTAAAATACAAGTGAATTATTTTTGCTAAAAAATATTGAAAAATATCTATTTAAGTCATTCAATCAGCCATTCTATTGTTGAAGTTTAGTGAAGGAATTAGCTTAAAATTGTCTTTGGGATCTATCTAAAGCTTAAACGCAGGAGTATGTGCATAAATCTAATTAATCATTCGTGCATTCATTTGTGGTCAGTATAATGTTAGGTAGATCTGTTTTATTTTATTAGATTATATATATATATATATATAGTGCATTAATGCATTAAGGACCTATGTTAACGCCAGATTCATTTTGACACTGTTCAGGAAGCATTGAGCAGCAACCATGACCATCTTATTTTGATGGTGGGCGCGAATTGTCGTGAAACAAGTCATTCCCTCCTCTAGTCATCTCTCATTCTCGTTGTCGTTGCGGATACGAATTAATAAGTGCTTTATGTTTAAGTGAAGCGCAATGTGCTTGAACATCTTTAAAATATCCAGAAAAATGGGCACCTATTAACGTGTGTAATTAACTGGTCAATAAGCCCTTGATGTCGCGAGTATAAATTTACACAAGGATATATGCAATTCGAACATTGGAACCCTAGATAATTAAGCAATGCCAATGAAATAAAAGGCGAAAGAAACCGAAGCAAAATTTAAAAGTCTTATCACTCTATTGATTCTATTTCATCTATAATGAACGATTGCAGGAATTTTTGTTTCCTTCCCATTAGTAATACATAAACTACATTAGACTCACAGTTTAAAGGTGTTATTAGACGGAAAATTTTAACAAGTATTCTATGTTTATCCATTCACCTATACTACTTTTACTAGGCGCACTTTAAAATCGATCTGCTCATTGAAAATTCCACAACTGATTACCAAAGAACAAATAAACGCATTTTCACGAAAATCAACTAGCTGTGAGTAGGCAATGTTAAACTTATTTTTGGCACAAAACTCGCAAATATAATACTCTGAGTTGCTAATGACAACGCAATTTCATCGTCAATGAAAAAGGAGGCAGTGAAACGCTGTGTTACTATTTGAGTGGAAAGGAAATAATGCTAGTACCTTAGTTCCAAAAGTATAATGCATTCTTCACGGTACGCCTAATTATATTATTTTTCAATTCTGACAAAAAAATGCTTAAAACTGAAAACCAATTAATAAGCGAAAATACCTAATAGATACTCTATTGGAATAGTTTCAGTTCACTCGACCGAAGCGCATAAGCTTCTTCCTTATTGCTCTGTGTTATTGATTATTTGATTTTTATGAACACACACCTGGATATGTAAAATCAATACTGAAGCAAGTATTGGCAACTAGGTGGCCAATCATTTACTACGTACTAAAATCGGAATATACGCGTTCGTTTTCTTGATAAGAAAATCGTGGAGTCGGGTTAAAGGCTTTCTTCTTCCTGGGACCTGAGCAATTGTAGATCTATAAAGTGGTAACTACAGAGCTGTAAAATGTTCAAACTCCTTTTTATTAGCTATATAAGTAAATGAAAGATAATTAAAAATACTTAATAGCATTACTGTAAATAACCGAACAAAGAGCTAGAATAATCTATTTTCTCTCTTGAAATTGTCTATTTAAAGCTTTCCTCTCTAAATTCACCATACAGTAGGGAAAATCGTGAGAAGTCAAAAAAACGTTTATTAATTAAATTACGTCCAAAAGAAAACATTCTCCTCCTTTTAGATTTCAAAATGCATTAATTTTAAATGAAGCAAATATATTGATTTTTCTAAGTTTAAATAGTTTATTTGCTTTCCGAAATTGCAAAAACAATAACAGATCGATTCTTGTGACGATGGTGATTAAGTTCAAACTAAATTCTGCTTTATACAAATTGAATTTGCACCTTCTTTGAAATAGGCACACATTTTCACACTATTAAAATTTAAATCACCTGCCCGCTGTAAATTATCTCATAAAACTGAGAAATCACGTTTTCGCCGTAAAATGTCCATTTGTGACTGGCAATTTTCTAGAATGTGTCCACTGGATCCATTTTTTAAGACTTTCATTTGTGTCGCAAACGGAGTAAACTTTTGCGCTGAAAGCAATATAGATAGCAATCGAAGTTAATGGGCGAAAGTAAATGACCAACCACCTAAATTACTCCACAGGTCAATAGGCTATGAAGGTCCTCAGTGTTTTAAATTTTAATATCAGACTGCGAAGCAGTGAAGCATTCTTTTTAATTAACGAATGAATATTCTGAATCTGAAATTCGAATAAGGCAAGTCTCATTCATGCTCAAACCATTCTCTGCTTCTATTCTAAGCCCTGACCTTAGTTTCTTATTTGACCAATCTGCTCTTTCAATTCTTAGTATTTTTTTCTGCTGATAAAAGAATCTACGCTTTCTCCTTTACAGTAGATAGTGTTGATGGTAAAATAAGGAAGGTAGCAAAATTTAAGTACATAACCAAGTGGACGTATATCATATCTAGTTAAATGGAATTATTCATATTGCTTACCTTCAGAAGTACAGCCGATCGGTTTTTCATGCAGTCCTGTCGAAAAAGAGCAAAAATTGCAGCTACGTCCTCCAAGGGCGCTGAGTACGAACCGATGATCTTTAGAAGCGCCAATAAGTAATCGATCAATTGGCTTATGACCTTCTTCACTTCAAAGGCTTCATGGGATTCATTCTGTTTAAATTTTACACCAAATATAAGAGGAATATAAGTGCTGTTTTTTATCTTTACATCCAAACTGACCAATTAACAAAAAAAAACAAAATTGATGGTTTTTCCCATTTTGAAACAGTCTGGTCTGTCATTAAAGATGATGCAACCGAGTGAGAACAAGTGTATATTTAGGGGATTGTGTTACGTTTGACTGGCATATATACTTATTGTTTAAATTATTTGTCTTGGTTAAGAGGCCTTATCAAGGTAAAATCCATCTCAAATATTTCCTGCGAACTTAATACCATTTATGAGCGAAGTGAGTGCAAAAATTCCGTCTAATTAAAATGCAGTGATTTGAAAAATAAATCCGCACAAATGTATCAGGACATTCAAATTTTCAAGAGTTTTTTGGACCAAAATGATGTTCGAAAAACATATTTTCGAGTGTAATGATGATTGTGAGCCATTACAGACGTACCTGCTTGGATGTTTGCACACCTCAGATTTTAAACTGAAGACCCAAATGGTTAGAGAAACTACGAATAAATTGTAAATAAAAGCTTTTAATGTATGTTTCACTATTTATAAATGAAAAAAATAAGTGTTCATCTTTACCTAATCGTCTGCGTTATCTTCTACTGAAAAAGCCGAGAGTGCAATAAGGGACTAACTTTATTAGCATTGCTTTTGGATCACAAATTATTCCGCTTAAATGATTTTATAATGAATGCTATTTATTTCTAGATCAGTGTGGTTCGAAATAGCATTATCCCTCAATACCACGTTCCTCATTAGTTTAGAAATTTGCGTCAACTGTCAAGTTCAGTAAGTGATTCAAACTCCTCCGACCAATTACTATCAAAACAAACCCATTGGCAAATGTATTAGACGCCTTGCAATTCAGTCGATAAATGTCTGTTACTGTGATTGTGATGTCTGATTAGCTCCTTCTCAGAGTTCAGAGCAATTTTAGTTTACCCCATAACGATGAGCTTGAGCAAGACATTACAATACTTTGGTCACATTTTATAATTGCAAATGGAATCGCTTCTGGATAACAATGCACTATCCGCTGAGTAGTTTCCAATTTTTGAATAGAGGCTATGGAATTTTGATCATATATAATGCAATTATTTAATCCATAACTTCCAATGGTTGTGGCTGCAATGAAATTATCGATTTATAGAACTTCGTAAGAAAATCTTTTCTATCATTTGCACGGAAAACAAATAAATCTCTATGAACCACTATTCCGATATCATCAGTTTCATGCAGCAAAAACTGATCTGCATCGATTGGGTCTCGAAGTCGGGTTTTATAAACCGAGAGACACGTTGACGCCAAAGGTACACGCGGATATCAAACACTTGCTAATAGATTTTGTCTTACTTATAGTTCTCGCTTAGTAAGCTCCATTTAACAATTCGACCCTCTAATAATTATGATAGCTAATTTCAACGGTCGGTTCTTTAATTACGTTAAGAGGGTGATTTCCCAAGAGACCATGACCGTTTGTCGACTCTATTTGCTGTTTAACCAGCTCCAAACACCGAGGATATGGACTGCTGCACAGAAACCTATGTATCAAATTCGATGCTCTAATTAATGGAGCAAATAACGGAGCTCATTAAATGAAAAGTGAAATCGATATTTCAAATACTGTAAAGGATATGACAAAACTCTATCTTTTATTAGAGATGTCCGTTCATTTGCCTTCTCAGGCCCTGCTCGGATCGCTATTGTTCACCTTATGGAATTTAGATGCTTCCGTATTACTAAGATTTTCGCTCTCTTTTAAAAAAATAATCATATGCTGTGAAACTAAGAGCATGCTTCGTACTTCAAATTAGACCATCAGTCAATAACATATTTTATTCGAACTTCAATGGACCTGAGGCCATTTTCGTTGAGGTATTACCGTGATAGTCACCAAGATGAACTGGCGGTAACGCATTTCAATTAAAGAGACGGAACTATATCATATTTAGAAATACGAATCCAAGTTACCATACCTGCTCAACACTAGAGTCATTTACAAGTTCGTCCCATCTTTTGAAAGCTCTCAAGAGATTTGGGGTAATAACATTTCGAGTGAAACCGCTCCCACAAACTTCATTGAGACTCTTTCTCCCGCTGCTATTTTCATTCGACAAGACCTCTTGGGCAACCTCAAGACATAAAAACGCCTCACCGATCGCCTGCGGATTATTCGACAAGGCCAATTCGCAAGCCAAAGATACGAAGATACCAAAAGCGTTCCCGTCCACAATGGTTTGGAGCAAGACGACCCTTTGTGATTTGTCAACTGTGGAGTTTAAGCCATCGAGAAGAGGAACAACAGCCGAAGCATCGGCCTATATTGGAAAAACAATGAATATTGCAAATATGAGGAAATGCTGATCGAATGCGGATGTTTACATATCAACACAATTATTGTATTAAGATCCCATAGATTTGAACAAAAACCCTGTCGTGTGACAGGATTAAGGCCCACAGTGTGGTGGCTGCACTACCAACTACCCAATATCCTCAAACTTCTAGTCCCAAAACTATTCAATAGAGGTGTCTAGCGTCCAACTTACCTTCTTACTCGGTAGTTATATACTCTGCCAAAAATAATCTTAGTTTCCGTTTAGCACCTGAAAGTTAATAATTCCATTGTAGAAGCTAACACATAACAATCTCATCTTATTTTCCCCAGTAATACAAAAAAGTGTAGCTTTATTATATAAAGTAATTGACATGGAATAATGAATGGTTGAGGCGAATGAATACGGCGAGTTAAGTCGTGATGTGAAAAGTCCCATCTCATTTGATTTTTGGACAATACCCGTTAATGGGCGGTTGACGTTTTAAAATTGAATGTCTCGGTTCATCCACCTGGATTTCTAGCGATTATAGACCGCGTTTTTTTAATGGTTTAGAAGGCAAGTAATCTTGAATGATTTTATAGCAGGGATGAGATACGATACTACCAATTTCCCTCAGTGGTGTTCCAACATTTAGTCGAGAGAAGATCAACCAACTCGCCAAGCTAATTCAGGTAAGTGATACGGAGGAACAAAGAGCGATTGTGTGCAAACCGGATTTGATTAATTAGGAATGTAAGGGCGTGGGAAGCAGGGTGCGTATTTGCTCCGCATGAGCTACAGATTTTATATTTTTCCGACATAATTCGAAATTTATGATTAATTATGTAAGCTTATCTTCTGCATTGTTTATACAAGCATAAATGCCGCGCAAAAAAGTACCTCTACTTTAAACGAAAGAACAGAAATAATACGACGTTATCAAATACTTATTCGTGGAGCTCTAATCCGTCAATATGAGCAAGAATTAGAGGGTTATAAGCTAATAAAGACGGAGTATTGACTAGGAGGTATAGACAGAAGTTAGAGCTGCTACCTTAGACTTAAGGTTTAAAGCACACAAAGAATTGACTAGGTTTATTTCCACTGACATCTGAATTAGCAAATCCACCAAGTTCAAGGTCTCTCAAACACATGCATTATTCAGTTCATCACAATCTCGCCGTCTTGTAGTTCATTTCATTTAATTCGCCGTTGAGCATAAAAAATTTTTACGACGTGTTCATTGGGCCTTAAAAATTAAAGCACAATACAGTAGAAGACAAAGCTAAAGTAGCCAGTGATTGTTTATTAGAAGCAATACCAGTGGTCTTTAGATTAGACCCTTCTTGAGATGTAATCAATGCTATCAAGAGAAGTTAAGAATCCAAGACTATTTTATCATATCGAAAGAAAGCTATAAAGACAACCTTCCGATGATTAAGCTTTAAAGATGCCTCAATTCTCAGCATTTTTCCTTCATTCACAATTTGGATGGATGACAAAGGTTCATTTACCTACTAGTCAACTGAATTTAGCTCTCAGCCAGTTCTGAGCACCAGGGACATTTTTATTGCAAAAATGAACAGCCTTCTAACTTTGAAAGATAGTAAAATCGATTAACGGCAAGTCCGACGAATGATCAATTGAACAGAGTTGAAAAGAGGTTAAGAGCAACGTCAAGGTACTACAGAGTCTTGTTTCATGTGATCACCGAAGTAGAGTTGTACAACATTCATCAAGTTTGTTATTCGTGTGTTCTGGAATACAATTTTTACTCTAAGTTCCACGGATTTCAACCGATGTCTGACTACGGTGTCCAATGCTTATTGATCAGTGATGTGATCATGATGGTCCGTCTTGCCACATCAGTTAATACTTGTTCCCAATGGTTGAGAAGGTCAAATGGACTTACATGATATTCAATAGCTTACGGTTTTAAATTTAATGTCATAGTATATTCTAATGTATTTACTGAAAGCAGTAAACAATCATTTGGAGAGATCTAATTTATTTTTCAAAGATTAAGTAGGCGTCAAGCCCCACTTTAAGTTGCTTTAGGTGTTTTAAATGGTTAATAATAATGAAATGGAGGTTGTGGAAAACAATGCTCACATGACTAAACAAGAGAATCTCATGCGCGATGAAAGAGCGGCGTGCTACTTATCCAGTAGCCATCAAGTACGGCCGCGCTGCTAATCACGTGTGGGAGCGCGGCGGTCATGAGTCCAGAGACCTCTCAGCCAATCAACAATCAACAGTCACGGCATGATCAGAGTAGCCAAAATTGTATTTAGTGACTAGGCTGCATGTCAAGTAAACACAGCCAAAATAAAAGTGTTCCACACCGGTTCCCTGTTTCTTTCTAAATTCGGGGGCCTTACCATACTAGGGAATTTTTGCCGTAGAGATCACTGAAGATAAGTCAAGACCTATTAGTGTTGCACTCCGCTTCAAGTTCACCTCATATTTCTCTCTTGGTGTTTAATTATGTTTATGAATTAATAATCAGCAAAATTTTGATTAAATTTTTATTCACCTTGCCCTCCCAGATGGTCAACTTGAACCCAAACTTAGTCCATTGAGAGCAACAATTTTCAATCAGATCCCGAAAGATTTAATTTAAAATTGGGAGCGAATTTGAATACAACTTCAGATATATTCTATTTTTTAACTTCACTTTACTGCCTGAGAATTAAAGTCACAAGCCAATATTTAAATATAACTCTTCGGGGAAGGTAATAGTGAAATAAAAGCTATGCAGCACATTTTAGCGTTTCCACTTTGTTATACCATAAATAATCCATATTTTTTACATATACTGTCATTGAAATAATATTTGTTATGTATAAAGCTGAATCAAGATTATTTGTAATATTTCTAAAAATTCTGGTAGATAGTACTGACGAATTAACTCATTTTGTATATTTAAACTACTATTTGGCGTAAAAATCAATAATTCCTGTAAATCTTTTCATTTCGCATAGGTGAGATATCGCTGTTTTATGGCATGGTTCGCGCATTTTATCTCTTGATAACGATGGAGATTGCAATATAACTGGGATTAACTATTTGCTGGGACGTACTGAACTCTGGGTTGACTTTCCAACGCTTTCAGTCTCCATAATGGTTTTTACTGTTTTCGCAGCTGCGCAGAATCTGTCGTTTCGGTTGATACATTATATTTTTTCAAGCAGTCGTCAAGAGATAAGAAATAGCCTTCTGACGGTAAGGGGTAAGATAGTTATAAACCTGTCGAAATCTGCTTGAATTTTGTTATTGTTTATCCACTTTCACATATTGATTTTCTCAAAGATTTTTCTGCCGTATTACTTATTAGTTTAGGGACACCCACTCAATTGAATATTGAACTCATTAGCTTACCTCCCAACTCTCTCCCAACACAATGTCGCCTTTGTAATCACAAATAATCACGCATTCAATCTTCCAATTTCCAACTTTAATGAAAAGGTGATAGTATTAAAGCTAATTCCCCATAGATTCTCTGTTGGTTCACGAACGAGAATTGGGGTTTAAAAAACTTCATCATGTAAGCATCTTTAGCAGACTGAGGGATGATGTTACCACGATGTACTCCAGTTTCCATCAATTCGATTGAATTTAAAGATCTTTAATAATACTTACATTAGTCGGACAGGTTTCCTCTTCATGCCTATTTAAATACTAGCACAGCTAAGTCATGAAATAGTGATGAGACTTGTAATTATTTTTGAATAGCAAAAAAAAATCCAATCACCCGCACTTCGCAATTAACATTTTCATTCTGAGTGCAATTATTTAGTAACCTTTTACCTAAATGTGAATTAGTATAATTTAAAGAGCTCACTGATTTATTCGAACGTTTACAAAACAATAGGCAACGTTCCGCCGCAATTTTAAGGGCTATTTGTGAAGATTGAGCGATTTGGCCCTACATATAAAAATTATATTCCCCTTTAAATAAAATTTCAAAGTAACGCATTCCCACCTTACTTTTCCTTCTCACACACTTTGAAGGTAATTGCTAAACTTGGTGTGATTTACGATTGCTGTGATAGATATTTGGGATTTCGTTTTCCAATGCCATTCTCTGACCAAGAACTTTAGTTAAGTGAGAGCATTTTCAGGCTATCTGTGTGGCCTCTCTGGATAATCTCTATAGGATAGTACACAAAATTGAAACTTAGATGATATAAGATCTAACTTTTTCATTTTACGTACAAATTAATAAGTACCGGATTACTCATTATAATTAACGTCTCAACTACACATGATGTTGAATGATTCAATTATGGTGAAGCCCTTAGCTACAAGTAAAAGCAGACAAGTCCAAATAAGTAGTGAGAAATGATATCCAATAGAAGAAGGGAAAAGAACTAAGGAGTCATTTGCTACCGACATAATTGGCAATTTGTAGCATCATGACTCCATGGTATCAGAGCGATAGTCCACATCTTCGTACCTTCGCTCTTCTACTGAATATCATGTAAGTCCATTTGACCTTCTCAACCATTGGGAACAAATATTAACTGATGTGGCAAGACGGACCATCATGATCACATTACCAATCAATAAGCATTGGACACCGTGGTCAAACATTTGTTAAAATCCGTGGAACTTAGAGTAAAAATTGTATTCCAGAACACGCGAATAACAAACTTGATGAATGTTGTACAACTCTACTTCGGTGATCACATGAAACAAGACTCTTGACGTTGACCTTGACCTTGACGTTGCTCTTAACCTCTTTACAACTCCGTTCAATTGATCATTCGTCGGACAATTTAAATTGTCTCCCACAATCATAAAATATTCAAAGCAGAAAAAGTAAGGGTCTGTTTACAAGCCGCTTGTAACTGAAGAAGAGACATATCTTAAGATATGACACAGACAAACACTCTATTTAATCCTTTGTTTAGGACGTTGAGTGAATGAATGAAATCAACATTCAAATTAAGTAGACTCTTCTATACATCTATTCAACACCCTCTCCCTCACCCACTCCACCTTAATATGTTCCTTAATAAACTGTTTTCTAAATCCACGGTTTCTAATTATTGCTTTAGCATGGATAATAACGCAAACTTTAGTTTTCTTAGCATATCGTTAAGCGCAAATGTCATAATCACATTCTATCTGAGTTATGTGCCTCATCCAAATTTAAAATAATGTATTTCTAGCAAATAACAACAATGAGAAATGATATTCTTACCCAAGATGAAATAGATCTGAGGATTTTGCGAGTGTCTTCAATTCTCGAATCAGGCTCAAGAATAATTTTCTTCAGAATTGCTGAAATTTGAGTGTAAAGTCCACATTGAATTGCTTTTTGTCTGCAAATGCCTCCAGAGCCCGAGAAACCGACCCGATTTATCGCATCTACACCATCTGATTTTGATGGAAGTTGAATATTCATCTGAACTTCTGTTGTCAAGAGCGTCAGTGTACCCATTAACGGGGAGAGGAATTCTAAACTGTTGTTTTCTTGGAGGCTTCTTTGGAATATGGGTAGAATTTGAGAGAGTTTGGAGGAGATAGCGATTTTGAAATCTACGCATGTTTGAAGCAATGCTGATATACACACTAAAACAACAAGATCATAAAATAAACATAAGTGCACTCACAAATATACACATAACACAAATCAGATCTCAGCACTCAAGAGGCATCTATTATTAATTGCCCAATGTCAAGATACAGATATCACGCTTGGACTAGTGTTGATGAGATAATTTAATATTGGGGAAACTCCTACAATAGACGCAATAGTTAAAACAAATAATAATTTGACATTTCCTTTTGGTTTAGTTGTTCTGGCGGCAATTTAATGATGTACTAGAAACTAAAGCTCTAAAAAATGTCATAATTGGTGACAAATATTGGGTATTGACATCAACAATAGCGTTGCTATGGCAATGGCTGAGTACGGGTTAAAACAAAGTGACACTTACGCATATCAGGTGGTTGGAGTAATTTACGATTTGCGAAGACCGAGATAAAGGTTTTGACAGCTTCAGTTGGTTCAACCTCTCGCTGTAAAACAAAATATTTAGTATGAAGAAATTGAGCAAATTTAATTTTGTTCTTTGTGCATAATCTATTTGAGTGATGACATTTTAATAGGTCATATTTAATAATTCCAAATTAAATAGGACCATGTTTTACACCCATTGTTAATATCCCCAAATGAAGGGTTTCGATATTTGAGTTGTGTGTTAACGTTTATTTGAACTCGAATGTTGACCAGGAGGTGTCGATCTTCGAATTCAAAAGGTGGAAAATACGAGGGAACCATAACCCAATCAGTAGGGTGATTTTAGGGGCTTAGTAAACGGATATCCAATTTTATCGATTTAACTTGAATGAACGATTTCTGCTGTCTAAGGTTCAATGAATGCGTTCTATTGCGAAACACGTGGCTGCTTTCATTACTCACTGAGGCGTTACATCTAAGAGGTATAAATACGTTTAATTGTGCAGTGGTAGTAATTGATGCATTTTTTGCCATTTTAATTCTTAAATATTGAAGTTAAGTTTATTTGAGAGATTCTGCGCTCCTTTTGTTGAAACAAATATGGCGCTGATCAATTTTTTAGACAAACTGAAATATAACTGCGTAAGGGAATTCGCACAAGACTATTTAAATGGTACGTTGTTATTCAAATTTGAATGTTTGCAGAAAGGCAGGTAATGCTCTCGCCACGTCGCTGTTTCATTAACTTAACGGACAAAAACGACTTAAAATGCCCGACTTGCGAATACTTTAAGTACTCTGTGGGACTTTTAAACCGTTCTATGGATCAGAATTCCAACCCTCTTCCTGACACTAGATATAAACCCAGCCAATTTTCAGAGACACGTTTCAAGGGATGTACTTTCAAAACTGAATTGGAAATGCATCTACTTGTCAGATAATATAACGTATACCGGCTTTATGAGTAAAGGGGGCGCTTATTTTTATATCAAACTTTTTCCAGATCGCTTTTATATATAGTTATTGGAATGGAACTGTAGAGATAAGTTTCATCAGGAAAGACAAAAACCGGTTGACAAAATTCGAACTTGGTGGATGTGACTTCATTTATGAATCTTGGAGGACCAGACTATGACGACTGAACTTTTCAACATCCACTTTTAGAATTAGGGACAACTCAACTCCCCCAATTCAGGAAAAGTGAACATAATCATTGATTCTATATTAATAGACATTCTGGATCGAAACAGCGAAACCAATCTAAAACATGTCTCATCATTTTAAATTTTTCACCGATTGATAATCAATAAAAATTCCAATTTGATTTGATTTACAAGGTTCACAACTTCTTTTGTAAACTTTAACCCTTTAACGCCCGAATTATATTTTTTGAAAAATGCTCCCAACCGCACTCACGCGTGTCCCATAGAGACTGATACCGACGATGTAATGAGTTTTTGTGGTGTCAGGCGAAGGCTATAGACGTATTGAGCATGCTTCAAACGGCAATAGAGCCTTCCGTTACGAGTCTAGTATCAATGGGGTTTATTTTGAAAGAGGATCGTACGGTCCAAAGGGTGTTAAAGGGTTAAGCATGAATGTATGGGGATTAACACTTAAATAACATACGAGGTTCTCATCCATTAGAAAAATTCGTTGAAGGAGGAAAGTAACCGTTTCGATAATCAACTTGAATCGCTCAGGATCTTCATCATCAGCTGCTATTGCTGCAGTCATTAAAGACGCCAGGACTTCCTGATTCAGTGCAGTCCACGCAGTTACCTAAACTTACATATAAAATAAAAAGATATTTTATCAAATTTATTGTAATTATTTAGTGTAATTATCCAAGCCTCCTCACGAGCGATCACAAGCAGACAACGAAATAGCATATTTTTTTAACTCGATAACTTGCTTAATGACAAATTGTATAGATGATGGACATTTGGGAATAAAATGCCAAAATATTTACTTAAAATGCAAAAAATACCTCATGAGTATTTCGATAATGAAAGTTGTTATTTACGAAAAAGTGTATTGTGTAATAGTTTTGAATGACAATACAATCAGATTATTTTCGTGATAATTTAAAACTATTATTGGTGGAAATGCGAAAGAACTTCGGTTTCTAACCAAACAACTGACTCCTTCCATGGAAATTATTTCACTTGTTTGTTTTCAAGTAGCTATTCTAGTCAATTTTACATAATTTTAATAATCATATTTTTCCATTTATTAAATGAAAAATTGTTAGTGAACGTACAGTTGTGATGGCAACCTCCGAACATAACAAGTGGAGCACTCGTTTTAAATGATCCAGGGGAAGTCTTGTCGAATTCGTTGCAATGAAATCTAAAGTATATTGGGAAATAATTAGACTTGAATTAAAATGTAATATATCATTTAAATCAAAAGTTATTTAAAAGTTAACCTCTAAGCCAGGTTGACGAATAGCCATTGCCTTTCTCTGGCTGAACGGATTCAGGTGGAAGTCTGAAGGAATGCAATCTAAAAATTAATTTTGCAAAAATATCAAATGCATGATGTGGAGAAAAACCTCTAAGTAGCCTTGGATTTCTTACTTCGTTAACCAAGTGCTCCATGTGAGGTCAGGATCAAAGAGCCATTCGATAAATTTAGACCCAAGATCAAAAACTTCACTCCATTCGCGAGAATGCTCGGAGCCACTTAGTGCTTGTTGAATGGAATGGGATAGTAATTTATCAGTAATCTGAAGATGCTCGTGGACAAGCAACTTAGAGCGATTTTCACGTCGTCTAATAAAGTTAAATATTGGAATAAAAGATAATTTGGAATGCGTTTGAGAATGGGTAATGCATTTAATTACACTTACCTAGTTATTAAACATAGAAAAGTAAATATGGATTTATAACCAGGATTCCAATCCGACTTCTCGCATAAGTTGGAAAGAACAGAAAACACCTTCTGCAGACAGTCATGAGAAAGAACATCAAAGGGTACACCGTCGTTGGTGGTTCTTCAATTTAATGCAAGTTTTATGTTTAAATAACACAATGGTCAATTCAACTTAAAGTAGTTTTTATTTGATAGCTCACGTGAGGTCAAGGAAATTTGAAGGAACTGAATACTCATTTTGAAGGGTCTGTGTGTATTGATCAAGTGACTGAAAGCAATTCTAAAATCAAAGATAAAAATTAAAAATTGAAGTAAAAAGTGGCTATTTCATTTGTGTTTTGAAATATTTGATTTTAAATATTGAAAATAAAACATTAAATCAAACAAAACATAGCACACTCTTAACACTAAGATAATTTGTTGAAACCCTATCCTATAACAGTAAAAAACGACCAAATTTAAAATGAATCCTAAAGTCAGTTATTAAACAAATTGAAATTTATTATTTATTTTTCACTTACATATAATTAATGTTAACAAAAACTGAGAGAATGTTCCATTTTTTCCTTAACTTACTTCGTTTTTAAATCCATCCCATGATAATACGTCGGTTAAACTAGCCATTTGTACAATCTATAGCATTTTCATATAATTCGTAACGTGGGTTAGTTATGTTACATAATGAAACAAACTTGCTATGACCTAAAATGACCTTCAAACCATATGTAGTTCGTAATTTTAGGTTTATTTTTAGAAAGAAAAGCTGGTAAAGTATTTATATTTCATTTAATCTCCAAATGGTTTCTATATAAAGAATTTTAGAGTACTATACTGTATCAGTACCGATAAAAAACAGTAAAGCTTAAATTTGCTGAAACTTTAATAATATGAACCTTATCAAGTCAAGAAACCTGTCGGAATTTCATATTAGAAAATCAAATCCTATAAAACGAGTTATTCTTTACTCATAATTTTATTGCGAATATTATTCTATTAAGCTGTGCTTTTACAATCTTTTCTCACTTGTATTAACGACCTCTGAGTTGTTTGCCTTCCCAGTTTTTATTTGATTTAACCCTTAGGATTTTGGAATGGATATGTTGTGTTGTCCTAATTCTCAAACTAATTGCTTTTCACCTAACAAACATTTTCCTTTGGAACTGGTCATACTTTTGTGATTTCAATGTGTCGATATGGTCTGACTTTCCACGTTACATTGAGAACATCACTATCCACTTATTTCCCAATTACCTGTTTGCTTGTCGACTTTATTCTTATATAAACACTCATGTCCACTACATTCCACAATTAAACAAAGTCTTCATCTTCATCAACCAACTTGTTACACTTATACTCAATATTGCTTTTCAAATAGCAATCCCAGCTTCTTTTCTTACTGCCGTTGGAAAGAATAGTGGAAGATAGCCCGAAAATTACCTTACTGAAAATCTAAATATTCCATATTTTTTGTAGTGTTCAAACGATTTTAAACAACTACAAGCATTGTAATTCCGAAGAAATACTACAATCCATTAACGTCAAAAACCAATCCATTATAATTAAAAAAGGTTTAATCGCATAAATAAATAGACAGAGCAACTGGAAATGGGGATAAAAATTTTTTGTTGAAGAAAGCTGTTACAAATACTACACAAACAAACACTACTACATCTTGGTAACTCACATAGAAACCCCACTAGCTGCTAGCGAATACAACCAGCCCCCAGGATAGGCCTCAATCAAAAATCTGCATCAATATTAGCTACACTACGTCCTAAGTGCCGTGAGCACAAAAAAATTATCTGTTGGGATGATTATGTTGCAACCGTGAGCAAAAGTAGATAAGATACCACCATGCGTAGTCATTAAATGCTATCGACACTTCACTGTCCGTATATTCTTCGCTAATTGGTTGAGTTACCTCTGCAGGCACTTCCGTACTTGCGTATGTAGTACATTTTCATTTTCTAGAACATTCTAGTACACACGGTATTGCTTTGGTCAGATCTGGTGGCGTTTTTCACTAAGCAGAATCATTCTCCTAATAATCAGAGCGAAAAAAAACTGAGTATAAAAGACAATTCTCTGCGGAGAGATTTGAGACCACCAAAGAACTCACTGTCACTATGAGCTGGAAACAATCATATCTCAGGAATTATAGATGGCCAAAATAAAAATTTAGCAAATCCATGCTCCAAGATAACTCCAACGAACAAATATGTTAACCTTAAACACAATGTTTCACAAAGTTGTTTTCTGGAGACAAAACTCAGAATATTGAAAATGGGAAAACTACGAATACCATATTACTGGAGATGAAAACGATACCATTGGCATAATTTTTTAAGCATAAGCCTGACCAGTTATTGCTTTCGCTCGCATTTTACTCAAAATCAATATTGACGATTTTTCAACTGACCTCCGGGCTCCAACTTGGAAGTTTGTAAATTGGGGAAGCTTTCTTTTAAATCTTAAAGATAATGAAATCGTTTAAAGATTTATGAAATTCATATTAAGTGTCTTAGGCGAGGTGTTTGTGTTAGAAATTATTTTATTATTATCAAGCAAGATGACATATGTGCATCGCAATTCAACGCATGGATTTATATGTCGAAAACAACCAGTTATTAGTAGCGACACTAGGGTAATCTGCGAAGTACATAATCGAACTAACCAAAGATTTGCCAATCGCGTCAAGAAGTAAATGAGGTCACGAGTGCAGAGACCTCTCGACCACTCAGTGATCAATATCCATTCTAAGACCATCTTAACGAAGCGTATTGAATGATTAGGCTTCATGCCGATAACCTGCACTGGGCATACACACCCCCCATACAATCAAAATAAAAGTATTACACACCAGGGTAGCTAATTCCAGGAGCCAATCAAAACTAGGAGAACTTGCTTTAGAGGTTACTGAGCAAAAGTCAAGACTTAATCGCGTAGCAATCAGCTACAAATCTGAGTTTACTACAGTATAACGAGGTATTTTATTCTAAAATAGCACAATTTTAAGTTAGCTGTATCTCGATCAATCTGTTCAAAGTACCAAACAATTCATTACATTACCTTAGATATATTCTTAACCGCCTTCATCCAGTTGCTCCATTTATGAAATTCATGTCGATGTGTTAGGCATAAATCATGTAAATGTTACTTTCCTAGGAAATATCGAGGAAGAATAAACAAATTAGAGATAGTTATTAACTGTTTCCTATTCTTTTTTACTTCCACTGGTCAGGAAGAAACCAATTTTCATGAAATGTGAAATTATTTCAACCCATGACTCAACGTCTAAGGAGATTAATTCTATATGCAGATATATTGGCGTTTTGCATACGTATTTATATCATTCGCACAAAGTACGCTAATCTTGAATACATTCTCGATTTTCTTCTTATGATAGTGTCATTGTCAGATCAAAATAACCCGTTAGTAAGTATAATGGACTTATTGTTGAGTCAAAATGACATGTAAGTTAGGAATTTCAGTAGTTTCAATATTAATATTCACTTAAAAAGATGATATAACGCTTAGAAAACCAAAGGTGTTTTTTAATACGGATGAGGAAAACTCATATATCACACATATTTGTAGTAAATACTTAACTTTTAAGAAAGACTTCATATCCCATTATTCCAATACAAAATTTAAAAAGAACATGTATTCGTGAAAAAGCACTCAAGAAATGATGACATAAGGAAAAAAGCATATTCATGCAGTGAATTTCAAAATTTTTAAAAAATTTATGAAAAATTTAAACATTCAGATTAACAAACACTTAAAGATAGTTTATGTAAAGTAGTATAAAGTAATGAAAAGCGGAGTTTTCTAAATTCAAAAATTTACCTTTTATGAAATTATATTAAATAATGAATTAATTCGACAAACTTTAAATGTAATTCTAAGTTTATTTTTAATAAATAAATTTTGTTCTGTTAATGAAAGATATTATTAAAAAATTATAATTATTCTGACGCGGTAATAGTTTTGTTTGTTATGGTTGAACAAATGGCTCCTATTTGAAACTCATTGCTTCCTTCATATTTCATACTCTACAGTCAGGGTAGGTCGTTGTTTTCCTCATGTTTATTAATTTCTTTTCTTGATAGTAACTTCATCGCATTGTAAATATTTTTCTTTATATAACTCCTTGGGCATATTGTAACTCTAATTAAAATAGTGTAAGACAAAGATGGAAGATCAAGATCAAACCCAATCCGCATCCCGATTGTGCCGTCAAGGTTGTGGTTATTTCGGCCATGCCATATTTGATGGATTCTGCTCACAGTGCCATAAGCGCCTGCAGGATGCCAAAAATCCCAGCGAACCACGAGTGTCTTCTTGTTCGTTTTTACCTTTTATTATATCATGTTATTTCTTTCATTTGAACGTATGACTTTTTACAGCTCAAGAAATTGTCTCTAAATCCCAAGCCTTTACTGGTCGATCATCTCCTGAACTTTCTCCGGACAAATCTTCAATTGATTGTCCTAATGCTGAAATTCTCGCATCTACTGCCGCTGAAGATACATCGACCGCAGGTAATTTGGGGTTCACTTTTATTCTGACAATGTCTTAAAATGTTAAACTGGTTTTCTACTTTAGATTCAAGTGAACCTAAACAAACTAAACATCCCCGCTGTCTAATGTGCAATAAACGTGTTGGGTTGACAGGTATCTGATCTGTTTAAAATTTTATATCTTTAACTTCTGTTTCTTATTTGGATTTTCAAATTACTAGGATTTACTTGTCGATGCGGTGGTTTATTTTGTACAGTTCATCGGTATTCCGATGCCCATCAATGCCAGTTTGATTATCGAGAATCAGGCCAAGCTGATATCCGCAAGGCTAACCCTCAAGTGATCTCTTCAAAAATCAATAAAATTTAGACACGGCTTTTAATCCCCTTTTCTGATGTTTACTGTCGCGGACATGCTCTGTCTTTATATTGTCTTACACCTTGTGACCACCCCTCCCTAAAACTGTTCACATTTGACTGTAGGTATGTATTCATATATTAAATTTAGTCTCTTGGTTGTAAACATTGATTGATTTGGAGGTATTTCGATTGCTTCGGCTCTAGCTTTTGGTACAGTTGTTCTCTTTCTAGAGGAATGACTTGCAGTTTCTCCCTATCACGATTTCATATCTCCCCATTGTACACAAAACTCCTTTAGCCTCTGCCTAATGTTTTCAAGCTAGTAATCGTCACCTATCAACAGCTGTTCTTTCCCATCTTACTTTCAGCCTGTTGTTTATGTCTTCTTTAATCTCCACCGTATACATCGCGCATACCTCTTTCATCATCCATTTACTCTGATGGCATTCTCGTTTGATGTGCTGTCATTGTTCGAAACCATTATTAACTATTTTATTCATTTTGAAGATGGAATGGAGGCTTTTGTCATTTACTAAGTCTGTCTTGATAGTAATGTCGCCAAGATAATTTGCATGCACTGTGGACGTGGAGGGTGATGACGTCATTGCCGGCACGCGTGCATACTATTCCCTTCCCTAAAGTACCTGTTTTGCGGACTCATTTTCGCGAAATAATCGCTCTGACTGTTCGGTTAGTAAGATTGTTCATGTTTACCATGACTTTAGTCACATGTAAGTATTGCTTTCATGAATGAATTAGCAATCACAAACTTATAATTAATACATTTGTGGTGGGTATTTAGAGTAGTGGTTAGGCTTAGGTGGAGTGTAGGATGATTCCTATAATTTAAGTTATTTGGGTTCGTTCTGATTGTAGGGGCATTATTAAACTGTGTCTATTACTTCGCTTCTAATAACATGCTGTGGTGGTGTTAATTATTTCTGTTCAGCTGAGTTTTGGTTGCAGTTGTCTCGTTTCAATGCAGCCAAACATGCGAGTTACGACTAATTCTGCTTGCAATTTGTTGTTTAAATTCTAGGGTTGCATGAAATTTTTCGAGCTGAAGTATTTTGGAGGAGAGTGAATTTAGATAAAACCCACCTTTATAATTACAAAATGGGAAGGTGACAGAGTTGGTTGCAGAAGGAACAGTCCGTCTGCTTGCTTGAAAATTAAAGTTGAAGGCGTTAGTTTGGTTGACAAAGTAAATAAATTCCCAGTCCGAGAGGTGGATTATATGAAATGACACGAGCGGTAGGATAGTTGTTTTAGTGTCCTCGTTTTTTAAGCCCACGCTTAGCCATGGTACATAATTATTCAAATGAGGGGGTGGAGAGTCGCGTTGAGCCAGAATGACCTCATCACCAGGTCATATCTATCTTAATAAGAGGTTTAAATGAACATAAATCTCTAATGCATCTCTTGTAGAACCGTAACTACTACTGGCAATCACTAATACCTTCAATGATAATAAATAATAATATTTCCATGGTTTTCTTTGGAAGGTGTTTTATCGCAAAGCCTACCTGATGAGCTGCTAAAATTCCACCACCCTCTATGTCAGGCAGGCTTAATTAGTGCAATTGCCAATATGTTTACTGCGTCTGCGCTGATGCGAATCGAACCCGTGGTCTTACTGCAGACGTGTAAGATGATCAATACACATCTATTTATGTGAATGACCAAGCACGCTGACTTATCCATTTTAACAGTAGGAAGGGTAGAATTTGAACGATTGGTGAATACTTTTCAAACGTCATCGACTCTTGAGAATTAATTCAGTTTAAAGAGAGTCAGTAGGGAAAATGAGGGATTGTGAATTCTTTAATAAATGTTGCTAAATTATGAGTTTTCATAAAAAAATTTCGCTATCTTTTTGAGTAAATAATCTTAGTATTTGTACTTTGGTTTGAACAGGAATACAACTCCGAATTACTTTGAATTACTTCTCCTCTCTCTTTACGTTCAGTCTTTCCTCACTCTGATCGATTTTCATTTGAAAACGAAATATAGATGACTAAAGTAATTGCTTGCTTATGTCAATGTCATTTATGTGCTTTTTGGAGTTGACCGTTATAGAACAGTTCTTCCAACTGCAGAGCGTAGGCGTCCATTAAGATTTTCCACCCGCAAGATTTCAGACGTCATATGAAGTGATGCGACTGAGGATGGTTTATTATTGTCCTTGAATCGTGAACTAAGTACTAGAAAGGCACTAGCAAATATGGAAGCGATATATTTATCAATGTAGGGACATGAGTAAAACATGGGCGCAGAAATAGTAAGGCAAGTATTCCCCAATGCTTTGCACATAGTCAGTCCTATCCTTACCTTCAAGGAGGCGCACTATGACCGATACGCCAATGGCTCACAAAAATTGCCGAAAGACCTATAACTTGTTGACGAATTAGATGTTCAACTGTAGTTAATCGAGTAGACTAACCAAGTAGGTCGTGATCTTTGTGATTTTATTTGATGATATCTGTTTTATAGGTCATCAATCTACGGGGTCAGTATTATGGAGTTTGCTCGATTACTTAACCCAAGACTATTTTTATAGCGGGAATCTCATGCACTCTCAGAGTGAGAATTGCCGTTTTAGAGGCAATTTTAATTTTACGAGAGAGGCAAAACGATCAATATTTATTATTCAAAGTTCAATCTATTTCATGGGTCAATAGATGTTTAGCCGAAAAGTCCTCAACTAAAGTTCCCAACTTTATTACGATTTTTTGTGAAAATTTAATAGTTTCTTTATCAAAATTGTTGAGCTTACTGATGGCAGATATCATATTTTAGCCTGAACGAGTTTTGAGTACCTCTTACCCAAAGCAAAGCCACTGCGGAGATCTGACCAAGTTTCCTTCTTCCTTCCTAAAGTAAATAGGAAATAATAGCATTTCCACAATGAGATGAATAAAGTTACTGATTTATTTAGCAATTGGAAAGCGAACAGGAGTAGAAGGAAGGAACAATTAGGAAAATGAATTTGGAAGAAAGAGGGAAACGTAAGTACTGGGGGAAGACTATCAAAGTTGTGAGGAACAGACGACTTGGAACTCTATAAGACAGTGGGTCGATTTTTGTGTTCTTTATTCACGGACAGTTAGGTTAAAGGCGAAGTATGAGATCACAGAGGTACTCAAAAGTTGATTTTTCGTTTTCTGATCCAAAATTTCCTATACCTCTCGTTATGTGGATTAATACTGACCCATGTTGAGTTGAGGCCCACTCAAGCTCACTTCATGCATACTGGTGGAATATGGTTCCACGTTATCTAGCAAGCAGCCTGGGCCAGTTTTTGTTTCTAATTTCCACTGATAACAGATAGTCGACAGAGCTCATAGGCACAAAGTTTATCTTGTGTCTTGGCATGATCAATTCCCAATTTCTTTGAATCACCCGCCTCTCTTATCAATACGTGGATGCACTCCGCTCATGAATGCTTAAAAGTAAAAAAAAAAAAAATATTTTTGATTTGGTAATATTTTAATCTCCAAACATTAGCAATACGTGGACGATTTGTAAGCAACTATCAAGTCACTGATGAGTTGGAGTAATTGCTATTCTGTCCAATCTCTGTTCCTGGGTCCGAGTGTACTAGTAATACATAGTGAGCACAGAAACTGGTATTCAAAATTCAGAAATGTTCATTTTTACAAAAATCTCACAGTATGTATACAGATAAAATGTGGTTCCATGTCACGACCAAACACCGCTAGATCAACAACAAAGCCTGATGCGAGGACACATCTGAATTGCATTTCCTGATGTAGACGCATGGCTAGAAGAGATTTTGAAATGGTTAATCTGGCCTTCCACAAACGTCTCCTGTTTGGACACATCACACGATTATAGGCCAGCATAATACTCCATGGTGTGATCTAGTCAGGATGTTGTCCCTGAAGTCAGAAAGCTTAGTATACAATTCAGAAGATAAAGTGCTATCATAAAGATATGACTTCACTTGATATTTCCAGGACACTACGAATATTGTAGGTCAGCGAACGAACTTTGAACTCTGATCGTTAAATTCTCGGTTTAACACGGTCACAGTTTTGTATGCTTGGAGTATTAAGCGCTTGGATAAATTTTATCTGGTTTAAGATGAATCATGGTAGCGGCAGTTGCGAACACATGAACTTGTGAACGAACTTTATTTCTTCTTAATGAGTCTCGATGCACGAAATTCAAGTAGCAAATGCCGTAACCCTCATGAGGATATTCGCAGTCACAAGTTCTCACGTTTATTGAAATTTGCTTAACTCATTTGATGATTACCTTGTAAGAACTTACGCCTCTCTTCTCTTTGAAGGGGTCATAAGCCTGATCATACCCTATCGATTATCTGATCAATGGTTTTATGCAGAACTATTCTCATGAAGCATACGTATTGATAAGAGGATTGATCATTCAGCTTACTGCAAGCATACTTATGAAGCGTTTTTTATGCATGCTATCTAGAAAGACGCCTGTGTCGGTGTTTGTTCCACGTCGATATTATTAGGTGGAATGGCCTATACTCATTAATTTGTCAAAAATAAAGATGTCAATATGCTCTAATCAGCCTGGTGTGGTAAACAATCTCGAAACACGACAGTAATGCTTGAAAATCATGAGATGGTAGTAAGGTATATAAAAGACTGTTACGTCAACAACCAAGCCCGATAAGAGGATAACGTTTAATGTGAGAGGATGCTCTTGATATAGCATGCGGTATTAGTGTCCTTGAGTTGTACCGTGTCGAACTCGTGCCTAGTCACACCACGGTAACTTGACTTAACATACTACTGTTTTGTCAAAACGTTTTTCCTCAGGTCTAAGTATGTAGTTTCCAAAGCGTTGAAGGCATTCCCCTTCTTAAAACTCAAATTTTTTATGGGTGTAATTGGCCTCATTTAATCCTTTTATTGATATGTGTTTATATCAGTGGGCAATGGTTTCCGCAAAACGCAGATGTGCACATCCAGGAACTCAATGGCCAATCGAACTAACCGACAACAAAGTTTCAATGAAATTCGAATCCTCTATCCAAACCGAACATCGGAACATATTTACATTACTTTGTCCGGCGATTTGTACTTCTGTTTCTGTGTTCAAACAGACGGCTTTGTAACAAATGATATACTGCCACCAATCAATCTTTCGATTAATCGGCCATATTTAAACTGTGTGACATTAATGACATATAAATCTAAGCCTTGAAAATCATCAGCTATTGCAATTTCATTACTGTGTTAAAAAGACTATATTTCTTATTACTTTAATTTTTAATTTAGCAATGAATTTCAGAAATGTTCTACTAGTGTGAGGGACTTGACTTGTTCTGTCAAAACTGAAGCTATGCCATGAGACTGTGTCTCGAATATTCAGTAGTTAAATTGGTAAATTTGGCGGTCAAAAATTTGGTATTCGTCACGATCACGTTGACAAATTTTGAAATTTCAAATAAAACTTGATGCAAATATTTGCCTACCACCAGACGCACGTGAGCAGGCATGAGGTTGGTTTCAGGGCCACGATAATTAACTTTTGCAATCCAAGACTTTAGCAACCTTGCGATTTACTTTATAAAGTGATATTCTACTCTGCATTTGAACTCTCTCTCTCCCTCTCTCAACTTATTAAAGTATGGTGGTTGTAGCTATTGTGGAAGTTCGCCAATAGGCAGAAGAATGATAGTAAGCAGAAAACGCAGTAGTGCGAATACTGTGCGCAGCCACCTTTTTTGTTTCAACAAAGTAGCACGGGAAGTTCAGATAGGCTGAGCACTAGAGGTGGGGAGTCAAGTGTAATATTAAGACGATATAAGTGTGATGGGAGCTTTTTTTGTGAATACAGTGTCGTTGGTTTAGTCAAGTTCACATAACTCAATTTACTGATCGGTCAATAAACAAAAAAATTGAACGTGTGTGATATTACTGATAAAATTAGGTGAAAATCACCAAAAGTGAACTAAGATTTCGGTTTTTGAACTTTTGAAATACCTAGTGATGATTAAAACGAATAACCGCGTCTCTAAATTCTAACTGATCCGACCGCTGACTATCGATGTCAATAATCGTGAATACGCCATGGTTAGCTATTCCTTAAAGTGGCTTCTCCTATTTCGAAGATCATGAGTTTCCCCATACTCTTTAACACGTCGTGACGGAAATGTCTACGTAAGCTATCCCTGTGATTCGTGCTGGTATCTGAATGACGCATGCTAGGTGTACTTGCGTTAAACTATCATTCACGCAGACGTGATTCCTTTGTATCGCTTAGCTGCCTAATTGTTATTCAAAAGTACATTCCCTCAATGCACAAATAACCCTGTACGCACACACACACATACGCTATGCGCAATGTCCATTACCTAGGTCTCTAGAGGCATACTCCCATCCTGTTGTGTGGAGGCCTGTAGGTAGAGCCTGAGGAAAAGCATCAGGAAGATCAGATACCAATCCTCTCGAAAATGCATGAATTATGAAAAGCTAAACCGTAATAAAGCTCAATACCTGGTTTTCATATATTCACTTAGAAAAGATAGCAGTTAAATGGCTTAAGTAGCTCAACTGAAAGGTCTTCTGTTCCGATCAGCGCTATTAACGCAATCGAACTGGTTTATCGAAAATATCTTGTTAGGGACTTGCGAAGAATTTAAAGATTTTCGTACTCGCTTCCATTTCGTAGTTCAAACTTTGTTCGTCGATTGTTTAGTGATCAACGTGCACATCTCTTTTCCAGATTGAAAGTCACGTTAATAGTGCTCATCAGCACGCATCAGCATTGATTATAGTCAGTCATAAGAGATGACAGAATACGATTTATATATCAAAGAGACTGAAGGGTGTCTATGGAAATCAACGTTGAACAACGTTTCCTTTTAGTTTAGTTTGGAAGTGAACCTATGGCAGTCTTGAAGTGAATACTCTTGTCAAAAGTTAGTGAAAAAATGAGCATGAAGGTGCCGCTATTTATGCAAGAGTGTTTATGACATGTTGTAAAGCGGTAAAAAAGTTCATTTTGAACATCGATTCTCGGGATTAAATGGAATATGTGAAGTATTATTTGTTAAATCAGAAGTTTGAGGTCGTTATGGTTATTTTTCACTTTAATTCAAAGCTTCGTGTTTGCTTAACTGCAGACTTCAAAATAAGTTGATCGAAGGAGTCTGGAAATGGCATTCGATTGGACCGCTTTTTCGAAATCTATTCAGCAGAACTTCATTAAACAATTGATTACTTTCAATTTGGTTAAGAGCATACACTCTAAGTTCACTCATTGCTTTTACAAGTTTGGTAATTTGTATGGCCTTTTAACAATCTCCTGCGTTTGCATTGTATTTCAAATTCTTTAGTAATTTTGTTTAAAAGTCATAAAACATAGTTGAAACAAGTTAAAAGTCCAACAGAATCATAATACAACTTCAGCGTGAGGTTATTTTGGAGGTCCCCGTATTCTCAACTTAAAGGGAATGAGATAAACCCTTCAGTCATTGATTGAATAACATTTAAAAAAGGCTGATTTCGTCTGCTATAGCAGTCCACGTTGTAAAAAAGTGCAAAAGTGTATGATTTTTGTCATAAAACGATCCAAAAGTTTTTCAGTACCAAAGACAAAGAGGGCTGAAATGATTTGTCTCGGAATATTATCCCTGACATTGACATTGGGTTTTATTACGACCCACTCCAAAAATTCGCTTTGAAAAAACGGTAATACATATACTTCAAGCTGAGGGTGGAAGAAATGCTCCCACAAGAGGGACCAAATCTCACCACCCTTTCCACAAACCATTATCCTTCTGCTGAAGCCATGCATCCATTTCCCCGAGTAGAATTTTCTGTTCCAGCTTTATTAAAAAATAGACAGTTGAGTTGATACTCATCCCCTCGTAAAAGGACTCCAGTTATTTCTTAGTTCAAACTGATAAAGAAGCAGCAGCTGTAGAACGTGAACTATCACACGCATTTTCAAAATAGCTCCTTCATAAAAGTCCACTTCTCTGAGACTTGCCTCCTCTCTGTGTCTATGCTCCAATAGCATCACATCATCTAGTTTACGCGCGCGAATACGACACTAATCACTGATTCCCCAAAGTGTGCGGCGTTCTGCGGCCATAACAGAGCGACGAGTAAAATAGGGCGGGAGTGAGCACACGAGTATTCCTAGTCGTAGCTACCGCTCTGCGTATCTCATATTTTATTAGCTAGCTCTACATGGGTGGATAGCTATGTGAACGGGAAGGAATGAGTCTATTTACCACGAAAGAGCGCAGAAATATACTCCATTGGCGTATAACTAATAACGTGGGAAAAATATCACTTCTATCTTTTCAAATATTTAATTCTCCCATTTCAAAAATGTTTATGGAGTCAAGAATCAGTAGTCTCAGAATTTCAATCGAGGCAAAGATCGATATTGATTATTTTTAGACCATGAACAGGTGCTTAATTTGCATGATTTTGGGTGGAACAATTGTTTTAAGATTCAGAAAATTGGCATTTTTATTTTAATCTTTGGATCGCGCCATGTACGATTCAGTGTAATTGCCGGTGAATATTAAGAAAGGCTTGTATTTTTAAATTGTTTTCTTTTATAAATTCATTCTTATTTATTTAGTTTACTTAAAATGTGCTGAAATTCTTATTGTTCCATTCGTTTTTCGTATCGAAAATCGATACCAATTCCCATCTAGTATAGGACTGGAAAGAAATTGGTGCGTTTCCGGGTCTGTAATTTCTACTTTCCTGCTATTGTAATGGCTGAAAATTCATAGAAAGCAAAGTATTCTTCATCCAAAGACTAACAAATGAAACACTTTCCTTACATGACTTGGCTCTAACGGAACAGAAGTAGACGATATCGAGATTGACAAATTTTAAAGGCACAAACAGTTATAAAATAATATGAGCTCTTAAAGGCCAAACGATCAAAATTTGGAGTCCCTGGGATCCTCAAAGGATGACAGCTTTGTATGATACAGAAAATTGAGGTGAATTACTATCCACAGCTCTCCACGTCTTATGGCACATATCTAAGCGGGGCGATTGAAACGTCCACTGAAAAACTTCTTTGCATTTCTGCTGGCTTCAAGTTTTCAATAATAACGTGAACCGATTACAGCGTTGCGTGACGTTTCGCCGCAACATGGTGAAATGTCTCAAATGATTGATCGATGAAAGAAGCAGTTTTCTAGACGTTGTGTTCTTCAACAAGGATGTAAAGGGTGGAAGTAGATTTCGCTTTTCACAAACTCTCCTTGACAAAAAACATAAATACATTCTCTTAAGCATTATTTTACCATCTTAATATTATCATTTTCTCTTTTGTACTCGACCTTGAACAACCAATTTCTCCGCTTCCTTAGACATCCCCATAATGTCTCATGGTTTTCGCGAGGTCGTGGTAACCGAAATTAGTCTCTCTTCTTATTTTGCTCTGTTTCTGCGTACTTAGAACAATTGTGTTTTCAAAATATTTCCAGAATAAAAACGATATTGACAGCCAAAGTATCAAGCAATAAGATTATATTGTTTACCATCGACTTTAGAGGGGCAAAGTAAAGATTTTTTTATTCCCATATTATTCATTTTACTCCAGTTTTGGCTGTCCGTCAAATCTGAAATCTACTTCAAATCGCGGAGCACATTGATACCTCATTAGCGTGTGGTAAATTAAGGATTTTTCAATTTTTTCCTCCTTTAAGCTACTCGAATTTTTGTTAATATAAATTTTATTTGAGCGCAGTCTATTACCAATAAGTTGGTGGGAATTTCAAATCTGAGGTTTATTGACTCTGCAACACCTACTTTTGGATCTTTCCACTGGAATTAATAAACTCGTTTAACATTCAAGGTTGTAAGTGGATTGGACTAAAACTTGTGCAAATTTTACAAGTAGGGAATAAATTATGGTAATTAACGGCAAATCGAACTGATGCAAATTTTGAAAGTTGATCTCGAAATGAATAGCCTAAATTTTGACATTCAACTTCTTTGAGAAGGTTTAGCGGATGCGAAATATGGATGGGAAATTAGACTTTGATGGATTAGAAAGTGTCATGATGTGCCAGGTCAATGGTGAGTTTTTGTCCACCACTTATCTTCAGTACCGTCCAGTTTTGGATATTCTTTTTTTCCTTTATTAAGAAACTACGAATGTTTCATAAGACCTTTTAATTGTGGAATTAATCGGCTACACTGTTAGACAATAATTGGTACACCGGCGAGATTTCATGTCAAGACACGCGGTTGAAAACCCAACGATCAACAATCTAGCGCGCAAGAGATGAAGCCTGTGAAATTTTTTTAGGTGCACGGAAAATATTTCCATAGCCCCTCTGTATTGAAGTATTAGGAACCGAGATTACCAAAGTGTAGGAGTTATTGATGCTCAGATGAGTGAATGCTCACAAGGTCACCAAACTGTGGGCCCTCTTGTCTTATGAGCTGAGACCGTAGCTAGCAGCTAGCAACAGCTCCTGAAAGTAGAACACAAAGAGTTCTGTATGCCATCGTGTATTAAACAAACCATGGTGAAGCTCCTAGGGAGTAGAATAGGGACGAGGGAAAGAGCGAGAGAGAGAGAAGAGACGGAAGCGTGAGAGCAGGAAAATGACAAGAGTGTTTCTGCGATTGTGTGTGTCAGTGGGAATACAAAAAGGAATTTATATGAGTCACTGGGCAAGAACGCACGCAAGGATATGAACGTAGGTGCACTTTTGTCGGAGACGGATAATTATCAAGAAAGACTATCAATAAGATCGTCTAGTCACGATACATAGGGGTTTGAGTCAGAAACAGGAAGGCGATAAAATACTAGTGTAATTTTCATAACCATATTTGGAATTAACTGTCAGAACATAATTAAATCAATATGTCATCTTGGTAAAATTTAATGTTCTACAATTCGCAGTCAATTAGTGTGATACATAGTTGTAAGATAATGCAGATTATCGAATTCGCGCCATCTGATTATTTATATCGAAACGTTAATATTGCATCATTATCTTATAGTACTAAGCTTCAAAATCATTTCCCCATACTTCTTATTCGTAAATTTGTTCTTTAAACACGGATTAAAAGAAGCGTACTTTATGCCGACTTCTAGGGAAAATATATAGACATTTGGGAGGAAAAACTATTTAAGGTGGAATGTTAACAGATAATGAAATTATATATTAAGTTACTAGGTGCCGCAAGCTCTCTTCATTTTCACATGCATGAACGTGTTATAGTTATTGGACACAAAGACAAAGTAGGATTGAATCTTGCCTTCTCACTACGACAAAGAGGATAATATATGATTTATCGGATTAGATTAGGCGGAGAAATTAGGTCAGTATTTTGAAATCAACTTGTTCATATTTTGGCTCATGCTAATCTTGCTCTGATTTATACATGTTTACTTCATATTACAGTATTGTGGGCTATTTTTGAAACGCCTACTTCGATATTAAAATAGTATGTAATATTAATAAGCAAATAACATTAATGGAAAATAACAGGGGTTTATACTCACATATACACTATATAGCTTAATAATAATAAATATTCCCCAATTAAAATAAAAATTAGATTAAATCAAAAAAGCAAAAGGTATAATGTCATTAAATGAGCCTTAAACTGCAATAAAACTGGGAAAACAAAGCTGATTATTACATTTTCATAGTATTAATTTTGGAGTTAATGAAGAAACCCCGAAGTCACTCTAATCTTATGCGTCTCATCCAATCAACTCCATTTACAATTGGTATTCGTTTTGACAGTCAACCGCGACGTTACCGGCGCACAAAAACTGAATACAGGTAACTTCATTTATACTTTACACAGGCTCTAAGTTCACCCCACCTAATGCAAATCCTGATATGAAAATCTGCTCCAAGTTAAAAGTGCTGGCGATTTTTTGTCAACACGAGGTTTACCTAATCATTGATTGCAGGATGCATACACTTGCTCTATGAAAAGCGTTGTTGGTCATTCAAGAAGGCGTAAAGTGACTAATGTCAAAGACATCACCAATCAGAAGTACATTACGGAAAACAATTGACAAAGATATTAACGAGGACCTTTTAGGAGTCATCACCACATGACCGTGAAATTCATTTATCTTGGAATCTAAAATTTGGGGGAATGATTGATAAACTGCAAGACAGCCACATCACCTTCACGGATTCAAGATTAATCAAAATAAATTTAGTGAATGATTAATAGGGTAAATGAAAGGATAATCTGAAGTGACTTTCACAAACAGAGAAATTCAATACTGTGTCTTCTAAACCCAGGATATGGCATTGAAAGTGAAAATAAAATGACTTAGTATAAGCATATTTCGCCGGCATTGTGACAAAATCCATGTGAACATGGTTTTATATGGTTATATAAATGATAATTTTTATACTTTCGTACACGAGCAAACTCGGATTCGCCTTTTGAATCACACTTTCTTTCGAACGTTTCGGTATTTAATTTATAATAATACAAAAGAATATCTAGAGGAGGTCGGAATGGTGCATTCAGATACAGTGATCTGTAAATCGGCATGCTTCTGCATAATTCCAGAAGCTTCTAGTTGTTTTACTTTAAGTATAGGTTTGAGCAAATTCTATCTGTGATAGTTTACTGTCATTGGTTTATTTTTGGGCTTAAAGAAGGCACTAGTCGTAAATAAAATTTACTGGCTTTGTTTGTTTAGGCACATGTTTTGGAATAGGAAGTTTAAAAGTACGCATGTGAATGCGTTTTGGTCCATGGTCAGCGATTCTGAAATTGCAATGTCGAAAATAAACGATTGAAAATAGATCTTTGTTAAGTTTTAAAGTAGTATCTAAAGCAGGTTTTGTTTCAGGCATTGTTTCTGGTCTTCTGATGGCAAGATTATCTATGCTCATGCACTTTTTGAGGGGGCGGGCTATTGTCAAATGTGTAACCTGGTTATCAGCGTCACAAGGCTGTAGTGCACAAATATCGATTTCATATCTGAGCTTTTCATTCCCATTGTAAGCACATCACCACACCGACTAATTGCTATTGATCTTGAACTGCGCGCTTGATGAAAATCGATAAAAGAACAAACTTAGCAAGTATAAGACAAAGTTAGGAAGTTTGATTACGAAATAATAGATAATTGATTGGGCTAATTCATTCTTATGGATTTAAAAAACTTAAAAGATAAACTTTTGGACCTTAGAGCCGCAGTACGTGAAAAAAATGAGGAAATATAAGGGTGCCATATCCTTGTTTTTCGCTGGAAGTTTAAATGTATTGGTGCAATCTCTAATCCGTACTAATTTCTGGCGTAAGGCAGAGGATCGTTAAGCTACATTCCCTTCCCTGATTTACGACTTCATAAACACCAAAATAAAAGGAGATATAGTCGGTGAGAGTATACCAAATTAAGGGAGAATTACTAAATGGCAAAATCCAGTAGTAACGGTAGCTTGCAAAGAAATTCAATGAAACAGCTGACTTATAAACATTAATTTTAAAATAGGAGAGGTAGGTGCGACTTAGCAGAAAATTAAAAATGTTTACAAGGCTAAAATATTTATAAAACATCTTGTGACTGGCACAGTCAAGTGAGTAGTGAAGTAAATTCCATTGCAAATAATTTTGGTCTAACTGAAATAAATGTAAATCTACAAGACTGAAAGGATTAGAAAATTCATTATTTAGAAACTTTCTGAAATCTAAAAGTTCTTCATTGTCAATAATAGAAATCAGCCCTTCAAAAAATCCTAAATTCTATCACCTGAAGTGTGATTCATTTGAGAAATGTCGTTATACTACGAACTTATGAAGTCACTGATCTCTGCTATAGTTTAATACATATCCCACATACCTAATTCTGATTGGAGATTTTTACAGCGAATCAGTTTGTCGCACCTTGCTTAGACATATATGTATAATTCGATTACCACCTGAAACAAAATTCTTAAAAATTGCTTATATCTTACTTAAAATGTGTTAGTTCTGAAGTCATTTATTCCTTTACGTCCCATTATAATAAATTAGATTAAGAAAATAAGTTTTAACACAATCCTTTATCTGATACATTATATGCTTGTTTTGTGCTTTTTAATATTATTTAATGCATATTTAACTATTAACCGAAATCATAAAAGGCTCTTTAATAGATTACAAATAGGATTAAAAGTTAATTAAAGAAAAAACATTAATTTTGTGAGGACTGAAAATTAAGTTTGGAGAAACCTCCGATTAACCACTCGTGTTGGAGGTACCTTAATATGGCGAATCATCCTTAACCAAGGCTATTTGAGCCTAGAAAATGACGAATTTAGAAGCGTTATATATGGGTAATAAAGTTGTTAATCAGCTGAAGGTCATGTTAGGATTCTGAGCTCACTGACTAAGTCCCAGTTACCTTCTTAGTGGAAAGTAATTTATTAACGTTACTACTCAACTAGATTCCTCTTTTTCTCTACGGAAATTTGGCATCCAAATTAATTTATTTGGATAATAATAATAATAATAATAAGGGGCATTTGGGTTATTATTCCTAAATAGATTTATTTCAATTATCCTATCTCATTTTTCAGTAAAAAGTTTTGCTTTATGAAACATTTTTAGTTTCAAATCGGTATATATAGAGCACATTTGCATAGCTCAAATTTGAAATTGTGCCCCTTCCCAATAACTCAATTGGGACAGGTGACTTTAAGTGTTTACTTTTTTTTTGTTAGTTAACCCTCTTTAGGGTGAAGGTCTCTTGAAGTGTACACTTTATGTTGCTTATCAAAAATCCTCTCTCTAATATGGGCTACTGTCGTAAAAGTACATCTGTAGCCATGACCGATTAACACAGCTGTTTCATGCGTATATTTCATGTTCTGTGGGAATCACCTTATAATTAGTCATATGGAACATTAAAAGTCATCCAAACACACAAAGGGCTATTTTGTCAAATCAAATGGATTACTTTTCCACTAATTAAGTACACTGTCCTATACCATGACGATCGAATTCAGTGAATTAAGACACGTTGACAAAAATCGATAACCACGATGGCATGAGCTGCCAAAAGTGCATTGTGGAGAATTCCCATTTAGCTATACCATTCTTCATCAATGAAATCACAGTACCTTGGCAACTGACCGCGTTTAGACACGGAACATAGCACATATAATCCGAATGTGAGGAGGAAATGTCCTGTGCCAGACTTTGAAATTCTAGCAGGTCTTAGCAAGTAACCAAAATTTTTCTAGAATGACCAAGAGAGGAAACTAATTAAACTATTTAAATTTCAATTATTACAAAGACAATTATGGCTGTGCAGTAGTTAAAATGTTAAAAACTTAAAACTGATTGCTTTTGAGCTTTCTTTTGTTAGCAATATTTCCCAATAATAGTCATTTTTCTATATGCTAACTTGAAGTAAACGAAATTTAAAATGTTGCTCAGTCGATTTAAAGCTACCTTGGGTAGGCAATGAATCAGTTTTTCATACCTTTTTTCCTTCTCTGTCTACCTGAAAAGTTGACGTCAGCTGAGGTGGCCAGTACTAAAGGTGTCCATTAACTGGTTTAGTGTGGTTATAGTGAAGGTGAGGATTTGCACTAAAACTACATCTACTTGAATAAAATTTCCATTAAAATGTCCTTCCGTCGATGTTCCAAAAGGCTACATCTTGCAAGTAAGTATTTACAAGTAGGTGCCAAGGCTACATAAAGTGATAGTAAAACCATCTCTTTACCGTCATTTCATAATTGAATTAATGTCTCAATGACTCCTCTTACCATAAAAATAAATGCAGTGCTATTTAGAGAGAATTATGACAAACTAGTCAGTGTACATGCAGTTTCGAATAGAATTATTTGAGAATGAAGAAAAGAAGAAAACTACTTTAATTTGAGTGCTTAAAATTGGAAGGACGCAGAGAAGATGAGTGTGCCAACGCTGACGCGCAAAATTTTGATGCATTCCGAATTTTTAGCCGTCTGTGAAGTAATGTAAGAAAATCGCCTATCAAGCCAAAGTTCACAGGTTAAATACCAATTATTACGCATCCAGTAAATGGCGAAACTATCCAAGGTGGTTAGCATTCATCGCAAGAGAGAGAGAGAGAGAGGTAGAAGGAATCCCGTTTCTGATCTGTTAGACTTCAATATAATTGTCGTAAGTTGAAATTCAATATCCAACACTGAACTTGGGACTTGGATGTACTTATTAACAAATAATAATTATTGCCAACTAAAAAATTGTTGGTTTTATTGGCTTAAAACTAACGATATCAATCAGACTAATTAACTTATAGTGGTCGAAAGTCTTTACAGTTGTTATGGATTTAAGAATAATAATTTTACACTGGTTCATTATTTCGATTATATTTTTATCCTATTTTAGTCTATTTCAATCCTTAGACCGTAGAGTATGTGGCAGTTTAATGTCACCTTGAGTATGACTTTGAAACTGACCTCATTCTAGCCTCACACCAATTGTCACACAGATTGAGACAAATTAACTTAACTGTTTATTTTGTGAAATGACAAGTTGAAAGCGAATATGAATACACTGTTACCAACCTGTTAATGGAGTTTTAAGATGACCGAATATTTCTACAGCTTTGTTGAAATATTCTAACGCCAGCAAGGGCAAGTCGACCTACATCTCTATTATTCATAAGATAACTGTACCATTTGTTTACATTCATTTCATAGTCGAATTCGTTCAACAGCCTGAATGATTGGCATTTCAATTAACAAGGTTTATTTTTTTTCTGCTATGAACTAACGAGTAATTAACTATAATGTCAATGAACTACACTACAGATAAGCCACTATCTAATGAAGCGAAGTCTTCATGCTCAATTTTATGCCACGCTGAGCTTCTAATATTACAAAAGGAACGATTAGGCAAAATTAATATCATCACTTTGTTTAGGTTTCACGACAATGATCTCGATCGGTTGTTATTTTTCCACTTAATGACGTCTCGGTCAGCTTCTTAATCCTCTCCATTCTCCTTAATAACCGTCCAGATGTCAAAAATTTTGCACACCCTTTAATCAGTAGTTATTTAACCGGGTAACCAGGACTTGAAGGGTCTCAGGTCTTGACAGGTCGACTCAGACATTTCAGTTGCAGGTGAGCAGAGGGGGTATTTGCTGACGCATAACCGACGGTCTTTTTGGGGTCACTTTATTTGTGGTAGACTTAATACTGTGTTCAAACTGTTAGAGCCTTACAATTGGTAAGAATAATGGGATTTCTATTAATTAGGTGAATTTACTGCTCATTTAAACATGACAACAGGATACAAAGGTGCAAAGCCCTCTCTTGGAATAATAGGATAGGTGAATTGATTACTTTCAGGTAAGCTCGAGTTTAATGGTCTTTAGCTTTGTGAAAAGATGACGTTTGATTCACGTACATAGTCGTATTTATAGTACATAAATTAGCACACGTTATAATATGATCTACAAACGTACCAGTGAACTATTACAGACATACCTAATTCTTCAGTCTCCTTATTATCCACATTCCACTTAAGTGTATTAGCATCATTGCTTCCATCGGGTTGGTTTCTATTTCATGACAGTGGTCGCGGCCGAATTGTGCTATTTAGCAGCAAGGCGGAGAGCTACTTAATTTCTCTACGTCCATTTAACCCTTTAATGTCCTTAAGACCTTACGGTACTCTTTCAAAATAAGCTTCATTGGTACTAGACTCGTAACAGAAGGCGTTATTGCAGTTTAAAACTTGTTCAGTTCACTGTGAGGCACGCGTGAGTGCGGTTGGGTGCATTTTTCAAAAAATAATTCGGACACTCTTAGGATTAACGAATTTGGTTAATAGTTATAGTATTTAGCCATGAAATTGAATGTTTCGAGTGGCAAAAATAGGAAATTTGGAAGATATACATTAGAATAGGTTTAACTAACGTATCACAAGCTATAGACGAACGGATATTTAATAATCTTTGCCATCACTGAAATGCCTCAACAGCATCTTTGCTTACTCACAAGATCATCATATGTTTTCCCTTTATGATTATCGATTATTGGATAACTGGATTCATGTATTGCTGCATGATGCAGGCCAATCCCTGGGTTTTAACGTGCAAACTCTATATATTACATGACTGCACTGTACCAACAATGGCCTCGTGAAATGCAAGCTAATAAAAATTCTCAAAATTTCCTTAGTTGACACCTGATTCATTGTCACAATATAAAGTGCAGTTAACCTTCAACTTTTAAACTATCTTTATCTTAAACTTTATCTGAAGGATATCACCTGGGCAAAGATATATTGTATTCAATAAACCATCTTCTGAAATACGAGTAAGTGGCATTTGAAGATTTCGGTCTTGAACAATGGTATTGTGTTCATTATTAATTAGCCAGAAGATGGAGTGAGCCTTTCCTTTTTTGACATCCTTTGCTTTAGTCCTTAGTACTGGTCAATCAATCAAATGACCTAGAACCTTTGTTAATTTTCTCCAAAGTAACATTTCACTACCATTTCGTTTAAAGTTTATTCAGTCTGCATTCACTTAGGCAATGGTGTAGGCTACATTCAAACAGTTAATCTTTTGAATATCCCAGAATCGCGTTGAACATGAATCAGGGGAGAGAATGAATTTTTAACAGTTCACCCTTATCGGTGAAATTTCCACGATATAAGAAACCTACCTTGCACAGTTTACACATCCAAAATATTATCTTTCCATTGTGCGCTTCTTACAGACATATTCAATTCACGTAGAGAAAAGATTATAAAAGCGGTATTTTCACTCAAAATGAGTGCAGCACACGATCGAGAACATTTTCTGTAAATCTAAATCCTGCATGGGATTTTCCCACTTAAAAGCTTCTCAAAGATGGTTTATTTAACTCAAAATTGTAATAATAATTGGTGGCTTTTCTTCGCAATAACCCCAAATATGATGGTTGTTCAAGAGGGAAATTTACATTTCGTTGCTAAAAGGACCACTTTTGATTAATATTTTTATAGAAATCCTTGACATTCAGTGATTTCCACTTCATCATTAGCAAGTGGATTTGGAAGACGAAGTTAATGTCTCCATCTTTCAACCTCATGCCTAGCTGGTCGAAAAAGAAGTTTTACTTCCATCCTGACTCACGAGCTTGCATTACTCATAATCCAAAAGATGGGGGTTTAGCGGATTTGTCAAAACACTAATCTATCTAATGGAATTGTGGACTAGGTCAGCTTTTCTTAATATTAATCTCTTAGTGCACTTTTAACGCATGTGAAGGTCATTAAAAAAATAAACAAGATTGTTAAATATGCATTGCTTTAATCCGCTTCTACTAGATTAAAAACAAGCTTCACAGGACTTATATTCACTCCCTGTTTATTCAATTCTCCTGAAGGTTCATGCAGAACCTGTGGTTCTAAGCTTTTTATGACAGTTCTTGTAGGAGTTTGCATCAATTTATGCAGGCAATTCTTGAGTTTTTCAGCACCATCTTTGTATTAGAATAGAAGTTTCCGGATTTCTAAGCGAGTCGATTTATTTTTGTGTTCAAACATCTGGAGATGCATTTATAGAACGTTCTTTTATTCTGGAATACCAGAATTTAAGCTGGGATGAGGTAAACAATTTTTATTAATATTGGAATTTAAGCGATTTCGAAAAAAATTTATGACTTTTTTGCCGTTTTTCCTCCTAACATCATCAAAATAGAACCAATAATTGATTTTCTCCTATTATCTAATCTTTGCTTTGTTTCTCGGCCAACTCCCAAGTTCACCGCCTATCATTTTGCTGACTCATAATGTATACATTGCACCACCGTTTCCATATGCTTCCTATTTTTTATGGAAGCGAAATTCTTGAGGATTTGACAGGCAAAAACGTGTTAGGTTGTGCTATTCTGTAGTGGCATCTCATAGGGAGTAGCACTCTTCCAGTAACACACATTCATTGAGTTTCGGGTAGGGTGCAATTGTACACTTGAACAGATTTAACAAAAAACATCTATAATTATTAACTTAGACAAGAATTTTCTAGAAAACACACACATTTGGAGACTAATCAGTAGTCTTTACAAAGAAAATCTGTTTTATTGTAAATGCGTGAATCAATAGATCAGACAATGTCTTACTTAACTTCACTTCATATCTTGATTGACAAAACGCAGTCTTTTTCTTAGTTAAGATTTCTCACTCCCCAAAACAACCTTAATGAAGAGACATTTACCCGCCTTTCGTCAGAAGATGTGAACTTAAAACACGGTCTGTCTCTAACTATGAAATTCGTTCATTCTAGACCCAAATGTTGGACACCAGTCTACACCCCTCTTCTAAGCGCTATTTTTCAGGATCTATGATTTGACCTGAAAGTTAGCTTGATTCAGACAGTAAACACAGATGCGTTTACCTGTCGATTAGCTTCAACTACAGCTGCATTCAGTCGTTCAGACATAAAGCCAAGCTACCTTGAGATCAAGATTAATTTCTCCTAGATTCAGATCATATCAAATAAGCGTTAAAGTGTGTAATATAAAAACACAATTTTATTTATCTCAAGGTAAGTCACATGCCATTTTGGTTTTCATGAAGTAAACTTTTGCACTAAAAAAGGGCTATTTACAAAACTGTCTCCCTTTGCATACCAAGAGTTGAAGCAAATCCCCTTGTAAACTAGAAATAGAAAATGGTGAATTTATAATTCACTGCTTAAAACTAAATAAAAATTTCTATAAAATTGGATTTTGATAGTGCAAGATCGCGATTGGCTACGGTCGTGATGCAAGTTTCAAACAAAAGAATTTGTGTGCCAGATAAATGACGGTTGTACTTGCTTCAAAAATGAGGAATTTGATGACAAAGGATTTGAGGTTGATTAGTATTCACTCCTTTTTAACTAATGCAAAAACAACAGTTATCTTAGGGGTTGTTTCTTGAACTGGTATTTTACTATGCCTGTCAAGACAAATGTACGCATTGTAATTGGTGTTATTCGATTCGCTATTCTTTCATCGAGGATTTCACGTGTGCTGATACGTTTCACATATAATACAGTTGTCAGGATTCTTTAAAACTAAAAGTATATAGAGTTGCTGTCTTTGGAATGTTCAAGATTAAGTTGGAAGACACAGTCTGAGAAACGACTGGGATTTATCTGTATCGATTTTTTGCCTCGTGTACGTTATCTGTTATTATAACTCGCTTATCGATTTTCTAGCCAGTTTAGAACCTTCTTCGCATAATTATGGACATGACTCATTATCCCCCCTCCCACCTCCTCCTCCACTAAGAATTCAATTGATTTCTTCCGTAGTCAAAAGCCTCCCACAAATGAAAGAGTATGAAGATGCAAAATTACTGCTTTCTCTTTGGCTCTCTTTAGTAAAATATTCTGTCACCTACTTGGGGTAAGTACAGAGTGTCGCAAAGGAATTTGAAAACCGTCAATCCAAACTCAAGGCCACAGGCTTCAGGATGCATTCCCGAAAGGTTTATGCAACAATTAATGAATACACAAAATCGAATTAAATTTCCAATAAATCTTTGTGTTTTCCATTTTCCCTATTATTGCAAAATCCATTAACAATGAAATAACTTTGTCAGGTAATAGAACAATAATACTGCGAACAAGATTCAAACTCAAATTTTGAGAATTTGATTGTTCGCATTCGAAAAACCTTCCACCTCAAAATGCCAGGTTTCGTATTACACGCACAACGCTATGAACTTACATTCACACTTGAGTAATCCCTCAAAAGTCTACAACGATCTCCACACTTGCAGAATTTTATCACCGTTCAAAGGTTATAGTTAAAAACGCATCACTTTAAAAAGATGTGAAATGCCACTTTTATAAAATATGAAAGTGGGATTCGGAATGACTAATGTGTGCAGAACATGTCCTCCCATCGTAACTACAGTGAAATGGTGCAATCCGATTTGACTTTCACTGGTCTGAGCAAACCTTTTTTGCTATCCACTGACTTTTATTGACCTCAGTTTTACCCTTCTCGTGCTCTGTAAAAATCAATAAATAAACATTAACTTGAACTATACTGCTCAAGCAAGGATTTTTTTACTCCTTAAGACTTTGATCCACTATCAGAATCGTTGAGCCATTAGTTGGCCTCAGATTCACTTTACATCTGAACTCAAAAAAGTCTAAATTGAGCTGCAAAATTTGAATAATCTTTTTATTTCGTATAACAATTATTGGCTCTTTCTTTTTTGTCATTGGGATCTACTCATTTACTTACGACGTCTCTTTAAATTATGACTTCTGTGTGATTCCATCATTTTTTTCCTATCCTTAATAAGACTTTCCGATTTATTCTAACAGTCCTCTATGCGCAATTAAGTTAATAACTGCATCTACATAGGTCAAATAGGTCATACCGATCAATAGGATAATCGGTGCACATCCAGTGACGTGATCGACAAACCGCACACTGGTTAATTCGAACAGAAAAGGGAGATGATAGCAATCGCAGGATACTTTCGTTCTCTCAATGCTTCTGTCGGTTCTGTTTCTCCTACTTCTACCACCTTTAAAACACTTTTTCTCATCTTAAAAAACGGAAAACGGCTTATTAAGAGGAATGCTTTTTATAAAAGAATTTAAGCACATGTCGCCTGTGCTGTGAAATAATACTTACGAATTATTGTTGGTCTACTGGAGTATGTCTGAGTCCTTATCTTTACCTGATACTCGAAGTCATAAGGGCTTCTTCAAGCGAGACTTAAATTCATAGTCTCACTCTCTCTTGCGCTAAGACATTTCTCAATGTCAGTTAGCACTAAAAAATGTTAATTTATCGAAAAATTTCCTACAATGAGTTATTAGCGGTTAAGCTCTCATGCCAACGCCAACAATAAATAAGCTTAATTAATATACTTGCATATTAATTGATTTATTTTTTATTTATTTTAAGCTCAATTTTCGAAAGGAATTATAAGGGGGAAAATTCTGTTAGTAAATAGCGTCGTTTGGGCAGTGTAAGCAGAAGTGGCTGAACTTTATTAGTAAGTGAAGCCAATAATTTCTATGATTTTGTGAGCTATTCACAAAATGACGACAAATAGAACAATTGCTTTAAAAAATGTACTTTTGACGGTTTGTGCAACATTTTCAATTAAGGGTAATAGCGTCCACTACCCAAAAGTCATATCTTTAGCTTTTATGACATTCCTAGAGAAATTCAATGCTAAATAGTTAAACCACGTGATCGTAAATCATGCTTTCATATTCGGTGTCTTATATTACAACTGCATTGATTTAAACAACTGGACGTATACCACACTACCTGAGCAGCTATAGAAATCAACGGTATTGGCGTATATTACTGTTTAACACATCTCACTTTAATAAAATCATCACTTTATTTAGTATCATGTATTTCACATGAGAAAGCTTCTTATGTGTGCATGATCGCACCGTAGTTGTTTTTTTTGCCTAAAACATTCGACGCGTGGCATACAAATACCTTGTCAACCTTATGCTCAGCTGACGTTATGCCCAAATTTGCAAACACCTTAAACAGTAAACGGACGTAAATTCAATGAAACTAATTAATTTTTCGCTCACGAAATTACTCTATTTATTACGCGCTTATTATGAGAGCAGGTTGTGTATTGATTTTTTATTCCAATTCGAAAATCGCTACTATTGGTTTAGATTACCGTATTGATAATGATTTCAGCAATAATTTTTATCGACTTTTAATATTCTGAATGCCATTAGTGCGAGACTTTTTTTTATAAAGGTAATCAAACGAATTTTAAAACATATCATCACGAAACTTAGAGGGGTATAAAATATAATTTCCTTTCCTCGGTACCTAAGTAACAGATGCAAGCAGAGTGAAAACGCAGTGGTACATGGACAAAGAGGTTTAGTTCGCTGTGTATGAGCTTTGCGGAAATACTGTACTTACAGACCAGAATTTTTTGGATCTGCATCATACAAAGTTTGCTAGGCAGACATGGTTCACATATGGAATCTGCGGGTTAGAGGTTTCAGCTTAATTACCACGCAAGGTACCGGCGCCATTAGTATAGCCATTTCAGTCACCTTAATAGTATGGAATTAATTTCTCAATCGAATGAATCTTCAAATGAATCGATATAATTCGATAAGATAATTTCGCACTAAAACCTCATTTATTCAGTTAGTTTTAATCTTATAAATCGAGCGAAAGTCTATAGATATCGAAAATATAACATATTTGCAGTATTATTACTGTGCTTAACCAAACAAATCTTTGAAATTTCGGTTCCAAAATGTGAAAACGCAGGTCAACAGATAGATCTAAGTTATTTTCGTGGCAAAAGGATTCGAAATAGTAAGCAGGAGTGTGTAAATAATTGTAGAACAAATGAAATATACTTGGCTCTGCAAATGGGGGTTAGGCGAGAAAAGGACAATTGACTCGATTACCCAAAAGATGACTCACAAATTGGTATACATATTCGTAAAGTAGATAAGTTCTATATGAAAAGAGAAAGACTGCGAAGTCATTTGGAAATTTTTCATCCAGATTGTACCTACAAAGGGGAAAATGGGGAAAAGAATATATAGAGGACTTCATTTTAAAAAGATGTGAAGCTCTAACGGTTGAAATGAGAAAGAGTAGAAGAAAAATCTCACCAAGGCCATAGGTGGATATCTCATTTTGACTCACGTCCGACCCCTCATTTCAACTTTACAATAACAGTAGATCAACACAGACAAAATGTGGGCTGCGCTCCGATATTCCCGCTGAAGTTTATCAGCTCCGGCAGGAAAAGGACAGAAGATTGCAATTGAAGAGACTATTATTTTGGAGTTAAAAGTGTGAAGTTGTTTGGTTGTCAGTAATGTAAAAGTTACTCGATTTCAGTCACAAACGCGAACATGAAGGACCCCATTTGATTAACCTGGTGACAGAGGGATGAATTCTGTTTAGAGTGCGTGAAAAATGGACCTTATTTCTAATAAGATAATGTCGATTGAGCTGGAAACACATGCTCAATTATAATCCTATCCTCTGTAAGCTTCTTGCACTTTTTCCTACCGTTGTAGTGAAAGTAGTATTTGGCACCTATGGCAGACAATATGTGAGCGTTTGTATCCCTAGAAGATGATCAGTTCCAACGTGTACGCAGCATTATTTACTATGCAATATACTTAATGAGGCCTGAAAATCTCCTCCTGCGAGCTTATACTTTATTGGGAAAGTATGCTAACTACGCTTTTAAGGTAGCTAAAACACTCTAATGGCTGTAATTTAATTAAATATAAATAAAGTTCTCTCGAATAAAGTCGAATAATACGACAAAAGTTGACCAAAGTAACAACTATATGTACTTTTATGATTAAGATATGATCTTAGAAGAGATCTAACTGCCAACTGGCGATGGATAAGAAGCGAAATTTGTAAGAAAGATTCCCTTATCTGCTTTTAGCAAAAGTTTAAATTACGTCTAACTTAATCTAGAATTTAATGCAATAAAACGATCACCTGCGGCAGATATAACCAGTTGCAAGAAAATAGATTCATTCCATGAGACGGCAAGGCGAATGCAAGTGAAAAATGAGGATTAATTTATCTACTTATGGGCTCTCTTTTTCGGACACGGAAGAAAGAGAAGGTGGGGGAAAGGACTGGCAATGCTGGAACAATTCTACCTCCACGAAATGTCATTTGAAACGAAGGTTAGTTCTGCTTTGTCCATCTGTCTAAAGGAGTTGATTTATCAACTCCAACTACTAATCATTTTGGAAACAATTAGGGAATGTAGCAGTTAATGGGGATTTGATAATATCTCACCTCCTTTGTGAAAACTTGCCATCGAGGGGCTCTTTCTTTTGGAACTTGGACATCAAGCGGTGTTCTAGACAGCTTTTAATCTCGTATCATCCATCTTGACATAAATAACTGTAGATTAATCGTGGAGAAGGACTGATTTGATTAATCTTTCCAAAAATCGTTATTGGAGTTCTAATCATCATCATGTACGGTGAAGCCAAGGTAGGGAGAAGAGCTCGTACGATTGATCGTACGATAATTTATTTGGGAGGATAATTAGTCCGGATCAGATAGTTTTTTTCAGATGTTAATTCCATTGCATATTTATCAAGAAGCTAGTAAGTTTGTCCAATCGCTTTATTTTACTTTAAAAATATGCTCCATTGACAAATTCAACACATTATTCATTACTCGTTTATGACAGTATTTAACACTGAAAGTATCCCGTTGACCGACTGGAACGCGCAAAGTGTTTCCCGCGCTAAATAAAATTTTCATGGCATTCTGTAACTTAGTAATAGCTCAGTTGTAATCTCAGTCTTCCCTTCTAACGAAATACCCAATTCCGGTCTCAATCTATTATCTAGCGCAATAGTTGCAAGGAATTGAATATAAAACCAGAACTAAATTTTTCATGCTAATGTCCTATATTATTGAATAATACAAGTGAATTTATGGATGAGAGAGTACAGAGCTATTCCATTCGATCTGCAAAACAATTAATATATATATAGTAAGCAAATACACTGTGTGTTACTTAGATTGGTTCTCTACGTGACCTTCATCATAGTGGTATAAACATATTTGGCTAGGAATAAGTTGTGTTTAGCTAATTTGGCTTATCTAGATCCAGATGCTAGTTACAGCCAGTGACTGAATGTGTAAGTAGAATAGAAGGTAGTCAGCGAACATGATTTAAAGCTTGAAAAGAGAAGATCTCACTTCTTGAGATTAGTTTTCATGACTTAACGTGGTATTGCCATTTACATTCGAATCCGACTTCCTAATGGTAACAAATGAAGTTTAGCTGAAAGCTAAAAATAATGGTAATAATGATTGTTGCAAAACCCATTTCCTAAGAAAGCGAGTCGGTGGTATCATGGAGCTTATTCTAATGAGAGACTCGAATTCTGCCATCTTTCGTAGTAGCTAGTCTAATCCATTTTTGTTGGCTGTTCTTCTAGCTGAGAGAGCACGATGTGAATCAAATCTGTGGCCTCTGCTATATCAGACGCGCACTCTGCCTAATGCGTTATCGATTATGGTAAATACTACATAAATATTTTTGGAGCAGCAGGAGTACCAGTAGGAACAGATGTTTGAGGTCAGTTGACGTCCAGACTCAGTGAGGGAAATAACTCTGTACAGTTTTTTTTCACTGTAGGCAAATTGTTGAACACTCTTTGTGAGCAATAAAAATTCCATTTTATTGCTAAGAGTGTAAGTATTCAACACTAAAGAAGAAAAACGAACACACATCAGACAGGCTTTGCGTACTGCTTTTCTTTCATAAGCACTCGAACACTTGGAGGGCTACTAAACCCATTAATGAAAATTTGATCAAGCGCCTCTAGTCCGCCAATGGCAATAAGAGTTTAACAGATGCTCCAAACTTAGGACGAAATACAAATTTCGATAATGACCAACTAAAATCCCTGGTTTAATGAAATTCTCCGGTTAATTATGCAAGGATTGTTGTAGAAACTCTCATTTCCATGGTCAGCCGTGAAATTACATTTGAGGCGCATCTGTAAATTGAAAGGGGCGGGAATATGGGTGCTGCCGCATAAATTCTCCCCGTTTAACAAGGACGAGAGAAGAAGCAGATCTATTTCTCATTTTTCAGGACAAAGAACTCGTTCTTTTTACACCAAATTGTTACTGGGGCGGTAGGGGGGGGGAGGGGGAAGGGTCTCTGTTAGGATTATGTTGGTTTGAAAAAAAGCGATGGCTGTCTCCAGATCAAACACCCATTCCACTCCCTAAACCAGGATTGACCCTTCGGAAACTTCTTCAGTGCAAATGGCAGAATGTGAGTGGAATAAGCCACCACGAATTATTAAAAGCGTGAGAAACATCCACAGTCGAAGTTTATTGTTGCCAACAGTTGGGTAAACTCAACCGAAAAATAAAAGATAAACGAGAAAGTTAACTAAACAGACAAGAGACAATTCTTTAACATAACAATGACTCATCCCCATTGCAATCAAAGCAAGACTTGCCTCTAAAAATTGCAGGAATCAAATTAGGTGGTTTTACCACATTCTCCATGTTCGCTAGACTCCAACTTATTCGATCTTCACCTTGTCAAGTCCATGAAGCATGCTCACAAAGAGAACCACGATTTTCCCAATGAGATTGAATTCAATGACCTCATGAATAGGTATTTTAATTGGAAAAGCAGATTTTTTCCAAAAGGCGATCGAAACTAAAAGAGAGTTGAAAGGATCACGGAAATTATGTAATTAATTTAGTATCATATATAAAAGTTAGAAATAGTTAACATTCTAATTTTGCTTTTAATTGCACAATTTCATAGCGGTACCCCTAATATCCCATTGAACTAACCTAAGTTGTTGCCAAAATGCACAATTTATTTAACATGTGACTTCTGTCTACCAGGTTGCATCCCATGTTGGAGTTTATGAGGTCAAGCAAACAAAACTTGTGGAGGGAGAGAACGTAAAATGACATAGTATTACCATATTGAGGCACTAGATTATTAGCTGCCTCGCCCACCCAGATGAGTTCACTATAAGAGGTTATATAATCACCCACAAATCAACCAACATTTATATTCATTCGTGGGTTGTTAATGTGCAAGCGAAGATAAAGTTATTGGACTTCTTATGACTGATCTTCTTTCCCTGTCTAGATGTTTATATGTCATTTAATGAGGTTTTTGGATCCTTCGAATAGAAATAACCGAATAGGGCGCCCTTAATGGAAACTAATCGATATTCACCGTGTGTGCCCCCGTGAATGGCCCCCATGCTCCAAAATTTCGATTACACCTACTGTTTGAAGTAGTCAATGCCATCATTTCCGTGAGTTAAGCTTACCGAACAGTAATAATCCCGGATTACTAATTTCTATATTTCAAAGCTTGGAATAAATGTATATTGTTTTAGTCATATTTTGCCATCAATAAATCCTCCGCTGCTTCATTGCTTTGATACTTTTAGTATATTGATCTGGTTCTTTACTTTTGTCAAATATTCACGAGTAAATGATTGATTATATTCCTTCTACTTAATTTTGATTAATCTTGAAATATCTCTCTGCAGAGTATTTACATCCCTCTTTCTTAAATCCATCAAACACAACTTGAAACAAAAAGCCTCTCAGGAAACACTATGATTTCCTGGGAAATAAATGAACTTATTTTCAATTGTGCCTAGTTCAGTGCAAAGATATGACGTGAGCTCGAATCATTGAGGGAATATCAAAACCGAAGTTTAATAGGGATATACAATAAACGTAACTGATTGATAAGTTATAAATACCAAGGAGGTCAGCACATCTGAGCACATTTTAGCAAATATTTTCCTTTTTTATTGATACTTACGATATTTACCATATTTTCATATTATTGGCCATTTGTATATTTCAAGGCCATGATTAAAAATTGGTTTTTTTCCACACGTGTGTGCGTACTATCCCTATCTGGAAAGTGGAATACATTAAATTACACGGGATAATAGATTCGAAAGTGCGATGTCATTAAGTCGAAATATTCCCTTGATAGTTCAGAATTCCCCTCTATTGATTGATGCTTTTAAATGGCTCCACAAATGGCTCCAAACAATGGTATATGTTATTTTGCACTTAAATTCCCAATTACTTAATATTACGACTTAAAAAACTAAAGTTATTGTTTAATGAAATAGTTGAGTGATTTTCTAGACTGGCTGCAACCTAATCAGGTTTAAGGTCATATTTTTTTCACAAATTCTATGGGATCGTCTGATTTTTAATGGAGTAGTATTCATAAAGCGAGCTAGCAAACATTGTTATCATGAAGAAAATTTTAATTGCACTCTTAAATTCCAATAAGGAAATACTTATTCAAATTAAAATTAGTTGGAAAGATGTAAAATATTTCACAGATGCCGGCGAAACCGTGGTAAAAACGATATAGCCCTGTAACTTGGGAGCAACGCTTCACATTTGTTAAAAGGGTAAAATTATAAATTTTCGTATTCGTCAAAAGTTTGATACACAATTAGACATCCAATTATATAACACTAATGCCATATTACTGTTATATATAGTAAATGACTCAACAGAACATCGTTCCACTTTTGACTAATTATTACGAAAAATTAATATATGCATGCTTTTTCAGGAATTTGGAGTGTAGCAGTAAGAGAGCGCAGAAATCTTCCTTAAAAATATAAATCGTAGATGGAATAACAGAGTGCCACATCTTGAAATTCTGTCAAAAGAAATGCCAATAATGCGAGCCAAAGTCGAAAAAATCAATCACTTGTCAAAAAACGCTTTTGGGAATAGAAGTATTTTAAGTAGAAATTGGCTAATTACGCCTTTACTCTAAAGAGAAAGTAAATCTTACCTTGCGGAAAAGATATCGTTTTATTTTTTCGCAAAATCTTGCAGCTATAAAGATGAAAAGCTTGGCAAACAAGTTTTTCAACAATCTTTTAAACAATTTTTTCTTCATTGAAAAAATAACTCATAAGTAAATGCTCATTAGTTCAAAAGGCGGATAAATAAATCATCCACAATAGACTTGAAAACGATTTCAAATCTATTTAGGACAGTTTATATTGATATTAGTATAAATGAATTGTCTAGTGAAAGAGAATGTGCGAATCGCTGTCCTAGATATACACGAGGAACCCATTTAGTAGCAATCTTGGGATGTGTTGCATGGTGAGGATATCTCAGGATCTGATGTAGTTATCAAAACCCATTTATCAAACTTACACTTCAGCCAAGTAGAATGGTAATACGGTATTAAGGGCGCTACCGGAATTCACCCACAAGACTGTATCGTATGTGAAAAAATGAATCGTTTATGAAAATTGTATTTACCACACTCAAGTGCCATATGCCCATTAAACCTCAAGACGGTGGATATTAATGTTACTCATCTCATCAGCTACTTTTTTGCTTTCTTCATTGAAGTTTCAATAATTGGGTATAAAAGCAAAAATAAATGGGATGTTCTTTATTCTCCTAATAAGTCGAATTCCATTTTCAGCGATGGCATGGTCTATACTCCTGATAGAAGGCAAATAAAATTGACAGTGTCAATAAGACCACATCTGTCAAAATAATTAATGAAGACATATTTGGTGTTATAGTTCACCGCAGGGTAAAATCAGATATTGATGGTGTCTATTTAAAGAAATGGTACTACTGACCACTGGTCTATAAATTCTGAATTTCACAGACAAGGAACCACTTAAGAAATCAGTTCTCGAAACCTGAAACCTTAAATTAGGAGGTGGAATCCAAAATTCAATTATAGAACAAGTACGTAAATAAGGGTAAACTTGACTCCAATAATGCAAATGCTCGTGGAATCTTTATGTTTCAAAAAATTGATCTATTTATTTATTATGAACAATAATAGTACGTTGAAATAGCTCATCACTAACTTCTACTCTTGGGAGAAGTATAATAAAAATGAACAGCTTGAATCAATGTGAATAAGGTTTAAAACTTAAACTACTAGCCTCGAAACAACTTTTTCACGGTTTTTGTAACAATAATCTCACAAAAGTTCTGTTTTTCTTCGGCTCAACAATATTATATATTGTTTTTGATGTTGCTGATATAAGCTTTATCAAAGCATACAATTTTAGCTAAAGTGTCTCTAAGGGTTTGGAAAATGTCATACTTATTTGATTTATAAGTTAACTTTTTCGTGGAAGACTAGACATCGTTTTTTGTCTTTCATCCGGAAATGAAATTACTTCCGCTGTAAAATACCAAAACGAAGAACTTTCAAGTTATTGAGCAGATAAAGTTTAGAGTTTTAGATACGTTAACAAAAAAAGCTAAATTTTGATATACATATTTTTTTAATTGTCAGGACAAAACGAAAACGCAATGTGCAACTTTATTCTCGATATGTTCAGAAATGAAATCTTTTCTTTGATAAAAATAAATAGTATGCTCTGAAGCAAGCACTGTTCTCTAAGAAGTAGCGAGGAACTGAGTGAACTATATTATAGGATAACGTACTGTTAAGGTAAAGTCGACAAGGATTAATCGTTAACTTTTGGAATTTCTAGAAAGCTCAAATAAGCAACTCCTTTATAAAGGAGATTACACGCTGCATTCACGTTTGTGTGATGCTGCAGATAAATTTTAAAGAAAATGTTTAGAATCAGATAGCATTATTCAATTAACTAAATACATTTATTCATACAAACAGCATAGACTAATATGGCGTTTGCAGGCAGATAAAGATCTTGATACGCAGTTAACAAAGATTATTAGCAGTTATTATGAATTTCTTAATTCCTAAGGCAAACGTTAAAATGTAGTATTGTCTATCCCGACAACATAAGGCAGAGCTAACAAACAAGTGAAACTAAAATTTTTATCTAAGAGAGAGGCTAGAAACAAAGATATAAACACAAGAGTATAAAATATCTTTTAAAACGAATTTTTATTAAAGGACAAATAAATCAATTGCATTTATTCAAGCCATAATGCGGAACTGAATTAAGCAGAGGTGAATAAATAGGAAAAGCCAAATAATTACAGAAAGCAAAGTTAGGACTGTTTTAGTACTTAATTTATTATTTATTTATTAATAAATTCCAATATTTGATTAGTATTGTTTAAAATAATTGTAGTGAACTGAGAAATAAAGTATCCCAAACAAAATAGTTTTAATAGTTTAGAATAAAATTTAGCTGAAAATAAATTAAATTTTTAGTAACGACATTTCAAAGGCATATAATATCTATAATGAAATATTATTTAGTTAGTTATTTAGTGCGTTTTAATATGCCAGTCTGCAATATAGCGACCTCAAAGTCAAGGTTGGTGATAATTAAACCGAGTACAAATTGGTATAAGATGGTTGCACGTTTTGGTTTGCACGGAAAGATATGATCGGATTTTCTGGTATGTTTGCCAGTGTTTTGACATTTAAGCTAAGCTTTGCAATTTATGAATTTTATAAGTGATTCAAACTTTAATTTATCCTGAAAAATTGTCAATCAATTTTTGTGCACTTAATTTGTGGTTGATAAATGTTGTTTTATTCATCATATTTCGTTGTAAAATGAATAGATTTTAGATATCATTTTCAGGATATATTTGTTTTACATTTTAAAGGAAATTAATGCTTATATTGGACAATTCTGGTGTGTTATTTTACTTTAATTTGCGAAATTTGCTTTAACTATTATTAATATTTTAGGTTTTGATTGTTTTTATTTGAGGAATTCTTTTTTCTTCTAAAATAATGTCTATTACACAATTTAAGTGACCTGACAATTCGTTCATTTTTACATTCATCGTCTTATTACTCGCGGCCAGTGCTCTATTTTATTTGCAAAGTTTTTGACAAACTGTTATTTCTGTTTACATTTTTTTCAATTATTTTTTTTTGTTTTCAAGGAAACAGTTATGAAAGCTGAATAAGAACTGTTAAATATTTCAACATTTTCAAGTCTCTTTAAATAATGAGTGTTGCCGATATTCAAGTTTCCGATAAAACTGAAGATAAACAGGAACTTTATATTGTCAGTTGATTCAGTTTTTTTAATGGAATACATTTAAGGTGGAAAGTGGTGATTCAATAACAAGTGTTGCTGCAAAATTTGACCTAACACCTTCACGTCTATGTCAGATAAATAAACTTTGCAGTAGCCATCTTTTCGCTGGACAACGCCTGAAAGTTGTCAAAGAGGAATCTGAACATTCAAAGCCAAAAGATGACAATCAAGAAACTACAGAAAAAGCTTCTGAACCGGAATGTAAATTATTCAATTTGAATTACCTTTATAATCATGAAGTAGTTTAATTGAAAAATTACTTCATTTGCATTTTATATTCTTATAGAAGACCACTTTTAGTAACTGCGTAGTTATTTTAATAATTAATATGCAATAACCATGGCCTCACTTTATTTGTAGCTACGTCTGATATTGATACAAATACTCCCTCGATTGAGAAGCGCTATAGACAAATTTTTAAACGAATTATTGGGGCAGAAATACTGGAAAAGTCATGCCCTGCCAAAGTCTTGCAAGTATGTGAAGTAAATAAACGTCATAAGCAGTTTCTCACTTTTCTAAACATTTAATTTCGAAATTTTTCCCATTTTTGAATGTTTGACATTTATTGCAGTTTTTATTTTCATCAGGCAGATAAAAAGGAAACCAATAACCCATTAGCTGCGGGTTGTCTAAAGGTGGATGCCAGATTTTGTCCCGATTTAAATGTAATTTGTCCTTTATTTTGAAAATTATTTTTTATTTGAATTCAAAATAAAAAAGTTTTATTTAGATCAATTTTTTTAACAATTTGCTAACAAATTGATTTAATATAAACAGACACCTGTTTCTGTGCAAATTTGTAAAATTTAATTATCTCGGAATTCTGAGTTGACTTTTATCTAACTTAAAATAACTTAATTTTCTATTGCCTTTTTGGCGTGTAGACATGCATTAAAGGCACACTGATTGCTACCATTGAAACTTTAATGTTTGCACCGCTGGATGAAAGCGATCAAATTGCAGCACTCTGCCAATCAGCGGTTGAGATGCGCTACGATAGTGTCCGCTCTGTTGCCGCCTATACTGACGCCTCCGTTTTCGTTTTTACTAAGAGACCACGGTGAGTCAATCGAATTCCATTGCCTCACTAATAACCTCCTATAACAATTATTTTTTTTAAATAGTAGTGGTTTAAAATGTTTTAAGGTTAGGATAGAGGTCAATGTTGTAGATGATTGTGGAACAAACTAATCTTGATATGATTTTTATGAATAAAGTTTTGCAATTACTTATCACAAATTTCACAAAAAGCTCTGAGCTGTTGGATTACATAAAGAAGTACATTTCCTAAATGCACAGTTAAAGACTAAGTGGTAGCTGTACCCTCCTTTGCATGGTCACAAGGCAGTTAATTGTTACAGGCTAGCACAAGTTCTATCACTCCTATTATAATCAATCATTGCTTAGTATTCCCCAAAAAATTGAGAAGAATGCCTAAAAGTTTTCCCGTTTCAAGCAAAATCAAGTTATTTGAAGTTTTGCGGTTGCTGTACAGCTATAATTGAATCTAACCGCACATGGTGGGAAGAGGTTTCATTAAAGAAATAAGTATAACAGCCTTCTCCAAATAAATGACTGTTGAAGGTCATCCCAATGTTGAGACGGTGATAGTTTTACTCAGACCAACTGTCAAACCGTTAAGGGCGGAACCATCTGCAAGAAGTGAGTATGTAATCAAGAGATAAAGCTTGAACCGTGGGTGTCGGTATTCTATTATAAAATATAATATTTTCAAACTTCGCTTCATATAAAAAAATAAAACGGCACTGTTGAGAATGAAATTACAATTTTTGCAAAGTATGTGGTTGTGAAGAAATTCTCTTAAATATGCTCTACAAAATCAACAACTTCAAAGGAATTTGTAATGGAATTAAGATCAGTGGTCGATTTCTATGCGCACTCTGGGATTTAAGGTATTACTACTGCAAAGAATAACGAAAGAAAGACGGTAAACCTCCATTGAATCAAATTTGTTCAATTAACAACCACGTATTTGGATATTTATTTATTTTCTTGATTTTCATATAAAATTTTAATCAACTAACTATTTCACTCACTTAGAATACAAACTAATGTTATGTTGCCTTCAAAGAAGTGACTAAAAATGTTAATTTTTTCTCTAAAAAGGAAGTCAAATTCGACTAATTAATTCCTCCATTAAGTGACTAGAATAAAATTAAAATATTTATTTACTTTGTAACTAATTGTTATTTAGTACGCCTTTTATATTTTAAATGACTAAATCGGAGATTTACAGCTAAGGAACAAAAATTAAACAATTTTTTTTTTGAATTTTACCACTGACTAGAATGAATGTTTATTAAAAGAACGTGTGATTAAATAAGTGGAGGAAATCCAGTTTGTAAGCATAAAGATAGCAAAGTGTTAGAATTAGAATGTGCGGTTTTTTACGTATTTACAGTAAAGAGAAAAACTAATCAGATCCAAACATTTGCTTTAGTTGATGTGGATGTTAAAAAAGAGTTGAACGGGGGTGGATTTAAGTGTATCTTATGCAATTCTAGATTACAGTTTCTTTTCTATTTAAAAACGCGTATTTATTAATTATAGGTTTCAGAGACAAGCCACATTTTTTTCGAATGCAGATGATTCATGTAATACTACTCGATTCATAGATGCGTCCTCCGGAAACGTCACCCAACACGAAGGTACGAACTACTGATGATTTTGGCAACATGTCTGATTTTATTTTCTTATGCTGTATTTTTATTCTTAAGACAGTAAAAACGGTTTCAAACGTTTTAACTAAGGGAAAGCACTTGAGTCAGGAAACAGAAGAAATATCAAGTTTGGTAAGATATGAGAAGTGATTCTAGAGTAGACAATGAAGCCATGGCATCATTAGAAAGGAGAGCAGTGAATTGTACACATTCTCACATGTACCTCAGTAATGACAGCCTATCCTGAAGAACGAATTTCTGACTCTAGATTTGTAGGTGAGACGATGTCCACAATATTCAGAACTTCTCGATAGATTGAGTTGCCTAGTGCCACCTCAATTTAGTTACAACATATTACGGCCACTAGAAAGCAGCAATGACCGGCAGCAAACTTTTCAACATAACGCCGCTCACCAGAGCTCACAACGTGATGGCGTTTTTAATTATAATGTTGCGGGACTTTGGGATTGCAGTAGAGTTCATTTTTCAGATTTCGCTGATAAAATTTCAGGATTTAATTTTCATCAAAATCAACACCAACTTGCATATAATAACGGTCTCCCGTAAGCTATAAATATTTTGATGCTTATCTGCTAGTTTTTGGAATTAGAAGAGCTATTTATTCTCTTAATTTATATTCGACTAAATTTCATTCTATTTCCTTGAATTCTTTTAACAAACTTATATTTCATACTATTTTTTCTTGAGTTCTACAGTTCTTTTAAATCAGAAGAAGTAGATTATTTTTTATCAATTCGTCAGCCATTAAAAGTTATATTTTAGAACAGATTCACAATTTAACTAAGCACTTATGCTCAAGCTTATTACTTACATAGAATATTATTTCAATTCATTTAATTTTTACAAACAAGATATAGGTGAAATGAGCGTTCGATTTTTCAAAATTTTGTGAGGAGCGCAATAGACTGATGTTCTTATAAAGCTCGCTGAAAAAATTATTGATTAAATATTAGCCAATTGAAGGAAAGTGAAAATAAGAGATAAGATTGTATTGACTGATTCAGCACAAATGTGCTTATGCGTCAATACACAGAAATTTCGACATCCAATGCAGTTGAATATATCTTATTTGATAGGCGAAAAATCCCCTAAAAATTTTCAAGCAACGCAATAGGTCATTGATTTTATATACGCGTCTGGGAATTTCTTATTGTACGCTGATTTTTTACCTTGAAAAAGAACTGTCTTTAAGAAGCCCTTAGAATGTCTGTAAAATCTATATCGAGGAATTAAAATTAAATCTAAACTAATTCATATCTCACCTAATACCATAGAATCTGAGGCCATTGTTAAATCACAAAATAGCTGCCATTATTTTATATTAAGTAAATTGTTGATTTAAGTTGATTTTAAGTAAAAAAGCAAACAGAGCGAATATTCAGTCTAAGGCATTTTGAGTAAACATTAGTACTAACTAGTAATTTATTTCTAGTTTACTTATTAAATTGTATTTGCTTTATTTTAATACAATAGAACGACTAATTAAACATTAATATATAGGATAAGAGGCCGTTGAGTTTTCACTATACAATGAAATTTTATGATTCTGACTCAAGACCTTCACGAGTCGAGATAATTGAAAGCTTTAAAAGATATCGTAAAATTAACTGCGTAACTGAATAGATATGTAGGTTATTGAATTCGGATGCTACCTTCTTCATTTATCATCATGAACATTGAATTGGAATTTTTATTCTCTCTCTAATTGTGTTTATCTCTCGTCAAGCGCTTACACCATGATTTCTCTAATACTTATAATAATATACAGATAGTAGCTTCATATTTGATTATTAAACCATTGTTTTCATTTCACTTTTATAGAGCCGGTTTTACAGGTGGACGAAGTATTTCTCTGCTGCACTGTTCAGCGAAATCGTTTGACATCCGGAGGTGCCCAGAGTCCTTCTGCTTGTTCTTCGGGGGCTCAGTGGTTTATTATCTCACGAAAAAGGTATATTTAAATTATTATTAATGATTAACATTTAATAAATGTTTTATTCTTTGATTCACAAAACCAAGAAAGCTTTGTTATCTTTACTTCTTAAAAATGCAAACAAAGAGCATACTCAAATATTAAAAGAAAGACTGAATTTAATTCCCGAACAAAACAAGGTAACAATGAGAAGTGTGCCCCACAGTATTAAGGGGAAATTTTTGAGGACGACATTAATTAAAACGCCGAAATAAACCTTTTCACACTCATTAATGAAAAAATTAATTTATTTTCACATTTAAAAAAATTTGAACTGGAAGTTTATGTCTATTGGAAGTCTAATGAATCAGTTTAGGTTAAAGTTTTGGCTATATTTCATTGGAGGATTAACAAAATGCAACATGTTTTTTTTTTCTATTTTGAACAGAAATAGTTTTTATTCTAGTACAGTTTTAATGATGATTTGAAAATAAAAGAAAAAAATCCTCAAATCAACTACAACTCTCTTTTGGGTTACGAAAACGGAAGATAGCACTAAAATCCAATTAAAACATGCAGCTCTTTTCCCTTAGTAACCATGGAATTTTAGTGGCTATAATAATCTCCTGATAATAAAACTTATTAAAATTATCGAATCCAAAATTTTGATGACGTAGAAAAATTAATTTGTCCGAACTCATGCATAGGGTCACAATCATTGGTAAAAATCGATTATCTGTAATTCAGTTGGAATTGATTTAACTAGTGAAGTATGGCTTATGAAATATTAAGAGCTCTTTTCCAAAAGTTTGAGGGCGGGCTTTTATAGGTTCTCTTTCGCCATAACAAGTAAGTGAAAGCTTTCACCCATTGTGTTCAGCTTTGCCTTCATTTTTGGTCTCCTTTTAACAGGCTTTCAAATAAACTTTCTACAAGTGTTTATTGCCGTATATGAATCTATACCAATGTGAAATTGAGCATTTGTATTTTCGAATATAAAATGGATTGCGAAATCGAAAACACGAAATACAGTTGAGAGTTTGCATATTTTTCAATAGATTGGACTTTTAGAAGGGCCATTTACTCCTTTCGAAATTTTGACGTTGATACATTGATGAAGCTTAGAAGGAAGCTTTTATAGTGTCGTTGAAGTGGTTTGTAACGTAAAAGTTTCTTCGGAAATTTTTTTGCAATACCTATCCAAATCTATTTGCCTTATGGTATTCAGGATTGAAGATCTGGACAACTTCTTGGTCGGCAGTAAGCTTGGCTTTGCCTCAGTTGTATCACCGGAACTTCTTACAGAGAAGTCAACAAGTGGTAAGGGTGAAGGTGAGCGGGTGGAAAAATCAAGAAGCATTCATGGTGCCATTGGTTCTCTCATTCCACGAAAGATGACCCTTTCATTTCGACATTCACATGACTCAAATGAAAATTCATCTCAGAGTTACATTGGTCGTAATCTTGGTCGACTCATTCATCGAACGGCTTCAATGGGGCAAAAAAATCCAAAATTGAATCCTACTGCGGTTCCTGAGGGTGATAGACGAAGACCAACTTCTATCGGTTGCTCTGAAGAACTCTTCTCAGATCATGCCGCGATTGATGTGCTATATCAGGATCCGAGTACAAAAACTGGTGGCGAGGACTCGGAAAGTATATTCTTTGAAAGGTCAACATCGAGCACACCGTCTTTTGCGGACGAAAAAGAAGTTTTCGACGTGCTTCGCCAGACGTCTCTACTTTGGGAGGTATCGTTTACAATTAAATTTGTTTTCTTATCTTGAAATCGTCGCCTTCTTTAGATTGGCAGCTCTGAAGTTATAAAGATTGAAAAGAGACCTCTTCCATAAACTTGCCAACTGACTCAACTTCAGTAGTGTTACAGTAAGCCCCAGAAGAAAAAATGGACCCACTTATGTGTTTTACCCAAGGTTACTGTAGTTTAAGAATCAAGATACTTTAATTAATGAAAAAGAAGTACCGATTAGAAGAACAAACTCATATCGCCCTAGGTTCGAAACCTTAAATCTCATGCACTTGTTTTTCTTATTGGTGTAAAATGGTCAATTAAGCATAGATATTTCAGTCGTAAGAAAATGAACTTGTTAACAAATAGGCGTAAAATTGGAAAGCCAAAAAAGATTTTCCTTCTCGGGCAATTAACGTGGCTATGGTTTTAGAAGAAGATAGTAATTCAATTTAGCTTATTTTATATAAAATTGGAAGTAGATTGGAAAGTCGGAGACGAAATTAAGCAACTTTTTCTAATCCTATTGTTATTTTTAATATAAATCAATAATGTTTTAGAAGTACGTTTGTCTAATAACGAAGAGCAAAACCTCTTTCTGGTATATTGAGAAGTTAAAATTTATTAATTTAATACTTACAATATCAAATTCACAAAATATCTTGTAGCGGATTAGCTACCTAACTAAGCCTGACTGTACTCAGAAACCTCAATGACAGTTTCGCCTAGTCCGTAAGACCCCCAGAATTAGCTAAGCTATTGCAAAGCTAAGAAGAGACAGAGGTATCCAGGGCACGTGTTTATTCTAGACATGCGTGGCGTGGAGTGTAATGTGTGTATCATGTGGAACTTAGTCATTATATACACTTTATGATATGATGACATTTTTTTTCAAGGATTGGAAATATTTATTTGAAACAAAGTTTTACGCAATTGATGATTCCATTAATTAACACCGAAACCCCGAATACCGATTTGGCAGAAATATGTAAAATGAAAAGATTGTCGTAGGTTATATTTGCTAATTTTGGGTCATCAGGAAGTAAAGCCGAAGACAAATTGTAGATTTTGGAATGATCGACAGTGAACTGGTTATAGTAAAACCTGGATTCAAACACAAGTCAAATTCCTTCTATATGTCTCTTGATTCCGAAAAAATTTATCAATCCTATATTCATTATTCCTTATTAGACTTGACTGTCAACCGATTTGTCGCTTTGTCAAATTTTAAATTTATTTGTCATCCTGTGGGTTATAGTAATAGGACGATAATTTAGTCAATCTGACCGTTTAAAACTATTCTTCAGCTTGTCAGCGAGCAGGAATTTCTTCAGAGATGTGTCTTGGCAGAAGCTGAAAAAGAGGAAGAAGAGGAAGCCTGCGACTCCTGGATAACTGATTCATCCATCTTCTCGGTTCTTCCACCTCCAGCTGCCATCTTCCAAAGCACTATTCTCACAAAACAAGTCCAAATTGAAGAAGTGAGTCTCTGCTAACTCAATTAGTATTATAAAACGTTATCAAATGCGTTTATTCCCTTTAAATCGCATGCATGCAATGCGGTGATTAAATAAGCGTTTAAAGTTTTTTTGGACACTTCTTTTAATTGCTATGCGGAAAATAAATTTATTTGCCCTAATAAATTATACTTTATCTATTTTATCTTATTTGGCGGTTTAAAATTTTTATAATTGTTATTAATTGAAAACAGCGTGAAAGGCAAATTTAAATATCATTAATTTTGCACAATTTTGCAAAACACTCTCACCTAACTTGCCCAATGAATGCAGTCTGAAAAATGTGAGAAACGCATAATAGTAAGCGGTAAAATACCATTAATTATCAGGTAGTTCGAGAAAAAAGTTAATGCCATCGGCTATGGATCCGCAGATAATGAAATGTTGTTGTCACTTGATGTCAAGTGTTTGGAGGTTTCTTTTTGAATTTTTCCACCATCTAAATAAATACGGTTTATTTGACAAAAAAGCAAAGACAATGCTAGAGTTCAATAGGAGATAGAAATAAGCTGCAGGTGGGATAATTTTGAAATAAACTTAGTTTTCTCAAATTCCTCCTAGAGATTATGCATTTTGCTTCCAAATGTAGAAGTCCAGCTTCATGGTTCGACCTGTCAATAATGGTAACGACGTGCTTTAACTGAGCAATTGGTCATGACACTTATGTTAATCCGCATTGTTCGCCCCCAAGTTGACGAGACAAAGATTTGTTTGCATGATAGGACTAATTAGAATTGCATTATTGCAGATATATGGACGATGAAGAAATCTGCTTGCAACATTTAGTATTTTACGCCTAACCTATCCACGCTTTGCAGTAGTAGACGCGAATCGTGTCAAGTCATATTTTTCTGCTTGGGATAATTTTGCATCCGTTAACCTTTGACGTGTCTAATGTGCGTTGCTGAGTATTTAAATACGCATGGATGCATTTGCTTAAATGAATTAATATTAAATAAATCCAGACTAAGGTTGAAATAAAAGGACTTTAAGAAAATTGAAAATTTTCTCTAATTTTTAAACCTGTAAATATTCCCCTGTGTAGGCATATAGTGCTTCTCTTCGTGAATCGTTTTTTGATCAAAAATAAAATATAAGTGAATGCATTATATTTTCTTTTTCGTTAAAAAATAGGGTGACATTTTAATCCTCTTTGTTTCAATTAAGTCTATTTTTTGGGTGAAAACTAAATATCAAACCAAAATTGAGGTTATTAAACACGTCATGGAAGTAATTTAATAATAATATTTAATGCAATTAATTTACATGACCTTAAAGTATCCTTAACTTAATTTGCAATAAAGAAAACCAATGAAGTCCGACTCAAATACTCACGAGCAGGAGAGCGAGGACGCGTGATATCACGAGTTGAGCATCTCAGATTTCTTCAACTCACAGAGCGAGAAAACTTTTTATTTTTTAAGTTGCAATCGTGCACGCATAATTTACGACTATTGTAGTTGCTCAATTAATAATTAAATTATAGGGAAATTGTGATCAGTGAGAAGGAGCTTCTGGTCTTGTTTTTTTTTGTAATCCAAAGTGGACTCTTCGTTTATTAACTTAGCATAATATAATAATATTTGACTAAGCATATATATAACTTTAATAGCCCTTTTTATTGTTCGGGATTAAAGAAATCTTAATTTAAACTTCGAAATTATGCATTTTTTCAATCATGCTGTCAAGCGTCAAGGAAGAAGACTTTGGACTGTTGTGAGAAATCTTTCCAATTATCTTACCAGAAAGCATACTCAAAGCTAATCGAAATCAATGAGAACTGAAAATTTTGTAAAGGAATGAGGCCAATGATTTTTTGGTTTAATCGACTAATAACACGGACTTCAAATCTCTAAAATTATCAATTATAATCTGAGCAAAACGATAGAGAAGGAAACTTCCAACTGAGCATTTTTATGGAGCAGCACTTAGCAGGCACTGTCATTCCCAAAATTTCTTATGTCTCATAAGAGAGAGTAAAGACTTTGACACAATATGTCGAAATCTCACCCTTAACCTTGACATTAGATTAAACGAGAGTCCTGAAAGTCGTTTAAAATTTATGAGAAAATTATTTTTTTGAGATGAGAAATGGTGCGGAAAAAACCCTTTATTCCATAGATCAAATTCTTCATACCATTTTTGCAAACAAACTTCTTTTAGCTCTGGCTTGACATCGGCTTGTCTCATGACATAGTGCATGGTAAATTTATGAAAAAAAAATCAGATAACTTAGTATAATTGAATCTCTTCCAATATCACATCGCCAAAAACATGTTAAGTGCAATGTTTGTTATGGTAATCCGCATGCCACCTACAAAAATACTGGCCTTCACCTTACATTCCATTGAGAGTTTTCTCCCAAGCCGTCTAATGTCAGGACTGGAGACAGAATATTGATACATGGCCATTCAGTCGTCCACTGTCCTTCGTAAGACTCACGTATGACCTGATACTTAAAGAAGCGGTAAAGCGAATAAGAGTATCATCTTTGATGGACGTAAAGGATTTTAGAAACTGATACTAACATGTCCTAATTGAAAGTCAACTATATGATTATTTTTTTCAAAAATCCCATGGTTTTCACAAATGCGCTTGATTCTATTGAAAATTGATTAGTTAAATGTAGCTAGAAAATGAAAATGCACTTTAGATCACAGCTTTATGTCTTCATTAAGTATGTGACTGAACTCGAAAGTGTAAAATGATATTTTGAAATGACGTCTTAAACGTGGTCATTTTCTTTGATCCAAACGTCAAACAATCTCAGATTCAATTAAAATAATTTCAATGTATTTTAAATTGAAGGTGGAAATGATTTTATATTTGTCTGCTTAATTTCTGTCCATATAAATTTGCTGCAATATAAAGCTATATATATATAAATCAAAGATAAATTAATTTACGATAATTACTATCGAATTCCAAATAGGCCACGAAAATTAAATTGGGGAGCAGGAAATCGTATTAGTTTCAGTTAAGGCAAAATTTGCCTTTTTTCCGGCTAATATGCTTCAAGCAACATTATTCTGCGAAAGAAGTTTTGATTTCTAATACGAATCGCATTTATTTAGACAAATTGTGATTAAGAGTAAATTTGAAAATCACAAGGAAGCCAATTGCATATGAATTTTAACTATTGTTATTGCCTATATCGAATTTGACGCAAAATAGAACAAAAAATTCGATTCTGAGATAACTTTTTTCTGTCTAAATCTCGAGTTAAAAGTTAATTTGCGGCTTGTCACAATATTTAAATGTGAGACGCCACTTTATTACAGTCATTAGACTCTGTACCAACTGCGCAACGAAATTAACACAATAAATATTTGACAAACCCTACCAGAATCATTGATCAAAGAGTGTTTTTAATTGGCCCAATTTCCGAAAATGTTACAAGATGGCATAAATATTTTTTTTAGGAGAAGAACTATATTTAGGCCTAACATGTACCGATTTTAAAAGAAGGTAGTGTGTGAGGGACGATTTCTTTAGTTGAAAATTTAATGGAACCTTTTAGGTTATCGTCGTTTGTGCCAGAAGGCAGTAAAAAGTGGAAGAAATCATTTGCCTCAAAAACGAGAAAATAAAACTTCACCGAAGAAGCAAAGCAAAAATTTTGAAAGCTATACCTTGATGACTGCCAAGATCCCAAGCTTAACTAGGGAGGAAGAGTAAAGCATTATTATTGAGGACCTGATATTTTTTTGTCGACTTATTACCCATTTGAAATGTTTAATGATATGGCCACGATTTAATTCCCCAGTAATATTTAACCCTGGTTATTAAATTTTCCAAATAATTAATGATTCAAATGTTTTGACGAATTCTTTGATCACTTATAAATTTCTATGATATATCAATAAAATGGGAGATTCTGTCATAGATAATTAAATTTAATGGCTGCTCCCTTGCTAACATTTTATGGCAAGTAGTCATTTTTAAGTTTCTCTGGTATTTTAGGCTTAGGGAAATGCGCTCACTAAATATCATCAGATTGAAAATCCTTTCTAGGAAATAAGGTGGACATTAATGAGAGGCCACAAATTTTGTTAAATTCGCTACTGTAACTTATTAGAAACTAAGTCAAAACAAAGCAGTCATGTTTTAGGCAATAATCGGACCAATTCTGGATGGCTATTCAGTACTTATGAGTAAATACGAGGGCTGGAAAGCACCAGTCATTTTCCAGAAATGAAGAGCTGGAGGGGTGGAGAGGAAGGGGGGGGGGGAGTTCAAGGGGAGACGTCTACACGAAAAATGGCACATTTTCTATGGCACATTTTGAAATAGTGAATAGGAGGTAAAAAGTCTAAACACAGGACTGTTCATCAATACTAATAGCTACCTAAGGGATGTTGGTTACATGCACAAATTTAAACCAAAAAGGCATTTTGAGGAGTACGATGATCAATTAAATCGATAAAATATAGGGATGATGTTCTTGATAAACTTGGCGGTTTCTCATCTTCTAGAAACAGCTTTTACATCCTGCATATTATCTAGCTAAATGTTTTAAAATAAGGCAGATTGTTTATTTTTAATAACTGAAAATACCATAGGTTATTAATGGTTACTAATAAATTTCAATCATGTATATTTGATAGTCTCATAGAGAAAAGGGAAAAAGGGTTTGTGAAAACAAACTTAAACTGGTTTAAATAAAGGTAAATAGGGAGGACAATGACAATGGTTCTGGCTGTGGACCAGAAAACCGAAGAACACTAGAAAGACTATCAAAATTTCTTTCATTCTCTCAATTAACTGGTTGGCTTTTGTGGTGCCGGCATGGTGACTATTGTCTTTCTTCACATAATAATTCAGTGGATCAAGGCCTGGGAGAGAGGGCGAGAGAATTCGGAGCTCAAATATTTGGACCGGTGAAGTCGATAAAAATTGATTGACAATCAGCTTTTGCTTTTCCCTGAGGTCTGGCAGGGAGCTGAATCCTGCTGCAGTTATATACGTGACCCACTATTGGCTATCACCGTTGTCCATGGTTTAGCTTTAGTGGTCAACAATTCTGCGTAGGCATCTGAATCCAAGCCTAACCCATATTTACAAAAATTGCAGATGGAGGCATCAAATCACATCAGTCTCGAGAGTGGGAGAGATCAACAGCAGTCCGCTTGATTCGAAGAGTTTTTTTTGAACCACTGAAGAGGTGTTCTTAGTTAAAATTTTTCTCATCAATAAATAACCCCATTGTTTGCGGTTTAGCAGAATGTTTCACTTTACACACAAGTTTCATCGCCATTGTAAAACAACGATTCTCGTGGTTTTATTTCTGTAAGAAGTTAAACTCTACGTCAGTTGTATGACTAGCAGTAGCGAATGTCTCCACTGAGTGTAAGGTTTACCGTAGAGGCTGAAGCATCCAATTAACTGTTCCTGAAAATTTAAACACTTTTAATCACTTTTTATTAACTGTGTAAGTTTTTTGAATTTGACATAATTTTATTGGTGATTATGAAAAATAAAGGAGATGAGAAATCGATTTTTTATGGAATTTTTTAGATACTCTATTTAGCTCCCACTTTAAAGTGTCAGCTACACAATAACCCTCGCGCTAAACAAACTCTCTCTAATTGATTTTGCAGCAAACACCGCGATTTCCTATTGGTTGAATTGGCTAACTGAGTTGAATGAGTGATGGTATTTATAATTCTTCTTCTATTCAAAGCCCGACGAGTCATAGAGTTCGTAACACCTGATGTATTTGAGAGGTAAATATTCAATCCTCCTAGGGAAACCACAAATACGGACGAACTCATACTTTTAACCTAACTCTCACCCTATGGTTACTACATATAAGCTCTAAATGAAGACTACTTTAAGAGAGTGGTATGAAGACACTCAGATATGTTTTACAATTGTTGATCGTAAGATATCGAAGTATTCTAAAAAGTACATATAATGATGTTAGAATGCCAGTTTTCTCGTCTTATTTGAATTTCGAAAGCATTTAAATGCCAATTCTATGCACTATGCGACTAAAAAGGCCTTTTCGCCATAGCAGAGCTAACTAGCGTTCTCTTACACTGAACGCAAATAATGAAGTATCTTGAATTATTAAATACAGTCTAAAAGATAGTAACATCATTCGACATACATTATTACCTAAAGCCATCTTCTTTTTGTATTAGAGAGACGAAAACAGGAAAAATACCATTAATACGATTCGTATAAAATCAACACTTTGTAAGTAGTTATTCCGATTAATTTGCTTGGATGCAAATAAACTAAATTTATATATTTCTCTGTTTACAAATTCTAGGGTTTGATAAAAATATTCGAAATTGAATATCGGAGCTGGTAAACGCCTAGTATCAAAATTTTCCCCCCAAAGCTCTCTACGTTTTGAGCACTAACAACGGCCTAGATGGCTTGTTTTAATTTATACTCATTGTTTAATTGTCTGTTACATTCCTTTTTAAATATTTTTATACTAGTTGAGAGAGACATTCAGATGTAATCTGAGTGATAAGAATAATAAGCTTATTCGTTTAAAATATCATATCGATAATAATAATAAATGGCGTGTTGAATTTAAAAGAAAAATTATTGAACTTTGCGATTATCTTTTGCAGTGAGCTAGTCCCAGTGTTTGTTTTTTCAGTTTTAAAGCATAGTTCCGAAGATCTTATTCATATTAAGAGCTACTCCAAAATTCCTAGGGCAGCTTGAATTTGGAATTATGCGAAAACGCACCCCAGTCAGCCAAAAATATTACAAGAATGGTTGCATTTCCACTTTCTTTACGATCCACTTTCGATGTGGTGAACGTGACGCATTCGAATAGTACTCTGTGGTACTCCATTTAAGTTGTAAATTATAAATGGTTTCTACTTTGACTCCAAGTGTCTATTTTATCTGACCAGGAAAGCTTATTTTTATAAGTCATGTCAGAAACTCATTTCTGCTTGAAATAAAATCGTTATTTGATTACAATTCAAACTAAAATTGACATTTTCAGCTTATTCAAATGAAGTTTTACTATTTATTCTACCCCGGAAACACATAAAATCAACTTGAAATATTTCCTTTCCGCTTAAATTACTATTTTTCATTATTTCTATTATCGAAAATTCTTGTTACACAAAAAATAATGATGTAAGTAAAATTATAATTTAATGTGTTTGTTATTGTTCGTGCATAAACTACTTTCTACGATTAAGTTGGTGTGGGTTTTCATTGCTGTCATACGAGGTCAAAATAACAAGCAATATGTGTTTTGGCGTGTAGTGTATTTTTTGAATTTAAATAATAAGAAGTATTGATTAAATGTATTTTGGAGGAATAATTTTAATTAATATTAAAAATTTGCTAAATCAAAAATCTAGAGTTTAGAATGTTATAACAAATTATAAAAAATTTTTGTGGAAATGAATAATTTTTACCCGCAAAAAAGTAAAATTAACTGTTTTTTTCATATTTTGGAAATTTTATTATTAATAATTGATCAATATAGTGTATTTTTAAAAATGAAATAAGTCGTATTGTCAAAAGCCTGCATGAAGAAGTTTGTATACGGGTAATGCTACCTTGTTTCTGAGTTCCGCTCTTCGTGTGATATTTGGAGACAAATCAACTATTTCGAAAGCATATTGTTATTCGTTGAACTCTCCTTTACACAGACTCGTCTATGAACCAAACCTCTATCCCCGAGTTTTCACCAATTTCCTTCAGCCACTGAGCTTTACTGTTTCTAGGCATCCATTAAGAAGCTGAAAGCCTGTCTCTCTTACCACCATCTCCTTCATCCATTTCAGTCCTGTAACTGTAAAAGGAAGAGCAATGAACTTTACAGTCATCAGTTAATCTGGAGCCCCCTCCCACTAGCTTAGATTTTGAAAAGTCAACTTAAAAGGGAATTAAGGTTCAGATTTTCATGAGGATCAGATAATGGTATTTGGATAAAGAGTAAACAATGGTTTTGTTCGCTTATCAAGATAAATCGTGCTAATTGATAACGTTTGTATGCTTTACTAAATTTAGATATTTAACTCGATTCCATTGGCGGCCCAAACTTTTGACTGGTCTCTCACCTTCAGCACTGAATTGCATGGCTTCAGTCTGGCGACACTTTATCGACGTTGTGAGGAATTTTCGAGCGGGGATCTAGAAACCAACTATCGCTCTGAGGGAATTCGCACTGCAGGGGATTTCACTGAACGTGCTCTCATAACGAGGCATAAAAACCTTTGCCATAATCTTCGACATCAACCATCCGCACTTTTGATTAAAGATACGACGGACCATGTATGTTCTGTCGGGTTTGAAGTCAGTTCATTCACCCTAATGGTTTTAAATTTGGCGCTCTTCAAGCATAATTATAAATCTGAGGGAAAACGTTACCTAACATGACATTCAGTATTCTGAAAGTTCGTCTCCGGGCACCAATATATTAAAGCGTTTTGTTTCTTTAACCGATTTGACTTGACGGAATAATACTGTACAAACCCTCTCAAATATAATACTTACGTGAGATCGTAAAACCTAAACAGGGAGACTAAGAGTTTGGTCCGAGTACAAAGGAGATGTTGGAATGGCAGAAAAATTAGCAAATGCCTCAATGTGGAAGAAATTGGGCGATGCAATGAATGGAACTCGGCCTGAAATAAGGGAAATTGCTCATGCAGGTGGGTGATTGCACTTTCGCAAGTAACTGACACTAAGCGAGGTATTAAGACGGATTAGTAACCAGTCATCATCACAGGAACACAATTTTCCGTTTACGTCATTCTTACCAATACTTTTACCAAAATAATGCAAGTAAAATTTGGCATTAGAGGTCACGATCTTTACAAATAACAGAGTAATGACAGTAATGACAGGTGGCGGCCTGGCATCGGCAGTAATTGATGTACTTTCAGTCTTAATCCGCGGTGCATACTAGACCAACTATTATTTATCTAAATTTGTAGTTAATATGAATGAAATGTCAATATCACTATCAGATAAACGCTATGCTTGCTAAAGAAATAGTTTATAGTTTTGTGATTTTATCATTGACAGTGTGAGAAACTTTGGCGCCGATAAACAATAATAATCTAAATTAAAATTTTCCAATTTTTTTAATTTTAATTGAGCTGCTTCTGAAATCTAGAATACTTATATTCTACTTGCCCACAGTAAGGTAAGATATTTTTTGGTTCTAATTTTTAAATCCAAGCTAGAATAGAGGGGGGGGGGAATCAAAGAATGTACAGGAAACAGCGCCAAGGCTACAACTAGTTTTAATTCTCATGGATTTTTGAATTCGAGTTGTACAATGTTCAGCAACATCCACCCCTTGAACTGCAGCAAATGATTGCCTTCAATGTTCAATGCCTATTGATCGCCATTATTTGAACAAGGAAGGTTGATCAGTGGACTTTTTCCAATGGTTAAGAAGGTAAATACTCTAATAAGGTAGCCCTCAGCTTACAGCTCTAACAATAGAGCTCCATAAGCTGTGCTCACTCGACTTAATTTTGATAAAAATTACTTCACTGCATTTTATAACAATTCATCAATAATGGGAAGGACTTCTGCTTAAAATGGCGATCGGCTAGACTTAAATCACTCAAATACCTACTGTCTACACACGCTGTACAGTAATTATAATTTAGGCTAAATGTCTTGTATCCACTATGTTGGCCAGGTGCGTAAAAGCCATAAATTTCGGCTGCAATAGAAGAGAAAAAATACGAAATGCGGGTCTGAAGGTTTTTGATAAACTCCCAAGAAGGTATGTAAGAGCTACTAACTGTTTTATTGCCGTAAATTTTAAACACCGTTAGAGCAGTTAGTCAGTATTTTAGTTATCGAGTGAATTGATTCGAACTATTTGAGGTCACTCCGTTCCAGCATGACAACACTTACAACATTAAAAAAATAAATTAAAATTTTTTTTTCCCAAATGGCAAAATTTCTGACACATTTCCAGCAGGAAGTATGCCATCATATAGGACCAAATTTAGCAGTGACTTCTATGAGCATTCAAATCTCCATAAGCGCTTTTAGGAAGACTTTAAAGGAATTATTAAAAAATCTAATAATACAGTATATAAGTATTAAATTTTTGATTTTACGAAAAAATGAACGCTGTAATATAGCCAAAAAGATGGGATTTTTGTATTAAAATCTAATACAATAAATATTACTATACAGTGGAATGAGTTTAGCAAGTTAATTATCAGATTAGTGTTCATAGGTATTTCAGACTGTGCAAATCTGATTCTCTTCGATTGGTTCAACTATAACAATGAACTAAAGTCACTTTGATTGCGACGAGTTGGCCACTTGCCAAAGATATAAAAGGGTGATGACTAAGACAAATGTGGAGATTTTGGAAAGCCGGTGATTGAATGGTGATAGCGAAAGTTACAAAGTGTCTTCGAACACCGAAGGTCATTTAGTTGACTGAGATTTAGGAAAGATTAATTTAGAGCCAAATTGATGGCCTTGAAAACCATGTTAGTTAGAATTAAATTCTTGGAGTCAAATACTTTTCCTGCCAGCTGCTACGACCTGATAAAATGAAGTTTAGCACTCTAATTGATTCGAATAAATTTGAAAGGGGAATTGGTCTTGCTTTATTTTAAAAATGTACACTTAATTTAAGCACTTTTTTCCGATTATAGACTAGAAGCAAAATTTGTCATAAAATATCCCCCCTTTTGAAATTTAATTGTCCTTTATTGCGATTTTACAGAATACAAAGTTCTAACTTTTGTTAATTAATGACCTTAAAAAGTACTTGACTGGTTATATCACAAATGAAAAATTTCTTCGAAGTTAATTGGAATGCTGTTAATAAAGGTAAAAAATGATTTGACATTGAACTCTTGGTTGAATTTCTTACAATTGAATCATTGTGGGTGGATTTTTAACCGTTATTTGTTTAATTTTATTTTGCATTAAGAAAGATTTGTAAAGTTTTATGATCTGTCGTAAAGTTAGCAATCCGTGTATCCGTCTGGAATTACGAAAGCAGGACTCAGAAATGAAAGTACACGCATGAGGAAAGCAAAATTCCGTTTGTCTGACGGCCACTGTTAGATCAGACACTCTGGTTCAAATATTAATGATAGAGCTTAATGAAAAACGTAAACGTTGAATCTTTTCAATGGTTTGACTGAGTGAGCTAGTCCCAATCAGAGCTTGTGAGGCGGAGGAACACAAAAGCGTTAAATTACAGGGCGGTGCAGAACATGCAAGAAACAAAGTCAAAGCGTCTTTATTCATGTGAATTCCAAAATCAACGAACTGTTCTCATTCACAGTGTAGACATGCTTTATTTTTTCTATCCGAACCCTGAGTTTCTGAATAGACTCGTGTCTAGGCTATTCAGAACACCTCCAACCACTGATGTAATATTGCCGTTGGCTACACCATATCATGAAGGTGGGAATAACAGAGACACGATTTACCAAATTAGGCATTTGATAGATCAACGTGTGAAACTTCACAACATTTTATGCAATGATTCAGGGTAATTCAGACTTAATAGCCAAAACAATATGAATAAGAGTTGAAACAATATATTATATTATAAATGAGTTTCTGAATTCATTTAATGTATCTTGATAGAATCCGTTTGAATAAACGATCAAGGAAACGACTGCAGATTAACGATACAAATAAATTTCAATTATATTAATTTAATTAAAATAAGTATCATATACTAATCGAATGTTTGCTGAATTTACTCAAATCCGTTATTTTAGGTGATGGGTGCCTATCTGAGCTGTCACCCTCGGGTTCAAATTGGTTCTTTCTACGGAACTGGCGAAACGTTCGTCTTTCACTGGCTCCCATCATCAAAAACTCCATGCAGTGAGGATATTCCTTCTGCGAAAAATGTCATAGACAACTCACAATCCTGTGGAAATTTCTGTTTCAAGGTAAGTATGTGATAAATTGTCCCTAGTTCGTAAGAGCAGAGCCTCTCGAAAAATTTCCTAACTTCAACCTTTAAGCTCTACTCGCAAGTTTGGGATCTATTTAATTTTGCGAGTTCTTGTTAAATCGAGGTATTTTCATTCATTATCGAATGCGTTAAGAAAATCCATACAGACTAAAATAACAAATTTTGTCGATCCTTTTAGGAAAATTTTTGTTTTGAGTTGTTTAATTTAAATTTCAGTTCTCCAAAATTAATAAAGTGCATTTCATTGTTGAATTAAAAAACGTTTGGGACAGTTTCACTCAGTGCATAAAAACTGCTCATTTCCGCTTTAAATTTTACGATTTCTACACTTTAAACAAAGTGGAAATTTTGATTACTTAGAAAAAAAACTCTCCCTTTTTTATAGCAAAGAAAGAATTGACAAGTTTTAACCATAGAAAGCATCTAGATAAAAAGAGATTGTATAAATGATTCAGTCGACGCCAGAAAGTTTCGTGGTAAGCCGAGAATCAAGGCCACACACTACAAGTGGACTCTGAAGTCGTTACTCAGTATACACTTCAATTTACTTTCATAATATTGTACATTGATCATTATTGTACTCTTTTCACTAAGTTCTTCAAGGCAGTTATCCACTGGACAAGAAATTTAACTAGTTTATGGAATTCTTGAGTTCCAGTAATGGTTTATTTCCCTCCCCCCCTCCCCCCCTCCCCCTCCTAATGACTTTCGTCCCACACACGAGCGTCCGCGTGGGTTCTATTCATCTTTTATCACACCTTATATTTGTGGTTGAGATTTCTTATTAGGGTTCAACATCCAAACTGTATGCACTTTCTCAACTAACACCAGTCCATGCTAGCTTTTTGCTTGAGATTATTTAGAGTTTCTCAATTTCGGTAACTGGGAATTCAATAAAAGTACAATTGTATCTTCCTTTGTGCAGATATACTCTTAGGTTAAACCCACGCTTTTGTGATCGTGCAGTGAGATTTCTCAGAGGAATCTTTTCAGCTTTCACAAGTGAACCACGATATCTAATAGGAACTCGAAAACTCCTGCGTCTATTTAACTGAAGTTATCAGTGTGCAGATCTGGACTTACGTACAGTCAGTCTGCTTTTTCCTCATGTAAATTCCATGACATATTTCTCTTGTATTAGCTTTTATACCTGAGGTTTTCCACCAATCGAATTAGTGAGAAGACATAGATCATCTACGTATTCTAACTAAACCAATGGGCCACTCAACCATGCAGGATTCAGGTGACTGAATCTCAAACCCTAGTAGGTTGCTTCGACTTTCTTTAATATGAATTGAAAAAAATATAGTAAATAGCATAGAACGCTTTTTGGATTCTTGAAAATTTATTCCCAATTTATATATAAAAATTACTTCATGCTCCAACCCTAGCCTGGAAGAAGAGATTGGTAATTTCTCCATTTTACATTTTCGCTTTCGTAAAAAATAATATCTTAATCACAATTAGGTAAAAAATATTTTTAAGACATTCTCGCTCTAATCTCGCAAGATTTACCTATGATCAATACTGGAATAACATGGAGCAAAGCTTAGTTGATCGTGAAATCATTTGAATTTCCGGTGCAAATTTTCACTGCAATACAGCTTGAGCAAACAATTTTAGTTTGAATGAAGTCAAACTTTATTCTGTCCAGTTGAAGATGTCTAGAACCTTTAGAATAATAAGACAATTAGAGTAAATCACAAAGAACATTATTCCTGTCGGCTGATTGAGGGGTGATAGATGGCGAGGGAAATGCAAAGAATTCTTTTTTATTGTAAGATAGTGATTGATTCCACATTTGGCATAAAATCTTCTAATTTAGAGCTGCACCTCTGTTTGAGGCGTTATTTTGGTGGTTTCGAACTGCTTGTCATCGGTTTTCATTTGTATTGCTTTTATTAAGCACTTATTGGGAAAATCGTTTTTTTTCACCCCGTGGTTACCACATAGAAATCAAAATGTCGAACTGCGCGAGTCTAAGATAATATCATGACAACTCTCCTACTGCCTCTGGTGGCAGATTTCTAAGATCAAGCGGATTTTAGAGCTACCAGGGGAATTTCAAATTAATACCACTATTGGTTGTGTTTTGTAGGGCAAGTGTGATAATCCCCTTTTTACCAGCGAGCAAGAAAATTATTTTTTGCTGTTTCACCTTATTTTAATCTCAATTAAAGTTCGAAAAAAAGTTCAGATTTCGTGCCCTCGTGAGCTATTTATCAAGTACTCATTTAACACCGTTTATTTTTTTATAGCTTTTCGATTTACCTCCTTCTCAAGTGACTTCGACGGCCTATAATTACTACTCTCCTTTTAATACATAAAAACACATAAAAGCAGTCTTCCATTTTCTTTGCGTTGCTTATTAGTGCAATTTTTTTCCCAATGAATTTTCCCTATCAAATAAATACTTTGCATTGCCTTTACTAATAATCTCAAAAATAAATTTCTTTCATAACCGTATTTAACCAATAAATGCGCAGTTCCTATTGGTGGATTTTCGTATTTTTAATTAATTCGACGTCTGTGAGTAGTATTTTAATTTTTCTCCATCGATATTTGTATGTGACAGCTACCAACGTACTGAATTTAATTACAGATAATAAGATTCTCATAATACTGTTCGGGGCAACTGTGTTATATAACTATTCATTATCCAATTATCCATTTTAGAAATATGCCTGGTCTGGGAAGAACTCTTTCTTCATATCCGGAGATTCAGATGTCCTCGCAGTTGGATGCTCAAAGTAAGTTCAATAAGGAGACAGGGTGAAAACGTTAGAAGACTCCGCATTCCTAAATATATTTTGGCCAGTAAAGGCTGGCTACTCTTGTTTGAGAAATTCTCGTGTATGAAGATTGCGTGATTAACTACTCAAGTTGTCAGTGAAAGTGGAGACACTGGGGACACAAATAAGAGATAGCAAATTTTAAATCTGTTATATTCGGAATTCAAATGTAGGATAATTTCTATGATAACATGGATATATTGCCTAGTTCGGCTAAAATATTTGCAACGAACACGAATAAACCTTGGCTTATCCTCAGTTTTCTCTAGGACAGAAAATCTTATTAAGGAAACAGGTGTGTAGTGAGTAGAGCGCTTATTTAGATTATCCTCACGACAAACATGATTACATTTGGCAAAACTTGAATGAACATTAATAGCTAATTAGCTGAGAAGTCCTCTGCACGCACGACCACACTTTCCAGAATGTTTGAGTGCGCCTACGATGGCTTAGCTTAATCGTATTAGGATTGTGAACTCCACAACTTCTGTTTTCACCTATCGTGTCATTTCTATTTTTCTCCCATTGTTTGCTAGCTTAGTTAATACAAATGAAATTTTTATTGATTTAACATGGCCATTGTAATTAATGAAATAATAATATTATGTATAGAATTTTAAATAATTCAGTTTGAATTAAATTAGCATGCGGAGTTCTGCAATCTAAATTGAGGATTATTATGTAAAGCTGACTACCTCCTCACCCATTGGAAGAAATTGAAGTTAATTAGTACGAGCGCCCCCTTCTCACTTAAACAAACGTGGCCAATAAACACTGAACATAGTAGAGAAGAATGCGCCCACCCCCCACCACCGCCTAATACAAGGGACAAAATATGAGATTCAGTTACGAATAGCCTTTTTGGTAAATATCGCTCCACCCTAACGCATGAAAATTTGACGCTGATTCCTCTATCTCCTTGACATCCTTCCTCCTGTTAATCGAGTTCAGTAGCTGCAATCTATCTTAAATGTAGCGCTGTTTTCTGAGTTATTGTGGATAATAATTATTTAAATACTTTCATTATTTATTATTTTTAATAATATTAATAACGACATTTGCGAATAGCATGTATGCTTTTTCCATTATTTGTTGCCCAACATAAAATTATTTATACTAACCTTCTAGACTGTCTAATTGCCTTATTTCATTAATAGAATTGAGTTGCTTAGCAGCGCCGTAGCAAGTTTTAATAACTTAGGAATGAAAATCACAATTAGTTGAATAGGTAAGATAGTCATTTTCCTATTGTTTTCTCCTCTAATAGCCAGGGAGTTCTAGTCAAAGGTTCTCATGCAGTTATTGACAAAATGCAAGTGTTTTAACAGAAGTGTTGAATTTACACACCAAAATGGTGTTTTATTATTTCTAACTGTGGATAGTTAACGGTTTGAGTGTCATTCTTTGAAGCATTGACAATATTTTGGTCTTCCTAATTAGAGTTTTATTTGTGTATTCTCTCACTCGAATTTCAGCGCATTCAAGAAATGATACATTTAGCTTGTTTCTGGGCAGCATCAATGACAATAATTGATTTATTTCTGCATTTTAGGAATTGAAATCCCTTAGTAATGCATCCAATAAGTTATTCATTTATCAACTGCTAGCTTCACTAAAAATGAAAACTCAGGGTATCTATTTACGCCGTTGTCATTTTTAGTGGCAGATCCGCTTTGAGGATAGACGCGAGTTTGAATCGAGGTCGAAGTGAACCTTGCGAAACATTCGACAATCCTGAATTGACGCCATCGGAAGATTTCTTCATCTACGCTCTGGAACTCTGGTCTCTCAGCTAATCAGTTTTCTTGCCATGAATCCGCCTCTTCTGTGTGCTAATTGAGGCACCACAAACAAGGAGGAAACATCAAGTAATATTTCCGATTCACCTCAACTCAAGTGTTGTGCGCCTCTGCTGTTGTGATATGTAGTTGACATTTCAAAAATACACGAACATATTGTGTGTTGGTGTTCAAAGTAAAATTAATTTCCCAGTATTCCTTACCAAACGGAAGAGTTTTGATATACAAATCGCATAGAATTATCGATTATCGATTTTCTGTACTCGTGACTGGGATGGCTAGCTAAGAGACTGATTGGTTTCACTGAACACAACTTTATATGCGTACTTGTATTATTTTACTAAAACAGAAGTAATGCATGGAATCTGTCAATACCAATAATCACCTTTTCTTTTAAAGACATCTCGCCTAGAATTCACTATTTCAAACGGTATGTGGGTGACAATCTAAACTGACGTAAACAAAATAATTTTAAATGATGAGCAGCTGAGATTGCTGGCGGAAGAGAATCTAGGTATCATTAATTTATGTCTTAATAATGCAATTTAAATGCCCATTTGGCTTCAAAATTGAAGTTACAAAGAGAAGTTACTTGTTATGCGATCCCTGGTATTGGCCAGTCCAGTCAAGTGGTCTTGAGGACTTGGTGCACCTATTATGATTCCACAAATTATTGAAACAAAGGCATCATCTCAGTTTAATTAAGATTAGGCGACATCAATCTTAAGAAAAAGTTATAGCATCTCAGTCTTACTCTATTTGAGTGCTAAAATAAATCATTGGTGTACCTTAGTTAATCAATTTTTCAGTAAATACCAAATGTAACCTATTATTAATATTATAACCATTATTTGCCCACTAGTGAAAATATGAAATATCTCCTCTGTCGTCTACTCTCAAAGAGCTTTAAACTAGAAACTCTTCCTAAAGTTATGCTACTGAAGGTAAGATTTGTTTTGTAATTGCGGATATGCGTCGTCGTTGTTTTATGGGAAAAATTATGAAGCATAACTGATTTCTCCTTTTATATTAGGTAAGATTATTATTATTTATTGTAATAAGAAGTGAGAAAAAGTCTCGATCTTATTACGTAATGCAAGACAGAAATGTTCACTTTGTTTAAACGAAAGACAGCAGGTAAGTAACTACGCGAGCAATCTGAGTCTGACTATCCAGGAACTAGGTGCATTTAGCAAGCATCGCATTACGTTAAGTTCAGTCATTTAAAGATTTTATCAAAATGCATAGATTTCATGCTTATACTTCGAAAAGAGGTCTGGGCTTGAATCAAAGTTGATACGTTTTTCCTGAAATAGAGGTTTTACTTACTCTCTCTCTCTCTAACTGGGAAATTGTATAATCCAATATAGAAATTGGCTATTTTATTTGGATTACTAATATTGAATACTGCTTGCTACCGCAATTGAAGAGTTCTTCCCCAATAGAGAGTAAAATAAGCGACCTATTTTGTAAATAGTTTAAAAAGGGTAATTTCGAAATTTTTAAATCGACCTTGAGTAAAGTAAATCAAAATTGTTGCATTTTTTAATTTGCTGTGAAGATTTCATCCAACATTTAAAATCGAACAGTTTTTTTTTTCAAAGGCACCGGCTCACGGGATGATCGATTTATGGGAAATATATTGATTATACAATTAGCAAATTATTTAATTGAGCATACACGCATGTGTAAAATTTAATTCTGCCAAGAAATCTTTAAATTGACATTTCATGAACTTTACGCACACTTTGCGTTTAGACTGGAAATGGAATAATTATTTTTCAACTTGCGTTTTTTGCAGGAGGAGGAGGAGGAGAACGAGGTCTCGAGAGTAAGAAAAAAATGTCTCTTTCAGTCAGAGCGAAATTCAAATAAATCAGTACTTTGGGAGCGGTGAGGGAAAAAATGATTAAATTCGCAGAAATAGCTTAAAGGAAAAAAAGGAAGGATTTTTTTGTGCTTCAGTGTTGAATGCAATTAAATACAATGTGGTTTTAGCGTAAATTAAATCTAATAAAGTAAAAGTTGCATAAATGACTCATTAATTTGAAAATAAATTTATTTTTTCAACATTGCCTGCATTGTCACTGTTAAAGACTACGCAGCAATTTCCCCACAACGCTGAGCATGGGAAGATAATGGCACGTAATTTCTTTTCAAAAATGCTCTTTTTTGTCAAATTAAAATCCTATGAAAACCTTGAATAAATAGGGCAGAAGATTAATATAGAAGATATGAAATAGGGAAGCTGTCTTTCACTTTCCTTCAATGAATATTTTAATGTCAAAAGTGCATGAACCGTTGCCTTTTCTTTTAAAACCATTCAAATGCCTTAATAGTTTAGTCATGAGCAGAAAAGATTTTTCTAATTTTGCTTGCTTTACTAGTTGTTGGACAGGTTGTAGATTTACTGACAGAATTACGTGCCAGGTTTGAGGCACCACGACATTTGACTAGAATGTGAATCATAAAAATACTTCAAATAAGTATTCGTGAAGCGCGTGAAATCTAATCCAAATCTAATGAACAGCAAAGAGAACTGAAAGCTTCAGAGTGGCCACTATTAAGCCACTATTCATTTGTTCAAATTTGTTTCTTTTATAACGGAGAATCAATCCCCAAATTCAACACTCTTTTTACCATATTGAGTCATGTTTGTTAATACAAAAATATGATTATTGCTCCTAATTTGAAAGTATGGTAATTCTTGCTGTTTATGTATCCTCGACCGTTTCTCGTTAGCTCGATGCGATTTTTAACAAACTCGACTTAAGTTAACGACATTTAGTCAATTAAAACAAAGTATCTTAGCCGATGGAAAAAAGCGATAGCGTAAAATCTGCCATTATTAATTTTTTAGGCAATGTGTTTTCCCACTGGACTTTACATATTTTTATACTAACCTCTGTATGAATGCCACAATTTTATTTTATTTTTGAAAGCAGTATTATTACATTTTACTTTTTCCTGAGCAAAAAACCGAAATTTAATCAATTGCTTTCAAAGAAAAGTGGCATAAAACCTGAAAGATTTAAATTGATTGAAAAGATATAAGTAGTATTCTAGAGTTAATTTACTTGTTTTGAAATTAAAAATCTGTTTGAAAGATTCCATCAGTTTCCTCATCCATTCTTACTCTAACGCTTCAATGCCCCAAGAAAACTGAAAACTAAAAGATTTTTTAGATATTTTTTATTTATTTTTCATGAAACCGGTTAAATGCTTTTTACAATTGTTTAAGGTGTTATATTAAGGGCTTCCGATTAATAGAACTCGTCTTTTGGCCTAAAAAGGGCACAATTTCTTCATTTATCAATCAATCTCGACACAGTCTCAATTAGCACACTTTCGCTGCTTCGGTTTATTCCCTGAGATAAGAAGTTAATTGTGGAAATTTATTGTAAAATATTGATTTGCGTATATGTGCCCATTATTGAGCATCGACTCTCAGCACCCATTTGTGCTCTTATTAAATAAAGATGTATCTATGGTCGTATCGACTATCTGTTGGGTGAAAAACTGCGTTTCTCCATACAATACAAAAATATCATTCTCGCGTTTTTAGAGATTGTTTTACTTGTTCACAATTTCTTCTCTAAATCACTATCTTTTACTTTGTATTCTTGTCCGTTCACTTCCATTTAAAATGAGGAGGCCAAATTTACATTTCTAGGGCGGGAATGATGATTTCATGTAAATAGATGTGTTAAATATATATATATATATATATGTGTGTGTGTAATTCTTTCTTTTCATCTTTATGATTTTCTATTAAATCGGCCAAAATATAATCAAGAGTCGTTTCATATTTTTAACCATGGAGTAGCTAATTAATAATTCCATATTGCTTCATAAGCCAAACTCGCAAATGCCTCCATTGAGAATAGGATAACTTCATACAATATTTACTCTCACTCTATTACAACCAGCTCGTTAAGCAACCAACAGAACGAAGTTTAAAATTTTCACATTTGGATGCTTATTAAATAATTATGATTTATGTGGTCGAGATGGGTCTGATGTGGCTTAACTCCACCTCCTGCTCCTTTAGATAACAGAACCTGTAATTCGAAAAGATAGAAAACCATCATTTTGATAAATGGCTTTGGATATTAACGACATTGGACATTTTGCCTACCCTGGGTAAAAAATTGTCCCATTGAAGTATCATCTAGGGAGCAACTGAGCTGAGAGGATATCGGTGAAGACATCCAGGCTTCTGAATCTTTCTCCGCCGTCAAATCAATAATTCCATTCAGGGATGTGTTGGAAAGAAATTCTTGTATGGAGTTCTCTTGAACACCTTCTGCTTGATGATTTGAATCTAACTGAGGTGTTTGCACTGGAGTAGAACCACATTTCTTTTGCCGCGCTCTTGCGTTCTGAAACCATACCTTAAAAGCAATGTGAACAATTGAATTATCATATATTTAAGTTTAAACTCAATTTGGCAATACGCTGGCCTGTTTGTGCTAGTGCAATAAATGGAAGTGGACATAGTGAGATAAGAATCCTTATCGGTCCTAGCGTATTTTATTTTCTCCAGTCGGTAAAATGGTGCATTTAATGTGTAAATCTATCAATCGAAGACTCAATAATCACATAGCTATAATATCTTAATGCAAAATGGATTCAAAGGAAAGCCAAAAATTCTGTTTGAAAACGTTTGCAGCATAAAGTTGTTTTAAAATTTCCGGCAAATTTTAAAGAATAGGTGAAAAATAAAAGCATCTGCAAAATAACGGTAAACCTTCAAATTTTCGACCAATAACAACACTTTACATGGTGTTAAGATGGTCATGGTCCGACTGCTTCGACTAAGTTAATAAATCGTGAGGTTATGAGCCCTGTAAAAGACTGTAGTTCTCTAGGGCTATCATTTTCATTCAATTTGTCAGAATTCCTTTTGAACCCACAGGATAAGAACGGTGAATATTAGCTCTTATCGGTTCAATTCTATACAAGAAATATAAATATTTGTGCATATAAAAATGCTTCCACTAACCGTAGTATACTCTACGTTTCCACTTTATTTGGTGGTATTGGATTGAAATCAACCCAATATCATTGAAGAATTTTATTTCTCTAATCGAATTGCTCATGTTGAAGAAAATAGTTCTTACATAATACGTTTAACGCAATAATAATAGTGCATACAGCATTTTCGAACGATAGAGCATACAAGCCTGTTTCTACCTACTTAGAGCCAAGGTTAATAAGAGTTTGAAAACCACAGACTATAACCTTATTAATACCGCAAACTTATGTTCGGAGAGGCTTTAACGCGTCCTACTGCTGACTAGGATTGACGCATTATTAAACAATCAAATAAAATCTAAGATGTACTCAAATAACATCCTCTTTGAAATGCATTCTTTTTATATATGGAACAGAAAGCTTTCGTGAAAGAAATCACTTAACAGACCTGATTGGCGCCCGAAATAAAAGGTTCGAAATACTTTGGATTGAATATTTGAGACTTAGTAGGTGGTGGCTTCAACTTATCGAATGTACAATTTACTCATCTGTAAATTGAGCAAATAGAACATATGGCCAAATTCAGTTTATGAGGGTATGACATCTTCCCGAATGACCTAGTTAATCTTCTCTAAAAGACACTTTCCTCGAATTCTCAGTATTGAAACAGTGCGTTAGTTGACGCTCACTGAATGAGTGAGGCTGTTAGAGTAGTTGATGTTATATTTCCGCCATTTACGCACATTTTCAAAGTAAAATAATACTTAATTTTATTATATGTACCTACGATTCAATCTAACAACTCTAACCCTAACTCCCTTCCTCTCACCCACCTCTTCCCCAAAATGGAACAATAAAAATTCATCATTCATTTTTCTACACCAAGTCCAACCAGCGTCTGTGATAAAATGAAAAATTCCAAGTATATTTTCGTACTAACGCGGTAATTTAAGAATTAGTGGAAAAACTCCACCACCTTTCAAATTCAATTAAAACTAATGTAAAACTTGGAATTAATCATAAGGTAGTCATTTTACTTCTAGATTTTGACATAGGGCAAAATGCTGCCCTAAATGAGGAGACAAATGAACGGAATGATACGAAAACTAAAACAGACGACTGAGGTGAAGATGCTATTTCCCTACCCACCCCTTGCTTGAGTTTAGTATCTTGAGAGAGAGAGAGAGAGAGAGATTAGCGTGTACGGAGGGCTAAATATAACCCATCTACCTTAGCAGTGAACAGGGAATTGTTTTGGCCCTACACAGACACTCGTTCGCGTATAGTGGTGGCGTTGCTTTCGGAAAAGCTAGGGAAGCAATACCACTGGTGAATAGGTGCTCAGGTAGCTCTAAGCCAATCAGCGTGCATACAAAACTACCCGACTTTATGGCGGTTGTGGGTTAGGATGAGAATTAGTGCTTTAAGTAGCTCATACCCCAAAAGTTCCCCCTCTTTAATACCCAAACTACTTAAATGAATTGCTCTTACTTGGTCACGTGGAATGTACCCCAGAGAGTGTTTCGGGGCATACGTCTATTTGCGGAAGGAAGTATGGCTAAGAGGATTGCTGGTGGATGAGAAAGTGATATGAATTTGAGTGCTGGCCAGACTTATATTTTAGGCAATTTCTCTTATCATGCAATTGTCATCATAGCACTCAGAAATAAAAATATTTGCAGTAGAACTCTGGCTGTTAAAAAGAAAGAATGCAAATGAAGAGTCACTTGCTTTCGCTCCATAAATTTCAAAATTTAAAATTATGCATAATCTCGAGTGCTTATTTTAAGAAGAATCATGCATATGGTAAATAAAATACGTATTGATCTCATGCGTATTTGTAAAAATTTTGTATATATTTTTAATCCATTTATTGGTGATAAAAATATAAAATATGGCATTTTACCAATACAGATAATACTAAAAGTAAACTGTTAGTTTCTTGAAGTCAAAATCAGCAGTAGTTTGTTCTTTACACCTTCTGAATACTTTAGAATTGACTTTTGGCTAGAGATTTGTTTCAAGCTGATTGCTAGGCAAACGCACCGGCTCCCAATTTTACCAAATGAAGATGAACATATAACTTAGTATTAACGCCAGAATAGGCTATGCCTCTAGTGTAATTAGAGGGTTCCTTTAAAATGGAATGGTCTTAAACGCTACCTGGAGACAACAACTTTCACACTTAAGAAGCACGATATGGAGTTGGCCGGTGATTTACTAGACTCCAACCGGGAAAAGGGAGAGGGAACGAAGTTAGAGTTAAGAAAAGATGAGTCACTCCTATTTGCTTACACAGTAGCACAAGCTACATACGAGTACACTTAAGGGGGATGCCTATTTTGTCACTCTGTAAATCATTTTATAGTGGCCTATGGTAAGCAAACCTACAAGTGGCATTGAGCTGCTATTGACTATAATTTGTTGCTTCAATAAACTCGAAAGAGTTTTTGCACTTGAGCACGTCACAGTGGCCGAGATTTCGTGGTGGTCAATGCTGACATGGAGAAAATTGATGGATATCATTCGAGATGAATATTGATAAATTCTAACTTGATCGTCATTTTACATCGTCCTTGTTTCCTACTAGTTTTGAGTATGATTAACACTTTTATAGATTATCTTACCTGGGTTTTTACCTTCAATCAGGTAAGTAGGATGGAATATAAGTTAACCAATTCCATGAACTACTTTTGCTCCTTATCACCAAATGTAAATATGGTGATACCGTGTCTGTAGGTTTTCCACCCAATGAAGGCCAACAAATGGTGTTTACTTAGTCTCCAGCTAATAAATATTGCAAAGATTTTGAAAAATGTGACATGCTGATTTTACTAATTCTTAAGTGTGCGGTTATATCGAGGCAAAAACCGAAATTAATCTTTTTATTAATTACAGAAATCTTAAAACTACCGAAATTAAGTAGAATTTTAGACTCCCATATTTCGCAACATTCAGAGATTTTATATATATATATATATGCATTTATGGAAGTACTACCACTAAGTCTTATTTGTATACCAAATTAATCAATGAGTTTGAATTAACTGTGGGCGGGATTGTGGCAATATCGATTTCCCTCCTATTCATGAGCATACATCTCTAAAACAAAAAATCAGCATGGCCTGAAGCTTAATCTGACTTCTAAATAAAATTGACCTTTGTAAAACTAAATCCAGAGCAAAGTAATGATTAATAATTTAATTATGATATAAATGCACATAAATCTGCATTATGGAAGTCAGAAGGTGTTTTTAAACCACCAATTATGAGCAAAAATTCTGCAAATAATAATTCAAAATAATATTCCACCCGATAATTATTAATCATTTCCTTTAAAGTTTGTAACCTTCTCTTCAGTATGACCGTCAGAATTTACGTTAAGTTTGCTCAAGCAAAACAGTTGAATTGAGCTTACAGTTTGGTCAATCCCAAGCTATTTATTTTTAGCAGTTTCAATAAACTTGTTCGGAATAATTTTCTTCGCACTTGTATCTACTTTAAAAATAGCTCCCACTAAATGCGGAGAAAGAATTAAAAAATATCATTGATTTTTGCGCAAATTGTTTATTCGACCATTGATGATTTCCTTTTAGTCCATCTGCCAGTTTTGACTTTGGAAGCGCCGTTGGTAGTTTTAGAGCTCAAATGTCGTTGCAACTTTTTTTGTAATTGACACTTTTCTCCATGTCTTCATACCTTTTTTCCTACGCTGTTATTTCAATAAGTGGTCGAATTTGACATACATTCGGGTCATGGTAGTTTGAAGTCAACTGCCGATTTATAGACTTTTTTACGGTATGAGTATACTTTGCCCAGGGTGCATCACGTGGAGGTAAGTCTTACCTCCATGTGGTGCACGTCCACAGTACTCACCTTACCCTCTTCTCAATCTTCGTGTCTGTCTCTTTTACATCTGTGAATCACTCTTCTGTTCTCCCTCTCGACTTTTTGTGACTTTAATGTTCCTCTTCCCTGTGAAAACTGAAATCAACTATCGTAAAGCCTGGCATTTGATATAAATAAATTTCAATATGTCTCTTAATGAATTGACGAAGGTTAAAGCTATGCGAATATATACTCAACTTAAGCAAACACAGCTTGTTGCAATTCAAGCGATACATCATGGCATTTGAATTTTTTAGTGTGAACTACGTGTTCAGTAGATATCGTCCAATTCGCGCTACAGGATCAAGGGAAATAAGACTTTTTGATACCTTGATCAGAAATTTTCAACGCTCTCTTCTTAATCACTTGATTGAAATTCCGTTAACCCATATCAGTTGCTTCTCAAAATTCAATATATTGGGCAATAAAAGAGAATTGGTGTGTTTATTACCCGTGCAATTAACATTATCTGGCAAATTACTATTAGCAAAAAATTTTTGTGTAGCGAATAAACATACACAGTTGTTTGAACAAAATATTACCCATTTTCTCTCATTAAAAAACTGCCGTCTTTTGTTAAAAAAAGAAAATATCATAAATACAGTATTAATAGAATATATTTTTTTCTAAGTCAAGTGGTAGAAATATTTATCCCAGAGCTGGCAGGATGAGCAAAATGGAATACAGTGGTTTACGTTATTTCAAATTGATCAAAAGTTAAAAGGTTGGAATCATTTGAGGTGAAAAGAATTTCATATATTATTAAATTATCTGAAGAGTAACAACTCGATTCAATATTAAGATATTGGAAAAATGATCAAACCTCGATTTGGTGACGCATTAATAAAGGTACGACCATATTATCAACAATATTCTCTTATAATGGTTTATTGACGCAAATAATTGAAATCCATTAATATTTTGAATATTTTGTATTTACGTGCTCTGTTTTGCATAACTGGAAAATGGATAAGGTTTATTTGACAGCATTAAAGGGAAAATAGGCATCAAATATCATTCCAGATGTGGTGAAATAACGCTTAGGGTGCAATAGTGTTTTATGGGGACACAACTTTGGCATGACTAATGCAGATTCAATGACCAATACCAATACGATCAGTCAATGGTCAGTTCTAGTACACGATTGCCCGACCAATCAATGATCCAAGTTATATGAGGTCATCATATCATAAAATGCATATAATGACTAAGTTCCACGTCATACATATTACATTACACTCCATGTCATGCATGTCTAGAATAAACGCGTCCTCTGGATACCTCTGTCTCTCCTTACCTTTGCAATGGCTTAGCTAATTCTGGGGGTCTTAAGAACAAGGATAATCTGTGCTAGAGGTTTCTGAGTACGGTCAGGTTTAGTTAGGTAGCTAATCCGCTACAGTTTCATTAATGACAAAAACATAAATACGAATGTTTGGTAAAATGTCAACTCTCGTGCAAATTTTAATTTTTTAAAAATAAATTATTATTTTCAAAGATTTTTGACTATTTTGGTCCGAATGTATGCAAAATAGCTCATTTATTTTGGTGTATTAATTAAATAATCATTTCAAATTACAACCTTTGCTTCATACTTTGAGGTTTAAAATGTTTAAATGTTCTTATTTCGTGGATTTATTTGTAGTTTTTTTTAATTAGCACTTGTTTTTAAAATCGTAGAAGCATTTATTTCTTCTCCAATAAGCTTTCTTTAGGTGAGCAAATGTGCATCTTTATTAAATTTTAAAATTAATTTTATTCACATTAGTAAATTGATAAAAGTATGGTGACGTTTAATGTCTTGGTTACTTACTCAATTAGTCTATAAAATGTGTTGATTTTAATTGGTTCTTAATAACGAATTTGCGTTGAAAAATTCGACCTTATCTATTATATAGCACTTGGTGTCAACATATTTGAAGGAACTCGATCCTATTAGCCTTCGTTATCGTATTGTTCTACAAAGATATCTCCAAAGATCGCCAGAACACAATCGTTTTTCTTCAACCAAGCCAATGCGTAGCCCTCGAGTTATGGAGACTCAATTTGCCGAAATATTATTCCACATTGGATATAGCTGGTGTTTTCCTCTATATTTTTAAAGCTCTTTGACGAATTTCCTATTCTGTTATATTCATAAAATAAGCATTTAAAAAATCATAGCGATTAACATTCTGTGTCGGCTAGAATGAAACCTCGAGGAAGAAAAGCGTTTACTATTACTTCTATCGATTGTAGAAATGAGCTTTGAATTAAAATATACCAAAATAGAATCGAGAAGACAGACTAAACTAGTGTCGCTTCCAATTGAGTGAAATAAGAAGTTGATCTTGGATTATTTAATTTTAGAAAAACAGTTAGAAATCAGTAATTTTGTTGGCAGGTACCTGAAGTCGGTATTTTTCTTGGAAAAAGGAACTTAAAACACATCTGCAAAATAAAAACGAAAATCAATAAACTACTTAAAAGTAGAAGTTGACTCACGCAAACAAACATGCGTCACGTAAACAAGGACAAGAAAATCACGAGAACACTTAATGTATAGAAGAGGTCATCTCAAATTTTAAAAAAGTTGTAATTCTTTAGAAGCGACAAAGCAACCGAACTCAGTAAGTTCAACAAATAATGAAAAGAAAGAGATCGAAAAGACGGTGAGATCAGTCCCAAAATATCAAACAGCCGTACACTATTAACTAATTGGATAGTTTATGACCCAAAATACATATTTCGGAATTTTTTTCCCACAGTCGCATCAAAAGTTTGTCTATGATGTCAATTGCTTTATTCACGGGTGACGTGATCACGATGATCGGTCATGTCGCTTCAGCTAATTTGTTTCTTTTATGTGCTTGAGAAGACAAAATACAATCGCCTTGTGTTTGGACAGTCACTGAGTTTTAACCACGTAGAGGTTAGAAAGTCAAATAGTTTTGATAAGCAAAGTTTCCTAAGCTGTATTTACTCAAATTGTATTTTTCTCTGATACTTCAAATGTAAAACATGACCAACTAGACATGGAAATTTCCCAATTAATTTTAAAGACTTCCATACGAATATTGTAGACTATAATTCCATTTAAAACTTGTTTAAAACTGTAAAGGGCGAAATATAAAGTTAACTTTGAAATTTAATATCCATAATGAGCAAATTTTCGTTTCATACTTTGAGCACAATCTCTGGCTAAGTGCAAAATTAATACCCCCGATTCTTCACCTAAATTCCATTAAGACTTGCAACAATATGACATATTAGCAGGAGTTAATGTAATTAAATGCCATTCTTTAAAAAAATTGGAACGGTTCTTATTCTTAAGTCCTTCTTACTTTCATTAGATGAATTACCTTGAGATGATCATGATGATAAAAATCTATACGAAAGTGATAAGAGGTCATTAGGAGGTAAAATCACTTCGAAAGTTTGCCTTAATGCGAGCTCATTTGGATGATTATGCTCTTATGTAATTGAAATGCCAAACTATTTTACACTAAATGGCAAAATCTGTCATTTTGACAATGGTACATTATTGGCGTGCCGTCAGAATCTCTCAAGAATGCAGACATGGGATCAAATGAAAGGCCGGTATACAAATTCTAGATAGTGGTGATAGACGTCAACAATTCATGTTACTAGACATGCATCAAAAAAGGTAAAATTGGTACTGCCTGTCTGAACGCTGTTAATGTCACCTCTCTAACCCTATTGAAAAATTAAAATTCTGTTCGAAGCTCTCGCTTAGTTTTTTTTGTAATAAAGCCTTTAATTTTATTTATTTTAAAATGCTAACCTACTTTACTTATTACCTGGCATCAGCCTAAATGAAAATCTAACTTTCCCTGGTCATCTGAATACGATCGGAAGTCAGTCAGTTCAAAATGGATTTAATATGAACAATGAGAAGAAAATAATAACCATTCCAATGCGATTTTCTTAACTATTTCTACTTTCTAATCCCCTAAATTTTCTGGTCCTTCCCTTATATCTACTCATTTTTACAAAATCAGTACTATCTCAATACCTTTAAACCTCTTGACAGAAGCTTAGTACAGTTCAACAATAAAATGTCTTCTATAAACCAAAATACGATTTCCAAAGTTAGTCATTCTACCGAAATTAAATGAGTAGCACTTAGAGACGAACCTGAGTTACACGCTTGGGTAGATTGGTGACATGAGCGATCTGCTCCAACAGCTGTCCGTCTGGATTCATTACAGTTTTGAAATAGGCATGAAGAATGGCGTTCTGCTGAGGTGTGAATGAGGTCCGAATTCGTTTTTGTCTTCTTGAATTGCCTGCAGCGGAAGACCGATGTCTAATGGAACCGCACCTGCGATTTTGAGAAAGTATATTTTGTCTGGGAGATTCTAGCAGCCTGTCCTTTTCTTCCTTCAGCATGAATTCCTCTACTGCAGGCGTTGATTCTCTGGAAGTGTGATCTGGTGTATCGGATTTTAACTCCATTGATACATTTCCTGAAATAGAGTAATTCGTAAACCTTCAATCGGTGAAAGAAACATTGTTTGAACTAACTAAGAGTTTTATTACATAGAGATCGGGTGAACGCCAGCATTTCAATTCCAATTCATATACTATTCACAATATGCACTTTCTACTGCTATCAAATGGGTTGGGATGAAACATTTGACAAGGAATCTTCAAATGCAACTAAATCTTCAATTCTTCCAATTGGTATTTAAGACCAATTCATATTAGATTATTTTAAAAATGCCTTTGTAAAGACATTAACAAAGTATGATCGAATTAAAACTTTTTAAACAATAATTATCTTAAACTGGATTATTAACAAAGTGGGATTGGTAAAAAATTATTTATTTTTGCAAACCTTCTAAATAGCTGCAAATCACAGAAATCAAAATTTGTATGAAATTACCTTGGTTTCAAATTTACGGAAATCATCAACCTTGCAACTTAACACGCAATTAAGTAATGCGCAAATTTTATGAATAATTTATAATAAATAGCTACTTTAATTCGTCTTAAATAAAAATGTAAAGGAATGTGGAAGTTAAAAATTAATTATCCTGATTGATCTTCACTTAAGTGGTTGTATGAAGGTTTAGGCAAGCAGCCCACCCGACTAATTTCAATCAATAATTGGCTACCGTGTTATCACACAGACATTTAACCCTTTAACACCCCAATTATTTTATTGAAACATGCACCCAACCGCACTCACGCGTACCCCACAGCGGACTGATGCCGACGTGAGAGTTTTGGTTGTATCAAGCGAAGGGTATAGATTTATTGAACATATTTCAAACGGCAATAGCACCTTCTGTTACGAGTCTAGTACCGATGGAGATTATTTTGAAAGAGGACCGTACAGTCCTAAGGGTGTTGAAGGGTTTAAGTATATCTGGTTGTATGCCTTTCTCGATATTAGAACTTCGAAATGGAGGATTGCGCAAATACAAATAAATAGAAGTAAATTATGTAAAATTACACCTCTAATGCGCTTTAACTAATTCGCACGCACTACTAGAGTTCAGGTACTTCAAATTAAAAAGATATTAACATGTTTGCGCATTAAAACTTCTTTTCCGAACTCAAAATACTTAATTGTTCAATTGTCAAAACTCGTGAATCGTCTTAAATGTCAAAGTTTATTAGAACTTATTAGCATTGGTTTTTTGACCCAGTCTCTACTAATAATGTGTATTATTGACTACGTTAGTTCAATTTAAAAAAAACATACTTCTATACTTACTACTATTATTATGCCGTTCTTCAAGGGGGAAATGTATCGACTGTTTATCCTGTTTATCTTCCTGTTTAGTACATTGCAAATTCAGAAATTGCATAGATACTTGGCAATGATTTGTGCAGGATATCTGGCCTTGAGTAAAGACAACCCGTTCACCAATAATCGGATGTCGACTACATATAGAGCAGGTAAAGCACTCATCGTGAAAGACGTGGTGTGATAAACGATAGATAAGGGAATTTTCAGTTATTCGGAGTTTGCATTTGGCGCAGTGTGTTTTCCTATCGTAGTAAAAGCGCAGCATTAAAAAAAGGAACATAAAACTCATAGCCATGCGCCAAAGTCTTAACGCAGCCAGTCCATCATTTTTGAAACACCAACAAAAGTTGGGCTTCATCTCCGGCGATATTGAACTTTGTCACTTGGGAGTTCATACAATAATTATTGAATGACCTTTCATGGAGAAATTTTTGGGATGATATATTTTGATGACGAAGAATTTAATGAATGCTCTAAGTCAGTGAAAAATATCATTATTCATCATTGATGAGCTGGGAAAAGTCGAGATTTATAAATTTCCCTAATCTTTGACTAAAACGAAACCCTTAATAGAGGAATTCATTTGTTCGGCTTTTATAATACTTGCTAACTTACCAATAATTCAAATAAATGTACTACTTTCAATCTACGTCTATAATAGCTGATAATACGTTTTGTTAGACAGTTCTCTTTAAAATTTTATAGATGGATTTAGTTTGCTTTTCGCTTTATTGGTTCTTCTTCATGTAAACCAATTTAAAAAATGGTATCTTTAATAGAAGTGAGGTAATTAAACCAACTTACTGTTTATAGCACAAATCACAGAGGACAACTAAGTGTTCAGGTAAATAGCATTTTGGATCGCTTTCATTGAGTAGAAGTTCACATTGAATGCAGCGAAGACAGTTAATGTGAAAATAAGCAGCTTTTGATGTCACTTCCCCTACTGAACTTTTAACCAATGAGAGAAATTCCTTTGATCTGATAGATTCATTGCATTTAACACAAATATTGTCTGCAGAGGGCGGATTTGGTATAAAACGAGAGCTTTCCATGAGGGAGACTTGGAAGAAGAACTTAAATCTAAAATAGAAGAGACAGTGTGAAGTTGGTGATCAAATTCAAATATTTCGATTCAGGAAGAGAACCATAAAAATGTGCTTATGATTACTGAAAAGACGGTTGACTAACTGAATTCGACAAATGAAGTTGATAATAGAGTTATTTTGTTAAATGACCAGCGAATTTGATTGTCGGGTAAAATCAAAACGAGTTGTCCAATCAGAGGCGCTTCCACTGAATTTCTGCCCATTTCTTCCCCCCCCCCCCTTCCTTCCCCCCTCCTTACCGAGACGGATTTGAAATCATCATCTTTCTTCCCTTCCCCATCTAATTTCGAAGGGGTGGCTAATTCAAGCTACTTCACCTATTCTCAAGCTCTATTCTTAGTTAAAATCCTTCAGATTTTCACCTCGGAATTCCGTGTTTTTGAAAGAACTCAAAATAAGCATGTTGCGTGTAATTCTCTTTTTATTAATTGAGTCAGTAAACTTTTCACTGGTGATAATCAGGTTAGTTCATACTTGCGTGCAGAGTCATTCAAGAATCACTGTTTGTATTAAAAGAAATGCAGACTTTCAAGATATTTTTTTGTATTGGCTAGACGAGGAATATTTGATTGGAAAAGAAATCCTTCGAAATGTAAGCGTCTAAATCCTTTTGAATAATAAATTGAGAATTGTATAGTTTGTATTAATTAATAAATAATGGACTGTCTATGCAGTTGCCTGGAATAAAGAGTGAAATGCCTAATATGCTTCATTTATTCATGATATAATAAAAATAATGCATTTATTCATATTTGTTCTCGAAGGAAGTCTTATACCTCGTTATGTGGTAGATTTGTGGCCTAAAGTGTCATTGTGGTAAGTTTAATTAAATCTAACCACCCAAACGCCTTGTTTATGTAGTTTTCCACAATATATTAGTGTATAACATGAAGTTATCGACATAACGTAATCGAAAGGAATGGCAGTTTGTTAGGAAAATGACAGAAGTGAGGTTTGAGCACATGAATGATTTCATCTCATTGGGAACAAACAGGCTATTTCTTTCGTATTGTACAATCCTGACCATTTTAATTACGCATTGCGAAAGTGAGTTGGTGCTGCGGCAGCCACAATGTCTAAATATATTTTGGATTTGTAATTAGTGTCCCACTGGATGCTTGTAAATTTTTGAGAGAACGCAATTCTATTGAGGCCTAGCTTTGAAGAGCACTGACCAAAATTGGTATCAAATAGAAGGTTTGTAGTTTTCCAAATTTTAAAAAAACGATTTCTATTTGTCTGATGAAAAAATTACGAGCACTCATGATAGACCAAGCTTAAATCTCGGTTGGTGGCATCACTCTCGCCCTTGGCGCTACGGAGCTACGTTTCGTTGCATGAACCAAACCTTAGCTATTAAAATGGTACTAAAACGGTTCAAACAGAAATAGTATTAGGTCTACAACTTTGCTCCCGCCGTTTTTCTTTATTTGAGGCCCTATTACAACAAAATAATGACATACATTATGTTTCAAAGTATTGTCCAGCGTCAGCTACCACTTTGGCCCATCTCTCGGACAGCAGGCGAATCCCGCGGCAAAAAAATTTTCCATCTTTCGATAAGATCCATGAATCGATCCAATTCTTCATACGAGCTGAAGTGCTGGCCAGCCAGGCCGTGTGCCATTGAGCGAGGTGAGTGAGGTGGAAATGAGACAGAGCAACATCTGGAGAGTACGGTGGCGGGTGAGGTCAAATTTCTCATTTCAATGTTTCGAGGTATTTTTTCACCACTTTGGCCCATCTTGTGAAATAATCTTCCCGTGTCTCTCGTTTTTACTGTGGCCGTTTTTCATTTTTCTTGAACACGACTCAGGCGAATCAATTGCCTTCTATAACGTTCACCTGTGATGGTTTCATCAGACGATTTCAGAAGCTCATAATAAATTATCCCAAGCTGGTGTCAACACCAACCGTAAAGCATGACTTTTGAGCCATGGATATTCGGCCAGGGTGTTGAAGTAACAGTATGTCCACTGGGTAATCTCCATGATTTTCTGCACCGCTTATGGTTACTATGGTTTAATTTACCCATTTTCCGACCCCAGTAACAAGACGATGGAGAAATCCCTTTCCCCTTTGCCTTTCCAGCAGCAGCTGTTCACAAGCAAACGAACGTCGCTCTACATCTCCTCTTGGTTTCAACTCGTAAAATAACTCGTGGGGTACCCAATATCTCAATATCCTTCTTTCTCAATCAGTCCCAACTGTTTCAGGCGTTTTGAAATTGCTCGCTCACTGATACCCACCCAATGGTTCTGCTGAGATAATCCAGTGAGCCTCAGCCAGTCCGTAGATTTTTTCATTTTGGAATAAAAAAGCAATACTTCTCTCAAAAGACGTGACTTCAGTTTAAATTCGGACATATTTAATTACAGATTGTATTATTATGCAAACACAAATTAAATTGTATCAAAGTAAGGTTATATTTGCAAATGTCAAAATAAAGTGTTCGACATCTGTGATTAATATATTTAAACTGCTGCCGACTACTACCGCCATCTTTTGGAAAACGGCGGGATCAAAGTTGTAGACCTAATATTTTTGTGGAAAAGTATTTAATTACATATTTCTCATCAAGAAAATATTTTTTATTACCAGTCCATTAGTAAATTTTCAGATCCTTATCAAACGGGTAAAGTGCCTAATTGACTTGTGTGAGTTCTCTCTCTAATTTCCAAATCGCAAAGTAATTTTTTCTTAAAATTAAGGTATAACTAATGCAGGATGAGAGTGTGGTAAGAATTCATATTCTCAAAATCAGCCTCATTCGAAATGAGAACCAGTTAAGGTAGCTCATTTCAAACAATTTCACTTGCTTAGTCACTTAGTAACTTAAAGCTAATGCGTTCCTGTCCGTGATGCCCAGATTTTGTCACTTAACTGAAAAAAATAACTGAGAGGAAACTAATCTTTCACCTCCACGTATTTGCCTCTTCTTGTGACACAACTCAGACGGTCAATGCCAGCCAAATTAGCAAAGCCAGCCCATCGTCCAATAGGCATACCCGATTAACTGATTATGGCAATGGTTAAAGACTTGGAAAAGCGAAAATCTAAGTTTTATTTTAAACGAAACAATCGATTTAAATCTGATGAAATAATTTATTAAAGGCAGGCATATTTTACAAATGGATAACTCTCAGTCTAACCAATGGACATTGACTAGCACTTCGATTGTTATGCAAATTTAGTCGAAATTGCGTTGTTTAAGAGGGCTGTTCACCTCTTCTGAATTAAAATTCTTGAAAACTAAAATCAAAGAAATAGTATATGAATTCCTCAGGGAGTCGAATTGAAAAACTACGGGTGGAAACACTTTAAATTTCTTTAACTCAACTCTTAACTCTGTTGAAACGCCTTGGGGATTTGTTGAGTGGTTTTCAAGAACTTACAATGGTTTTATTCGATCGAGTTTCCTGCCGCAGGGTACCCTGAAAAAAATTAATTGCTGAAACCGAAATCACGTCTATATAGCCATTTGGTGTTATTTTAAAACCACTTTTCATATTAATAATGTCGGTTAAAAAAACCTAAACACCGTTGTAACCATTTTCAGCAATATTTGGGAAAAAAATATTTAGAGCTTATATTCGAGGAGATATAAATTCCAACATGGTAATTACACAGGTATTCAAGATTTTAGAGACGCTTGAATGAGAAGAGAAGAATGAAGAACCAACCCGACTTTATTTTGGTTTCAGTGCCATGGAGTAGGGTGTTTGTCAAGCTTCGTCTCCAAGTTGCCTTCATTTTCTCAATAATTTCAGCTAAAGGAAATGGGAAGGATAGTACTTCACGGACATTTTGTACAAAATCTTAAACAATAGGTCGGTTTCCGTTAAACTGATATGCTTAATTCACTAAACTTTTGGTGTTTACTTCGATAATGGATCCGCATGATGCTGTTAGAATCAGACCATAACCAATTTTAATCCATTAATAAAATAGAATGTATTTTTTTCAAATTATTAAAAATTGAACACTGTGATAAACATATGAAATTAATTAAAGGATTTAGTCAATCATTATTGGGAATCGTTAGTCGGTGCCTCTCGAATGGCCAGTCACAAGTTTTATAAAACTAACGGGCTAAATTAAAAGAAATAATCAGAAGACCTAACAATAAGGATCGTCTGATGGGATCTCTGTGTGTTGTTTCATGCAGATTCATGTTCAAATTCATCTCGTGGTTCTCACTCTAAATCCAGTATCTTCAAGGCCCAGTTGGAGAGAATCCGAAAGGAATACTTCTTTTTTGTTTAAAGGTCTATTCGCCAAGTTTGCAAAACAAACATGAAGATGTTTAAATTTTAAGGTTCTGTGTTATCCAACTGTGTCGCTAAGGTGATTATAGGTCATGTATGTTTTCCCGTGGAATAACGGCATTGCAGTTCAAGCGGCATGTCTCAAATGTAGGTTATCATGTTTTCCGGAAACTGAGAGCTTGAATATCACACATAGGGTGAATTTTGAAGTTGCCAAGTGGATAGGAACATTTTCACTTGGCAGAAAAATCTTGACAATTGTGTTCTAAGGCTCCTGGAGTATGTCTCATAGAGGATTTACTTCTATCGGCTTAATGACGTGGACACCCAGGATATTGGATTAGAATCGTGAAATGTACGATCCCACAAAATCGGTTATTCATTATGATACATTTATAGGTTATAAGATGCCATAAAAACACTTCCAAATAAGTTGACCAGTAGATGCGTCCATTGAGGTATGAAGAGAGACGAAGGGGCTAAGCAAAATTAGTTCATGAAATCAGTGCATCAAAAGTTTTTACTTTGTTTAAACTAAAAAATATTGAGTCTACCACGCATAATTTGATATGAAATACCTATTTTGACTCCCAGAATCATTGATGTAGTCATTTTCCGTATCAACAGTGAACTTTGTTCGAGTGACTTACCTCCACGACTGATTTGTTTGTATCTTGTTACAGCTAGGAACAGGCAGATGAGAATAGCAATGATTTTTAATATAACCTCGCTCTCAATGATTCACTCAAGAAATTTTTTTAATTTCCTTATTAGGTAGGTAAATTAATCTCGATGTAATTTTATACCTACCACTTTATTCACCTGTGCACTACCTCTGCCCTAATTGATAGAATCAGCCGCCACACCCTCGTGAGTTTCCAATAAATAACCTGCATAACAACCAATGAATAGAAGTGGGGAACTGCTCATTATGCGAAAATCTGCTATAAGATACTACTGCATTTGCTCACTGCATTCGGTCAGCCAGTCCTTACATGCAGCAAGCTACAGATTATCTCCTGAAAGTACGATCACAGCTGAGCTCTCTAGTTGCGAGATATAACATCACTAGTCACGAATTGGGCACTGTTGATGATTCTTGCCTTCTTCGGGATCGATGGATACAACAACGAAGAGCTCTAATGCTTGGGCTTACAACAATGCAAGAGAACTTCATTGTGGTGATTGAACATCAACGTAAGAGAATATCGAAAGAACCGCCACTATTTCAACTTTGCAACTACTACATGACTTTTCTTGAATACGTGCTGAAGTGTTTTGAACATGGGGAGAGGCTGTTGAGGGCCTATCCCGATGTGCCTAAGAGGAAAGCAGAAATGGGAATGCTGATAGAATCTGTGGGCTCAAGTTCTACAGTGATCGCGGATACAATGTCCAAAGTCCACGAAAAGGAGATGTCGGAACTTAGAATAGCCATAACCTCCGTCAAGCTATTTCGTAATACTGTTAAAGTAAGTAACACCTTATTATTATGAAACATTTGACATTGGATAGAAAACAATTACTTGGAGAATATAAAAACAATTCAATGTCACTTAGTTTTTGCCTTTTTTAAGTAAATCCCAGAATTTTTCCATGAAAAAGTTATATGGAAATAAGTGGTTTCTAAAATACAAGACTAAAAAATCTGTTGACTCCATTATTTCAAAGTTTTTTTCTCTAGGACTAATTTTAACTCTACTTAACTCTACAAAATCAATAATAATTTATGCTATATTTTCTGCGAGCAAATTTATCATTTTTGAATATTTCTCCTTCACTTTTGCTTACTGACAAATGAATTTTTTTCACCCTTCCCTAAGTGAGTGTCTACCTTACAGTCGATTTAAAATTTCTTCAGCCCATAACGGGAAATGTCGTGCAAATTTCATATTTATTTAACATAACAAATTCATTTTATCGGAATGAAAAATGAAATGAAAATTTGGACATTTTTTGGACAGCGTTCCATTTGTTCAACTTCAGCAATATTCTAATAGAGTTCTATCAATAATATCCGAAGTTACCTATGTAAAAATGGTGTAATATGTGCAAATTGACTTCACATCCAGTTATATTATCGTGTAAATAATATACATTCAAATGTTGTTCAAATGCAATGAGCACAAACTTAAATCAAGTTTGAACGGAAAACGTCTGTATTGAGTAAAACGATGAAATCCATACATGAAAAAATATCGCGGCGGTTTGTATGATGTCTAATATGTTGCCGAAGAGCTAATTTCAGATGGGTTCTAGGGTTTTAAAAGGACTCCTGATACCGTTGGCATAAAAGCTTTATTAATACAGTAACTATACAAGCCGACAGTTGGATAGCCGAGGAGGTGAGCCAATGACTCCTAGAAACAATAGTTGGCTGAAGAAAATAGAATACTTATTCGGATATGATGCAATTCTGTTGTGTATTAATTGATTGATTTTCGAATTTGCTTTTGCATTATTTTAATCCCGATTCATTATCTTTTCCAAATATAGCTGCTGAGGAACCGTCTTAGAACAGGCGAAAATATGGCGGATAGTGTACCACGTTTACTACCAATTGTCCAGGCTGTCATGTCACAGCACCGAGCCGCTCAGGAATATCAAAACTGCACATCATTTGGATCAAGCATTTATGATACTCCAACCAGTAGTGGAAATGTTGCGATAGGAGAAAGCACATTTAAAGTTCGTTGGTTCCATTTGGGGAATCAGAAATTTTTAGCCTTTTCGATATTTGTTGTAGCTGGTGTGTTTCTTGCATCGGTTCTTATTGTTTCTTCTGTACTTGCCACAATGGATTCAGAAGGAAACATTGTGTGATTTATTACATTCTATTCTATTAAGTACTGCATTTAAAAAGAGTAATTTTAATCTTTGAACTTTGATAGTATTTAATTGTTAAGATTACAAAATTGCCAATGGGCTGACATATGTGGGTGCTGCTTCAACTATCTTGCCATCTTCCATTGTGGAGACGAAGATGTAGTTGAAATATTAGGAAAGCCGTCCTGGGTTGAGAAATATGATATGTTAAGGGCATTTTAAATTAATTTTGTATTAAGACCAAATGCACTTTACAATCCAGGCCAAATGAGCTAATAAATGAAATAAATTGTTCTCTACAGTAAGTTAAATTAATTGAAATTTGCACATATGTGAATAATGGTAATTGTACAAAGTCTATTGGGCACATATTTGAATCCTTTGTAGTAGATTAGCTACCCTAATAAGTCTTGACTATTCCCGGAAATTTCTATGGTAGATCCCCCTTGTTGACACAGACGTATTACAAGGAACACGTTTATTCTAGGCAAGCATGGCGTGGAGTGTATGACTGGAAGTTTAGTCATGATCAACATAGTGGATTTGATAAAACAAACGAGGGCTTTTGATTGACCGTGTGTTCTTCGCACTCAATCCATACGCGAAGTTGCACAGCCGCACCTTCAAGCCTGTCTGTGCACTCATGCGATGACGTTTCCCACGCTTTTATGAAGAATCAAAGTGTTATTTACTTCTAAGGCTAATTAGATTTATTTATATTATTGGCAATTTTTATTTATTTTAATTGGTAGGAATGTATTAGCTTGGAATATAGTTGCTGGTTAATATGTTTGCAGATTAGTACTTTCAATTCCGTCAGCGTATATCCGCATTATGGTAGACAACTAAAACAACAGTAAAAAACCTTTATCTAGCGATTGGTATGAACGACATTGTTCAATTTGCTAAATACGATTAATATAATTTAACAGCTAGTAAGACTAATGGTCTTTATGTGTATTCTAAATCCGTTAAGGATATCTTTCGATTTTAAAATTTAATTAACATGTAATGAATGTGAGTAAAAAAGTAATTTAACAAGCATATTATAAAATAGTACAAACTCAATCAAGTTAAACAGGCGGGAAAAGTTCATTCCGATGTTAAAGTAATGTAAGCCTTTATTCAAGTAATTGTAACTCGATTTATTTGAAGACACAAGCCTTATGTATACACTGTTGGATTTAAGAATATGCAGTTAAATGTCCCAGTAAATCCTATTAAATCAATGAAGCAAAAATTCTTGCATACAATTTTGAAAGGTCCACATAAGTCTTTAATTAGGTTATTTTTCGTATTTTTACCTGAACTATTTATTTAGCGTTTACAATTAAATCAATTTTAGGCACTTACCTTAGCAAAAATTAAATTTTTAGAAAATCTAAAAAATCATTATGAACTGTCTCCTATTCTATCATGCTTTCTATGCTATATATTGAATAAAATGTTTGTTTTAACTTTTAACACGAACCAATGAGAATGAAACACAGCCTTCTTATCTTATTTGATTTCCTGAGGGTTCGGTTGGAGTCTTGAAATGTGGAGGGTTTTCGCTCTAGCGACATTTGTTCCTCTTGCTCTTTGTGGTGATGTGATCTCTATCACAAAAAGCAATAGAGAAGATATATTCAAACATCCCATATCCATGGTTAAATACTATGCCCCCTGGTAATACTAATATATTTTTGTATATTTGTTTAGGTGTGGGCATTGTAAAGCTCTTGCACCAGATTATGAAGCAGCAGCAACTGAGCTTAAAAGCGTATTACCTCTCTTTGAAGTGAATTGTGATGAGGACAGAGAGTTGTGTGACGAAGCTGGTGTTCGAGGCTTTCCCACGCTAAAAGTATACGCCAATGGGATTCACGTTGATGATTATAATGGACCACGAACTAAAAGTAAGCCACTATGTCTCGTGATATGTAATTTTATCTTAGAGGCGCTGGTTGACTTTATGCTTGAAAAATCCCTACCTCCAGCATCTGAGATTGATGCCAGTAAACTCGAACAAATCCTTGATAGCAATGATTACTCAGTTATCCTTCAAGCCAAGGATTCTTCCGAAATTGATGAGTTCCAAAATGTCGCCAGAAAGATGAACAAATATGCCAAATTCTCTTATACTAAAGACAAACTCCTTGATTCAACTGTTGATACGTAACTTGGTTACCATTCAACTAATCATTATTCTTATAGTATTGTCAAACTGAACCGTCCTAAAATCTTTGCGTCAAAAGCGTGGGAAGACACCCTCACGTATACTGGTAAAATAGCAGAGGCTGATCTGGAGAAATGGATTCGTGATAATATGTAAGTTTCTTCTTGTTTTTTTACCATTGTTGTTCTTTCTAGGATTGGTATTGTTGGTATCCGTAACGAGAAATTCGACAGTCTTATTGGTCTTCCCCAGCTTGTTGTGTACACCCAAGTCGAATTTGATCGCAACCCGTCCAACATCCGTTACTACATAAATCGTCTGCGTCAAGCTGCTAAGGGATCCAATTCGGATCTTCAGTATGCTCTCGCAGACAATAAATTGTACGCCATGGAGATGTCTGAAATCGGTATTGAATTGTCTGAAAATTCGGCAGTTGCTGCTATTCGTACCAAGGACGGCAAGCATTATGTGTTGGAGAACACCCAAGTCACCATTGACACCTTGAAACAATTCATTTCGGACTACACTGCTAACAAACTTGAGCAATTCATCAAGTCCGAACCAATCCCACTTGAACAGGAAGATGTTGTCAAAGTGGTTGGAAGGACATTCGAAAACATTGTCTACGATGAATCCAAGGATGTCCTCATCGAATTCTTTGCTCCTTGGTGCGGTCATTGCAAAGCTCTGAAACCTAAGTACGAAGAATTGGCCAAGAAACTGTCCAAGGAGGATGTTGTGATTGCTGCTATTGATGCCACTGCTAACACCTATCCTAAAGAGTTTGCGATTACTGGCTACCCATCCATTTTCTGGGTCCCTAAGAGTAATAAGAAGAAGCCCGAGCCTTATGAAGGCCCACGGGAAGTTGATGACCTGTTGAAGTTCGTGGCAAAGTCTGCTACTAATGAACTCCAGGGTTACACACGCGACGGTATCGCCAAACAGGAAGAATTGTAAACGGGGACTATTGTGTAGTTGTGGAGTATTTTGTTTTCTATATTTAACTCATGTCTGTTAATAAATGCATTGACTCGATATTATAATTTAAATGGCTTTTGGAGCTCATTTTTTGTCTTTAGCCTTCGAGTTTTGTTTATGTTTGATACGGTGGTTCGCGCTTACGTGGCCTTTAAGCTTGTTCGGCTTACAAGTTTGTTCTTAATTTTACCTTCAAAGGAGTGAGTTAATCTGAGATTTCTTTTGTGAGCTAAATACGTGGTTAGTCGAGAAGCAACACAGCCCAGGTTTTCGGTTGGGAGTATTTCTTCAGTTCTATCAGCGTGCAACGCGTTTTAAGTGAATTACCTAGATCGAATGTATGCACCGCGAGGCTTTCATCCAATCAGAAAAGTGCACGACTACTTATTCGTGTTGGTATGCTATTGGTGAAATCTGCATGTTACTGTGTCCACTGCAGAAAATGGTGGCAGTTCTGGTAAATGGAATTATGACAGCAAAGTTACGATTTTTCCTTGTATCACAATGATATTACATTTACAAACTTTTATGTTCTTCGAATTTGTCAATAGAGAAAAATTCCATCAACATCTCCTCAGTGAATAGAATGATTTGCCACCTCTTTTTTTGAGGAAAGTAGCATGTAATATTTGTTTGAAAAGTTGGGCTGATAAAAAATTGGATTACTTAAGGACTAATTTCATTTAGATTCTGATTAACCAAGTATTTTTTGTTTTATGAGTTGTTCCATAGCCTTACTTTCTAAAGCTAAAATATTTTGGGCTCATTGATCAATGCAGTAGGGTAGTACTGACCATATATAATCCCTACATGGTATAATGCCTATACAATCAGGTACATCTTCTTGAATTGATTAGTTCGCTCCAGTACGCACTTTCTTATCCCAAATTTGGATTCTGCTACTCAGCTTCCCGTCCAGGATTGGTTGTGGTTGGGTATGGAGCGTTTGAAAGTTAGCCGTTTAACCCTAATATATTACGTTATGAATATGACTATTTGACCTTCTTTTATCCAGTTACTCTTACTTCACAATCACCGTGGAAACAGGTTCTGCTCCATCATGACATCGCTGTTTTTACAATCTTATTTGCCAAGGTGCTGACTTATTTTCAGTTCATAATACAACCTCTGCCCTGCTTTGTACTGAGATTTGTCTGAATTTTAATGGCGGTAACTGGCAACTCAGCTCATATTTGTTTTCAGCTACCTTTAATGGTTCTCTGAGCTTCAAGTTCTATACACCGAATGCCTAGATTCACTCAGTGTAAACAAATCTTAGTGTAATGCACTATTTTTAGCACTTGCTCATACTTAAAACTGCCATATATTGACATTAAAGGCGTTATGAAATCTCTTGGTTGCGACAACAGAGTAAGAAGGTACGGCATTGAAGGAAAAATTCATATCACTCAAGTCGATAACTCTGTTCAGAGGTGAATGCAAAAGCCGCGCCAATTTGATTTTAAAGAATTAGGGTCTATATGATAATATTCTGTCATGGGAAGTCAGTTAAGTCTGTTTGCGAATGTCTCCATGTTTTGATTGGCATCTGCGTGAGATCGATGCAAATTCAATCCTGAACCGTTTGTGAAAGATAGCGTTGAGGATGACTACTGGTTCTGGTTGTCAGATATAGGTTGATATAGTTATATGTATTCAATCTATATAGGGCACAATCAGAAGCTTCTTTGCACAATCATTTTACGCCATTGTATAGTAATAAAGATTTATTTAAAGTCAATGGTAATCTGCGGCCTATTGTGCTTAAGACCTTCAAGGTTGAAGACATTTGAGTTAGATGATTTATTCTCGAAATATCCTCCAACAACTCATTTTGGGCAGTGAGAATGATCACTATTAGTCAATTTGGGTGCCTTAGAGGCAGTAATTAGTAATGAAAAATACAACGGTAACAGTAATTAGAATTAACGCACGCTAAGGTAACTATGGGAAACAGCTATTTTTGCTGAATTTTGAAATCATATAAATATATTTCGTTAGGAATAATTAACGCACCTAGAGTGAAGTGAGCTAAAATGAGCGTATTGAGAAATTGGGTTAACAGGCAGAATGGGGAAGTTCAGAAAGGCTCGTTATTGTCAGGTCACTCTATTCACTTACCTACTTTATAGCAATAAATCTTGTGAACTGGTCTACGGATGAGTAGATTTCATTTTTTGTTGGAAGCATAGAACATGAGTATAAGCATGTTAAAAGAAGTTAGAAGTGGTGCTGATCAACTGTCACTTAAATCCCGCATACTGATAGTATATAATTAGGCTTTTAACACTGATCAATTGTAGTGGACGCTATAACAAATAGCACAACATCTGCCAAAGATGTATAATCACGGCATCATAACTAAAACTGTAGGGTATGTAAGGGAATTCGATGAAGGAAGAAACTGCACTTCAGCGATTCATTGAAAGTTAAGGGGTAAGTCCACGAAAATGCATTGAATATAGATTATTAATTTGTTCCATTACCTGCATGCAAATTCTTAATTAATGGCACGGTTAACTTAACTCTTTCATGAACACGACACGTAAATTACGACTTAGCCAAATATTTTGGCTTACGTGACCATCATCGAGGTCATTAGTTGACCTCGGATTTCCGGTTTGGTCATAGATGAGATCATCTTGAATAAATAAGGCGATATGGATTTAGTGTAAATGAGACCTCAGCCAGAAATATCAAACATAAGATCCAAGTCGGAAACGATTTATCCCATTTAGTTATAATCGATGCTGATGAAGTCCTGAAGTTCAAGAGCCGAGATCTACGTTAAATGCCACATAGGTACATCGACTGGCCAATGAGTCATCTCCTTAGGACATATCTAGACCCCTGTAGCACACTTCCTTGGGCTGGTTTCAATGTGCACCACTTTCTACGTTTATGGCATTACCTTGACGACGAAATTTCTACCCAGCACCTTAAAGTAGAAAAATGCAACGTGGACTAACCCATTCACTTCACTCTCATTCAAATATGATAAGTATCAATAAAGCTATGATGAAGTCTTATAAACTCATTAGTGAGGCATCATGGACAAAGCCAATACTAGTTACCACTAGAAGTATTCAACAAACACGGAGGTACAGCTATTGTTCAGTTAACATAGGGGGGAGGGGGAGAAGGGGATAGTTGGGGTTCATATGGGGCGAAAAAAGCCAAACAAGAGTTACAGTTTTATAGGCGATTCATTAATACGGATAGAAAAATTGTAAATATCATTGAAATATGAAGGATATGATCACAGCGGGTGTCTAAAAGTGGAGGCCATCAATGTGAAATCGTGTGGACAATTTCTTTTCCTATGTTAGTAGATCACATATTTCCAAGTCAGCAAACCAAGTATACACCATCAACAATTATCCTTGGAACCTAAAACTTTGTGGAACAATGGTGTAATATGTTCAAAAATGTGAAAAATGGAAAATTCGATTCTATGCAATACGAAATATCACTTTCAGTATAGGAGATTTGAGATTTTCACGATCAGTGGAGCCTTACGACTATCTTTGCCTCTATTTTCAAGGAGATCCTATTGCGAAAATGTGAAAATTTTGTCATCCCAATTATTGGAAGAAAAAAACCGAATGAAGAGACAAGATGAACTCTTCTCAAACAGGCACTTAACATCATAGATGGACGCCTTGAGTGGTAAAATTCGAATTTTGGAACTAGACCTGCCTATTAAAAACTATTAAGCAACCCGAATCCAAAAAATATATGGGGTAAAGTCCATCGATAACTTACTGTTGCTCTGTTAGTTTGCACTTACAGCTCAGCAACCACAGAAACTGCCTTCAATTAGAGATGAAAAAATGAGCACCGAATCGTGAGTAATAATAGGAAAAGGAGAGCAAATATAATGATAGACCATAAGAAAATTTAATGCCTTGATTGCGTTAAAAGCTGTCGTGATAAATTTGTGGCCACAAATTGAGCAATGAAAACATGAAGGTTTTAAGAACAGGTAAACCACTTCGTGCAGATCAGTTTCGATTAAAGCCTTATGTAACCAGTGCTATTCGCGTTTTCCACATCATCAAACTAGTCAATAATAAACTTGCTTATTGAAAAAAGACATTATTTCATATACACAGGATTAAAGTGATAAATTTATGAGCAATTATTGTTGGTTCCTAAATATTGATTTTACCACATAAACTTTGCTACTTATAAAAGTTAGTAATTATATTAGTAGACTGAATGAATTTTGAGATATCAGGCATGAATGTTTAACCATCGCATTGCTGTAAGGTTTCATCTACTTACTTCATGGAAAAGATGTTGTTCTGATTTAAAATATTGATTGTTGAATAACATCTATTTCATATTATTCTTCACAGAAACTGTGTATATCCCCAAAAGACAAACAGTTCTTATCGTGATATCAAATGACAGGCTTTATGATAATTATCAATAGCCCTTCAGGTGACTTCGGGTTTCACAGTCACAAAAATTCGAGAGGGGGAACAGAAGAGTGATTCAAAGATGTAAGGGAGACAAATATAAGGGTTGAGAAGAAGGTAAGGTGAGTACTATGGAAGTGGTCTGGTCATGGTAGTTTGAAGTCAACTGCCGATATATAGACTTTTTTGCTGTATGAGTATGCGCTGCCCAGGGTGCACCACAAAAAATCATTATGCATAATATTTATGCAAATTACATTTGAGATCGGAAAAGCGTGTGTTCTTCAGGGCGATAGTAAAATATCCTGTTCTAATTTTTGATTCGGAAGGTGGCCATTCTGATCCCGAACAAAGTTGGGCGATTGCGAATATGCCATCCTCAACCTATGCCCCAAACTCTTCGTGCTCATTGCATTGAGTAATTGGCTCAAACAGAAGTTGAATGGTTTCCTCTTAACAAACATTGCTCGGCACTGGTTTAGTAACCGACAAAGAACGCTTGAGAAACAGACACAGGCCATAATTCTAAGCTTATCTTGGGCTTAAATTTTTATACTTCGGGTCTATTTGACAAGTCCTTCTCTATCCTACTTCTAGAGTATTTAATCTGAGTTCTAATTACTGAACACAATTCTATGTTGGAGGAATTTTTACCTCTATTACTACTGATACAAGGCTGACCTCTTACTTTCATTTTCTAAGTAGAAAATGTCAACCACTTTGAACTGGAATTTAAGTGTCAGTTTGGTATATCTCCAATGGGCTTAACTTTACAAACAGTAGCGTTTAGGTTAGCAGAAGCTGGGCTTAATCGTCTCTATGTCGATATATTCGTAGAGTGATAAATAGAGACAAGGAAAGAAAGATGAAATAACCGTTGGAGTGATTACTTAGAAAATAAAACCTAAGGGGTAGAACAGGATGTGTCCAAATTACCTACATATGAAGACTTTCGGCAATATAGATTCAAATTCATCAATTCTCAGAATCGATTAGTGCTATACAGTTTCTTAAATCAAGTCTAATGTTGCGATTGAATTGCTTGCTGTCAGGTAGCAGATGAGGAAGCGTTAACGACCGAATGAGACACCCTAAAAAATAATGCACCTTTGATCCACTTGGTCTTGACCGTCGCTCATAGTGATAGCAACCCAAAATGATTCCTCATTACCTTTAAGCACTCAACACTCTTTTATACAGTTGAGGTCTAGTTCTGCGCTCTTTTCTATCGCCTCAGTAGATATGGGCAGGCTACAGTTGACTCAGGCAGACAAAATTTCATTTACTTTAAGTTACTTTATTTACTTCTAATGAGACTATTTACAGGCATTTATAACAATTGGTTGTCCAGGGAGGGGGAGAGGGGGGGGGAAAGGACATGCTTAGTCTAGTCCTTTTCATAATTTTTATTTCTCAAAAAGGCGTTCAAAGTATTTGAGAAAGCGTGAGCTAACTTGGACTAAAACGATTGATTTACACGAGAAAAACTTGCAACCACGATAATCGTCTTCTCGCATCAAACTCCGACATACCAGATGGAGGTCAAGGCAAGGTGAACGACACCAAAAGCAATCATATAGCAGGATTAGTTGTGAGCATTCAAATAAATGAACTATGCTTATCATCGACATATCCAAACACATTTTTATCGCAAAATCCTATGAACTACCAGTAGTATTGTGTCAAGAACATTCAGGTAGATGATTGTAAATTATATCTTGGTCGGTTGACACATAGTTAAATATTTCGCAAGTAATAACTTTGATTATATATTTGTAAATCGTAAACATGAGTAAGCATAATAATAATATTGTCTTATCCACATTGATATCACACAATTTTAGCAATCTTATATGTGGAAAACTGAATTCGAAAAACTGACTGTTCACCAAATGACAGTGGGAGGAGGGTGTCAGAAATATGCTGAGAGCAATGCCAAGATACCAAAGAGGAGTTCTTAATTTGAACAGTAGTTGATAGATGGGTAGTTAACGTTTCATAATTCAGTGCGTGCGATTCCGCATCCGAATTAAAGCAAGTGTTTTTAGAGGGTGTCTAGGACTTATCCGTGATCGCCCTTGCAAACTCAATTCATTTATCTTGATGATCAAGCAGCACCTTTCAACCTTCAGACAACAGAGATGGAGTGGTCAACTTTGGAAAAAATGGAATAGAGATACAAATTTGATTTAAGTATATATAACTTTGAGGGAGAAGTGATTTAGCATAAATTATTACCCTTGATTTAATCATATAAGCCACGATAAAACAAACATACTGAAACTCAGCTTGAAAAGTTCTCTGTCTTAGAGCCGAAATTTTATTGAGTAGCACGAAAGGGTGATAATATTTCACACCATCGAGCTTAAAGTTGATAGTTACACATTTTTGTATTCTGGTTTGCATTACGCGATGCAGCGACTGTAATTAGCTTTATCTTATACACGGTATAAATCCTTTTCGTGGTTATGGCCAATCGCAAAGAGAGGCAGAGGTTTGTAGAAATTTAAAATTACTATTGATTTACCTACGCACACACATTCGTATATATATATATATATATATATATATACATTAGTACATATATGATACATTAAGGGATGCCTTTACTTGAGGCTCATAAAACTAACTTACCAAATATATCACAAGATCTTATTCGCCACGTCTATCGCATACCTCAAAGTATCTGCCAAATATTGGTTGTATTCTAACTGTTTGAGGTATTTTTCTCAGGTAGGGCGTTAGCTGAAAATTATACACTCTTTTCATCCGTTATTTATTAACTAATGTCTAGATATGAAGAGGTTAATTTTGATCATGTTGTTGCTACGTAAGTTGCATACTGCATACGCGCTTCTCTAACATTTCTCATGTTATTTGAAGTTTAGGTAATTTTTAAGCTCACTTTGAGTGCTAAGTATCTAATCTCATGGAGAATGTTGCCTTAATGTCCATCAAAATCATTATTTTCAGTAACATAGATATTCAAATTCTTTTTTTCTACGTTCTCAAGCTTGGTTAAATGAGTCTGATCACCCACTACCCCATCCCACCCCCTCCTAATGGTAAAATCGCAGTCACAAGATATCGATAATCGGTACCCACTTAACTCCATGTCTCTGACCCACCTTTTGCCATTTCAATCGATTCAGTAGCGTGATTGGCTGGTTTTCACAACCTCTCATCGTTCTTCGCCTCCTTTATCTTGTTATCCGTTATCGTTCTTTACCATATAGCTCTATCGCATTGTAATTCAGTGAATTCTTCTCTCTGTATTCGTGATCAAGAAACGGATGTTTGACTTAGCTATTAGTCACTACAATACTACACAATACGTTACTATGCATAGATAAGATGGTATTAATGTAGGACTATCTATTAAGTATAAATATTACGCAGAAATTGAAATGTTTTGATGATTAGTCTATATCTGAACTAAAGTTGATAATTAAAGGCCGTTAGTATCATGTAGATATCAAATCTACACATGCTTTCACATATACATTTCTTTACCGCATGTAAAATGAGTAAAAATAACGTAGGTATTTTCAGGTGAGGAAAAATTTTGTCAAGTTGAAAAGAGCAACGCGTAGTATATGAGATGACTTGGCTTGCATACTGCAGTTCAAAGAACTCTCCTCGGATGCGTGTTCTCCTCCAAGGCTCATGTGATGTGATGCCTTCCTCTGCAATTTTTGTAAATAGTGGTTTAGTTTTAATTCAGATTCCTATGTGTAATTGTTGATCATTGTAAAGATTAAGTCCAGGATAACGTTGATAGCTAATAATGTGCCAGTGCACAACTGCAGAAGGATTTGCCCCCCCCCCCCCTCCACTGTCATAACTCAGGGTAAAGTCAAAAATTATCGTCAGCCAAGTTTTACGACCACAAATACAAATGTTTGATCTTCGAATTACCTCGCGTCTTTCCCAGGTCTTAACCCAATGGACTACTATGTATGTAGTGGGAGCTGTGGAGAAATACACTAGTCAAGTTTTATTACTGCGAAAGCTAATCAGTTAGTGAGTAGAATGAAGGAAGGTATTGAGAACTTTCCAAGCTTGCTCTAGATTTCTGGGTCGGGGTTGCGGCTTCATTGAGGCAGTATTCGACGCGAATAGTCTCGATTTTAAATCAAAGTCTTGATACTAGTGTATTTCCTTGTTTATTGAATTTCATTTAAATCCAATCAATTTCGTATTTACCAATTAAAATTTTCATTAATTAATGCAAATAATTCAATTCAAATGAATTAAAACATTTCTTTTCTAAATTTTCTCATTTATTTTCGTTTTTCTTACACAAATACCTGTTTTTATTAACAGCAATTTTATTTCAAAGAAAAAGTAAACGGTAGGAACATTTCTAATGATCAGTTATTGAACAAAAATAAACTGAAATAACGCACATAAACACTAGAATTTCTCCAACACTTGAAATTATCGTGATAATTCCAAAAAGAAAATTGTTATCATGAGATATAATAAATACACCAGCAATGACTGCATTTGTCATGGTAACTAACAAGACTTCAGCATACTAAAACGATGTATGAAAAAATTGTTGAAAAATTTACCAAAATTTGGAGACAATTTCTTGGCCGCGCTACCAGATATGCTCCCAGGGATTGCAAAAGTAAGGTAGCTGTTCCTAGCACTATTAGATACATATACAGCCCAAGTGACTTTTCCGATGGCTGGGACTTATGCGTTTGGCTGCAACGGTATATTGCAAAGGTGAGAAGAAATGTTCCAAAAATCTTAAGACAATCAAGGGAAAGGCAATGACTTTGAAGTATAATCACCTACGGATGAGATAACGATGTGAAAAGCAAAAAAAACGCGATAAAACTCAAACAGAAATGATTTCTTGTAGTCATGCTTAACAGCGCCTTCTGCCATCTTTAACAATGTTAGAATCACCCTAAGCTCAATTGTGAGACGCGAGGTCACTAATGTAGGCAATAAGAACGTCAATGCCTCAGTACAATGCTTAGGGATCAATGATTGGCTGATGCTATACTAATTTCTGACCAAATTGTGTCAAGGTTTTCACCATGGCTTTTAATAGAGATCTATGAAGTGGCCTATTTCCCAACCTATTGTACTTTGGATTAATGAAGCATTTTTGAAAAAAGACACCCATCTATACTACAATTTCCATTTCTAATTCAGATTCATAAGCAGCTTATTTAATTTTCCATAATTATACTTAACTGACCATGGCAAATATGCTCCCATGAAATCAATATTCTTTTAAATTGATTTCCTTTCCTTCTCCAATGAAAAATCCCTTGCCTTCACTACAAACTTTATTTAATGGAGGAAAATGAACCTGCTTAAAGAGATCGGTAATTCGACGAATGAATATCATCATATATAAGAAATATATATAATATAATAATATAATAAATATAAATAATAAAATCAATACTGTGCTAAATCCCCCCCCCCCTCACTCCTCATTCTTGTCGGGAAATGCGTTTGCTTTTGAATCGGGGTCAATTTCAATCCACGTTGCTTCCAATAGAATATCACATTATTTGTTTACTCGTTACGATAGGTCAAATAGCAAAAAATTGGTCCAATGTGTTTGCAACGCACAAATTTACATAATGACACGATCAGATGGTCAGTTAATATATGCTCAGTCTAACTTATTAAAATGGAATCATCTACTACTTTAGCTTACATCGAAACAGAATACATTTGTCGAATCAGAATGTCCCTGAAAGGAAATATTTAATAATTTTAAAAGAAAAGTTAACATCATAATTTACATAACGATTTCTTTTCTATTGGATTCTCAAGAACGGAGTATTATTTAGAGTTAGGCGGTGAATGTGAAAATAATCACGTTGTCAGGCTAATTTGACCCAATTATCAATGTCATGCTTGACAAAAAATTTTTAATCGACTGTAATTAATTTTAAATGCTCTAATTCGGGTTCCAATTGAATGATACTTACTAAATCATAATTTGGATTCTGAAACCAATTAGAACTTACTTATTTTTCACAACTGAGTGACGGTAATCAAATTCACAAATGATCCACCAATCTGTAGGCTACTTTGGTCACCTCAGGGAAGCTATGAGAACCGTTCAAGAATGTAGGATTGTGAAAGCATGTCATTGGGGTGCTCGCTAATTAAGATCCACATCCACATTTCTCACTCCTGTCACAAAAGCACCATTGGAATATGTTTGAAACTCATTTGAGGTCATCTTCACCGTAATAATTTTTTGAGTATAAAGAAGAAAACTTAGTGGAGTGCAGATGTGTGCCCTTTTCTATTATTGGCAATTTGTGCCATGAATAAGCTAATAGGATGTGCACAAATTGGAATAATTTACTTTGGAGTTGTATTGTGTGTAAGACCACAAATTCACACAATTAGCACGATACTTATCCACTTAGGCATGTAGGCTGTATTTGGTTACACACGGCTTTATAGGATATGCAGGCAAAGACTACATGGTGTCGTCATTGTGGGTTGACGAGTTTGGGCTGCTTAACAATTTTGTATTTGGTCCTCTAATTATCGGTTTAAAGTGGGAAAAGTCAACTTAGCAATACGTTGGTAAGTCACTGTAATGCACTCCACATTTCCCTTCGAAATAGGTCTACGATAAAACATCGAATTAAAAGTAAAAGAAGCGTTGTGTCAGTGAAATCAAATAACTCTCGGCTTAAGTACATATTGAAAGTTTCACATTGAAATTTAAAATAGGAAAATCCTCTGCAATTCATTTTGCTTCAAATTTTCTTGATTTCACAAAAATCACGGCGTCCTGCTTCATGATTTACATCATTCCTTCTTCACTAGTCTGAAACTTCAATTTACACCCAGGTCCTTTGGGCATGTCCAAATAATTTGGGCAAGTTACTAGTGCACTTGGAAATATGATGAAACGATTTTGATGATGGTACGCCAAAATGTAGGCTTCTTGGTCCACCTCATCGATTACAAAAGCAATAGCACGCCTATTGCCATCCCAATGCACATGTTTTGTTGTGCTATTGAGCACTCGGATCAGAGAAACCAAGGCATTGAAGTCATCATTGGTTCCTGCGATAAAAGCAACCTAGCTACAAATGAGGCATCGTGTTGGGATGCACCGTAGAGAGCCTCAATAATGCCCTTCCTCGTTGTGATAAGGAAATAGGTATACATTTGAAGAACAGGTGCGATCGAATTGAATAAAGTGTATGAGGTGTATACTCTTCGATGTCATAAGCAGCAAGCAGTCGACAGTAGTTGGTGGGGTTAGGCCGGTCGATTTGAGGAACGAACTTTCCAAAGACCCATAGTTCTTTCTTTCGGCGTCCGCTCTAAGCTGGGCTTGGAACTACTATTGGCTATTGACTGTAAGTTGTCTGCAAGTCGTCTGCTATTGTTGAGTTTTCCCGAAAGTGTTGCCTTGGTGTGCTTGAGAACTGCCTTTTGAGTTAGATGTTGGGAGGACTAATGGAAGGTGATGAAGTTTATGAGGACGTAGGCAAGTTAATAATGACCGTCTCGGTAGGATTGATGATCCCATAGTTGCTGCTGGTGCTGGTGGTAGTGCATATTCTGTATCCACATTCGTGATCCCACGTGGCTTCACTCCACCCACATTCTCACCTCAATGAACTCAACTACACTTCATATTTATGCGCTCTCTTCAAGTCTTCACAACTGAGCCTTCATGGAAATCTCATCTCCAATTACGCCATACTCCAACTCTATTTGCTTCACTTCCTGCATCACTGAGATCAGATGACATGGATGTCGTGGCTCATCCTCACTACACTTCTACTCCAATAAAATTCTTCATTTGTCACAGAAAACGGGGAGTGCGGCTTGGAAAGCGTTTGTGGCACACTCTAGTCAGCTGTCTTCAGACTTGGTCAATAAATTCAATCAGTCACTCTACGTACTATAAATGCTAGTGTTGGTGTGCAGAGGTGTTTCCGTACGCTTGGCCACAAATTGCAGGCTATTCTGGTGCCAATGCGATTCATTTGGACAGCCTTCGCACCTTAATACCACGTCAGTGACTCCAAATGTAGAAATCCCTAAACACATCCATTCAACAGAACTATGTCGTAAATGATAACAAGTGGTGAAAATAATGAGATAAATAGTTGCGAAATAAAATGCGACGAATAAGCTCCCCACAAATCTGTCAAAGTCTTCATAAACATACTTGCTGTTTACTACATTTCAAGCTATTAAGCATACCAAACGGCCATGAGCAAGTCAAGGGAAGCGCTCTCGAGGAAACTCAACCCTTGAAACTCACTTGCAGCCAATGGTAAGTCAAAGTCGAAACACGTCACTGCAATTGCCATAAACTAGTGTCGACTGAGTACTGCTCGGAAAGGTGCAAATTACTGATGATACTGATAATGATATTGATGCTGATGGTGATGTCGATTCAAATTGGTTTCCTCTGTCTTCTGCGTATCAATGGAAAATGCACATATAATACTGGAAAAGGACAAGGAGTGCAGTGGAGTAATTGGCATGGAAGTGAATGCCTGAGAAAACGACAAATTTGCTACCGGCAGAAAACAACTATGGCTAATTGTCTCTTAAAGGGAAATGTTTAAAACGCTGATTCAATAAACTGGCCCCAACATTGCATAATGAATTTGAACTAATGTTAAGCGAATTAAAGAGAAATGTTTAGATATGCTACTGTGGGGCACTTAAGTAACATGGAGTATTCGCATTCACTGGTGTGTGCAAAGCAAGAGTGTGGCTACTACCAACTGCCTTGTACACCAAACCACTTTCACCTACCTGATGACTCAGAGTAGTGCAGTATTGCTTAATCATTGTCACCAAGAGATGTAATGCAGATTGACACTCCACAAGCCAATTTCTCTACCCCATAACTGCAACCACAAAATCTGACAACTCAAATAAATAAGTTAGCAAAGTAACCTCAACCGCTTTCTCACCACCTAGCACTATTTGCTATTTCACTCAGAAATAGTGGTAATGGAGCTTTGTCTTTCCTTCCACAGTTCTTCCCTTAATTTAATCTATTTCACATGAATATAATGAGGAGCATATACTTCTGCCAGAATACCCTGCAGCACCTTGATAACTCTTTGATGCGAAAATTACCTCTTACACTTCAAACACCATCACTTGTCCTATTCAATGATTCATCTACTTCAACGTAAATGGGATTTTTATTGGATTTTGAACTTAGACATGTTATAACCTTTTGAACTCTGTAGTAAAGTGAAATATATGCCGTAAGACGACAATGATGAAACTACCCACTTTGCCAGAGTAATTTGACCTTGCCACACTTTGGACACTGAAAACTTGTTGAACACAATTGAGTGACTGCCAAAATACTCTTTTAATATATCAAAAATGGCATCTTTTTATGATATTTGATAAATGTACAAAAATGGAACTGCCACAGGCCTTCTCTGCGTGTTCTACTAACATTTGTTTGTCACACTTGTCGACTTGCTAGATGTTATGCATTACACTTTTCTCTTTCACTGGAGTTTGCAATTTCCTCCCTGTCTCCACCCTCTCCCCCCATGCACTCTGAAAATTGAGAACTCAGAACTTGGGGGAGTAGTGGCTACTGAAGTAGTGAGCCACATTTGACCTAAGACAGCAGATAGGACAGTTTCTCACTACTCGCTATGACAAACCAAATAGCGATAATTGTGTCATGTATTTGTAATGCACGAATTTACATAAGCAACACGACCAGATGGACAATTAACATTCCAACATGAGACTCAGTCCCTCCCAGTAATTGGAACCACCGGTGTTTTCTGAGAACTCAATAATTAAACTGATGTGAAATCGAAAGGTCGTTACGAAGGTGATAAGAAAATTCTTCCAAATGTAAGAAAATTTTGAAAAATTTAGTTTATTTTTATATGAAATGAGGTGCAGAGGATTGTTCAAATTTAAAATTCGTTGAGACCAAGTCGCCTGAAATACTTCTCAAAGTGGGAACAAAGATGCACCAACTGGTAGACACTGATTTCTGCCAAATGACGAAACCTATTATAGCATTTAGTGGAAGTCAACTTGCAACTTCGGAAATTTAAAATTTTCAGGATAAACGCGTCAGTATCTAATTCCTTGTCGAAAGCATGCATTCTGAAAATTTAACATTATAAGAGTATAACAGGGGAATTGACTTGATAATGCTGAAAATGTTATGAATTTTGATGTACTGACAACTGTACAATACTAATTATTATTATTAATTATTAATTAATTAATTATTATTAATTTATTTCTTGGTCATGCTTGTGTCCACATGTGTTTACGAAGGCTATGACAAGGCCTGACTGAAAAAAAACTGAAGAAAAACACGCGACTTAAAAATTATTCAAGATCGAATTGAAAACCTCGGTGAACTTGATCCTTTTTCATTTGGTTCTGCATGTCGTTCTTCAACACTTCAATTTTTCTGAGTGTTGAGTATTCTGGGCCAATTTAGAAAAGTAACGACACATTGTTTGAGAAACGCCCACCAACCAACCATCAAGATGACGATGGCTATTACATGTAGGACTAATCTTACTTTGCAGCTGGCTATTCGAAATGGATTAAGCCAATGGTGGAAGAGATCGTTTTGCATGTCATTGCTCACTAGTACAATTGAAGGTTTCTCCATAGTAATTAGTTCGCGTTGTTCTAGTCACCCTAAAAATTTACATCCAATTCCTAACCGACTATTGAACAGGGAATCTTATCGAAATTCTCCCGAATACTTGACTATTACACTATATCAATAAGAATGTATACTTAGATAGGGGCAAATAAACCTTTATCTTGAAACCTCCATTAGCAAGGCATCTATTTTTGCAAATGGATACTCTTTTCAGCTCCTGATCATTTGCCTTTCAATAAATGTGCTTCCACACAAGCTCTAACTCTTTATTCTATTAGCAAGAATTGAAATGTCGGAACGCTATTTAGAAATGTGTTAATAGCCCGTCAAGTAAAATTTTAAACAAACATAGCGTAGCAATTGTTTGGTGGTGAATGCTTAGAAAGTGTGAGTGAGAAGGTGGGGCGGTTCTTCTTGCTGTGTGCTGAGTGAGAATGAGTGTTTAGTGATCTGCGCTAGTTACCCATGGCTAGTGGTGGTAGTGGCAGGAGATGTGAATATTGGAAGACACATTTGATACTCATTCATATTTAATTCTGTCCGAAGTGGCACAACTTTTTCAAGCTCTCTGCTAGTCATATCATGCAAGGGATTTTCAGGGACCTTTTTACTAACTGAATGTATTGTAGAGTGTTATAATCCAAAGTGGCAGATGCTTCCACGCATTGGTCATGTTTCAGCGTTAGATTGCCTTCTCGTTTTGTCTCGGTGTCCGATGACTCCAAAACATGTGGGTAAAAAAATGGAGGAGACTTGTATTTGTGGCAAGAAGGCAAAATCAGCTTTATTGAAACTTTGTCGTAAGATTACTCCATTTGCAGCTTTTGATAATATCACTTCGGACTACATGTAGTTAATAAAAGTGTTTCTGTATGGAAATGTGGAATAATTTTAAAGGAGAAGTAAATTCTTAAAAGACCTGTTTCTCCGAAGTTCTTTTATTCTCAGTGGTCTGTTCTGAACTGTTCTAAATCGAGTTCCAATTGAATAATTCGCATCAAGTTACGTCGGGATTCAGAAATCACTAAAATTTTAATTATTTATCACAATTGAATAACTGCGAAAACAGTTATTTTATATAATTTTACGATTTAATTAAACTGGATAAAGGCAGAGAGAGAGCTGCATCTAGATTTCTATCCGTCATAAATGCTGTCATGACACCGTCAACGAAGTCAGAGCTGAGAAATCACATATCCATATCGAATCTATTTTTGGCAAATGGAGATAATTTGCTCTTCTCACCTAATGGACTATCTAATAACACCTCATAGCAAAGAATAAGCCAATATCAAATTCTCTCATTAATACATTTCAGAGGTATTGCCTGTTGCAATCCTGATGGCCTCTGGCTTGGTTAAAATATGTTTCCATGTGATTGTTACGCTACGTGTATTTAAAGTCTTACTGAAAGAACCGTGTTTCAGTTTCTAAGTGCACTTTAGACTTTTCAATTAATTTCATCAGAATCTCGAATTATTGTAGGTGTAGGTTGACATTTACTGAAAGAAAAGTGTTTACAGGCTTAAAGAGTATCTTCTTACAAGAAGAGATGCTGTTTTAGTGGAGGTTTTCACAATAGGAGTAGATTTGTTCTTATTAAAAGTATTTGAGAGACCTGAATTGTGATTTTATACTTAATAGTCGTGCTAGCTTTCACTTTCATAAAAGATGTATTCAAATTTAACAATGAGGAATGTTCGATCACTAAGTTCAGTCCAATCGACGAACAGATTGGAACACAGCTGGCAGAAATAAATGAGTCAAACACGATGATATATGAAATTAAGTAGAAGAAACCATGCATTACTCCATTCAAATTTCATGCTTCTTTACTCATTTGCTTCTATAGTACTCATTCCTCTCACAAAAGCACCAATGAAACATGTTTGAAGCTTATTAAAAGTCATCGCCCACTCCTTTTTGTTGAATATAAAAGCATAGCATGGTTGAATGAAGGCGTTAGCTCTTTCCAATTGCCGGTAATTTGAGGAATGAATAAGAAATTAGAATGCGCACAAGTTGGTTTGACTAGTTTCGCAGCTGTAACATATGTAAGTGCACAAATTCCAACTATTAAAATTAAACTTATCCAATTAGGGATGTGGAATGTCTTGAGTCATACAGGGCAGTATCGGTGTTGCTCATGAAGGCTTTGTAAATTGGTACGGATTTATGGTTTGCTTGGGCGACCTCCACAGTATTATTATTTTCCCCGTATTTATCGGATTAAAATTGAAAAAACCTGTTTTGTTGTTCATCGTAAGTCCATTTAATGGATTTACACATTTTCTTCAATTTAGCCGGCAATTGCGGCTTTTTTGTAGGCAGTAATTAATTGCGGTCTTTGTCTCGGTAAAGTATTCGACTCAACAGGAACCCTTATAACTGGAATAATTGCAATTGCTTCTGAAGTTGCCTTAATATTACCTATAATATACTATTACCGAAAAACTTATAGAAAAAGTGAGTTTCCCAAAACAAGTTACGATTTCAATTAACACTTCGATTCAATCTTTAATGTGTCATTCTCAATGAAATATAAATTGGAAAATCTTCTGCTCTTTATTTCACTTTAAACAAATAAAGTACTTTTCAACTTTTTTCACAAGTTGAAGTATTGTCTTTTCACTTTAATAATGACATAATAATTTCACATCACTTTAATTATTGAGTTCTCAGAAAACACCGGTGGTTCCAATTACTGGGAGGGACTAAGTCTCATGTTGGAATGTTAATTGTCCATCTGGTCGTGTTGCTTAAGTAAATTAGTGCATTACAAACACATGACACAATTATCGCTATTTGATTTGTCATTGCAGGTAAAGGCAAAATGGCATATTTGCTGTTAGAAGATAGAGGACGCTGACTGCAGTTGAGTGTGGCTCACTACTTCAGTAGCCACTACTTCCCCAAGTTCTGAGTTCTCAATTTTCAGAGTGCATGGGGGGAGAGGGTGAAGACAGGGAGGAAATTGCAAACTCCAGTGAAAGAGAAAAGTGTAATGCATAACATCTAGCAAGTCGACAAGTGTGACAAACAAATGTTAGTGGAACACGCAGAGAAGGCCTGTGGCAGTTCCATTTTTGTACATTTATCAAATATCATAAAAAGATGCCATTTTTGATATATTAAAAGAGTATTTTGGCAGTCACTCAATTGTAAGAAATATGTGAGTTCTAAATGACATCAGAGTCCAAATTCTAACTAGGTCAAAGAACTCTGACAAACTCTGCAGTTTCGCCTTTGTCGTCTTACGGTAAATATTTCACTGTACTACAGAGTCCAACTGGCCATAACATGTGAAAATTTCCTCAGAGAAAAGAATTGTGTCGACTTAAAAATGCCATTAAAAATTACAGTGGTTAGGTTCACAAAATCTTCAAAACCCAATAAAAAGCACATTCGCATATCGCTACAACTATAAGGCATTCACGGAGACTACGTGAATGCTCAAAGCGGAATCTGCTGCAAAGCACTCTATCAAGTTTCAGAAACTGCCCCGGTAAGGAGGAAATCAACTCGCCTCAACTCATTTTACTTTGCTTCACATGTGCTCTCAGGTTGTTTTTCAAATGTCAAGGCTGATGATTACAAGTCAAGCAAATCTTCATCCTCACATTGGAGTTATAACGTAAATCGACTGTAGAAGGGAATGTCCAACTGGAGAAAACGTGCGACACAAAGACTCGCTGGGTTCTTTCAATATTCAAGCTGATCATATTCACATTTATTCATTGCACTCAGTCAGCGTGTAGTTTGTCTAGCAACGTTGCTATCAAGTTGTTCAGTGACTTGCTCCTATAGCTGAAACGAAACGAGCAATCAGAGGGATTTCCGTCCACACTGGTCTTCGATTTGTGCTTTGTGTTGCATTTTCTGGATTAATGAATATTAAATGTGATGATGGGTGAAGTGGAAGAGGTAATTTTCGCACCAAAGAGTCATCAAGTTGCTGCAGGGTATTCTAGCAGAAGTATATGCTCCTCATTATATTCATGTGAAACAAATTAAATTAAGGGAAAAACTGTGGAAGGAATGACAGAGCTCCATTACCACTATTTCTGAGTGAAAAAGCAAATATAAAAAGTACTCATTCAAGTGGGCAATGCATTTGTTGGAAGAATGGAGAGAGTTGGTGGTTTGGAACGCACAAAAGGGATGGAGGTAGAGGAAGTGTGCTAGGTGGTGAGAAAGCGGTTGAGGTTGTTTTGCTCCCTTATCTGCTTGTGTTGTCAGATTTTGTGATTGCAGTTATGCGGTAGAGACATTAGATGCAGTGGAGTGTCAGGTTGCATTACATTTTATGGTGTCAATTAAAATCTCGTGAGTAAATGTTCATTGGTACTGTGTGTCGCATTGATGCACACACTGAGACGAGTAGAGAAACCGAGTTTTGTGCAAAGCAGGAAGGACTCTAATCAGAATATGAGGCAATATATGACAAATTAGCTCTATTCTGGGTCATCAGGTGGAAGAAAGTGGGTTGTTGTAAAAGGCAGCTCGATGTGGCCAAACTCCTGTTTTGCACACACCAGTTTTGTTATTGAGTATGGAGAGGAAAAGTGAAGTCGATAACAGGGTAATCAGTTTGTAAATCCATTTCTGAGAAGTACTTCAAACCAGTAGTCGAAGTGGCGATGATTAAATATTGGGCACTTAATGGAAGGTGACTAAAGTGAATCCAAATACTTCATGTTACTTAAATAACCACAGTAGCATGTCTTCATCTTTCTCCTTAATTCGCACAAAACTAGTTCAAATACCTACTGTAATATTGCTGTCAGTTCATTGACTCGGCGATTAAAATATTCCTCTTTACGTGACAATTTTGCTTTGCTGATTGCACAGTTGTCGATTTCTCAGGTATTCACTTCCAAATCATATACTCCACTGCACACCTTGTCATTTTCCAGAATCGATTCGGATGAAGAAATGAACACGGATCCTACAGATTAATATCGACACAGGCCAAACAAAGTGTTGCAGGATATGATTTTGCTATTCATCATACAAGAAGTGTTCTTAATAAAATATTTTGGATAAGGTTTAATATGTGGAACATAGTGTATCCAGAAAATGGTAATGTTTATTGAAAACGATAAGAAATGGTAGAGTTCCTCATACTTACCAATATGATTCCGGGGTTCAAATATTAAAAGGGAATATTGATTCTTCTTTTTCTTTTTTTTGCCCTATGTCGCAAGACGTCTTAGCATTCCAGTTGAACAATTCTCATCAGTTCGTATAGGGGATTCAGACATCATGAAGTTCTTGATTATTTGCCACAATTGAGTGACTGCAAAAATATTTATTTCGTTTCACTAAAAATTGTACCTTGTTATTACTTGACCAAACTGGAGAAAGGGCAAAGAGAGAGCTGTATCCAGCATTCTGGCCTTTGTGGGTGCGACAATATCACCGTCTACGATTTCACAGCTCAGGAATCACATATCCTCATCGAACCCCCATTTTGCAAATGGAGAGAATTTGCTTTTCTCACTTATGAGACTACCTAATTATACCTTATAACATAGGATAAGCTTATATCAGATTCTTCAAATAATTTCGGAGGAAATGCTCGTCAGAATCCTAATGGTCTCTGGCTTCTTTAAAATATGTTCCCATTTAATTGTTACGCCTTGTTTACTTAACGAGCTATTATCGCGTATCTAAATGACTTTCTCACTTTTCAATTTATACTAATAGAATGGAGAATTGGCCTGGTGTAGAAAGGCATTTATTTGAAGGGAAATGATCAAAAGCTGAAAAGAGTACACTCGTTCAAGTGCAGCCGCTCTTTTACTGGAGGTTTCAAAAATAATGGAAGATTTTGGTTATCACAAGTATTTGCGAGGCTTAAATTGTGACTTTGAATGCTATACTCGTGTTAGCTTTCACGGTAGTAAAAGATGTATTTACAGAAAAATGTGCAATTTAGTCTCATTTACTGGAGATGTACAATGTGAACGCTTGTCATATTGATTTAGAAATATGAAAAGTGAATAGGTGTGTTATTCAGCACTGTTGACTGACCTTTTATCGCGAACATAAGCATCATTCCCTACAAAGAATAAAACAAATCTAGCCGTATTTACTTTGCCGAGAGTACACATTATTAACGAACCAGGAGTCTTAAACGGCTCTAGTTATGCAATCCCCTACTTCATTCTACCATGACCTACTAATTGCACAATGATACGATGAAGAATGACCAAACATTCGAAATTTCTTCCTACAGGGTACATTGTCATTAAGACTAACTTAACATTACTGGATGCTAAAAAGTGGACTTTATGGTGGTGAAGTGCATGGGATACAGATGAATATATCAACATAATACAGTCATTGAAATAGTAAAACTGAATGGTATTGGCAATGAATCCTGGCTTAGACCCACTATAAACGCACAACCACTCAGTCCAAGCAACTTACGCAAATTGAGATTGGAGTTTTCTTTTCCGTTCAAACAAATAGAATCGCCCTTGTGAGAGAGGAGATTACGAAAACCTAAATGGATTGGAACATTTCTTTTTGAAGAGAGCCAAATTTAGTTCGACTGCAAATTCTGCAGTCATAGAGGCAAAGCTAGAACAGAAATTAACATTTAAATATCTGAAGATAGGAAAATCTCATGCGCAAAACAGAACTTATTATTATAAAAGACTAAATGAATTTTCAAATTTCAAGCCCAATTTCTTCAAATATCCCTCTTTTCTCACTCAAGTGTGCATATTCAAAAGCTATCAAATCTACAACTTTGCTCCCGCCGTTTTTGCTTAATTTGAGGCCCTATTACAACAAAATAATGACATACATTAAGTTTCAAAGTATTGTCCAGCGTTAGCTACCACCTTGGTCCATCTCTTGGAGAGCAGTCGAATCCCATGGCAAAAAAAATTTCTCATCTTTCGATAAGATCCATCAATAGATACAATTCTTCATTTCTTCATACGAGCTGAAGTGCTGGTCAGCCAGGCCATGTGCCATTGAGCGAGGTGAGTGAGGTGGAAATGAGACGGAGCAACATCTGGAGAGTACGGTGGCGGGTGAGGTAAAATTTCTCATTTCAATGTTTCGAGATATTTTTTCACCACTTTTGGAAAACGGCGGGATCAATGTTTTAGACTTAATGCCTTGCTCTATAGGGCAGATTGGGGTGTTATTGAGTCCGCCCTAAACAAATAGTAAGAGCTTTGTTCATTGAGCACTCTCACTAATGACAACCACTTACAAATCATTGTGGTACTTGATTACCGAAAGCACCTTTATGACATGTCGATTGATGACGAGTCATGCTCGACTCTATTACGACAGACTCTCTTTAACCCCTACACATATTTTCGAAAATCCCGTGAATCTCTGAGATAAATCATTAGGCTTAGACTTAAGATATATATATATATATATATATTGCAGATTCTAGTAAAATCAAGGCGATTCTAAGTGCAATGATTGTAACGGTATGTATCTCCTATTTATTTGCTCCAATACCGCTGTGCAAAATGCCGAAGCATAGTCCTCAATTACTGTTTTAATTTAATTTAATTTACGTAATTTAATTTAAGTTGACCAAAAGTGCGTTATAAGCAAAGGATAATTCAGGCTTGTTGATGCATGCATTACGTAATATATAACTTAAAACTGATCCTCGGAATGCGTATTTTCAATGATTCAAAGCCACGTCCAAACAGACCCAAGTTGCCTGAAATACTTCTCAAAGTGGGAACAAAGACACAACAACTGACAGACACTGACTTCTGCCAAATGACGAAATCCATTATGGCATTCAATGGAAGTCAACTTGCAACTTCGGAAATCTAAGATTTGTAAAAATAATGATCAATGATCTAATTCCTTATCGATTGTATTCATTCTGAAAATTTAACAACATAAGCGCCCCTGAATTTCAGTAAAAGAAAAACTTTTCGATAGGTCTGATAAGAAGTACCGACCAATTTCATAATTTCTAGAAGACAAATGCACGTTTTTGCATGGACACGCACAAAAGCAGATGAAGTGTTAACAATGAAAGAGGTACTTTAAACACTGCCATAAACTGCATCCAAAAAAACAGTCACCGGTGAAAATGTATACTTAGGAAAGGAAACTCAAGTTCCGCATATCTAAGACAAATCATAACAATTTCATTAAAATATGGCACTTTTAGTATTACGGGTTCAAGGTGATCAAGAGAGTTACTCGAATATTTTGCAACATATTGGTGGAACACTGAAACTCCAGAAAAATGCATAGATCCAATGGAAAAATGAAATAGGAAGGCATTCTAAATTTAGACGAATGAAGAATATGTAAGGAAATCTTGATTAGTGATGGAGTATAAATCAAATTTCATCCTCATTTCAGAATCATTTTACCGCCTTAGTTATAAGATAAGAATAGATAAATTTATAGACCGAGTTCGTACAAACTCATTATTTTATCTCTAAATCAACATGAGTGGACACGGCATGGCGAACAATGTTAGATTGAAACTTTCAGCTGGTTTCAAAGCTGCAAATTCTTCCTTGTATAGGCAAGCACCGAACCACTAACCTCCTGGCAAGATATTAGATGTCAGTTTTACTCCTGAATCATGATCATTGCCTCCAAGTGGATTCCAAATTATTAACCCATGCAACTGAACTTCTTGCGTCTTTTGAAATAGTTTTCAGACATGAAGAAATTAGCTCCAGATATTCTCTTACTCCTAACAGAGGATGTCATTATAGTTTACTTTCCTCCTTATTTGGTAACTCTGATATTTAAATCCACACACACTCCTCCCGGGAACTCAGTGGTTAGATCATTAACATTGAACTTCGAAAAGTGAGGGATATAACAGAGGTAGATAATGAGGGGCGGCACAATTGCAAAACTCAAGTAAAAAGGAATCATTTTCACTCCCACAAAATCGTCAACTCATACCCTACACCACTGTTAAAACATTGAGTGATATTTTATTGACTTACATGTTTAAACGGTTGCCAATCATAAGATGTTGTATTTATTTGAGCGTTGTGATTAGTGATGATAAACCACCATAATGGTTTTGTGGCATTAAGAACAATCTCTGTCAAAGGAAAATGTTAAGCACAAAATAGTCACTTTTTCCCCCTTCTAACTATTGGTTAAAATGCTGAGTACAGAGCCCTCACGTTAACACTTCATAATGACGAGGGTAATGGAGAAATGCCAAACCTGGCATGGCAAATGAACTGTGAATTTGTTGCCTTAATGATATCTTCACAATGCTCTGAAGTACTAAAGTCAACTTTGAAGAGAATATATAAACTGCCACTTTTCTCGTGTGGTTTAATGTCCCCTTACAGAAGGGTAAATAGGTTATGTGGTCGTTTTATTTCTCTAACTGCAGCTCAAACAACTACATTCATTAAAGTTACAGCATTTCAATCTCGATACTTACTTCTAAACTTAATTAACTGACTTGAGTTCTAATTTCGTTGGCAATAGAACAAAAATGCAGCATGTGTTCTACAAGGAAATGTGAAGGGTATTTATGTTTATGTATATAAAATGGGGTGTTTCCAAAGTAGCTGATGTCACAAGACGACGTCGCGACCATTAAATATCAGGCACCTATTGAAGTAAGCATTATGTGAATTCAAATATCTCATGTTACTTAAATACTCTACAGTAGCATACCTTATTATTTTGCTTTAAATCAGTCACAATTGTTGTGAGCTCACTTTAAGACTTCACCACTCTTTCGCAAAGAACGCTTTTCTCAATGATTCGTGTCCTGAAATGACACTCAGGTCTCTTCAGCTGAAGTTTGACCACTTTGTTGTGTTTGTAGTATTTCATTTAACCACCGCAGCCTACTTACAAATATTTGGTTGATCAAAGTATTGCCAAGTTGAATTGGCAACTGTCATTGAGTGTGCATGGATATCTTGCCTCTAATTGTGACATGCTGCAACTCTATTTGTCTCACCACCTGTCACACTGAAATCAGATGGCGTGGGTGTCGTGTAAAAACTTTTAATTCAATAAAATTCTTCACTTGTCTCAGAAAATATGGCGTATGACCTGAATAGTGTTTATGGCACACCCTAGTCAACCGTCACATGCTCAGCCATTAAATTGGATCAAAATCGCTCTATCAAGCATAGACACTATTACTGGTGGCTGAGGAGATTACGTACACTTGACCACACATGACAAACAATTCCATTGCGAATACGATTGATTCTATCCCAATTCGAATTTATAAAGCACGTCAGTGACTTCAGATGAAGAAATTGCTCAACACGTCAATTCAACAGAACTATGTCCACTACACCATTTCTTTCTTCATTGGGCTCTGTTTTTCAAGATTTCACTAAATAAATACCTACTCAGACCAAACTAAACATCTCTTTCTCTGATATTCACAATAAAGTGATCAATTTCGTCTTGTGTATTGAGTATAGATCACCTTCATCAGGTTATCGATTTGCAACTGTGAGTGCAGGCGATTCTCCATTCATTCTAGTTTATTGCTTTGTCCACACTGGATCCCCAACATCACCAGCGTAACCACCATATACCTGCCTTTTGGAATCCTCACTTGCAAAAATTTGATACTAAAGTTCAGCGAACTTGTCTACTCGCTATTCCCTCCCCGGTTGTGCTTATTAGAGGTGTATAAGCCAACCACTCTCTGTGTGCCTTTTAGCTAAGAGTTTTCAATCTTCTCTCTCCTCATAACTGCGTAAATGACCTGCAATACTGAGGATGGATATTTCACCGAAGACAGTTCCCTCACTGAGGGTAACAAACACAGTCTTTCCATCGTCGGCAACAACACTAATCTTTCCACGTTTAACGATATACATCTCCTTTCCAATGTAGCCTTTGCTTAAGGCAGCTACAGTGTCATGGTGAAAATATTTGGAGTTTGAGTACAAACATCTGATTCACAAGTAGACCAAGAGCACTCTCTTATGATACGAATGTGAATGATTCATTTAAGTTTTGCGATAATTGAGGCTTATCCCCATATTTCTCATTTCTTTCACAAATGAACCATATGTGAAACTTATGTGAGGTCATCAACGCCCTTCTATTATTTCAGTATAAAAGGTAAGCAAGGGTTGGAACAGCTCGATTGCTGTTTTCAATTACCGTCAATTTGAGTCATGGTTGATATAGCATTCTCTCCAAAGTTTATTTGCTTTATCTTCGGATGTGTAACATGTGTAAGTCCACAAATTCCTGCTACTAGCATTACACTTCTCCATTTAGATATGTAGCTTGGCATTATTTATACAAGGCTGTATAATATATAAAAATGAAGGCACCCATGAGCCGTTATCATGGATTATTATTTATGGGCTACTTAGTAGTATGGTGGCTTTTCCTATTCTAATCTCTTTTAAGTTCGCACAGTCACACTGGCTATATATCGTAAGTCAATTTAAAAATGTTTAATTTTCTCTCAAAATAGGTGCCAAATGTAGTTCTTTATGTGGCTTTGTTAAATTTCAATCTATATAAGACAGGAGTTTTCAAGTCAATAGGTGTCATTGCAACCTCAGTTCTTATAGGCATTTGTGATATCGCAATGTGCATTTGCATAGCTATACTTGGAATTAAAGCTAGAGGAAACGTTGCAGCAGAAACCACAGAAGGAGGAATCAATTGACATCTCCATCAACTCCTTATTGAATTATTCATATTGAAATTGAAAATTAAACAATCACATGCACTTCTGTTTACTTAAAATAAATTAATTAATTTCTTTAAAATTTTTCAGCCATGCGTCTGTATTTCCTTCTCACTTTAATGAAGAACTTTCCATTACAAATCGATTTAACTAATGAGTTCACAGATTGCACAGGTTTTCCATTTTACTCAGGTGGGCTGGACGTGATGTCTGGATGTTAACTGTCGACCTAGCCGTGTCGACTTGGTAGATTCGTGCATTGCAAACACACGGTACAATTTCCACTATTTAATTTGTCGAAATGAGTAAATATCTAATGAGGTATTCTATTTGACTTCAATTCAGAATCAATCTCATTTTCAAAAACGGGTGATGGATGGAGTGGGAGTTGTGAGATTCGCTATATTAATGACAATATGGTTTCACTTTGGTGGTAGTTTGAAATAGACGTACTTAAAACGTGACCTACCAGTTCATGTGGGACATTTACCACACCTGCTGCTTGGAGTTGGAGGAGGCTGGCAGCAGCCAAATGTCTCATTTAATTAGCAACTTCAAGGTTTTCACAGTGCAAATATGAATATGGGGGATGCAAAAAATGGAGAGGGAAAGGCGGACCTGAAAGCAGATAAACAAATTCTTAATTCACTTTTGAGAAGAAGCCAAAGTCAACAGTCGCCATCGCGCGTTGATTTTCACGCGTCTATATGAGTTTTATCAGTCCCTATAGAGCGAGAGAGTGGATTGCATAATTACTAGCAAGTCAATAAATGTGGAATCAATATAAAGAAACACCAAACTCAAAGCTGGCAAACATATGCTAATAGAAAGCACAGAGATGCTGCAAAGTGCTACATTACTAAAATCAGGCACCAACTTGCAAAATAAAATGCACATAGCCCAGACAGTGTTGAGGCTCTGCATAAACACTGCAAGCATTGTTGCACTCTCGATGGGACATGATATGGGGGGACGTTCTATGCAGTAGCTCTGAGGAAATCTTTCGACATCGGGCAGAAGGTAGTAAAATGAAGTATCAATATTCTCTTTCAACTTATCCTGTGCATCTTAGTAATGCCATTTATTTGTAAAATGAATAGCAAAATTATATCCGTGTAACACTTTGTTTGACTTGCATATACAAAAGCCATTGTATGAGTGCCTAGAACATAGAGTTCATAGAAAATGCTCTCAAAGACCTCAGTTTGTCCCAAATGGTCCAAGTGGCCTTAATGCTCTTTTGAGCATTTTTGAGTGAAACAAACGTGAATCTTAACGGCTGATCATTGTTCCATGTCCACACTTATCTGAATAATACTAAATACATTCGTTTTATTTTAATCCATAACAGGTTAAATGTTCTAACATCTCTCTAGCAATGCTGGTTTGCTGCATATCTTGGTTTCCTCATCATGACGCAATATTTGGGGTTCGAAAGAAATACGCTTGCTAGCTGAGAAGTGAGTTGGTGAACACCTGAGGAATGTACGTTAATTATCCTGAGAAAACGAACCATGTATATCGGTACCAGTCATCTCAGTGTTAAAGTTGCCTATTGTTGAAAACTGGACAATTAACTATCATATAAACTTTCTCTTCAATATACAGGATGTTCAATGTAAAGTATCTCCACTATTTTTGACCTGCTTAGTAGTGGAACGTTTCGTGGTTAACCTTCCTAACCAACTTGATTGACACCAAGTGCCCCGTTATTTGTGTGATTTTTCTGATTTCGTGCTTGCAGTTGTGGGATAGAAAGATTGGCTTGTGGAGTGTCAATCTGCATTACACTTTATGGTGAGAATTGTAATCTCGTAAATGAATGTCCATTAGTACAGGGTGTCGCGTTGCCGCCCACATTTAGGTGAGTAAAGATACTAGGGTATATCGAACGCACATAGGGCCTTCCATAGAATATGATGCAAATGTGGACAAGACTATGCTATTCTGAGTCATCTGGTTGAAGAAATTGTGATGGTATACTAGGCAGTTGGAAGTAACCAGACTGCCATGTGGGTATTGGGTATGTAGGTGGAAATTCGGTCCATAGACAAGGCCAATGAGTCCTAAATCCACTTTTGAGAAGTATTCCAAGTCACTAACCGTTGTCACGACGATTAACTATCAGGTACCTCTTGGCACGAGCATTTAGTGAATCCAAGTGTCCCATATTACTTAAATACCATAGAGTAGCACATCTAACAATTTCGCTATAAATCAGGCAATTTTACCAATAAAATGGAGAATTGGCATAAGTGAGGAAACATATTTAATGTTAATAAAATGGTAAAGAATTACAAGAGTATCCTTTTTTCAAGGCTACATGCTGTTTTACAGGAGGATTTCAAGAAAGAGGTATGTTTGTGAATATTTCAAAACATATTCGTATTCATCGCTCAAATTGCTAATAAGTGGAAGGAACACAATCTACGCTCCACCTTCGTTACCGTTTATGCTCAAAAATGAAGAGGCAGGATAACACCATTGGATCCTGTTTAAACCTTCTTTGAGGTCATCACCACCCTCCAATTGTTTTCGAGAATAAATACAAACCAATGTTGAGTGCAAGGGTGAATTTTTCAATTGCCAGCAATTCCAGCTATGAGTAAAGCGATATTATTTGCACAAGCTAGTTCATTTTCCATTGGAGTTGTATTATGCGTGGGTTCACAACTTCCTACTGTTAATACTAAACTTGTCCGTTCAGGCATGTGGCCTGTATTGGGTTACCCGAGGCAGTGTCGGTGAGGTTGACGGAGACCTCTTAGATTCACAACTGTGGATGATTGTGTACGGGACACTTAATTGCATTGTGACTCACCCTCTACTTATTGGATTAAAACTGAGAAATAAAATCTGTCTATACACTGTATGTTAATTTAATGCTCACAGGTGGCAAATATGGCTCTTGTTGCAGCTTTCGTCAATTTCATCTTTCACGCTTCTCTTCTTCAAGTCAACAGATGGCATTACAATTGCAATTCTTACAGTTGTTTCTGAACTGGGAATGAATATGTCCATAACTCGACTTCAAATTAACCGTGAAAAGCAGAATTGATGAATTTGCTCACATTGTCACTATATATTGATTTAGAATAGATTCCACTGCACTATCCTTTTTCAAATTTTTTGGACATGCGTAACAAAGTTTCTATTATAAACTGGATTCATTTGTTAAAATTGAAATTCATATTGTTTCTGATTCTAGAATCTGATTTGAATAGAGCATTAAAAGTAATTATTGTCACTTCAAAAGCTTGACTCACATGACTGGGTCAATGTACTCTAACAAATTGGTGAGTTTCTCCTTAGTCGTCCTACGATAAATATTTGAATGTACTACACAGTCCAACACACCATAACAAATAATACCTAGTGGTTCTGATAAAAAGAATTTGAGAGCCAAGATTTCAACAGACACAAAGATCTAATTTTTACCTAATGAATCTTTTCTATTGTAATCGACCAAAAGGGAAATGGAGTGAACAGCGTCATGTTCAGAATGGCTATGGCATCTGAGACAGACAGCACACAGAAGCACCCCTCCAACATAAAGCAATGCTGAGACTTCATACAAGTTGGGTAATCCAATAATATCAACTTGAATATCACCAAGGGCACCAACAGTCAAAGGGCTGGGGTCATGGGACACGTGACAGATCATTGACACCATGGCTTGCGTAGATATGCCATCATTTGGGATAATTTGCACCTTTTCGCTTGCTCACATTCACTTGCTCACATTATCACTTCCCTACTTGCTTAATGCCTACCTTACTGAGCTATGTCAAAACCGCTAAAATGTTGGAAAGTAGTTTTGAAGAATGCTATCTTGTCTTCAGTGGTACCATTGCTCACAGCCTCACAGAACTCAGTCGAATTTATCTATCCATCTCTGTCGACAAGTTAGCTGAACGACAGTGCTTAGGATTGTGGTTAGTGTCGATGAAAAGTGATTTTATTGGCTAATTGTAGAGTTGTCAATGTGATGAAAGCATGGTTGATTGGAGTTTGAGTGTTGGGTTGGTGGGATGTTTTGAGTAAGGATGAGAAGGCCTTTGTGTTATGACGGTTATTTGATGAAACTGCAAATGAAAACCTTTGCGACATCTGCACTATTCATAAATCAAGCTGGCTAATCAAACACTCTGGTTACAGACAATAAAACGTGATTATAATTGTGGTAAATCGAAGCACACTCCAGAGAAGAATGAGCTGATCACAGCAGTAAGGCACCATAGCACTCTCAACGAGAGTGATCGTTCAGCATCGTCGGCATCACCTTGACACCTTTTTGACACTTTCAATTCGCACTCCCTTTAAAAACTCTCAACAACTAAAAAACGAGTATGAATGGTCCATTTAAATTTTAAGATAATAGAGATTTATCTCCACATTTCTCATTTCTTTCACATAAACACCATCGCAACATGTCTGAAACTTGTATGAGATCATCATAACTCTCCTAAATTTTGAGCATAAAATTAAATTGGATAAAAATCGCTCTATGAAGCAGAAACCCTAGTGTTGGTGGCTGACGTGATTGTGTACACTTGTCCACACATGACAGACAATTCCGTTACGAATACGATTGATTCTATCACAATTCGAACCTTAAAAGCACGTCAGTCGATCGGATGAAGAAATTGCTCAATACGTCAATTCAACAGATCTACGTCCACTACACCATTTCTTTCTTTATTGGCCTTCGATTTTCAAGATTCCACTAAACAACTACCTACTCAGTTCAAAATAAACACCCCTTTCTTCGATAATTACAATAAAGTGGTCTATTTCGTCTTGTGTACTGAGTATAGATCACCTTCATTGGGTTATCGATTTGCAACTGTGAGTGCAGACGAGTCTCCATTCATTCTTCTTTATTGATTTATTCCAACTGGACCCTCATGGGCCCCTTATTTAATTATTCATTTTGCTATTTAAAATTGAACAATCCTGTGCACTTCTTTTCACTTACAATAAATCGAATTTGCTTTTCAAATTTTTCTGCAAGTGTAAGTATATCTTTTTTTCAATTTCATGACGAAATTTCTATTGTAAAATAGTTTAATTAATGAGTCCACAGATGGCACTGTTGTTTCCAATTTACTAATGTCGTGTCACTAGTGCAAATTCGTGCATTGCCAACGCATGGTACAATTAGTAATATTTGATTTGTCACATCAGGTAAATTGCAAAGCACATTGCCCATTAGTCCTTCGTAGGTCGTCAATCATCAAGTTAAGCAGAACACGATGAATAGTTACACTTACTATGAGCCATGACTCACAGAACCTTCAAAGCAGACACCCTAGAGAAAGCATGCGACAGGCCAATCTTCGTAAGTTTAGCAAGAATCATAAGAAGATGTAATTTATTGATGATTGAAAAGTAAGTTTGTAGTCCTCAAATGTGAGAAATAAGTAAGTGCTTAATGGCTTCAGAGTCAGCATTGTAACTAGGTGAGAATCATTCAATTGAAACGCGAATTAAGTCAGCCAAACAAATTACAGTCAGTCAGATAATTTGACTCGCATGACTCCGTTGACCAGGACAAAGAACTCTGACAAAGTGGTTAGTTTCACACCTGCCTAAATATGGAAAATATTCCACTGTTGTACAGAGTTAAACAGGCCAAAACATGTTTAAGTTCTTCCTAGAAACGGCTCGTTGTTTCTATTTCTGAGTGAAATAGCAAATGCTAGAAGTACTAATTCAAGTGGGCAGTTCATTTGTTGGAAGAATGTAGAGAGTTGTTGTTGGGTTTCGCGTTGCTGTACGCAATTGGATGAGCAGTGAAAGCAAGATATGTGGAGTGCAGAGAGACCTCCCATCAGAATATGAGGCCATATTTGACGAATTTGCGCTATTCTAAATCATCAGGTTGAAGAAAGTGGGGTGGCGTAAAAGGCAGTTAGAAGAAGCCAGATTTATGCTTTTTGCACACCAGTATGGAGAGGAAAAGTGGAACCACTGACAGGGTAATCGATTCCTGAATCCATCTTTCAGAAGTACTCCAAACCTGTTGGCGACGTGGCGTTGATTAAATATTGGGCAATTATTGGAGGGTTCATTAAGGGAATCCAAATGCTCTATGTTACTTAAATAAAGTAAGGTAGCATGTCTTAATATTTCTTCTTAGTTCGCGCTACTTAAGTTCAAATACTTAATGTAATATTGCTGCCATTTCATTAACTCTGCGATTAAAATACTTCTCTTTAAGTGTTTCACTGATTGCAAAGTTGTCGTTTTCCCAGGCATTCACTTCCAAGTCAATTACTCCAATGCACTTCTTGTCCTTTTCCAAAGTTGTGCTTGTGAACCGAAATTCCCCTCAGCATCGTTGTCATTATCGGTACCATCAGTATTTGCACCTTTCCTAACAGTACACAGTCGACGGGGGTTGATGACGATTTGAGTGCCATATTTCGAATTAATCTTACCGATGGCTGAAAGTGAGTTCCGAGGGTTGAGTTACCCCGAGAGTGCGTCCTTTGACTAGCTTGAGTGTTGTATGGTCTACCTGGTGGCCTGAATTGTTGTAGGCGGCGGGTACGTTTGTGAAGATTTTGGCAAATTGTTGGAGGTTCTATTTGTCCCTTTTTTATTTCTCAACTTGCTATTTCATTATTTTCACCACTTGTTATCATTTAGGACATAGTTCTGTTGAATGGATGAATTTGGGGGTTTCTACATTTGGAGTCATCTATTATGTGATTTCAAGGTGCGAAGACAGATCAAATGAATCGCATTTGCACCAGAACAGCCTGCAATTTGTGGACAAGCGTACGGACCCACGTTTGCACACCAGCACTAGCATTCATGGCATGTAGAGTACCTTGATTGAATTTAATGACCAAGTCTGAAAGCAACTGACCAGAGTGTGCCATTAACGACTTCCATGTCGTACTCCATATTTTCTTTGACAGATGGAAAAGTTTATTGAAGTAGAAGTGGAGTGAGTTTGAACCACGACGACAACCATGTCATCTGATCTCAGTGTTGTAGGAAGTAAGGCAAATAGAGTTGTAGTATGTCGTAATTGGAGGTGAGATTTCCATGTGGGCTCAGTTTTGAAGGCTTGATTGGAGCGCATTGTTTCAAATTATATGAAGTGTTGGTGAGCGCATTTCTCATTTCACTCACAAAAGCACCAATGGAACATTCTTGAAACTTACTTGAGGTCAATGTCACCCACCTAGCACAGCAAGGTTGAGTGATGGCCTGAGTTCTTTCCAATTTTCAGTCATTTGATCAATGGATAAGTTAGCTAAGCGCACACAAATTTGCATGATTTCCTTCGCAACTGAAATATGTGTAGGTTCAACAATTCCAACCAGTAAACTTAAACATATCCACGTAGTTATGTGGGCTGTCTTGGGCTATGCAAGGTTGTTTCGGTTTTGCTGAAAGAGGCTATACAAAATCGCATTTGTTCGTTGTTCTCCTTGGTGTCCTCCACATTACTATCATTGTCCCCACGCTTATTGGATTAAAATTGCAAAAGGATTCATGTCTCTTCATTGTGAGTCAGTTCAATGTATTTATACCCTTTTTTTCAATTTAGGCGGATTTTGCGGCTCTTGGGTTGGCAGTACTTAATTTCATACTTTGTCTTAATAACTTATTCGATACAACAATCGCCCTAATAACTGGGATATTTGCACTTGTTTTCGATTTCGCCTTGTTCTTCACTACAACATATTATATCCAAAGAAGTGAGGAAAACTAAACTGAAAAAACACCGGTTCGCGAATTCCATTCCAATTTCTACTCAGCTTGGAATGACCCTCTGTATTTCATTTTACTTTAAATAAATAAAGTACTTTTCAAACTATTCTTACAAGTAGAGGTATTTCTTTGCACTTTATTAAATTTAAGTATTGAGGTCACAGATAACACAGATGACTTCATTTACTTAGTGGGACTGAGTGTGATGTTCAAATGTTAATTGTCAATCTGGACGTGTTGCATGGTACGATTAATAATATTTGAGCTGTCGTAACAAATAAAATGAAAATAACAGATCTGCTGCTTGAAGATAGGAAAGACTGTCTTCCGTTAAGTGTGACTCAATACTACATGCCTCAAATTGCTGGTAATTTGAAATAACGCACACTTGCACTCAGCTCAAAGATGAGGAGGGTGGTGATGACCTCCAATAAATTTCAAACAGGCTTCAATGGTGCATCGGTGAGAGAAGTGAGAAATATGCTAGTAGTCGTCAATTATCATACAACATGACATACTTCCACAGACGTACTTTCTTGCCTTATACTTATGGTGAATCACTTTTTGATTGCTTGCAATGGGTGGTAGAAATTCAAACCTGTGGAGACAGAACTACTAATGGTGATATTAATTAGTCAGACCAAGAAGTTGCTCACATACTCGTAGAGCGATACAAAAGGACATTGATCGTGTACAAACTGCCCTCTAGAAGACATGATCTTTATTTCAACAAAAGCGAGATGAAAACATAAATAGACGGTTAAGTTCGACAGAGGAAAATGTTAATGATTCCTTGAAATGATAGTTCCGTCTTGATACCTACCTCTATAAGAAACCCCACCCATGTAGAACTCCTTCGGGCTCGCTTCAATCGTCTCGGTTTGCACTAAATTGCTTTATTGCTACTCGGTTCACAGGCCGTAGATGCACAGCCGTCCCGAAAGTCATAAAAACAGCGTTCAGTTATTCTATCATTTCTTCTCCTGACTTGGGCTTTCGCTTCGCGAGTGTTGAAGGGGAAAATCCATTTACTTTTGATTCCACGCGAAGATCTCCACTCTCTGTTACCTCGACAACCTTCACTTTCGAATCGAACTTTGTTGGGAATTTTTATTCCCCATGTCCATCGCATGTCACTTGGCCAACCCTCTGAGTAACACTCTTCTCTTCGAATTTTCTAACTTGTCTGGAATACCCATCAAATTGGGAACAAAGACACAACAACTGGCACTGAATTCTACAAAATGACGAAATCCTATGTGAGAAAAGCAAATTCTCTACATTTATTAAAAGTGGGTTCGAGGTGGATTTCTGATCCCTGAGCTCTGACCAAAGCTCTCTCTCTCTTTGCCCTTTCCCCAGTTTGGTCAATTTGCGTAGCTACCAAATCATAAAAAGATACAATTCCTAATTATATAAAGTAACTATTTTTGCAGTCACTCAATTGCGGTAAATAATTAAGATCTTAATAATTTCTGAATCCCCGATGTAACTCTTTGAGAATCATTCGATTGGAAAGCGAATTAGAACAGTTAAAAACAGATCATTGAGAATTAAAGAATTTCGAAGAAAATAGAGTTTTAACTAAATGATGGTATTTCATTCTCCTTTTCAAGTATTTCAGATTTCCATACTGGGACATTTTATTAACTAAATCCAGTTCTAGGTGATATTATCAGAAGCTGCAAATGGAGTAATCTTACAACCAAGTCTCAGAAGGGTTGATTTTGCCTTCATGCCACAAATACAAGCCTCTCCAATTATTTTACCCACATATTTTGGGTCACCAGACATTGAGACACCAGCAAACTCTCATTCTTATTGCACTCAGCAACCAGAACTACCACTTCTTCACACCCACGCTATTTTCCATTCACCATCAAACAAGTGTTACGCGTTTTGTTCAAAATTTTACTGATCGATGTAGTTTTCTGATTCTAAATAGCCCTCAGACTTTTCACTCTATGTCAATTAAACCTGGAATTACTGCGTTGGCGTAAAAAGGCATTAATTGAAAAAAAGATGAAAATCTACAAGAGTATCCTCATTCAAGAACAGATGCTGTTTAACAGGAGGTTTTCAAGATAAATGTCGATTTGTTTCTCCTTCAATTTTGCAAAAGGTGTACTCTCATTTAATAAGAAAGAATGTTCGATCACTATGTTCATTCCACTCGGCAAACCAATTGGAACCCAGCTGGCAGAAGTAAATGCGACAACCACGACTCCATATGGAAGCAGGGAGACAAAAGCTTGTATTGATTTTACTTTACTCATTCTGCCGAAATGATGATAGAAGTGGAAAAAACCTGAACATTTTCGTAAAGTTGTAACAGATTATTCCTTGCCCCTTCCCTTTGCACTAAAATCATGTGAGGGACTTCTTAATCTGACTTATTAGGGTCACCTTTGACAGTTCTGTTTCCTCACCTTTGAACATAGATTTTTACAGCTACAATCTTTCCAAATTTCCCTGGGTGTAAAATATTACATTATTTCAACAAACAAATTCTCAGCAAAAGAATGAGGCACCAGCACTGAACCTTGTAAACACTTGCAAAACTTATTCCACTTTCGGGTCGATTGAAACTGATCCTCGGAATGCGTATTTTCAATAATTCAAAGCCACGTCCAAACAGACCCAAGTTGCCAGAAATACCTCTCAAAGTGGGAACAAATGTACAACAACTGACAGACACTGACTTCTGCCAAATGACGAAACCAATTATAGCATTTAGTGGAAGTCAACTTGCAACTTCGGAAATCTACGATTTGTAGGAATAACGGTCGAGAATCTAATTCCTTATCGATTGCATTCATGCTGAAAATTGAACAATATAAGCGCATTATAGTGGTGAGGAGGGAAAGGGCATTGTCTTGATAATGCCGAATATGTTCTGAATTTGGATATACTGACAACTGTTCAATCGAAATAGTAACCAAAATAATGTAGGGCGCTAACTTATTTCTTGCTCTTGCTTGCGTTCACATATGTGTGCGAGGGTCATGAATAGGTCTGACTGAAATAAAACTGAAGGAAAAAACATCACTCAAACATTACTCAAGGTCGAATTGGAAACCTCGCTTAACTTGATTCTGCTTCAACCGGTCCTGTTGTAGTTCTTCAACTCATCCATTTCTTCTCACCTATTATTGCTTATGCGCTTCATCTTGTCATTTGCTAAATTTATTATAAAATGCTAGACAAGTGTAATAGTAACGATTTGTATAAAAGGATGAATTTGGCGTCTGCCATATTTGGTTTAGGACTGCGGAATCAGCTAAATCGTCAGTACACATCGATGCGATGATAAATCAGCAAACACTACGCTTTGAAGAGCATTAAATGGTGGTGTATTGTCCTCTACACTACAGTGAAGAAAAATAAGCACTCACTCCTGCAGGGTCTGAACTCAACTAAAGGGAGCTCGTAAAGGCGACATTTTGCTCTCTTTGGTCCAAGTGGACTTTATGCGCTTTTGTGCATTTTTGAGCACAACAAATGTGAATATTAACGACTGATCATTACTCCATGTTCACACTTATCTGAAGAATACTCAGTAAATTTGTTCTATTTTAACCTGTGGTGGGTCACAATTTTAGCATCACTCTTAGCAGGGTTGGTTTGCTCAATAGCTTGGTTTCCTCATTATGATCCCACATTTAGGGTTATTTACAGTGTCCTTGACTCCATCAAATATCTTATCAGCTAACATATACTTATCAACTAACATATACGAAACTTCTTGTTTCAGAATCAAGTAGCTACATTGCAATTTAGAAATGACTAATCTGTTATTTAGTAAGTGTGAAATTTCGCCTAAATAAATATTTATTTGAATTTGTTTTCTTGATAAACATAAACGTTTAAATCCTCAAGATTTATACTCAGTTTCAAGTTCAACCTATGTAAACAAAGATTTTACATCTTATTATGGTTACGGATAGATTAGTTCGCATGAAGACATTTTTTGAGAAAATGAATAGGAGTTATGTTTGTATGATAGATTGGTAATTCTATTTTCTCGAAATATGTATATTAGGAGTGTGTGTCACGGATAATAAGTAAATAAGGCCTGTCTAAAGCTCAACAGTCCTCCATGGTAAAATCCCCAACGCACAATTGCTCAGCAAATCGACTAAGCCACTTCAAGGGGTTAGAGGACACAGAATGGAGAAAGTTTGTGGTTTGAACGAACATTTCGGATGGAGAAAGAGGAGGTGTGCTAGGTGGAGAGAAAGAGGTTGAGGTTGTTTTGCTCCCTTATTTGTATTCCTTGTCCGATTTTGTGGTTGCAGTTATGTGGTAGAGAAATTGGCTGGTGGAGTGTCAGTCTACATTACACTTCGCGGTAATCTCGTGAGTAACTGTCCATTGGTGCTGGGTGTCGCGTTGCTATACGCAACTGGATGGGCAGAGAAAGCAAGTTATGTGGAATGCAGGAAGAGGCGTCATTAGAATATGAGGCAATAGTTGACGAATTTGCGCTATTCTGAATCATCAGGTTGAAGAAAGTGGAGTGGCGTGTAAGGCAGTTAGAAGAAGCCAGACTCATGATTTTCGCACACCAGTATGGAGAGGAAAAGTGGGAGCACTGACAGGGTAATCGATTCCTGAATCCATCTTTGAGAAGTGCTCCAAACTTGTAGGCGAAGTGGCGATTACTTCATATCGTATTCGCATTGGATTGCGCATTAAGGGAATCCACTGCACTTCTTGTCCTTTTCCAACATTTTGGCTGTACATCTCCAGTAAGTGTGACTAAATTACACATTTTTTCTCCTTACTATATGTCCATTCATGTGTCAGTAAGTTTCTCTCATCTGGAAGGCACTGCACTCACAAACTCGCCTATGAGACTATTCTTTGCAGTGGAAGCCAATCAGCCAATACTTTCTGAGTGTTGAATATCCTGGGCCAAGTTAGAAAAGTAACGACACATTGTTTGAGAAACGCCCACCAACCAACCATCAGGATGGCGATGGCTATTACATATAGGGCTAATCTTACTTTGCAGCTGGCTATTCGAAGTGGATTAAACCAATGGTGGAAGAGGTCGTTTTGCATGTCATTGCTCTCTAGTACAATTGAAGGTTTCTCCATAGTAATTAGGTTGCGTTGTACTAATTACCTCCAATTATTTACTTCCACTTCCAAATTTTATTTTATCCAGTCTCCAATAAGTACATTGTGAGGTGGCTCTGGAGACCTCATTCAAATTCAAGTACCTCCAACTGAGGTGAAATGTTTATTATAATAAATCGAAGTACTGAAGGTAAATGCAACGGAAGAATCGGTTTGTTAGGTTTCATCAAATTTATCCGAAAGAGATTTCCCTACTGATAATAGACTACTGAAATTCTACCTCTATTGCAAAGTGTTTATATGTTGGTGAAAGATTCGGGGTATTTTGGTTGGTATTTGTTTCGGCATTACAGATACGGCAAGAGAATTAGAACAATGTTTCACTCCAATTCCTTAAATAATTTAAAATAAAATGACTAAGCAAGTGAGATTGTAACTCTCATTTCGTTTGATTAAAAGGATGGTGCAATTTGAACATCTAAAGGACGAGTATTATATAATGAATGTCACGTAGCCAAAATGGTGGCTTGCGAATTCAATCAAGTAAGACTCGAGCAGCATTACGTAAACTATTATTCCAACCAATCCTTCTGCAAAGCTGTCAATCGCAAGTTGAATGATAATGCATTAAGCTGTGTTCTGAACTTTGTTCAGGTTGTCCAATAGAAAAGAGGTAAATGTGTATGGGACAGTCGAAACATCGCAACACAGTTACTACGATAGAAAGTAGATCTTTGGATAAGTTCAGGTAAATCTGTACACTGAAAGAGATTCGGTTTCTAACCGGGTGCATAGTGGTACAGAGGGTGGGATGAGGATAGTGAGCACATGAAAGAAATGTCCTTATTTTCATTTTCGAAAACCAAACACAAGCGTTAGACTTGCTGAAGTAAGCTGCATTCTTTTGCGAAGTCACTACTTAAATGCTTCCAGTAGTATTTGCAGACAAAAATAGATCATCTATTATCCATAGAGTGATTTCACAAATTTATAGTCAGAATTTATAACGTAAGATAGTGCTTAGGAAAGCTTACTACCTCGCAATAATATTCTCATTGTCAAAATCATATAACTAATTTTTTCTTATATGCCAATCAGCTCAATGTGAAAGTTAAGAATTCTGTTATTCTTAACAGGTGAACGTTTATCATGCTCTGACCCTCAGATACCTAAAACTCTCTAAATTCAAGACATCTTAGATGAAGGAGAGGGAAAAGCCGTTAAGCCCTTTCCTTCTACATTAACACAGAACAATAAACATGTAGAGCCAGAGGCTATATACTTGCGAAGCAAGAAAACACCAAAGGCAAGTGATTCAAATCTGTAACCAATTGGGTGCGGTGTGGGGGGTGGGGGAGGGGAAGGGGGAAAGTAGATGAAAAGATGAGTCATATCCGAAGCACAGTGTAGAAGGTAAAGGCAGAATAAACTGATAAAATAAGTCCATATGTGTGACTCGCAGAATAATGAGCCACAGGGGAATAATCGTCGGAATTTCATGTTACTTCAGCTTATCAACCAGCGCCGACTGTAAACTGCTTGGGAACTGGTGAACGCAAAACAGGAGTTTGGCTACATCCAACTGCCTTGTACACCAACCCACTTTCTTCTACCTGAATGCTCAATAGTGCAAATTCGCTAATTCTAGCCCCATATTCTATTGAGAGAAGTACTGAAAGAATACGCGCGACTCAAAAATTGTTCAAGGACGAATTGTAAACCTCGGTGAACTTGACCCTTTTTCACCTAGTTCCACCAATTTTTTCTTAACTATTCTTGCTTTTGTGGTAAATCTTGTCATTTGCTCTATTTATTATTAAATGCTAGGCAGATGTAATGTAATGACAATCCTTTATAAAAAGATATGTATTTGGCGTCTGCCATATCTGGTTTAGTGCTGCGGAATCAGCTAAATCGATTTCCCTTGATAAATCAGCTAGCGCTATGCTTTGAAGTGCAGTAAGTGATGGTGTACTGTCTTCGACACTACAGTGCCCAGAGGAAAAATCATCAGTTTCAGAAAAAATGAAATTATCTTAATGGCTTTGTAGTTGGTTTCACTTGCATACGGTTTGTAGGACACTCCTCGAAGCATGCTTACTGTCTGTGCTCTCAGAATATTATCGTCATTCTTACACTTCTTCCAATGCATTATAAGAGAACATGTGATAAAACTTTTTTTCAGATGGACTGACCCAGTTTTCTCCAGTGAAGTTGAAGCATGACCTGATGGCTAGTCAGTCATCAGGATTATAAAAAGCTGCTGGGTTCTTCATTTCTGCACACATTCTGCATACGAAAGCATGCCCCTGTTTAGAGAATTTATGATAAGTGAAGAAGAGACGCACAAACCCAACAAATGTCTTCGTATCGCTAATATCATGGGCTTGGTAAGTTGAATGCTGAAACTATATTGTAATTAAACGTTTTTAGTTATTTGCAATTGGCGTTCATGTTTCTGAACTCGCAATATTCTGCATATTAGAAAACTCAGGAAAATACCGAGGAACCAATTTCTTTATGGTGCTGATTGCATGTCTCACTTCCTGTTTGGTATTAGCATCCGTTCTTGGAATTGTTGGTGCTTATCTAAAAAACCGAAAAATGCTCATTTCTGTAAGACTTCTTCATAAATACTCATGCACTTTTATTTAGTTCGTCTCTTTCTTAACCATATACTTAGCAGCAGGACTCACGATAGGAATCGTTCTGCTAACTAAACCTGATGTTGTAAGTATCGTGCTCTCTTCTACTGATGGAATTCTCTGTTAGGCTTTCCCATATGCGAAGTCATTTTTTCAAAACTACATAGCTGTGGCTAATAGTAACGTTGAAGAGGCCTCTAGAACTGCCTTGATGTTTTCCATGAGAACCCTTCAACAATCGGTAGGAATTTTAATTTTTGTTCTACCATATTCCACATCAGTTGAAATGCTGTGGCTTTGAGGGTCCTAAGGACTTCGAAAGTGCTTCCATAAGCTGTTGTGAAACAAACACCAACTGTGAAGCTGATGAATTGGGAGTGAGTAACGTTGGATTTGTTTCATCCTCTAAATTGATTACATATGAATAATTAAATTTCCATTTTAATAGGGATGCAAAGATCGGATTCTGGCAGCGGTGGAAACTTTAAGTCAAGTTATTGGATGTACTGAACTTATAACCATGGTCATTCCAATCATCGTCGTGGTTTGCACAATTATCCTAATTAAAAGCTTAAAGCGGACGCATAAAGTGGAGGTCAAAAACCTGAAATTCACCAATTGAACCCAATTTTCAACCCAAACTTCTTTAAACCCTCTCAACTAATTTTCTCAAACATGAAATCCCATCTTAGTTATAGTGTGCTTTGCTATATTTTTCTTAATTAAGGTTCAATAAACTTGGAGTTCTACGCTTCCTAATTAGCCGAATTTTTTAGGTCTACAACTTTGAACCCGCCATTTTTTTAATTTGAGGCCCTATTACAACACAATAATGACATACATTAAGTTTCAAAGTATTGTCCAGCGTTAGCTACCACTTTGGTCCATCTTTCGGACAGCAGGCGAATCCCGCGGCGAAAAAATTTTCCATATTTCGATAAGATCTATGAATCGGTCCAATTCTTCATTTCTTCATACGAGCTGAAGTGCTGGCCAGCCAGGCCGTGTGCCATTGAGCGCGGTGGGTGAGGTAGAAATGAGACGGAGCAACAACTGGAGAGTACGGTGGCGGGCGAGGTAAAATTTCTCATTTCAATGTTTCGAGATATATTTTCACCACTTTGGCCCATCTTGTGAGGTCTATGGCCGTTTTTCATTTTTCATGAGCACGGCTCAGTCGCATCAATTGCCTTCTATAACGTTCATCTGTGATGGTTTCATCAGACGATTTAGAAGCTCATAATAAATTATGCCAAGCTGGTGCCACTACCAAACGTAAAGCATGACATTTGAGCCCTGGATATTCGGCTGAGGTGTTGACGTAGCAGTATGACCACCGGGCAATCTCCATGATTTTCTGCGCTGTTTGGGATTACTTTGGGTTAATGTACACGTTTTTCGGCCCCAGTAACAATACGATGGAGAAATAACTTTCATCTTTGCTTTTCCAGCAGCACCTTTTCATAAGCAAACAAACGTCGCTCCTCATCTTCTCCTGGTTTTAACTCGTAAAATACCAAATATCTCAACATCCTTCTTTCTCAATCATTCCCAACTGTTTCAGGCGTTTTGAAATGGCTTGCTCACTGATACCCACCCAATGATCTTGATAAGTCTTCTTCAGTTTCTCACCAAGAGTCTTTACTAATAATCGTTCGCCTCCAATTCTGCATCTTCAACAACTTTTTCCTCTCCACCACTATGTCGGTCTTCGATAACAAAATCACCACTCACTCTTAGAATGGTGGAACCATTCCCGCCGACACGTTCTGTCACTAATAGCTCCTTTACCATAAGTATCTGCTCAGATAATCCGGTGAGCCTCAGCCAGTTTGCAGATTTTTTAATATTGAAATAAAAAAGCATTAATTCCCTCAAAAGACGAGAATTCGGTTTCAATTCGGATATATTTGATTGCAAATTTTATTATTTTGCAAATACAAATGAAGTTATATCAAAATAGGGTTATATTTGCAAATGTCAAAACAAAGTGTTCGACATCTGTGATTAATGTTTTTCAACTCCTACCGACTACCACCGCCATCTTTTGGAAGACGGCCGAGCAAATTTGTAGACCTAATAATTATGAAATTAATTAAAAAAATTGATGTTTTGCGTCTAGAACAGAACAGCTAAGGTCTTATCCCAACAGTATAACTTTTGGGAGGAAGTTAATTGCCGATGCGAAGATTTTGGGCATTTGGATTGAATTCAAATTGACAAGGAGTTGTGAGAGTCAGTATTTCAAAGTTCACGTGTGGATATAGATACCTGATTATTTTAGATTATCCAATGTCTTAGTTAAGATTAAGCTAAAAATTCATAAGAATTACATATGCTCAGTGATCAAATTAAGTGTTTTTTCGAAATAAGAACTAGGCTACGGTAATCTTTCAATTGGATGAAAGTGGTCTCAATCTACACCGCCCAGCTTGTCCTCACTTCGAATTTCTCCTTTGAAGATGTGTAAAAGTAAGTTAAAAGAGAAAAAACGATTTCCCGTTGGAAGCTCTGCTTGTGAATGTTGACAGCTAGTTTAGTGTGTGTGACTCAGAAAGCCTTGCTCACTGCGAAGCGGTCTGTTTTTAATTTCTTCTGAAGCAACTTAGTCGAGAATTCTCTCCTTGTGTGTGATGACTCCCCATGTTTCCACATATTTTACAATTGTATGTCCCAGAGATTATATCAACTAGTCACAACTATATTTAATATGCTGGAAAATATTATCAAATGGTGGGAAGTGAGGCCATTCATTTGAAACAAAAAAAAACGTGGTTAAACTTGATATGAAAAAAAGCTATTGCAGTGTCGTTTTAAACAATAAAAGTTGGTAACAGACAATGACTTCTGCCAAATGGCGAAATCCATTATTGGATTCTGTGTAACTCTTCTGGCAAATTCGAAACTTTAAAATTTTCAAGAAAAATGCACAAGTATCTAATTCCTTATCGATTGCATTCATTCTGAACATTTGATATTTAAAGTGTGTCACAGTGGTGGTGAGAATTGACTTGATAACGCTGGAAGTGTTATGAATTCTGTTAAAGTGTCAACTATTCAATCGAAATAGGAACTGAAATAATGTAGGTTGCTAACTCATTTCCTGCTCTTGCTTGTGTTCACATATGTGTGCGAGGGTCATGAATAGGTCTGACTGAAATAAAACTGAAGAAGAACACACCACTCAAACGTTATTCGAGGTCGAATTGAAAACTTCGGTGAATTTGATCCTGCTTCACCTGGTTCTGTATGTCGTTCCTAAACACTCCAATTTCTGCTCATTTCTTCATGCCATTTGCAAGATGTATTATAAAATACCAGTCTAATGCTTTATACAGATGTACGAAAGTGGCTATTGTCACATCTTGTTTAGGGCTGTAAGGTCAACTAAATCAACTGACTTTGACAATTCAACAAGCAGTATATTTCGAGAGCTAATTCTCGACTACAATCTCATGACAAGCGACAAGGTAGGCCTGGTGGGGTGGAGGCGTGGGTGAAGGAGATGGGTTTCCTTTAGGAAATTCATACGGCTATTCCTCATCGAGGTAGGCTTCACATTACAGCCATAACCACACATTCAAGATGAAGTTAAGATGAATCAAGCACAAACACCTGCCTCTCTCTCTCAAATTCTATTAATACTCGTTTTAGGGAATTGCTTGGAAAAATGGTGAAAGTGAATCCGGCAGATCAACGCGAATCTTGACCGTAGAGATGATTTGATATACAAAGTAGATGAGTTCTTAGTGAACGAAAATGAAATTTCATCTAGTTTTGGTAAGAAACGACATAGGAGTTTATATATGAGCGGGTAATATTACGTCTAGGTGAACTTTGTTCCTTTGGAAGGGAAACAATTGTTGGAACATGATAGAGCAATTTAATAGAGTATCATAATTTTTCTTTTCGGAACACAAAGTAGGATACTACTGAATGCACCAGATAGTCGTGCCAATGAGATAGTTAAGGAAGGCATCCTCTCGATATTCTGAAATCATTGTGTACAGACTATTAGTCTTCAGTGACTCATTTTCCCCGTGGCTCATTTTGCAATGTTATTCTGCTTTTACCTTTCATACCGTGTTCCGGACATGATTCATCGTTGGGTCTACTTTCCAACCGTTCTCTACTTATGCACCCCCTCAACCCCATCGCTCCCACCTAATTGGTTACAGATTTGAATCCTTTGCCTTTGGTGTGTTATCTTTCTCAGCATGTGTGCAGCCCCTAGATATACATATTTGCTGTTTTGTGGTAGTATGGAAAGAAACGGCTCAACATCTTTTCCCTCTCCTTGGTGAAACTGTTTTCATTGACTTAAGAAAGGCCTAAACATGATTAGTTTAAAGGCCTCGTCTATCCAAATATGTATACTAGAAACTTGTTAAATCGTCGAATCACCATAATGATCGACAAAATTGATAATATCACATTAGAAAATCTTACTCTCAAATGTATTTAAAGAAGAATGCTAGAATACCCTGTAGCAACTTGATGATTCTCTGGTGAGAAAATTATCTCTTCAACTTCACACATCATCATTCGTCCTATTCAGTGATCCATCTACTTCAGAAGAACACCCAAATCGACGTACAATATGAACAGAAATCCTGTTGACTGCAATTTTCGTTTCAGCTATAGGTAATTAACACTGAGAAATTTGAAAAAAAAATGTTGTAAAACCAATTGCAATTTCGCTGTGTATAATTATTAATATGAGAATTTGTTCAGCTAGAATATTGTAAGAATACAGCGAGTCCTTGTTTCACACACTTTCTCCGGTTTTACATTCTTTTCCACACTCCATGTACTGCTAAACTGCAATGTGAGGATGGGGATTTGCTTGACTTGTAGTCATCAGCCTCGATCTTGGAAAAACCACATGAGAGCAAATGAGCAAAACCCAAAGAAAGACATGAGTTGAGGCGAGTTGATTTTCTCATCACTGGAGAAGTTTCTGCAACTTGATAGAGTGCTTTGCTGTAGATTCCGCCTTGAGCATTCACGTAGACTCAGTGAATGTGGAGTTGTTGCAGCGACCTTAGAATAAAAGAGTAAAATTCGCAAATATGTTCTTCATCGGATTTGGAAGTCGACACAATTGTTTTCACTGAAGTACTTCATTTTTATGCTTTGTTGGACTCTCGTCAATGGTGAAACTACCACTTTGCCTGAGTAATTAGACTCAGTCATCTAAGTTTTGAGCGTCAAATCATCTGAACAGACTGTAATTATCCCTAAATGCACCAATTCATGTTTCAGTTGAATGATTCTCATCTAGTGACAATTTGGACTCTGAAAACATTAAGAACCAACCTATTTCTCACTATTGGGTGACTGCAAATTTACAAATTCGCCTTTTCATATGATACATGATAAAAGTACAAAGATAGAGTTGTCGCATGATTCCTCCAGAAACTCTGCTTAGAAGACTTTTTGAGTTGTTGTACGCCAATTAGCTAATTAAGGAAGACGACCTCAAGATAAGCTGAGGTAGCATGAAATTCCGACGATTATTCCCCTGTGGCTCATTATTCTGCGAGTCACACATATGGACTTATTTTATCAGTTTATTCTGCCTTTACCTTCTACACTGTGCTTCGGATATGACTCATCTTTTCATCTACTTTCCCCCTTCCCCTCCCCCACCCCCCACACCGCACCCAATTGGTTACAGATTTGAATCACTTGCCTTTGGTGTTTTCTTGCTTCGCAAGTATATAGCCTCTGGCTCTACATGTTTATTGTTCTGTGTTAATGTAGAAGGAAAGGGCTTAACGGCTTTTCCCTCTCCTTCATCTAAGATGTCTTGAATTTAGAGAGTTTTAGGTATCTGAGGGTCAGAGCATGATAAACGTTCACCTGTTAAGAATAACAGAATTCTTAACTTTCACATTGAGCTGATTGGCATATAAGAAAAAATTAGTTATATGATTTTGACAATGAGAATATTATTGCGAGGTAGTAAGCTTTCCTAAGCACTATCTTACGTTATAAATTCTGACTATAAATTTGTGAAATCACTCTATGGATAATAGATGATCTATTTTTGTCTGCAAATACTACTGGAAGCATTTAAGTAGTGACTTCGCAAAAGAATGCAGCTTACTTCAGCAAGTCTAACGCTTGTGTTTGGTTTTCGAAAATGAAAATAAGGACATTTCTTTCATGTGCTCACTATCCTCATCCCACCCTCTGTACCACTATGCACCCGGTTAGAAACCGAATCTCTTTCAGTGTACAGATTTACCTGAACTTATCCAAAGATCTACTTTCTATCGTAGTAACTGTGTTGCGATGTTTCGACTGTCCCATACACATTTACCTCTTTTCTATTGGACAACCTGAACAAAGTTCAGAACACAGCTTAATGCATTATCATTCAACTTGCGATTGACAGCTTTGCAGAAGGATTGGTTGGAATAATAGTTTACGTAATGCTGCTCGAGTCTTACTTGATTGAATTCGCAAGCCACCATTTTGGCTACGTGACATTCATTATATAATACTCGTCCTTTAGATGTTCAAATTGCACCATCCTTTTAATCAAACGAAATGAGAGTTACAATCTCACTTGCTTAGTCATTTTATTTTAAATTATTTAAGGAATTGGAGTGAAACATTGTTCTAATTCTCTTGCCGTATCTGTAATGCCGAAACAAATACCAACCAAAATACCCCGAATCTTTCACCAACATATAAACACTTTGCAATAGAGGTAGAATTTCAGTAGTCTATTATCAGTAGGGAAATCTCTTTCGGATAAATTTGATGAAACCTAACAAACCGATTCTTCCGTTGCATTTACCTTCAGTACTTCGATTTATTATAATAAACATTTCACCTCAGTTGGAGGTACTTGAATTTGAATGAGGTCTCCAGAGCCACCTCACAATGTACTTATTGGAGACTGGATAAAATAAAATTTGGAAGTGGAAGTAAATAATTGGAGGTAATTAGTACAACGCAACCTAATTACTATGGAGAAACCTTCAATTGTACTAGAGAGCAATGACATGCAAAACGACCTCTTCCACCATTGGTTTAATCCACTTCGAATAGCCAGCTGCAAAGTAAGATTAGCCCTATATGTAATAGCCATCGCCATCCTGATGGTTGGTTGGTGGGCGTTTCTCAAACAATGTGTCGTTACTTTTCTAACTTGGCCCAGGATATTCAACACTCAGAAAGTATTGGCTGATTGGCTTCCACTGCAAAGAATAGTCTCATAGGCGAGTTTGTGAGTGCAGTGCCTTCCAGATGAGAGAAACTTACTGACACATGAATGGACATATAGTAAGGAGAAAAAATGTGTAATTTAGTCACACTTACTGGAGATGTACAGCCAAAATGTTGGAAAAGGACAAGAAGTGCAGTGGATTCCCTTAATGCGCAATCCAATGCGAATACGATATGAAGTAATCGCCACTTCGCCTACAAGTTTGGAGCACTTCTCAAAGATGGATTCAGGAATCGATTACCCTGTCAGTGCTCCCACTTTTCCTCTCCATACTGGTGTGCGAAAATCATGAGTCTGGCTTCTTCTAACTGCCTTACACGCCACTCCACTTTCTTCAACCTGATGATTCAGAATAGCGCAAATTCGTCAACTATTGCCTCATATTCTAATGACGCCTCTTCCTGCATTCCACATAACTTGCTTTCTCTGCCCATCCAGTTGCGTATAGCAACGCGACACCCAGCACCAATGGACAGTTACTCACGAGATTACCGCGAAGTGTAATGTAGACTGACACTCCACCAGCCAATTTCTCTACCACATAACTGCAACCACAAAATCGGACAAGGAATACAAATAAGGGAGCAAAACAACCTCAACCTCTTTCTCTCCACCTAGCACACCTCCTCTTTCTCCATCCGAAATGTTCGTTCAAACCACAAACTTTCTCCATTCTGTGTCCTCTAACCCCTTGAAGTGGCTTAGTCGATTTGCTGAGCAATTGTGCGTTGGGGATTTTACCATGGAGGACTGTTGAGCTTTAGACAGGCCTTATTTACTTATTATCCGTGACACACACTCCTAATATACATATTTCGAGAAAATAGAATTACCAATCTATCATACAAACATAACTCCTATTCATTTTCTCAAAAAATGTCTTCATGCGAACTAATCTATCCGTAACCATAATAAGATGTAAAATCTTTGTTTACATAGGTTGAACTTGAAACTGAGTATAAATCTTGAGGATTTAAACGTTTATGTTTATCAAGAAAACAAATTCAAATAAATATTTATTTAGGCGAAATTTCACACTTACTAAATAACAGATTAGTCATTTCTAAATTGCAATGTAGCTACTTGATTCTGAAACAAGAAGTTTCGTATATGTTAGTTGATAAGTATATGTTAGCTGATAAGATATTTGATGGAGTCAAGGACACTGTAAATAACCCTAAATGTGGGATCATAATGAGGAAACCAAGCTATTGAGCAAACCAACCCTGCTAAGAGTGATGCTAAAATTGTGACCCACCACAGGTTAAAATAGAACAAATTTACTGAGTATTCTTCAGATAAGTGTGAACATGGAGTAATGATCAGTCGTTAATATTCACATTTGTTGTGCTCAAAAATGCACAAAAGCGCATAAAGTCCACTTGGACCAAAGAGAGCAAAATGTCGCCTTTACGAGCTCCCTTTAGTTGAGTTCAGACCCTGCAGGAGTGAGTGCTTATTTTTCTTCACTGTAGTGTAGAGGACAATACACCACCATTTAATGCTCTTCAAAGCGTAGTGTTTGCTGATTTATCATCGCATCGATGTGTACTGACGATTTAGCTGATTCCGCAGTCCTAAACCAAATATGGCAGACGCCAAATTCATCCTTTTATACAAATCGTTACTATTACACTTGTCTAGCATTTTATAATAAATTTAGCAAATGACAAGATGAAGCGCATAAGCAATAATAGGTGAGAAGAAATGGATGAGTTGAAGAACTACAACAGGACCGGTTGAAGCAGAATCAAGTTAAGCGAGGTTTCCAATTCGACCTTGAGTAATGTTTGAGTGATGTTTTTTCCTTCAGTTTTATTTCAGTCAGACCTATTCATGACCCTCGCACACATATGTGAACGCAAGCAAGAGCAAGAAATAAGTTAGCGCCCTACATTATTTTGGTTACTATTTCGATTGAACAGTTGTCAGTATATCCAAATTCAGAACATATTCGGCATTATCAAGACAATGCCCTTTCCCTCCTCACCACTATAATGCGCTTATATTGTTCAATTTTCAGCATGAATGCAATCGATAAGGAATTAGATTCTCGACCGTTATTCCTACAAATCGTAGATTTCCGAAGTTGCAAGTTGACTTCCACTAAATGCTATAATTGGTTTCGTCATTTGGCAGAAGTCAGTGTCTGTCAGTTTTTGTACCTTCGTTCCCACTTTGAGAGGTATTTCAGGCAACTTGGGTCTGTTTGGAAGTGGCTTTGAATTATTGAAAATACGCATTCCGAGGATCAGTTTCAATCGACCCGAAAGTGGAATAAGTTTTGCAAGTGTTTACAAGGTTCAGTGCTGGTGCCTCATTCTTTTGCTGAGAATTTGTTTGTTGAAATAATGTAATATTTTACACCCAGGGAAATTTGGAAAGATTGTAGCTGTAAAAATCTATGTTCAAAGGTGAGGAAACAGAACTGTCAAAGGTGACCCTAATAAGTCAGATTAAGAAGTCCCTCACATGATTTTAGTGCAAAGGGAAGGGGCAAGGAATAATCTGTTACAACTTTACGAAAATGTTCAGGTTTTTTCCACTTCTATCATCATTTCGGCAGAATGAGTAAAGTAAAATCAATACAAGCTTTTGTCTCCCTGCTTCCATATGGAGTCGTGGTTGTCGCATTTACTTCTGCCAGCTGGGTTCCAATTGGTTTGCCGAGTGGAATGAACATAGTGATCGAACATTCTTTCTTATTAAATGAGAGTACACCTTTTGCAAAATTGAAGGAGAAACAAATCGACATTTATCTTGAAAACCTCCTGTTAAACAGCATCTGTTCTTGAATGAGGATACTCTTGTAGATTTTCATCTTTTTTTCAATTAATGCCTTTTTACGCCAACGCAGTAATTCCAGGTTTAATTGACATAGAGTGAAAAGTCTGAGGGCTATTTAGAATCAGAAAACTACATCGATCAGTAAAATTTTGAACAAAACGCGTAACACTTGTTTGATGGTGAATGGAAAATAGCGTGGGTGTGAAGAAGTGGTAGTTCTGGTTGCTGAGTGCAATAAGAATGAGAGTTTGCTGGTGTCTCAATGTCTGGTGACCCAAAATATGTGGGTAAAATAATTGGAGAGGCTTGTATTTGTGGCATGAAGGCAAAATCAACCCTTCTGAGACTTGGTTGTAAGATTACTCCATTTGCAGCTTCTGATAATATCACCTAGAACTGGATTTAGTTAATAAAATGTCCCAGTATGGAAATCTGAAATACTTGAAAAGGAGAATGAAATACCATCATTTAGTTAAAACTCTATTTTCTTCGAAACTCTTTAATTCTCAATGATCTGTTTTTAACTGTTCTAATTCGCTTTCCAATCGAATGATTCTCAAAGAGTTACATCGGGGATTCAGAAATTATTAAGATCTTAATTATTTACCGCAATTGAGTGACTGCAAAAATAGTTACTTTATATAATTAGGAATTGTATCTTTTTATGATTTGGTAGCTACGCAAATTGACCAAACTGGGGAAAGGGCAAAGAGAGAGAGAGCTTTGGTCAGAGCTCAGGGATCAGAAATCCACCTCGAACCCACTTTTAATAAATGTAGAGAATTTGCTTTTCTCACATAGGATTTCGTCATTTTGTAGAATTCAGTGCCAGTTGTTGTGTCTTTGTTCCCAATTTGATGGGTATTCCAGACAAGTTAGAAAATTCGAAGAGAAGAGTGTTACTCAGAGGGTTGGCCAAGTGACATGCGATGGACATGGGGAATAAAAATTCCCAACAAAGTTCGATTCGAAAGTGAAGGTTGTCGAGGTAACAGAGAGTGGAGATCTTCGCGTGGAATCAAAAGTAAATGGATTTTCCCCTTCAACACTCGCGAAGCGAAAGCCCAAGTCAGGAGAAGAAATGATAGAATAACTGAACGCTGTTTTTATGACTTTCGGGACGGCTGTGCATCTATGGCCTGTGAACCGAGTAGCAATAAAGCAATTTAGTGCAAACCGAGACGATTGAAGCGAGCCCGAAGGAGTTCTACATGGGTGGGGTTTCTTATAGAGGTAGGTATCAAGACGGAACTATCATTTCAAGGAATCATTAACATTTTCCTCTGTCGAACTTAACCGTCTATTTATGTTTTCATCCCGCTTTTGTTGAAATAAAGATCATGTCTTCTAGAGGGCAGTTTGTACACGATCAATGTCCTTTTGTATCGCTCTACGAGTGTGTGAGCAACTTCTTGGTCTGACTAATTAATATCACCATTAGTAGTTCTGTCTCCACAGGTTTGAATTTCTACCACCCATTGCAAGCAATCAAAAAGTGATTCACCATAAGTATAAGGCAAGAAAGTACGTCTGTGGAAGTATGTCATGTTGTATGATAATTGACGACTACTAGCATATTTCTCACTTCTCTCACCGATGCACCATTGAAGCCTGTTTGAAATTTATTGGAGGTCATCACCACCCTCCTCATCTTTGAGCTGAGTGCAAGTGTGCGTTATTTCAAATTACCAGCAATTTGAGGCATGTAGTATTGAGTCACACTTAACGGAAGACAGTCTTTCCTATCTTCAAACAGCAGATCTGTTATTTTCATTTTATTTGTTACGACAGCTCAAATATTATTAATCGTACCATGCAACATGTCCAGATTGACAATTAACATTTGAACATCACACTCAGTCCCACTAAGTAAATGAAGTCATCTGTGTTATCTGTGACCTCAATACTTAAATTTAATAAAGTGCAAAGAAATACCTCTACTTGTAAGAATAGTTTGAAAAGTACTTTATTTATTTAAAGTAAAATGAAATACAGAGGGTCATTCCAAGCTGAGTAGAAATTGGAATGGAATTCGCGAACCGGTGTTTTTCAGCTTAGTTTTCCTCACTTCTTTGGATATAATATGTTGTAGTGAAGAACAAGGCGAAATCGAAAACAAGTGCAAATATCCCAGTTATTAGGGCGATTGTTGTATCGAATAAGTTATTAAGACAAAGTATGAAATTAAGTACTGCCAACCCAAGAGCCGCAAAATTCGCCTAAATTGAAAAAAAGGGTATAAATACATTGAACTGACTCATAATGAAGAGACATGAATCCTTTTGCAATTTTAATCCAATAAGCGTGGGGACAATGATAGTAATGTGGTGGACACCAAGGAGAACAGCGTACAAATGCGATTTTGTATAGCCTCTTTCAGCAAAACCGAAACAACCTTGTATAGCCCAAGACAGCCCACATAACTACGTGGATATGTTTAAGTTTACTAGTTGGAATTGTTGAACCTACACATATTACAGTTGCGAAGGAAATCATGCAAATTTGTGTGCGCTTAGCTAACTTATCCATTGATCAAATGACTGAAAATTGGAAAGAACTCAGGCCATCACTCAACCTTGCTGTGCTAGGTGGGTGACATTGACCTCAAGTAAGTTTCAAGAATGTTCCATTGGTGCTTTTGTGAGTGAAATGAGAAATGCGCTCACCAACACTTCATATAATTTGAAACAATGCGCTCCAATCAAGCCTTCACAACTGAGCCCACATGGAAATCTCACCTCCAATTACGACATACTACAACTCTATTTGCCTAACTTCATACAACACTGAGATCAGATGACATGGTTGTCGTCGTGGCTCAACCTCACTCCACTTCTACTTCAATAAACTTTTCCATCTGTCAAAGAAAATATGGAGTACGACATGGAAGTCGTCAATGGCACACTCTGGTCAGTTGCTTTCAGACTTGGTCATTAAATTCAATCAAGGTACTCTACATGCCATAAATGCTAGTGCTGGTGTGCAAACGTGGGTCCGTACGCTTGGCCACAAATTGCAGGCTGTTCTGGTGCAAATGCGATTCATTTGATCTGTCTTCGCACCTTGAAATCACATAATAGATGACTCCAAATGTAGAAACCCCCAAATTCATCCATTCAACAGAACTATGTCCTAAATGATAACAAGTGGTGAAAATAATGAAATAGCAAGTTGAGAAATAAAAAAGGGACAAATAGAACCTCCAACAATTTGCCAAAATCTTCACAAACGTACCCGCCGCCTACAACAATTCAGGCCACCAGGTAGACCATACAACACTCAAGCTAGTCAAAGGACGCACTCTCGGGGTAACTCAACCCTCGGAACTCACTTTCAGCCATCGGTAAGATTAATTCGAAATATGGCACTCAAATCGTCATCAACCCCCGTCGACTGTGTACTGTTAGGAAAGGTGCAAATACTGATGGTACCGATAATGACAACGATGCTGAGGGGGATTTCGGTTCACAAGCACAACTTTGGAAAAGGACAAGAAGTGCATTGGAGTAATTGACTTGGAAGTGAATGCCTGGGAAAACGAGAACTTTGCAATGAGCGAAACAACATTATGACTAATTATCACTTAAAGAGAAGTATTTTAATCGCAGAGTCAATAAACTGGCAGCAATATTATATAAGGTATTTGAACTTAAGTAGCGCGAACTAAGGAGAAATATTAAGACATGCTACTTTACTGTATTTAAGTAACATAGAGTATTTTGACTCCCTTAATGAACCCTTCAATAATTGCCCAATATTTAATCACCGCCACGTCGCCTACAGGTTTGGAGTACTTCTCAAAGATGGATTCAGGAATCGATTACCCTGTCAGTGCTCCCACTTTTCCTCTCCATACTGGTGTGCGAAAATCATGAGTCTGGCTTCTTCTAACTGCCTTACACGCCACTCCACTTTCTTCAACCTGATGATTCAGAATAGCGCAAATTCGTCAACTATTGCCTCATATTCTAATGACGCCTCTTCCTGCATTCCACATAACTTGCTTTCTCTACCCATCCAATTGCGTACAGCAACGCGACACCCAGCACCAATGGACAGTTACTCACGAGATTACCGCGAAGTGTAATGTAGACTGACACTCCACCAGCCAATTTCTCTACCACATAACTGCAACCACAAAATCGGACAAGGAATACAAATAAGGGAGCAAAACAACCTCAACCTCTTTCTCTCCACCTAGCACACCTCCTCTTTCTCCTACCGTTCCTTGTGTTCCGAATCACCAACTCTCTCCATTCTTCCAACAAATGAACTGCCCACTTTAATTAGTACTTCTAGTATTTGCTATTTCACTAAGAAATAGAAGCGACGAGCTCTCTCGTTTCTTCCACAGATCCTACTTTATTGAATTTATTTCACATGAATATAATGATGGGTATATACTTTGGATAGAATGTCCTACAGCACCTTAATTATGCACACGTTTTCTTTTCCACACTCGATGTACTGCTAACCTCCAATGTGAGGATGGGGATTTGCTTGACTTGTGGTCATCAGCCTCGATCTTGGAATAACCACACGAGTGCAAATGAGCAAAACCCAAAGAAAGACATGATTTGACGCGAGTTGATTTCCTCATCACTGGAGAAGTTCCTGACACTTGATAGAGTGCCTTGCAGCAGATTTGAGCATTCACGTAAACTCAGTGAAACGGAATATTGATTCTTCTTTTTTCTTTTTTTGCCCTATGTCGCAAGACGTCTTAGCATTCCAGTTGAACAATTCTCATCAGTTCGTATAGGGGATTCAGACATCATGAAGTTCTTGATTATTTGCCACAATTGAGTGACTGCAAAAATATTTATTTCGTTTCACTAAAAATTGTACCTTGTTATTACTTGACCAAACTGGAGAAAGGGCAAAGAGAGAGCTGTATCCAGCATTCTGGCCTTTGTGGGTGCGACAATATCACCGTCTACGATTTCACAGCTCAGGAATCACATATCCTCATCGAACCCCCATTTTGCAAATGGAGAGAATTTGCTTTTCTCACTTATGAGACTACCTAATTATACCTTATAACATAGGATAAGCTTATATCAGATTCTTCAAATAATTTCGGAGGAAATGCTCGTCAGAATCCTAATGGTCTCTGGCTTCTTTAAAATATGTTCCCATTTAATTGTTACGCCTTGTTTACTTAACGAGCTATTATCGCGTATCTAAATGACTTTCTCACTTTTCAATTTATACTAATAGAATGGAGAATTGGCCTGGTGTAGAAAGGCATTTATTTGAAGGGAAATGATCAAAAGCTGAAAAGAGTACGCTCGTTCAAGTGCAGCTGCCCTTTTACTGGAGGTTTCAAAAATAATGGAAGATTTTGGTTATCACAAGTATTTGCGAGGCTTAAATTGTGACTTTGAATGCCATACTCGTGTTAGCTTTCACGGTAGTAAAAGATGTATTTACAGAAAAATGTGCAATTTAGTCTCACTTACTGGAGATGTATAATGTGAACGCTTGTCATATTGATTTGGAAATATGAAAAGCGAATGGGTGTGTTATTCAGCACTGTTAACTGACCTTTTATCACGAACATAAGCATCATTCCCTATAAAGAATAAAACAAATCTGGCCGTATTTACTCCGCCAAGAGTACACATTATTAACGAAACAGGAGTCTTAAACGGCTCTAGTTATGCAATCCCCTACTTCATTCTACCATGACCTACTAATTGCACAATGATACGATGAAGAATGACCAAACATTCGAAATTTCTTCCTACAGGGTACATTGTCATTAAGACTAACTTAACATTACTGGATGCTAAAAAGTGGACTTTATGGTGGTGAAGTGCATGGGATACAGATGAATATATCAACATAATACAGTCATTGAAATAGTAAAAACTGAATGGTATTGGCAATGAATCCTGGCTTAGACCCACTATAAACGCACAACCACTCAGTCCAAGCAACTTACGCAAATTGAGATTGGAGTTTTCTTTTCCTTTCAAACAAATAGAATCGCCCTTGTGAGAGAGGAGATTACGAAAACCTAAATGGATTGGAACATTTCTTTTTGAAGAGAGCCAAATTTAGTTCGACTGCAAATTCTGCAGTCATAGAGGCAAAGCTAGAACAGAAATTAACATTTAAATATCTGAAGATAGGAAAATCTCATGCGCAAAACAGAACTTATTATTATAAAAGACTAAATGAATTTTCAAATTTCAAGCCCAATTTCTTCAAATATTCAAAAGCTATCAAATCTACAACTTTGCTCCCGCCGTTTTTTCTTAATTTGAGGCCCTATTACAACAAAATAATGACATACATTAAGTTTCAAAGTATTGTCCAGCGTTAGCTACCACCTTGGTCCATCTCTTGGAGAGCAGTCGAATCCCATGGCAAAAAAAATTTCTCATCTTTCGATAAGATCCATCAATAGATACAATTCTTCATTTCTTCATACGAGCTGAAGTGCTGGTCAGCCAGGTCATGTGCCATTGAGCGAGGTGAGTGAGGTGGAAATGAGACGGAGCAACATCTGGAGAGAACGGTGGCGGGTGAGGCGAAATTTCCCATTTCAATGTTTCGAGATATTTTTTCACCATTTTGGCCCATCTTGTGAAATAACCTTGTCGTGTCTCTCGTTTTTACTGTGGCCGTTTTTCATTTTTCATGAGCACGGCTCAGTCGCATCAATTGCCTTCTATAAATTTCACCTGTGATTGTTTCATCAGACAATTTAAAAGCTCACAATAAATTATGCCAAGCTTGTCCCACCACCAAACCTAAAGCATGGCTTTTGAGCCATGGATATTCGGCCGAGGTGTTGACGTAGCAGTATGACCACCGAGCAATCTCCATGATTTTCTGCGCTCTTTGGGGTTACTATGGGTTAATGTACCCATTTTTCGGCCCCAGTAACAATACGATGGAGAAATCCCTTTTACCTTTGCCTTTCCAGTAGCAGCTGTTCACAAGCAAACAAACGTCGCTCCACATCTTCTCCTGGTTTCAACTCGTAAAATAACTCGTGGGTTACCCAATAACTCAATATCCTTCTTTCTCAATCATTCCCAACTGTTTCAGGCGTTTTGAAATGGCTTGCTCACTGATACCCACCCAATGATCTTGATAAGTCTTCTTCAGTTTCACACCAAGAGGCTTCACTAATAATCGTTCGCTTCCAATTCTGCATCTTTACCATCCTTTTCCCCTCCACCACTATGCCGGTCTTCGAAAACAAAATCACCACTCGCTCTTAAAATGGTGGAACCATTCCCGCCGACACGTTCTGTCACTAATTGTCCTTTTATCGTAGTATCTGCTGAGATAATCCGGTGAGCCTCAGCCTGTCCGCAGATTTTTCATATTGAAATAAAAAAGCGACATTTCCCTCAGTTTGAATTCGGACATATTTAATTACAGATTGTATTATTATGCAAACACAAAATAGATGGTATCAAAATAGGGTTATATTTGCAAATGTCAAAACAAAGTGTTCGACATCTTTGATTAATATTATCTCAACTACTGCCAACTACTACCGCCATCTTTAGGAAAACGGCGGAATCAAAGTTTTAGACCTAATAACTTGCTCTATAGGGCAGATTCGGGTGTTATTGAGTCAGCCCTAAACAAATAGTAAGAGCTTTGTTCATTGAGCACTCTCACTAATGACAACCCCTTACAAATCATTATGGTATTTGATTACCCAAAGCACCCTTATGACATGTCGTTTGATGACGAGTCATGCTCGACTCTATTACAACAGACTCTCTTAAACCCCTACACATATTTTTGAAAATCCCGTGAATCTCTGAGATAAATCATTAGGCTTAGACTTAAGCTATATATATATATATATTGCAGATACTAGTGAAATCAAGGCGATTCTAAGTGCAATGATTGTAACGGTACGTGTCTCCTATTTATTTGCTCAAATACCACTATTCAACATGGCGAAGCAACTGCAGTAACGAATCAGATTCCGGAGATTATAATCCTCAAATACTGTGTGTGTTATAAGCAAAGAATAATTCAGGCTTGTTGATGCATGCATTGCGTAATGCCATGCTTAGTAATTGGGACTCTATAGGAATTGAACACACGTCATCTGACAGACAATTTGGCGACTAATTTTGGCTGGTTAAAGGAAATGAGAATTTGAAGAGCATGACGGTGATATGGATTTCTTTGTATTCTATTTTTATTATTATTATGTAGATAAAAACGATTTTTAATTGGAAAAATTATAACTTATTATATTGAAAAATTATTTATCTAAAATTTGATTGTAATGATCACCTTATTTCAATATACACATGGATTTGCCATCTATAAGCATTACAAGTTTGGCTAGACTCAAAATTTTGCTTCATTTGAACTAACAATTCCTTATCAAAACATGCGGCAACAGCACTCAACCTTGCAAACACATGCATAACTTACTCCACTTTCGGGTCGATTGAAACTGATTCTCAGAATGCGTATTTTCAATAATTCAAACCCACGTCCAAACAGACCCAATTTGCCTGAAATACTTCTCAAAATGGGAATAAAGACGCAGCAGCTGACAGACACTGACTTCTGTCAAATGACGAAATCCATTTTGGCATTCAATGGGAGTCAACTTGCAACTTCGGAAATTTAAGATCACTTTGTCTAGTTTGTAGTATTTTATTTAACCACCGCAGACTACTTACAAAGATTTGGTTGATCAAATTATTGCCAAGTTGAATTGGCAACTGTCATTGAGTGTGCATGGATATCTTGCCTCTAAATGCGACATGCTGCAACTCTATTTGTCTCACCACCTGTCACACTGGAATCAGGTGACATGGGTGTCGTGTCAACACCTTTAATTCAATAAAATTCTTCACTTGTCTCAGAAAATATGGCGTATGACCTGAATAGTGTTTATGACACACTCTAGTCAACCGCCACATGCTCAGTCATTAAATTGGATCAAAAATCGCTCTATCAAGCATAATCTCCATTACTGGTGGCTGTGGTGATTGCGCACACTTGTCCACACATGAGAGACAATTCCGTTGCGAATACGATTGATTCTATCCCAATTCGAACCTATAAAACACGTCAGTTGCTTCAGATGAAGAAATTGCTCAACACGTCAATTCAACAGAACTATGTCCACTACACCCTTTCTTTCTTTTTTTGGCTCTGTTTTTCAAGATTTCACTTAATACCTACCTACTGAGACGACACTAACCACCCCTTTCTTTGATAATTCAATCTTCTCCCTCGTCATAAATGCGTAACTGACCTGCAATACTGAGGATGGATATTTCACCAAAGGCTGTTATTTCACCGAGGGTAACAAACACAGTCTTGCCGATGTCGGCAACAACACTAATCTTTACACGTTTAACGTTATATACCTCCTTTCCAATGTAGCCCTTAAGGCAGCTACAGTGCCATGGTGAAAATATTTGGAGTTTGAGTATGAGCACCTGATTCACAAGTAGACCAAGAGCACTGTCTTATGATACGAGTGTGAATGATTCATATAAGTTTTACGATAATTGAGGCTTATCTCCATATTCCTCATTGCTTTCACAAATGAACCATTGCAGCATGTCTGAAACTTATGTGAGGCCATCAACACCCTTCTATCATTTCAGTATAAAAGGTAAGCAAGGGTTGGAACGGGTCGAGGGCTATTTCAAGTACAGTCAATTTGAGTTATGATTGATACAGAATTATTTGCAAAGGTTAATTCCATTATCTTCGGATGTGTATCATGTGTAAGTCCACAAATTCCTGCCACTAGCATTACATTTCTCCATTTAGGTATGTAGCTTGGCATTGATTATACAAGGCTGTATAATATATAAAAACGAAAGCAAGCAGGAGCCGTTATTATGGATGGGGGTTTATGGGCTACTTAATATTAGCGTGGCTTTTCCTATTCTAATCTCTTTTAAGTTCGCACAGACACGCTGGCTATATATTGTAAGTCAATTTGAAAATGTTCGATTTTCACTCAATATAGGTGCTGAATATATTTCTTTATATGGCATTATTCAATATAGCTTTATATGAGGCAGGAGCTTTCAAGACAGCAGGTGCCATTGCAACCTCAGTTCTTATAGGCATTTGTGATATCGCAATGTGCATTTGCATAGCTATACTTGGAATTAAAGCTAGAGGAAACGTTGCAGCAGAAACCACATAAGGAGAAATCAATTGACATCTCCATCAAATCCTTATTGAATTATGCATATTGAAATTGAAAATTAAACAATCACATGCACTTCTGTTTATTTAAAATAAATTAAATAATTTCTTTAAAATTTTTCTGGCATCTGTCTGTATTTCCTTTTCACTTTAATGACGAACTTTCAATTGAAAATCGATTTAATTAATGAGTTCACAGATTACACAGGTTTTCCCATTTTACTCAGGTGGACTGGACGTGATGTCTGGATGTTAACTGTCGATCTGGTCGTGTAGATTTGGTAGATTCGTGCATTGCAAACACATGGTACTATTTCCACTATTTAATTTGTCGAAATGAGTAAATAACTAATGAGGTATTCTATTTGACCTCAATTCAGAATCAATCTCATTTTCACAAACGGGTGATGGATGGAGTGGGAGTTGTGAGATTCACCACATTAATGACAATATCAGTTCCAAGGTTATTCTAAAATCGTTGCTCTCTGTTAATCTGTTACCTCCACATGCCACTGACGCACTCTGTTTTGTGGTCTCACTTTGGTGGTAATCTGAAATAGACGTGCTTAAAACGTGACCTACCAGTTCATGGGGGACATTTACCACACATGCTGCTTGGAGTTGGGGGAGGCTGGCAGCAGCCAAATGTCTCATTCACCATTTAATTAGCACCTTCCCGGTTTTCACACTGCAAATGTGAATATGGGGGATGCAAAATATGGAGAGGGAAAGGCGGACCTGAAAGCAGGTAAACAAATTTTTAATTCACTTTTGAGAAGAAGCCAAAGTAACGGTGGTCATTGCGCGTATATATGAGTTTTAGCAGTCCCTATAGAGCGAGAGAGTGGATTGCATAATTACTAGCAAGTCAATAAATGTGGAATCAATATAAAGAAACACCAGAACTCAAAGCTGGCAGACATACGCTAATAGAAAGCACAGAGATGCTGCGAAGTGCTATATTACTAAAATCAGGCACCAACTTGCAAAATAAAACGCACATAGCCCAGACAGTGTTGAGGCTCTGCATAAACACTGCAAGCATTGTTGCACTCTCGATGGGACATGATATGGGGGGACGTTCTATGCAGTAGCTCTGAGGAAATCTTTCGACATCGGGCAGAAGGTAGTAAAATGAAGTATCAATATTCTCTTTCAATATTTGATCCTCGAAATCACATTTGTAAGTATGAAGAACTCTACCATTACTCATCGTTTCAGTACCGATCTGCGTTTTGTAAACATTGCCATTTTCTATGAATTCTATGTTCCAGGCATTCAAATTATCCTATGCATCTTAGTAATGCCATTTATTTGTAAAATGAATAGCAAAATTATATCCGTATAACACTTTGTTTGACTTGTGTTGGCGTTAACCCTTATGATGCATTTCACTTTCCTCATCCTAATCGATTCTTCGATTTCGAACCAGATTTATCTGATGCATATACATAAGTTATTGTATGAGTGCCTGGAACATAGAGTTCGTAGAAAATGCTCGCAAAGACGTCAGTTTGTCCCAAATGGTCCAAGTGGCCTTAATGCTCTTTTGAGCATTTTTGAGTGAAACAAACGTGAATCTTAACGGCTGATCATTGTTCCATGTCCACACTTATCTGAATAATACTAAATACATTCGTTTTATTTTAATCCATAACAGGTTAAATGTTCTAACATCTCTCTAGCAATGCTGGTTTGCTGCATATCTTGGTTTCCTCATTATGACGCAATATTTGGGGTTCGAAAGAAATACGCCTGCTGGCTGAGAAGTGAGTTGGTGAACACCTGAGGAATGTACGTTAATTATCCTGAGAAAACGAACCATGTATATCGGTACCAGTCATCTCAGTGTTAAAGTTGCCTATTGTTGAAAACTGGACAATTAACTATCATATAAACTTTCTCTTCAATATACAGGATGTTCAATGTAAAGTATCTCCACTATTTTTGACCTGCTTAGTAGTGGAACGTTTCGTGGTTAACCTTCCTAACCAACTTGATTGACACCAAGTGCCCCGTTATTTGTGTGATTTTTCTGATTTCGTGCTTGCAGTTGTGGGATAGAAAGATTGGCTTGTGGAGTGTCAATCTGCATTACACTTCATGGTGAGAATTGTAATCTCGTAAATAAATGTCCATTGGTACAGGGTGTAGCGTTGCCGCCCACATTTAGGTGAGTAAAGATACTAGGGTATATCGAACGCACATAGGGCCTTCCATAGAATATGAGGCAAATGTGGACAAGACTATGCTATTCTGAGTCATCTGGTTGAAGAAATTGTGATGGTATACTAGGCAGTTGGAAGTAGTCAGACTGCCGTTTGGTTAATGTGTATGTAGGTGTAAAATTCGGTCCACGGACAAGGCCAATGAGTCATAAATCCACTTTTGAGAAGTATTCCAAGTCACTAACCGTTGTCACGACGAGTAGGTATCAGGTACCTGTTGGCACGAGCATTCAGTGAATCCAAATGCCCCATATTACTTAAATACCATAGAGTAGCATATCTAACAATTTCGCTATAAATCAGGCAATTTTACTAATAGAATGGAGAATTGACATAAGTGAGGAAACATATTTAATGTTAATAAAATGGTAAAGAATTACAAGAGTATCCTCTTTCAAGACTAGAGGCTGTTTTACAGGAGGATTTCAAGATAGAGGTATGTTTGTGCCTATTTCAAAGCATATTCGTATTCATGCCTCAAATTGCTAAAAAGTGGAAAGAACACAACCTACGCTCCACCTTCGTTACCATTTATGCTCAACAATGAAGAGGCAGAATAACACCATTGGATCCTGTTTAAACCTTCTTTGAGGTCACCACCACCCTCCAATTCTTTTCGAGTATAAATACAAAGCAATGTTGAGTCCAAGAGTGTACTTTTTCAATTGCCAGCAATTCGAGCTATGAGTAAAGCGATATTATTTGCACAAGCTAGTTCATTTTCCATCGGAGTTGTATTATGCGTGAGTTCACAACTTCCTACTGTTAATAATAAACCTGTCCTTTTAGGCATGTGGCCTGTATTGGGTTATCCGAGGCAGCATCGGTGAGGTTGACGGAGACTTCTTAGATTCGCAACCGTGGATGGTCGTGTACTTCATTGTATTGTGATTCACCCTCTACTTATTGGATTAAAACTGAGAAATAAAACCTGTCTACATACTGTATGTTAATTTAATGCATTTATTAACTTCCTTCGACACAGGTGACAAATATGGCTCATGTTGCAGCTTTCCTCAATTTCATCTTTCACGCTTCTGGCTTCTTCAATTCAACAGGTGCCATTGCAATTGCAATTCATACAATTGCTTCTGAACTGGGAATGAATATGTCCATAACGCGACTTCAAATTAACCTTAAAATGCAGAAGTGATGAATTTGCTCACATTGTCACTATATATTGATTTAGAATATATACCACTGCACTATCTTTTTAAAATTTTAAAATGTGAATTGAATAGACCATTAAAAGTAATTGTTGTCACTTCAAAAGCTTGACTCACATGACTGGGTCAATGTACTCTAACAAATTGGTGAGTTTCACTACAGTCGTCTTACGACAAATATTTGACTGTACTACAGAGTCCAACACACCATAACAAATAATACCTAGTGTTTAAGACAAAAAGGATTTGAGAATCTTGATTTCAACCGGCACACAGATTTAATTTTTACCTAATGAATCTTTTCTATTGTAATCGACCAAAAGAGAAATGGAGTGAACTGTATCATGTTCAGAATCCCATTGGAGTCTGAGATAGGCAGTACACACTAGCATCCCTCCAACCTTAAGTAATGCTGAGACTTCATACAAGCATGGTCGTTCAAAAATATCAACATGAATTTCACCCTCTCTTATCAGCACCTCATTCGGCCAATCACTGCAGGTTATGTATCACAAAAATGGGTAGACGACGGCCTCCAGATCTACTATCTATGAGTCTAAATACTCAGCTAAATAATTATTTGATTTCGAATTCTTGTCAACTGTAATAGACATTGTAGTTGACCTGCTTTCAGAAAGTATGAAAATATTAGGAAGAAAACCTTCATTTGTTTGTCCACATTCAATATTTCTGTTGCAGTTGTTCAATGGGATGCCCTAGTAGATGAAATTGGATTGACTAGCCTATTAAGTGTGGCCAAGTGTACGGAATAACCTCAGCCACCTGTACTAGAGTTTATGCTTCAGAGAGCGATTTTGATCCAGTCAAATGACTAAGTATATGCAATTTGACTAGAGTGTGCCATAAGCACTATCTAGGTCACACGCCACGTTCTCTGTGACAAATGGAGAATTTTATTGAAGTAAATGTAGAGTGATGTGTTGACACGACACCCATGGCATCTGATCTCAGTGTGGCAGGAGTTGAGGCAAATAGAGTTGCGGCATATCATAATTGGTGGCGAGATATCCATGCACACTCAGTGGTGAATGTTCGATGAGATTGCATACATATGAAGTCTAGCTGAATGCCTTCAGCTATGCAAGTGAGTTGAGAGAAGCCACGTGTGGATACGAATACGAATGATGTAGCAACGGACGCAACAGTTTGGGAAGAGGCTGAGTACAAGCATCAATCGTACAGAGACATCTTCACAAACCCCATCATATTTCACCAAACTTCCAAGCATCGAATTCAAAAAGTAACCACCAAACACAACAAAGCAACAATTTTGAGGTAACTCAATAATAGCGGACTGCTTGCGGATTCCTTGCATTTAATATCAAATCCAAGTCCCATTTAGAGCAGGTGCCGAAAGACTACGGGTCTATAAACAGCTCAGTCCTCAAGCGAACAAGGCGAACCTCCACAAACTACTGTTGTCTATTTGCTTTTTGTGAAACTGAACTGTATGCACCCCACCCAATTTCTTAAATTCGGCACACGAGTTCCACAAATGTCTAGATCCTCCTTCCCTCTCACAATGGAGGCGAAATTTATTTGGCCTGCCTACAATACGCTCAATGTACCTCGTTTTCACAGATTTGAATCCTTTGCCTTCGGTGTGTTATCTTTCTCAGCATGTGTGCAGCCCCTAGATATACATATTTGCTGTTTTGTGGTAGTGTGGAAAGAAACGGCTCAACGTCTTTTCCCTCTCCTTGGTGAAACTGTTTTCATTGACTTTAGAAACGCCTAAACATAATTAGTTTAAAGGCCTCGTCCATCCAAAAATGTATTCTAGAAACTTGTTAAATCGTCGAATCACCATAATAGTCGAAAAAATTGATTATATCACATTGGAAAATCTTACCCTCAAATGTATTTAAAGAAGAATTATGTGTGACAGTGTCATGATTCAGCAGGAAACTGGTAAAATAAAAGTATGAACTTGATCTCCATTGGAATTACATCAGTGAATGCATTCACTCTTCTCAATCTTCTAGTCGAGTAATGGTTCCAAACAATATAAGTTGCGTAGCGAAGAAAGTATGAAAATTTGGAGAGAAGAACGTCAATCAGGGGGTTGGCCAAGTGGCAATCGATGGACATGCGGAATAAATATTCCCAATAGAATTCCAACGAAGCTTGATTCGAAAGTGGAGTTTGTCGAGGTAACAAAGAATGGAGATCTTCGCATGAAATCAATACCAAATGGATTGTTCCGTTCAAGGCGTGCGAGGCGAGAGTCCAAACTAAGAGAATAAAAACAACAGGTGTTATGGAATAGCTGAGCGAGCAATGGTAGAATAATTGAAAACACATTGTTTGACGAAATGCAAATTGACCGAGTGCAATAGATAATAAATATGAGAATTTGTTCAGTTTGAGTATTGGAAGAATACAGTGAGTAGTTGTGTCACATATTTTCTCCAGTTGTACATTCATTTCCTCATATATATGCTAAGGTCATGAATAGTCATGGCTGAAATAAAACTGAAGCAAACTGAATTCGGGTATGCTGACAACTGTTCAATCGAAATAGTAACTAAAATAATGTACGTTGTTAACTTATTCCTTATTTTCGTTTGTGTTTACATGCGTGTGCGAAGACTACGAATAGGTCTGACTGAAAAAAACTGAAGAAAAATACCGACTCAAAAATTACTCAAGGACGACTTGAAAACCTCGGTGAATTTGACCCTGCTTCACGTGGTTGCTGATGTTACTGATGATCCAAATGGTGCTTGTTGTGCTGTCGATCCATATTGGTCTACTCTGTCCCTTTCGTATCAATGGAAAATACAACTACAACTTTGCGAAAGGACAAGCAGTGCAGTGGAGTAATTGATATGGAAGTGAATGCTTGAGAAAACGACAACTTTGCAACCGGCGAAACATAAGTATGTCTAATTATCTCTTAAAGAGAAATGTTTAAAACGCTGAGTCAATAAACTGGCCCCAGTATTGCATTATGCATTTGAACTAATGTTAGGCGAATTAAAGAGAATGTTTAGATATGCTACTGTGGGATACTTAAGTAACATGGAGTATTTGCACTCACTGGTGTGTGCAAAACAAGAGTCTGGCTACTACCACCTGGCTTGTACACCAAATCACTTTCACCTACCTGATGACTCAGAGTAGTGCAGTGTTGCTTAATCTTTGTCACCACGAGACGTAATGCAGATTGACACTCCACCAGCCAATTTCTCTACCCCATAACTGCAACCACAAAATCTGACGACGCAAACAAACAAGGGAGTAAAATAACCTCAACCGCTTTCTCCCAACTTAGCACACTTCCTGTTTCTCCATCCGTTCATTGCGTTCCAAATCACCAACTCTCTCCATTCTTCCAACAAATGCAATGCCCACTTGAATGAGTACTTCTTACTCTTGCAATTCCCCTTAGAAGTAGTAGTAAAAGAGCTCTGTCGTTTCCTTCTCAGTTCTTCTCTTAATTGCATTTACTCCATGTGAATGCAATGCGGGGCATACACTTCTGATAGAATGCCCTACAGCAACTTGATGACTCTCTGGTGAGAAAATTACCTCTTACACTTCACACTTCACACATCATCACTTGTCCTATTCAATGATTCATCTACTTCAACGTAAATGGGGTTTTTATTGGATTTTGAACTTAGACATGTTATAATCTTTTGAACTCTGTAGTAAAGTGAAATAAATATCGTAAGACGACAATGATGAAACTACCCACTTTGCCAGAGTAATTTGAACTTGTCACACTTTGGACTCTAAAAACTTTTTGAACACAATTGAGTGACTGCCAAAATAGTCTTTTAATATATCAAAAATTACATCTTCTTATGATATTTGATAAATGTACAAAAATGGAACTGCCACAGGCCTTCTCTGCGTGTTCCACTAACATTTGTTTGTCACACTTGTCGACTTGCTAGATGTTATTCATTACACTTTTCTCTTTCACTGGAGTTTGCAATTTCCTCCCTGTCTTCACTCTCTCCAACTATGCACTCTGAAAATCGAGAACTCAGAACTTGGGGGAGTAGAGGCTACTGAAGTAGTGAGCCACATTTGACCTAAGACAGCAGATAGGACAGTTTCTCACTACTCGCTATGACAAATCAAATAGCAATAATTGTGCCATGTGTTTGTAATGCACGAATTTGCATAAGCAACACGACCAGGTCAACAATTAACATTCCAACGTCAAACTCAGTCCCTCCCAGTAAATGGAACCACCTGGGTTTCCTGTGGACTCAATAATTAAACTGATGTGCAATCGAAAGGTCGTTACTAAAGTGGTGAGAAAATTCTTCCACGTGTAAGAAAATTTTGAAAAATATTATCTATTTTTTAAATAAAATGAGGTGCAAAGGATTGTTTCAATTTAAATTTCATTGAGAATATAATTCATTAAAGACAGAATAGAAATGTTAATGGAATTCGTAAGGTGTGTTTCGCAGATCATCGTTTCCATACGTTTTTCGGTAATGATACCTTGTGATAAATTTTAAGGCGACTTCAGAAACAATTACAACTATTGCAGTTGTAAGTTCAGCTGTCGAGTAAAATACTTGAGTAGCACAAAGGATGATGTTAATTAGTGCCAACATAAGAGCCATATTTGCCGGCTAAATTGAAGAAAATATATAAATGCATTAAACTGACTCACAAGAAGGAGCCAAACGAGCTTTTTCAACCTTAATCCAATAAATATGGGGAAAATAAGAATACTGTGGAGGACACCAATGCAAACCAAAAATCCATGAAAATCTACAAAGCCTCTGCGAGCAACACAGATACTGCCTTGTGTGATTCAAGTCAGGCCACATGCCTTAATGGATAATTTTAATAGTTGGAATTTGTGGACTTACACATATTACACCAGCGAAGAAAAGCATTCCAATTTGTGCGCTTGCTATCAACTTGCTCATTGCTCTAATTGCTGGCAACTGGAAATAACTCACAGCTTCACTCAAACTTGCTTTCCTTTTATACTTAAAAATTAGTAGGCTGTCGATGACCTCATAAAAGTTTCGAACATGTTTCGATGGGGCATTTGTGAGAGAAATGAGAAATATGGGAGTAAATGACATATTTTAACAAAGCCAGAGATCATTAGGATTGCAACGAGCAATTACTCCAAAATTTAATAATGGGAGAATCTGACAAGAGTTCATACCTTTCAACTTTTCTCCATTTGATCAAAGTGGTTTCGAGGTGGATTTCTGATCCCTGAGCTCTGACCACAGAGGCTAAAAAGCCACATTCAGCTCTCTCTCTGCCCTTTCCCCAATTTGGTCAATTTGCGTAGCTACCAAATCATAATCAGATACAATTCCTAATTATAAAAAGTAACTATTTTCGCAGTCACTCAATTGCGGTAAATAATTAAGATCTTAATAATTTCTGAATCCCCGATGTAACTCTTTGAGAATCATTCGATTGGAAAGCGAATTAGAACAGTTAAAAACAGATCATTGAGAATTAAAGAATTTCGAAGAAAATAAAATTTTAACTAAATGATGGTATTTCATTCTCCTTTTCAGTTATTCCACATTTCCATACTTGGACATTTTATTAACTAAATGGAGTTCTAGGTGATATTATCAGAAGCTGCAAATGGAGTAATCTTACAACCAAGTCTCAGAAGGGTTGATTTTGCCTTCATGTCACAAATACAAGCCTCTCCAATTATTTTACCCACATATTTTGGGTCACCAGACATTGAGACACCAGCAAACTCTCATTCTTATTGCACTCAGCAACCAGAACTACCACTTCTTCACACCCACGCTATTTTCCATTCACCATCAAACAAGTGTTACGCGTTTTGTTCAAAATTTTACTGATCGATGTAGTTTTCTGATTCTAAATAGCCCTCAGACTTTTCACTCTATGTCAATTAAACCTGGAATTACTGCGTTGGCGTAAAAAGGCATTAATTGAAAAAAGATGAAAATCTACAAGAGTATCCTCATTCAAGAACAGATGCTGTTTAACAGGAGGTTTTCAAGATAAATGTCGATTTGTTTCTCCTTCAATTTTGCAAAAGGTGTACTCTCATTTAATAAGAAAGAATGTTCGATCACTATGTTCATTCCACTCGGCAAACCAATTGGAACACATCTGGCAGAAGTAAATGCGACAACCACGACTCCATATGGAAGCAGGGAGACAAAAGCTTGTATTGATTTTACTTTACTCATTCTGCCGAAATGATGATAGAAGTGGAAAAAACCTGAACATTTTCGTAAAGTTGTAACAGATTATTCCTTGCCCTTTCCTTTTGCACTAAAAACATGTGAGGGACTTCTTAATCTGACTTATTAGGGTCACCTTTGACAGTTCTGTTTCCTCACCTTTGAACATAGATTTTTACAGCTACAATCTTTCCAAATTTCCTTGGGTGTAAAATATTACATTATTTCAACAAACAAATTCTCAGCAAAAGAATGAGGCACCAGCACTGAACCTTGTAAACACTTGCACAACTTATTCCACTTTCGGGTCGATTGAAACTGATCCTCGGAATGCGTATTTTCAATAATTCAAAGCCACGTCCAAACAGACCCAAGTTGCCAGAAATACCTCTCAAAGTGGGAACAAATGTACAACAACTGACAGACACTGACTTCAGCCAAATGACGGAACCTATTATAGCATTTAGTGGAAGTCAACTTGCAACTTCGGAAATCTAAGATTTGTAGGAATAACGGTCGAGAATCTAATTCCTTATTGATTTTATTCATTCTGAAAATTGAACAGTATAGACGCCTCTGAATTTCAGTGAAAGGATTACTTTTCAATAGGTCAGATAAGAGGTACTGACCAACTTCATAATTTCTAGAAGACAACTGCAGGTTTTTGCATGGACACGCACAAAAGCAGATGAAGTGTTAACAATGAAAGAGGTACTTTAAACACTGCCATGAACTGCATCCAAAAAACAGTCACCGGTGAAAATGTATACTTAGGAAAGGAAACTCAAGTTCCGCATATCTAAGACAAATCATAACAATTTCATTAAAATACGGCACTTTTAGTATTACGGGTTCAAGGTCATCAAGAGAGTTGCTTGTATTTTTGCAACGTATTGGTCAAACACTGAAACTCCTGGTTCCACAGCTTGCCTCACTCAGTCTGCGGAAATAAGATGATGACGGTCGACATAACTTTATCTGTTTTTTTTAATATTTACCAGAAAAATGCATAGATCCAATGGAAAAATGAAATAGGAAGGCATTCGAAATTTAGATGATTGAAGAATATGTAAGGAAATCTTGATTAGTGATTGAGTGTAAATCAAATTTCAGCCTCATTTCAGAATCATTTTACCGCCTTAGTTATAAGATAAGAATAGATAAATTTATAGACATAGTTCGTACAAACTCATATTTTTATCGCTAAATCAACATGAGTGAACACGGCTTGGTGAACAATGGTAGATTGAAACTTTCAGCTGGTTTCAAAGCTGCAAATTCTTCCTTGTATAGGCAATCACCGAACCACTAACCTAGAAAGATATTAGATGTCAGTTTTACTCCTGAATCATGAAATAAGTGATTACGGAGAAACAAACAAGTTCAAATCGCTGTTCGAGAAAACAATAGGCATGGTCTCCCAGTAGATTCCAAATTACTAACCCATGCAACTGAACTTCTTGCGTCTCTTGAAGTAGTTTGTGGACAAATAGAAAATAGCTCCAGAAAATAGCTCTTACTTCTCACAGAGGATGTCATTATAGTTTACTTTCCTCCCTTTTGGTAATTCTGATATTTAAATCCCAAACGTCTTTCCTTCCGACTTGTACTGGCAATACGGATACTAGCTTACCCTTTTGCTGTTGGTTGTACAGACTTCATATTCAGCCATATTTCGACACATTGTCCCGCACACCTCCCGGGAACTCAGTGGTTAAATCATTAACATTGAACTTCGAAAAATGAGGGATATAACAGAGGTAGATAATGAGGGACGCCACAATTGCAAAACTCAAGTGCAAAGGAATCTTTTTTCACTCCCACAAAATTTTCAACTTATACCCTACATCACTGGTAAAACATTGAGTGATATTTTATTGACTTAAATGTTTAAACGGTTGCCAATCATAAAATGTTGTATTTATGATTAGTGATGATAAACCATCATAATGGTTTTGTGGCATTAAGAACAATCTCTGTCAAAGCAAAATATTTACCCCAAAATAGTCACTTTTCTTCCTTCTGACTATTGGTTAAAATGCTAATGGTAATAGAGAAATGCCAAACCTGGCATGGCAAATGAACCGAGAATTTGTTGCCTTAATGATATCTTCACAATGCTCTGAAGTAATAAAGTCTACTTTGAAGAGAATATATAAACTGCCATTTGTTTCGTGTGGTTTAATGTCACCTTAGAGAAGGGCGAATGGGTGATGTGGTCGTTTTATTTCTCTGACTGCAACTCAAACAACTACATTCTTTAAAGTTACGACATTTCAATCTCGATACTTACTTCTTAACTTAATTAACTGAATTGAACTCTGATTTCGTGGGCAATAGAACAAAATACAGCATGTGTTCTAGAAGGTGATGTGAACGGTATTTGGGTTTATGTATATAAAATGGGGTGCTTCCAAAGTAGCGGAAATGACACTCAGGTCTCTTCAGCTGAAGTTTGGCCACTTCGTCGTGTTTGTAGTATTTCATTTATCAGTTTCAGCCGAATTTCAAAGATTGGTTTGCTCAAAGTATTGCCACGTTGAAGTGGCAATTTCTCCCCACACGAAGTTATGAGGTCAGTGCTAGAGACTCTTATTCCTTGTCAATTTTTGATTGCAGCGTCACTGCATATTGATGTGAAAGTCAAAGTGTACAATCTCAAAATCTGCATTCTCATTACACAATGTTAACTTCTAAAATAAATTCGAGACTACTTCTATTTAACTGGACCCCTCCCCTTCCCTCCCCCCTCCGGCCTCAAATAAAAACTCCTGAGACTCGGCGCAACCAACGCACCGAACCTTACTTCGGACTCCACAGAATAGTCTAAAGATATGTTCATATCGAAGTATGCATCTCTCAAGGCTTTTAGTAGGAAGTCACTTCACGAATAGGCGTTGGGAAAATGCAGACGAATATTAGCCAAATAACGGCTAATTTAGAAGTAGCACTGTGCTTTTGGCATTTTTGTACTCATTTACTTCATGCAAATTTGTGAAGCGCGCAATACCAATATGGCTGAACACATGCCCCTTGCACGCTCTGGCATAATCTGAAAAGTGCGAAGCGTTCTGTGCAGAATTCCATTGGCTTTGTCACTGAGTGTGCATGGATATCTTGCCTCTAAATGCGACATGCTGCAACTCTATTTGTCTCACCACCTGTCACACTGGAATCAGGTGACATGGGTGTCGTGTCAACACCTTTAATTCAATAAAATTCTTCACTTGTCTCAGAAAATATGGCGTATGACCTGAATAGTGTTTATGACACATTCTAGTCAACCGCCACATGCTCAGTCATTAAATTGGATCAAAATCGCTCTATCAAGCATAAACTCTATTACTGGTGGCTGAGGTGATTGCGTACACTTGTCCACACATGACAGACAATTCCGTTGCGAATACGATTGATTCTATCCCAATTCGAACCTATAAAGCACATCAATAGCTTCGGATGAAGAAATCGCTCAACAAGTCAATTCAACAGAACTATGCCTACTACACCATTTCTTTCTTTATTTGCCTTTGTTTTTCAAGATTTCACTAAATAAATACTTACTCAGACCAAACTAACCACCCAATGCTGAGGATGGATATTTCACCAAAGGCTGTTATTTCACCGAGGGTAACAAACACAGTCTTGCCGATGTCGGCAACAACACTAATCTTTACACGTTTAACGATATATACCTCCTTTCCAATGTAGCCCTTAAGGCAGCTACAGTGTCATGGTGAAAATATTTGGAGTTTGCGTATGAGCACCTGATTCACAAGTAGACCAGGAGCACTGTCTTATGATACGAGGGTGAATGATTCATTTAAGTTTTGCGATAATTGAGGCTTATCCCCATATTTCTCATTTCTTTTAGAAATGAACCACAGGTGAAACTTATGTGGGGTCATCAACGCCCTTCTATTATTTCAGTATAAAAAGAAAGCAAGGGTTGGAACGGGTCGAGGGCTGTTTCAAGTACAGTCAATTTGAGTCATGATTGATACAGAATTATTTGCAAAGGTTAATTCCATTATCTTCGGATGTGTATCATGTGTAAGTCCACAAATTCCTGCCACTAGCATTACATTTCTCCATTTAGGTATGTAGCTTGGCATTGATTATACAAGGCTGTATAATATATAAAAACGAAAGCAAGCAGGAGCCGTTATTATGGATAGGGGTTTATGGGCTACTTAATATTAGCGTGGCTTTTCCTATTCTAATCTCTTTTAAGTTCGCACAGACACGCTGGCTATATATTGTAAGTCAATATGAAAATGTTTAATTTTCTCTCAAAATAGGTGCCAAATGTAGTTCTTTATGTGTTTCTATTCAAAATAGCTTTATATGAGACAGGAGCTTTCAAGTCAACAGGTGCCATTGCAACCTCAGTTCTTATAGACATTTCTGATATCGCAATGTGCATTTGCATAGCTATACTTGGAATTAAAGCTAGAGGAAACGTTGCAGCAGAAACCACAGAAGGAGGAGTCAATTGACATCTCCATCAAATCCTTATTGAATTATTCATATTGAAATTGAAAATTAAACGATCACATGCGCTTCATTTTACTTAAAAAAATAAATTATTATTTTCGAAACTTTCTGGCATCTGTCTGTATTTCCTTTTCACTTTAATGACGAACTTTCAATTGCAAATCGGTTTAACTAATGAGTTCACAGATTACACAGGTTTTCCCATTTTACTCAGGTGGACTGGACGTGATGTCTGGATGTTAACTGTCGATCTGGTCGTGTAGATTTGGTAGATTCGTGCATTGCAAATACATGGTACTATTTCCACTATTTAATTTGTCGAAATGAGTAAATAACTAATGAGGTATTCTATTTGACCTCAATTCAGAATCAATCTCATTTTCACAAACGGGTGATGGATGGAGTGGGAGTTGTGAGATTCACCACATTAATGACAATATCAGTTCCAAGGTTATTCTAAAATCGTTGCTCTCTGTTAATCTGTTACCTCCACATGCCACTGACGCACTCTGTTTTGTGGTCTCACTTTGGTGGTAATCTGAAATAGACGTGCTTAAAACGTGACCTACCAGTTCATGGGGGACATTTACCACACATGCTGCTTGGAGTTGGGGGAGGCTGGCAGCAGCCAAATGTCTCATTCACCATTTAATTAGCACCTTCCCGGTTTTCACACTGCAAATGTGAATATGGGGGATGCAAAATATGGAGAGGGAAAGGCGGACCTGAAAGCAGGTAAACAAATTTTTAATTCACTTTTGAGAAGAAGCCAAAGTAACGGTGGTCATTGCGCGTATATATGAGTTTTAGCAGTCCCTATAGAGCGAGAGAGTGGATTGCATAATTACTAGCAAGTCAATAAATGTGGAATCAATATAAAGAAACACCAGAACTCAAAGCTGGCAGACATACGCTAATAGAAAGCACAGAGATGCTGCGAAGTGCTATATTACTAAAATCAGGCACCAACTTGCAAAATAAAACGCACATAGCCCAGACAGTGTTGAGGCTCTGCATAAACACTGCAAGCATTGTTGCACTCTCGATGGGACATGATATGGGGGGACGTTCTATGCAGTAGCTCTGAGGAAATCTTTCGACATCGGGCAGAAGGTAGTAAAATGAAGTATCAATATTCTCTTTCAATATTTGATCCTCGAAATCACATTTGTAAGTATGAAGAACTCTACCATTACTCATCGTTTCAGTACCGATCTGCGTTTTGTAAACATTGCCATTTTCTATGAATTCTATGTTCCAGGCATTCAAATTATCCTATGCATCTTAGTAATGCCATTTATTTGTAAAATGAATAGCAAAATTATATCCGTATAACACTTTGTTTGACTTGTGTTGGCGTTAACCCTTATGATGCATTTCACTTTCCTCATCCTAATCGATTCTTCGATTTCGAACCAGATTTATCTGATGCATATACATAAGTTATTGTATGAGTGCCTGGAACATAGAGTTCGTAGAAAATGCTCGCAAAGACGTCAGTTTGTCCCAAATGGTCCAAGTGGCCTTAATGCTCTTTTGAGCATTTTTGAGTGAAACAAACGTGAATCTTAACGGCTGATCATTGTTCCATGTCCACACTTATCTGAATAATACTAAATACATTCGTTTTATTTTAATCCATAACAGGTTAAATGTTCTAACATCTCTCTAGCAATGCTGGTTTGCTGCATATCTTGGTTTCCTCATTATGACGCAATATTTGGGGTTCGAAAGAAATACGCCTGCTGGCTGAGAAGTGAGTTGGTGAACACCTGAGGAATGTACGTTAATTATCCTGAGAAAACGAACCATGTATATCGGTACCAGTCATCTCAGTGTTAAAGTTGCCTATTGTTGAAAACTGGACAATTAACTATCATATAAACTTTCTCTTCAATATACAGGATGTTCAATGTAAAGTATCTCCACTATTTTTGACCTGCTTAGTAGTGGAACGTTTCGTGGTTAACCTTCCTAACCAACTTGATTGACACCAAGTGCCCCGTTATTTGTGTGATTTTTCTGATTTCGTGCTTGCAGTTGTGGGATAGAAAGATTGGCTTGTGGAGTGTCAATCTGCATTACACTTCATGGTGAGAATTGTAATCTCGTAAATAAATGTCCATTGGTACAGGGTGTAGCGTTGCCGCCCACATTTAGGTGAGTAAAGATACTAGGGCATATCGACCGCACATAGGGCCTTCCATAGAATATGAGGCAAATGTGGACAAGACTATGCTATTCTGAGTCATCTGGTTGAAGAAATTGTGATGGTATACTAGGCAGTTGGAAGTAGCCAGACTGCCGTTTGGTTAATGTGTATGTAGGTGTAAAATTCGGTCCACGGACAAGGCCAATGAGTCATAAATCCACTTTTGAGAAGTATTCCAAGTCACTAACCGTTGTCACGACGAGTAGGTATCAGGTACCTGTTGGCACGAGCATTCAGTGAATCCAAATGCCCCATATTACTTAAATACCATAGAGTAGCATATCTAACAATTTCGCTATAAATCAGGCAATTTTACTAATAGAATGGAGAATTGACATAAGTGAGGAAACATATTTAATGTTAATAAAATGGTAAAGAATTACAAGAGTATCCTCTTTCAAGACTAGAGGCTGTTTTACAGGAGGATTTCAAGATAGAGGTATGTTTGTGCCTATTTCAAAGCATATTCGTATTCATGCCTCAAATTGCTAAAAAGTGGAAAGAACACAACCTACGCTCCACCTTCGTTACCATTTATGCTCAACAATGAAGAGGCAGAATAACACCATTGGATCCTGTTTAAACCTTCTTTGAGGTCACCACCACCCTCCAATTCTTTTCGAGTATAAATACAAAGCAATGTTGAGTCCAAGAGTGTACTTTTTCAATTGCCAGCAATTCGAGCTATGAGTAAAGCGATATTATTTGCACAAGCTAGTTCATTTTCCATCGGAGTTGTATTATGCGTGAGTTCACAACTTCCTACTGTTAATAATAAACCTGTCCTTTTAGGCATGTGGCCTGTATTGGGTTATCCGAGGCAGCATCGGTGAGGTTGACGGAGACTTCTTAGATTCGCAACCGTGGATGGTCGTGTACTTCATTGTATTGTGATTCACCCTCTACTTATTGGATTGAAACTGAGAAATAAAACCTATCTATACACTGTATGTTAATTTAATGCTCACAAGTGGCAAATATGGCTCTTGTGGCAGCTTTCCTCAATTTCATCTTTCACGCTGCTGTCTTCTTCGAGTCAACAGGTGGCATTGCAGTTGTAATTCTCACAGTTGCTTCTGAACTGGGAATGAATATGTCCATAACTCGACTTCAAATCAACCTTTAAAAGCAAAAGTGATGAATTTGCTCACATTGTCACTATATATTGATTTAGACTATATATACCACTGCGCTTTCTTTTTTAAAATTTTTGATATGCGTAACAAATTTTTTATAATAAACCGGATTATTTTGTTAAAATTGAAAATCATATTGTTTCTGATTCTAAAATGTGAATTGAATAGAGCATTAAAAGTAATTATCAACATGAATCTCACCCTCTCTCATCAGCACCTCATTCTGCCAATCACCGCAGGTTATGTATCACAAAATAGGGTTGACGACAGTCTCCAGATCTACTATCTATGAGTCTAAATGCTCAGCTAAAGAATTGTTTGATTTTGAATTCTTGTCAACTGTAATAGACATTGTAGTTGACCTGCTCTCAGAAAGTATTAAAATATTGAAAAACCACTGATTTGCTAGAACCTTCATTTGTTTGTTCAGATTCAATATTTCTATTGTAGTTGTTCAATGGGATGCTTTAATAGAGGAAATTGGATTGACTGGCCTATTAAATGTGGCCAAGTGTACGGAATAACCTCAGCCACCTGTACTAGAGTTTATGCTTCAGAGAGCAATTTTGATCCAATCAAATGACTAAGCATATTGGCGGTTGACTAAAGTGTGCCATAAGCACTATCTAAGTCACACGCCACGTTCTCTGTGACAAATGGAGAACTTTATTGAAGTAAAAGTAGAGTGATGTGTTGACACGACACCCATGGCATCTGATCTCAGTGTGGCAGGAGTTGAGGCAAATAGAGTTGCGGCATATCATAATTGGTGGCGAGATATCCATGCACACTCAGTGGTGAATGTTCGATGAGATTGCATACATATGAAGTCTAGCTGAATGCCTTCAGCTATGCAAGTGAGTTGAGAGAAGCCACGTGTGGATACGAATACGAATGATGTAGCAACGGACGCAACAGTTTGGGAAGAGGCTGAGTACAAGCATCAATCATGCAACTGCGAAGAAACACCGTGGAGGCTTAGGAGATTTGTGTTTTCACTGTTACTCAAGAAACGACAGGCCAAACTGACTGTTGGGAAGAGGAATTCGAAGCACTCCATAACAAGAAGTAGAAACAGTGAATTGGAATAGAGTGCTTTCGTTGCATTCATTCCACTGACCTTTGGTATTTCTAAAATTCAATGGCAAAGAATGCTCTCTGCCCTGTGTGTGACCCGGCTTTATTTACTGTGCCAACTTAGAGACGTGCACGTTTTCTTCAACGTGTCACCAAGTGCTCGCTGAGAGGATGTGAGGAACAAACATCCCATCGGGTCTATATGACCCCACGTCTTCGAGGTGACACAGAAACATCGTGGTGCAGACTCGCATGAGTCAAGTAACATTCGTAATTGAAGCTTGATTGTCTCTTAAATGTAAGAACCAAGGTCTCGAACACCATGTCACAACGATACATTTGAAACTTACCTTATCAGTAGAATATCATTTTACTTCGCCTCAGAAATAGTGCTGATGGATGGGAGGCGTGTGGAAGTGGGCGTTATTGAAATGATCGGTTGGTTTGTAACTAAGAAATTAGCATATTTGTGTTAGTGGTGGTGGTGATGAAAAGTTAGAGGTGAAGGAGGAGGAGGAGGAGTAGGAGGAGGAGAGAAAAGTGAAATGTAGTAATGGATAGATATGAGGAGAGAAAGTTCGAAGATTGAAGGAGCGCGATGAAAGTAAGAGAGAGAATTTTATTAAATTGAGCCTGAAGAGGTGGAGGCGGATATGAAAGTGAGTAGAGGTGGTGAATAAGTGAAGCTGGAAGATGTGAATCAATAATAATTAGAGGTAGTGTTGGTTGGAGATGAGAAAGCGTCGATTTGTGTACATTGAAGTCATCACTTGTGGAGAGTAAGAGTTGATGAATTCTGAGTAGACTTAAAGAATGAGGCGAAAGAAGTGTAAGAAATGGAGATGAAGGTGGAGAAGTATGATCGTGAAGAGACGTCTTGGTGGTAGGTAAAAGGAGTGACGATTGAGTTGAAAGTGGTAGAAATTGATAATTTTGGAGAGTAACAGTTGAGTTATAGCATTAATATCATGCCTTGGGCAACAAATACGTGGCATATACAACAGTCGAGTAAGGCACTCTCACTTTTCTATAGTATTTCATTACCATGGGTATCGAATAAGTTAAGTAAGTCAGTGGCACAAATTAGCCAATGTTGTAATTGATTAGTTGGTCCAGTCCAACATTACTCTCAAGGGCACCAACAGTCAAAGGGCTGGGGTCATGGGACACGTGACAGATCACCGACACCATGGTTTGCGTAGATATGCCATCATTTGGGATAATTTGCACCTTTTCGCTTGCTCACATTCACTTGCTCACATTACTACTTCCTTACTTGCTTAATGCCTACCTTACTGAGCTATGTCAAAACAGTTAAAATGTTGGAAAGTAGTTTTGAAAAATGCTATCTTGTCTTCAGTGGTACCATTGCCTTACAGCCTTACAGAACTCAGTCGAATTTATCTATCCATTCTCTGTGGACACGTTAGCTGGACGACAGTGCTTAGAGTTGTGGTTAGTCTCGATGAGAAGAGATTTTATTGGCTAATTGTAGAGTTGTCAATGTGATGAAAGCATGGATGATTGGAGTTTGAGTGTTGGGTTGGTGGGATGATTTGAGTAAGGATGAGAAGGCCTTTTTGTTTTGATGGAAATTTGATGAAACTGCAAATAAAAATCTTTTGCGATATCTGCACTATTCATAAATCAAGCTGGATCCTCAACCACTCTGGTTACAGACAATAAAACGTGATTATAATTGTGGTAAATCGAAGCACACTCCAGAGAAGAATGAGCTGGTCACACCAGTAAGGCACCAGAGCACTATCAACGAGAGTGACCTTTCGACATCGTCGGCATCCCCTTGACACCTTTTGGACACTTTCAATTCGCACTCCCTTTAAAAACTCTCAACAACTAAAAAACGAGTATGAATGGTCCATTTAAATTTTAAGATAATAGAGATTTATCTCCACATTTCTCATTTCTTTCACATAAACACCATCGCAACATGTCTGAAACTTGTATGAGATCATCATAACTCTCCTAAATTTTGAGTATAAAAATTAAATTGGATAAAAATCGCTCTATGAAGCAGAAACCCTAGTGTTGGTGGCTGACGTGATTGTGTACACTTGTCCACACATGACAGACAATTCCGTTACGAATACGATTGATTCTATCACAATTCGAACCTTAAAAGCACGTCAGTGGCTTCGGATGAAGAAATTGCTCAATACGTCAATTCAACAGATCTACGTTCACTACACCATTTCGTTCTTTATTGGCCTTCCATTTTCAAGATTCCACTAAACAACTACATACTCAGTTCAAACTAAGAACCCCACATTTTGATAATTACAATAAAGTGGTCTATTTCGTCTTGTGTACTGAGTATAGATCACCTTCATCGGGTCATCGATTTGCAACTGTGAGTGCAGACGAGTCTCCATTCATTCTTCTTTATTGATTTATTCCAACTGGACCCTCATGGGCCCCTTATTTAATTATTCATTTTGCTATTTAAAATCGAACTATCCTGTGCACCTTGTTTCACTTACAATAAATCGAATTTTCTTGTCAAATTTTTCTGACATGTGTAAGTATATCTTTTTTTCAATTTCATGACGAAATTTCTATTGTAAAACAGTTTAATTAATGAGTCCACAGATGGCACTGTTGTTTCCAATTTACTAATGTCGTGTCACTAGTGCAAATTCGTGCATTGCAAACACATGGTACAATTAGTAATATTTGATTTGTCACATCAGGTAAATAGCAAAGCACATTGCCCATTAGTCCTTCGTAGGTCGTCAATCATCAAGTTAAGCAGAACACGATGAATAGTTACACTCACTATGAGCCATGACTCACAGAACCTTCAAAGCAGACACCCTAGAGAAAGCATGCGACAGGCCAATCTTCGTAAGTTTAGCAAGAATCATAAGAAGATGTAATTTATTGATGCATGAATAGTAAGTTTGTAGTCCTCAAATGTGAGAACTAAGTAATTGTTTCAGAGTCGGCATTGTAACTAGGTGAGAATCATTCAATTGAAACGCGAATTAGGTCAGCCAAACAAATTACAGTCAGTCAGATAATTTGACTCGCATGACTCCGTTGAGTAGGACAAAGAACTCTGACAAAGTGGTTAGTTTCACACCTGCCTAAATATGGAAAATATTCCACTGTTGTACAGAGTTGAACAGACCATAACATGTTTAAGTTCTTCATAAAAAGGGATTGCGTTAGTGCCAAATCCAATAAAAAGCGCAATTTTGAACTTTACTCTTTGCTTCTAAAGTCGCTGCAACAACTGCGCATTCACTTCGTTTCACTGAGTCTACGTGAATGCTCAAATCTGCTGCAAGGCACTCTATCAAGTGTCAGGAACTTCTCCAGTGATGAGGAAATCAACTCGCGTCAAATCATGTCTTTCTTTGGGTTTTGCTCATTTGCACTCGTGTGGTTATTCCAAGATCGAGGCTGATGACCACAAGTCAAGCAAATCCCCATCCTCACATTGGAGGTTAGCAGTACATCGAGTGTGGAAAAGAAAACGTGTGCATAATTAAGGTGCTGTAGGACATTCTATCCAAAGTATATACCCATCATTATATTCATGTGAAATAAATTCAATAAAGTAGGATCTGTGGAAGAAACGAGAGAGCTCGTCGCTTCTATTTCTTAGTGAAATAGCAAATACTAGAAGTACTAATTAAAGTGGGCAGTTCATTTGTTGGAAGAATGGAGAGAGTTGGTGATTCGGAACACAAGGAACGGTAGGAGAAAGAGGAGGTGTGCTAGGTGGAGAGAAAGAGGTTGAGGTTGTTTTGCTCCCTTATTTGTATTCCTTGTCCGATTTTGTGGTTGCAGTTATGTGGTAGAGAAATTGGCTGGTGGAGTGTCAGTCTACATTACACTTCGCGGTAATCTCGTGAGTAACTGTCCATTGGTGCTGGGTGTCGCGTTGCTGTACGCAATTGGATGGGTAGAGAAAGCAAGTTATGTGGAATGCAGGAAGAGGCGTCATTAGAATATGAGGCAATAGTTGACGAATTTGCGCTATTCTGAATCATCAGGTTGAAGAAAGTGGAGTGGCGTGTAAGGCAGTTAGAAGAAGCCAGACTCATGATTTTCGCACACCAGTATGGAGAGGAAAAGTGGGAGCACTGACAGGGTAATCGATTCCTGAATCCATCTTTGAGAAGTACTCCAAACCTGTAGGCGACGTGGCGGTGATTAAATATTGGGCAATTATTGAAGGGTTCATTAAGGGAGTCAAAATACTCTATGTTACTTAAATACAGTAAAGTAGCATGTCTTAATATTTCTCCTTAGTTCGCGCTACTTAAGTTCAAATACCTTATATAATATTGCTGCCAGTTTATTGACTCTGCGATTAAAATACTTCTCTTTAAGTGATAATTAGTCATAATGTTGTTTCGCTCATTGCAAAGTTCTCGTTTTCCCAGGCATTCACTTCCAAGTCAATTACTCCAATGCACTTCTTGTCCTTTTCCAAAGTTGTGCTTGTGAACCGAAATTCCCCTCAGCATCGTTGTCATTATCGGTACCATCAGTATTTGCACCTTTCCTAACAGTACACAGTCGACGGGGGTTGATGACGATTTGAGTGCCATATTTCGAATTAATCTTACCGATGGCTGAAAGTGAGTTCCGAGGGTTGAGTTACCCCGAGAGTGCGTCCTTTGACTAGCTTGAGTGTTGTATGGTCTACCTGGTGGCCTGAATTGTTGTAGGCGGCGGGTACGTTTGTGAAGATTTTGGCAAATTGTTGGAGGTTCTATTTGTCCCTTTTTTATTTCTCAACTTGCTATTTCATTATTTTCACCACTTGTTATCATTTACGACATAGGTCTGTGAATGAATGTGTTTAGGGCTTTCTACATTTGGAGTCACTGACGTGATTTCAAGGTGCGAAGACAGATCAAATGAATCGCATTTGCACCAGAACAGCCTGCAATTGGTGGCCAAGCGTACGGACCCACGTTTGCACACCAGCACTAGCATTTATGGCATGTAGAGTACCTTGATTGAATTTAATGACCAAGTCTGAAAGCAACTGACCAGAGTGTGCCATTGACGACTTCCATGTCGTACTCCATATTTTCTTTGACAGATGGAAAAGTTTATTGAAGTAGAAGTGGAGTGAGGTTGAACCACGACGACAACCATGTCATCCGATCTCAGTGTTGTATGAAGTTAGGCAAATAGAGTTGTAGTATGTCGTAATTGGAGGTGAGATTTCCATGTGGGCTCAGTTGTGAAGGCTTGATTGGAGCGCATTGTTTCAAATTATATGAAGTGTTGGTGAGCGCATTTCTCATTTCACTCACAAAAGCACCAATGGAACATTCTTGAAACTTACTTGAGGTCAATGTCACCCACCTAGCACAGCAAGGTTGAGTGATGGCCTGAGTTCTTTCCAATTTTCAGTCATTTGATCAATGGATAAGTTAGCTAAGCGCACACAAATTTGCATGATTTCCTTCGCAACTGTAATATGTGTAGGTTCAACACTTCCAACTAGTAAACTTAAACATATCCACGTAGTTATGTGGGCTGTCTTGGGCTATACAAGGTTGTTTCGGTTTTGCTGAAAGAGGCTATACAAAATCGCATTTGTACGCTGTTCTCCTTGGTGTCCACCACATTACTATCATTGTCCCCACGCTTATTGGATTGAAATTGCAAAAGGATTCATGTCTCTTCATTGTGAGTCAGTTCAATGTATTTATACCCTTTTTTTCAATTTAGGCGGATTTTGCATAGCTGAAGGCACTCAACTAGACTTCATATTTATGCGATTTCATCGAGCATTCACCACTGAGTGTGCATGGATATCCCGCCACCAATTATGATATGCCGCAACTCTATTTGCCTCAACTCCTGCCACACTGAGATCAGATGCCATGGGTGTCGTGTCAACACATCACTCTACTTTTACTTCAATAAAATTCTCCATTTGTCACCAAAGAAGTGGCGTCTGACCTAGATAGTGCTTATGGCACACTCTAGTCAAACGCCATATACTTAGTCATTTGACTAGATCAAAATCGCTCTCTGAAGCATAAACTATAGTACTGGTGGCTGAGGTTATTCCGTACACCTGGCCACACTTAATAATCCAGGCAATCCAATTTCATCTATTAAGGCATCCCATTGAGCAACTGCAACAGAAATATTGAATGTGGACAAACAAATGAAGGTTTTCTTACTAATATTTTCATACTTTCTGAAAGCAGGTCAACTACAATGTCTATTACAGTTGACAAGAATTCGAAATCAAATAATTATTTAGCTGAGTATTTAGACTCATAGATAGTAGATCTGGAGGCCGTCGTCTACCCATTTTTGTGATACATAACCTGCAGTGATTGGCCGAATGAGGTGCTGATGAGAGAGGGTGATATTCATGTTGATATTATTGGATGACTCAACTGGTATGAAGTCTCAGCATTACTTAAGGTTGGAGGGATGCTTCCGTGTACTGCCTATCACAGATGCCATAGCCATTCTGAACATGACACTGTTCACTCCATTTCCCTTTTGGTCGATTACAATAGAAAAGATTCATTAGGTAAAAAATAAATCTGTGTGCCGGTTGAAATCTTGGCTCTCAAATTCTTTTTATCAGAACCACTAGGTATTATTTGTTATGGTGTGTTGGACTCTGTAGTACAGTCAAATATTTATCGTAAGATGACTAAGGAGCAACTCACCAATCTGTTAGCGTACATTGACCCAGTCATGTGAGTCAAGCTTTTGAAGTGACAACAATTACTTTTAATGGTCTATTCAATTCACATTTTAGAATCAGAAACAATATGATTTTCAATTTTAACAAATAAATCCATTTTATAATAAAAACTTTGTTACGCATGTCAAAAAATTTGAAAAAAAGATAGTGCAGTGGTATATATTCTAAATCAATATATAGTGACAATGTGAGCAAATTCATCACTTCTGCATTTTACGGTTGATTTGAAGTCGAGTTATGGACATATTCATTCCCAGTTCAGAAGCAACTGTAAGAAATGCAATTGCAATGCTACTTGTTGACTTGAAGAAGACAGAAGCGTGAAAGATGAAATTGGGGAAAGCTGCAACATGAGCCATATTTGCCACCTATGTAGAAGGAAGTTAATAAATGCATTAAATTAACATACAGTATATGGACAGGTTTTATTTCTCAGTTTAAATCCAATAAGTAGAGGGTGAATCACAATACAATGAAGTGTCCCGTACACAATCATCCACGGTTGTGAATCTAAGAAGTCTCCGTCAACCTCACCTATGCTGCCTCGGATAACCCAATACAGGCCACATGCCTAAAAGGACAGGTTTAGTATTAACAGTAGGAAGTTGTGAACTCACGCATAATACAACTCCGATGGAAAATGAACTAGCTTGTGCAAATAATATCGCTTTACTCATAGCTGGAATTGCTGGCAATTGAAAAAATTCACTCTTGGACTCAACATTGCTTTGTATTTATACTCGAAAAGAATTGTAGGGTGGTGGTGACCTCAAAGAACGTCTCTTCTCCCACCTCGTCTCTTTCTTGATTTTGCAGTAGCGTAGCTACTTTAGTGGGAACTAACAACTAGGAGACTGTTACTGAGGTTTATGAGTGCATTCAGGTTTACTTAAGTAGCAAAACCGCTCCTGTTTAGGATCCAATGGTGTTATTGTGCCTCTTCATTTTTGAACATAAATGGTAACGAAGGTGGAGCGTAGGTTGTGTTCTTTCCACTTTTTAGCAATTTGAGGCATGAATACGAATATGCTTTGAAATAGGCACAAACATACCTCTATCTTGAAATCCTCCTGTAAAACAGCCTCTAGTCTTGAAAGAGGATACTCTTGTAATTCTTTACCATTTTATTAACATTAAATATGTTTCCTCACTTATGTCAATTCTCCATTCTATTAGTAAAATTGCCTGATTTATAGCGAAATTGTTAGATATGCTACTCTATGGTATTTAAGTAATATGGGGCATTTGGATTCACTGAATGCTCGTGCCAACAGGTACCTGATACCTACTCGTCGTGACAACGGTTAGTGACTTGGAATACTTCTCAAAAGTGGATTTATGACTCATTGGCCTTGTCCGTGGACCGAATTTTACACCTACATACACATTAACCAAACGGCAGTCTGGCTACTTCCAACTGCCTAGTATACCATCACAATTTCTTCAACCAGATGACTCAGAATAGCATAGTCTTGTCCACATTTGCCTCATATTCTATGGAAGGCCCTATGTGCGGTCGATATGCCCTAGTATCTTTACTCACCTAAATGTGGGCGGCAACGCTACACCCTGTACCAATGGACATTTATTTACGAGATTACAATTCTCACCATGAAGTGTAATGCAGATTGACACTCCACAAGCCAATCTTTCTATCCCACAACTGCAAGCACGAAATCAGAAAAATCACACAAATAACGGGGCACTTGGTGTCAATCAAGTTGGTTAGGAAGGTTAACCACGAAACGTTCCACTACTAAGCAGGTCAAAAATAGTGGAGATACTTTACATTGAACATCCTGTATATTGAAGAGAAAGTTTATATGATAGTTAATTGTCCAGTTTTCAACAATAGGCAACTTTAACACTGAGATGACTGGTACCGATATACATGGTTCGTTTTCTCAGGATAATTAACGTACATTCCTCAGGTGTTCACCAACTCACTTCTCAGCCAGCAGGCGTATTTCTTTCGAACCCCAAATATTGCGTCATGATGAGGAAACCAAGATATGCAGCAAACCAGCATTGCTAGAGAGATGTTAGAACATTTAACCTGTTATGGATTAAAATAAAACGAATGTATTTAGTATTATTCAGATAAGTGTGGACATGGAACAATGATCAGCCGTTAGGATTTACATTTGTTTCACTCAAAAATGCTCAAAAGAGCATTAAGGCCACTTGGACCATTTGGGACAAACTGACACCTTTGAAAGCATTTTCTACGAACTCTATGTTCCAGGCACTCATACAATAGCTTTTGTATATGCGTCAGGTTGATCAGTTTCGGAATCGAAGAATCGATTAGGATGAAGTAAGTGAAACGCATCATAAGGGTTAACGCCAACACAAGTCAAACGAAGTGTTACACGGATATAATTTTGCTATTCATTTTACAAATAAATGGCATTACTAAGATGCATAGGATAAGTTGAATGCCTGGAACATAGAATTCATAGAAAATGGCAATGTTTACAAGACGCAGATCGGTACTGACAACGATGAGAAATGGTAGAGTTCTTCATACTTACAAATGTGATTTCGAGGATCAAATATTGAAAGAGAATATTGATACTTCATTTTACTACCTTCTGCCCGATGTCGAAAGATTTCCTCAGAGCTACTGCATAGAACGTCCCCCCATATCATGTCCCATCGAGAGTGCAACAATGCTTGCAGTGTTTATGCAGAGCCTCAACACTGTCTGGGCTATGTGCGTTTTATTTTGCAAGTTGGTGCCTGATTTTAGTAATATAGCACTTCGCAGCATCTCTGTGCTTTCTATTAGCATATGTCTGCCAGCTTTGAGTTCTGGTGTTTCTTTATATTGATTCCACATTTATTGACTTGCTAGTAATTATGCAATCCACTCTCTCGCTCTATAGGGACTGCTAAAACTCATATATACGCGCAATGACCACCGTTACTTTGGCTTCTTCTCAAAAGTGAATTAAAAATTTGTTTACCTGCTTTCAGGTCCGCCTTTCCCTCTCCATATTTTGCATCCCCCATATTCACATTTGCAGTGTGAAAACCGGGAAGGTGCTAATTAAATGGTGAATGAGACATTTGGCTGCTGCCAGCCTCCTCCAACTCCAAGCAGCAGATGTAGTAAATGTCCCCCATGAACTGGTAGGTCACGTTTTAAGTACGTCTATTTCAAACTACCACCAAAGTGAGACCACAAAACAGAGTGCGTCAATGGCATGTGGAGGTAACAGCTTAACAGTGAGCAACGATTTCAGAATAACCTTAGAACTGATATTGTCATTAATGTGGTGAATCTCACAACTCCCACTCCATCCATCACCCGTTTGTGAAAATGAGATTGATTCTGAATTGAGGTCAAATACAATACCTCATTAGTTATTTACTCATTTTGACAAATTAAATAATGGAAATTGTACCGTGTGTTTGCAATGCACGAATCTGCCAAATCTACACGGCCAGATCGACCGTTATCATCCAGACATCACGTCCAGTCAACTGGGTAAAATGGGAAAACCTGTGCAATCTGTGAACTCATTAGTTAAACCGATTTTCAATCGGAAGTTCGTCATTAAAGTGAAAAGGAAATACAGACAGATGCCAGAAAGTTTCGAAAATAATAATTTATTTTTTTAAGTAAAATGAAGTGCATGTGATTGTTTAATTTTCAATTTCAATATGAATAATTCAATAAGGAGTTGATGGAGATGTCAATTGATTCCTCCTTCTGTGGTTTCTGCTGCAACGTTTCCTCTAGCTTTAATTCCAAGTATAGCTATGCAAATGCACATTGCGATATCAGAAATGCCTATAAGAACTGAGGTTGCAATGGCACCTGCTGACTTGAAGGCTCCTGCCTCATATAAAGCGATATTGAATAAAGCCACATAAGGAACTACATGCAACACCTATATTGAGAGAAAATCGAACATTTTCAAATTGACTTACAATATATAGCCATTTTGACTGTGCGAACTTAAAAGAGATTAGAATAGGAAAAGCCACGTTAATATTAAGTAGCCCATAAACCCCCATCCATAATAACGGCTGCCGGGCTCCTTCGTTTTTATATATTATACAGCCTTGTATAATCAATGCCAAGCTACATACCTAAATGGAGAAGTGTAATGCTAGTAGCAGGAATTTGTGGACTTACACATGTTACACATCCGAAGATAAAGCAAATAACCTTTGGAGAGAATGTTGTTTCACTCATGACTCAAATTGACGGTAATTGAAAACAGCAATCGAGCTGTTCCAAACCTTGCTTTCTTTTTATACTGAAATAATAGAAGGGCGTTGATGACCTCACATAAGTTTCACATATGGTTCATTTGTGAAAGAAATGAGAAATATGGGGATAAGCCTCAATTATCGCAAAACTTAAATGAACCATTCAGATTTGTATCATAAGACGGGGCTCCTGGTCTACTTGTGAATCAGGTGTTCGTACTCAAACTCCAAATATTTTCACCATGACACTGTAGCTGCCTTAAGGGCTACATTCGAAAGGAGGTGTATATTGTTAAACGTGTAAAGATTAGTGTTGTTGCAGACATCGGCAAGACTGTGTTTGTTACCCTCGGTGAAAGAACTGTCTTCGGTGAAATATCCATCTTCAGTATTGCAGGTCATTTACGCAGTTATAATTAGAGAGAAGATTAAAAACTGTTAGCTAAAAGGCACACAGAGAGTGGTTGGCTTATACGCTTCTAATAAGCTCACCCGGGGAGGTAATAGCGAGTAGACGAGTTAGCTGAACATTAGTATCAAATTTTTGCGAGTGAGGATTCCGAAAGGCAGGTACATGGTGGTTACGCTGGTGGTGTTGGGGGTCCAGTGTGGATAAAGCAATAAACTAGAATGAATGGAGAATCGCCTGCACTCACAGTTGCAAATCGATAACCTGATGAAGGTGATCTATACTCAATACACAAGACGAAATGGATCACTTTATTGTAAATATCAGAGAAAGGGATGGTTAGTTTGGCCTGAGTAGGTAGTTGTTTAGTGAAATCTTGAAAAACCAAGGCAAATAAAGAAAGAAAGGGTACAATGGACGTAATTTTGTTGAAATGACGTGTTGAGCAATTTCTTCATCTGAAGCAACTGACGTGCTTTTAAGATTCGAATTGTGATAGAATCAATCGTATTCGCAACGGAATTGTCTGTCATGTGTGGACAAGTGTACGCAATCACCACAGCCACCAGTAATAGAGTTTATGCTTGATAAAGCGATTTTGATCCAATTTAATGACTGAGCATGTGACGGTTGACTAGGGTGTGCCATAAACACTATTCAGGTCATACGCCATGTTTTCAGAGACAAGTGAAGAATTTTATTGAATTAAAAGTGTTTGCAAGACACCCATGCCACCTGATTTCAGTGTGACAGGTGGTGAGGCAAATAGAGTTGCAGCATGTCACAATTAGAGGCAAGATATCCATGCACACTCAATGACAGTTGCCAATTCAACTTGGCAATAATTTGATCAACCAAATCTTTGTAAGTAGGCTGCAATTGAGGCAATTGAAATAATATAAACACGAAAAAGTGGTCAAATTTCAGCTGAAGAGACCTGAGTGTCATTTCAGGACACGAAAGCATTGAGAATAGCGTTCTTTGCGAAAGGGTGGTGAAGTCTTAAAGTGAGATCACAACATTTGTGATTGATTTAAAGCAAAATAATAAGGTATGCTACTGTAGAGTATTTAAGTAACATGAGATATTTGGATTCACATAATGCTTACTTCAATAGGTGCCTGATATTTAATGGTCGCAACGTAGTCCTTTGACATCAGCTACTTTGGAAACACCCCATTTTATATACATAAACCCAAATACCCTTCACATTACCTTGTAGAACATATGCTGCATTTTTGTTCTATTGCCAACGAAATTAGAACTCAAGTCAGTTAAGTAAGTTTAGAAGTAAGTATCGAGATTGAAATGCTGTAACTTCAATGAATGTAGTTGTTTGAGCTGCAGTTAGAGAAATAAAACAACCACATAACCTATTTACCCTTCTGTAAGGGGACATTAAACCACACGAGAAAAATGGCAGTTTATATATTCTCTTCAAAGTTGACTTTAGTACTTCAGAGTATTCTGAAGATATCATTAAGGTAACAAATTCACAGTTCATTTGCCATGCCAGGTTTGGTATTTCTCCATTACCCTCGTCATTATGAAGTGTTAACGTGAGGGCTCTGTACTCAGCATTTTAACCAATAGTTAGAAGGGGGAAAAAGTGACTATTTTCGGGTTAATGTTTTGCTTTGACAGAGATTGTTCTTAATGCCACAAAACCATTATGGTGGTTTATCATCGCTAAACACAACGCTCAAATAAATACAACATCTTATGATTGGCAACCGTTTAAACATGTAAGTCAATAAAATATCACTCAATGTTTTAACAGTGGTGTAGGGTATGAGTTGACGATTTTGTGGGAGTGAAAATGATTCCTTTTTACTTGAGTTTTGCAATTGTGCCGCCCCTCATTATCTACCTCTGTTATATCCCTCACTTTTCGAAGTTCAATGTTAATGATCTAACCACTGAGTTCCCGGTAGGAGTGTGTGTGGATTTAAATATCAGAGTTACCAAATAAGGAGGAAAGTAAACCATAATGACATCATCTGTTAGGAGTAAGAGAATATCTGGAGCTAATTTCTTTTTGTCCGAAAACTATTTCAAAAGACGCAAGAAGTTCAGTTGCATGGGTTAATAATTTGGAATCCACTTGGAGGCAATGATCATGATTCAGGAGTAAAACTGACATCTAATATCTTGCTAGGTTAGTGGTTCGGTGATTGCCTATACAAGGAAGAATTTGCAGCTTTGAAACCAGCTGAAAGTTTCAATCTAACATTGTTCGCCATGCCGTGTCCACTCATGTTGATTTAGAGATAAAATAATGAGTTTGTACGAACTCGGTCTATAAATTTATCTATTCTTATCTTATAACTAAGGCGGTAAAATGATTCTGAAATGAGGATGAAATTTGATTTATACTCCATCACTAATCAAGATTTCCTTACATATTCTTCATTCGTCTAAATTTAGAATGCCTTCCTATTTCATTTTTCCATTGGATCTATAAATTTTTCGAGTAAAAATTATAAACAGATAAAGTTATGTCGACCGTCATCATCTTATTTCCACAGACTGAGTGAGGCAAGCTGTGGAATCAGGAGTTTCAGTGTTCCACCAATACGTTGCAAAATATTCGAGTAACTCTCTTGATGACCTTGAACCCGTAATACTAAAAGTGCCGTATTTTAATGAAATTGTTATGATTTGTCTTAGATATGCGGAACTTGAGTTTCCTTTCCCAACTAAACATTTTCAACCTTCAGGTCAGGGAAAGGGAGAGGACGAAAGAGTAGCGTAAACGAATATTAGAAATGTTTCACCTACCAGCATTTCAAGGCAGTTTTAACATGCCTGTTTCATTTGTTCTCTTAAGGTTGTCAACACTTCATCTGCTTTGTGCGTGTCCATGCAAAAACGTGCATTTGTCTTCTAGAAATTATGAAGTTGGTCGGTACTTCTTATCAGACCTATCGAAAAGTTATTCTTTTACTGAAATTCAGGGGCGCTAATGTTGTTAAATTTTCAGAATGAATACAATCGATAAGGAATTAGATTCTCGACCGTTATTCCTACAAATCTTAGATTTCCGAAGTTGCAAGTTGACTTCCACTAAATGCTATAATAGGTTTCGTCATTTGGCAGAAGTCAGTGTCTGTCAGTTGTTGTATCTTTGTTCCCACTTTGAGAAGTATTTCAGGCAACTTGGGTCTGTTTGGACGTGGCTTTGAATCATTGAAAATACGCATTCCGAGGATCAGTTTTAAGTTATATATTACGTAATGCATGCATCAACAAGCCTGAATTATCCTTTGCTTATAACGCACTTTTGGTCAACTTAAATTAAATTACGTAAATTAAATTAAATTAAAACAGTAATTGAGGACTATGCTTCGGCATTTTGCACAGCGGTATTGGAGCAAATAAATAGAAGATACATACCGTTACAATCATCGCACTTAGAATCGCCTTGATTTTACTAGTATACTATACTATACTATACTAGTATATATACTATATATATATATCTTAAGTCTAAGCCTAATGATTTATCTCAGAGATTCACGGGATTTTCGAAAATATGTGTAGGGGTTAAAGAGAGTCTGTCGTAATAGAGTCGAGCATGACTCGTCATCAAACGACATGTCATAAGGGTACTTTCGGTAATCAAGTACCACAATGATTTGTAAGTGGTTGTCATTAGTGAGAGTGCTCAATGAACAAAGCTCTTACTATTTGTTTAGGGCTGACTCAATAACACCCGAATCTGCCCTATAGAGCAAGTTATTAGGTCTAAAACTTTGATCCCGCCGTTTTCCTAAAGATGGCGGTAGTAGTTGGCAGTAGTTGAGATATATTAACCACAGATGTCGAACACTTTGTTTTGACATTTGCAAATACAACCCTACTTTGATACCATCTAATTCGTGTTTGCATAATAATACAATCTGTAATTAAATATGTCCGAATTTAAACTGAATTCACGCCTTTTGAGGGAAGTGTCGCTTTTTTATTTCAATATGAAAAAACTGCGGACAGGCTGAGGCTCACCGGATTATCTCAGCAGATACTATGGTAAAAGGGCTATTAGTGACAGAACGTGTCGCCGGGAATGGTTCCATCATTATAAGAGTGAGTGGTGATTTTGTTGTCGAAGACCGGCATAGTGGTAGAGAGGAAAAGGATGTTGAAGATGCAGAATTGGAAGCGAACGATTATTAGTGAAGACTCTTGGTGTGAAACTGAAGAAGACTTATCAAGATCATTGGGTGGGTATCAGTGAGCAAGCCATTTCAAAACGCCTGAAACAGTTGGGAATGATTGAGAAAGAAGGATATTGAGATATTGGGTACCCCACGAGTTATTTTACGAGTTGAAACCAGGAGGAGATGTGGAGCGAAGTTTGTTTGCTTGTGAACAGCTGCTGCTGGAAAGGCAAAAGTAAAAGGGATTTCTCCATCGTATTGTTACTGGGGCCGAAAAATGGGTACATTAACCCATAGTAACCCCAAAGAGCGCAGAAAATCATGGAGATTGCTCGGTGGTCATACTGCTACGTCAACATCTCGGCCGAATATCCATGGCTCAAAAGTCATGCTTTAGTTTTGGTGGTGGAAATAACTTGGCATAATTTATTATGAGCTTTTAAATTGTCTGATGAAACAATCACAGGTGAACTTTATAGAAGGCAGTTGATTCGCCTGAGCCCTGTTCAAGAAAAATGAAAAACGGCCACAGTAAAAACGAGAGACACGGCAAGGTTATTTCACAAGATGGGCCAAAATGGTGAAAAAATATCTCGAAACATTGAAATGGGAAATTTCGCCTCACCCGCCACCGTTCTCTCCAGATGTTGCTCCGTCTCATTTCCACCTCACTCACCTCGCTCAATGGCACATGGCCTGGCTGACCAGCACTTCAGCTCGTATGAAGAAATGAAGAATTGTATCTATTGATGGATCTTATCGAAAGATGAGAAATTTTTTTTGCCATGGGATTCGACTGCTCTCCAAGAGATGGACCAAGGTGGTAGCTAACGCTGGACAATACTTCGAAACTTAATGTATGTCATTATTTTGTTGTAATAGGGCCTCAAATTAAGAAAAAACGGCGGGAGCAAAGTTGTAGATTTGATAGCTTTTGAATATTTGAAGAAATTGGGCTTGAAATTTGAAAATTCATTTAGTATTTTATAATAATAAGTTCTGTTTTGCGCATGAGATTTTCCTATCTTCAGATATTTAAATGTTAATTTCTGTTCTAGCTTTGCCTCTATGACTGCAGAATTTGCAGTCGAACTAAATTTGGCTCTCTTCAAAAAGAAATGTTCCAATCCATTTAGGTTTTCGTAATCTCCTCTCTCACAAGGGCGATTCTATTTGTTTGAAAGGAAAAGAAAACTCCAATCTCAATTTGCGTAAGTTGCTTGGACTGAGTGGTTGTGCGTTTATAGTGGGTCTAAGCCAGGATTCATTGCCAATACCATTCAGTTTTTACTATTTCAATGACTGTATTATGTTGATATATTCATCTGTATCCCATGCACTTCACCACCATAAAGTCCACTTTTTAGCATCCAGTAATGTTAAGTTAGTCTTAATGACAATGTACCCTGTAGGAAGAAATTTCGAATGTTTGGTCATTCTTCATCGTATCATTGTGCAATTAGTAGGTCATGGTAGAATGAAGTAGGGGATTGCATAACTAGAGCCGTTTAAGACTCCTGGTTCGTTAATAATGTGTACTCTCGGCAAAGTAAATACGGCTAGATTTGTTTTATTCTTTGTAGGGAATGATGCTTATGTTCGCGATAAAAGGTCAGTCAACAGTGCTGAATAACACACCTATTCACTTTTCATATTTCTAAATCAATATGACAAGCGTTCACATTGTACATCTCCAGTAAATGAGACTAAATTGCACATTTTTCTGTAAATACATCTTTTACTACCGTGAAAGCTAACACGAGTATAGCATTCAAAGTCACAATTTAAGCCTCGCAAATACTTGTGATAACCAAAATCTTCCATTATTTTTGAAACCTCCAGTAAAAGAGCGGCTGCACTTGAACGAGTGTACTCTTTTCAGCTTTTGATCATTTCCCTTCAAATAAATGCCTTTCTACACCAGGCCAATTCTCCATTCTATTAGTATAAATTGAAAAGTGAGAAAGTCATTTAGATACGCGATAATAGCTCGTTAAGTAAACAAGGCGTAACAATTAAATGGGAACATATTTTAAAGAAGCCAGAGACCATTAGGATTCTGACGAGCATTTCCTCCGAAATTATTTGAAGAATCTGATATAAGCTTATCCTATGTTATAAGGTATAATTAGGTAGTCTCATAAGTGAGAAAAGCAAATTCTCTCCATTTGCAAAATGGGGGTTCGATGAGGATATGTGATTCCTGAGCTGTGAAATCGTAGACGGTGATATTGTCGCACCCACAAAGGCCAGAATGCTGGATACAGCTCTCTCTTTGCCCTTTCTCCAGTTTGGTCAAGTAATAACAAGGTACAATTTTTAGTGAAACGAAATAAATATTTTTGCAGTCACTCAATTGTGGCAAATAATCAAGAACTTCATGATGTCTGAATCCCCTATACGAACTGATGAGAATTGTTCAACTGGAATGCTAAGACGTCTTGCGACATAGGGCAAAAAAAAGAAAAAGAAGAATCAATATTCCCTTTTAATATTTGAACCCCGGAATCATATTGGTAAGTATGAGGAACTCTACCATTTCTTATCGTTTTCAATAAACATTACCATTTTCTGGATACACTATGTTCCACATATTAAACCTTATCCAAAATATTTTATTAAGAACACTTCTTGTATGATGAATAGCAAAATCATATCCTGCAACACTTTGTTTGGCCTGTGTCGATATTAATCTGTAGGATCCGTGTTCATTTCTTCATCCGAATCGATTCTGGAAAATGACAAGGTGTGCAGTGGAGTATATGATTTGGAAGTGAATACCTGAGAAATCGACAACTGTGCAATCAGCAAAGCAAAATTGTCACGTAAAGAGGAATATTTTAATCGCCGAGTCAATGAACTGACAGCAATATTACAGTAGGTATTTGAACTAGTTTTGTGCGAATTAAGGAGAAAGATGAAGACATGCTACTGTGGTTATTTAAGTAACATGAAGTATTTGGATTCACTTTAGTCACCTTCCATTAAGTGCCCAATATTTAATCATCGCCACTTCGACTACTGGTTTGAAGTACTTCTCAGAAATGGATTTACAAACTGATTACCCTGTTATCGGCTTCACTTTTCCTCTCCATACTCAATAACAAAACTGGTGTGTGCCAAACGGAAGTTTGGCCACATCGAGCTTCCTTTTACAACAACCCACTTTCTTCCACCTGATGACCCAGAATAGAGCTAATTTGTCATATACTGCCTCATATTCTGATGAGAGTCCTTCCTGCTTTGCACAAAACTCGGTTTCTCTACTCGTCTCAGTGTGTGCATCAATGCGACACACAGTACCAATGAACATTTACTCACGAGATTTCAATTGACACCATGAAATGTAATGCAGATTGACACTCCACAACAGCCAATTTCTCTTCCGCATAACTGCAACCACAAAATCTGACAACACAAACAGAGCAAAACAACCTCAACCGCTTTCTCACCACCTAGCGTGCCTTCTATATCTCCATCCCCTTTTTGCGTTCCAAACCACCAACTCCCACCATTCTTCCAACAAATGCATTGCCCACTTGAATGAGCACTTCTACTGTTTGCTATTTCACTTAGAAATAGTGGTAATGGAGCTCTGTCATTCCTTCCACAGTTCTTCCCTTAATTTAATTTGTTTCACATGAATATAATGAGGAGCATATACTTCTGCTAGAATACCCTGCAGCAACTCGATGACTCTTTGGTGCGAAAATAACCTCTTCCATTTCACCCATCACCACATTTAATATTCATTAATCCAGAAACTCCAACACAAAGTACAAATCGAAGCACAGTGTGGACGGAAATCCTGCTGACTGCTCGTTTCATTTCAGCTATAAGAGCAAGTCACTGAACAACTTGATAGCAACGTTGCTAGACAAACTACACGCTGACTGAGTGCAATGAATAAATGTGAATTTGTTCAGCTTGAATATTGAAAGAACACTGTCGATTTACGTTATAACTCCAACGTGAGGATAAAGATTTGCTTGACTTGTAATCATCAGTCTTGACTTTTGAAAAACTACCTGAGGGCATATGTGACGCAAAGTAAAATGAGTTGGGGCGAGTTGATTTCCTCATAACTGGAGAAGTTTCTGCAACTTGATAGAGTGCTTTGCAGCAGATTCCGCTTTGAGCATTCACGTAGACTCAGTGAATGTGGAGTTGTTGCAGCGACCTTAGAATAAAAGAGTAAAATTCGCAAATATGTTCTTCATCGGATTTGGAAGTCGACACAATTGTTTTCACTGAAGTACTTCTATTTTTATGCTTTGTTGGACTCTCGTCAATGGTGAAACTACCACTTTGCCTGAGTAATTAGACTCAGTCATCTAAGTTTTGAGCGTCAAATCATCTGAACAGACTGTAATTATCCCTAAATGCACCAATTCATGTTTCAGTTGAATGATTCTCATCTAGTGACAATTTGGACTCTGAAAACACTAAGAACCAACCTATTTCTCACTATTGGGTGACTGCAAATTTACAAATTCGCCTTTTCATATGATACATGATAAAAGTACAAAGATAGAGTTGTCGCATGATTCCTCCAGAAACTCTGCTTAGAAGACTTTTTGAGTTGTTGTACGCCAATTAGCTAATTAAGGAAGACGACCTCAAGATAAGCTGAGGTAGCATGAAATTCCGACGATTATTCCCCTGTGGCTCATTATTCTGCGAGTCACACATATGGACTTATTTTATCAGTTTATTCTGCCTTTACCTTCTACACTGTGCTTCGGATATGACTCATCTTTTCATCTACTTTCCCCCTTCCCCTCCCCCACCCCCCACACCGCACCCAATTGGTTACAGATTTGAATCACTTGCCTTTGGTGTTTTCTTGCTTCGCAAGTATATAGCCTCTGGCTCTACATGTTTATTGTTCTGTGTTAATGTAGAAGGAAAGGGCTTAACGGCTTTTCCCTCTCCTTCATCTAAGATGTCTTGAATTTAGAGAGTTTTAGGTATCTGAGGGTCAGAGCATGATAAACGTTCACCTGTTAAGAATAACAGAATTCTTAACTTTCACATTGAGCTGATTGGCATATAAGAAAAAATTAGTTATATGATTTTGACAATGAGAATATTATTGCGAGGTAGTAAGCTTTCCTAAGCACTATCTTACGTTATAAATTCTGACTATAAATTTGTGAAATCACTCTATGGATAATAGATGATCTATTTTTGTCTGCAAATACTACTGGAAGCATTTAAGTAGTGACTTCGCAAAAGAATGCAGCTTACTTCAGCAAGTCTAACGCTTGTGTTTGGTTTTCGAAAATGAAAATAAGGACATTTCTTTCATGTGCTCACTATCCTCATCCCACCCTCTGTACCACTATGCACCCGGTTAGAAACCGAATCTCTTTCAGTGTACAGATTTACCTGAACTTATCCAAAGATCTACTTTCTATCGTAGTAACTGTGTTGCGATGTTTCGACTGTCCCATACACATTTACCTCTTTTCTATTGGACAACCTGAACAAATTTCAGAACACAGCTTAATGCATTATCATTCAACTTGCGATTGACAGCTTTGCAGAAGGATTGGTTGGAATAATAGTTTACGTAATGCTGCTCGAGTCTTACTTGATTGTATTCGCAAGCCACCATTTTGGCTACGTGACATTCATTTTATAAGACTCGACTTTTAGATGCTAACTATTACGCACGAGAGTGAGGAGGAGAGAGGTTGAGAGAGAGGTAAGTTAGGTAAAAGTAGCAAATTAAAGGAGTTTGTGTTTGCCTGTTCTAAGTGATCGGTTATCTAAATGTCCGCAGACGTTTTGGCATTGCCACAATATGTGGCTCAAGATAGACGTCAACTCGTTGAAAAGTTATCATGTATTAGGTCGAAAGCATAATCAATATTGTCAAGAACATAGATGAGTAAGCTCAAATTGCACAATCCTTTTAATCAAACGGAATGAGAGTTACAATCCTACTTGCTTAGTCACTTTATTATAAATTATTTAAGGTATTGGAGTGAAACAATGTTCTAATTCTCTTGCCGTATCTGTAATGCCGAAACAAATACCAACCAAAATACCACATATCATTCACCAACATATAAACATTTTGCAATAGAGAGAGAATTTTGACAGTCTATTTCTAGTAATGAAAACTATTTCTGCTAAATTTGATGAAACCTAACAAACCGATTCTTCCGTTGCATTTACCTTCAGTACTTCGATTTATTATAATAAACATTTCACCTCAGTTGGAGGTACTTGAATTTGAATGAGGTCTCCAGAGCCACCTCACAATGTACTTATTGGAGACTGGATAAAATAAAATTTGGAAGTGGAAGTAAATAATTGGAGGTAATTAGTACAACGCAACCTAATTACTATGGAGAAACCTTCAATTGTACTAGAGAGCAATGACATGCAAAACGACCTCTTCCACCATTGGTTTAATCCACTTCGAATAGCCAGCTGCAAAGTAAGATTAGCCCTATATGTAATAGCCATCGCCATCCTGATGGTTGGTTGGTGGGCGTTTCTCAAACAATGTGTCGTTACTTTTCTAACTTGGCCCAGGATATTCAACACTCAGAAAGTATTGGCTGATTGGCTTCCACTGCAAAGAATAGTCTCATAGGCGAGTTTGTGAGTGCAGTGCCTTCCAGATGAGAGAAACTTACTGACACATGAATGGACATATAGTAAGGAGAAAAAATGTGTAATTTAGTCACACTTACTGGAGATGTACAGCCAAAATGTTGGAAAAGGACAAGAAGTGCAGTGGATTCCCTTAATGCGCAATCCAATGCGAATACGATATGAAGTAATCGCCACTTCGCCTACAAGTTTGGAGCACTTCTCAAAGATGGATTCAGGAATCGATTACCCTGTCAGTGCTCCCACTTTTCCTCTCCATACTGGTGTGCGAAAATCATGAGTCTGGCTTCTTCTAACTGCCTTACACGCCACTCCACTTTCTTCAACCTGATGATTCAGAATAGCGCAAATTCGTCAACTATTGCCTCATATTCTAATGACGCCTCTTCCTGCATTCCACATAACTTGCTTTCTCTGCCCATCCAGTTGCGTATAGCAACGCGACACCCAGCACCAATGGACAGTTACTCACGAGATTACCGCGAAGTGTAATGTAGACTGACACTCCACCAGCCAATTTCTCTACCACATAACTGCAACCACAAAATCGGACAAGGAATACAAATAAGGGAGCAAAACAACCTCAACCTCTTTCTCTCCACCTAGCACACCTCCTCTTTCTCCATCCGAAATGTTCGTTCAAACCACAAACTTTCTCCATTCTGTGTCCTCTAACCCCTTGAAGTGGCTTAGTCGATTTGCTGAGCAATTGTGCGTTGGGGATTTTACCATGGAGGACTGTTGAGCTTTAGACAGGCCTTATTTACTTATTATCCGTGACACACACTCCTAATATACATATTTCGAGAAAATAGAATTACCAATCTATCATACAAACATAACTCCTATTCATTTTCTCAAAAAATGTCTTCATGCGAACTAATCTATCCGTAACCATAATAAGATGTAAAATCTTTGTTTACATAGGTTGAACTTGAAACTGAGTATAAATCTTGAGGATTTAAACGTTTATGTTTATCAAGAAAACAAATTCAAATAAATATTTATTTAGGCGAAATTTCACACTTACTAAATAACAGATTAGTCATTTCTAAATTGCAATGTAGCTACTTGATTCTGAAACAAGAAGTTTCGTATATGTTAGTTGATAAGTATATGTTAGCTGATAAGATATTTGATGGAGTCAAGGACACTGTAAATAACCCTAAATGTGGGATCATAATGAGGAAACCAAGCTATTGAGCAAACCAACCCTGCTAAGAGTGATGCTAAAATTGTGACCCACCACAGGTTAAAATAGAACAAATTTACTGAGTATTCTTCAGATAAGTGTGAACATGGAGTAATGATCAGTCGTTAATATTCACATTTGTTGTGCTCAAAAATGCACAAAAGCGCATAAAGTCCACTTGGACCAAAGAGAGCAAAATGTCGCCTTTACGAGCTCCCTTTAGTTGAGTTCAGACCCTGCAGGAGTGAGTGCTTATTTTTCTTCACTGTAGTGTAGAGGACAATACACCACCATTTAATGCTCTTCAAAGCGTAGTGTTTGCTGATTTATCATCGCATCGATGTGTACTGACGATTTAGCTGATTCCGCAGTCCTAAACCAAATATGGCAGACGCCAAATTCATCCTTTTATACAAATCGTTACTATTACACTTGTCTAGCATTTTATAATAAATTTAGCAAATGACAAGATGAAGCGCATAAGCAATAATAGGTGAGAAGAAATGGATGAGTTGAAGAACTACAACAGGACCGGTTGAAGCAGAATCAAGTTAAGCGAGGTTTCCAATTCGACCTTGAGTAATGTTTGAGTGATGTTTTTTCCTTCAGTTTTATTTCAGTCAGACCTATTCATGACCCTCGCACACATATGTGAACGCAAGCAAGAGCAAGAAATAAGTTAGCGCCCTACATTATTTTGGTTACTATTTCGATTGAACAGTTGTCAGTATATCCAAATTCAGAACATATTCGGCATTATCAAGACAATGCCCTTTCCCTCCTCACCACTAGTATCTGCAATATATGTATATATATATATCGTACCAAATGGCAAACTAAACGAGGGAAAGAATTATTTATAGATAAATGAAGCAGCATGTGATTCACGGAAGTCTTACCTCAAGTCATCTATGCACCCTTTCGTGAGTAAATATGCCCCGCTACTTGAACACTATTAAGTATAATGATAGTGATGTTCACAGTATAATAACTTACAGGTAATGCATAACTGAAAACAGCAAGCCCAATTTTGAAACCCAAGCACTTGTCACAGAATTTCATATTTGGAGAGTGTTTTGTGAAGCCAAGGCAAATTGGATGCTTTTTATACCATTTTAAAGGGAGTAGTTGTTTGAGTTGCGGTCAGAGAAATAAATCGACCTCACTGAAATGTTTGGAGTGTCTGGGAATGGCTTTTTCTTGAGTTATTAATACGAAGTATTGTATTTCGAATTGAAAATAGTTATAAATGAGTAGATATTAAGTAATTAAAAATGAATTTTAATTCGACAAATTTTTCACCTTAAGTTCACATTTCTCCTTCAACTGATCTATTTGTTTCAACGTAATTTCTTAGACTAAAAATCTACTAAAAAGTTGGAAGTATTAAGTGTCTTTGAAATACATATTCATTCGAAAGTATTGCCAAATTTCGTCAGACTGGGATTTTGCCAATCATTGTCTTAACAAAGAGTAGAGGCAGAGAATCAACTTGAAGCTGCAAGTCGAGGTTTGTACTCAAACAGTTAAACCAAGTGAATACAAAGAAAATTGGAGGACACATGCCCGAATTTGCAATTGAGTCAGTAAATCTCCTCATGCCAAGTATAATTGACAGACAAAGCTGAGAGAACCATTCAAGTACTTCCCTCCGAAACTGTGACATTATTGTGGCATAGTTGTTTCCTTATATGCAAGCATCAATTAAGTCAATCATTAACAAGAAGCTGAGAGAAGATCGACCTAAAGTCATTAGTATAATTGCATTTTCCACTTTCAAATCACATTTATGCAAGAATAATTCTCATGATCTCGTCAAAATCTGATGTTCCCTAACTCATCACCAATTGCAGCTAAAATTTAATACTAGAATTTCGTTAGAATTGGTTGTTTGATCACTGAAACAGATTCTTTTATGCCCTGATGAAAATTCTACTTCACTCCCATCCTAGCTATGAATTAATTAATTCGTTTAATAAAAACTAACGTTCATGGGATGTCTAACCTTGAGATGATAAATCGATAAGATCGTTGACCTCCCCACCCTTTACCCCACCGCAAGGAAATCTCAATAAAATTATTAGAAAGGAACCACCCAAACCTTCAAATATCCTGTCCATCCTATCTTTATTAGCTAACTCTTAGAAGACTTCAAATAAAAAAATAATTTCTTTTACTTAAATTTTCTTCTATTAAATTTAATCAAGTGAGTTCCGAACTTTAGCGCTTTGGGAACTGCTATAAAATAATTCGTCTCTCGAAATAGCCTACAAAGCCCATAAACTAATGATCACATGCAAGTGCCTTGATGGTTGGCTTTACTCCAAAGCTCTAACGAGGCCATGATGCTGCCATTTAGCGCATCTAAACAAATATACTTATTTTGTAAATAACTAAAAATAAATTTGTTAATTAGCTTTCGTATGATAAAAATCATTAACTTTATCCAACACCTTCTTATGAAAGTTGGTTGCTCTACGCTTGAAAGTTAGATCCACCTTGAATCTTCTCCCAAGTCCTTGGAATTATCTAGAGTATGGGTCGAGTCGGTGACAACTCTAGAATTTCACAGGTTCGGGATCTCAAGGTAGAGGGAGACAAACTTGTCTAGACAGATTTCTGTTGAATCAGTATTCAGTTCAGAAGATACGATTACACATCAATAGCGAAGCTGCTTGTGAAAGCGCACCCAGATGGCGACACCTGTACATAAACTGTAGACAATTAAGAAGCTCTTCCACGATCACCTCCCTTGAGATAAGAGAAGCTGCTTTTTACATTGTCAACAAGGATCTCATTCAGACCTTTGAGATTCGACGAGTAGTGAGAATGAGAGATAGAAAGGCCACTACAGGAGTTCCCAAATCGAGCGGAAGAGAACATGGTGGCCTTTTTGAACATAAACTTCGAGGACTACTTATTGGATGGGCATGATGGCCTAGGAGAAAAGTTATGGCTGAATGATCTGGGGCACTTAAGATTTCGTAGAATGCGCGAGATTCATTATTTTACACTTTCTCCAACTGATGGGAGCGAATTCGTATTATTATTGGTCACCTCAACAGGAATTGTGGCAAGTAGAAACATAGGATAGGCAGGTACCACCGAAGAATGTCGAATTTTTAGAAAAGCCTTTGAGGTATCGTAGTTTTAGACGCGTTAGAAGTGTCACGACACACTTTAGCCTCAATTTTGCAGAATGGCTCCTTACTGTTATATAGATAGACTCACAAGTAATTTTTTTGGGAATTGAGCAATCCACTGTTTGTTGAGAAACCGAGGCATATTCCATTTAAAGCATTGTATTAATTGTTAGAAATAAAAAATAGCCCGCCTTCCAATAAATAATAATCTACGAAAGTCAGGATTGAAAAATATTTATTAATTCCCAACTTCAAAAACAGCCATGTCAACTACCCTACGATTTAAGACATTTTAACCAATCGGCAAATGTTATGAATATCTAATAATAAGTAGATAACCCAATTCTTCCTGAATAAAAAATTACCCTTTTTATCCAACAGAAAGGAACTGAAGATAGTACTTGGCTTAGAAGTTTATCGTTACTAAATCTCAGGTTAGGTGACCGTGGATTTGTAAATCTGTTCTCGAAAAGCCACTTTTTGAGGCAGTAAGTAAATGTTTAAAATCAATAAAACCCCATTTCAAATTCCATTGTGACTTTACGGGAAATCTTTTCAACTTCGAATTCGTCTGTGGGCCTGCGAATATTCCCCCTTGTGGGACACGTCATCGCTTGAGCGCACAGCGTGACTTGAAGGTGCGGTAGTTCAACCTCGCGTACGGATCTAAGTGTGGGGACACAGCCACGCCATGCATGTCTAGAATAAACGTGTTCTCTGGATACCTCTGTCTCTTCTTAGCTTCGCAACTAGCTTAGCTAATTCTGGGGGTCTTACGGGCTAGGAGAAACTGCCAGTGAGATTTCTTAGTACTTTCAGGCTTACTTAGGTAGCTAATCCGCTACATCCTATTAACTGATTTTCTTGAATGGCTCTCTCAACCAATAAGCAAATTTGTGAAACATCCTTCCTAGAGCTGATCAAATAATCATATTAGTTTCCAGAGCCAAAATCACTGTGCATTTTTTTCTGTATTCATTCTTTATTCTATAAGCTCCCCTAACACTGTCGTAGTCATTTACAAAACCTAATACCACATTTAAGTAGCGTGAGGAATCTATTAGATTATAACATTTAATTTTTTGGAATAATTTCATAATTCCTAACAATGTACTCGTCATAAGTCTTATTCTTACAAATTAAACTTTTACTTTAATTAATTTCGGCATGAATTAACACACTTTTGTTGAACACAAATATGTCACGAACCGTTTTTTACCCTTCCTTTTAGTAAATGACTGTTTATTTACAATTAACTTAAACTAGGTGATAAAACTGGACTGTAGAATTATTGCTGTGCTTATATCAAGTAGCCGTTACCAAGTAGCTAAAATTGCTAAGTGAGCAGCTTTCTTTTCCAAATAACCCTAGTTTATTCCCCATAAAGCGAGTAAATGTACATCTAAGTGAGATCCTTCAGCATTAAGTTTGGCCATTACTAGATTCAAATACTTTGTCCAACTGTAGGAATGCAGGTCAATTCAATACAATATCTATGAATATGAACTAGTAACGCAGGTAGATGTCTTCACTTCTTTTCATTGTAGATAAAGCGACTCAGAAGTGAGCGAATTGATGAGGTTTTGGGGGTTGAAATTTCACCTAAAAGAATATTGAATTATCAATACTACTTAGAGCATATCAGTAAAATCTCTATTATGCATTAAATTCGAGTTTAACACTAAGATATTATGGTATTGGTGACCATGGCCAGTGGCTAATTTACGCATCTGCCAATAGTAGAAGAGAAAAGATCATTTCTCAAAAATGCACACACAGAAGTGATACAATTTTATTGCTTTGAAAGTAAGGCCACTGCAAATACTTGTAAGTTAATCATCTTTTAACATCATTCGAGAAAAATCGGTCAATAATTGGAATGACCAACAGAAATGGCTAATACCAATTATAATAGGAGCAAATCCATAATAGTAATATCTGCTATCTCAAAAAATGAAATTTGATTAGTTATTAAATGCAACCTCACTGTATATGTCGTTTTTAACATCGCACTGAGGATTTCTCCACTAAATGCATGATCGGATTGAACACCCAAGATGGGTCAATAATAGATTACGAAAAGCATTTTGACAACAAAAGTGGGATCAAGTACAGCTTACCATCAGATTCAAGGCTCTCAATAAGGGCTTTTGCTAAAATAATCTTCTTTGGAATGGAAGCCTCCAACCGCTGCTCTTCGTATTCGATTTTCATTTGCTTTTTAATTGCTTCATCCAAGGTCAAACCAACCCATTCCGCTTCTTCTCGCTATAGACATGAAAAATTAGCAGATGAAATATGAAATTTATACTAATTATTCTATCAACACTGATATGATATTTACGGGGATAACAAAATCCGCATATTTCGTAGCGATATCAGGCTTCGATAGCTGAAATTCGGGATCTCCCAACTTCATTAAGATTTCGCGCTTGATATGTAAACCGAGACGACTGTTGATTTCATTTTCTGGAGTCTTTTGGGTAACAAGAGAATGCAACCGTACCTTTAGCAAATAAAAATCAAGACCCTTCATTTCTTCAATCTGTTTTAGGGCTGTCAGGGAGACAATAATCATCATCCATCTTTCAAGCACCTCACTGTGAAAGAGGTGCTGACGTAATTCTGGCCCCCAAGTTTTTGGAACTCTAAAATATTATTTCATAGAGGTAACAGTACCTAGTGCCTGTTCGTTTAACTTCGATAAACCCTGTAACAATTCCTTCACCACCCCAAAGGGCTCTCTGAGATTCTTCGGGAAAAATTACTTTAGGTGGTACATTGAAATGTTCCTTCGGATATCTATATAAAACTGCGTAATTGCGAAATTATCCACGTACAGTGCATTATTAGACGCTCTGATATAGGGTTCCCCATCATCCTCAAAGTAGGAAACAGTGGTAATTGGTGCGATTCTTTTCAGATAATTCTTTTTATAAAATTCTGGAAGCCTTTGTACAACATCTCGGGCATGCGGATAAAACAAAAATCGTGACATTTGTATAGGCTAGTTGCAATACGTTTGATTCTGAAGGACGTTTCTCGTTTCAGGGTCCTTTCGAGACCTTATGTACCCATGCATATTAGATGCTTAGTTTTAAAAGCCATCATTTCAGAGACAATTGAAAGATTTTGCTTATATAATAATTATTTATTTATAAAAAAAAATTATTTATGCCGTATAACAATTTGCCACAAATATTTGGATACAGTCTTACTAATAACAGCTGACATCAAAACAAAGGTGGCTTTTAAGTATTTTCTGATAGTTCAAATACTGAGATGTGATAAAACTCTATGAAAATTTTAATATGCAGCAATGGATGCATGAAGTAATTTGAACATTAAATATTAATTTTATCTAATTCCAGTTAATGATTTTTCAAAATATATCCTCTATAAGAAAATAGCTTTACATGATTGATCTACTTGATGAAATGTACTAGCTTGAGTGTCTGTCTTCCGTTTTAACTTGAAAATAGGTACTTATCCATTTCTTTAGATAACGTTCAATTTTGCAATTTTTATAGTAAATACAGGCTGAATGCTGTCCTCACATGCTTTTATGACTTGTATTGTTTACGGATATTAGGATATACTAAAAGATAAATGATTACGGCAAATTAATTCATACCAAGATAATTTATTAATATGCAAAATAGAAAATTATCTTTATATTTATGTTATCGATTTACTTTTTCTGCCTCAACACCATATTATGCGATTTCTAGGTATCATCAGTATTCTTTACCTAAAAAGGATGGAAAAACAGACAGGTCAGTCTTGGAATACACCCATCGGTAAAAGCTAAACACCACACCTATGGAACTGATATCAAGACCGCGGGTTCTGTGTGATTTAATGGGGAATTAGATTTTTATAAAGTTGCTCATAAATGAGAGGAATTTAGTGGGAATAAGGCAGTTTCAAGAAAAAAATATTAAAAATTCAATTTTATGCTTTATTCAACTGTCGTATGATATTAGAAATTAAGGAACTTGATCTGCATATAAAGTCTGGTTTGAATTCAACAAAATATACTCAATAAAACATAAATGATATGTAAACTCTTTCAAATTAGGTTAGAAATCTTCTCGTATAATTTATGTTCTTCCTAAGCCTTTTCTGATTGAGGAAATCAAGATTCATTGATATTGGAATTGAAGAAACAAAAGAGGAGGTTTGGGAGTTGAAGAAGAGGGAGCAATTGTGCAAAGTGTCACAAATTAATAATATTTTTACGCGAGACATCCATAGAAGAAAGGAAAAGGCTATGAGCCGTGATGATGCTCTTGTTTTGATGTTCTAAATGCCTGCGTGAAGGGTACGGAATAGTTGCAGTTTCCAAAGTCATAGCCAAAGCAGGCGAAGAAGCCATATGTAATATAAAATAAAACAAACAATTTCTGCCCCTGTATATCGCATACGCTTCAAAATCACGAACTTTATGATAATCTTCATAACAATGTGATTACTAAAACCGGATTATTATTTCTTAAAGAGATAATCGCTCTAAAGAGTTTATTTGTTAATTAAACACAATTATACTGTAGAATGCAACAATCGGTATAATTATATGTATGATACCTCCAAATGCAATCATTCATTAATAATAATTTAAATTTTTCGATCATCTAAAAAATTCTTACAGCTAAGCTTTTGATTTTATTCTAATGAGCTTGATTATTCAATTTCACTGGGCTCCGTTCTATTAAGAATCACAAATACCTTATAAGAGTTGGAATAAATAAAATTTATTATTATTGAAAACGGTATCTATCTAAAAACCTTTATTCTAGCTAATCTAGCGTAAATTACTTTTCAATAATTTATTATTACATTGTATAGACTGCCCATTTGTTTTAAACTATCGCTCTGTATACATACGCTCATATTATATTGGCCAGAGTTTTGAACCGACCTTGATACGTTTTGAGCGATTTAATTTGTCCACCGGTTTATGGTGAGTATTCAATTTTTAAGATGGAAGTCGATAAACCTACACAAAACAATCATTACGATAATCGGGGAAACCAATGGATCCATCGGGTGCATTTTCTTCCATCGGAGGAATTGCTTTTTATGAATAAAACTGTTAGTGGAGGAATCTGTCTTACAAATTTTCGATTGATATTGTACCGCAAACAACAATGCGATATAATTAGCATCCCGAATTGGCTTATGCGATATTGTGAGGCCTCGGCATCTTTGGTTCACTTAAATATAGTAACAAAGATCGGGACAACATTCAAGTAGCGTTACTTGTTGGTTATAACTCTTTTTAGTTGCCAATTTTCAAGTGTCGGGACTTGTGAAGCTTGGATAAAACAAATTAACGCTCTTTTATGTTCCCCAAAATACTATAAAACATCATTTGCTGTCCTTTTTCGTGAAGAGCTCAAACAACGAGTTGATAACCATCCAATGTTATTATCTCTTAAAGAAATCATTGGCCTTGGAGGTAAGAGTTTTATTTGAATTCTTACTTAGATAAAGACACTTCCTTTGAGGCATCGATGGTATACTACGAATTTGAACGATTAGAATTTAACAGTGATTGGAAAATAACCGATGAGAACAGCTCATTTAGGCAAATTGTTCTTTAATGATCTAATTCTTTATTCTTTTGTTAGAATTTGCAAAAGTTATCCGAGATATCACATAATGCCTCGAGGCGTATCCGATCAGGATATTTCAAGCATGGCTTCATTTAGGAGTCATCATAGATTCCCTTCAGTTGTTTGGCGTTCTCGAAAAACTGGTGCGGTGTTGTTAAGGTGTGCTCAACCTTGCGTTGGAATTATGTATTCAAGAAATGAGTTGGACGAAAGATTTGTTGCTGCAGTGCTCGAAAACTGTAGAAAAGTTTTACAGCCCAATCAATCAGACGGTGGTATGCTTTTTTGGTTTATAAATTTTTTTGTGGATGGTTATTTAGCCAGTATCAAACTTGAAAATGGGAGGTGGATGCGTCTTGTGATTTGAAATTAGAACAGGATTTAAAAGAACATCTGGGAACATTAGAGTTTCAGTTTTGCTCTTTGTACTCTACACGTGATCACTCTGACTGGTCTTCTTGTGCCCTGTAACCATTTGAGTGTAGCAATTCTGGGGCAACTCTGGTCATTTCTGAAAGACTTTGTTCTCCATACACTTGTCCATTTCATCTTTAATTGGACAAAATTGAGCAATGAGGGCTCCCCTCAATTTTAATTCTTTAGGCAGTTCTGCGATATTCAATGTTTTCTCTATCCTCACTCTATGGCAATCAGTCGATGGATAAAGTTAATTTACTATCGAATTAGGAATTAGGAAGGCGCAAGTTAGCGCCTAATCGCTAAAATTATGGCTTAAAATTTGAGTAGAATTTAAAGCTAATTAAGTATATATATTAGAAGAAAAAGCAAATCATAGTAGTCAATTAAAAATTTATTCTTGATATTAGGTTACTTCGAATATTAGTGTTGTGTATTCAATATTGCATGGAGGACTAGTCTTTGGTGGTTAGGGTTTCCCATTGATATGAATTATTTACAAGAATGTGTTTTCGCACTTTTTTGAGTTTGGGTTCTTATAGCTTTCTATTTCATTCTCATTGCTATTAGAAGCTACCTTGGATGATGCCTTTTCAGTTAGTTTTTTCTACTCTCTCTTAGCTATTAAAAGAGATGTCATAATCGAACACTAATAGTTCGCTAAACTGGAACTATGGTGGACATAAAGAGCTGATCTCACTAAGTAAAATGTGGATAAATTTGTTGGGTAATTTCGCTGTTCTCCTCTCCCTGTACTCGGCACATGATAACTAATTACATCTTTTCTTTGTTTCGGTAATAATAATACCAACTGAATTTGCATATCTAGATGGTTTGCGTGCCAATATTGAGACGTGGATAAGTGGTACATCTTTAAATGGCTTAAAGTGATTTAATTACTGTGATGGAATCCTAAACGCATTCATCCTAAGCAGAATGATCGCCGTGTTCATCTGTCGAGTCAGATTGCTGTCCATCAAATCACACCCACCGATGTAGATGGCCAACCGCATTTTTTATTTCTTTAAAAGTGTTACAATCTCGATGATGCCTTTCGTCTTTTGTTAGCACTTATCTTGTTGGTCTCCTCATTATTCTATGACAGTTTCTTACACTTTTGTACTTTTTCAGATTCACATAAGTTGCTCATTATCGATGCAAGAGACTACACAGCAGCTCAATTTAATCGATTTAGAGGTGGTGGATTTGAATTTGGCGAGTACTACGACCAATCGCAGATCCGTTTTATGAATCTCCCAAATCTGCACTACGTTCGAAAGAGCTTTGAAGCTCTCATTGCTCTGTACAGGAATCCCGATGTTAGGTTAGTTTTGCCTTTTTTTGCACACCTAGATTTAATAGTAAAATGAATCGCGTTTTCTTTTGCAAAAGTACTACGTATTAGTTCAGTCATACCATTTACTTCCCTTGAACCATAGCTTCATGTTTTGCCTTGTGTGTTTGGTTGCGTTAAGTTGCTATAATTTCCTTGTAATTTGTTTATTTGTAGTTGGCTACAGAAAGTAGATACAACAATGTGGCTGAGTTATATCAGTCAATTGCTCAAATCTGCTGTGGATATTGTTGCAGCTCTCGAAGTACACAGTCGGCCAGTCATGGTTCATTGCACTGACGGATGGGATAGAACTCCCCAATTGACCTCCCTCGCTAAACTTCTATTGGATCCCTACTACCGAACAATTGAGGTTAGTATCTCTTCTTGTGTTACGATGGTCAACGTGCACGTCTGCCAACTCATAAGTCACAAGATCAGTTATCTTCCGAATAACCAACCACACTAACCTACCAATCAGTTAATTCCATTTTGAGAGTTTATCATTGGTGGGGCTCCTGAATGTGTATTCCCTCTGAGCCAAAACGATCATTTATTTCATTCATCTTTTTAGGGCTTCCGTTTCCTAGTAGAGCGTGAATGGTTACAATTTGGACACAAGTTTGCCGATAGATGTGGACATAGCTTTAGCCGAACCAGTCCTGAAGAGCAAAGTCCGGTATTCCTTCAATGGTTGGACTGTGTTAATCAAATTCACCGTCAATTCCCTGGCCACTTTCAATTCAATGAACTCTTCCTGGTACGCTCGACTTGCGATTTGTTTCTTATCTTGATAGAAATATATAAACAGAGTAGCAGATGATAGTTTGAGGTATGAGTTTACTTTGCCACTTACCATGATAGACTACTTAGGGAGCGTTCGATTGGCAATAGTCTTATGAATAATAGTTTAATCATTAAGGTGTTGCTTACGGTCTTTCTCTTATAACTGTTAGGACTGTTGCTATACTGTCGAAAATCGCTTGATTGGTTATCGTCTGTGCCCATCCAGTTAGATTTTCAATTAAAATGGCTGATAGGTGTGTGGCTCCCCCAGATAACTTATTGAATAATTCTCTTGACTTAACTTTAATAGACATACTTTTCCCCACTTGCATGCGTTCAAATATGTATTATGTAATATTTACATAATCTAATTATTCGTCTATAAAACTTTCTTAACCAATGTCCCACTATAAATAGTTATTGTCCTCTCTTTACCATTTCAGCTTAAAATAGCCATTCACACTTACTCAGGGCTCTTTGGAACGTTTCTATGCAACTCTGAGTTTGAGCGTCAAGGAGAACAAAAGAATCTGCCCTCGTGTTCTCTCTGGGCATTCCTAAATCCCAAGTACAACTGGTCAATATTTAATTACCTGTACAAACCCAATGATGAGGTAGTTTGCCTAACTATTTTATTTGAATGCTTCTTAATTTGTTGCAATCCTTTTTCTCGTTACTAGGTAATAACCCCAGCCTATCACGTAAGCGACTTGGCGTTGTGGCACAATTTGTACAAGAAGGCCCTTCTACCTTCAAACTCTTCTGGATCTCAATCAGTGTTATTTTCAGCTCCTCTGCGACGAGGTAGTGATACGTCCACTCTTCAAATCACAGCAACAAAATCGAGTGTTCCAGCAAAATCTGGCCCCTCTACTGCTTCTTCAACTCTAATGCCTCCACCCACCCCGATAAATATTTTGACGGAAGCAGAGGATCGGAGCATGCATGCGTCCAATGCTGAAGCACGTCAACGTTCTCAGTCCTTCTCTAACGTCAGTCTCCAACATGGACAGGTGAATCTCCCTGCTACTGTCTCTTCGTCTTCTTTGAAGGATATTCCCAAACAGTCTGCTTCTACTGCTCCGAAGACACAAGCTGATCTCTCAACTGAGCGGGCTGATGAAATGCTAAATGTGTCTCTATCTGACCAAAATATTTCCGCTAAGGTGTCACCTCACAAGCATGTGCGAACTGGTAGTGACCCACCGCTTTGTTGTGAAGGTAGAATGTTTCGAGGATTTAGAGTTTCGGTAAGTGAGGGATTGAACGATTTCGTTGGAACTTATCAACTTTAAGACTGGGTTAATCAGTTAAGTTCAATAGGAATAGCAATCAGAGTTATTAATCTTTGGTTACTCCTTTTGACGTAGACATTTAAGAATAAATGTCTAAGCATATTTGGCTCTTTGGATAGGGAAGTGCAACGTCAGAAATCCAGAGACACGAATTTATTTCTCCATACTAGATATTTTTATAAAATTAGGCTTGCTCGAATAGTCTTTGCTAGTATTGTGTCAACCATGGCTCAAAGTAACTTCGATCCATTTATGTGTCTCAAGCTCCAATAAATGAGGTATGTCAGAGGCGTAACAATTAGTATACTCGTCCGAGAAGTTCGATGTCTGTCGGTGCATAATGACCAACTGCACTGGTTAAATCTGGTTAATAATCTTTGTGTTAGCAATCGATTTTCTGACCAGTAGATTTGATACTGTTTTTCTATTCTCGATGAGTGTTCAAAACGCTTTTCTAGACGTTACAAGGGAAGGATTTTAGTAGTTGATGAGTGCTAAACTTGTCTTCTCTTTTTTCAGAGTTTTGGAGACAACGACACCCTAGTTGTTAATGAAACCACCCTTGATGATAGCCATGAAGTAGTTGAAGATGATGCTATGGAAACAACTTTTTCCAGAACTCCGGTCACCCGAATTTCTGGGGAAATGATGGAGGAAAGGAAAGTCTGTAGCAATCGTACTGCTGCTTCGCTTCATCCCTCACAAAATCTCTCAGCTGTGTCTTCAATGTGTCAATCACAAGTCTCTTTATCTGGCACTAACTTTGAGGGAAAAGTATGTTGCAATTTCTTTATTTGTTATAAAGCATCTTTTAAGATTTCATCTTTATCGGTTGATGTGCCGTTGCTGATCTCAATTTTTTAGTTTTGATTAGTTGCGTATGGGTCAGTGGGCGTTCGTGTCCTTGTCACCTGTTATGGGAACCAAATAGGCTACTGACCACATAATTTACTTCTTTATGTCTGTCTAAAAGACTATATTGAAAAACTTGGTGAATATTCATTTGAAGCTTGTATTAAGCATAATAATAGGTAAATAAAGCGTTGATATCATTTTTGGAGGAGAGACTGGTTTAATTAAGAGTTCTGGTTTCACTAAGCTTCCACTTTAAGCAATGCCTTAGATTGAGGAACTGAAGCCTGTGAGTGTTGTAGTAGGTTTATTTGAAATTTTTCCAAGTCTAAACTTTGGATATGAGCTTCCGTTTGCATTCCAGATTGCTTCTGTTGAGGAGTTTAATATTCAGCTCCGTCCATCCTCTGAATTAGTAATTTTGGTATAACCTTCTATACGTTATAACGCGAAAATGAATTTTCTGTAAGAGTTCTAGAGGGAAATCTAATTCGCTTATGCGAGTTTAATGGCCGATTTGGGATTGATTTCATAGGCGGAATGGAGGCTAATAAACAAAAAATGCGAAATATTGACGTGATAAAATAAATTACACTTCCGTATGTTTTCTCTATATAGATGAATTGGATTGATGGCTATTTCGGCGGCCCTGTGTATAGCACCGGTTTCCGAAGTTTAGCTAAAGAGTCAAGGATCTCATTGGAAGATGAGGTGTCAGCTATTCAAAATGAACCATCTGGCCAAGATGAGGAGAATTCTGATGAAGGATCCAATGGTTCTTCAGCTCAATCTACTGCTAGTCGGATTAGATCCCATACGGAAGGCGAAATTCAATCATCTCTAAAGAGTGCTAGTAATACGAATCTACTCCGAAGCACTTCTCAACTAGCTTCGGAATTTGGTGATCTATCTACTGGACAGTCGAATGGGCACTCCTGTGGTTCAACAGCCTCCGGAGAGGTAAATTTTAATCGTGGAAATATTTTCTGTATTTAAAACTGAACCTATTTTTTATATTTCGAATTTTGGATTTGGGCATTGCTTGACCACTTAATGTGTTGCGCGTTGTAACTCCTATCTGAATTTCAGGAGGTTTTAAGAGAGCACTTAGTGGGGTTATGTATTGACTACCTTTAAAACACTTCTAACTTATTAACATTTTTCTTTATACGAGCATTCACATGTTCCAGTTCCTCCATGACTGGGTCTCAGTCGTGATAGGCTTGTTTTATCAACGGTTTCCATCGTGTCTTGTTTGCATTGTCGTATTTATGGACTGTATTTGTTTATTTTTTATCGCAATTTTGCTGTTTGCGATAGGAAGCCTTTAAGATAAAGCCGCAGTCCGTCCTTTTAAAAGGTGTACAAAAGATGTACATTCAAGGTGTGGTCTCCTTGGGATTAATATGCGGCCGTTGACTTGAATAACTAGTCAATCTCCCCTTCCGTGGAAACGGCCATTAGTTTTATCCTAATGTAAATATTTCTAATTGATCAGTCAATAAGACGACTTCGTAGTGCCTGTACATCTGCCTTGCTTTCTTCTAAAGGTGAGTGAGGTGTTGCCTACCAATAACTAGTGGGTATACGAATCGTCAGCCAAGAGTAGACTTACTAGAATTAAAATACCGTAGAAGAGCCACTTGGCAAAATTTTCATTCGCGAAAGTATGTTGTGAAAGGTAATTAATTAACTCTGTTCTTACACTCATCTTTTCTCTTTTGTAGACTCAGCTCCTCCCAGAACACAGTGTCTCCGTAGATTGGGATGGCTTGCCTCTCCAAATCGATCAAATCACTATGAAATTCCATGAAGAATTACGGAAACGTGATCAACAAGTCGCTGAATTACAGGCTCAACTTGAAGCTCTTCGGGAGCTGAATGAACAGTTGGAAGCTAAACTGAATGAGAAGAATGCCGTCGCTGCAGCTGTTGCGGCTACTTCCTACTACAGTGGCAATGGTTCAGCCTCCACAATGTTGGGTACATCTCAAACTCAGTTGCCGACAAATCTTGCTCATGGCATCCAGTCACCACTTGCCTTTAGGCACAATGGCTACGGTAATGAACCTGCCAACCAATCGTCCTCTATTGTTGAGGTTAGAATTTTGTCTTCCCCTCCCATCGAACAAATGAGGTTCCTTTATTCTGTTTACTTTACATAGCATGATTTTACATGCATTTGAAAATTTGTTGAAATTGAGCCTACGGTTTGTAGATCAGAATTTTAGTGGGGCTTTCTTCACAAGTTCCCCTTGTTTTTGCTCACTTCTTTGTTCGTTGGTGTGTATTTATGCTATCGTCGAGTTTCGGGACATTATTTGTGTATCCGACGGATCACAGACTACCTTTAAATTCCGTCAGCTCCATCCTGACATAGTGGAGAGGAAATACGTTTTCTCTACTTCAAGCAGCTTTTCTGCCATATCATGTTAAATAACGCCAAAAATGAGAGGGGCGGGGCTAAATTTTTTACTAAACGTGTGGAAGGTTCTACATCTCATCAACTTGTTTTGATAAGTTAATGGCTGGTATATCAACAAAGTGGTTTTCTTCTATTGCCTTTAACTTTCATTTTTACATTTTATTTTCGGTTCCATAAAGTTTCTATATAGCTTGATTTACAATTTGGTACTTCCTTGTAAACCATCCTGTCTTGAAATATTTGATAGCATTTGGTTCAAATATAGCTACGCTTTGTAGGTTGAAGGTTTTTATTTCTAAATTGCATATTTTACGAACTAACTTAAATTCGTCAATTAACAAAAGAAAGGTTACACCCAGGGTTGACAAAGTTTAAAAGAGGAACTTTGATATTGGCGCCGATTCCGGAGCCAATTTGCACTGTCGTTTCAAGTTGTTAATGTGAGCTGGCACTTAGTAATCGAAAAGCAAATAAGCATTATGTACGCCTGTTACCAGATGAATTAGGTAATCACGCGATCTCCTTACTTTATTGTGGGGCTTGAACCAAGGCTAAGTACAACATTATTTTTTGTTTTTTTTTCTTCTCTAGATTCATCACTGAACCTAAAGTCTGCAATTGCTATTGTTTTTCATCCTTTGACGGCGAATAAATCCACTTTCTCTTTGGTCTATTTTATCGTTATTTCATGCTATTGCTCTTTCAACTTGGGACGAAATTTAGACGCAAACAATCACTTCAGTCTTACATTTGTCTTATCTCGTTCTAGGCCCTGACAGATGCCATCGACAATCAACTGGAAGTCGTAAGCGGCTTTGGGGGCTATGGCAACGGTTTCGAGGGCAATCATCATCTTAGGGGAGTCATCAATGATAGTATAACAGCTGCCCCCCAATTATTGATGACTCAGTCAGCCACTGATGATATGCTACTCAATTGGCCTGATATGTTGGCTTCTGCGCCCTCCTCAAACTCTGTTGGCGTTCCTCCGATTTCCAATTCCCCAACTTCAAATATCTCCTCTCTCCCTGAGTTCCAACCTCCAATAAGGCGAAAACACTGTGGTCCTAGCACTTCCTCGGATTACTCCACCTTCGATTTTGTGGAGACTTCTGCAGTACCCTGTGGACCCTTGTGTTCAGGATGTGATCGATTGCTCGATGTTCTAAACTCCTCTGTTGCTTGCAGGTTCGTTTCTCTATTGTGTTTTGAGATTCTTGTCTTGCAATTGCCAAATATTTCTGAAAATATAGCTAAAGGGCTTCGCGGTATGCGTTATCGCTCACAATTTAATACTTCAAGCAAAATTAAGCTTTCTTATGCAAATTATATGTATTCCATAATTAATAAAAACGTATTTTCAGTCATTTTCAATGTAAATATTAGAAGAAAAATGATATTAGGTTATTTTATTCACCCTAAATTTTTTATGTTCATATTTTTAATAAACTATTGTTTTATCCATTACGTACATCTTCACTCCTAAAAATGGTTAACTAACAAAAAGTATACGTTTGCGGCTTTTCTGTATTTGTTTCGATTGATCTTGTCTCTCTAAAATGCCCACACATGACACCCTTTACACAAGATTTGTTTTTTGGTCAGATATAATAATATAATAATCCAATTTCATTGACGAAGATGCAGGTGTTTAGCGTATTTTGAACTGTGCATGATATTATTTCATTGGTGGAATTCAAGTGCCTAAACCCAGGTACTTAGGGTGGTTTTAATGATTCCTTTCATGATTAAAGCAGACCAACCAGATCTAACTTAGGTTTGCTCATTCTCCTCTTACACTCTCTCCTGTTATCCCACTCGTTTGTTTTAAATTTGAGACATGCACTCATTGACCAAACACCGGTGGTTTTAATGACAGTGGTATGAGTGAGGTTGAATTTAGTATCTACTGTTGATTTACCGCATCTCTAGTTTATGATCTTAAGGTCAGCCTAAGTTTGTCAAATTTTACTTGTGTAAAGCAAGTACATGTTTTATGAATCAACCCACGTGCTTAATGACCTCTAAATTTATTGTATAGCTCCCCATTTTTCGTAATTATTCGTGCTTCTTTTAGCTTCTGTCATAGATGCTACTGTGGTGGCTGTGCTGACACTCCACAAATTTTAAATACCTGCTGCAAACCAATCTGTGGAGTATGTCACCGTCGACATTTTCCTGAGGCAAGAGAGATGTCCGCATCGTACGAATGTACTTTTCCCAGTCGAGCAAGTACAAGCGGTATGATCTGTTCCCAATCCTGTGGTAATACCGGTGGAAGTTGCAGAAATTTGGAACAAAGGTTTCCCTCTGGTTCTTCTCTTGCCTGCTCAAGTGGTCACACCCAAAATGGAACTGCGAAAGCTTGAACGGCTACCTCTCCAATTCTGTGTATATCCAAGATATTCTTCTTCCCCACCTCCAGCTCCCCATTCAGATCTCATTATTCTTCACCCCTTCCTCTTCTGTGTACCCCCTCTAGATTGACATTCCCTTCTCTCTCTCCCTGCCCATGCGCTGATGAAATTGAGATATATGTATGCTGTTTGATGTGCAGGTGTGCAGTTGTATAAGAATGATGATTTCCACCAGCCTATATTCCTTTTCTCTTTGTCTATCCCAAATTGCAGTTAATGCTTCCAAACATGTTATTTTGCTCTACCTTCTTTCAGCGTGTTTCTTATCTGCTTGCTATGTGTGCGTGCTGTTAATCTCTGAGTGTTATACCACCTCCGGAGACTTTCTAGTTTACTAAGGATTCTCAATAAACTCTTTTGGAATTGAATTTTCTTTTACTTTTTTTATGCCGAGTAAATTTGGCTGTGTAGAAAGCTAGTTTTAATTAATATGAAAATTGGCAAACTGAAAGTCGATTTTAGTGAGGCTTGATCTAATACAGTCGCCATAGTTATCATTAGCCAAGTACATAACTTTGGTATCGATTTGCCCGTTTAATAGGCTAAATGAGCTCCAACATAACCCGCTGTAGTGGGGTATGTTGATTGTCATCTCATAATTTCTAATTCTTTTGTCAATTCGGGGGAGGAAAATCTGTAGTTTTACGATCGTTCCTTGATCTACATATTTATGTAGCTGTAAGCACAGAATTGCGCAAATTCATGTGTATCGATTTTTTCTCCATCTCGTAACAGCTGCAAATGTTCACTCAATTTCGCACATGTATGCAAGCTGTGTCGCTTAGGTCACGAGTTCATCGCTTACGGTAAACTACTTCAGCTTCTACCTAAAACCAAGAAAAATGTAAACTGCATTTATTGCATTGTACAGAGAGGGATTTGCTTTAGTGGTGTTTTGATTCCTAAAACGTGCGAATATTGTTCATTCAACTGTCCGAATTATTACATATCAAACATTCGCTTATTAGAAGTAAGTTTAAATTGATCTCAATGGATTGAGGGTTTCTGACATGAGTTATTTACCCTCCGTTATTTTACATTTTGTCTTCTTCCTTGAACTGAAACAGTCTTTTATATGCCCACAGGGGTTTAAGTGAGATGAACTGGGTATTTACTCGTATTGAATAGATTTCTCAACTCTTTCTGTTAACAAATAAGGTCAGATCGAATGATGTCGCATTTGCTGAACTATATAGAAATTAAGCTAAAACATCTTCTATTGTGTAGCGTCAAGATTCTGAGTGTAGATGTGCGTAAACACATTTCGAGATCATGTAACCAATTATAATGAAGTCACATGAAACAGATAAAAAGTGGCTTATTAAATTCCCTCATGACCTGTTTTCAAGGGAATAAGTTACTGGATAATCACAATGTTTTGATGACCTGTCAAGGCTTATATGTGATGCAATTCGGTGAAAGGATAGCTATGAAGAAGGTGATTGGATGGAAAGTCTTATCCAATGAAAGACGTCAATTAAGTCCCGTAACCGATCTCATGGACCCTCGATCACAGGCATGTTGACCATGTGATTGGAATGCACGCCATTCCTTCAAGTTATCACGTGACCATCGCGGATGCTTCCACTTTTGAGCTTAAACCTTTCTCACTATAAATAGGATTAGCTGAAAGTTAGCAATTCGCACTTTCTATGCAATCCGCGTTCATGTTGTTGATGTAATAACTTCCATATAAATTGAGCCTATGTGTGTGTTCGACCCTCTAACTAGTTTTTTTTGCTCATTTCTTGGAAACAGTAATGAAAACGAGTCCCATTACAACATCAAAATTGTCTGTAAAACTTGGCTGCAATAAAATAATAGGTTTAGTGCACTATAACTCAAAGGTTATTTTAAATTACTGCAATAATTATCTATAATGAGCTATTCACATCTACAAATAAGGAACTATTAGTAGACGAGGATAATCCGTATTTTTAATTGGATCTGCCTACGCAATCCTCAAATTTGATTGGTTTGAGGACCTTAATTCATTTAATACTCTTGTGGAGATATATTATTGCAATGGCAAGTTATAACTCAATACTGATAGGGCTTTTTGATAACCCCTTGTATCAGTTTCAGTGTTATAATTACTTACTTGTGTGGTTTCTCCCTACTTCCCCAAAAAGATTCCCCCATGTTTAAAAGCTTAAGACGTGAAAGATTATCGGTAGACCATGTGGTTCAGAAATCAGTTTTTTCCAGTGCGAAGATCGTTAGAAAGCCGTCTTGCGAGCTCCTTATGTCTACTTAAATGCGAATCGAAATCTACCTTAAGTACATTCATTGTTTCTAACTCATTATTGATTCAATGATCTATTTTGGCAAAAAAGGAACCTAACTCTCAATGCGTGTGCTGTTCAGTAATTTGTAATGCAAAAAATGCCTGCATACCAGTTGAGTCATATCATATAGTCAGGCTAACTTTGAAGACAATAATTATAATAATATTTATTCTTGTTGAATAATTACTCAAATGTTCTATGATTTAAGGAAACGGTTGACCAAAACATAATTTTGCAAAATACTCAAAAAATACCCTACCTTGACAGTCGCCAAAGCTCAGAAGTTGAGGCTTAAATTTTACTAATCGATTTCAATTATTTTCCACTTATCTTGTTTGAAAGCTTAACTTCGATTTTTTATGCTACTTTGATTGGCTTTATTGTTGCCGTAATTGCCCATTTGATTTTGCTTCCAGTTAGTTTTTATGCACTGGAAACTACTTATTGATTTGTCAGCATTTTATATTTAGTGGGGTGCGCGATAGACTTACCTCCACGTGGTGCACCCTGGGCAACGTATACTCATATGGCAAAAAGGTCTATACATCGGCAGTTGACTTCAAACTACCATGACCCGACTGTGTCTGCCTCTCTCATACATCTGTTAATCACTCTTCTGTACCCCCTCTCGTCTTTTTGTGACTTTGATGTTCCTCCCCTCTGTGAAGCCCGAAGTCAACTAATGATAACTAACATATAGCCTGCTATTTGATATAAATGCATTTAGTTTCGCTTTACTATTTATCGGTAATTTCAACACGATCGTCAAAACTGTGGATAAAGTCTTGCTCCATTAGGGTAATAGGGTGTCAAACTCACTGAAACGTCTTCTGAATATGGTAGAAGTTCATCATTTTATAAATGGTCTGAGTGGGACGCCCTGATGAGTTATAGCAATGAACATTTATGATTGCCATAGCTACTTAACCACCCAATCATGTTCTAATTTTCTTATGGGCACCTCCTCTTGCCAAGGTTTCCGAGGACCTGCGGATACTACCAAGAACCCCCAATAAGCGGCCAATGACACCAACCATGTGGACTTCGTGTACACTCATGCTACTACCTCTCTCCATATCACACTATTTACATTCAGGCACTTATATTAAATTTTATCATGAGCTTTCCTTTATTACACTCCTTTTCCTCTCAGGCCACTTGCAATAGAAGAGCAATCTCATTTTCTTGCAAATTCCAAATCTTATTGCATACGATTAAGGCAAGTTAACGGATTTCATCACAGCTTCTGATGGCTTTTCTCTCCATCACAAATCGTAACTGCAGTGTTTTAACTCTAACGGACTTAGACCTCTATGTTTAAAGAATGACCATTCATATAGCTACCGTTTATGTTTATCCAACTAATAACATCTTTATCCAGAACAAGTCAATTAATTTAAACAAAGGAATTGGGAAATAGAATGCATAGATTTCAAATTCTGGTATATTAAAAGGGGCGAGCTCTCAAAGGCTTCATAGTTACCTTCCCTATACTTTTGCACTATTGACTCTTTAATTTGGTTCTGAAAGTTATATTAGAAGAAATGTTATCTCTCTATGTCCTTGATAGAGGTTAAATTTGGAATAATTACTTCAAACTGCACATCCAGCAGCGCAGAACTTGAGAAGACCTGTTGCATGATCAATCTCTTCCTCACACACTTTTTCAAGAAAATAGGTCTCAACAGCAGTCTATTAGTTATTAATACAACAATAGCTAAATCAATAAAGTGGTCCTTTTCGAAAACCCGCTTAATCACCTGAGATATATGTATATATATCCCTTAATTTGGATCTCAAACGAACTTCTCCTTTCCTCTTAGTATTATAGCGTTGTAAGACATACTATACCACCATTCTGCCTATTTATTCATACTCCTCCTAGTCATGAGTTAGAGGCGAATAAATGGCATTATTTCAACTTAGGAAAACACGCTGAGATACACGAACTAGGGTACATATTGTACTCGGTTGATGGATTGGAGAGAAGAGGGAGCCGAGGAAGGCATAGACATAGGAGTTGGGCCATCCCAGAATAAGGAGCACATTTTAATCACATGACTTGATCGCATGTATGCCACGTTTTGGTAGCATGCTTTACCAACACTTGTCTGCGCGAGCCACTAAATTCTGTTAGTGGTTTTGCTCACACACAACTACAAATTCCTAATTTAGCAAGGCGTTTGTGCACTCCGCACAAGTGTAGCTTACCACTGTGCAATCCAAACGCAGATTGGTTACACATATGTCGATTACCATTAACCAGTCAGGTACAATTTAGTAAATTGTCTTATTATTAAACACGGTAATCTATCAATTGCCATAGCTGCAGCAATTTATTACGTAAAAAAAGATTTTGAGGCAAACTGAAATAGAGGTACAGCACTCTGTTAAATATATTATTAATCCAGTTTTATTTGTTTAAACCTACGTTAAAAATTGTGCCATAGTTTATAAAATGACAATTTTGGAAGACTGGTGATAAGATTTGAATAATCTTTGAAAGTGAATTACTGCTGGCACACTGCCAACGAAATTAGGCAGGACAGGAATTTCGACTAAGCGATAAACGAACCCAGCCTCGAATTCAACCAACTAAAAGCGAAGGTAATAATGCATCAGTTCAATAAGTTAAAATGAGGAACCGTTGATGTGTGGTTAATGCTGTTATTCGGAAAATGTGATTAGTACGACATTTGTTTGTATGTTACCATGGTGATGATCGTGGAGATAGTTATCGAATGCATTCTAGTCAAATAACCTTAGTTAGCTACTTCTCCTTTTCAAAATTATATCTGCTCAAAACTCTAAACGAGAATAAACTAAATTACTTCAGTTTCAATAAATATTTAATAAATAAATCGATTATCGAACGATTGTATGTATTATGGTGGTATGCTTGTCCCAATTGCATAGAATAATTTCCCCATATTTTTGACAGCATACTCGTTACTTAAAAAACTGGCCCCAAATAAGCAATGGGAGCTTCTCATGACCCCGGCATCACAAGTCTTTACGACGACAACTTGTCCAAATTTCATTTATATTCGAGTGCTTTAGTATTTGTTGTATTTATCCTAATTAATTGAAATGTGTAGGCACTTTAATATAGAATTAGTTAATTGTAAGTGATAAAGGAGTAGTTAAGATAGTACTTTTGTAGCAAGTGCAGATAGAGTGTTAATTACAGGTGAAATGGGTTGGGGGATGATGTCTAGGTATGACCGTTGCACATATTGCTGACCTCAGGTATATTCCTATCCCGTGGTTGGATGCGGTAAATATAATCAGAACTCCAATGTAGAAACCGGTCTAATGGCTGGTGTGACCATAAAGAAGGTTTACAGAGGATTATTAACTAGCGATATCTTAGCAGACTTAGAGACCTCAGCTCACCAAGGAATTGAAACGCCTGGAATCCCAAGGGTTGGCGACAACCACTCATGACGATCACCCGATAGTGTAATTAACTAACAACAAGGAATACCTACAAATTTGGAGTAGGTACCAGTAATTGATAATTTTCTTTTATCATTAATTCGCGCCTTTTAAATTCGTGTTTAAATTTTACCATCTTTGAAAACCAAACGTATTCAACTCGGTGAAATATTATGTCACCTAAATAGATAATAACACCATTCTCATTCAAAAGCTTCAGTAGGACGAATTTAACAGGATTTGCGGGCACACGTTAATGCAAATGGTTTAAGTTAGAGAGAAATAAAGTACACAAGTACAAGTACTATTATTCCCAAAATGATTGAGTTTACTACCCTATGTGTCTTTGAAAGGGAAAACAATTTATGCATGTGACAAGTACAATTGTGCACATTTTAACGAATTCGTGGGTCTATTTCGGTCTTAGCAGAGTTTATTCTCGGCATTGGCATATATCTCGTTAACAAATGCTTTATACTTACTTGATAATTTACCTCAAAAATTTCTGAAAGGTAGTTATCTGTGGGTCTTGATTAATTGAATGCGTAAAGCAATTTTTCCAATTATGAAAAACCCTGTTTTGATAGCGGCGACTATGCCTATATAAGTTCAAACCACCATAAAAGCAGCTAATTCTAATTGATTTCGATCTATTTTCTGGAGAGAAAAAGTGCCCCGGGTGTGTGCAACATGTAAACTCTGAGTTCTGAATAAACACCTTTGTTGTAGGGCGTTAGTAGTGTTTTAATACTCTACCTCAGTGAAGTATTCAGTCGAGTCTGATGCGAATGTTTATCCAACTAATTAACTCCAAGGGCAAGTTGTCACAGAGAAGATGCGATATCTGCAAAATGCTAATGAACTTAGTTGCCTCACCTTCCCCCTCCCGGAGAATCTGCACTGACAAAGATCTAGTAAAGGTAATGTCAAGTGGATTTTAAACAGGTGTTTGATAGGAAAAGGAGGAGGGAGGGGGGGGGGGGAGGAATATGGATCATGATGAGTCCCATTATTGAACACCAGCCATGATTCAAGGTTGTGCGTGTGGGAGAAATCATATGTATAGATTTCTAGCGTCACCCACTCTTTACAAATAGGAGTGCGATGAGAAGGCATAAAACTCAAACGTCTTGCTGTATTCAATAGATTGATTCGCCACGTATTATGCGAAACGAGGACGGCTGTGAAGTCGTATGAAAGCATGCTACCCAGATCTTTCGCATGAAGTGTGAGATAATGAAAGAAGGGGATAAGTATGAAGGAATCACAACTTGAAAAAGGATTGTTGTAATGAAGTTGAAGTAGATTATCCTTGTTTAACTAGGTCTTATATCTACTGGCTAGATTCTCCTCCTTTATGAATTTTCACTTTGTATGCACTTAGGGGTTTCTCAAGAATAATTGTGCTGTTTGTTGTCCCGACTAGGGGAGGAAATTAAATCCAACTGGTGCATCGAAAATGTGCATATCTATGCCTCTTCTACTGTTGACCTTAACCCAAAAGTATGCTTTGACCTAAATTAGAGTTATGGAGATTCATTGGGACGCCTTAGACTAAGTCCTCCGATATGATTCTTTAACTTGGGCATTGAATTAGCCTTAGATAAAAACAATTCATATCACTTTACACCAAAATCTAAACTGCGGGAAACCCCAATAAAGTGGGTGAATAAGTCGCCACAAATCCTTGTAAATTTATAATCCAAATGAAACAAAATTTTTTGTTTTTGAAAGCTGAGGCAGCTTTCCAACTCAATTTTTAAATCGCTATTTTCATATGATTCAGCAGACTATCTGAGCAATTCAGCTGGCTGATTTGAGCGCACATCATGATGGGCCAACTTATTTTAAACCGGCCTCTTGAACTATGCAAACGATAATCACACGTGATATATCACGTTTTTGGCAGAAAAGCCACGCTTTAATTTGCTTCTCTAATTCGCCTCAGATATTTACAAAATTGAAGCTAAATTTTCGACGAACGATTTGAAATTTGGCTAGAAGCGGTAAGTTATTTTAATTAACATAGCTGTCTAAATTTTAAGTTATACAAACATTTGATTAAAATTTACTTGGTTTCAAATTTTTACGCTTCGTAATGTTAAGCTTACGGTAATTGAAAGTTGGTAATTAAACAAGTGTGTCTGGTAGATTCAGAAATTGGCTTGTGTGTTTTAGTTTCGAATACGTCACTATTATTTGCAGTTTGACATCTTTTTTGCAGCATTTAAAGTTCTTGAACTCATCACTACTCAACAGACTTTCTTTAACTAACAGTGAAGAAAGTTATTTCAAATTTAGTGGAAGCTAGTTCAAGTTTGATAGCCTCACTTAAACCAGAGGGCTACTTTGAGGGCTATTAAGACAAGTCCTATATGAACTCTGCTTAATTAAATAGGGCTATTATTCTCATCACCTAGACAACTGGTAATAAATACATTTTCAACCTTCAGTCTTTTGGTGAATTGGTAACTGAGAGAAAATATTATTAACAAACCAAAATGTGTAAATTTATTGGGGACCCGGAAAGAATTTTTAATAAGGTTGATTTTTTAACAATTCACAATACCCAAACCGTGAAACCTCAACCAATACAAAACAGGTTTACTAAAAGAGGAATTCCAAACCTATTTGACGATCTTGAGTGTGGAATCCTCATATTTTTAAAATTTGTATCTTGGGTCCTGGAAACTAATTATCTTGACCTCATAGTGGCGCTTAATCTTGTGGTGACCTCAAGATCCTCGCGGAGATCCAACGTGTGTCCTCAAGTTGTTTATTTTAGTTGGTGAATGATCTCTGGAGTGCACAGCACTACCAATATTAATCGAAGGAGCCTTGTGAGTAGCATCCGAGAGAATTAGGCGGAAACCAAACATTTAGTCTTCTAGCGAGTAGTGGACGCACCAGTTGGAAGACCAGAAAAGTCGATAGATCAACAGGTCCAAGATGAATAATAGGGTTAGAAAAATAGTAGAGTTTGACGCAAGATTCAAGCATTTCGTTGCATCCTTAAACCGCTTATCGCTTGTTGAATTTTTTTCAAAGCACTTAAAATGGCTTATTTGGACAACTTAAAACCCTTAAATATGTCGGCGTCAAGATCAATAAAGACGATAATCTGCTAAAGCTATTGAAATCTGACTATTCTAACCTTGTACTTGAACTAAAATAGGTTTTTGCCTATGGGCAGGGAAAATACAGATTCCTTTCGCAATTTGTTAATATTTTGGGCACTTTGGGTGGATTGACCAAGCGAATGACCTCATGATCGCCGTTCTTGTTGGCAGACATGGCAGCTTTACGATCCGCGGTAAAAACTGGATGTCAAAAGTGACCTCTTTCAGACCCACTTCCGATAAAGCCATTGGCTACGTTAAACCCAATTTTAGCGCCCTCGTGTGAATGGATCGCAAAAAATCAATAGTAAAGCTGACGAAAAAAACGGGCATTTAGTATTTTTCTATTCATTAACTTGGAACTAAAAATACAGAAAAAATCTCCTGCAGAATAATGGACCGTTTTGGTTACATCTTAATGATCATAGAGAAAAATAAACCTCCCCTTTCTTCCAACTTATGAAAAGTCCTAGAAGTACCTTATCTTCACAAGGAACCAATACTTGGACGAAAATAATGAGTAAATCTCTTGCAGTAGAGGTATCTTGTGGAGCGCTTAGCATTACTTAGGGTGATCAAAGTAATCTCTTGCGAGCTAGAACAACCTGGACGGTGCGGCCTGCTACTGATCGCGTAGCGAGCACGTGCGGTAGTGGGTATGGAGACCTCTTAGCCAACTAACAATCAGTAGTCCCTGAAACGTATCAAAGCCCTAATTGTGCTTTAATGACTAAGCCCTGTGGCAGTGATTATAAGTTGTAGTAAATGCCAGTAATTTTATACTTTCTTTTTCCTCGATGCCATTTTGGGGATTTTTGCTTGTTTGTGTGGTATCTGCAAAGAAAGCAAAACACATTTTCCGTTTGCCAAATTGAAAAGAAACTGTCTTTTGCTACTACTAGAGAAGTATTGATAGGGAGAAAACAGAACTTAAAATAAAATTTGAAATTTAACTTCAATAGAAATGATAAGTTAGCTAGGACGGGACAGCGCCGTAAAAGTCTATTTCGGAAAATTAATAGTCGCAAGTTCTATCGTTCTATTTTAGAGCAGGAAGGCAAATTATGTGAAGGAGGAAGGAAATAAAATTCATCAAAGTCACTTAGTTAAACGTGATAAAACGCGCTTACCTTTGTGCACAGCTGGCTAACTAAACCAAAGTACTGCAGTGCTAAGCAGGTTTAAATGTGCAAAAACTCATTTACTTAAATCAACGGAGCCTAAAAATGCTTTCCATTGGCTCCAAACGACCTCTAAGTGCTTTATGGGAGTGGCATTTTAAAAGTCAAATTAAAATACCACCTCTCCTCCCTGGTCCAAAAAGAAAGGAATTAAGTAATGGAAACTGAAAAATAAACACCTTCTTTCACCCCAAATGTAAGCAATAATTATTCAAAAAATGAAAGTGGAGTTAGTAAATTAATACAAACACCCAAAAAATGATACATATAATTTTCTTCAAACAAAAATCTTAAAAATAAGCAAAGTTTACAACCAATGCAACTGGATCGAAAAAAAAACTTTCCAGTAAGAATTAGTAGACGGTAAAATTTTCTTGAACACGCCAAACTATCGGTTCACTATACATTTGGCCACAAGCTTTACCAATATCACTGGTGGTAAGTTATTAAAGAAGGGAAAAAAGGGTGAAGAACTGTTATGAAACAGGTTCTATGTACGAGTAGTGGCCCATTTGAGAATAAGCAAGAACTGCTTGTCCATAAATCTTGAATAAAAAAAACAGGTTTTAATTGAACTGCTTAATTTTCAAAAGTTGAAATCGCTTCATAAATCACTCAACCTATCATCTTATTCACTGTGGGTTTGTTCTACTTAGCAGTGACATTTGTGGTTATAGGACAAATAAAGACCCACCCACCACCAATACATTTTAGTACTAATGCATTTCCAACAGAAGAAGGAATCAATTATAAGCCTTTCAGTTGTAAATCTTAACCCGAACTTGGTGCCTTGCCCCAGTTTAGAAGTGCAATTTGAGGTCATCATCGCTTCCCCCCACCCTCTAAAGAACTTGGAGGAGTTTCCAATTCCTATTAGAAATTATATTCCGAAAATAAATTTTAACATCAAGTGAGATTAGTAATTCGCAAGGTATGCAATGCTCATCCTACACATTTATAATAATCCTTCCTCAAATATTCTCAATCATGTATGAATGTGCAAATCACTCATTATACGGGATTGGACTACCCTTAACCAATATGTTTAATTTAAGCCAATCACATTCCTCTATGTTAGTTATCATTTTCAAGTAAGTGGAATTAAAAATAGGACATTTACACTCCAAATTTAGGCATTTCAAAAAGGGAGAAGTTTTAACAGTTCATGTCTAAAAGCAGCCAGGAGGAAAATATTGCTTTAGAGTAAAAAATATGCGAGTAGGAGGCTGTGTGATTTTGTGCCAAATTCACTATTTTTGATTTAGCCCACGAATTACTTTTGGCTGTTACAACCAAAATTCTTGCGCTCTCTGTTTGACCTTAAAATGATCCTCATGGGATGAGATACAGAATCCAGATAGGCCAGATTAGAGGACCCCTAATGCAGAAAAGGCTAGCAAAGGATTGGTTATGTGAAAAGAATGGGCTATTCATTTTAACGATAGGCATAAAATGGTCTGTTAAATACCTAATATACGCGTCAAATCTATTTTGAATTTTTGATCCCAATTGACCTCAGAGCATCTTTAATTGTTGCGCCCTTTCAGTTATTGATTTCTTTCGAAGAAAAATTGTGAAAAATGATATCCATGATACCAAAAATCCATTTGCTTTTGATGTTGATTCTAACGACCAGCACTCAAGTTAATGAAGTTAAAATTCATTTAATTCTATGAATTAAGCTAGAGAATAAGTAAAAAGCCTTTCTGGTGAGAGACCTGCGTCTCTAGGTGACGTTATGACACTTCAAGTACCAGTCAATATTTTCCTGGTCATAGAGGTCAAATATACTCTAATTGAGTATGAGTAAGAAGATCTCCAGTTTTGTGGGAGCTTCTGCTAGGCCTGACAACAGACAACCACTGCTTGCTAATCAGAATGCTAAAAACTGAGTTTGCAACAAGGCATATTGTTGATTAGAGATGAAAACGAGAGAGAAACGAAGAATAGCAAAGGAAAGAGTTTTTACACCGAGCGTCTTTAAACCGGTGTGAGCAAATAATTCGGATATATTAACTGAATTACGGTAATGTCAAGTCTATTAAAAATCGATAATCGGTAACTAAATGTTTTGAATTGAACACATAACTGTGAAATAATGTGATTACGCTCGAGTTATGTGAGCTTCAGATATAGATCTAATTTTACTCAGAAAACGCCTTAAATTAAAAGATATTTCTGAAAAATTGCTTCTGGAGATCGACATTGTGGAGTGCACAACGCTACCGTGCATACTCAATAGTTTTTTGCCTTCTTTAACAAAACCTTTATTGTATTTGAATGACTAGTCATGTGACAAACAACACATCCCAAATAAACGTGTCACCTCACACTCCTGTTTCCTCTGTCCTTGAGGCGCGGTAACAATTCCAGGGAGCCATACCAAACTAGGAGATCTTGCCATAGAGGTTACTGAGCATAAATCAAGGATCCTTCGTGTAGCATTCCGCAACACATTGATTAGCTATTCAATAACGAAATGAATTAAGGATTTTGGTTTTTCATGATGGTAAACCGAGTTTATGGCAAGGTTCATTGTACAGGCTCCTATTCTCTGGTAGCCAGGCTAATTGTTCATTGTGGTTGCTTCAAAAGCACTTTTATCAAACTGTGTTTAAGGAGATATTTTCCTAATTTCATTATCTTTGCTAAACATTTAAGGCAATGCCAAATTTGAATATTTTTAGTGACAAATTAGATAGCTCGATCAGTTTTTTAGTGTTTACGTGAACTGCGCACACGAACGCCAAAAATACTTGATTTGGCTTTATGGCACTTAAAAATGGGCAGTTGTTCATGCCCCTCACTATAGAGCTTATTCTACAAACAATGGAGAGTTGATGACTAATCCCCCCAACTTTTTCATGCACCGTGTTTGTGCGAGGCTATTTGCATAACGCAGAGAACAATTGACTTCTTTGCAATGCTTGATAAAAACAATGACTAACTTCCGAATTCATCGCGGTTTCGGACTATTCGGCACCACAAGCCAATTCATATGAAAAATTAATTGAATTTTCACTTCTGCCGTTCGGTATGCCTGACTAAAGAGCCGTTTATTTTGGAGGTTATAAATGGCTCACCTGCCAGATCCTTCTCTGTTCGTTTTATAACTCTCTCTCACTGTCACTCAATATTATTTTTACTTATATAGAGTAAATTTGTTTTCTAAATACGTGAAAACAAAGTTTTACTCGCAACTCGAAATAAGGAAAATGACTAGCACTTTCAGGAATTCGAAATGAGATTCACTAGACCCTATGGATGGAGACGCTTATGATAAATTTCAAGACTTTTAGTTGAGTTGGAAACATATGACAATTGGATATTTTGCATGTGAAGACTCCATTTCGAACTTTGGTGGCATGCATGTGTCTCATCAAACAAGTTATGGTACGCATCTCCATTTATAGTTATTATACGTATTTGCTAAAATATATATATATATATATATAATACATATCATACATATATCAAAAGTTCCACGGCTCATCAATCTGACTCATTTCTCCCCTAACTAAACTACATCTGATATGATAGATCATTTATGTAAGACCAACAGATAGTAATATTAATGTGCCTGTGTAATGATAAAGTGTATGCTAAGCCCTCAGCTTTAAGGCATAATAAACTTCTCCAGACTCTAGAGAGGAAGTTTCAACAAGACATTTCTTATTTGACAACCAGGCTCATGTTGGTGTAAATAGGGTTGATTATAAGTGGTTTAGCGGAGAAGACTGAACAAATTATTGGACTTCATTGCGGATAGTGTCAGAATATGATTGGTCAAATAAAGGACAGATTGATAAATAGAGATTGACCTCGACATACCATCACGTGAAATAGGGCGTAATTGTACTTCTAGCGCATGCCAGCGTATTACTTCACTTTCTAATAGCTTCTGCTATTAATTAAGTCATCGCTGTTACGCCTCAGTGCCTTAACCCACCTGCGTAGATTCTTATTTATGGACGTTTTTCTGTGATTAGGGGTTACTTATTTAGTTCATTCTTCCTTTCCGAAGTATGATGCATAAGAAGATATCTTTTTTTAAATTTGTTGCTGTGGTCTGTAAACAATTCCAATATATGTATTTCAGGAATTTGTGCATTCGTCGGAATTGTGTGCAACCATTAGTTGAGATTTCACCTAGGAGAATCGGGTAGGTTTGAAATTTGTAATGGACATCCAATTGTTCGTTCCAAATAGTCATTCTTAGTAAAAATTCAAGTTAAGTTAGCAACTTATTACCGATTAGAACATTTGTTGACCACCACAACTACGTTAAAATAGTATTCAATAACATTAGAAATTATTCCTTATTGGCCACTACAATTTCCTTCCATTCCTATAAAAAGAAGCGATTAAAGTAATATGAGTTCGGAGGTGGTTCGAGCCACTCAAATAAAATACGTCTTAAAAAAAGAAGAAAAGGAGAAAAGCAGTTGCCCACGAAACATCGTAAAAGTGAGCATGAAGAACCAATGAGGAGTGAAATAGCACTTTCCATGTCCCTCAATGAGCTTGTGAATTTGGCGGGTATTTTATCTATAATGACTTACAACTCAAAGCGAAAACAGCATCCTGAAGGCTGAACTTGTAGCCAGTCCCCTTATGTTTGCTCCAAGAGGCGATCTCGCCTCTTATTATTAGTCAAACCACATGCGACACAATCAGAAGCATACTTTACAATGAAAATTTAATTGAAACACCTGATGTGGTGCATATGTAAGCTTACTCGATGGGCTTACTTTGACCTGGCGCCATATTGAAACGGAAAAGGCCGCAAGGTGGCAAAACCTGTTTGCTAGTAACTGACATTGATTTAGGGTAGAAAAAAAGTGAGCTTGGGTTTTATCTTCCTAACTTTTGAAACCACCTTTCGAGAAGAGTAAGAAATCGGAACAAGACAAGGTGGTCGGAATTTTCAAAAGTTGCTGTACCAGAATTAATGGCTGGAATCACGAATTTTTATTTCATTTCAGCTGAAATACTTCTTATCGGCACAAAAATATCTTGACGTTAAGACTGAATTTAGATTCAAGTTAGTGCTTCCTATTAGATATGTAACTTTAAATAGGGTGGAAGCTGACCTACTGCTCGGTTAAGGGTTAGCATGGTATTAATATATATATATATATATATATATGCAATTGTCGTTGAGATAATAGTGTTTCAGAGTAACAGTACTTCTTTGTTATCTATCCAGTGAGCAAGTAGAGTAGCTGCAGATCTAGATGTCCTGGCATGACACCAATGTAGAAGAACCCCTCTCTCTCTCCGCCTTAATCGAGCAGTGGCTGACAAACTGGGCAAATAAAATTTTCTTTAAGTGAAAAGATCTGATGCCGGCTCACAAATAAGGAGAAAGAAGAGCATTGATGTAATCTGGCAAGTAATAGTTGAATCGGATTATTGGTTGATAATAAAACGAGATTGTATTGCTAAAGGGGGCTCAAATATTTGATAAATTGTAAATCTCGCCATTTGTGAATAAATATGTCCACATTTTAATAAAGATTATGTACACTATTACTATTTGGAAAGGTAAGTAGACAGCCACACTTGATAAAATTTGTTGTAATCAAAGCGAATGATTGATTTGATTTTTATGGCACCACAGAATCTCGATTGAAATGTTGATGTTTTTGCACAATCAGATAAAATAAATGCCTACTAAAAGCATCCCTGATATTCCATGATAAAATGTGCAGTGAGAAATGCTTAGAAAAGGCGAAAATATAATAGGAATGAGGAGAAGTTTTAACTATCCAACCTCCTTCAGAAAAGAGATGTTGCTCAGAAATCTAGTGTCAGAGCTTAAATATCCTGAAGAGCCCAATGGTCTGTTTAAGTTGAGATAAAAGAAGGCAGCATTTGGGCTGAGCAAAACCTTTTGGGAAAATCAAATGCCACATGGAGTGTAGCGGATTAGCTACCTTCATAAGCCTTGAGTATTCTCAGAAACCTCTATGGCAGTTTCTCCTAGTTCGTAAGCCTCCCAGAATTAGATAAACTACCGCAAAGCTATAGAAGAAACATACGTACATAAGGAAGTGTAAGGAGGAAGGAAACTTAGTCGTTCAACATGGCGGATGTGATAAGACAAACGATGGCTTTGATTGGCTATTGGCTGTGTGCTCACCGCACCCAATCTGTATTCGAAGTTGCACGCCGCACCTTCAAGCCTGTCTGGGCTCACGCAATTACTTTCTAAGCGATTACGTGGGGTCCCACAGGAGTGAAGGGAACGTTAAAATGAAGTTGTTAGAATTATATGCAGTTCGGTACAAGATAAAATCTCAGAATGCCGAAGCTTTTCTAAACCAGAGTTTCTAGGTGTATCCTCATATAATGATTCAAATTGTCACATTTTCATTGAATTAAAATTTTAATTTTAATTCCCACTTCCCTAATAATTCTATGAAAATTTCCATCAACTGCCCTTAAATATTTCCTACTTTAAATCAGACCGACTCTGCTAGTCACTCACGCCTTGCCATCAAGGAACCCTTGTATTCCTTCGATGAGTCAGTGTGTCTCGACTGATCGAGCATTTGCCGTTGTCCTACCTACTTGGTTTATCTCCAACCCCATAGTAAATCCAGACAGTGTCCACTGTGTCTACTGCATATGTCTTTCGCTTCACCCATGGTGTCCGCCAGCATTTATGAACCACCCAATTTCCCCTGGTCTCCTCTCCCATCAAGTAGGCTGCTAGCAAACTTTACTTGTTGCAGCTGTCTTTCTTCTCTCCACTAATGGATGCTAGTGGAAGAGAGAAGGCAAAGGCGGATAGCTAAGGAAAATTGGATACTCGACCGTTTAGGCTATCTCCAACTACTTAGCATATTGGAAACCGATTAAATGTCTAAAGTAGTTCCTTCCAAACTTAGTCATTCGTTTTTGTTCGTGAGAAATTCGACTACTCTTAAAAAAGCACTTCAAATGGGACTGATTTTGTTAAAAGTTTCGCAAGCAACTATCCTAAGGTGAAAGGTGGGGAAGTAGCAGTGTCGTGGTTAACATGATCGAATATGAAATCAGAGGTTACGGGTTCACACAGTGAGGGGAGAGCCCAATCGCATTGGTCAGGTTTTTGTCGAATAAAAGGGATATTAGGAATCGGCTTTTTCACTACGGTACGGATCTGGAACAAATCGGTTTATGCCTCGGTTGACTGTCATGCCGCTAGGAGCACACTTTCTACTTGCATTGATAAAGATGACGGCGTAGGTAAACAAGTACGCATATTTTTTCGCATGCAATATTTTAGATCACCATGACACTAGTATGAAGTAACGCAACGACATCTAATTTCATTAACGACTAATCTAGGAAATTGATTGATCTGGAACTAATCCGTTTCTTCCGAAGATTGCTTACATTACTGGTTAGAGAGTATGTAAATAGGAAGACTTGTATTCAAATGCCCGAAAGGTGCTTTCGAAAAACATTTCTATAAATCATGAAATTCATATCGCTAATATTCGATTCTATTTACCACCAGTTATAAACCAACTGCCACCTAAAAGAATAAGCAAGTGTAATTGTATAGGCACATGTATTTCACAAATACACATATAGAGAAATAAGACAAATCCCCTTTTATACAGACTTAAATTAGTCGATAATCACCTATGCCTGACCCTGCCGCTCCCTTTCTTCAATTTGTCTGTATCGTTCTTGTGTCACGGAGAGAGCACGGGCTTGTCTCAACTCTGAGGGAGTGGAATCGATTGGAACAGCATTGACACCGAACCCTAGACCCGCTCGATGGTCCAACCGCATACTTGCAGAGATCTAGGCAATAAAAAGTGAGTGGTTACAGAGGATATCAATAAAAATATACGACTGAAACACGACATGAATTCAATAGTTAATGCCAATGCATAGGTGAACTTATCAAGCAGATTACTAAGATACCATTCCTAATTAAAATACCTTTTAATTTAAAGTGTTTTGAATATCATGACCTATGAACATTATATTATAGTGGTCATTTTAAATCTAATGATCCATCTAGACTTAAATGCGAGGAATTCAATAAACTTGGCCTTTAAAAAGAATTGAGGCACAAAAGTTGATAGCTGAAAATGGACGAATCAATCGCCACTAAGAAGCCTTCAAATTGATCAGTAGAGGTCAGTATTTTACTCAAAGCTATTCGGCAAGATCGGAGTCGAGCATTCTCATTCTAACTAGGTTACAGTATCGAACAACTATTAGATCTGATACTAAAATGGAAACAGCCAAACGTAATATCTCGTCAAACAGCACAGTTTTGACATTTTCATAACTTTTAACCATTTTATATCTGGGACTACTTGCATATTTTTCGATGATAAGAACGCGCACGAGGAGCACGAAAAGACTGACATAATGCAGTCAACCTCATCACCAAGCAGTTAAGATGCTCGGCCCTTCAGGATAAACTCACAGGTTCGGCAATTCCTCCCTTCTCCCGACCTAATCCTTCGCCTTTATTCCACCCCATTTTAGTGAGAAGGCGAGCACCCACGTTGGACTCATCGATCGGAGTTAGTACGCTCGCCCCACCCATAGAGGAGAGACCATTGCCACTCTGAGCAACAGCAATGCCACCAATCGCCTGGGCACTGGCGCTCGCGGCTTTATCTCGGGCCCGACGCATTGCCGCTCGATCCTGGTATTGGGATTGATCGTTGGGCACTGCATCAGTACGCTGACGAGGACACGAACGCCGATTGTTCTACAATAGAAAGGTCATATAATAAGGTAAGTCCATAAAAATTAATTCACACATATAAAGAAGATAAAAGAAGCTAAGCTGATCTAGTTCAATTATATAAAGTGAAAGAGGGTTAGAGATAATAAGTTTCCAAATTATATTTTAAGGCAAAATAATTTCTACGCATCCTGAGGGTTAGGGAGTCAGATTTCCGAGCGCTGTAGAAACTTGGAGAAAAAGACAGCAAAAGAACAACGACTTCTATGCCTTGGTAAGATTAGAACAGAGAATCAAAATCAAATTGGAGTTGATTCGACATACATCCCAGTTCCAATGCCTACTACACACAAATACATCCGTTGGTAGAGGTAAAATGCCAGGCATCGATCAGAATTACATTAAAGCATCAAAATATCGTAAATAAATGCCAGAAGGGAAAAAGCGTATGAAGAAGCTTTAAGCGTCGAAAAGAATAATTAAATATTCAAAAAATACCATCAAGTATAGTATTAAATAGTTTCCCAAAAAATACCAATGTGCAAAATTTTTACCTTTTTGTGACCATATTTCGCCTTAACGGTATCATTTTTAGTAGTTATGCGAGCGTCTTTCGACGGAAGGGGTTGTTTCTCGGTACCAGCAGATGCAGCAGCGAAGATTGCCTCGGACTCAATAGCGGCTTTAATTTCCGAGGAATCACACTGTCCACAAGTCTCTCTTCCTGGATGAATATGTATAAGTAGCTTGTTCGCTCCAATGCGTAGAACGTCACCATGTTTTATTGCCTTCTTTTCACCCTACAAAAACATGCTACTTATTTCCTGCCAATAGACAAATTAAATCGAGGTTATTGTCACTTTTTTCCCGAAATACTGATGGTTAATTTTCACAAAACGCAATTAGATTGATACGAAAACGACTAATACATTTCATAAATAAACGGAAAATCTGATTACAAGGACGATACAACCAACATACCTCTTCAAGTTTATTTCCATTGAGGAAGGTACCGCTAAGGGCTTTTTTGTCTCTAAGGTGGTAGGTCTGATCAAGCTCATTGAAGGTGATTTCACAGTGAATTTCATCAAGTTCAGGATCCTGAGAGAGATCAAAGATGTGCTGACAGAATCGGTTATCACGGCCTAGACAACCCAAGCCACGAGAAGCATCCCGTGAAGTAAGAACACCAACTGAACCGACAGCGGGACCACTTGGGCCAGAGCCGAGCACCGTCAAACGCACAGAAGGAGGATAGACAACTGGAGTAGCGGCTATACAAGTGCCATTTGTTTTACTAGCTGGAGCATCTAAAAGTAAATAAGAACTGTTGTATCAATCAATTGCGAATCCATTTCCTCAATGGTATCTATCTATACACATTTATCAACTCATAGTCTAAACTTAGTTATGTCCAAACGAATTTCTTAACGTACCTCGATCCCTATATCTACTATTGTGATGTCGTGAAGAAGAAGATGAACTACGATAACGATCCCGACTTCTCCTTCCATGAGATCGATGCCGATATCGATCCCTCGAAGAGCTGCTTCTGGAATACGAGCGCCTGGAGTGTGATATTGAACGCGACCTTCTTCGATGGTAACGACGCCGCCGACCACTGGAATGATCACGTTCCCTAGCACCTCGACGACGACGACGATAGCGATAACTTGACGACGCATCCGACGATGCAGAGTTTGATCTCAAACGCCTTCTGCGAGGACTATGGCGTTCACTTGATGATGGCGATCTCCGAGGTGAAGATAACTTTCGTTGAGATGATAACTAGGCGTGGAAGAGAGAAAATATTAAAAATTTTCCGAAAAGATGACAGAGAAGAGATTGAGAGTTCGCGGCTGTCAACACTGTGATCATCACCTGCATCGAGATCTGCATAATAAAATAGATTAGGGAAGTTGAAAAAAAGATACATTAAGAAATCTCTCTCATAATTGGTTTAAGAATCAATGGGTAAACGAACCTTTTCATTTCCATCACGGTTCCATTTTTCCAGAAGAGCCTTGAATTTGTCGCTGAATTCTGATGAGACAGAAGAGTGATAAGAATATTCCTGTGTTTCACTGTTGTAGGTATAGTATATTCCACTTCTGGGTTCGAAGAAGAGTTGATTTTCCTAACAATGAAAGAAATTGCGATGGAAAGCTGAAACCTACGGAATCATAGTAGTAACCACTGTTTTTATCGAAATAGAGCCCCGTCTGTTCATCAAACACATACCCTGTATTGCTGGTTACGGCGTCAGACGTCTGTTTTAGGATATCGGCTATGGATGCCTCAGAACCTGCAAAAATCAAATTAATGAGATGCAGCAGCACACATACCAGCAAATGCACTGTCTACGACTTTCGATTCAGTGACAACAACATTCCATTCGGTCTGGACCTCCTGCCCCACTGTCTCAACAATTTCAGAGGACTGACTTCTGCGTAAGGCAGCGATCTCCCGCATATTAACTTCTAACTGATTTAGAAGAAAGTTGTTTTGGTCCGTCAAATGCCGAATTTTGTCATCCCTTCTTTGTAATTCCTCTTTTTGCAAATGAATCTTCGTTTCCAATTCACTTAGCTTTTCGAAAACATCAAACTGCATTCTCTATAAAGTGAACAAATAAGACAGCGTTACATTACTTAGAATTCAGCTAAGTCAAGACAATTATTACGAACAGTAGTAAGTGACATACATGTGTATATGACTTATGAAAGATGGAGGAAGTAAAAGGTGAAAGTAAATGTGACAGATATCACCACAACTGCGAATAATGTGCAAGATGGAATAAACTATTAAAACAACTCATACGATTATATTGAAACCAATTACATCTTGCCTATTAAATCAGTAATACTATTCGAACTATGCTTCATTGATATTATAATAGGTATATTATAAATCTCATGTACTTTGATATTAATAGGCTAAATTCAGACAGAATAACAAACGGCCACTGTTAAAATACAATCTTTTATGTAGTCAGTTTGTGTAAAGTATACAGTTGGCGGCTTAGCATTAAACAACAGTTTATTTTATAACAAAGAATACTTGCTTTCATAGAAATAAAATGCTTCATCTAAAATTGCCATTGATTCTCTTTTATTTCAAAATGTAACCTGTCTGCATAGAGACCCAAAACTTTAAACATTTCGCTTTAGTTTATGATAATACTTAGGTATTAGTATGTTTAATTAACTAAATATTTATTAAAGCATTATATTAGCAAACACGTAAAATGACCTTGGCGATAATTCAGTTACATTCGCAATTGGGAGGTTCGCGCTTGGAAATTCACTTTTAATATTGATATAAAGATTTTAGTTTTTGGTCTTCTTATATTTACAAATTTTTGCAGTGATGCATAGAATAATAAAGTCAAATTTTATATCCAATTAGATGTACTGGATTAATTGAGGTATTCACTTATATAATAATCGAATTTCAAAATGGCTATTTTTGAAATACTAACTTTGCATTGTCATTTTGGCATGATTATTTAAATAATTTTCGCGGGATTAATCTTTTCTTGTTCTCATAGATTTAACTGAGCTCACCTAATGACGAATAGAGATGACGCCGAGAATGGACTTTTTCAATGGGCCGAATATTTACCTCTTGCTGATCCACGTAGTTCCGTTAATCGCATTTCGTTGCGTAGATTGGAACTCAGCCGTGCCAAGCTCAAGTCCTCTAGCAGGGCTAGTGCTCTCTTATCAGGTTTTGCGATGATGGCCATGATCGAACTCACGGTAATTAATGTATCTTTTATGTTTTAATGTTTCAATTCTTGTAGGCTACAATATGAAAATCAATTCCCCTATCCTCTTATGGGATTTCTGATAATCATGTATTTAAATAAGACAACACTAATTCTAGTTGGAGCCTGTTGTTCTTGAAAGTAATTCATTGCAGCTCTCCTATGAATTAACTTATCATTTTTGATGCACCACATCGTTGGCTTTTGTATTATTGAGTCAGTGAATATATTATGTGCAAAATATTTTATACCAATTCAAACATTAACACAACTTGATAGACGATAGCATGAATATTTAATACTATTATTTGTTATTTCTGCGTATGCCAGGTTATTTTATAGCCTTTAAAAGTTATCGAGGTTCTAGATTATAGTTCATATAGCCATTAATTCATCTATTAATGGAAAATAATTATTTAGCTAATAACTATTAGAGCTCTATACCAGTAAAGAGTTCTTCAGTATTTTATAATTCAAACTCAAAAGTGAACTTTTTAAGAATTAATATTTCCTTTATTTTCTGGGGGTAGTGTAGTTTATCTCGTGGGAACATCCAATTCGGTCTCTCGTTTATTAATCACTCGTACCCCGATCCTTTCAAAAGCCCTGGTAACTTAGAGACCAAGTTCGATTTATTATTCAATTAAAATTTTTTAGCGGTTACATTGAAATAAGAATAAGCAGAAATGATTTCTTCTGTGTCGCTTTTAATTGAACAATAATCTAACATCTTTTAGGCACTCATTCAGTTGGTTCTATGTATCCGCGTTCATGAATTGATTTTAAATTTGATCCATTTATTGTCCTTGTTGTAGAGGTTGAAAGAAGGCTGAAAGAAATTAACAGAATTTGAACACTTATCAAATTGAATAAAATCGATATCTAGAGATACTTTTGGTATTTGTGATTTTTAACCCTCCTGGATACCTATGAAGCTATTTTCAGTTAGTAATAGATTAAGTCGGTATATGGTCAAATGGTCTGAATGTTGATTTTCACGATTGAAGTTCAAAACCGTTGTTGTTCTGTTTGGTAATGGTAGAAGACGTGCAATCCAAAAAGAACACATTTTCATTATGCATTACATACTTCGTAAGAAAGACCCTTAAGATCTCAGAAAGGACTTCTGATCCAAGTCGCACAGTTCCATGAAATACCAATTACAACGGATTAGGAAGACAAACTAGACGCACTTGATGAAGAGGGTATATTTACTATACACAAGTCGTCGTGCCTCAAGGAGAGTTCACTATGTGGTTTGATACTGACGGTCTGGACGCTATAGTGATGACTATTCTCATTTCATAGCTGTAGAGATAAGTATGTGTTTTCCATCCTACAGTTAATAACCACCAAGACCACTTAAGAAAGCGCTTACTAATACTCAGTTTAGGTAGAGAAGCAGTATCATGGAGCTTTGCTGGTGCGAATCCCACAGATGGACTAGAAATTCTTGACTTCTGACGACACATTCGAGAACATTTACTGGTGTGTGATTGGAGAATTATGGTTAAAAATGGCAAAACTCATCGAAATATTTTTTTCTTTATTATTTTGAATTTGTGGAAGTACATTTTTTTACTATCTATTTAGATTGATTATGATGAAGAAAATCCCATCCCAGAGATGCTACTGATAGCTTTCACGGCTTTCGCCTCCCTTCTGGTTGTGGTTCATATCACCGCTCTGATGATCAGCACCTGTATTCTTCCCCAACTTGAATGCTATATCAGTATCTGTGAGAGCTCTGATAGAACTATAGATACTCCCTACGAGAAAGTGAGGTGGTAAGTCAATCACTGGGTTCACCTGCGGTTTCTTACTTAGTTTGGCGGAATCGTACGTCTACAAAATCAAACTTTAAATAAATCAGTTCTGAATTCAGTCACTAGCTATTTACAACCTCATTATTATCGAATTGAGTCTCAAATTCCCTCAATTTCGCATTCAACCAATCGTGATTTACCGTTTCTGTCGACATAATGTTATAGAGTCCTACCATTCACACCTACTGCATTCTTGATAAATTCAAACTAACGAGTTACTGGCTTTCATCGTAGATAGGGCACTAAACAAAGCATGGGAGAGTTTGATTCAGTGTAGAATATACAGACGAAAGACTCATCTTGAGTGCTTTGGAGCGATGGTTAATGCGTTTAGTACGCACTTCGCTCCTGGTATAAAGGAAATTAAGTTTCGCAGTCTAATTAAATGAATGATTTTAAGCCTAACACGCGGTTCTACTGTAACTATTCATCTTGTACTAAAATAGTATTGAAGGGTTAATAACAGTTTTTAATACACTACACCATAATCCACTGATTTGATTGGCCTGGACAACCAGAATGACGCACAATCAGACATCCCCTCTGAACGAATTTTGTTTGGATTTTGTGCACTCCTGCGGCCCGGCTCTCCATCTGCGACTCTTTCTTCTCTTCTTTCTCTACAATAATACAGTACACAGCTTTCTTCTGATTTGTGAAAGTTTTCCCGTTTCCTTAATTTTACTCACACATCACTTTCATAGGCAAAACGCTTTAGTCCTATGCAAGAGCCCTTTGGAATATGAGCACTTTAGGTAGCTTGTTTAACTTTTTCTAGAGCTGAATTCCCAACCCAATATTGGTCATTTGCTGTGAGCACTAATTAAGAAATAACCACTCCCCATACATATCAAAAGAACCACTGGTTAAAGGGGTTCGTAGAAGAGATTGAGGTTGCATAAAATCATTTGTTAAATACAAATCGTATTGAAATATTGATGAGCCAAAAACTAAACTATTTGTTTTTGATGAGAAAAAGACTGCTTTCTTCCAGTGTTAATTCTTCACGAATTTGTTTGCTTTTTTAAAATTTCAGCTACGTCGAAATGTCCTGGATATTCAGTACGGCTCTGGGAATGCTCCTTTTCCTAATTGTTGTGGTACTTGCTTGCTGGGTGAAGTTTTGGAACATCTCTAAGTGGTCTGCGGGGGTGTGTTTCATGATCGTGGGACCAGTTGTTATAATCTACGTGCTGTTCGCCATCTTCTTCTACAGAACGTTAATCTCCTTCAAGTACAAAAATGCTTCGAAGATGGTCGACTCCCTGGATCGCATAATGTCTGAGCTGGAAAAAGGACATTACTCTTCACCCGTCTTTAGTTCGCCTGCAACTCGCATCTCCTCAATGCCGAGCAGTCCTATTCCACCAAGACCGTCGATAGATGTAGTCGCTTATGTGCCAACAGCCTGATTTCTCTCACTTCCCTCTATTTCCATTCCTTTATTATCTCAAATTCCCTACTTATCCCGTTTGTGTCATTTTCTTTTCTACAAATTTGTGCACAAAATCAAGTTTATTAAAATAAAGTTCTAAACTGGAGTATGTGATGCAACGACCATACCATTACGGATTTTTGATAGAATATTATTGCGACACAAGATTAGAGCTTTTTTGATGGATTTTGGAAGCCTTCTAGCATTAAGTCAATGATAGCAGAGTTAGAAACGTTTGGAACCCTAACCGTCCCACACCACTAAATTGTAGGCTCGATTGTGCTCCAAGGTCAAAGAACTGAGAAGTGCCTAAATACAGCTACTCAAGTAAAGCACAAAAATGTTACCTCTTGGAGTCTATTTTTGACAGTCTTAACTAAAGAGAAATTTCCCGGACACAATCAAATTTATATTTAAGACAAAATATACACCTTTTACCAATTGTTCTACCCCTTTATTAGTTCGACTTAACTATTCCGATTGACCATTACTCATATTATATTCACGTGGATGGGTATCGAACTCATCATCTCTAACCATGCATACGAATGAGTCAGTTGCTGCAGCACTGGTGCACTTGAGATAAATAATTGATTTCAATACCCTCCTAACTAGAAAGTGCATAGTCAGTCGGATAGGGGGGAGGGGGATTCGAGGACTTTTCTGAAGGACTATAAACAACCACTCCCCTCCCCCCCCCCCCTTCTTAACTAAATTGAACAAGTGAATGGTTAATTATCTCGCTCGTTGAATACCCATCGTTGAGTATCGAACCCGTGGCCACTATGTACCGCTACATCACAAGCATACACTTAAAATATTCTAAAATATACCCAAAATATTAATACTATAATGTTGTAATCTAAAGTTAAGTCAACGCTTTTGCATGCGACGCTTTACTCCTACAAGGCAGGATGAGAAAAGTCAGTACAGACGCTTAGAGGTATTATTAATTTATTAAATGAGGGTCTTCTTCGCATGATCAAATTTCGACATCCGCTAGCATTGTCCAGACTACTTAATAAGATTGGATAAACAAGTGCGAAAGGGCTAATCCCAGCGGGAATTGCTTATTTTGAGGTAGAAAGAGACTTTATGAAAATGAACTACATCTGTTAGTGTTCAGCAAGAAACTACCCACTTTTGGAGGGGAACTATTCTGAAAAATATATCAAACGTCAGTAACGATATTAATTTAATGTACTCGCCTTCAGAAACTTCGAGTTCTAAGCACAAGGCCACTAGTAAAAGAGAGTATGTCGCTTTAGCTTTTCTAAACTTAGCTTCTATTCACACTATTGGTAAATGTCTCTGGGATCATTTTCATTCTTAAGAATTGTCGATTTACCCAAAATCCTGACAATCCCTCCTGAGGAAGGATACTTCTAAGGGAAACAATTTGTTGGCTATTAAGGAAATTCTTCAAATCTCGAGGAAAAAAAAGCTGTTTTGACCACTTAGAAGGTCTGCAAAAATTGGCAAAGAATCTGCAGAATAAGAAGATAAATACATTCAAAAATGCGATGGCGTTTAAAATGTGTGCAATTGAAAAAGAATCGAGCTGATGACTTGACAGTCATCCTGAAAAGCTCAACGACAGAATCTGATTACGCAACAGAGCTCAGCTCAACCGATAAAAGAACAAACACTTCAAGGTTGAGATATTAAATTATGTTTCGGAAAATGGTGTTTAATGTTGTCTCGTGTTCTGGCTCTAGGTCGTCACAAAATCTATAAAAAAGATGTTCAAAAAAGTATCTCAAAGGGGGAGTTGATGGGAGTGCTTATATTTTGTTCCTCTGATCTTCCTGTGCTCTTTATCAATAATCAGATGCATATCGTTTCTGACAGTCCGACACTGATTTGAGAGTAGAACTGTTTTCAATCTCATGCTGGTTTGACCTCTGAAAGTCACTACCTCTAAGGGAAACCTATATTCCGATATGAGGCCTTGGAATAGTTAACAAAATATCCAGAATCTACTGCTTTTTGTTTTAATCCTCGCTGGGTCTGAGCAAATTGTAATCTGGCGAAATCAAATGAACAGATATATCCTAGAGCAGAACTACAGCATAGAAAAGCCATTACTTTACAAAAATAACCCAAAAAAACTCAGAGAAGGAGACCAAGTGCGAGGAAATATTCGTTATATTTGACATGCTCCTCCCAACGTGTTTAAAGAAGTTTAGAAATAAGCATAGTTAATGGAAAAATCAGGTTGTATGGAAATACGATACTTGGAGTAGAAATGTGGAATTGTGTCCAAAATGGGTTCCGTCAAGTCTGAGAAGTACGATAAAAGTACAACCGCAAAGTTCATTGCTGAAATACGCAAATTTTTAAAAGGTAGAGGAAACGTTCCATAAGTATTCAGGCACACAGTAGTATTTACTGCTAAACGCGACAGCAATTCCAGAATTAAATTCTTCTCTCAAAACTGAAGACACATTTTCGTTTTTTCCAATTCTAGATAAATTAATCCTGCATTTTAGCTTTGTAGATTCGTTAATCGAGAATTTGATTAAAGTGTATTAAATGGCCATCAACTAGACTTCGATTCAAAGTTCAAATAAGTTAGAATTTGCTCAAATCTATTAAGTGTCAAAGGCAATATATCCTGAATCTAGACCATAATTTCAAGTATGTATACCAAAATACAATTAATTTCTTAAATCAACAGTTCAGACACTTATACCATGTAATAATATTTAACTAAGTACTTATTTGAGATTACAATGACAGATGAATACAAATTAAAACATTCCGGAAATGAGAGAAAAAGAGTATAACTTTACAAAATTCGAATGACGTTTAGAAAAGGGCATGAGATTAAACATGGTAACTTGATTGCGGATTCCTATATAAACGAGTTGAAATAGTGGTTAATAGATCACAATGAAGCAATTCATAATTTTAATAACAATATTAAGCAAGTTATAGTCCGGTCATAACTTCCTTTTCTTCAGCTTTTAAACTATGATTGATCCAAACCCAGGGGTCAGAAATATCAAAAGGTGAAATTTGAAGAACGAAGAGGCCCTTTCCGTTTGTGCGTACTGATGGTATAAAAAAAATTGTACAAGTTTAGCCAGAAGTCCGAGAAGTAAGGTTGACCTCGTGGAGTGCACAACGCTATCATGGCTGAACAATGAAATCCCATACGTACTCAGGCAGATCCAAAGATGCTGCCGTGATACCTGTTGCGTATAGAGCAAGTGCGGCCAGCCACCAACTAATAGTACCTGCAGTGTTTAACAGACCCTTCATTGTATTTTGGTGACAGACACATCCCAAATAACCGTGTTCCACACCGTTTGTCTGTTTCCCCTATTATGTTGAGGCATCTTGCCATAGAGATTACTGAAGATAGGCCATGACTTACTCGTGTAGCCATCTGCTATAATCTTACATGACCGGTTTTTATCTACCAACATCGTTTTTCCCAAAAACATATTAAATTCTCTTCAGTATTGGATTTACCAGTTAGCTCAAATGAACAATTGGAGTATGAGTAGTCCATATCAACAATCCTAAAAGTTTGTTATCTTAAAAATTTGTGATATCTGCTCCGAACTAGAGCGGTATAGAAGATGTATTGAAATAAATCAAGCTTTAATCTCATTTAGACATACATATTTATACAAGCAAGTACTTACTTATTAATTACTTTAACACTAATGTGCCAATGAACCATACCCAGTGGTCATAGGAATTTGATACTTTGATGAGTCTACAACTCCGTCAAGTCTGAAGAAAGGTATCGCGCACGCATCAGAAAATTTCGGAAAGAATGAGTGCGCTATCGATCACGTGTCGAGGCGATGCATGAAGATACCTACCAGTCAATCAACCCTCAATATTTTTGCTGGGTTACTTTAATTGTACTCAATTACAGAGCATATTTAGTAGTAAAGCTACCTTCACTTGATATCTCCAGTGTTCTTTCCTTTGAGGACATAGCCTAGTTACTTTTGGAGGCAACTTATACTTGTTAATTCTGCCGCAGGAGAGATGTATTTGCCCGCAGCTGGTTTAATTTCTAAGAGGATTATCAAGGTTTTGCCTAAAGGTTTAGTTGTGTTGTGTTCTCTTAAGATAAGGGGTAAATCAGAACACCACTGACTTTAGCTTGATCTAGGCCAAGTACTCTGTTGAAGTTAAGTACCAAATAGACCATTTATTGAAGAGGGACGATTTGAAAAGCTAACTCACGCTAACAATATACTTCTAGTATTTACAATACTATGTGACATGTAAACCTATTGAACCTCCCTCAGGGTAGTATATAACTTAGTAGTTTCGTTAATGATAAGTAGAAGTACATCAAGTGAGAATCTGAAGTGTAATAGGCAAGAGAACAATAAGTTGATGCTGGAGCAAGTAGAGGGAGTCTGACATGTTACAGTAAATCCCTTGATTCGCTCACTTAAACCTTCTGAATACAGTGATAAAATATATACCTTAAGACGTTGTTTCATAAAATCTCTGCTACTTATCTGTTATAATGCAAGATCTGAGGATCAGAGATCGGGAATTACTTGAAAGCTACGTTACTTTCCCTGGGACTTTTTTTAAACGACAAAATGCCGATTTCGACACTAGGCTAGATACGTTGTCCAGTTGGACAATACCTTAAGTTTAAATTAAGTTCTTAAAATTTCACTTAGTGAATAATTATTTATTCATCCATAATCAATTTTATAAGGAATGGGCTGTTCGCACAATGAATTACCCACGTTTAATATACATGTCCTCGTTCCTTCTTCTTAACCATTTGAATTTATTTAAATTAAATTCGCTGGAAGATTGCCCTATTATTTATATGATTTAGTACGTCAGACCAAATATCCAAAGCTTTTTTTGAGTCGTTTATATATTGCCCAATATTCGTAAAAGAAAACGTTTAAAATTAATTTTCTTTTGAAATTTATATTCTTTAGTAATTTCAAAATATAAAATCAAGGTTTTAATGGTCCGTATGAAAGCTTATTGAAAATAATTCTGGCAAAACATTCTAATGTAATGAGTACCTTCGCGAATACTTGTTGTGAAGTATCTTCTCCATCTTTACTGCGCACGATTAATCATAAGTTCAAATATAAATTTTATTACGTTTAAACGAGGAAAAATGACACTAACCTAAATTTACTAAAATGACTTAACAAGTGCCCCTATGTTGGAATATGGCCAAAGTAAAGGTATTTGCTACTTAATTGATATTTCCACGCTTAAATCGGATTTTCATTGATTTTAAATCAATAAATAAATCTAAGAGTTTTATTTCCTATTTTATTTGCAATGGTGCGATAATAATGATTATAACACACGAAAAATTAAGTAATATTTATGTAGTTAATCATGCTTGAATATTAAATATTTTGTTTTCTTTAAAATGAAAATGAAAACAAAAATCTATATTTTAATAAATTATTTTATTGCCTCTAACTTAAATACGTTGGGCACATGATTGACTGACCTTCAGATTTCACCTCTTAGCGCAACGTTTGTAAAAGTAGGTAAGTCTTTAATTTCCAAAATATATGCTCACACTTTACCTTTCATCGGAATTTTATTTGTTGGCATTACATTATTAATCCGATATTACGGTTGACTGAATGCTCAAAACATAATTTTAATTAGCTTTTACAGTTAAATGTGGTCTCCATTAAATACTTTTTTTGTAGTCGCCAAAAATTTCTTTCCCCTTTCATGTATTCAGTGAAAGTCTTTTATGAGTTTATTACAATCATAATCGTAAAGATTTTGCAGTTCGAGATAATTTTAACCAGAAGTTATTTCCTATTTCATTTCTGGTCCATTGCTTGAATATTGATTTACTTAATATTTCTAACAATATCACTATTTGTTATGGAGATCGAAATATCTAAGCATGAATCTATATATGTGCGTGTGTGCGAGCCTGATGATAATCGTATTAAATTTAATCAGGTGTAAATTAGAGATTATTAATTTCTTACCTTATGAAATTTTATTATGCAATTCTTTAAAAGTTTGAAATAAGTCTTTGTCTATCAGCACAGAATGGTTACAAGACATAGCGATGGAGATGTCAATCCCCGATGGACCGAGCACCTCCCTTTAGCTGTTCATCATAGGACATCAAATCGCACAGCTCTGCGGAGACTCCATCTCAGTCGAGCGAAGCTCAAAGCGTCAAGTCGTGCATCAGCTCTTTTATCTGGTTTTGCAATGGTTGCCATGATTGAACTGACGGTAATTCTCTTCTCTCATTACACTATCTAAAGACAATACAAGGTTTTATTTCAAGATTCTTTTTTTGATAATTACATCAGGCCAGCTTCATACCATGGCCTTCTTATGCTTATGTACTGGTTGCCGTGATTGAATTCAATTTAACTTCAATTCCCATTTATATATGTATATTCCAGTTATCTTATTTTTATTTTAAAAAATTATTTAGATGCGTTGGTAGATGTCTGTAATATTATTTGAATGGGAACCCTTTGAGAAGTTTTAAGCATGAACAAAGACGGTTTTTTGAACTTTGACCGGCATGTTTGTTGTCTACTTAACGAGTAACTAATGGATGATTTATTCGAAAGCGTTTTTTCGGGTCCTAATGCGTTACACCCTCTCTGACTGAGAACAAAGCTTAGAGGAATGTAAATAAAAATGATAGTTCCAAATGAATTTGTCTTGACTTCCCTCAAGGGGTCTAAAAGCTTAAATTATTATATGAAATAAAATTTAATTCGTCTCATTTGTGATTAATGCAGTGTGCTAACTGGATCGTGAACTTTTCTCTTCCTCCGATTTGGATGTAAATTTTCGATTTATCTTTGCCTATTAACAACTTTAGGAGATTAACTGATTGATGAAATGTTTGGTTTATGCGATATTGGTCAAAGGGGAGGAAAAATAATCTTTAAATTCAAATGTCATGCGCATGTAGAGGGGTATGAAAAGAAATGAATTAAGTTAGTTTTATGTAATTACGATATTTCATATTCAGAACATGAGAGAGCCATAAATTATTTGAGAAAACTAATGCCCTTAACTTCGATAATGTATATGTGATAGTTGCTTTTCCATCGCCCCTATGATTTCCTTTATGGGATTTACAATTAACTTCTCTGTGTCATTTTGAGCTTAGATTGAGCAAGACGAAGTAAATCCAATCCCTGAGGCCCTTCTTATAGCCTTCACAGCCTTCGCCTCCCTGCTCATTGTGGTACACATCACGGCCCTCCTAATCAGTACCTGCATTCTTCCCCAACTTGAGTGCTACATCAGTATCTGCGAAAGCTCTGATGGTAGTATTGACACTCCTTACGAAAAGGTCCGCTGGTGAGTTAACGTACGTCCCTCAATTAACTTTCATTTCGTGGTATTAGCACTAGTTCTGCATCTATCAATCAGCACTAATTATTATATAGATACACGGGATAAAAGATACCTTTGTGGTGGTGTAAAACACATTGTGTGGAAGTTTTTTTAACTGAGCCAAATTGAAACGGAACTGAAAAACCGAGGAATGATTCGTAGGCGACAAAGAACAGGTCTGTTGTGGTCAAAGTTAAGCAGAGTAATTACTCATCGTCTAACTGAATGAAAAGAATCAATCAACCTCAATGTATCTGTTTTCCTGAAACTCTTTGGTGTCTTCGGTTAGGCCACGATGAAGTCATTCAGTATTATTTGTCAACTTTTGAATACTCTATTTGAATTGCCACTTTTCTATTCAGCCATGTACGAGTATTAGGGACATATTAATGCCATATTCATTTATACACTGTAACTTTTCAATTCCGGTATTGTCCTCAGTATGCTTCTATCGCTAGACGACCAAATCCCAAAAAGGCTTTCATACGCGCGCACTTCTTCATATCTGTTCTCCAACAAATTCATTTGCTATTTTATTTATTTTATGTGATATAATGCTGGTACAATAGAGTGCTTATTCTAATTTCCATATTATTTTGCGCTCACTTCATGCCCATATTATTGATATTATTCATGTTCGAACAGTACTCAAGAGATACACTGAATTACCCCATTCTGATAAGTGCTATTTGGTGAAATCGGTATTTGATGTTATCGTCACCCGTCTATTCCAGGCTTGTAAATGTAGGCATTTTGGGCACACGCATAAATAGAACATGCGCCTTAGTCTCCCTTGACCTTTAGCAAATTCTCTCTTTTAGGGTCAAAGCCCTGGGCTTAGTTTTTCCTTCATTTGTCACCTTAAAAATTCACATAATTTTGTGGCCTTCAGGGGAAAAATGAATATATTGGAAGGACGAGGTCATTTTGGTGGTCGATTCTGGTGACTGAACCCTCATCTAAATATTGGATTCATTTAATGGCAGGTGTAAAGCATCTTGAATTGAAATAGAGAATGGTTGAAAAGGATTTTAACTTGATCATAGCATAGGATAGAAAAGCTTATTTTGTCTTTTCGATTCCGGGTTTCTATGGTCGTTATCACTAAAAGAGGGAAAAAGACAGAATCGTGTTGGAGAAAAGGCATAGGCATAGTAGGTAGCAAGCTAAAATAAAACAGGAGGGGAAGTGGGGGGTTGGAAATTAAGCTGAGGAAATATCTAATAGTGGATATGGAACAAGGCCAAGGCCACTTACGGCATTGTATACTTAAGATATGACTGAATGAATAAGTTGGACTTTTCCTGATCTTGACTACCGTTCTATAATGATTTAGGTACATTGAGATGTCATGGGTCTTCAGTACCGCTCTAGGAATGCTTCTTTTCCTCGTCGTGGTGGTGCTAGCCTGTTGGGTCAAATTCTGGAACATTTCCAAGTGGTCAGCGGGCGTTTGTTTCCTCATTGTTGGCCCCGTAGTAGTGGTCTTTGTTCTCTTCGCCATCTTTTTCTACCGCACCCTGATCTCATTCAAATACCAAAATGCTTCGAAGATGGTTGACTCACTTGATCGTTGGATGTCTGAGCTGGAGAAGGGTCAATGTGCATCACCAGTTTATCAATCGCCCCCTGTTGTACATCATACGTCATCGCTTCTAGCCAGTATAGGCACTCCTCATCGGTCACAACAAGAAGTTACTTTCCTTTCAGAAGTTTGAGTTATTTCTGTCTGTTGTTTATGTCCTTCTATGCATTACCCACTTATTTATCACATTTTTAGCCTATTTTTACTTCCTTTCTGATGTTTTGTCTATGCAATAAAGTGTTCTATGTGCGCTCCTCCTCTTTCTGTTTGTACATATGCTGTTGCTGTTCTCGAGCTTATGACTTGCTTGCTTTGCTTGCTTAAGACTAAAAATTTTAGGCTACTTTGCCCTTCTGTGTGATTTAACGACAAGTCATTTCTTGCTAATGTGCTTTTACTTACCTCGCTTAGATAATTTACGCTTTTAGGAGCAAATATAACACCAATGCTGAGTTGTTCTGAGTTCTTTTTTTTCTACTATTGCTATTTTGAGGTCATTTAACTGAATTCTGGTGAGCTCCATCACGGCACCTCATTTTGTATCAATTATCTACACATGGCGGTTTTGGACTAGACAGATTTATCGTCATCGCACGAACAGCCCCTCTCAATTACATTAACGAGTCAATAAGCTCTCATAATTTTGAGTATGAATTTACCTAGGTAGCAAGGCTAAAGTCCTTTGGAACTGTGTCAATGAGTAAATCTAACTAACTTGACGAATCCAGAATGTAACTGATATATAGCCTTTTATACTCTGAATACTTCTATTCGATCACTTTCCCAGTTGCTCCTTAATGCTTAGATGGTTCTCTGTGTTTAAAATTGTGAAAAATGTTTTTCTTTTACTGCACACATTTACTAATGTGAGTGACAAATGCTGAAGAATGACCGAATTTCGATATGAGTTGATTGTCTTAATTCATTTCACTTTCGTTAGAATCCCGTATTATTATTGTACTGCATTGCCTATAGCAAAGTGAGAGATAATTTACCCTAAGCTAAGCATAGGGTAACAGTAAATCCGTCTGAAAATGCGTGCAAGCAGAGGAGGAAAATTTGAGTAATAAGTTGGAACTTCAAAAGTGCTTTACATATGAATCAGCTTGCTAAAAGTGCGTAGTTTGCTATGTCACCGAAACATATTTGCCTGCTCTACTATCCTCGAGTGGATAGTTAACATCCCTAGATGCTGGAACTCATTTGGAGTTGCATTTCCATAAGCAAATAATAATAATTGTCTGGCTAAGAGTGTGATCATGTTATTACCGAGGGGTGGGAAAGCGAATGGCTACATTATCGATCACTATTTCCTACAATGAACGCTACAAAAGAGGCTTTCTTTGGGTACAATTATATTCTGCTTTTGAAACGCATGTTTTCAAGACCTGTTTTTCCTTTTGAATCAGAGGAGATTGAAATGGCACATGTCTAATGTGAGAGGAAAATTCAAATGAAAGGTTTAAAATTCCTATACTTAAATTCGACCAGTAGTTTGTACACGATCCACTCAATGAGTTTCATAGAAGAATGGATAGCCGACTTCTCCGTTAATAAATATGTGCTATTTTTCTGAGCTCACTTGGAACAGGAACATAACATTATAGATTGACTGACATAGAATTAGAGCTTTTAACCATTCCAAATACTAGACGCTCACCTATTTGACCCTATTATGTCCTACTACTAAATTCTTTATGTATTCATAGACAGATTTCTTTGAATTCGTGGTGGTAGGCGGTGGAATAGCCGGTGTGGTATGTGCTGAGACTCTGTGCGAATTGATTAGTCCCTCCACTTATGATATTCCCCGGACAGACCCTTCCATACATTCGAAGAACTCCAAATGGCGTGTCTGCCTTATATCGTCTTCAGGTACACTGAAGACAGCTGTCAATGTGCAGCGAGTCACCCGACTGCTTGAGTCCTTTGATGTTGCAGAACGATCCACTTCAGAGTGGTCCAGTGTTTATCCCAGTTCTCTTCTCAGTGTAATTGTAGATAAAGTCACCAGAGTTGAGTACGTTACATTTATATTAACAAACCTTTTTTTATTTATTGCTTTTACTCATCACTCTGTCATGTATTTCTTTAGCTGTGAGAAAAGATTGGTGTACTTGGCCGAGAGACCAACGAATCCTCTAAAGTACGGACGTATTTGCTTGGCAATTGGTGGTGTTCCGCGAACAATTGTACCTCATCATCCTCTAGTGCTAACTCTTCGAGATACAGAATCTGTTGCACAGTTTAGAACTCGTCTTGCAGGTGAATACATTTACCCGGTTACCTTTCTCAATCATTTTTATTAATGACTTTCTAGTCTAATAGTTATTGATTAGTCTAATTATCCAACTTTCCCATTCATGTTTACATGGGCCTTCCTGGGCTTTGTTAGACATTGATGTTTATCGCATTACCTGTTTCCTAATAATCCATTCTAACAACTGGGACATACTAAAGACATGATTCTCTCAGTGGAATAAACAGATTCCAATGTGGTATTTCCATATCTGCGAAATTGAACTTTAAGGATTTCGTTATTGGAACCGGAGAATTCTGTATAGCGTTGACTGCTTTTGCATCCCTGTCTTTAAAGTATTTTGACTTGAAATATTTGGGAGCGTACTGCTAGGTTGGAGTTCGGTTCCGAAAGCTACTAGATGACACTATGACTACATCTTTTCCAATCGCTCGTTCCACAAAGTAGTCCTAATTCGTGTGATAGTAGAACTAAATGTAGTTTGTCCATTTGACTAAGTTTAACATTCAGTTATTTGTTTCATTTTTCATTGAACAATTAGCTCTTTTCACTGCCAAGTGTAATACGCATAGTATTGAGCCAGTAATGACGAATCTGGGGGCTCTCATATCCAACCATCTCATTCTGCTAAATTGACAGCCCCTAGTTAGAGAGTGGGAAAACAATTGGATACGTCTTAGTGAGTTAGTATTAGTGAGGGCCTGCATTTAAGAAGTTTGCTCGCAGCAAAAAGTAACTGATAACTGATCTAGATTGAAGTCGGCCAACGGGTCTAAAATTCATGTTAGGTTAAAGTTCAGATGACGGGGAGTTCGGTAACTAAAGTAGTAGCAGTCGATTCGGATTGCCGTTAGCTTCATTAATTGGTTGGTTGGCATTCGCTCAGATTTGTAGATGAAATAAATTTTGTCTTTTAAGGCGCTCGTCGAGTAGTGCTAGTTGGCAACGGTGGTATCGCTACGGAGGTAGCCTACGAGATCGAGGGCTGTCAAGTGATCTGGGCTGTCAAGCACGAGACAATTTCAGTGCCTTTTCTCGATCCGGTTGCTGCACAGTTTCTCCTTCGATGTGGTCTCGAGAAGAGACGCCAGAGAAATAAACAAGTCTCTGACAATAATACTTCTGGAGATAAAGGGGGTCCCAGTGCACTTATTCGCACTTTGCGGTACACACTTGCACAGAGGGATGCTCATACGGGTTGTTCTGCTTACGAACTATTGCCTGCTGCAAGTGAGGAAGAGAAGATGGGGGAAGAGCACATGGGATCAGCACTGGGTCCTGATTGGGCACAAGGACAGAGATTCACCGGTATTATTGAAATGGACACACTCAATAGACCTCTTAAGGTAATGTGTTGATGTATTTAAATAATGAAAACTAACTTACTTATATAAAATAAGTAGACTTTTATTGAATTTTATATATTTTTTTCAAGTGAAAGTATCTAATTTCTTATTCCACAGGTTGCGTACAACTGCCAAGTGGACAAAATCCTCTCTTCTTGTGAGTTTGATGAAACTGAAATCGCAACAGTGGAGGCCGACGAAGAAGGTCCTTTACTTCCGCCTCCTACACCCACTGACTGGCCAATTTATGTCCTATTGACTAACGGGGAATGCTATGGTGCCGATTTTGTAATCAGCGCTACAGGTGTAGAGGCAAATCTCACTTCCTCGGGATATTCACAGCCTTCTGCACCCTGTTCAGTGTTTCTACAATCTTCTAATAGCATAGAGACAGCGCCTCCTTCGGAAGGTGGTGGATTGGTCGTTAACGAGATGATGCAATCAATATCAATTCCTGAGCTTTATGCGGCGGGAGACTGCGCTTATGCAGGCTGGGAGCCCAAAGCGCCTCATTGGTTCCAAATGCGTCTCTGGTCTCAGGCTCGACAGACGGCGTTTCAGGCGGCAAAAAGCATGTTCTACCACACTGCGGGAGATGAAGTCCCTCTGGATTTCTCTTTCGAAATATTTACTCACGTCACGAATTTCTTTGGATTTAAGGTGAGCAGCATTTTTTCCTTAAAAATTCTCAAGCGTTCATGATGTCTTATGAGCGCGCAGGAAATGCATCCTGAAACCGTCCTTATGGGGTACTTATGAGATATTCTTCTTGATGAATACAATTTAAGAGAGCTTCATACCATCCACATCCCATAATGTTATCAACCTCTGACTTAATAGACCACTTGCGTCCTTACCTCACTTTCAAGGTGCCATTTTTCATCACTCATATTAGATAAAGAGCTAGCATCAGGTAGCCTCCTTAATGATAAGCTAAAATTATACCGCACTGTTTATAAACGAGAATTTTTCAGCTTAATTTGTCATCCATGTCATTTGAAGGAAGCCGACAGTCATTTTCGACTTCTTATATTTTCACACTGAAAACCCCAACCGCTTTAAACTTACCAAGTCCATTATAATAAGTCCTCACAATACTTGACTTGAGGAGAAGGAAGAAATCTAGGAGAAACTCATATGAGAAACTCTTATTTTACCACCTCTATTGTTGACCAAAACTACCTAGTGTGGTAGGTCACACACGCTGCTGGAAGTTTCATCAGTGGACAATGATCTCTAACCCGATAGACTTGCACATTGACTACTTTGTTACCTCAAAACCTTTTTTTCTGCATAGAGGTGGTGATATCTTCATATGGCCTGGCTAATGTTGTCTGATAAAGTAAGATATCCTATTTGCCTCATCCCTTGAAGATACACATGTAAACATTGTCCCGCTTTCATTAAAAAAGACTTATCTTAGCGCAGTTGTTTTGCTGTGAATCTCTGGGCGATAAATTGCGTCGAGTGGGAGGTTTGTCTTTGATATAAAACACTTTTGGATGGTCGTATATCCACGCCTTTATTTTCCTTCTTTTCCTCTTCGCCGACTCTCCACGTTCTGGGTGGTCATGTTATTGCCTTTTTTACTGTAACTGATTTTTGGTCTCCCTTGGCCTCGCCTGGATGCAGTTGCTGTTAAGCGGAAGATTTTGTGCTGAAGTAGTTGAAGATGGTGCCACTGACGTGATTATCCAAACTGTACCAAGGTCCCTCCCTCTCTCTCTCTCACACACACTTTCTACTTCAATTCCATATTTTTGATGAGTTATCATTTCTCATCTCCTCCGCTCTCTATTCAGAGGTACATTGCTGCCTTTGTTCAGACCTCACAGCAAGGAAGTGAGTGAGGACAACCATAGGAAATAAAAAACTATTTTTTAGTCAAAAATGATGAATGACATAGTTTCTAATGCATAGCTGCGTTGGGTTATCAATCGGAAGTCAATGGAATTCTGTTTTTGCAAGAAAGAATTAGCCAATATAACTTCTAGTTTTTTTTTTTGGGGGGGGGGGGGGATGAGTAATATTCTTGAAATAATAGAGTGCTCTAGATGAAAGATAAAGGATGGGTTAAAAGTCAAAAGATTATTTATTTGTCTCAATAATTCAGTTCTTGAGTGGTATTTCATGCCCAGGATGTTCAGAGCCGATTGAACAGTAGATTTGGAAATAGAAATTTAGCATGCCATCTTGATATTTTGAACTTGATGGATGCCATGGGATCTTATGAGTAAGTAAAGCATGTGGGGCATTTTTTCAAAACCATCTTGCCGACAACGACATATTGACTGGCATTTGGATCAATGTAAACTTACCATTGTGGGTATCAGAGTGCAAAGCGTAAAGAACACTGTTGACATGAACAATAGTTCGGATCAATTCATATCTACCTAATTGTGAAATTGGTAGAAAAATTTTTTCTCATATTACACCTTCGAGAAATTTGAGATGGTGGATTTAAGCTCTTATCTACAAAAACAATGCGTGAGTTTGCTTCAAGTTTCTACTTCGTTTTAGATCAAATACACAAGCATTCGGGTAATAAAAATCTGTCTAAAGTACACTGATTGTTTTAAAATTTTACACTTTCCTTCGAAGTGAGCCACACGGAAAATATTTCACACTTCAAAGGCGGCCTGGCAGTTCATTAGTTTGCCCATCCTCCCCCTCGTTTATACCTAAGGCCCATCGTCACAAAAACTTCCTGACCATGCCACTGTCTCGGCACCTAAGGTCTCTTCTCCTTTTTCTTTAAATTCCGTCACAACAAACTAACCGACTTTTCGGAAACTTTCGTTTATTAAAATGGCTTAAACTGGGGTTGAGGCGGGAGGAGAGGTTGGAGGGGCGGGGGGAGGGGGAAGATGTATGACAGTGTCAAAGCGTTTTTCTATCCTCTTTCCGCTAAAACAAGTTTTTTTTACTGTTGTCAAAACTTCTTGCAGCCTTTTACTGATGCTCGTCATGCTTTCAACTTTATCTCCTCAAAATTAAATGTCGGAAGTGTCAATGGGATGAATACTTTGCCTTGAGGCTATTAAACTACGCCAATCGAGTACATATTTATGAATGAATAAAACCTCTTCGATGGCTGCTGAATAGCGTTAAGATGCATATAATTTGTATTAGTTCTAAAGAAGTCGAAATTCATCAATACGCATTCATAGGTTACGTTGTGCTGTAAAATACTTTCTTCCGGTTGACTTAGGAAGTATATCGAACATTTTAAAGTGGTCGTGATAGGAAGCAGAATCGAATATTTTCAGTGAACTGATTATAAATCAGAAAAGTTTTGTGAACCTTATTCGATCCTCGCTCCTCGATTTGCGCTCTCTAATGTCCATGCCTAGGAGTGAAGGCCAAACACTGCTGTTAAGTTATAGATCATCTGGATTCTTACTGAAGGGGGCATTTAATAGAGTTACGTTTGGCAGCTGTGTTTCTACCAGTGGTTAGGCAGTTTTATATCAGATAGTTATAAATAATTCAAGAGGACTCAGTATTCGCATTCTAGGTAAATTGTCTTTTTTTCTCCTATTCCAACAATCAGCACGTATGCATTTTGATGTAAGTGGCATTAAAATGGTCATCTATGCAATCCCACTGCACCACTCTCCAAATACACCTCTGGAAATAAAACTCAACTTCAAAATGTCGTGTGATGGACATTTTACAACCCAAACGACTCTTTTAATGGTTCCCTTCATTTCGTGCTCTGTATCCAATCACAGGCGAGTGATAATGGCCACTCTTTCTCCTGCTCCTTTCCTCCCATCTTGGGATTTTATTTTCCTGTCACTATTTGGAATAGGATTGAAAGGCACGCATGGAGGGTGGGACTTGTAAAGCTGCAGCAGTTTGGGGAGTTGAATTAATAGCTGCTTACCCTCTTGTGAAAAAAACATGCATGTGGCGTTTTTCTTTGCGAGTGAAAAAAAGAAACATTAGGCTGAGAAAGGTATTTGTTTCTGAAGATTGATAAAAAACATTAATGCATGTTTCCTGAGTTCACTCTGTCGAAGGAATGCCTTTCCCTAACAATACTGAGAGTAATAGTAGCACAATTAGAATAGTGAGGTTTTGCTCCGGAAGTACTCTAACGAGTAACTCACACCTCCTATTCACTAATATTGAGTAGTGCCCTTCGGTTTTCCATTTCACTGGGTGTACGCAAGTTGGAATGAATTTAATAATATCGAATTTGGCAAAAGTGTATCTTAGCAATTATGTCAACGTTGCACAGTTATTGAATGTAACATTTAAGAAATCACCTTTAGGTACCATTTAAATGGTGTTTATCCAAGAGGAATTCGAGTGATCTAACACTCATTTTTGGAAAAAGATGGTATTCTAGAGCTTTTTTGGAAAATGGGAATACAACGAAGAATCACTCGATCAATATGATCTGATGTAATTGGCGTTCTAAATGCTATACGGTTTTCACGGGTGAAAAGCCTTGTTAAGAAGTGAACTGACAAGTCTTAGAGTTCTGTCATTCCTTATCAGAACTGAAAACACACATTTTGGCACCCAGCGGCCAGAGCAGCCTGGAACTTAGCAGATATGCACTGGGACTTTATGAGTATGATATTTTCAAACTTTTCGCAACTCGAGCTGTTTAGAATTTAATTTCCTTCACACCAGGAGATTGTGACACTTTTTAATAACCTAATCACACACTTCATTATTTGCAGCCGTGTTAAGGAGGATTAACTGGAATACTTTTCTTCCGATCAGATGGGAAAGCTAAATGTATTTGTCCTTATATCTGGATAGCCATTTTTCGTTTCAGCAGACGCATATTTTTAGGTAGCCGGTGCCCATCTAGTGCAAAGTAACCACAATGGGGTTTGAAGGCTTGTTTTGAAGTTAGCGAAAGTCCAGGCATCTTTCTTATGCTCTCTCTCTCTCTTCGGAAGTGTGTCTCTTTTTCCACTCTTCGCGCAGACTCTGAACTCGAGCGAAACGTAAATTTTTCATCCACGTGATGACAAAAAAGCATACAACCAGAAAATATTTTTGTGGCAAAAATCTTGAAAACATGGTTTGTGTGTGTGTGTGATGTTTAAATTAACCACTTAGCGGTTTCAAGTGTAGACGATGGCTGATTTTCGAAGTTTTTCACTTCGCACTCAGTTGGCTTTCATCCCATCGAATTGCAGTTGAAAGAATGATTCATTCAATTTGGCTAAAGGAAAGTGCCTTTGTCGACTGTCGGTCTATCGTCAGAATTATTCGTGAACTGATTGAGAATAGATATCGGCATATATTTGGAAGAAAATTAGAACTGATCGTTTCCTCTACCATGAAGTTTCTGTTTCTATTTCATTCCGAAAGGTGGTTCCAGTGGTTATATTTTAAATCATCTGATGAATTTATTTTTCATTTCGGAGAATAATATGGCGTATCGTGATATATTTTTCCAATAAAAATCCTCTCCCCCTATGCCTTGCTCACCTGCACCAAAGCTTTGTCGGTTAGTAAAGGAAACTATGGGGGGGGGGGGGGGGGAGGAAGAGGAGGGGAGAGACTGACTTAAATGATTAACACAAGTCAAGTAATTGGTATAGGAGGATCATTCGAGAACTCTCTGGGGAGCCAATCCGATTTAGTGATAAAGGGCTTAGCTATCATATACATATGTATTGAAGAAATCCGCCATGCCCCATGTTCATAAAATCCCGAATTTACCAGATGCTTTATTACCGAGAGGGGTGCGCGATAGATTCACCTCCACGTGGCGCGCCCTGGGCAACGTATACTCATAAAGCAAAAGGTCTATAAACCGGTAGTTGACTTCAAACTATCATGACCCACAGTACTCACCTTACCTTTTTCTCTACCTTTGTGTCTGTCTCCTTTACATTTGTGAATCAGTCTTCTATAACCCCTCTCGACGTTTTGTAACTTTGATGTTACTCCCCTCTGTGAAGCCAGAAGTCAACTAAAGTGCCAATGATAACTAACATAAAGCCTGCCATTTGATATAAATAAATGAAAAAAGGTAAGGTGAGTGCTGTGGAAGTGTTCGAATATGACATACAGTCAGATCATGGTAGTTTGAAGTCAACTACCGGTTTATGGACTTTTTGCCGTATGAGTATACGTTGCCCAGTGTGCACCACGTGGAGCTAAGTCTATCGCGCACCCCATAATAACTATCATAAAATCTGCCATTTGATGTAAATAATTACTGTGAGTGAGATTCCTCAGTCGTCTGAGTTAACATCGGTTGATTGACATTTCTATGCCTGTTTTTTATTGCAATATGTATAGCTTACTTTTAATCTTAAAATATAACAAAAGTATGAAAGGAAATCTTGTCATGAAAATAATTGGTATGCAGAAACTAGAAGACGTTAGATATATTTCGTGATGGTGAATGATTGCCAACACAGCCTTTCCGATTTTGAGTTTTCGGTTCTTCATCGGAATCACCCAAACCTCGAAGTAATGTAAAACTTGTACCATGTAACGAAGGATCCTCTTCTTTTTCTTCTTTTTGCACTTAGTAGAAAGTAGGAACAGGACTAGCAACTAAAGCTCTTTTTTCTCGTTCCAGTATGGTTAGGAATCTTTATAAATCGATGCAAAGTATCATGCCTGATGTGCTATAATAGATTCCCGAATAGAATAATCGAAAGCGGGTACTTGTTTATGAAGTGAGTTGCAAATAGAATTACAGTAGATGTGTGTTATTCCCGCGTTAAATTGTTCTTAAATAACTGCCAACTTACAAATAGGCAGTAAATTTTCGATCAACTCGTTTGCAATTCTGACAATTTAATGATTGATATTTATTTGTATGTACATGCCTAAGGTTAGCTCTTAGTCTCTAAAAGCTCGAATCCGACGTGATGTTTTCCTACTCGCCATATGTTGATTTGTCCTACATCTCAATCACTCCGTGCTAACTGACTGCATCTGCTAGGTCTCCGACGGGACTATTTGTTTTCTACCCTGACTCTCCTCTCCCACCCTCCCTCCTCTTAATTCCTGTTTGTTTTCGAGTTAGTTGCATGTCTAAAATTAACAGTGTGTGCTTCTTATAAGCCCAAAAAACTCGACTTACGACATATATATAGGAGGTTGTATTAATGGCAAATATAATCATAGGTCTATGGTAGTGTCTAGATAGAATTTGGTAGAGATTATTGAATACGTACCTCTATTCATTCGTTTTAAGACAATTTCGGCTCGCAATGTTTGAAAATGCCTCAATAGAAGGCTATTAGGAAGAAATAAACACCGAATGGCGGTTTTCATTAACTTAGGTTCTTAATCACTTGTATTTGTCTCATATAGGATAGTAACACAAATCTGGACTCAAATTCACCAATTATCCCCTGCCTTGGCAGTCATCTGTACTAAACACAGTGTCTATAAAGGCTATCTGAAGGATCTATAGGCCACTTCTGGACTCCATCTAAATAGGATTGTGTTAGTAGTATTTAACAAATCAATTGGCCAATAATCCTTTCAAATATTATAACTGATGACCTCCTCTCTGGTTTGTGGTCGGAATTATACATTTTTATAGTCTCACTCAGTCTGCACTCGGTGAATGTCATTAGCCAATCGTTATAAATTTACTTGCCTAAAATATTCATCTAAAAGAAGGAAGACCATTTGGATAAAGCACTTCTAGATAAGCCCTTCAACAGCCAGTCATTTTTGGTCAATAACTACCTGCTTTATTGCATTTATAGGACTAAAAATGTAAACAGTTAACTTATGCCCATTTCGTTTTATGAGTCCAATTTTATGCTCGCTAAGACGAGGGAAGGAAAGAAACTATTTCTAATCCTCTTTTAATGAGAGTGAAGTCTGCTTACGGAATTTCAACTGGCTTATCTGCGCTCTATCGCGCTTAGAAATTCTGCTCACAGTTAGGTTAAATTGGTCTTAGATTTCAAATAGGAAACAGAATCTTTTATTATAGAACAAAATCACCAATGTTGACACTCCCCTAAACTTTAGTCACTAAAGCCGAATTTATCAAATTTCACTATTCCATTAAGTAAGTTAGGTCAAAATTTTTCCAGGTATCCTCTGCTATGTTAAAACTGCATAGTGCGGGGGTTATCAATCACTGGGCGATAAATGAGTTTTAGCAGTAAGACCGACCCTTCTTAATAAAATTGTAGTGGATTTTGTTGTTTTTGTGTTGGCAATAATGATGGCTAGCTGTACTTGAATCTTGCTAATTGTACTTCTAGCTCTGTTCTGCATAGCTTTTTTCCCTTAACTGAGGCATTTCGGGTGAACAAGTCTGTGCCTTTTTGGTTCACGGTGAATTACTTAGATAACTTCCACGAGGCTTTTCTCCTGTCTTAGCCTTATTTGAATCTATTTATTATCCCGTATAAATGCCTTTTACTCGCCAAAGCGGGTCAACTTCAAGTGTTGATTAGGATAATTAAAAGGAGCAATTTAGTTTGTGGTGGCATGCTCGATCACAAAATTAAACTGTACAATGTAACTGATATAATCTCACCTTTGAGCACGGGGGTTAGATCATTATGCTATAACGCTTTAACGCCCGAATTAGTCTTTGAAAAGTACACCCAACCGCACTCACACGTGTCTCACAGCAGACTGATGTCGACGACGTGATGAGTTTCGGTGGTATCAGGCGAAAGCTATGGACGTATGGTCCTAAGAGTTAACACAAGTTCATTACCTAATGAACTACACTTTTAATTTGAATAAGGACAAATTTATGCTTCCTTTGTTCAAATAAAATGGGACTTCTAATACTCGGACTCCTTTCCCCTTTTTCTTACTCTAATGTTTACTTGTTTACTGTTTTCATTAGTCAGATATTTTTACATTACTAAAGTTAAGTATGTTGTTGCATTGGATGAGCAATAATGCTACCGTAAATAAGGATTTAACATAGACTTTCGGAGTGGTTTCATTTGTTGTCCCCACTATTTTGGGGAGAAGGTATCACTTAGATATTCAATTTCCAATTGAATGTTTGACAACAATAGCAATAACACGGGTTTCGCTCTCGTGGGATTTGATCCTAATTTACTCTTATCTGTTCTCTTTTACCCTCAATACCCAAACACCCCAAATTTTCTTTTTCAGAAAATTCTTTATTGTCTACTTAAGGAAAATGCGTTATTGACCTCTTCCCTCCTTCAAAGTCTTACTACTATTTTACAATTTTAATGATTAAAATCATCTAATCAAATCGATTCGGACTTCGCCTTGAATGAGTCCAAAATAAGCTATGCATGTCGGCCTTAATCTAAAAATGACCTGTCTCATTACAACCTAATGGAAATTGAACTAGCTTGCTTAACCGGTCTTTGTCACGTTATATCGATCGTTCTAATCTCAAGCTCTATTGCTATACAAAATTGCCAAATCGGAGCGACTGATGTCTTATTTTCGATTTACCTTGCCCATATAGTGGTGTGGTTAGTCGGAAGGTGGTGTAATTCTACTCCAACACACCTTATTTACCGATGTTAAGTGATGAAATGAGTTTATGAAACATCCGAGATATTTTGGTTCAATCTAATTCGCTTTCTGGAGTTGGCGGTGGGTCTCTACTGTGGAATGTAAAACATGAGATATAAACACTATTTAAATCTCCAGTAACATCCTCCTTAAGTGAACGAGTAGCCTCTTGCCAATGTCTTAGTTATTATTGCAAAATTTAATGAAATGCGCATGGCCAACCGCCTAAATTAAACAATCGGTCAATAATCTCTTGGCATTTTGGATTCAAATTTGTTCAAGTATCCAGGGCACATGAATCAGTAGACTATTTGAATCTAAAATCAATTGAAATCCAATCTCGACCTCCGCTCGATACCCTCCTGTTTACTCCTGATAGAGCTGATTTTTCATGAATGGATTGTTTCATTACCGTGGGTTACAGGATAATAATACTGATTTATTCGGATTCTACCAACTTTTTCACCTCATTCTTTAAAATCTTATTTGATAGGTCGTTCTACTCGGTCTCTTTAACGGGCAGGGCATGGATCTAACTGCTCCTGATGTCTACGTACTCCTCCGTACCACTCCGGGTGAAGAGTACGTGAAATGTGTGATGCGAAACGGGAGAATGCAAGGCGCCTTGCTAATTGGAGAGACTGATCTGGAGGAGACCTTCGAGAATCTTATTGTCGATCAGTTGGATATCTCGGGTATTGGAGAGGACCTACTAGATCCTAACATTGACATTTCTGACTATTTTGACTAATTTTATATTTTTAGTGTGTTCTTTGCCAATTAAATTACAATTTAATTAACATAGAAGCCTATCATTTAAACGAAAGCTGAGTGAGTTAGGTTCGAGCCTCAGGGTGTTGTTGATTTACAATTAGTTGCAAGTTTTAATACTAAACAATTTCTTGGTACAGGGAATACCCCTATAAAAGACAGGGTAAGTTGGGTAAAGTAGGAAATATAGTCAATTAGTTAAAATAGGGTTTCCCAAGCACTAATTAAAGCTCTCAGAAACCATGGCTTTGTATTTTACTTATTAAAGGATTGGAGGGCAGCATGATAGGACAGGCTGCAGATTTTATTCCAGATTTTCTAGACAGATAACCGAAATGCCCATCAAATGAGCTATTAAAGAGTGGAGTATAACAAAGTATCTCCATAAATTATCATGATTTCGCGTGAAAGAACGGCACAGACATTATTTTATCGTTGTGTTGGATAGGCATATTTTTCGAGTGCGTCATGATATTTTGGAATAATTTAGTTACAGAACGGAATTGTGGAATTGTGTCATACTACTGAAGAGCCCAAAGTTGCCATCAGTAATATTCGAACTAAAGCAAGTAAGTTGAAGGTGAAATAGTAGTAGACTCAAATGAATTGGCTCTTTTTGTTTATATTACGGTTTTCTTCAAATGAGTCAGTTTAAATTGTGCTTAAATATGATGGAAACTGAAAATATCCTCTTGGTAAGTTCAATTCCACTGTTAAATTCTTTCGCAGTTTTTAATTATAGTTAGGACCCTTCTGGTGCATTTTAACTTAGTTACGGTCTTTAGTAGGAAGCTAGTATTCAAGCACTTAATGGATAAAATGAAATTCAGTACTGGCAGAGGAAAAAATCACCCCACTGTTAGGTAATTTTTATGGGAATTGAAGCTCATCTACCCATTCCTCAGTCCATTTCTGTTACGAGGGTGGGTCAAAAGTTCTCAGACAAATGCCATAACTTTACACAGATTTACGTGTTTTAACAAGCTCAAACATGGCTTCAGAGCTTCCTCAATAGCATACAACTCTCGAATCATTATATGTAAGGTTAGGATTAAGACAAGTTACACCTCAAAATAGCTAGCAATTTTCAACCCTTTAACTAAACTAAATTGGGAATCTGTTCAGATCATAGAAGCCCTACAGCAGATTTATGGGGACTCTGCACCATGTAGAGCAGTCATTTATGAGTAGATTAAACGCTTTAAGGGGAGAAGAGTGCAACTTGAAGACGACCCATGAGGAGGACAAGAAATCAAGAAAAAATCTCCTTTGTGCGGAATCTAGTGGAACAAGACTGACAAATTACCACTGAGGAAATTGCTCATGAAGTAGGAATCGCACACATTTTCAATTCTCACTGAACAAGCTCTCGGTGTTGCTGGAACAACAACTAATCCAAAGAGCTGAACTTTCCTTAACAACTTTGGCAAAGGTGGAAGCAAATGAGGAAAATTTTTTTCCTAGTGTTATGTTATTGGAGATGAAACCTGGATCTACCAATCTGCTGCAGAAAACAAAATTCACTCAAAAGAGTGGCATCCAAAAGGAACATCTGGACCCGTCACTTTCAAAGCTCAAAGGTGCTTTTAGAAGGTCCTTTTGGGATTCAAAAGGAGTGATATTGATTGGCTTTCTAGAAAGGACAGGAAACGGTCACCGCAAGTTATTGTGAAGGCGTTTTGAAGAAGTTGAAAACATCCCTCGCCAAAATACAGAGCGGAAACTGCACAGTCAAATTTTGTTTCATCATAACAATGCTTTCGCATATCCTTCAAGTCCAGACTTTTGTCTTTAAAACTGGAAGAACACCTTAGTGATACCCGACCTACATCTTTAGACGAAGCGAGATAGCATATAATTTCATAGTGCCAGAGACAGCCCCCAAAATTCTACTATGAGGGAATTTACAGGTGGAAATATAGATTACAAGTGTATATACAACAATGGAGAATATGTAGAAAAATGAATGTCATCACTTGTTAAATAAATAAATTATGAATTTTCTCTGAGAACTTTTTGACGCACCCTCGTATATTGAAGAATATGGGAAATTGGATTAAATTCTGACTATCTAACAGGTGGAAGGTTTTATCGCCTTCGTGATGGCATTAATTCCCCAAATTAACAAATATCTCTTACTATTGGGACTGGTAGCAATTAAGAGTAGTTACTGCTATATTCACCAATCCTGCAAGTCTTTCTCACCAATGTATCGCTATCAACTATCATATTTCCACGATACACTCCGTCGAAATCCATCCTCTGTGCGCATGTGTCTAGTTTCAGGGTTTCTTTTTTTAACAAACCACGGATGGGTGACAATTTTAGTACACAGTGGAGCCGAATTCTCAGGGGCCCATAATTTTTCTAGTGTGTGAGTGTGTGTGTGTGTGTGCGTGGTTGGTATCATCTTATACTAGGCCCATATCCTGGTGAGTCATTAGCCACTGTCGTCACCGGCACCAGGCGCCCACAAAAATGGTGGATATATCATCGCACACTCTCCAATTATGGCCCTCATAGGTGAGGCCTCTACTAAATATACATACACTTATGTTAATATCCTTGCAAGGTATTAAATGTCCATAAAAGTTCCTTTATTACTGCAGTTATCTCAAGCCAGTTGTAGGCATGACTAAGAGCTAGAATTCGTTCGCTGTTAATATGAGGAGGACAAAGAGGGAGAGAGAGAGAGAGAGAGAGAGCAGAAGTGAATAAACTACTTTTGTGCTTAATGCCTTTTTTTATTTAAAAATAACTCTCAGTGCAGGAAATGTCTACAAAAAAGTTATCTTTCAAGGGCCTCCAGTTGCTGTTTCCGGACTAATGTCAAAGACAAATTTATCTCTTAATAATCTGTTAATTACGCGAATTATATAAATACGTTACAACTAATGTCTCGAGCTGTTATTAATTAGTCGCATTTTTATGTATGCCCTAAGTTGGGAGTGTTGAACTTCGGAATATTTGTTTGGCCAATGAACTAATATCTCCTGCAGTTTGGTAGAATACGCTGTAACTCCTCTCATATGCACATGCACTATGTGATAACATTTTTAAAAAAGGTTGTGGCACCTCTCAATCATGCTGTCGATATAACATAACAAAAAGAATCCTTACTTGGAATTATTATTATTAATAAGCAACCGGAGAAGGCAAGCTGTGTTACGGAATTTGAATTATGACCCGGTGAAATGAATTTGCCAAACATAAATTCTTGGAACTTTCTAACAAACCCCGAGAATGATCCAATTGATCTACTAAATCGGATAAATACAAGGATGATAGCAAGTTACAAAAGCGTATGTGAATCTTTGAATGGTTAATGTCCTTATTACAGTCCACTACTTTTATTTACTCTGGCCACTTACTCTGTTGTTAGCCGCCACGATACTGGTTCGTGTGGCATTTTGTCGACACACACACTCTTGTCAGATATTATAGTGATCTTTATTAGAGTGCCTTCTCAATTTAAGTTTATAATGTTCTAAATCCTGTCAAAAGGAGGGAAGATATTACTGGAGTAAGTTTGGGTTAGCACAGGTTCAAGCTTTTGGTCCATAAAGTCCATCACCAACTTTTCTCCTTAAAGGCGGAATGAAATTAGTCCTGCAATCACTTTATTTTTAAAACCCATGTGCAATTATTCCACATCCAAAGATATTTAACATCATTGAAAGAATAGTCTCCCAAGAATTTGACCTTATATGACGAATTAAGTCCCGAAAAATGTCAAAATGGTGAAAAAGAAACCATAAAATCGTGCCAAGCTCTCTGTCCAGTGCACTAGAACTGCGCATCCAATCGTCAAATTTGTATGTTATTTAAGATCTATAAATACTTATGGCTTTCCGTGTCTGATGGAACGGATGGGGTATATACTAAATCTTTATTTGAAAAATTAAAAATTAAAATGTGCAAATACTGAAAATCCATTGCCAGTTTTAAAAGAAACACAAAATAAAGTGCAAAAGAAGTGCTGAAGTTCTCGTTTCGGAAGCGAGGTGACCCCAAACCACAGAGGTGTTTGTGAGAAAGCTTAATGACAACTTCGCAATCACTATATAGGCAATAGAAAACTTTTAATCTCTTATAATATGAGTGATCGGAATATGGCTTTTCAATAAGTTGGTTCAGGATAAACATGAACTGTAGCGGATTGCTGCACGAATAAGCCTTGAATTATCTTTAGTAATCTCTATGACAAAATCCCCAAGTATGGAAAGGCTCCAGAAATTAGCTAAGCTACCTCAACTGTATGGAGGAAACAGAACGTATGACATGGGATACGTTTACTGGGGATGTATATCCATTGGTATGTCTCCCCCATATAGGAAACTGGCACATAGCTTAGTTAGTAAATATGGTTTTGAGTACTCTGATCCTGTAATGACCATTGGTTATTGATTGGTAGGGAGGTCTCTGCAGTTGTGACCTCATTTGCGCACTAACGCGATTAGCACGTTCCAGAATGTTTGAGCACGCATGAAATCGCTTTGTTTAAACGTGTTAGGATTGTGTACTCCACAGAACTAACCACATACTTCTACAAAAATGCGTCGCAAATTAGTCAGTTGGTTCACTGTTATATGCATTTAAGATAATAAAAGTAGTGTTAATAATAATAATAATTATTATTATTATTATTTACGGAACACTATAAGATACACCAAATAGTAAGTGAGGTGATACTGAATATGCCGTATATTTAGTTGAGCAGACTTATTATGCGCTCAGATTCACTTTCGCTTGGTACATTTGGGTAACGAACCGATTGCGTGCATAAAATCATAATAAATGCTATATAAGTTGAAGTTAAATAAAATCGCTTATATGCAAAAGGGAAAATATAAGGTTGAAAAAGAATATATTTATGTGCAAGACGTCATAAATATGGACGCCTGTATCGAATCTAGTGCTTATACTACATACGAGGGTGGTATGATGCGATTCTTCAGCAAGTGGTTTCATAATACCATTTTATTAAAACCGTTTAGGCGTTGCTAATGCTTCCTTTAATTAGCTTAGAAATTTTCACATCTGATTAAACCAAAATACTTCGACCAAAAGCGACTAGGTGCCATCAAAACACTGAAGCAATAATCAGGATTACCTCGCAAGAAAAGTTCCCGAACCATTAGGTCATTCCCTTTGCAGAAGTGTGAAATCTTTGTTTAGAGGTCGGACTGCATGATTTTGGGCCTGTTAGTGCGTACTTTATTTCCTAGGAGACGAAATAAATCCAGAAATTCAGGCATTCCCTTCGTAAAGAGTGGACAAATGGGAAAAGTCACATCGATAAGTTGGTATTCCAAATTTCAGCCCATCATCATAAATGCGTTTTACCACTTTTTCTCAGTGCTGTGAAGATACCAAGTACTCTAACCTTGATAAGGAAACTGTAAGCACTTGATTCGGGTAAAAAGAAAGTATCCCTCTTTAAGTTAACTGTTACTGGCGTTTGACTTTTAGCATTAACGGCTCTGAAATGGTGATACACTGATCTACTGACCTATTACATGACAGGGATACACTCTGTCAACTCAAAATGGTGGAATTGCAGCGCTTTTCAAATAAGCTCTCCTTCGCTAAGTTCTGATTCAAAGATAAACCACTTTGCTTGAGTTTGCTATCTGAATGATAGCATTTAAACTATGCTTGAATAATTATTCAGCAAGCATTGATCACGATTAACGAAATAAGCGGTTCATCAATTTGAGCAACCTTGGTTTGTTTTAATAGTGTCATCTATATAATAGAAAAATTCAGTAAACGAGTCAAACCCACTCAATATTTTTGCCCGTAGTATTCATGACAAAATAACTTTTTTTACTTGAAACAAAATTAATTAACGTTTGTCGAAGAATTGGAATTGTAATTACACTTCATGAAAAATGGAAAGAATCTTAGATTCTTAAATAAGAATAAATATAAACTATTAAAAAAACAGTTGTTGTTTCGGCCTACTAACTACTTTGCGCAGATAGATTTCTAAAATAAAGCATATAAGAAATTAGTACACCTGGAATCACAGCACTAAAAAGAGCGTAGAGATAACAACTATAAGACTTCTAACCCCACCCCTCCGTTTTTGAAGACCCAACTTTAGCCAACAAAATCTCCCCTTCACTCCTCAATCGATAGGAATTCCCCATATGGAGTTGTGTTTACTTAGCAAGCACTAAAGCTCTGCCTTTGAGGCAAGAGCAATGAAAATTCACTAGCAAATAGTCTGAAATAGTCTGTAACCAACAGCGCAATTACTTTCTTAGAGTGTGATGATGGCTAGTGTGTAACGAGTTAACTATCCCAATTGGCTAATCAACACTTTGCCCACATATAAATGTAAATAAAATCAGTCACGCTAATAATAACGTCTTTTTCGTGTTTTGCAGCTTAAGCACGCCTTGCCATTTTTTCGTCTTCTCTTTGGAGTTGAAGAGAGCCAGTCATTTTTTCCTGCAAAGTCAACGCTTCAAGTCATTAGAAAACGCACGCAAGCTTTTTATCATCATAAAAATTGCGTTGGCTAATAGAGTTGGAGAGTAATTCGAAACTGTCCATTGAAGAAAATGGGATAAGGGAGGACATTTCGGTCGATGTGAATCTCATTAGAATGTATGCCTCCTCCTCCTCCTCCTCCTCCTCCAACCCCTCTCCTCCCCCGCCCTACCCTCTCCCACCCCATTGCGGGTAGCAGCATTGTTTCATCTTTTTTCGACATGTCTTCTCCTACTCGACTGTGTAAACTGATACCAACTACCTTTGACAAAAGAGCCTGAGTCTGCTTGACAAAAAAATTATGAGTAGAGAATTAGCAGCCCTTGGGAGATATAAATGTCCTTACCGCTACTCTTAGATGTTAAGATTAGTAAGATAATGCAGAAATGTCAAAAAACTAACTCATGACTCATGAAATTTTAGGTATACTAGTTTTTTGACGTTTGTCTTGACAAGATCGCCTCTAATCAGTATTCTTAAAAAAAAACTGCATATTTTGCAGTTAATGTTGTGCAAGAGCAAACTGGCAAGTTGCTATTTACTGTGGGCACTTTTTTTAAAGCTTGATTTAAAATTCGAACTTGATGTATAATAAGAGTGGCTAGCTGTAATAAAATGCAACTTAACGGATAGACAACTATAGGATAAGGTCATGTAATTGAGATTTGTTTAAACAGTGTAATAAGTACCTACGCCACTATAGATATCCCACATTACTAATGTAGGAGTATAGTTAACGAAATCGTGCCCTTTAGGATATAATGAACTATATAAAACTGTAAAGAACTAATTACCTTTCAATGGATGCCACATTTAAGTGCCACTGAATTATACTATAATACCTTAGGTAGTTCTCTTTACGCATTTACCAAAGATTAATTATGGTTTATTTAATAAATTAACCTCGGTTTTAGCAATCTTGAGGTATTTATCTTTATCTCTGAAGTGAGATTTTTGGCTTCAAAATCGTTTAACGCGATAGGCATGCGGAAATAATGTCTCAGTGTGGTGGGCATACAACTTATTTCAATCTAATCTACTCTTAAGATTGGTAATCCCATTGCAATGACTGAATTATCTGCCCGTTGGCTCAATTCCCATCGAAATGAGATAACAGCCACTGGTGTTTATTCATCATCATCATCATCCTCATCAAGCATTGAGTCGACAAGAAAAAAAATGGAAAAGCAAATTGCAACTATCAGTCAATTTTAAATGTGATAAATCGGGAGTATATTTAAGGATGAGTTGAAAAGTGATGCATTTCATCAAACTAGGAGAAAGTTTGCTTTTTTTCGAGAAAGAACACAGGAATACTGAAGAATTATAATTTATAAGTTAAGTAGCTGTTCCAGTTCCGTCGGAACTTCTGCCAAATTCATGGCGTGAAAATAGTTGTTTTCTTACTTGAGTCGGGACAGTTGAGTTTTCGCCGATTATTTTCGCCATAAATCAAAAATTTCCAAAAAACGTAGATAATTTTTTCAATTTTATAACAATGTATTTATAAATATTTCAGCTGATCAAAAGTAAAGCGGTGAATATTAACATTAAAAGAACAAAATGAATTATATCAAGACTAATTTATTGAAAAATCATAGCTTGTGCTAATTTACTCTTTAAAATTCATTTCGGCTTTAAATCATTCCCCAAGTGAACTAAAAGATACTGATATTTTTCAATACTACAAATTACAAATAACTTACAGTTTCCTAAACAAAGAATTCACAAAACTGATGTAATTGTTTGAATGACAGGGGAAAGCCTTAATCTCAAATTGTAACGAAGCTTTAAGGACTAGAAGCTAGCTCTATTCCCATAAGGTTAGTATAAGCGAAGGTGGGAATAAACTTGTTGATTTTAATTTAATACACCATTGATCATGCTTTAAATTGTCTTTGATTTTGGAAAACGTTCAAACCATAACAGATATGAAATTTTTCTAAAGTTTTCTCGGAGAATTGACACTACACCGCTCAGCATTCAAAGACGCATTCACTAACTTGTCCTCACTTCGAATTTCTCCTTTGAAGATGCGTAAAAGTAAGTTAAAAGAGAAAAAAGAACAATTTCCTGTTTGAAGCTCTGCTTGTGAATGTTGACAGTTAGTTTAGTGTGTGTGACTCAGAAAGCCTTGCTCACTGCGAAGCGGTCTGTTTTTAATTTCTTCTGAAGCAGCTTAGTCGAGAATTCTCTCCTTGTGCGTGATGACTCCCCATGTTTCCACATATTTTACAATTGTATGTCCCAGAGATTATATCAACTAGTCACAACTATATTTAATATGCTGGAAATATTATCAAATGGCGGGAAGTGAGGCCATTCGTTTTAAACAAAAAAAAAACGCGGTTAAACTTGATATACAAAAAACTATTGTAGTGTCGGAATTTGAAATGACCTGTAATTTTGAATAAATTTACTGAAAGGCAAGAGAGATGAATTCTTAAGAATTTAAATATTACCATTCTTATTTAAAATGGCCTTATCCTTGAAATATTTTCACCTTAATAGAGCACATAAATTATCATTTATTTAAATAAAAAATAATTCAAACTATTACTGATGGCCTTGTTTCTGCGTTGGTTTTGAAAAGGGGACTAAGTATACGACCCTGAAGATCATAATTTCTGCATTTTCACTAAAACCTCTTTGAATGCTACGATTCACTTTAGAGCGGACCTAATTTCTTTCACTAATTTCTAATCATTTTGAGGTAACACTTTTGGATTTTCTCAACCTCTGCTTTAGAGTACTTGAGTGACCTATCAACATTTATTTATTCGACAAGCACGCTGTTCCCGAGTTTGTAAACGATTGGAGCCGGAGGATCCCTACTTGGTCTCTTGCCCCACCTACCTCACCCAGTAGCTTATTTTAATAAGCTACGCATTCCTACTCCTTAATTGGTCTATCATATCATTATATTATTATATTCATTTATAAATTTTTCTTCTAATTGTTTTAGATGAATCTTCTCAACACGATTTTACTGTGACCCAAGCTCTCTATCATTGCGTACAAATATTCGATTTAAATTTAGGTTAGACGAGTGAGTTCACTACACCATCCAAAATGTCCCATAACTCACCTCTAAAAACGTCACTCCTTGTTGAAATTAATTAGGTTGCATTTGTTAGAAAGTTGTAAGACTTTTTCATCATGAAAATTTTTCTGGGACTTTTCACACACACACACACACACGCACGGTGGCTTGACACAAAGCAGGGAAAAAAAGCGTAATGATCATATCGGAAGAGCATAAAAGTTGGCCTGACAATCAGCTAGAGAGAAAAACAGCCATAGAGATCTTTTGAACGCTTAACTGCTTCGAGTTTGCTCCCACAAAATCGGAGCACACTCATCAAAAATACGCCCAAGCTTCAACATTTCGCACACTCATCAAATAGGTCGCCTGACATAAAGGTACTGGACACTGTCAGAGTTCTGACCGTGAGGACCGTGAAGGTACTAATTTTCCCTTTTCACATAGACTGATTACTAGTTGGCCAACTTATACATATCTCTCTCTCTCTCTCTCTCAGAAACTACGGATATAAATTTTTAAACAGAATTTTTATAATGCGAAGTTAATACTCCTTTATGTAATTACACTCATACATTAACTTGAGATATTTAAAAAATAAAATAAAATATCGAAAATATATGAACTATGAAATTGAATCGAGAGATTGTGCCCACAGTTCACGAAGGGTAATTCAACATAAATATGACTGTTTCCGACATTTGATAATTGGTTTATGCAGACAATTCAGGGCAGATGGTATGAAGACGCAAAAGGTTAAAATAACGCGGAGGTGCTGTATGATTCCGAGGCTCTTTCTAAAGTCTCTTATTCGATAACCGTCACGAATCTGGCTTTAGCCACACTTTAAGCTTAAGTTGACATTAAAATGTTATTTTTACTCCAATCAGTGCAAAATATGTCATAACATCTATCCGCTTACTTGATAGGCATATATAAAATGCATATATATGTATCGTTTTCTCCTTGAGATTTGTAAACTGAATACTGGAAAATTTCGCATCAGACAGGCCACGATTTTCAAAACAATTTCAGTCATTAAACGTCGAATCGGATGTAAGATGTTGTCTTTTCAATTACAGGAGATGATGCGATTTTACTGCTTAAATAGCAAATGCTTGCGACTCCGGACTGAACCCCTTTGATAAAGGTGGAAATATGGTGGCTGAAACTGCCCTACAATAAAATGAAATTTAAGGAAGTGGAAATAAAAGAAGATGTAAATTGGCAAAATGGTGCAAGAATAAGAATTGCGTTGCGAAAATATGTAAAAATTTGATAAGATTGGAAGGTAAGGAAAAAAATTCGACTGTAAAATTTAATTGTTTTAAAATTTAGAACCTAATTCGAGTACATAACAAAAGACTAATTCTGGCCAATTGATTCCCAAAATAGAAGTTTAATTATGTATAAAATTATGGTGTATATTCAAAAGCTTTATTTTTAAAATTCATTTGAACGTAACTCAAGTAAATTTTAACAACGGACGCTTTTCTTCTTTCAATAAGGAGAGTTAATAAAAGGGTAAGTTTTCATTTCAGAAATTATTTTGTTTAACGTGAATAATTACAGATGGTGTTCTGGTTGAAATTTACGAGGAAGCAAAGATTATACAATGCAAGTTGTTTTTTTTTTCTAAGGATTGAGATGATAGGATTTAACTTTCAAGGCAGCAACCTCTTGAACATTCTGACAAATTTTTATTTGTTTTAACTTCATTGTTTTGTGAATAAACTGTTTGTGCATTTATTGTCTGATCATTTCCCTAGTTTTATCCAAAATTCTCACGCCACAGTTATTTTGATTTTAAATTTTCTCGCATGCAGAATTTTCACATTCGTCGGGAGTCATTTTCCACGAACATCACGAAACATGCCGAATAAGAAAAGAGGACAAAGTAGAGGACTCAGTGTCGCCTTAAAACGGAGTGATGGAAATGATCATTCATATCGAAATGTACTCCATTTCTTAAGGCAAGTATGCTATCGTGTAGGAAAAAAAGAGGAGTGTTAGACGTGTTATGTTGAACGTAGTGATAAGGTGAAATTAGCCGTAGATAGCGTTATTTTAAGAATTTATCAAGCTTAGTCCAAGCACCATCAACCTCTTACCACCTTCATCTTATGATCACCTAATATCGACTTTCCTTAACTTCTCAGTGTTGGTTGGCGCCCCTCTGAAACTAGATTCTTTAGAAGCCAATAAAATAGTTATAATAGGTAATGAATTTATATAATTGAAGGTCGGACCATTCTCACATTCAAAAGTTATTGACTAATGAAGTCTCGGTATTTTGAAACCGAGGTCTAATTACGTGGAACTAAATTTAAACATCAAAGACATCTTTTCACTACGAAGACGACGGAACTATTTGGACAACTGAAGCTAGCAAATGTATACTTTCTAATATGCTCGTTTAAAGACTCGGTTTAGCTTAAGTAACTAACTTTTTAGGAAGCTAATCAACTTTAGGAGCTGTCCCCTGAATAATATTTGCATTCAACTACACACATTTTATTGAACAGTTCCTTTTGAAATCTTCACTTTTATCTCCACAAGATGTAACACATTGTTAGTGGCTATTGGAATGAAAAAGGATTTTTCATACTTGAGTCACATGAGGCATCTGAATAGAGGGAGGTGGAGGGTGGCGATGGGGTTATATGGGATATATAATTTCGAGGATGTCAAGGAAAGTAGGAAGTAAAGAGGGAGAATTAGATGAGGTACTGTGTTTTCATAATTATATTGTGCGTACAATCCATTGTGGAATACTCTAGTGATCCACTTGATTATATTGACCCCTAGATTCAAGGTAAGCTATCCTCGATATTCAGCGCTTATTAACTGGCTACTTTAGTTCTGTGATTGGTCATACCAGCTTGAAATGTCCGTATTTTCATGCATTCAGCAATGAGTGTATGAAATTAATGGGATATCACACACAAACTGAAGCTCAAATTTTGACATTGAAACTCAAATCAAAATGGATTTATGGCTAATGGGTCCAGAGTATATTCATTTCTACTGCTTGAAACTCTCATTTTATCTCATTGCAACTTCGAGACTAGTTTCCCTTGGCCACTATATAGGAGTTCAGAAGAATTTTAATAGAAAAAGGGGGTGAGTCATATCATTTTCAATCTCGGTCAACGCCGATTGGAAGTGGAAAAAGAGTGTACACAAAGTCACTTTGAGGAATTCGGTCATCACGCTATTTCAATCAACAGATTAGCCGTTCCAGAAAAAAAAACTCCGCTTCTTCATTCTCGCCTACGAAACGATTATAAAGTGAGTTGATTCTTGTGTGCAGATCGAGTGGTTCGGCAGTGATCACAATAGTTTTAAAAGTCGCCGTCATTTTTCAACTTAAAGTGGCTAAATTAAAGCAATTTCCAAAGCACAAATAACCGAATGAAACATAATTTTATTTTTGATTGAAAAAATATTTTGGCAGATTTATTTTGATCTGACTAGCATAGTTACTCAACAAATCCATGCGCTTAATGGGAAAGAAAAATAAGCCATTTTTTTCACCCCTTCATTCAGATTAAAAAAGCAAAAAATGTCGAAAAAAGTTTTCTTGCAGAATATTTGTAGTTTAAATAAGTATTCGAGAATTGTGACATTTGAAAGCTCTGGTAAAGAAAACCTCCAAAACTGTTCTGATATTGATCAATCTTCTATTTAAACATATAATTAAAATTTAACTTGCATAAAACTTAATCAATTTAGCAGATATGTATCAAAGTCTCCTTTTTAAACCAAAATGTATAGATTGAAATCCCATCAGCTCATTGAATTTGAAGAATGTAAAAGTTATAAACCAATGGTAGCTACAAAACCCAAAAATGACATATTTAAGCTGTCAAAACTACAACAATTTATATAATTATACTTGATAATTTTTTGGTATTCAATTATAATTTAATAAAACTACAAGCTCAGCTTAGCCGATTAATGATCACAACGGATAATTACTATCTTACAAAATTATTTTGCCTCTTCAACCTCGAGAAGATGTAAGACAAATGAATATCTCCACTGAATAAGCACTAACCATCATGGACAATGACAGATGATGAATCATGGAATTTGAATTTTCGAATGTGAACTAACCATTAAATAAATTCAAGTTCAATCCTATCCAATATTCTTAATTCATCTTCTCACTCAATTATCATGCATTCTACTTACAAAAATCTGATCTCATTTCTTTCCTTTATACTGCTTGCTTTGCTATGAGTTATAATAAAATGGTCCCATTAATTAATAAATGTCACTGCTGACATGACTTGATAAGTTTGAAATATGCACGAAAAAGGTGGAATAAGACAATGACCAAGGTTAGTAGTGAATGTTGAAAGATTCAATCTAGATGGGTTCCAATTTTTAAGCGTAAATCACGGAAACCAAATTTCACCATCGCCTCTTAAAGCGAATGGAGTGGCAAGAAAGCTGTTTTTAATGGCGGACTTTTAATTTATTTGATAAAAAAGCAATCAGCTTGTTGTACTTATAATTCTTAGCTAAATTTTCCGGTTATCTCAACTTCCTTAGCCAAAAGTCGTTCGCCAATTTCATTCATTTTTCTACCCTATTCTAGCCCCAATTATGTACGTGATGGAATTTTGGTATTTTATCGATTTATTGAACGTTTCTTGAATCCATCTTAGAAGTCACTTTTTCGCTTTTCGTTCCCTCCTACTTTGTGTTAATCGAATTTGAGAAGCTGAGAAAGGCAACATGTATTTGATTCATCGAGTCTTTTATCAGTAAAACCTGTCCAATTGCAAAACTAGTATGATGTTACAGCTCCCATGTAAGTCCGGAATGGATTAACTCATTAAAATCAACTTGAGCTGAAATTTTGAAACTCAATCACGTAGGATACTGAGGCCCACTTAGGTTGAAATGTATTGTGAAATAATAATTTGGTGGAGTCTTGGTTGTTAATACAAAAGAAAAATAACAATATAACTACTAAAAATTGATGCAATATTTTCATTAAAAAATTCGGGGTTTCCAAATTGTTATCCTTATTATCTGACAGTGTGAAATTATTTAAAGATAGTAGTCTTAAGATTTATAGGAAAAGATAATAAAGTACCGCAAATAACTGCCCATAGTATTAGGCAAATTTTACTGTTACTAGGGTACCCTTTAATTTATTTTTAAATTTAAAATTATAACTACTGTTAACTGTTGGTTTGAACAACCTAATTTTAGGGCAGAATAGATATTTCATTATCATGAATGAACCTGCAGAATTAGTTCACAAAATTAGCCTTGGAACATAAGGAAGAAGAGCATAAAGTGTCGTTTGATTTGTTCGAACTCCTCTCGTAATTTACTTACACCAGAGTATGGCATTTTTGACAATTAGTCGTGCTTCCTATCACTGACTGACACCTCAATTTACAGATATAATTTACTCTACTGTAATAAACTAGAGAGTGAGTTATGGTAATTTACAGTAACTATTTCATTAATTTCAACCAGCGGAAATAACTAGAAACGTCCTCTTAGTTTTGACTATTTGATGCAATCTTGTCTGAATTTGCCAACATCCGGAAGTTTAAGATTGACTTTGCCAAGGTGATTAATATGTTAAATGACAGGTGAAACCTTGGTTTAATCGTATCACTTGTAAATCCAAAATACATTTTACTGGTGTAAATAATATGAATTATATTGTAATGGTAAACCAACTATCTAGGCTCTGCAATTTTAAGGTCATATAACTCACACATTATAATGTAAGCTTCCTCCGGGTTTACACACTGTGGAAAATAAAAATGAAGTGAAGTGACAAGATCAACCATTAAAAGTAAAAAATAAACAATTCAAGAAGAACAATCGCTTTTGACAGGGATTCGTTCAACGATTAAGTAATATGTTCGATCTGATAGCGAAAGTACATGACTCAAGAAATGACTCAATCATTTTTTAGAGAATGATCTTACAATAATTAAAATGAGAAAAAATATTTTTAAAGTGCTAAATGTGCGAAATAAAGAGTGGAATTTATTCAAAATGGAAACAATTCAGGAATCACCAATATCTGATACGAAGGCTGTCAAGCTATCGCTTTTTCAGGTTTCAAAGAAATTTCTCACCCGGAAGGCAGAGACAATTTCGTCGGAAACACTTGACCTAGAAGAGAACATGGATTTCCACTCATTTTCAGAAATGTCCAGTACATAATAGAAGAGAAAGTAGGAAAAAGAACAGATTTACAGCTTATGGAAAGAGAGTACTTCGCAGCAAAAAATGGATTCAACCTAATGGAATTTGGTAGTTTGAAAAGATTGGTGAATTAGTTACAGGAACAATCGAATTTAGGCGTGTTGGACGGTGAGTACGTTATGCATTTGGAGAAATTTTCAATTAGTAAATGAGGCATAAACAAACGACATTGTAAAATTTATTTGATACGTTAACTTTTCTTTATTCATGAAAAATAAATCTTTTTTAATTAATCCATTGTGATTTTTTCGGGCATATTTTAACTATTAAAATATTAAATTCTTTTATATCACCAAATATTTGTTGAAAAAATAGCAAGATAAATCCCAAAGGAGTCGACAAACGGAATTTAAAAAAAAGAATTTAACAACATTTTGCTTTATTTTACTCTAAATTTGGTTAAACCACAACCAAGAATGAAAAGGAAAATAGGTATTTTGACGATTATGGTTTCACTAAATTAATGTTATTTTTCAGTTAATTAGTAAAATATAAGTGTAAATTTAACGGTCATCGTTATTGGTATAATGGCAAGATTTTCAATAAAACTCAACCTCTCCTTCCACACGTCTCCATGTTTATTTTCCTCAAATGAACACATAAAATTATTTTTTATTAATTTCAATTAAATGGAACTTCGAATGTTGAAGTAAAAATGAATAACGTTAGTTGTAATTTTAATTAGCTTTAAATTACAAGGTTTCAAAAGTGTCAAAAAATAGGTAATTGCATTACTGCGTGCCAAAGCTTTAACTGACTTGGTGTTTTGTTTTGTTCTGTTTTGCAAAAAAACGTTCTTCTCTAAATTTTATTTTTTTCCTTATAAATTAAATGAAATAGACTTTCTGAAGCTAAAGAGAAACCAATGTACTTGGAATGATGTTAAAAATGTGCTCCAATGAATCGAATATCATAAAATTAATTTCTCCTTACTGGTGAAGTTGATATTATTCCCTTGGTGAAAGAAGCCACAATTGGATTGTTTATTGTAATCGAAAGCTCGAATGGAATTTTTTTCATAATTGTTAAAGATAATTGGAACATATTAGCGTTTTGGCTCCAAACGAGTCTTTCTTCAGAAGAATTCGGTTTTTTTCAGGTGTACATTTACTATCAGAATACACTGAATTATTGAACTGCTCGATATTCTATGTATTGCATGCCCAATAAGGCATACACCTATTCCAATTGCCCAGTGACCACAAAGGAATAAAGGACACAAAATCTGACAACAGCCCCATTGCTTCTCACTTCGTCTGGTCACTTTCTAACCATCTGTCAATCCGTTTGTAAATAAGACTTAACTTCTCCGATCAGCCATTCCATCCATTAAGCGTGAACAAATAGGCGTCGAACCCACTATTTCAGTTTATATCGATGATCCTTTTAGTCATTGTGTGATCAACGCAGATATTACCCAACATTTCTTAGATTTTCTCAAGCCAAAGGAAGGTACTAGCTATTCAAGACATACGAAAAAGTTATTCCGACCAGAAACTTCACCCACTTTTCTATTCTCAATTTGTGGACTTTAATCGTAATCTAAGCATTCCTCTTTCACATTCGCCTCTAAATCACGATGATCAGAATGAACGATTTGTTGGCAGTGACAAGGAAAATTCTCATACCACGAGGGGAAGAGATAGCAATAGAGATTCTTAATCACTTACACCTTAGGTACGGGATGACGTGCCATGTTGGTATCAAAATCTGGTGTTCTATTGCGAACATCTCCATTTTCGGCAAGTATTCATTTTCTCGGCACCAAAAAAACGAATCCAGCAGAGATCTATTTAGACACGCATGTCCTACCTCTACATTGGAATCCCAAACATTAGGAGACCCACAGCAATCATCAGCCCTATAGTTACTTCGACACTCTAGAAAACCTCGAAAAAGATTCAAGGTGGATTTAATAATCAAACACACGGGAAACACTCTTTACCTGAAAGTTCTGGATAAAAATAAATATTTATTTCCAAAAAGTCAATTATTGGTAAAATTTTCACAGTTCTTTTAATGTACTAAATTGCGGAGCCGTTGGATTGTATAATTTTGCAGTAAAGCCTATCTTTAAGGCATTTTTATGCTTTCATTGAGTTGTGAGATTTGTGGCCATCTTTAAGTGCTCAAGTTAATTTAAAAACACAATGGAGAGAGGAGGAGCTGAGCAAGGCACTCTGTGAAAACTTGCTTTTTAAGCTACAGAAAACTTTGGACTTTCTGCCTCCTGCAGTTTCAATTTCATTAACTTTACTTTGTCGTTTTATGGCAGAATGGAGATTACAGGTATTCATAAATTCTGGCAACGAAAATCTATGGAAATGTATTATCAGACCAGAAGAATTCTTCATGTGAATGAATAAAGAGCTAATCGATAAAAGCATGCAAACGTCAAGGCACCGACAATCGTAGTTTGCGGTTATAAAAGGTTGAAAAACACAGAAATCTAATTAATATGGCCAGTAATTATTATAGAAATGATGAAAGAACTTGGAAAAAATGGAGCAAGCTGACGATTGGACAAAAAATCATGACACACTCCATTCTTATACACAGGAAGGGTCAAAAAGCTCTATGAGTCATCTGTTGCTTATACTTGGTTTTTAATGAAGCCACTCAGCTACTTGGAAAACAGGATGAAAACTGTCGGAAAAAATGTGCAAATGGCAAGGCAAAAAGCTGTCATTGTAAGTTGAGAAATCCACAAATGGAAATAGAATGGGAAATGTGGTATATGCTTGAGACAAAAGAAACGATTTTGAAATGTGCAGAAAAAGCAATAAGACCAGAAATTACTTACTCTCTCTCTCTCTGAGAAACGTATGTATTTTAAAATTAAAATAGCAATCATTTTATAAAATGCACCTCAATGACTTGGTCGAACTTAGTAAGTGACTGGATTGGTACTATATTAGCAGCCAAAAAGACAGAAAATGTGAAATCATGTTAGAAATGAAGCAACTATGGTATACAGAAGACAATTACTTGGAGAAAATGAAGGGATTTAGACAAAGCAGAGAGCAAAAATTGAAGACTAATGCCAGCTCAGTGGTCTTCAACACGTTTAGAGAAAATTATTCATGAAATTCACGTCAAATGAAAGCAACCAAATGCTTTTACCTTGTAATTATTAACTTAAACAAATAACACGTACGTATGAAAGACACTCGATACACCGAGACTAATTTAACTCAGAAAAATCTTTGATCTACGTTATGTCAGAAGAATGGAAAAGAGTGGCAGCAAATTGCAATAAATTGAAAAATCTCAACTTGATTCATATTACCGTGCATATAACTGAAAAGTATTTAAGGCTCATTGACGTAAGTGTATTTTAAATGCCTCTTTGAGTGGTTAAAAATCGTGGCCAACCTGATTGGGAAAATCGCAAATCCCATTTTAGTGTGTGCTCGTAAAAGCACATGAAGAATTTTCAAACTCAGGAAAATGCTCCGTTACGGACTTGGCAAATTACTTCTGAGACGTCGGCTCAACTTTTCATTGACGGTGAAATAGAAATGTACCTCATAGACGAAATTTTTATCGCCAATTCCAACGAAATATTTAGTACCTGAAAGGAATTTTTCGCTGGATTTGTAGAGCGAAACCGATGAGGTTATTTAAGGCAATTCTGAACAATTGATGGTGCACAATATCCCACTTTCCCTATTGTACCATTTTAATAAGAAAAAGTACATGTGATCTGGAAAGCTCAAATTTTGGGTCTTTGACAAGGGTCCCGAGTTTCGTTGATGAAAACAACTGACAATGTTTTTAGCACCATCAGAGCTATTTCCTCAATCGGCAATAGATTGTCTCAGTAAATTAAATCACCTATTTTTCCAAACTCACTGTGAATAAGAAATGGCTGGATTAAATGAATACCTGTTTCCGCACACATCTTGATTTTACACGGAATAACAATTATTTAACCTCCGAATCATAGATAAATGGATCTCAATTTAATAGTTATTAAAAGCGAACACTTCTTTTGCTTCGACGAGGAAAATCTCAAAAGACTGATTTTAGAAATATTGTGCTAAAAGTCAGTCTTTCATATGGAAATTTGCACTCACACATATTTCACTATTGTGTACAGTGTCCAGCTAAATTGGTCAAGGTTAGAAGTTTTGACCCACTCAAATTCAGTCAGCTTCTGTCCGCTTGAAAAAGTACCTTTGAGGCTTGGTGACCTGAACGTGAGAAATCCTCGTCAAGGCTAGTTTGCTTATTCAGCCGAACAGAAGTAATTCACATGTAGTATTAAATAACTACTTCAGATATGAATTCTCCGGAATCCTTGTCTCTAATTTTCGAAAATGCGTCAGTAAGTTCGAGTCCAATTAGGAAAAAATTTTTTCATACACGGATCTGGGTATCTTGGACTTGAGAAGTGGAAAGCTTAAATTCTAGTGCCTTCTTTACAAGCCAGATTGAGACAGTGTAGTGAGGTGTTCCACCTGCCGATGGGATTAGGAAATTTGAATTTTGACTATGCTACCCACAAGCACGAATAGAGCAAAAAGCGTTTATTCAATAAAATTCTGGGTTGCGTAAAGCGCAACAGGCCATCCGAATTAATGATCACTCTTTCCTCTTCTCTCTCGCCCCCCCCCCTTCTATCTCTCTCTCTCTCTCTCTAGAAAGCTAAATTTAAATGCTTAATGCATCGTGTGTGGTCACACTTTGTCTCTAATTATACTGTTTGATATTTTTGACTGTGAAAACTTTCCATCTCTTTAAGCGATTTTCCGCAGGAATTTTAAAGTTTCTTCTTAAAATTAATGCGAGCCATTTGCCTACATTTTCATTGTGGTTCTATGGAAATTTAATTTAATTGAAATAAGACTCGCGATGTCAAATATTCACCAGTTTAAGCAAAGAAATTATACTAAACTCCATAATTCAAATAAGCGCCTATGTGGCTATTGGGTAATTTTACTTCTTGAACCGTAACATAATTTAAAAGTATATTAGTCTTACCTCAGTACACAATTTCAGATAACGAAGGCAGTTTCAGGCTTCAAGTCTAGGGTTACATATTTTAGGAGTTGTCAAATAATCAATTTATGAGTTTCACCTCCATATGAATTATCTAAACCTGTATTTTGCCCCACCAGATGAACTTGAGCTCATTTTTGGAGGCACAAACAAACTCCCTGGTTAAAATGAATAACCACGAAAATCCAGTAAAAATAACAGAAGCAGAGGAATCTCCGAAAGAAATGTCAAAATATGGCCAGCAATGCATAAAACAACCAGTATTAACCCCTTGAAACCAACCCTTGACGAGAAAACTGAAATAAAGCTATACGGTATTAACGAATGCTTAAGACCTAAAACCGATTTCACTCAAGGCTTGTTTGCAATACACGAAGCATAATATAATCCACCTTAAGCTAATAATCCTCACTTTGTAGGTATTAATAAATTCTCTGAAGTGAGCAGTCATTACAAGAGTTCTAGTTTCGTTTGTCAAATTGGAATTTTTGTTCCATCCCCACATTTTCATAAGAAAGCCTGCTCAATAGCAGTCTTTAACTCTCTGTAATGTATGTTAGAACACGTTTAATTAATGAAAGTACATCAAATCTTCCATCCACCATCAAATAGATTTTTTTCGCTTTTAATGAAAAATCACTAAGGCATTTAACTTTTATGCTTATCCATGACATCTTTGCTATGTCAAATCTTTAAGGCAATTTTCCTTCTAAACTACTGGTGGGATGAAATGAACTGAAGTGGCCAGACTAACCATTATTGATTAAATAAAAGCGATCATAGACTAGCGTTTTCTACAGTCCTGTGAAGTTTCCGTTTCTGATCATGAGCTGTCCAGTTGGTAAATATTGTAAATTATCCAGTCGAGAAATCAAATGAACTAAGATTTTTGTACACTTCGACGTTGTTTTCCGGTTCTTTTCTACCTCCGCCCGTTTAATCACTTTTTTGGGCATATCGATTTCCGATGCCAGGTGTTTCCGCACAATTAAAAAATGTAAATAATTTTGTGTTACTATGGGGAGCGGTGAAAAAGAATAAAACAGTGATAAATTTTCCATATTCTTAAAAACACTTAATAAAACTATTGACTAAGTGAAGGTTCCAGAGGTGAGAAGTTGTCACTGGTACTGGAATGCTTGAAAATTTTTCACTTTTCAGTGTTCCAGCTTACAAACTAAGCCTTTATTTCTTTTCAAGTCATATCTCCAATGCAAAATGGATTTTCTTTTCATTAAATTAAATGAGATCAGGGTATAGGCTTAATAAAACGACATTTAACAGTTGCATTTCAGTTTACAAACAATTGTCCTGGTTTGTATGCAAAATACTCTCCTTTCTTCATCAGAATCCAGAAGCATCTGCAATAAAGTCGCTAAAATTGTTCAAATATCTCAAGGATATTTCACTATTTGGAAAGAAATTCTAGTGAAAGACATGTCAACAGCTATATTCTTCTTTTAGTTGTGCCAAACTTTAAGATGATGGTAAAATAAATTAACCGTAGTATAAGTTGCTTACATAAAATACCTGAAATTAGGCTTCGCAAATGAGTAATCTGCAGATTGTCATAAGCACCTATGCTAGCGGATACCATGTGTTCGTTTGGAAGTAGTTGGGTGACTATGCGGCCGGTGTTAGGTTGAGTTATCATATATTTAAGTTAAATGTTGAAACTTCAAGCCATATGGCAAATTTTGGAAATCGAGGATTTAACACATGGAACAAAATACACAAGCACTGTTGAAGGGAGGACCTTTGAAAAGATTAGACAATTTTGTTTCACACTCTAGCTTCTGCTTAAACGGCGCTTTTATGAGGAATCTCTTCGACAAAATTTCTGAAACTACCAAATAATTACCTCCGATAAATGAAATGGCTTAAACTGAAAGAACGGTAAGAGCTGCTTATTTAGTTACGCTTTTAAAAATCATTGGCTCATATTATCGTGCAATTATGTCTTCAAAAATTTTATCAACTTATGATATAGATACTTTATACAAATAAAAATAACCATACATTGAGTTATATGAATTTTGAGAGCATAATTTAAACTAGGAATATCACGTCCCGGGGAAATCAGTGGCTCTTTAGGATACTTAATGCTGATTTTATTACATCAACCTTCGTACAAAATTTCATTTGAAACAAAAAAAGAAGGAGGATTTCAATAAAAAACGACATGATTATTGAAAAGTGGTCGAATGATTGACTGCCATATCCAAATACTCAACAAGTAGGCATTCTGTTCTCATTTTATGCCATTGAAAATGTTTTTTTCGGCTCTCCGTAGGTAGGGATAATTTTGGTGGCCAATAAAAGTACTTTTTAGTTGGGGAGTGTTTTATTTCGTCGCTTCTATGCTAGCGGTGTTTTGTCCTGTGGACTGGAAGTCAAAGAAAGAATATTAGAAAATTTGAAAAAGGTAATAATTAATTAAATCTTGGTCAGATTATTGTCTTGGTCTTGTTGAACAAAAACTTATAGAGGTATTCATTTTATTCCACTTTCGGCTGACTTTTCACATTTTTTAAAGTAAGATAAAACAAGTGGAAAATAATTAGATTATATAACTGAGGAGTGTGAGAAGAGCAAGGGAGACGAAGTTATTATATTAAAGCATTTTTCGAATAAGCAGAGGACTATACCAATAATACCATTTGAGCAAGGAGTTCAAGGCTTCAGCCACAGTGGAATGGAAAATTTGGATAGTTCACTTCAGAAACCGCGACACCTAAAATAGTTACAGCTATTGTCAGGATATCCTTGTTCTTATAATTTCATTATTTGAGATTTTCGAGAGGAAGCCAGCTTATGAAGTAAGCAAAGTAGGCCAGATTTCGGCTTTCACGAGCAAAATTTCACATTCATTCGCTTTTTTTGTCAAATCTATCCTAGAATAGCCAGATAACAGAATAAAGTGTGCAATCTATTTAATAGTTTATTAGGTGGATTAGTGACAATAGTCCTAAAACTGGTGCCACGGAACCATGATTCTTTTACACCCTAGAAACCCAATACAACCCGGTTTCCAGATGAAGAATGTGGGGGAATCACACACGTGACAGTTTGGTACAAAATTATGGTTTTGAGACATACAAACTGCCAATACCTTGGATAAGAAAGGGAAATATTAAGTCGTTATTTTCTCAAAGAAGAATATCTAGTTAAATATAACTCTTGAATTTATATAATAATTTTGTCTTGACAACACCCTTTTAAAGCGCATCTTCTTAGAACTTCGTCCCATCAGTAATTTCGCTGGAGATTTTTCGTAAAGAATTAGATTTCCCCTAGTCTCCGTAGCCTTCTGTCTCCACTGCCTCCTGTTTTCATTGGACATCATCTCTTCTTATTTTTGATTGCGAGTCTTCATTCTGGATGCCTCGAATCGCATTCAGAGCCCATTTTTTATTTGAACAGGAAGATCTCCATTCCATTTTGTTAAATATAGTTCAGTTTCAAACCTGATTGTATTCCTCCACTTACGGCAGCATTTAGTTCATGATACTGCTTGCCTTTGTTCTGATTCTTCTGTGGATTAACATTTGATTCAACCCACCGGAAGGCGTTCTTCTTACTGTATTCAGATTTAGATAGGTAAGTTGTTTCTTTTATGTCCATTTTAGTCGCCCGAAAAACATTTTTAAAATTTGTATTTATAGAATCGAGCAACATACAAATCACGTCAAGTTAATGTTGTACCTTTAGATTGGATTCATAACGCTTGTCCTATTTCCACAAAATGAATATATTCTGTTTCTCCAATTCTATTGGAATAATTTTGAATTCTCCCACATTTAGAGACATTATTAGATTGAATATTTAATCTTTCAGGTCTACCTAAACGCTTCATCGCCAACTTTTACGCTCTGGAAATCTGATATCCCAGTTTCCAGATAGAGGTAGGTGAATCGAACGTATCAGTTAGGCACAAAGTTAACTTTAATTATGACCTTGAGGTATGCAACCAGGCCATTAATATAAATATTTCCAAAATACTGCGGACGTATTTAGCAAACACATTGTTGTCTCAATGGGAATTATTTAGCAAAAAAATTTCTCTTATCAATATGCTATTTCCCAATTAAAAGATTGGTATAAGCTGTCGAAGCATTTGTTTATTTGACCATGTTGCTATTCCCTCAACTTACTTTCAACACCACAGCTCAGTAGAGCTCATCGAGGGTGAAAGATAGTGATTAGGATCTTATTTTTCTCGAGCACCTCTTATTTCTCGAGTACATCAAATGCCTATTCACCTTTCTTATTAAGTCAAAAGGTAAACCATTGTCAATTAGAAATAATTGGATATTATTTAGTCCCAGCTGAAACCAGATTCGAGAAATGGTACTTCATCCTCAGTTATTGATAATCAAGTATGACTGAGAGGACAAGGCAAAGTAGTGAATATTCTAATAAAGTGATCAAAGAATGGTTAACATTCTTGTCACCTTCGGAAAATTTCGACAATTTAGGAAATTTGTGGAAGTACACCACGTTGTTTACACTCTTCAGCTTTAAATCAGCTTTTCAATGGCATCTGCTTAAAGATAAACTCTGGTGCATTTCAACCGACCTCCAATTTTGATGTGCGCATTATTATTAAATTATTTATATAACTATTTAGTATTCGTCTTTGATAAGTAAAATAGTTTCATCAAGTCTGTCTGCACATTAGATCAGAAAATTTAAAATAAAATTTTGCAAAGCATTTTCGGTTTCTATTAAAAATAAATACCTTATGATAGTGCGTTAATAAAGATTCACTAGACTACTGTGAATGCACTAAAAAATGTGGCTTTAAAACCATAGCCTGGCGATAAATCGAATTCATAAACTTCATTAGGTGCATACAAATATTTTTTCGGCTTAAAATTTGGTGAAAAATATTAATTTAGAGCAGTGTGCCAGTGCTATAGAAAAAAAGTGTTAGAAGGATAATATCTATAGCAATGAAATATTCTAGATTGAAATTGCCTCTTGAACGGAACATTCGGACAAGCAACCCTTCAATGTTCGGTAATTACAGCACTAGGAAAGTAATTGATGCTATATTAATGACTTTGAAGTAAAAATTGGTCAATCACTTCTTTGTATGCCCCACACAAAAGTGCAAACTGAAATCCCACTGGAGGGAACAAACTCAGTTTACTTCGCTTTATAAATAAAAAGCATCCTCCACTGGTAAGTGGAGGTGAGAATAATACGTTATTATCTCATTGGCAGTACTTAAGCATGGATTAATAATCTTAACTAACTCTACAGGCATTCAAGTTCATTTAGAACATTTAGTTGGTTATTTAATTTTCCTGCGAGGGAAGAATTCTCCAAACACAGCAGACAATAAAATACCCTATAATTTTAAATTTTGGTTAGGAGGATGAGAAAGGCCATATGACACAGACATTGATATAGCCATACGACAGACACCATGGTCTCTTATAATGTGCACATATAGGTTCTTCAACTCTCCCCCACCCCGACGAGTTCTGCAGATTCCACGCGAGTTTTTTTTTGGGGGGGGAGGCGGGGGGGGGGGAGGAGAGGGAGAGCTGTGGGAAGCCACACACAATATGGCTCCTAGAGTACTTTGTTATCACTTAGTGGATAGACTGTTGCTGAAATCCTAGTAAGAGAATTATCAGGAAAATAGGGAATTATGACATCCGTGTGTGAAAGGAATAAACCCCTAAAAGTCGAGTTATTGAATTCGCAATCAGAAACGTGTTTCCCGAAGTGGAGGCCAAATTGTGAAAAGAAACTTCATTATTTAAATGGAAATAGTTTGATCTTAAATTTAATTACTACGAAACTTAAGCTATGCCAATTGGCATTCGTATTTAAAGAAAATGTGAGTATTGTGAATGCCATATTTTGTTAAAATTTAGCATAGTCGGATGGGCACATTTCTGAAGTGGTAAATGAAGCAGAATCTGCTTGTATATTTCATGTTGATGAAGAAATAGATTAATGCAAATCATAAACCATGACAGAAAATACAACAGGTCCCACCTAAGATCAGGGCCACGAATGTCCTAACGCACCATGAAACGCTTTGGAACTTCTGAAATTTTTTACATGTTTACACTACATTCTTTGTAGATTTGTTCTAGTACAATTCACCGCCTTCTTCTATCGAGAAAATCTAGGAAAATTTTACTCAAATGGGAGGAATGGTTTATTGTGATTACATTAACAAAATATTTAGATTGTGATTTTTTAATTTCTTTTTAATTTGAGGTTGACGTTTGAATATTCGATGGATAAACTGAAATCAAATTGCTGAAGACCAATGATATGGATGAAATACACTTGTTAAAATTCCGTGATTTCAGACGTTCTCGTACAGCTAAGTTGAGAAGGCTCTACTAATTTCAAATGATGTAGGATCGCCGATATCATTCTTCAGCCAATGTAGCCCTATGTGAACCCCTCTTTCAACAACAGCTCCACCTATTTGATGTTTTCAATGAAATGTACCTATAAGAACACAACTGCCATGCAATATTCCACTTTATTTACTTAAAAAGACCAACAGAATTCTCAGTTTAAGTATCCTCATATGGCTTTGAATACTTGTGCACACGACTCGAGTTCCAATATGTTCAAAAGGGAAATTGATGTTTTAGTTTCTTCTAAGGCTAATAAATTTCAAACTGGGTGTATATTTGTCGAAATTATTAGTCCAAGCGAAAGAGGCTCTTTTCCATAAATGGAACTGATTTTCATGCCAATCAATAGAAATGGCTGGCTGCTTGCAATTTATAGCATTTTGCTTAATTATTAGTTGCAACTGACTTAAACAAATCGAGAGCAGGCTGAAATGTGCAATGCTCATGCATTTGAGAAATAATTAAAAGGAGGGAGAAAGCAACTCAGGGTAATAATTTCAGCAAATCGGTGTTATGAGCAGTTGATTGCTCTTAGAATTTGCAAATCGTTAAATTATATGATGCTTTTATTTATTTTTTTTTCTTGGATGGAAATTGAGATCGTTATCATTAGCTTCTCATTAATTTGTGTAGTTATTGCATATATATATATATACACATGTACATTTCTTGGTTGGAATTTAACTAATGGCTAACTATGGAGATATAATTAACCAGGTGCTCTTAGAAAGTAGAAGGACCAAACTTACCCAAATAACATGTCAAACTCTGTTGACATTGCTTGCGGTCAAATCTCAGAATTCGTATTTGGGTACATTAAGATACACCCACTAAAATATCTCCATAAAGTAAGGTGGGCATCTGGAATTCCACTGAACAAAGAGTCTATCGATGTCCTGATTTTACGCTTCGATTCACGTCTCATCCTCTTTATTGCTCTCACCGTTCCCATTGTCATAGTACGTAGTAAGTAGCAGAACTACTCAGCATCTTGATATTGTAATCGAAAGTCCGTTGCATCACTAGAAGATTTCAGACATGAGAAAGCCACCTCAGTGCAAAAGAAAAATGTACATTATGCATTTCGGCTGTGTGCCGGTGAAGTTAATTCAGACAGCAATAGATGAATTCGTTCATTTTACTAGTGGTGGTATTGAGGGCTCTGGTGGAGCTGAGGTCAACGGCCAGGTCTACCAAGTCGAAGGTCAAGAGATTAGTGCTCATCTGTTAGCAAACGGCGATGCGAATAGTCAATGAGGGTGTAAAAGTCTAATGGTAGCGACTTAGAGGACTTCGCATACCTAATAAATAGAAGGAAATTGAATCGCTTCAGATCATCCATAACATGAAGAAGATTCGAAGCCTGATTATCTTCTAACTAACTCATATTATATAAGTTTGGAATAGAAATAATAAAAAAATAATTTAACAATAACAATAAAAATTTAGTGACTTTGACTTATATTTTAATCAAAGAATATTTCCGAAAATATTTGTTTATACTAAACTATTGACTTGCTCATTTTAAAATTATGAGCGTAACTTTTTACTATCTATATGGATAAATTGGACTTACATATCCCCTACGTAGACTCAAAATGCAGACAAAGCCGGGAGACAGAGGAAGTATTATTACTTACATCATTAATATTCAAATCGGTAGACACGTTAATGCAAAATATATTCATTTATTCTGCCATCGAAAGGCCTTTCACTTTGGCCATAAATTAATATTAGCTGATAAGACTCATACACGCACAATGCCTCCTCTACTTCTCTTTAAGGTGGCTATATTGCATTGTTTAAGTATTTTGATTTATTTACAAATGTTTAAATGTCCCCTTTGCAAACTTGCCTATTCGCAGAGAGGAAACTAAAAAGCGCTATTTTTGCAGATTAAATCAAACGGAGTGGGTCATAAGACGTTAGGCAATACCCTGTAATCCTGGGACTGTATTTGCTAATAAAAACCGCCTTAGCTACTACTACAACTACTGTGCCTCATAAAAAATTTACGTGTCGCATTCACATGCGCGTGCGCTCACTTTGTATCTTGCATACATTTGTTTGTGCGCATTGGTGCGTGTGTATAACTACCCTTTGTTCTAATGCCTACTCACATAACTGCACGAACACGGTGGGGAATTTAAATCATGCACGTTATTCCCTAATCAAAATATGTTTATAAAATTGAATACAAAGTTTTACCTTTGTGCTAAGACTTCACAGATTATGATTAAGGCCCATGTCCTCACTGTAGGGTGAGAATAAACAAACTTTAAATAGCTTATCTATTCTACTAGTTCCCTGTTCTACTTGGGAATAGCTCTAGATTGTTCAATTCTCCGTCGGTCAGATTAAAGGAATACTTAATAGAAGCAAGTAATAACCTCTAAACCGCACTGTCATGAGAGCTATTGCTTAGAGTAAATATTCCAATTCTTGGAGCTTGGGTATTTAGGGCTACTGGACATGAGTGATGGTGGCCAGTAGAGTAACTTAACAGTAACGAAACTGGACTTGTTACAAGAACATGCTCCAACCTCCTCCATGGTTGACTGAATGTACTGAATGTCATTTAATAAACTAATGAAAATTCCTTCAACCCCCCCAATCCTGATGACTCATTAGAAGTCGCCATTTAATTAATGTAACGGTAGTCTTGCTGAGGAACGAAATGTTTTTTAATGTTCCAAAAAATGTTTAAATTCTTAAAAGGACGAAAGTTTGCACGGTGTAACTGAATGAATAATAAACAATTTTACACAAAAAAACACATTTTCTAAGTAGTAACTTCCTTTAAAGTCCTCCTCATTGCATAAATCTATTCAACTTTAAACACATAGTGTGCTGCAGTATTAAAGTATACAATCCATTTATAATGGCCGTTTGAATAATCCATTGTTACATTTTGTCAAGATTTTCCTCAAATATTTTAATTAGTTCATTTCAATAAAAGTTCGCATCATTGGATCAGACAAACAAACTTTAGAGTTGAAGTAGAATTGAGGAGTTAATGGAAAAGTTCGAATTCTGTACTTCCTTCTGAAAAAAAGGAGAAAATTACAGATATTCTATTGATGCAAACCTTAGAAAATCTAATGCCAAATCCAAATCCAAAATCGAGGCAACTAACAAATTCTTTTGATGACCTGGTATTAAGCATAACAAGAGCATGAATGGATCTATACTACTTTTTTAAGTAGTATATCGAAAAACAAAAACCACAATCAATTCAGAATGGATTTATCTAACTTTTGATGCTTAATTTCATAGGAAATCTAAATTAAATGGGCAAAGCATATTTAAATAAGTGTGAATCGGGAGCAACGCAAAATGGCGAAGTCGTGTCTGCAGGATGCTCCGCGTGAGACACGTTAAGACGGCTTTAAACTCTATACTCTCTAAAACAACTCTAAACTCTCTTAAGCAAAATAAAAACACATAATCCTATTTTCAATCATTTGAAGCTTCGGGATGGCCCGGCCAATTGCATGATTAACCTCACGAATATCTTCAGATACCGCATTTACTTAGCATATTCAAATACATTTTCTCATTTCAAACTTCAAGCTGCAATTGGCATGAGATTAAGGCCTCCTAATTTGAACGAATATTTATGTACTTCAATTTAAGAATTTCATGCTTACTTTTATAACAGCCAGTATTTACAACAAAATTTCAATTTTCTTAATGTACCATAATCAAGCCTCCGAATTACTGGAAGGCCAACTCAGAAAGGAGATTACTGTAGCTATTCTCTAGCACATTCGAGACTTGATTCGCATGATACTGACTTATGCACAGTAATAACGCGAGGTGGCCAGTGATAAAGACTACCCATTAATGTTATTCGTTTAAATAAGCACCCTGAACCACATGGGAGACATTTATATTATAAAGCTCATCAGCCAGTGAATTTCCCCCAAGTTAAAGGATTAATCAGTATTAAATTTACCTAATATCATTCGGAATGGAATGGCTATGGGAGCTTATCATAAACATGGTGTATTTTAATATTAATGCCCGACCTTCGGTTATAATAGTGTAGCATTCAGGCTGCAAAATTCCGGAGGTGCACCCAAATTGAAACGATAAATTAGTCCAGGCGATTAAGATATAATATTGGAAAATTTTTGTAATTAATATTAAAATAACTTATTAAATATTTATAAGTGATCTTCATGGAGCTTTTAAAAATAAACCCGAATCCCCATCTCAAGGCTGTAGAATAAATTATCGAACAAAATGGTAAAATAATGTGTCAATAGCAATGTCTAATGCCAATTTTGCGTTTTCAACCAGTTAAAGTGAAATAGAACTGAGAAAAAAGGAGACGTTTAGGTGAATAATTTATTAAATAAAAATCAAGCCAAGACCACTTTCATCCAGTTGAAAGATTAATGTAGTTACCCAAACAGCCTGGTTCTTATTTCGAATAACACTTAATTTGATCACTGAGCATATGTAATTCTTATGAATTTTTAGCGTTATCTTAACCAAGACATTGGATAATCTAAAATAATCAGGTACCTATTTCCACACGTGAACTTTGAAATACTGACACTCACAACTCCTTGTCACTTGGAATTCAATCCAAATGCCCAAATTCTTCGCATCGGCAATTAACTTTCTCCCAAAAGTCATGCTGCTGAGATAAGACCTTAGCTGTTCTGTTCTGTATGCAAAACATCAACTGTTTTATTAATCACAATTATATCGATTTTCCGTTATTCGAATCAGTGGAAACTAGGACTTTTGTCCTGTCAACCCACGTACTATCACCACCATCATTAGCTAAGCCATTTGGCCCATCAATATTTCAAAGTCATGCATTGACCACCTTTTGTCAGAATATCACATGAATGCAGACAGGCTTAGTCATACTGTTCTACTCATATCGCTCTGACAAGTTTATAGAGGAGGGGGGAGTTGAAGGTATGAACAAAGGCTTTTGGTTTTTTTATAAATTGGAAGGGGGAGCAGTTGGAAGGGCATCCATGATGAATGTCTTAACCTAGACAGCGATAAACGCCTCATTAGGGTGAGCTTTCTATATTATAAACATTCCACTTGGAATTGCATTGCAAGCCACACAAATTTTAAATATCTTATTTAGACAAAATTTGTTAGTACTTCAAAAAGTTTAGAGTTCGCGTAACCCTTCAGCTGTCTATCAAAAATAGACAAATTGATATGAAGAAATTCCACTTTTTTTTCGATTTATTGCTGAAAGTTTAGTTGCTTTGTAAATATAGGCAACAATAAACGTAGACACTGCCATTAGTAACGCTAGAACACAGATTTTCTTCTTTATGATATCATTCACCTCAAATCCCCAACATTATGCCTCTCAATTCAGACAGCTCAATGAAGGATGAATGGTAAAATTATCTAAATGGTTAGTCTCTTTCCACCATGCGTATTTCTAACGAAAAGAAGACCAAGTTATTCATTTTGAAAGGAAAGCAAATTAACCTTTTTACTCCATAGTTAATTGAGCACACCTGTATCAGCCTTCATTGGTGTTCTATTATCCTAATCTGAGGAAACGTAAGGTTTTTGTCGGGGCCAAAGTGGCTGCCATCATCAACATAAGCCCAGTGGAATTTTTAATGCTCGTCGATGTACCAGTGGCGCGTGAGTGGACTACACATTGCCTGAAACAATGGAAGTGTGCAGTTTCTCTTAGTCATGCTGTCTACCTCTTGGATAGAAGAGAAAGGGAAGTCTCAACAAATGATTTGCTATTTTTCAAGGGAGGGAGGGAGGTGGGGGAGGGTTGGAAGGAAATGAATGATCAATTACTTAACCTGGACAAAGAAAAGTACTTCCATAAGACTAGTCGCATATATCACAATTGGTTAATTCAGAATTATATTATGAAAAATTTCTTAGCCAAGTTCAAAATGCCTATCGAGAGGAGGAGGGAGGTGGGAGGGGGGGAGGAGGGGTGGCAAGCTTCTATGAACATTGATTTATATCAAGTGGCAGGCTTTATGATAGTTATCATTAGCCTTTTAGTTGACTTCGGGCTTTACAGAGGGGAGGAACATCAAGGTAACGACAAGTCTAGAGGGGAAACAGAAGAGTGATTCACAGATGTAAAAGAGACAGACACAAAGGTAGAGAAAAAAAGGTAAAGTGAAATGGGTGCTGTGACATACAATGAGGTCATGGTAGTTTGAAGTCAACTGCTGTTTTAGACTTTTTTGCCTATGAGTATACGTTGCCCAGGATGCACCACATGGAGGTAAGTCTATTGCGCACCCCTCTATGAACATTTAAAACTTAAAATTTTAGGCAAATGAATTCTGGTAATCAGAAATTTACCTGAAAATTTTATAAATCTGCGGTTTTTAAAAGAATGGATTTGAATTGCTCTTCCGATATCGGCGTTTCGTCTTTCGGTACATAGTATGTTTTTATCATTTAACCACTTGAAGACTTTAATCATAATTTAGCTAGTTCTGCCAGTATGAGGTTGAGGCATCAAATACATTGATCGATAGTAGTCGAGGTTCATTTTACGCACTGATTTCTAGACCTTAGTAAGTACACTAACCTCATTGTAAAGAGAGCACTTTTACTTAACTTCGACCTTTCGCGCAGCATTCGGAAACGTCGAGGCAAAAAAATGTTTGCTCAGTTAAAAAGTGAGTTTTAGTACAATATCAGCCTGAAAGTCAAGTGATGACAAATCGCAGTGAAATTTCAAAAATACATCATAAATTTTAAGTCTATCGACTTCATACCTACCCAATAATATGCATTTGTAGTGAAATGATTTTACTTAGCCCTTTATAGATTCGAAATATCTCCCATTATTTCTGTGTCTTTTTGAAGTTGAGAGCAAATTTTTCAACTTGTATCAACTAGTAGTCCCCGGGGTTTTAACAGAAACGAATTGAGAAAGATGTCTAAGCCTACAGGCAACTTGCAAATAGGCATTGAACACCCTTGAAAGGAAGCCACCTCAATATAAATGTGATCAAAAGTTGAACCAATGAAGTATTTCCGATAGGGTGGTGGGGGGGGGGGGGAGGGGAAGTCGACTTCGGAAATTTATTGGAATGAGATTGAATTGTTTGCTTGACTTTAAGCATACGTTTCACTCAGATCTACTCTCCATCTCTAGTTACTGGAAATTTAACCAGTCTTCATGTTTGGATAATTCTCAGTTTAAATATTGCATCAATACATAATCTATATTACCCTATGGTCTAGGGTGTAAAAGTTCTCAGACATTTGATACTAATTGGAAATTATTTTAACAATGATTTATTTTGAAGTAAGGACTATACATACGGAATCAATTCCTTGCCTAAATGCAGCGTCGAAATGAGTATCTTAACCAAAAATCACATGCATCTAAACGAGTGAAGTTTTGCAACCGTGAATGGGCACTGGTTAGTTCTTAGCTTGAGAAGTTACAAATCTGCACGCCCGTCTTGAATCCTGCCCCTATTTCTGAGCTATGGGAAATTTTGAGTTATTTAAAGATCTACAAGTTATAATGACCAACTGATCATGTTTTCGTATCACTTTTGTCTTTATTATTAGACCTTAAAAGTCAACATGTGAGGTAAGTGAAATGAGCTCAAATAGGAAATCTAGAAGATTGTTTGTCCCTCCTTTAAGTCTCTCATCCTTTTAAATCACCAAAAAAATATTTTATTTGCTCATGTCTAAAAAGTGATCTTTAGCAAAGATTTTGGGATTTTATTAGTCAATTTTGCCCTCCTAAAGTGGTTCCTGAATGAATAACTATTCACATACCGAAAAAAGATATTCAACCACTAAGTTTCTGCCAGTACAGCGCTGAATAATTAAATATAAATATACATATATATATGTATGCAAATTGTTTAAACATTATTCCGTGTAAATCTAAGAATGTAAGACACTGATTTTAGAGGACATCTTTTGTTCTAAATTTTATCAAAAATGCATAAAATGAATTTTCCACTTGGACATACTGTCCGAATTCAGCCGTACTGTCGAAAGTCCAAATTCTAAGACGAGATGTAATACTTACTTGCTTGTTAGCAGAATTGCTAGAAAATGGGCCATGTATGCTAATTCGAAAGAGCAAATCGCAGCTATTGAAAAATGACAGGTTCTGTGAAGAGGTGACTGAGAAAAAAATAAGGTCTGATACTACAATCGCTGAATGTTAGGGAGACTTACCAGGTCCAGTCCTTGCTGAACTTTCTGAAAGACAAATTTTTTGAATCTATTATCCGGAGTCTGCTTTTACCCTTGAAATGAATGATATTATGTTCTCGTCCAAATTTTGTCTCGAAATTGCACACGGCCATCTCCAAAATTCATTCTGAGTTGCGTATCCCTGATTGACCTTGTGGAAGCCAAGACCATCAGCCAAGAAAAGATAAGCAAATTACTGCTGGCCAGGAGCTCGAGGGTCGAATAGGGCAAGATTTATTGAACACAACAATTAAAAATCGATCTAGGCCGTGAAAGTGAGAGAACAGGAGGACACTTTTAGAAACATGGCAAGTGAAAAACGGACGGAAATAGTGAGAACGTGAAAATCAAACGTCTACACTGCTAGGTTGGGCAACCGATGTTTCACTAGAGGTCAAGGGTGAATATAAGTTTTTGTTAAAGATTTTTTAACTTGAACCTTGGAGAAAGGGCTCAACTAAACGCCTAAACTTCAAAATGACTTCTCATCAGAACGAATTAACTTAATATCGTACAATAGTAAATTTTTTAAATAAAAATTGTAAATAATCCTTCAGCCTGATTCTAAATAGTTTTTGAATCGATTTTCTCGATTTCCTCTTAGGTCATATTCCTTATAAATTACTTTGTCCTTTTAGAATTACTCGGATTTGTTCAATGGCATATGAAGAGAAAGATCAATGTCCTCACTCTCAATGTCCTCAATGTCCACTCAGATAGGTATTCAGTTCAACGGATTTCTTGATTCCTGTGTTCAAGGCGACTTTCATTAATACATTAAAAGACGACCCAAGGCATAGTTGGGCGAAGAAAATTAACTTTTTACTAACATTTTTCAGGATTTATTTAAAAAGTCTGCTTGAGTCCGCTAGAGAGTTAATCTTGGAAATTCAATGACCTGACAGGTCTGTAAAGACGTTTTCCATCTATAAAGGATAAAAGAGTGCATATTTTAAATTCTGCAAAGTTGTGAATATGACCTTAATGAAAAGATTTGAGTGGATGGAGGCAAAATTTCAAGGATTACCACCTACTAAGTCACTTAGATGTGAGGAAAGTAAATCGAAAGACAAAATTACATCACCATTACGGTTGACTTTGGATGCTTTGAAAAGACTAATCTCTAAGGAAGCAAATTTACTTGGGAGGATCCCACTTTTTGTTCAAAATTTTTGCTATTTAGTTTGGATTTTAAACACGTGGTCTGCTGTTTAGTGAAATAAAATTGCCTACATCTACATCTACCCAAATTGTATAATGGGTAAAGTAGAATTGGCATTAATTATCAAAGATACCTAGAATATAATTTTTACGTTTTGAAAATACAAGAAATTAGTACTTAAAAAGATTTTCAATCGGCTAATCGATCAAATTTGTTCGAAGGAATCCCACAAATTGAAAGCATAATCTAATTAGCCTTTGCTTTTAAGATTTAGCTGTTTATAGAACCTACTTATTGGTATTGCCACGAAAAGACAATACTTGCTAACGGTTAGGAATGATGCATAATGAAAGCAAATGGTGACGAAATACAAGTCTGGGAGGCTAAGTTGTTTTATTCCATTGGGTATATGGAATCGCTCGGTAATTCATCAAATCTCGCGACTCAAATCTCAAGATTTGGCCTTTAGATTCTTGAGTATTAAGTTCTATTAGCATATATTTGAAGCTTACTTCTTTACAGGCAGAAACGTGATGATAACAGTTTCATGACAATTTTCTCCCTAATTTCTCTAACATTTAAATGAGTACACGATTTCAGATAGAAATGGACGTTTTAACCGCTTTCTTGGCAAGTAAAGAATTAAAGGGTAAAATAGTAATTTTATTCAACATTAGTATCCAATGATTTGATTTGAGTCGCTATATTTCCAGTGTATCAAATGGAAAGGATCTATCTAATGATACTACTTAAGCACAGGCGCCTAAATTATTAATGAGAAAAACACGTCCAAGTAAATTTGACTATCCTATGCTAAATGTCAAGAGCCGTCTTGTCTACCTCAACTAGAAGTTGTAATGAGATCATCATTTTGAGAAAATGGAAAAATAGCACGCAATGTATTTGAGTATCGTGCGAATCTAGGTGGACGGTAAAAGTACTCTTATTGGTCCAAATTCCTTTAAGTAAATACTGACGAAGTAAGCCAATTTCCCATCCTAGTTTAGTAGTACCCTGTAAAAATGTTCAAAACGCTTTTTTCTTCTATTTCCACCCAAGTTTTAAAATAAAATAAACTAATGTTTGATGGAATGTCGACAAAACATGATGCGAATCTGAAGAGTTCTTTTTACTTTGGCCTCGAGATAACCAATTCTCACAGCACGATGACGAGTTGTATTCATATAAGGGCTATTTTAGTTAATGAAGTACCCTGGAATAAGTTCATTCAGTGTTAGCTCAGGGGCCGACTGTGGCCTGGCGACATCCATTGGTGGGAGTGGGAAGAGGGAGAAGGGTAGTAAATGGATAGACTACTAATACCAGGGTAAAGAGAATACTTTACTATAAGAAAACAAAAAATTCCATGACATTCACTCTTTTATTTGACGGAACTAAGACGATTTTTGCGCTATTAGTGGAAACACGACAAACGTGACCGACAATTCCAATTATTATGTTAAGAAATCGAAATCCATCGATACACCATCAGTTATCAAGCGCGATTAGAGGAGATATCGGAGTACGATTTGCTCACTACTAGAGTCAGTATTGATATCTAAAAGCCTAAAACATTCATTTTATAGAACAATTAGAAAACGCCAAAGAATTCTTTGTTTATCCTCTGCGAGCTGAATTTCAAGGTTCTAATGTAATGGATGCATAAGACGCAATCAAATGCCAATAACCCAAACTAGATTGAATGAAAAACCTATCAAGGGAAATGCGAATTGAGAATATAAATTCAATAAATACGGCGAAAACACATTATTTTAGTAATTGTTTTAACTAATTTATATACGGTAGTTGAGAGACCATGCGTTCTCTATTGTTTAAAGTAAATTTTGAGTAAATGGAGGGGAGGGGGTGTGGTGGAGATGAAGAGAATGCCCGATTCATATCATTTTCTGAAGCAAATGCGCAACTGCAAAGTAATCATGAATTAATTGCAGTGAGCAATTCCATAGCATGGAAAATAAATGAATTTAAATTTACTTCAATGCAAAGCCCTGGGACAAAGTGCAAGTGCATTATTCAACGTGAAACACTAAAGCAGCTTTGTTGGAATGAAGCCAGGAATTGGGGCATTGAAATAGAATATTCTTAGTTGAATGACTCTGTCTCTGAGCCTTTTACCTGTTATCAACCAATAAGGTAATAGGACATCAAGGAATCTTAATAAATGAAAATTACTCACCCAAATCTTCATATGGAGGTAATTGATTGAAAATTAGTAACTGGGTTAGCTAAGTATGCGCAGAGATTTATAGACCTTAAAGTTTTAGTCAACAAATTCGGCTAATTTTCCAGTCTCCATAAGATCTTCGACTATTATACTTTGACAAATTTCACATTGCCCATTGAGTGCTCATTTATAGGCTATATAATCATCGAGGTATCAACTTGGCTAAGTGTGCTTTACACTAGAAGTACGTATCTCTAATAATCAAAGGCTTTTATTATTCACTGAAAAATTTTTAATCCAGACGTCTTTCTAGATTAATTCTTTTTCCTATTCAAAATGAATGAGTAAAACTGCTTTACACTTAACAATTCCTCATTTCCATCCATTGTTTATTCAGCAGTGGACAATTTGGCCTAGAAACATCACTCAGGTGCGTAGAGATCAGTTCCAGAAGTTTGGGAGTGCCGTGAAATCTCCTCTATTTGCTAATAAAGCAATAAAAGTTCATGAATCTTATTTTCTATCTATTGATCTGTTTAGAACCTTTCTCTATAAATTGAATTAAGGATATCTTTGGTGTTGCAAGTACCAAAAATATTAATTAATGATAAGTTATTTATAAAGGAATAGTGCATTTTTAAAAAAACGCACACTATCGAAATGAATGCATTCATGGCGAATTTGCTAGGTCATAGTTGGCATGTCATATCTTCAATATGACCTTCAGCTTGAATGGGTTGAGATTTGGTGTTAAGGAAGAGAAAAATTGACAAGTAAGAGTATACATTTTGTAAAGGGGACTTCCTAATCCTCTCCATTTGCTGTCTTATGTCTAATTTCACTATTTTCAGATAAACCAATGTCTTGGAGTGACAGTGAGGCGCTAGGTGGTCTGCAGTTGTTGGAAATAAAAATCCTTTACTACCGTTGCTCGAACATCTCCAAATAAAAAGTCCTTATTATACTTTCAAAAGAACACCTAAATTTCGAGAATTTGTTAATTTTGAAAAAAATGAAGACTTTACCTTACTTTAAACTAAATGAAATTTACATCACAGATTAAATTTCGACATTTTAATGCATTTGAAAATAACTAAAACAGTGCATTAAGTAACACTTTTAACTGAACTTCCATTATTTCAAGTTTAGATGAGACTTACTCAGTGGTAAGCTACATGAGGTAAAATTCTCGAAACGCGACTTGCTATACCAAATATCATTTAGGTAGTTTTTTAAATAGTGTTATTATCTTACTGTGGAACCTTGAGCGAAAATGGCTTTCGAAGCCCTAGAACTTAAAATATTATGCTCTTTGCCTTCTCAACCATTTGGTGAGGAGAACTGAATTGAAGCAGCAAGACCGACCTACCTGATTCAAGACCTGGCTATTAAACACTGAGTATTGTGTAGAGTACGCAGCGCAACTTAGTGCGGCTGTGCAACCGAGGCCTTCTCAGCTAATCAAACAATTAGCATTCATTCAAAGTTGTGCTAACTCTATTCCTTTACTGATCATGTTTTGACAGTGGCTATGCTTGCTTTTGACAACCAATACTGTTGAGGAAAATTTGCCCGAGAGGATTTTTGAGGTTTAGTCAGGGTTTATTAGCAAAGCATCCGCTACAATCGTTGGCAAACATTTCCTGAAATTTAGATAGCGATTTGTATTGCGTCTTTATCACTTATTTGACTTTCCATTAATGAATGTCACTTCATCTACACAATTAAAATGCTTATTTCATATATTGCTGCATGTAATAGTAGTCGTAAGTACAATCTAAGCTCAGGAAGGCTTCTTAATTAATTCACTGATTGCATTAAAGTTGAACACCTCATGTGAAGACAACACTCCGTAACTTGAATGACCATCCACCAACGGGGTGAAACAATCGATATGCAGAGGGGAATACAAACGCAACTCTCACCATTTTTTCAAAAAAATTCGTGAATCTTTCTCTCTCCCCAGTTATACTTATTTATTAAGACTATAGATAACGCATGACACCTCATGTACCATGTAGGGTGTATATTTTTGCTTACATTTTTCCCAAAATATGAGGAGCAAGTGGAGAAGAGGTGATCGGAGAAAATCCAGAACTTAGGAATGTGAAATACGCAGAACAGCGTGATGGAGGAAGGAAAACGGTGAAATTAAAAGAGAGTTAGGCCCCCGATATATTGTTAAGCCAGAGAGTAATTCAATTCAACGAAATAATATCTGCTTATTACCCTTGGATTATCATTTTGTAATGCTAATTATGAAAAATAAACCATTGCTTGGGAATTTACACCACTTATCACTGATTTATTTCTGCATAGGCTTAGAAAAATTTACCTGTTTATCATGCTCTTAGTGGCCGACCTAACAGAAGTCCAAAAGGCTTCCTTCACTTAAAATGCAGAAGTCTAGTTTTGTTGTCAAACCTAGCCCTGAATACTAATTTTGCACAATTGTCAGTCGTTGATTTAGGCACCATCAGAATCCATATCTAATTTCCATGGGTTTTTGAGAGAACCCCTCCCCCCCCCACCCCCCTCCCTTCCATTCAACAAATTGTTATTGGCCAACATGCCAAAAATTGCATTGCATAAATTTTGGTTAACAATGCTAATTCGTAAGTTGAGTACCTTAAAAGCTTCGGAGAAATAAATGCGCGACGATGACGCTGCTGTTTTTGGAGGTAATCAAGCTTGTAAAACGAAACAAATATACATTTTTGGGGAAGATATTTCGGTGACAGAGCCATGTCGAAGTGTAGAAATGGAAGTACTTGTAGAATATGTTCTTGACTTCGATGATCCTCCGAGCATGCAGATAAGACGTGCGTCTTATAGGAACTAAAGCAAATGAATGTTTAGGTAGGAAGATGGACGATGGGTGGAGGAATGGCGTGGTCACTTTGAAAGCACTTTTGTGCTCTCGAAAAAATAGGGATGAAGATAGGGTATCTGGTCTCAAATTACCCTTAATTTAGTTGATTTGAAAAACTAATAATGTTACCAAACTTTACTGAAAATATTGGAGCTTGTAAAGCAGGGGCCAATTCACTTCTAGTATTACATTTTCCCATGTCTAAAAAGTTTCTGTCCTTCTTGTTTAGTAACACTGTTTCCACAACTGCCCAAATGCCATTGTATTACTAATGGGAAACCCATTATGTTGCCATGGTGTTTCTAGGCCAATGACCTCATATAATGTCCTGCTATTGTGATCTCCTACCAGAGTCCTGTAGATGGACACCCAGTTAAATATACAGGCAGCGTTAATTTGAGTGACATAAGCTGTGCCTACCGTTCAGAATTATACGTAGCCAGCGACAAATTAAAGTCTAATGTATATATATATATATATATCTGTCACCAATGTACGATATTTGAAGATTCAGTAAATAGGGCTACATATAATGTTAAACATTTAAAAATAGCCCGCTAGAGTATAAATGTGTTGATAAGAATCTGTTATTTTTGTTTAGCTAAACACAATTAAAAAAACCCGATGTTTATTTCGATATCGTCTAACCGGAAGTAATATATCAAGCTAGTAGATTGCATATGATTGTGTTGACTTTTCCTGACACAAAACAAGGAACAGGGCAAAATACCATAAATACATATTCAAATACTGAAGATGAAATGCTTTAATCATTTATGCAACTCTGACCTATTCAGAGATCAGTGATTGGTTGCTCACCAAGTGTACGGATAAGTAGAGGATATAATGAGTTAAAAGAGCTATTATTATTGCCCATCGGACGTTTTTTGACGAATAAAACGATTTTTTTGTACTTCTAGGCATACCATTAACTAAGGCAGGACATAATCTGAAATGGCTCAGAATGGAAATTACTTATTGAATTTGTATTTACCATCATTGTTGTAGTAGAGAAAAGTCTAGTTGATGTCGTTGTTATCACTCTGCCCAGTAGAAATAGGTATAATTAGTGTTAACTGAGCCTATGAGAGATATAAAATAGATGCCTAATAAACAAGTATTATGAATACAAGTAGTCTCCGTATTAATGGTGCTTGGAGGTTAAAGTACCATTGGAATGTTGAAAATTTATGTCCAACATATCATTAATAGCGATTGGCAAAGAAATTGTTTCAACTACCACCCACCCACTCACCCACCCCCCTCCTTCCTCCGAGACTTAACGTAAACACTGCATCAAGGAGATTCCTTTTATTACCCCTATATCATTAGTACAAAGTAATTTAAAAAGAAATATAAGCTTGAATAGAATTTAATTGACAAAGAACCCCGAAGACCAGTGCAGATTCCCTTATCTTTGAAACAAAATATTGAAAGAAAAAGCAGAAACCAAGTCGCCGTCAGCTTTGCACAAAAAATCTCCTTACCCAAACTTTCTCGTTGCCACTTTTATTAAATCAATGGGAGAATCTTTTGCCAGACACGTGACAAAAGTCTTTTAAGAAATAGACAGTCTATTTAGGCAATTATTACTCTCGAGTTAGTCCAAGGTCTATTTAATTCTGCCTTTTTTCCATAGCAGTCTGAAAAATTATGTTTAACAAAAGAAAAAAATATTTGCCATGATTCGAAAACAAAGAGAGTCATATACACACATTTTGGTATGGTATTTACTATCTCTGACCAAAAAAGAATTTGAATACCTCATACCATAGAGTTTTATTTCCCCAATCAGTTCATAAATTGAATATGAAATATCCTACGAAAGTGTCTAGGTATTTTATTGCGCATCGATACTTAACTGGAATTAATCACAATTCTGTGCAGTTAGTTCCATATTTTATTGAAAGTAAATTGCGTATCCCTCTCATAAATTCAGCCAAATAATAAATTGAGCTTCAGAAGAATGAATGATTATAGCAAATAATAGCAAACTTGCCCGTTTACTTAAATAGAGATATGTCGCATAAGCTTGATTAATCAAAACCATTTAAGTATATTGATGATGAAAATTTAAATTCTAAATCACGGTGTCTCCAACTTTATCATTAAATCATGTCTTAGACTTAAGATGGTAATAAATTCATTGTCATTTTAAGTAGGCCTAATTTTGTGATCGATAATCGCTTGCCCTCGTGAAGAAATGTGGAAGCAGAAGTCACCGATATACAATGTCCAATTTAAGCCAATTTTCTGGTTTGCTGGATTAACTCGAATGACAAATTAAGGGACAATTATCTCCCACAAAGTTATTTTCAGAAGTATTTCAACTTTGTGCATATGACTTAAGGCAAGACATTGAGCTTATACCATCTTTAATGGTAACCGTCAATCAAAAGAAAAATCTTTTCAACGAGATCTAAAAATGTATTAAGTCAGCTTATCTTGTTGCCTATGACAATGAAAATTTATTGAAACCCGATAAAAATCCTCTGGGTTAAGAAATAGATGTCAGTGACACCTACGTGATCTTGGTATAAGAAACAGGTTAACTCGCTCCGGATAACTAGGAAACGTTAGCATTCATGAAACTTAAATCAGAGTGATATTTTGAGCAATTGAACACTGTAAATTTAGCCATAGGCATTATGAAATTATAGATTATTCACTCCTTCTAGAATCTACATGCAGTAGCTAGAAGAGGATCGAGAAGTCAGATATAAGACGTTTCTACGCAGTGCGAAACTAGTGTAAATTAAGTGGAAAGTTGGATAGTTTACATGGCTACGTCTATTGGGGTCATCAGGTGCAAATTGATCAGTTTAGTCAACAAGACAAAAGACGGAATTAAGTTGACTTAAACACGAAGCACTTCACGACTTGCCTAAACACTCAAGATATAGTGTTCACTGTGGGGAGAAATTTCAGTCACGAAAAGATTGAAATACTTTTGATGTTTCTCTGTCGGAAAGACCCTACTCGATGGAGATATCCAAGAGTATTCAATTTGGATTATTTTTTAGCTTGTTAATAGATATCTTTCTACACAAACAATGGTTTGCATTGGAATATACTTAATAAAGGCCACATTCCTCCAACCGGATTAAATTTATCCAGCAGCAGTGGAAAACTAATGTCACGAATTAATCAAATTATAATGATTGAATGGTGATAACAGTCACATGCCAAGAGTTTTAGGACTGTTAGTAATATGTCGAGCAAATCCGTAGGCGATCCAAGCCTACTAAACGCAGCTCTACTCAACTTAGATTATAGCTAAAAATAAACGGAAGAAAAGCGTCGCAATTCCTGAAAGTTTAATAATATAAATCACTTAAGTGCGTTAAGTTCTAGCAAATATTGAGACTGAGAGGTGGAAAAGAAACTCTCATCCTCTCTAGTAAGAATGTTCAATTGCCTCAATTAGTGGTGAATAGACTCAAAAATTGCCCTGACTACTTTTCCTTCTACTTGACTAGAGATTGTTTAGAGCAATTTCATAGTTATTTTTAAATAAATAAGGTGTCACACACAAATGATTCATGAATACGAACAAGTTCTAATACTTCGGTTCCTAGGCAAGCTCAAATATTGCCTTCGAAATTTGATAAATTGAGGGTGATTTTAAAGTAAAGTCCCCATGAAAGAGGTCAAATGACTGAAACTTTGTCTCTTTATTCGAACCCGAATGACTTTTATGATTTGTAATCGTTCTTCTAACTTTAAATGCGCCGAAACCAGCTTTATCGAACACCTTACTATAGAGATAATAGCCAATGGCTAATAACACGCGACTTAATGCGCTTCAATGGCAGAATAGCCTAATCCATAAATTGATAATATTTAATTTACGTTCAACTGAAATTTTTTGAGCTAATATTTTAAACAGTTGACGCAGAGCTTAGTGAAAACTAGGCGATTAAAGAGGAAAAGTTATTGATGTGTAAAGAGTTATCAGCAGAGTTTATAAATACTTAGAGAATTTTTCTTAAGAAAGGAATCATAAAAATTTACTAACGTATGCCTCACTACCTCAGATTAATTGATACCTACCTGCTTTGAGTTATTGCGAATGGCAAACGACGGAATGGGTCATCCCATTAAAACAATTACTGCAGAAATTATTTTTAATTTTCACCTATTGCCACTTTGACTGATAAGTAAAAGTACCATTTTTGAAGTAGGAGATAAATTTTACTCCTGAATGAATTGGTGAAATAGTGTGGATTTGAGAAAGTTGAAATATACAGAAACCTTTTCGTGGAAATTTATAGTATCTCTCTGTGAGGTAATTCTTGGCATAGCAAATTATAACCACTCATACCCCATTTGAGAAGTAATAATAACATAAATAAACTGACCTACATTCTGGAAGTTAATTTTACCCTTCCTAGGGAAATGGGTTCCAGGGAAATTTTTGCAATCCTAACGTTATGAACACCCATAATAAATCATTTCCTATCAGTCTAAAAGAATCTTTGCTTATTGCCAGCTCTAAGAGTAGTTCTAAAAATTTATCTACGGAGAGTGAGGGAGAAGAATGGTGTGAATTTAGTCAACTTCAATCCTTCCTGAAGACATTGATGTACGTTTATAGGCGCAACATGCATAACAGCTGGTTTTTGGAAATTTCACTTGTCTTGAAAGTTGTCAAATCTTTGCATTGACATAGTCACACTTGCCTGGGTAAAAGGAGACAAAAGAGAAGGTATGGCAATGGTCTTTAAACAGTTGACTAATCAAGTAGGTCACACTTTGGAAATATATCTCCTCTCGCCAACTTCTTTGAATAACTACCCAACTAACTACTTCTCCACCTATCATCGCAGTTTCTTCCAGTCCTTCAACTCCATAGACAATGAAACTGCAGTCGGGAATTTATATTTCCTCTATTGTAGATCAATGTTCAACAATTCAATCTCTCTTCAAAACAAAAATTAATCTAGAAGCCACTTCTATTACTTATCACAAACAAAAGACTACCAAGTTCGTATTCGTCCCCTTTCCGGGGTTAATTTTCTTCACTTCTTCCAAGATACATGCCATTAAGATCGAGTCTACGCCATGCAAATATGTACTGGCACAAACAATATCTCTTTTGTATAAACTCTACTTTTGCTCATTTCCATTTTTGAATGCAACTGAAAGAGCTCCTCAATTTTGCAGGAAAAAATTTCAACGACTTAGTATTTCGAAAAGTTAGTTATAGAAAGCGCATTGGTCAACGAATTCTAACTTCTCTATTGATTGCTGGTTAACAACAATGATTTACAAAATTGAAAGCTTTCATTGTCCAACTTTCTGAAATTAAGGAAAACTGATCAAGACAAGCTCAAATGAAAAATTGAAATAATTTTCATAAATTGGATAATTATTTCACCGTTTTCTAGTACTTCTATCAGTCTTGTCAGGTCTAATATACGTCTGGAAATGTTGCATCTGGCAGGTATAAAATTTGCAAAACTCGCTGGGTAAAGACGTAGAAAATGACAGAAAAACAAGAGAACCACCTTCTGTATAAAATGCAGTTGATTGAAAGAGATTGTTTGCTATAGGAAAGCAAGCTTTAATTAATAATTGCCTACCAGTTTAAGAAAAAAGTTACGTATTCATTGGAATAACACCAAGTGTTTAAAATGGTGTTAAAATATTTCACTTTAAATGCTTAAGTTGGCGAAAGTATTCAAATCTTTCACAAGTATGGCAGCAGATTTTAATAGATCTATATCCATAAATTATACCAGTTAAAACGAGCAATTCTTATAAGATTTGTGTAGACGTAGACGACAACTTTCTTCGGCAAGAGAGCAAAATTCCGTTTATGAAAAATTAATACGGCTCCAAATAAAAGTACATTTTCAGACATCTCAAACTAAGTAGAAATGTTGCAAAGTGAAACTTGAGCTTAAAACAAAATGCATAGATATCCGAAACCAAATCCCCAAATAACCCTTAATGTGCGCTGTATACCAAAATCAAATCATACATTTTACAAATAGATATTTGAGTTCAGTTTGTGTCCAGTGTGTAAGATTTTTGTTTTGCATTTTGTCTTTTCCTGAGTGCCTGCAAAACTCCTGCAGGGCCATTACTGAAATTTATGTTTAAGTGCAGATTTCGCAGATCTGAATAGGTCAATGGTAATTGAATAATGCTCCAAAATGAAGGCGATCATCAAGTTTTGATAATATCGTATTAAAATTCCCAGTCGAATCAGATCCTCAGTTACTCGTGGAAGAATTACCATAGAAACTCGCATATTCATGGTAAACCGTGCCGTGACACTTGAAGATCACGAGTACTTGAATAGGATGGGAATTTGGGTGTAGCTGAGTCGACCCTCCCAGTATAGCAAAGATGAGTAGAGACACACCAAATGGCTTCTGGAAACATAAAACAGATCGTTTACAAAGTTAGTGCGAGAAATTTGCTGTTGTCTCCAAATCAAATTCCCATTCCATGCCCTAAACCAGGGTTGACCATTCGATAGCTTCTTTTGTGCATTTGAAATAATTTGACATAGTTCAGAGCAAATTTCCAAACCGCGCGAAGCAGTTACAGCCGTAGTTTATTACCAACAATTTGGAAGACTAATTTGGAAACTAAAAAATATACGTCCAAGTTCATTTAAAAGAAAAGAGATAATTCTAAAACACGACAATGTTCGGTCCCACAGAAGAAGAGTGTTCTCTCAAAGGTTTCAAGAATTAAATAGGGAATTCTACTACCTCATCCACATTCACCAGACTTTGATTGTCAACTGTTCAGGTCCATCAAACATACTTTACGAGAAGAGTGATTTTAAAATCCAAATGTAGTCGGCAACCACTTGAGCAAGAATTTTACTTCAAAACAGAAAGTTCTTATGTAAAAGGTGTATGAAAGAGTTATACGAGCAATTTCGGAAAGTATATATAATTTGAAAAATAAATATCACTATATTTTTAAAATATGTGGTTTCTTATTAGTACCGTCAATATTCTCACATTTTCTGTTTTTCATCGAGGCGAATGGCATTAGATATTCAACTCAAGGAATTTTAATAGCAGTGACTTATAATACAAGCAACCGATGGTTTATCGGCATTTCTGAATTTTAAGCTAGATCGCATTAGCATGAAGCACTTTTAATGTTGAAATGGAGCAATTTTAATTCTTTTCTCTGTGCCCTTTTGACAGCCAACTTCTCAGTTTAGTTTGAACGTTCCTTTAGAGCAGTTAAGAAATACGCACTGAGTGCAAATTTCCTGTAAAAAATTGGACACAGCCCCTTCCTGTGAATATATCCTCCATGAAGCATAAATTTCACATGTCCATTTTGAATACGCACTGCATTATAAATTACCATAGCAGTTAGCATATGTAGAAATATTTATGCAACCGTGTTACTTGTAGCCTCTACAGTATTTATCTTCCTTGACACCATTGTTCCCCTAATCTGCAAGGAGGAAATCCAACTCTAGGTATTTCATCAGTCGCTAAGACAAAGGGGATCAGCTTCGCGTCACCCCTTTACGCTTCACATACACGCACGTCCCAGGTCAAATTCCTGGCCTACACGCGATTTACCCACATTTTGATTGGCCAAAGTGTTGAGCCAATCATACGTGGCTGTTATCTCCACCACTTAGCGTGCTGTAACTCAACGTGTTGGTACTTGAAGTCATTAAGCTTAAGGCCACCCCGGCCGGTTCAACACGTTTACACACCCACATTTTTTGCCCAGACCTTGACCACAGGATATACCTATACAGATAGATCGTGGCAAATCGTGAGTATTCTTTTATTTCCTTAAATCACTGGCTAATATCTAGGTACTAACAATAGGAGCTTTACTTCATAGTGTAATTGGCTTGAAATCCAATTTTATACCATTTGATCTGTGTATTTTTCGCCTTTTATCCCAGTTTACATCCGGGTGTTTTATTGCTGTCAGCGTTAGACCTTATACTTTTGTTTTATATTGGAATGGTTCATTAGATGCGTTAACATTTCAGTACTTTTGCTGCCTTAATGAAGTTTTCCAAGATGAGCAAAAGAATTTTAAATTCGAACGCATTTTGCTTTTGAAACGAGAGAAAATGCATGAGCTACCTCTACGCCGTCAACCTTTCCGTGGTTTTTTTTATTAGTTGAGGTTAATTTCGCATGCATAATTTGAAAATTTAAATCCCTAATTATGTTCAATTTTTACCATCGCTTCTATTAAAATGTGTGAAAAGTTAAATTATGAAGATTGTCTGGTAATTGCTAGCATGTGTCCAATTGAACTAGTTCGAATTAATTGCGTATTTTGTGCAATGGTATATATGTAAAGAGATTCACTCTCTGAACCCAAAATGAACAATATTAGAGGGGAAGTTAGCTTGGCTCATTTTGAAAAATAAAAGTGCACATGTAGACTCCCTGAAATATGGGTGTGGAATTATATCACCCTCTAGGTTTTGGTTAATGAGATTTGAGCCCACATCAATTATGCATTGATCTTACCAGCCCATTCAACACATATTAAGAGCAGGGAAGGCATTCATGAGCCTCTAATTGGAAAAGGCGTATTTTTAACAGATACACACATTTATTGGGGATCGTTCTGGTGACTGTGGACTTAACGAGTGGGTATAATGGCCCCTAAGCCACCTGTCTAAGTATCTATATATTTTTACTTCTTTAAATCTAACAGTTCTCACATTTAAATTTCTGTAAAAGCTGTCTTTGCTTTTATACTAACGGCACACGATTTTAAATGGTAAATCTTTAAGACCCAACTACTATTCAAAAGTAAACTCATGCAGACGGAGAGGTAAGGAGGTGGATTTAATTGAAATTAATTACTTATCTTTCTAATTAACGAAAATACAGTCAATTAATTAGATTAATTGATTATTCTACTTAATTTTGAAGGATTGATGCTATCATGGTGTTTCTTTACGAAAGTGAGAAACGACTAGACGAAACGGCTTATTTTGCATCTTCAATCTGCTGACAAAGTGTCATATTTTTAAAGCCAATTAATTTTGTGGAAAGTAACATGGATACCGTGAAGCAAAAATATACCCAATTCCACACCAATTTGAGATTTAAAACTACTGTTGTACATTTTTGTCTTACTAACTTATTAAAGCTGCCTAAAACATAATTAGGAACGTTATGTTTACAAACTTATTTTAGAGTAATTTACTATTACTTAAGACATTCTGACTCACTGCTGACAACGAAGTTTGATAATCTGTCTAACTATGCGTTGCATACGTTGAGATGTCACACTCGAGTAGTAATTTGCAAACTCTGTAATATTCGATTTGACAGATTTCGCTGAACATAATGCTGCCGTATGGCGTCGCACACAATAGAGACATATGTCTTAAGCAAATAAACAAGGAAACCCCTTGGGGAAAGTGAGTAAATTCTTGGACGGAAAAGGAAACAGGCAGTTAAAAAGCAGTCATCATACTTCAAGTGCATTTTGATTATGCGGAAATGGTTTTGTGAGACTAAATCACAATCTTTTATGGTCTCAAGTCCTATACATTTGGGTTCAGTTGACGCCTATTTGATTGCGGTCTGGGGAAGTCCAGTGAATATATGAGCCTACTACTGCCTCAAACTCCACCGGTTTCAACAGGAGCACGGAATGCAATTTTACATTCACCATTTAACTTTCATCGTAAGATAAGACTTTGCGGGAATAAGCAGGATATTTGCACGCTTTAATGCTTATTTTTAATTTTGAAGATAGTGAAAAACGTCAAATTTGACTTTATCCATTATGAAACTCACGCAGAGTCAGACTCTTGACACCAATAGCCACGTGAGTGTTTGGACTGCAGCTTTGATTTTTTGCCACTAGACTGCCTTTGTTCTTTCCGCGCGTCAAATCAGTCACCATTGGTTATTGGCAATGTCTTTCATTGTTTGCATCAACCTGTCTCCAGCTCCAATTTATGGCACTTCAAATGGAGAATTTACTACTTTCTAAGTATCTATAAACCCATTTTCCATATCAGAGCTCACAAGTGATTTAATTTCGAAGAGGTCAATGGAGAGAATTATTTTCAATCGAAACACCTGATGAATGAAGTTAGCTTGCCAAAATGCACACTTCCTTTATAGAAACGGACATTAGTTAAGATAATTCTTGAATACAAACTTTTCACTGAAAAATTTTAACGGCCATTCAGCAGGGTTTTATGAAAATGAGAGGAAAATTAATAAGGATGGTGGGGGGGGGGTGGAGGGGGGAGGGGGGGGAGGAGTGAGGGGGGGGAGGAGTGAGCCATCATTCCATTATGAACCGATTGAACGCCGTACTTAATACACATCGGTCTATTAAAAAACTGCAAAATTGGCGTCGCGTGCTTTGAAGTCGTTCTCCATGATGGAACTCTCTCTCTCCTAATTAACCAGATGTTTTAATTCGATTTGACTCTTCTTTTAACATGGAAGCCATTTACTATGATATTGTGTCAACCAGCCAATCAAGTAATCTCTTTTGCTTAACAATGGGAGTTCCAAATCTTAGTGAAGAAGGTGAAGTATTTTATTCTTCTTCGTATTTAAGGAAATTCACTATTTATTAAGTTTTAATTCATTGGTTTTAACTCCATTTCACTTGTGCATGGGTGAGATGTTTCGAAAGATGAAAGACTGTTTAATAACTCCTCTGGGAGTAATTAGATATCCACCCAGCTTTTACCTAAGGACTCGAAGGAAGGTGAAACGCTGACACAGTTTTCCAGAGTCATCAAAACACGTCGGCTTCCCTTTCACTAGTGGAATGTTTGCTGGTTTATTATTTTATTTGTCCACTGAGACTATCATCTCCACTGATGCGCACCTCCCAGAAAACACTCTGAATAACATCAAGTCCAAGAAGTGGATTTTTTTATTTCATTCTTGGTTTTTTTTCAATCCACTTCAATGCACAAAGGGCTCTTCGTGATATGCTCATTTATCTGATATTTAGGAGATATAGGACTTAAGGCAGGGTATAGTTTGTGCTTAGTAGTAGGGGTTAGAGGCTTTGATCTATCACTTTGGCCGCATTTTCTCCACTGGAGTATCCAAATCATTAATCATTTTGAGGTTTTATCTCCTTTACTTACACAAAGCTATTGTTAATCTGTTTCCGGCGGCATCTAAAAGGTACAAGAATTACCGCTGAAACGGGTAAACTAATTTTAGTCCAGTGAAACTTCATTTATGACATTCAGCCAGTTTGTGAGCCTTCTTTAGGAATCCTTCGTTATACTTAAATTAGGGTTTGATAAGGATGGGTAAGCAAGCCTTCTATTGGATGCAAAGTTATTCAAAAGACCATAATATAATATTTGGAATGTTTCACAATTAACATACTTGGAATGATTTGCTTCGTTTTGACATTCTAATTTCACCACTCTAATGCAAAGGAATATATTGTTCTTTTGCCGTCTGAAGCATCTTTCCCATTTGTACTTAGTTTTTCAAAATTCGTCTCAACTACTGTAGCACCAAATTTCGTATTTTCTGTTAATGTGCCAATTTTTCCCTAAGATCAATCTATTTTTTCAATAAAAATGCATATTTGTGTGTGTGTGTGTGTGTGTGTGTGTGTGTGTGTGTGTGTGTGTGTGTGTGTGTGTGTGTGTGTGTGTGTGTGTGTGTGTGTGTGTGTGTGTGTGTGTGTGTGTGTGTGTGTGTGTGTGTGTGTGTGTGTGTGTGTGTGTGTGTGTGTGTGTGTGTGTGTGTGTGTGTGTGTGTGTGTGTGTGTGTGTGTGTGTGTGTGTGTGTGTGTGTGTGTGTGTGTGTGTGTGTGTGTGTGTGTGTGGGCGACTATCAATGCACACCTTCCATAATGGTGGCATTTAGTTCAGGTGCCTTTAAAGTACTAAGTAAATGGTGATTGGGAAGTAAATTCCTATTCTAGAAATCCATTGGTAGTTAAATTTAACTTTTTCATAAATGTAGCAGAAGAAACACAAGCACACTTTTTTGTGTTTGAGTTGAGAATCGAATTGCATGCAAATACAGTCGTTTCTTATACCACCGGGAATACAACTGTAGAGACTATAGAGCTACAAGTTTAGGACAACAGCTATTGGCACATGACTACGTATTTTTATCATGGTTAGTCAGCATCTTGACTGACAGGTTTCAACCTCTATATAATGCATCAATAAATCCGTAGGCTCTAGGATGAATGCACATCTAGGTATTTTTTTCCAAAAAATCACGTTCCATACACTCCGTAAGTCCTGACTGCGCATATATTCCAAATTTATCCAGCGGATTGTAAAACCTAATCGGGAAATCACTTTTTCTCTCTCTCTCTCTCTCTCTCTCTCGATCTACATTTAATTTTAGGTATTAAGTGTCACTTCGAATTTGGGCCCTATTTAACTCATTGTTGTTAGGAAAAGACGAAGGTGCTAATTTTGGGGTACCAGTCACAGTATTTTGATAGGTCTCCCAGTAGTTTGTATTACAAAGTCTTCTTTTTAACTATACTTGAAGCAGCAAGGCGCGTGGTAGAGGAAGGATTCTTGTTTGATTAAATGCAATAGTCATTCTTATTTTATAGAAATGTCTGACAATTGCAATTTGCTCCTGATAGCTATTTAGAGTTTATTAACTCTAAGGTGCCTACATTACATAAAATGCAAATTTAAATGAATAAACATTTTTCATCCAACTCCTTGTCTCAAAACGTCAAAGCTGGAAGTTTGCCCCCTAATGACCACTAAGGAGTTGTCAATTTCTGAGTCATTTGCTAATCAACTATTTGCCATAACGTTTATCTCCTTGTCAGCATACATTTTTAAGTCCATTTCTTTCGAATATGGACAAACAGTCTTGAGCACTAATCTTATGATTGAGTGACTCTTCGATGTTGTTTTAAATGTTAATGACCTTGAATCAATCAGTATTTCGATGCACCAATTAACCTAAAGAAATAACCTTCATTGCTTTCTATTATTCCAACTATAATTCCATAGTACTTAAAATAATTTTATTTTACATTTCGTATGGTCCGTTTTTGGACCATATTTTTGGCATATTTTGTGGAAATCACGCTGAATCCATTTGTTGTGATTTTTTTCTAAAATTTAGTAAAAAAATCTGGCTTAAACAGGCATTTCGGATGAGCCTTTTAGCTGGGAACTGGCAAAGGGTAATTAAATTACGTACAAGCGGTGCTGCATCTTTCTACTCCTAGGAGATTTCTTTTGTTGGAATGGGCAAGTAATTTGGAATTTAGTCGATAGAATTTTTAATTAAGTCTCAGTGAAAATAAAGAACACTTTACTCCCCCCCTCCTCTCCCCATATGTTCATTCTTAGTCTGTGAATTGAAGTTTGTTTGAAGTCACATAAAAGCCCTCTCTCTCTCACCCTCCTGCTGCAAATTCATTCAAAATATAGCATTTTTTGCAACTTCGGACGATCTAATTGCTGCTGCTACCTTTGGATCAGCAGGTTCTAGGCAGCATCTGACCGGATTTTTAAATTGATCAGGAAGGAAAGAGTCCATATACGTATATCTCCATTCGGGCCTATCCTTCGTATATTGTAACTTCTAACCGGATCAAAAATTTAAGCATCATTGAGTTTAACTTAATAGAAGCTAACTTTTATGGAAACTGAAATGATTGTCTGCTGAAGAGAGTAACCCTGATTAACATTTTACCCTTCCAAAAGCTCTACGAGCGTTATGAACACAAAATAGAACGATGAAAATGACCGGAACAGTAGGGAAAAGACGCTGGATTTGTAAGCATCACAGTAAATGGAAGATAGGTCATGCGGAAAGGAGTGACTTAAATCAATAAACCTTCCCAGTTAATCATTGTGTAGATGCCTTCTAGATCGAATAACTTGAACTTGTTTCAGTTCATGCGGGCTTTCTGCTTATCGATCTTGGAAATGTTAGTTTACAACTGTTTATTTCTAGGTTTCAAATTATTTTTGCAAACGTAATCTGACTGTTAGATGTGGCTAGTCCCTATTTTCAATCGGCTCGCCGTTTTCCACTTCGCTGACATTCACATTTGATAAAATGCCCCCTTTTTAATCTAAGTAAAAGGATTTTAAATGTGTAAGAAATTCACCTAGTAGTCTTTCGCGAAATAACTTCAATTTAACGAATGCTTAAATTTGAAACAGCTGCTAATTAAGATTTACTTGCATGAGTAAAAGGTGCCACCATGTCACTGAGTTCACATGTTATGTTTTGCAGAAACACGCAAAGTTGAAGTTCCGTTTGAGCTGCAATTTCTAACGCAATTCAGTCATCAAATCTACAAATATGAATTTTTCCTATTTTCTGCTTTTGTCTCTTGTGTTGAATGCCAGCGCTGTTGAACGGATCCTTTTCAGCGTAAAAGAGGAAGAGGAAGTGGGAAATCTTGTTGGAATTCTTCTCCCCAAACTCTCCAGCCGTCTTCGGAACTACAAGGTTCGAATGAACTTCCAGATAATCCAAAAAGGCGATGCACGATACTTTCGAATTGCCCCCCAAGATGGACGTATTACCCTAGCCCAAGTGATTGATCGCGAAGCTATCTGTCAAAGTGCCAATATGCGAGATGATGCTCATTTCCTCTCAAGTGCTGAAGGTCAATGTCAACTTAGGTTTACAGTCAGTGTTCTGAGAGAGGGCACTTCAGAAATTATTGAAATGGTTCAGGTTACTGTGAATGTGCTTGATATCAATGACAACCAGTGTAGGTTCGAACCTTCTGATAGGCAGACTGTGTATATTCCTGAAGACACTCCTGTTGATTCTAGTTATCGAATTCCCTTGCATATTCCTACTGACCCCGATGCAGCCGTTATGAACAGAGTTGATCTAAGAAGTATCACACTCAAATCTGCGGATGATATTGATAGTGCACGGTATTTTGATCTTCAGGTGACTGGGAGTAGTTCTAATGACAAACCTACGGCTTTACACTTGGTCCTAACAAGGAAATTGGATTATGAAACTCTCTCTGTCCACAAACTTATAGTTACTGCTAGCGACGCTAGTCGGCGGAGTTCATCAACATGCAGTCTTCAGTTAACTATCCAAATTGTGGATATCAACGACCATCCTCCAAGATTTGCCAAGAAGATTGTTCATTTGAGCCTGAATGAGAATACTCCAGTTGGGTCTTTGGTACATCAACTGCAAGCCAGTGACCAGGATAAGGGCCCATTCTTCAGCAAACTCATCTACTCATTCGGAACTTATACCGCCGAAGATATCCGTTCTTATTTTGATATCCACCCCTATAACGGCTCAATAGTTCTGAAACAGCGCTTATCCTATGGAAGGAAAAGGAAGTTTGAAATACCTGTGGTTGTCCGAAATCCAACAGATGCTGAAATAAAGCGAAATAATAATGAGAAACCTCAGCTGAAAATTTCAAATGATATTCAAGTTGAAACAACAATTCATGACACCGCTCAGGTTATAATTGATGTAATTGATATTAATGATGAAGCCCCAACAATTTCCTTTTACGCTCCCAGCGGCGAAAGTGAATTATCGATTGAGGAGAATGTTGCCCTCCTGCCGTCCGATTTCGGAGTTGTCAGTGTAATAGATGGAGATTCGGGAGAAAATGGTAAAGTTGAGTGCACGATAGCTGATAACGTCACCGAGATATTTCGTCTTGTAAGAATGACATCTGGTGATGGAATGACAGATGAAGGTCGTGAAACCCTGTTCAAACTCTCAGCAATACATAATTTTGACCGAGAGCAAACGACATCAATTGGATTAACTATTCTCTGTCGGGATTTTGGTTCACCTCCGAAAAGTTCCTCTCAAAATTTGATAGTGAAAATACGAGATGTAAATGACAATTCACCAGTGTTTGATCGGAATTATTTAGAGATAAATGTAACCGAGGATAGTGATCCGTCTCGACTCAATAGTGACTATGTGATTGGACGTGTTCTTGCCCATGATCCAGATGATGGGATAAATTCTGAGATTACCTATGATCTGATCCAATCAAATGTTCAGAATCTGTTTAGTATTGATCCGAAAACTGGTGTTTTCAGTTCGAATGGGGAGTTGGATAGGGAAATGAGCGACCGGCATCAATTTGTCATAGTTGCAAGAGATTCAGGAGTACCACAGCTATCTTCGTCCATTACAGTAACTGTTCATGTTGAAGATTTCAACGATGAGCCACCGGTATTTGCACAAACAGACTTTGAATTCATGGCAGTGGAGGGTGTAAACAGGAATTCATTAATTGGAACAGTTCAAGTTTCTGATTCAGATGTGGGCGTAAATAGGGAGCTGAGTTTCCGATTACTGGCTAATGATCTATCAGCTCATTACCCTATCTCATCAAGTGATAGCCTGCAGCATTACAACTGGAGAAATGAACAAGAATCCTCCTTGCCCTATCGACTTGAGTCTCAATATAACCTTCTAAAGAATGAATATGAAGTTAGTATATTTACAGATGGTGAACTGGACGCGGAAGCCGCTTCTCAGCACATGGAATACTCTGATAATGGATCTCGAACAGCCTCTTTTCATTCATTCTTTATCTTGGCAGAAGATGGTGGAACTCCGAGGAGGATTTCAAGGGCTCGAATCATCGTTCATCTCCTGGATCTAAATGATAATGCACCCGTCTTCAGTTTTCCCTCAGAGAACAATGCAACTGTTAATATATCATACAGGGAGTACGTGGGTTTCCCGTTTATTCAAGTACGTTCCATGATTTAGTTAATATATACGATATTCACTTATATTAAGCATCGGATTCTCACTATCAACAATTCCATATACCCCGAAGATCAAAAATAGATGACTATAAAATTAAGAGTCAACATCGATTGGTGCTTAATTTATGCTCAAATTCCCTAAATCCTGATAACATACGACCTTTTAGCCTACACTGTATGCACAAGTAGATACTACTGGAGCATTAAGTCTTAATTTTATTTGGTTAGGCCTACTTATCTGTGGCCACTATATTTTGCTAATATAGTTCGTATATCGCTAGTTAGTATATCCATCGGAATGTACGGATAAGACATTTATAATTAACCGGCGCTCCTTAACCTTTGAAAAGCCTTTTTTCCAAGAAGAGAGGAGTAACGTGATTATTTTAAATTTGACCCTTTCGCTTTTCCTTTTCTCTGTGATTTAGGAGAAGGCGACTAATGCACGCTACTTGGGTGTAAAGAAATTGTCAATTGTACTGATTTCCCCTTTTAAAAAAAACTTTACTTAAAATTGTTTATAAAGCTGCTTACACAATTGAATTTTTTTATCCTTGGAACATTTTTTTAGAAAGATTGAAACCTGACCTGACTTATTTTCTTTTAACAAATCATTTCTGACCTTGAACTTTCGAGGTGCTTAAAGGTTAGTTAAATGCCAAATTTGGCCCTAATGTCTCATAGTTACTAACCTGATAGCAGTAGATGGAGGTCAGTCTAAATGTCACATTTTTCAGTCTCCACCTAAATGAGCAATGAACTGAACAGGTATAGTTTTCATTCCCTAATACTTGAAGATTGCTTTTAGTCAGTCTAATGCAGGTACGATGATATTCGTCTATTGTTAACAATGCTTAATTTTGGGAGGCCATTATCTGAATTATGGAGGAGTGGAAATTTAGCCAACTTGCTCAATCAACCGTTAATTGTGTTAGTAAGTAGGAAAGTCGGCATTTGGGGAAAGCGAGGAGCTCGCGAATTTTGAGTTGGTGTGTACTAGCGGTTTCTTTATATCCGGTTCTCATTCTGACGTTCCCACTCCATTTTTCTTAATTCTCTCCATAAAATGGTAGAAAGTGTGTTTATTTCTACTAGGCATAGCGGTCCACTTGAGTGGGTGCGAGTGGTCATTGGGATTATAAATTATTTCTTAAGTGGTCAATTTTAATGCTATTTTGGGAGCAATTATAACGTTGCATAATCCTTCCATTCAAAAGCAAAGAAGAGTCATCCATAAATTATGTTAAATGTTGAACACGATGTAGAATCTGGTGTCACTGGGGTTATTCGAAGCAAGAATTAGGATATGAATTCATACTTTTTCTTCAATTTATTGATTGGCTGCAGGTTTAACCAGGCCCTGCTCAAAATTCAATGCATTCGAACACTCTAGTGTCGTTAAATTCAGCAATAGAGTTTGTTAAAACTTTTCACTTTTACATTTCACAACACCTTTATGGCTATTTTCAAAGGATAATATCCTAAACGTCATCTAGTGTCCTATGACAATCTAAATAACTAGGCACAAATTCTTTCCTGTAATGATCTCAAACTCTCGTTTCGTTATTAGCAGACAAGTAAACTATGATTTAAGAAATCTGTTATAACTCAGGAGGTGGAGTCTCAAATAGGCGTTTTAAAATGGTCAAACCGTGGATTGGCCTGTACAGTGTAGAATATAACAATAAATTCGCTTTAGACAGAGAAGTAGCTCACTATAAGATGTGATTTTTTAACTGTCCTGGAGTAGTTTTCATGATCGATCGTTTTAAAGGGTAACAACGACGAACGTTAACGACTTCCATCCATATGAACCGCAAATCAAAATATTTGAATTTAGTTAATTGCAAAATGCTAAATTTGTTAGAGATTTTGCCTTAACTATGCACCTTTATGAGTAGGTTTTGAAGCAATTTACTCCCAATTAGTTGCAAGAATGGCATCTACGAGACCGTAATTCATCTCCCCTTTAAAGTCGTTGCGTTTTGTTCTTCGTGCATGTATTCCGCATGGGTTTTGCTTTATAACTTACGAAATCAGAGTAGCCCTGTTGAGATTTTGTTTTCCATTAAGTAATCAAGAGATTTCATTGGATCTTGAAAAGTATACCCTGTCATTATATTGCACGCCCTATTTGTTTTAGAACTGCCATAACTAAATAGGTACAGTTTAAATGTGAGTACATTTAAATGTGTGAAATTGTGACAAGAAATAACTTTCCTTTCGTGCGTCGAAGACCGACAGGAAATACTAAACGTATCAGTATCTGCAAAGAGCCTTTTATAGCTAGAACATTTCCTCTATTGAATGTAACCATCATCATCAACATCGTGGCAACTAGTAGCGACCATAGTAAGAGACGCCTGTTCTATGTGCTATTATAAATTTAGATGCCAATCATAATGACATTTGCTACAACATTAAATAATTATAAACCAGAGCGCTATTTCTGTACTAACTCAACTGACAGTAAAGCAACATCGAACAACAGTATCTAATATTTAAATAATTTATGCCTTAAATCACTTAAATCTGCATCAATTGTGTTCAAACTAGCCTGTTTTCAACGGTGTCCAAAAAGAGATCTCTCGTGTGGGAGTGAGTTCTTCAGTTTTCGTTTGTTTCTGAATGTTACCTATTTGGCAATTGATTTGTTTTTTTATCCTGATGGCAGAGAAACTGTTTAATTGTAATACGCGATTACAATAGTGTATCAAATGTATTCACCTTCACAATTGGAGATTTTCTAATGAGGATTCTATTGTGAATTGCTTTGGTATATTAATGCCATTAGGCAGGACATAGTGCTTTTATGATAGTACTAGGGTGGGAGAGAGGTATATGAGTCAGTCCAAGGGGGACTTATTTTCCATTTTAGTATTTCCGGATATGTATATAGGGCTGGCGCTATACTCAAGTCTGGATAGACAGGAGGATAGGGGTGGGGGGTGGGGGTGGAGTAGTGTTCCGGACATGCGCATCGAGGTAAGGAGAAAAACTGCAGATTTAATTTGCTATTGGATTAAAGTTAAGTGTGCAATTCGACAATTTGGGGTCTTCTTAGAACATCTGTTTCTGTAAATATACAGGGTGTCCCAAAAATGTATACACTTTAAGATTAATTGTAAACGTGACGATCAATTAGAATTTTAGCATTTAAAAAGTGTCTCAAAAAATGTGTACAATTTGAGAACAACCAGTGAAAAGCAATAAAATTATACTTATAGAATATTTTCACGCTTTTTAAATAATAAAATTCTAACTGATCGTATATAATTTTTTTTGCGCCACCCTGTATTACTGACATCTGTCCATTTTTAGCAATTTCACAATAAAGGGTATTGTCATCGAACCAATCCTTAGTGAGGATTAATATATTACAATCCATATCTAATTGAGTGTTTTCCAAGGAAAGTTCTAAGGAACTTTCTTCCAGTTACATTAAGACAGAAATAATGCTCAATTATGTATGATTTATCAATTATTTCCAATGCTGCACTGAATTGACTTATTCTGTTAACACGGAAAGGAAATTTGATTGAGGGAAAAATTCTTACATGCGGAAGGAAAAACTTCAAAGGTATACCGAACGTTGTATTCTGGTCTTCTTAGTAGTCCAACACCTTTAAAAATTTTTATTTTCTTTATAATTGTTCGATGGGAACAGTACGCCACGTCAGATTTATCGAGAATAAAAAGAATGAATTCACTAAGTTCAGTTCGGGCCATTAACTGACGGCATTGCATTCTATTATTTTTACCCTAAACGCATGAGTTGCATTGCCGCGATTCTTCAGCCTTCTGGGTATCTAATTAGAAAGCATGCCGCTCTAGAGCAGCAATTAATTAGAGACTTTATTTAAAATGGCGTGTTTAAGCGAAGAAAGGCTGTGCTTATGCAAATTCGAGTAGAGTATAGGAATGGAAATCAAATCACTATAGGTAATATCAAGTGTGTTAAAATGAGTGGATACGGTTAACCTTTTTTTCCCAGAATCAGTTGGCCTTTGAGATCTGAACACTGTGATTACTAGCTCTATGCTACATCTTCCTTAAAAATTGTAGTCAGAGAACTAAAGTGCAGATTTATAATTTGATCTTCGAGTTCACTCGCTACTTGGCTTAAACAAATTGTTAAACAAATCTCTTGAAACCGGGCTCATGCGATTCCGTGAATCACTTATCTCTTCCCCTCCAACGAGGCCAAAAAGTGATTGGAATCTTTACAAATATAAACAATTTTAAATGCATGTTATTAGTTATGTTTGCGTATATATTTATATATTCAAGTCAAAGGAGAGCCCAAATGTCATAAACTACTATCAATCTAAAATTTTAGCCAACAGAAACGCACCTGCCTTTGGACTATAATATCTATAATTGCGCATCTCTCTCTCTCTCTCTCTCTCCCTCTCTCTCTATCATTATTTTGCGCAGTTGAGTAGTTAATAAACAACTAGATGATTAAAGCATTCAATTATGTTGCCAACGCATAATTTTGATTTCAGCAATGTCTACTCTGTGCAACTCGCGCTGTGTACCCAACTAAGAGTACATAGTGGTCCGATAATGAGTTTTTGGTATTGGTTCCCAAACTGACTCTTAAATAATTAAAAGACAGATCCTTAGAAAGCAAATAGCAGAGGCCTAGCCAGCAGTCATTAATATTTAAACATACAAGGTGCCCTTTGCTTTTGAAGATCGCGTTGTTAAAAGAGATAAGCCGCTCTCGCCCCTGAGTGCTTGATTACTGTTTATGATTTGTTCCTTATAAGACGGGAGAGCGTATAATAACTAATAGCAGAGGTCATCAGGCTTTTGAGGTGCACAATTTCGACGTAGTTTTACTTTTGACATATATTTTTCTCTGTGTATGTCTTTAGGTGTCAGCAACTGATGTTGATGCGGGTATAAATGGAACTGTACAATATTACCTTGGAACACCGCAGACTGGCCCAAACTCCAATGAAAATAACGACGCGTCCGTTTTTCAAATTGACCATTCTACTGGCCAAATATCTTTGAAAAGGGAACTTTCTCTGTCAGATGTAGGCCACGTCTTTAAGGTCTACATTATCGCTAGTGATATGAGTTCACGGCCTCTACAAACACAAGCTTTGATGACGATTCTGGTAGATAAAACAGCTCCTAAAGGTGCGAATGCAGCCAAAGTTTTGGGTTCTACAAAATTCTCGAAGACCGTTTCGGATTCGATGGTCAACCTCTTCATTATAATCTTTATTGTCGCAGCCGCATTTATAATTTCCGGAGTCCTACTCACTGTCGTTTGCATTGTACTCAATCGCTCTCGAAGAGGCCCAGGAAATTCGCATTCAATGAGTAAGTGATAGTTTACTTCGCTAAACTTTTCCTCATCCATAGCAAATTCATCACTCCTTCGTACAATATTCAATTCCAATGGTGGGATAATAGCATACGGAATTAGGTATTTAAGTGACATTTTGTACAGTTCTCATTCAATTTCGTCTTGTCAATTTTTTAAACACTCCGGTTATGAAGTAATTGCCTAAAATGGGTCTAATAAATAATTACTAAATGAATGTAATGGATTATTAAGTTTTCCCTGAATTGGCCCCATTTAGCCAGTGAAGAGGTGAGGGAAAGAAGACTTGGCTAACGAAACTCCCTGGCCCGTATATCAATTAACAATTACTTCTAATGCTTCGGGGAAGGGAGTGAGGCGGAAAACATTTTGAATAATAACGCGGAACTTTCCTGAGGAGGAAATCGTGATCATTTTGTGTTGGGGAGAGGGGAGGAGGGAGGGGAGTTTAACTGACGAGATTAATTGGGAAAGATTGGAGAAGCGGAAATGTGGACTTTGATTGCTCTATGAAATCTCCTTTCATGATTGAGTCGTATGTTACCCTGTGTAAAACTAATCGAAGTATAACCTGGTTGCTCAAGAAAGATTATACTGTTATATAAATACAACTCATCATATTATACTTACTTTAAAAAATACTAGTTAGAACTTTGTTTAAATCAGTACTCAAATCGTTTGGATAGCTTATTTAACTATTTTGTCCATATGTTTTTTTATTGTTAAAAATGTGTATTATGTCATTATGCATATTTTCCTATGAAACGATCTTTTATTCTGTTAACAGCCGAATGATATGTATATGTTGAGCTTTTTAAACCAATAAAGCTTAAAATTCTCGGAGATCGTTAGCATTTCAATCGTGTTAGTGTGGTTCACGTTTTGACGATGTCACTGAAGGATGAAATATGACATGAGACAGTAGTGGAGGAAGGGAAGGAGGGGGATTGAGCAGTTATCGTCTAACCTGGTGGTGAAAACTGTGATTCAGTAGGATAGTTAAAGTTAAGTTTACAAAACGTGTGTTCGATAATTGTGTCAATCAAAAAAAGAACTCGTTCAGAGCCATACAAGTAAGTTTCACACGTACCCATTGGTAGGGTTATAAAAAATGGTAACTAATCACGCAAATAGATAAAGTGTGTATTAAAGATAAAGTCACTGTAATACTTTTCCTATGGCAAAAATACAATTGTCCTCTAATTCTACGTTCCTTGTTGATGGTTCAATGATTTTTGCATTGTCTCATGTGTATTAAAGATAGTTACCAAACGTTATGCGAATTTTCTGATCGCCTGGAACGGAAGCGGGAAAATTTTGAGGAAAAATAAAGAATCAGCCAATTGTGTAAATAAATTAATATGCCGCTGAAAACGATAATTTTTGCACAAAGCAAAAATATTTTCAATATATATATATATATATATATATATATATAGTAGCCAAAAATAGGGAACGTCCGACGAAATTGTGACAAGATCGTCCGCACTCCTTTTTAATGGCATCCGATTTTGCCAACATTTCTGTTACATATTAACGTTGGATTAAATTTAATACTAAATGTTACTTTAATTTGAAAGTGAAGAATTTTGACGAACAAGCAGCAAGAAAAATAATTAAAAATGTCCCAAACATGCTGAAACTTGTCGGGTAAATACGTATAAAGTGGTAGATTTTTTTGAAACTAACACTTATGGAATCTTCAGTAGAACGACCCTTATTATCTGCTTAAATTGTGACTTTGTCTGTCTAAAGATTCGCCGTAGTAATTTAAGTTCTTGAAAACACTGCTTATCTCCCCTAACAACTCGGAAACTGAGGAGATATTGATTGTCTACATAAGCGTTTGTAAATATTGATGCATTTATTTCATATATCCTTTATATTTAATTCATATAGCTTAAATTAAATTAATCAACATTTTAGAATGACATGTAAATGAAGATGACTTTGTGTATTTTTAAATAAATAAAAATAATTATAAAGTTAAGCATTGTTGTTAAATGTACACTTTTAATTCTATTTAATTTAAAATTAAATTAATATGTAGAGTTGAATAATTTTGTCTTTTTTCGCTTAAATTTTAGCCAAGAAGCAAACAATGACGCAAGTTTCCAATTCCGGAATGCTCTCAGATCTCAATAATGCCCATCTTCTTCCAGGATCCTACACTTTAGCTCAAGCTGGAGGAAATGTGTACCATGCAATACCTCTTGTTTCCGCAGAACGGTGGTCACCGACTCCGACCTCTGGTACGACTGCGGGCACTGGAGCCACTTTGGTCTATGCCACAATGAACCCAATGATGACCACTCCTACTGACGAATTTGGGGCCCCTAGGTTTGTCCCTGGAACACTCAGTGAGGTGCATGCAAGCACACTACCTCTCTTCTCGTCAGCAAATCATCATTCTCAAGAAATTCGGAACAGAACTGCAAGTCCTCCTATCGCATATGTCACCCATCCAGGACACGCTGGTGAAGATGCTATTTGGATGGGAAGTGAGGATGGTCTGTTCGATAAACAGGAGGTAGATTTTGATTAAACACAACTCATACTTCGATCGAAACAATGGAAATTAACATAATACTCTAGGTATATTTGCTTAAGGCAATGTTAGATGTTCTAACTGCGAAAGATTGCAATACCTGTATTTCACAAAATTAGATAAATTTGATACACGGTTTTAGTTTGAAAGTCAATTTGATAAACCATTTTCAACAAGTATGCTTAAGGCAAATTCATAGTCTAAGGAATAATTTATTTTAAAAAGTATTCCGTCTGATGAATATGAAATGTTATAAGCAAGATTTTAATTGGACATTGGAAACATAATCTATAATTAATATGTGGAAAATTGTGTTCCCTTTGCAAAAACTATTCACCTCTTTAGCAAATGCTAAAACGCATTGTTTGGTTTTGTTTTTTTTCAAATTGTGAAGGTCTCGTGCTTTCATCAAATAATGCGCTAGTAAATTGGCTCAAGAAATAAATGTTAAAAGTAGAATGTGAAACAAATAGTTTAAAATTAAATTCCACTTAAAATTCCATTTTTTTGCTTCAAGTTAATTATAAACTATATACTTATTAATTCATTAGCATTTCAAAACAATTTCGCCCAACAGCGCTTGTTGTATAAAAAGCTGTTGAATACTTTTGTAATAGCCCTAATTACTTTCATTTAAATTAATAACTTTTCCTTTCTAAGAATTTCTCTCAACTATAAAGCTTTAATTCAGACTTTTTGGTTAATTGTCATGGTAATTGCGTCAGTCGCACATTTAATTGTGGAGAACATCTTTTATTGAAGGAGAGGGAATTGAGAAAAAATTAGGAAAAAGAATTGGCTTAATTAAACAAACTATTAGTTGCCTAGGCGAGACGTAATCGGGTTTGATGCCTGTTTAATTAATAAATGTCTTGGACTGAATGCTTTCTGACTTGAACTTCTCATTCTCTCTCTCCTTCTCTCTAGTCTGAGTGCACTGGTGTCTAGTGGTGTCTGGGTGGCAGGCTTATCATAACTGCAGAAATGGCACAGAAGAGCCACACACATATATTACAAACGTGAGCAACTGGGTATTTTGCAAAGGCAATTGAATTGAAATAGTTTGATTATGAGTTCAGGACTTGGTGTGAGGGTGCGTGAAACTCATCTTTTTACGCATGAATTGAATTACTTTCATTTCTGCCTTTTCTTCACTTCCCCGCCGGTGATTTCGATTTAAAAGCAGCCATTTGGAATTAATGTCATTTTATATAAAATATTCTCTCTCCTTTTACCTTCCCTTTTACTAACCGCGAAGTGGAAAATGCAGGAGCATTAGTCCGCTTTAAAGCACCTAATTCATTTAGGCAAATTGACAAGCTAAATAGGTTACATTTTTGGTTAAAAATATTGGTCAGGAAGTCGAAGTAGATCTTTGTAAAAAAATCACCTTATTTGACTGTAATAAGGATTTCATAATCCTGTCATTTAATTGAAAATTTATATTTAATAGGAATTTTATTCAATTTCAGAGAAAGTAGGCAACATTTCTGACTTTTTCACTAGGCCTTATAAAGGATGTTAAATCACATTCAAAAGAAAGCGGTCAATAGAACTGGCTTAGATCTTTGAGTAATGGTAGATACCATATATAATTGATTTATATCACAAAATAAAAGTATATCTAAAATTAAACCAAAAAATTTCAATCCAAATAATATTTGAGTGTAATTAGTAGACGTTCTTCGGAGTATTTAGAGTATTTCATTACTCCGTTTACAAAACTTTAGTTCATTTCATATGTTCAATCATAATAATTTTGACCATGAAAGAAAGATATCTCAATAAGGTGAGAAGGATGAGAAGGAATACAAATTGAGAATTATAAAAATCTTCAAAAAATTTCTCTAAATTATGGATTTATTAACAAGTACGCTTTTTTCTCAGGATATATTAGTACTAAATATGCTATTCATTTAATCAGAATTTTACATTTCGGGATTCGATTGCAGGTTTTTTTGCAGGCAGAACTGACTAATCTCTTGAAAACACAATTATTATGATGTATACAATATTATCTTCTAATATTCAACACTAATGTTATACAATAAGAAGGAATTGCATTAACTTAAAAATTCCAAGGTATTTAGATAAATATCCAAGTTTACATAGGCTCGTGGATAGAAGGACCATTCTCATCATTTGCAATGCATGAATTCCTGCATTGTTTAGTAAGCAAACGTTTTTGGTCAAATATTCAAGCCGTCATTGTTACTTTGAAGAAGGCAAAGCCTCTTTGAAGTCAAATTTCCATTCCATGAGATCTTTACTTTGAAAAATGTGGGTGATATCATTCTAATTTTACCTGTCCATTGGTTTTGATGTCAATAAGCCCTTTTAACTTTACTTTCTGAAAAAATAAGTTTAAGGTTAATTAGTGAAATAGGAATGCCTTAGTTAGCTCTAATTCTCGAGCATCTATGGAACTTTTTAGTGGAAAGATTTGGAAAATTTATAAAGTGTACAACAACTGCAGAGCTTCAGAACTACGCTCACATACCTTGAATCTCCGATGCAATACAGACTAAATTACTCAACGATGGTTTAGTGAATTTTCCTTTGAGGACTACTTTTACTCAACAACTATGAGTTTATTAGGCTTTAAAATTTAAATTATATAAAAAGTGTATTCTTTTTATTTCACTATCTTGGCCAGTTGCCATGTAAATGCGGTGGAAGATAAGATCAAACCGCTCAAAGTAATTTAATTATTTTATTTCAGATAAATGAATATCTCCTAATGCACAGCACTAGCCTTGCAACAACACTTAATTTTTATTAATTTCAAAAAATGGATTAATTGTGGTATAATTCAATAAATTAAGTTGAATGTGTAAATTTCTGTTAATTCAAGATTGAATGAGAGGCGTTTTCGGAATAATTGACTTCCACGTCTAAAATGAGATTCCTTCGGCAAGGTTTCACGAAAGTGACTCTCCATTTTGCCTTCTTATGAAATGTGAATTATTTCTTAAGTAATTTTGCCGAAATTTCATTCCTAACCAATCATGGCCAATTTTCCACGGTCTATGCGCAATATCAAACGGGTATGAATTTTAAGTTTTGAGAAAAACATTGATTAAAAGTGTTTGAAATTACCAATTTCAATTCCTTTGTTTGCACGTCCAGGTTATTACTCAATGGTGGTATAGACAAAACTTTCTTTCTTAATATTAAACGCAGGGAACAATCTGGAACTTCTTTCAATGATTGAAAGTCACAACTTTATATTCACTTCTTGGATTGGTCGATCCTATATTAATCTCGTAAAGTCTGACTTGAAAATTAATTAACTCAATTAGAGTCCGAGAAATCGACCTCCAAATAAAGTTTCGAGTAATTTCGCTTTTATTGACTACGAAAACTGGATTTGGAATGGATTGGGGCACAAAAATGCGGTAGAATGGCCTTTTTTCGCCACGGAAAAATTTCCATCACGAAGTAACGCTTCAGTCCATAGGATATTATTTTTTTTACTCACTTCGTTGGTCAATCTATTTCTAATTGTTTTTTATCTAGAATTTAAAATTCATTTACATGACAGAATAATTAGTGATGCAGTTCCAACTTACACAGTCTCCGATATGTGTTTGCTCTCTTCCGAGCTAGCACAAGGTTCTCCATTCATGGGGGGTCTTATTTGGGAGTTTATATTATTTTACCTTTACTGTGATTCCGATTTTAGTATTACTTATTCACTCCTCTGTGAAAGTTCAACAAAGACCACTCTGGTAGACCAAATCAAAGTTCACCTCTTTTTTTTCAGGCACGCTTGTGTTCAAGCGCGCGTTCTTGCATTCAAAATTTCAAAATATATGCGCAGGTGGTGTTGCTGACCTTAAAACCGTGATTTGACCTCAAAACATTTGCCAACGCCTTTTTATTCACTTCATTAGACTTCGCTCAACTACATGCTCAGTTCAGTAAAAAGCACAAGAATATTTTGACAGTTTCAGCTGGTAGTTCCAGAAGAATCCATTTATTTTATAAAATTGTATTGAATAGTCATACTGCGTGATGAGAGTAGAATTATGACTGGTTAGGCGGTATTGATTCTATAATAACTGACTGAAAGTCCAACTTAGCTTGAAGGTAACACTCTACCTTAAAAGGGGCTTAAAATTAATAATTTCAGTCCGGATTTATTACAACCCATTAAGATAGCCAGAATTCATTGCTCTCCTTCAAGATATTTTTCAAACAAATTTAAGTCACTTCTAGTGTATCATTCATTTGACTAACGTTATTGCATTTCAAATACATTTTGCTTCTTTAAGTTCAGGAGTCCTCAAAAAAAAGAAATATAAATTAGTGAAAAGTGAGATATGTGACTACTCAATCAATTATGTTAATTTCATTATGGCCCAATTAATAAGACCACAATTCACTCCGTAAATGAAGAAGATGCGTCCTATTAGGCAAAACAGTCATTTAAGGCAAAATATTCACTAGACTAACTTCACGGGGTGTGTGTTTTCATTTAGTGGTATTTTTTATGTTCATTTTTTTTTTCTGAAAGCCAAAAGGGCAAGGATACAGATTCTCTTCAATTTCTAATCAGTGAAGCTCTGTTTATAACAGTCCACTTTATGACGCATTTAAACTTGCGGGAATCAAAGCTATAAATTTGGACGGAAAACTATACTATTTTTATGCTTTTGACTAAACGGCCAGAAGTCGTAAATCTCTTTGATGCTAAATACTTTCCAATTTCGGGGTTAATTTGAACCTGCAGTTAGGAGGAGGACGCGTTAGCAATTAAGGGTCATTTATCGCACCAACAGCTTTATAACCGACCCAAGCATTCAAATATTTAATTTTAAAGTGCATCAATATGAACAGTCCGATTAATGGTATTAAAGGGGAAAGGTATGGTTTTAATGCTTATTTCTGCGTTTCACAAAAAGTGAGAAAAACAAGAATGAGAGCTATTGCAGCTTCCATGAAGTGTAACTCACCCTCTCTCGTTGTTTTAGTAAATATGCAAACTGATGAAGGGGATGCTTCCTCACTTCCATGATGCTCTAATTTGGGCATTTTCGGCACCAATTTAAACTGATCGCAAAAGGGTCATAAATTAGGCAGAACCTCTGTGTCCCTTTTTTACACTTTCTCAGCTTCATTGCGGCGAGTCTGAAATCCAGGTCAAGATGAGGTCTGCATTTTTATCTCTCAATCCGTCTCGTCTATTTAACCGATGCATGAAAATTCCATTTTATTGAATGTTTCAGAATTTCATTTTGCCTGTTGTTCTTATTTGTTACTGACAAGCCTAGGAGTAACCACACCAAGACAAACTTAGTAGTGGTTTTTAACGCTTGATTCCATCGCTTTACTACGTCAGGAATTTTTTCATTTATTAAATGTCATAAATTGATTAAAATTAAACAACTGACCGAAAAGGTATTAGTTTTGGATTTCATTCTAATTTTGACGTCTTTGCACAAAGACTTTGAATCTACGATTAAGTAAACATTAATGACTCAAAAAAAGTGTGTCCTAAATATGCTCTAAATGGGAGAAGGGCGTGGAGAGGGGGTGGGGGGTGTCGAATCTGTCTCGAGTCGAAGCTAGATGAAGTGCAAAAACGACGTGGTTGAGAAGGGCAGACATGCATCATTTCCGCGGTCTCTCAAAAAAAATATTTTAATCCAGCATATTCGTTTTCCAACTTCCCTCTCCCTGCATTTACATGCAACATTAATACTACTTTTCAAACTGTTTGCTGGGACGCATTAGCGCCGACTGATCTGGATCTTTTTCTCCTTTTGCTAGCTGAAAAGAACTAATATTCTCAACCTGAGAATGGAAAAGAATGTTAATCTAAAGATAAGTAGAGAAATAATTTTACTATGGCTTGTCAGCAAGTGGGAAATAGTTTGAAGTTAAAATTTTACTCGGGTTTATTTTTAACATTTTGGGGCTTCGTTGAGGGACATGGTTTGATTTTTCACGAATAATTCTCTATGAACTTGAATCTGCCTGAGCAGAGGCTTATGCTTTGGTCATTGCACTCGATCTACTTGACACATTCTTGAAAACTTTGACGCCTGGAAAACTTCATGAAGAATACCTTCCCAATCTCAAGTGCTAATCCTCTTAATTTGACTCCACTAGAACACAAGTCGAAATATTGTGCAGGTCCCAATTATTTACGTTTCTTTTTGACCGCCCCAGTTTGTGAAATAGGGGTGGGAGACTAGAAATGTCGTTTAAGTAATGGAGAAAGAGCTTAAGGACGCATTCACAATGCACAACTAATCTGTACCTTGAAACATTCATCATAACATACTCCTACTTTTTACCCGGAGAAGAAATATCCTACACTGCCAACATTTTTGTCTGCAAAGAGAAATGGAAACGCTATGAAGGAAACTTCTTGCTTTTCCTGGCTCTTCTTCTTCTACTTCTTCCTCTTACAAACAACTAGCTACATTTGGAATGACTTTTTTCTAAAACTTTGGAATTTAAAGAGAAACTATATTTACACTTATCCCTTTATCTAAAAAATGGTTTCTACTGACGAGAAATTATTTTTCATTTAAAGGCTTCAGGAAGATTTGAGGGTCCTGGATCCAATGACCAAGACAGTGGCCATGGGGATTCTCTAGACACGACTGGAACCGCCCTGTTTTCCAAGCCAATCATTCAACCGCGTTCAAGAAGTCCCTTTGCTACCAAATCAGGTTTGGGAGCAATTACAAATAGTGGTCCATTCGAAATGCAATCGAATCCCTTCTCTGATTGCATTCAAATGCGTGGAAACTCCGAAGAACAGCCATTATGGAACGGTTTATCCACAATCACCAGAAAAAATCAAGAAACTAAGACTCAATCTGCCACATTGGAAAGCTGTTCCACATTTATCTAGTCCCTAACTGTCCCCTCCTCAATCCCCAATACCCATTCTTACCCTAAACACCTGCTCTTCCACTTTGGTTGCGTACAGTCTTAGCATTCCAGTTTTGAATAAAGTTATTCCTCTCCTCTGACTATATATTACCAATCCCTCCTGCTGTAACTTCTCGTCTGTGTTTGGTGACAATTTGACTTCATCAGGAAAGACGGAGGAGATAGAATTTCATGCTGTAATGTTTTATTGAAGGAAAATGCATTACACGCAGCCCCTCTTGTCAATTCCCCTTGCCATTATTCCTTAATCCCTCACTTACAGAGGAAATTTCATAATTAAATTTACATATTTCTTCGGAAAATATTTTGTTTTTTCGGTGAGGTTGCATTTTAAAATAAAGCTAATTAGTAGTAAATTGAATAAACTGCCATTTATCATGGGAAAAAAGTCAATTTCACCATTAAGAAGTAAGATTATATAAAAAATCGAAAACCAGACTATCGAGGAAATAGCCAATTTATCACAGTAATTCCTCCTTTGTACATTTCTTTTCACTTACTTATTATATGCAATAGTTTGGTCTAAATTTGATCTGAAATGATGTTATGAATGTTAATTTAGTTAAAAATCAACAGTTGCTATATAGCGGATTTACCTACTCTGCAAATATGTTGCACGTTGTTTTACTGTATTTTAATCTGCTTGATTTTAAGATGCCCTCGACTGATTGTGCGAAGATAATTGAATGCAAAATTACGAAATTAATCTTACCAGTTTGGAATTAATTGAACTTATTAATAATAAACGACTTCTATCTACAGTCGCTCAGTTATCTGGATCTATTTCACTTCATGTGCGTTTGGGAATTGGACATAAACTTTCGTGAGAGAAGCTAGAATTACTTAGACAATTCGATCTAGATTTTATGCATTTCAAATTTATTAATGTGAATCTAATGAGCAATTAATTTTTAACTAAGAGGAAAAATTATACTTACACCTATAGTGTGGTAAAACAATGGAACTTACTCACTTTTTCTATTAGTTATTTCCATACATTTAATTCGACGCAATGGAACGACATAAACATTATTCACGAAATGGTGAACATTTCAAATGCGGAGTTTTGAATTTAAATATGATATTTATCAAAGATTTACAATGGAGAAATTCGGTTTCGAAATGTAATAATCTGCTGTGGACATAATGTCTCATACTACAGAGTGGTTCACAAAGGTTGCCTAATTTGGATTTTGAAATACATGTCTCGGTCAGATTATCAAAGTATATTTAATAAGGCATGGGGGATGCTTCGAATCTACCGCTGACCTCTGTGTCGATGGGACTTGACGGCACAGGATACGAATTTGCGCTTGATATTGATCTTTGTCGAATTAGAGAATATGGTTCATTGTTTTTACGTCATTACCAACTAGTTTGAACGCAACTCAAACCGAGAATAAGCTGATTTAGAGTTATACGTGGTCATGAGGGCTGATTTCTCTTTGAATGGTCCATATGCCATGGAGCCGCGAAAACAAATATCCATTATTAACACTTCCAGAAATATAAAATATTATTAGGCTATTTCTTCCAAATTTCAGAATAATAAATTCTAGAATTACGCAATAAAGTTTTCAATTCGCATTAAATCATAAAAAAATTGTTTGCACGTTATAATGTAATGGAAATCGAAACAGCTTAGCTTTAAACACGCATAGACATTTCGTGATTATCTTAAGAGGTAAATATTCGGCGATCAAGTTGGTTCAAATTAACAAACTCAGTAAAAGAATTATTTTCTATGTAGGCTTTCGTGAAGTGGTTACAATTGGCCATTACCTGAATGATGATGGCATGTTTTAGCCAAGCTGTCAGTAATCAAAACTGTTGTTAATTAGTAAAGGTGGGGGGGAGGAGGTTAGGGCCACTATCAGCCCCACCTCATTCTAAGCCCTATCGTCGACAAACCTTTGAACTGTGATTTATAGGTTTATAGGCCAAACCACAGTAAATATTTTCAACCCAGCCTTGACGTATAAATAGTATTTGCATATTTTGGAAAGATCAACTGAATTCAACTTTGTAAAGAGAGGTTCTTTAGAAGTGCCGTAATAGTAGGCATTCTAGTTCCTGATTCTCTAATCTATCTGATAACTTGATCACGACAAGCTATTAATTGATTCACACTCAGGGAGAGAGAAATAAGACAATGAAGCTAATCCATTATTCCCTAATAACAAAACAAAGATTTTTTGTGGAAATAAAAATCTTTAAGACACATCCAGACGGATAATGGTTTTAGTCACTATTGACTTCTGGCTGTCAGGAACGACGCATATCGACGAGGCTTATGGACAACTCGGTGGCAATCAATGTGACTTTATCATCCCCAGACAAGGCAAACAATGCAGCCCTGAGATTTCGTCGGCTTCTAAAATAATTCGTTTACTAATGACTATGGTGAAATCAATAACGAAATACTAACAATTGATTATAAGAATTAGCTTGTCATTGCGTTCACTCAACCCGATAAACTTTCTAATCATTATCAGGATCTACACTGTACGTACTTATCTCGTTATTGTTAGTAACGGCATATGACATTTAACGACTATCGTCATCAGGTCCATCAAAAGTATCCTGGGTTATTCATTTGATGTGGCTCAGATTCACATCGTATTCGACATAAAATTTTATTAATAAATGAATTATTGCCGATGTTTGTAATAGTAGGAATCCGATAGAAGGCAATTATACTGCATTAAACTGGTTTAATTTCAAAATATTGGATTACTTTACCACAGGAACCTAAACAGTAGGATACCGTGCGAGAGATATCGTTATGAAACTAGCATCAAAGCGCAGTTAATTTTAACAGATATCGTCTTTAATTTCATCGAGGAACCTGCATCCAAATCCAACACTTTGGTGTACGCCTCCTTTTCCCATCGGAGGAAAACAAGGTGGTTTTAAAAACAATGCACACTCTTTCTCCTAACTACGGTTATTTGTACATTCCTTCCAGGCTTAAATTTAACTCAACTGGACTTAATGTCTGCAGCCATCTCGCGTGTTCTTTATTGAAAACGGCCCGATCACTAAGAACTGAACATTTTAGACAGAGGATGAACTATGACACTTGACTCTTGGAACGCGTACTATGCAATACACAATTCTAAGGCAGAAACCAAATGATTTTTTCTTCTCCCTTCCCCTGGCTGACTAATTTTAGGTGTAATTTGTAATTAAAAAAGCAAAATTATTTATATAATTGTGACTAATAAGAATAATAGAACATTCAGTAGTGTTTCAGACACAACAGCGTGACAGATAAAGTGAGGATAAACTCAACTTAGATCAAGAAGAAACAAATCTGCGAAATCCAGAACAGACTACTTTTAACTCAGTGGATGCTGTATATGATATACCTGATGATATATGAATTCAAGAAGTTCTAGTTAGAACGGACTTGATAGATTTTTAGAATCTCGACACAAAACCTAAATTTTACTCATATTTTAGGTTCAATTGGTTATTTAAAGTAGCCTATATATGAAAATATAATTCATGATAGAACAATATCCCCCAAAATATTGTCTAGAATTGTTATCAATGTCAAATAGAGTGAGTAGTCATTTTAATTAGTAAACATATTTCGTTGGGATTCGGCAATGTGAAATTTTAACCCGGTGGCATGAATTTTGGGTATATTAAACCGAAAATGCAAACTTAAATATGAGCGTACTATCTCATTAATTTTATGGGTTTGGTTAGTTTTGTGATTTCTCACAGAATTCAAAGTGTTGAATTTTATTCTCTCTGAAGAAATAGCAGCACCGTATGGGTCTAAAGTGTTTGTAAATATACTCACCCTCAAACCCAACAATAAAAATCGTACAGAAACGAATCATGGACTAAAGATCAGCAAGTGCACATGTTGGGAAGAGAGGGGATGTAGAATTTTATGTATTCTAGTTTTGGTTTCAAAATGATTACTTTGATTTCAAGTTGTAAAGCCGCTAATTTTGATTCTACTGCGTAGTTGAGCAGCTCACTTCAGATTTTGCTTGTATATATACATATATTCTGCCTAAGCAACTATTTCGTTAGAGACTTAGATGACCTATAACAGAGTAATATTCAATCTCATATGTTTAGGGAGCAAAAAAGAGGATAGGATATCATTTGCGCTTTATTAACATATCAGCAACCAAACAAAGAAAAACGTGAAGGTAATTAAAAGTCATCGGACCAAATATTATATGAAAAGAATGTTCATTCTTTTGTAATTTTCAATTAAGCAAAGTTCAATCTTATTTCTCCAATAATGCATTGAAATATTTTTTGAGGAATTAAATGAACGATTTATGCATAAACGATGATATCTAATAAAGAAAATTTCCAGCAGATACGGAGTCAATAAAATCTCTATTGATATTATTAAAAAATGTGATATTGGACAATAAACCATAAACCATGGCATAATGGTAAAAAAATGAAGTGTATGAAACCGCATTTATAGTTTGCAACCTGCAAAATATTATGTTTTAAAAATGGAATAAATTGGGCATAGTTATATAAACGAATATGGGTAATATTTGATTACACTAAACTTTAAAATTATAGAAAAATAGGGATAATTTTGAAGATAATTTATTACGAAAAGTAGTTAGTTATCTGAATATTAACATTGACAATTATTAAGTTCTTAGTGTTTAACGTTTCCAAGTTAATTTAAGGTCAAGGTAAGCGAGAAATCAAATTTCTTATGGGATCATGTCTATTATTCGAAGTGGCTATTTATGGCAATCTATTAATAAAGTACAAATGACACTAATGACAGAATTCTAATGTTTTTTCAAAGTTACCTTTCTTGTAATTTCAAATTTTAGGAGGCTGGACACTCGGCATCTGATTGGGTAGCAGTAAATCTCCAAATATCCGGAAGGCCTAGTAAACTCGCACTTATCATAGAACCGTCCGACCCTATCTATGAAACCGTTGATGAAGAAGAACGCCGAATACGCTATCGGGTCAATTCTTTTAAAAGATGCATAAAATCAACAATTAACAAACAAGATATTTCGCAACAATACACTAATGAAACTAAATCACAGCCAACCTATCAAATCACATTGCTAAAAAGAAGAATTTTAAAGGGAGAGGAAGTCAAAATAGGTTTCAATGACAAGGCGTCTCAACAACTTTTTCTCATACACATTCGGGAAGCTCTAAAAGAAAATAAGCGCCTTAATTCGCATCGATTGAATCGCCGTAATAAACTGAAATGTGATAAAGACAAAAATTCACAAACGACCTGCGATATCAACGAAATTGATAGCTTCATGACGGAGAATCAAGTCTACGAAAACCATGGATGGAGTGGTAAAATATTTAATCCTTCTTAATTTTATTTTTAAATATTTATTTTTCATTTTCTCATATTCAGCTATCAAAATTCGTGTACTGCAAACTGAATTGTCTCGACGCCTTCACTTGCAGGGCATCTACTTACTGGAGATTAAAGACTGCGACATGTGTCTCTTAGATTATATTTCAACAGCTGAAATTAACAGATGGCCTTTCAAATATATACGGAGGTAGATTTTTTTCGGCTCAGCGATTTACTATTTGATATTGATATTCTCTGTGGTAAAATTCTTTTTATTTATTTATTTATTCCGCTCATGTATGGAAAAAACCAAGTTTTAAACTCAAACTATAAACTTTATTGATCGATTATTTCTTATTTACTAAGTATTATTAAAGATATTACTCACTGCCATATATAGCTTTTATAGTGGTATTTATTGTGGAGAAGATCAAGTGAAATTTATAGATACGACCTCGAAATTAAAATGTTTCATTGTAGTCCTTTTTTGAGACCTTTAACTCTTCTTCAATTTTTGCCTAGATTCGAGGCAGTTTGTTGAAATTTGAACTAACTGTCGGTATTTGGTACTTAATCACTATTCATTAGGTGTAAATTTTTATAGTTAATGGTAATTAGATTTTAGGAATGAAAGAAGTGCCAATTAATATACATTGGGCCTAATCCATACGGACTAATCCAAAGTAACTTCTTTAATCTGACCGAGTTGGTCTAACAGAGCTCAATACCTTTTCTCAAAACAGAAGAACTAGCTTCTGAATTTACGAGTGGTGTCTTGACTTTTTGGAGAACTTCTAACAGTCATCATCATAGTGTGGAGAAATAGGAATAAGAGTGTGCGGATTAAGACATAGCAGCAGTGGGATTCTTAACGAGTTGCAAGAAAGTTAGACTGAGTTGACAGACTGGTGAGTGGTTGCGTCTTAACGACAGTGACACTCTACATCGAGCGTTGTGCAAGACAGCTCATACCAATGAAAAGATTGTTCAAGTCTTGGCCTGATCTCCATAACATTCCAAACTGCTGCGAGATATTAGCCTCTGTCGATCAAATGTGGTTGTTAGGAATTAGGAGGTTTGTGGCTATCTCGAAAAAAAATATTTACAAAATGAGAGAATTCTATTTTAGAAATGATTGCTCTCTGCTATGCTTAACTGGATCTTAACTGCGACACCACCAGTCGAGCACTTAAACACATTTCTGCATTGACGCACCAAAAAAGATTTTATATTTGCAAGAACAGCTTTAAGATTTTGACTGTTGGCCAAATTTGATTGCGCTACCTAACTGCTTTTATTTAACAGAAAGCTATCAATTTACCGTAAATCAGCTATTTTGGCTTTATTAGGGAAATCTTCTTTGGTGCTAATAATCTATTATATTAAATAGGGAGATTTAATGGAATGATATTTTTTCTCAAATCTGCTCTCTCTTTATCTGGCATAAGCAAATCGTAACTTCCAAACATGTGATTATGCCTATTTGTGGATGTGGGTGAAATCGTTGTGCGTAGGATTCCACGAAATTATCTCCTTATTAACATAATCCAGAAGGACAGTTCTTCTGAAACCCCTCCCCCCACCAACCCACCCACCCTTTTCATCCATTCCGATATGCAAATCTCTCAGTCCCGTGCAAATCAGCCGAATCTTATTCCTTGCATCCGTGTATGTTACTCACTTTTGTCGAACTTACTAACTCCGTAAATCTGCAACAGTGATAGGGAGAATGTGAGTCACTTTCTGTTGTTAGACCACGCTTGAACTTTGCTTACATGAGTGCATAAGTAATTAGTACTAATCAATTAATTTTCATTTGCAGTTTGCGGGGTTGTTTCCTACAGATACATTTGAAAAATTGCAAAACAACGAAATTATGATCTCAAGTGCATAATTATGTTTTATTATTAGCTAGTGTATTATTTAGTGAGAGAGTGAAAGAGAGAGGGATCTACGACCTTGCAAACGGTCATTGCTTTATATCTCCCAAGTAAAAATACCATCATATCATAATTTTAGCCATAATATTGTCCCCGGAAACACCACAGTAAATACAAGATCCGTAAAATTAACTGAAATTGCTATCAAGACACCAAAATTGCCCAATTTCATCAGATTTTTTATTAATCGGGATGTCTGAGCTTTGCTTGATGGACGTATTTACTTTATTTAAGTCACCCTGCTGACTTTAGATACCTGGATGGGCCTATAAGCTAATTTACAGGGCTTATTGAACAGTTAATTAGATTGAAAGCGATACTTGCGATCAAGATGAATTTAACTTTTATAAGAGAGCAGTTCGTGATTACTTACTATGGTACACTATTACTCTTTGACCTAAGTTCACACTTGTCCATTCCTTTTAGTTTTGGCTTCAATGGACATCACCTCTACATTCTAACTGGAAGTCAGTGTATTGGTGGGCGAGGGCTGCTTATTTTCGAGAGTGAAAAATGCGAAGATCTGATGAATAGAATGATTTGCATGATGAAGAGTATAGCTGGAGAGAGTGAGTCTCCAACGGAAAATACTTCATCGCCACAAATTTCTCAAAGGAATTCGAAATTTCTTCAACCATTACCGAAATCGGATTCAGGAAGCACACTCCGCAATGCCCCACCAACTCCAACTAAAAAATCAATGCAAGATCTAAGTGCTAGTCTACAGGACTTCTGTCGAACTCACTGCTGCAGTCTTCCACTCCTACGAGGTCGCAGTGAAGTTCAAAATGCTGAGGCGGTTGGAGGAACCGACCATGAAACGCTTGTTGGATCTCAGGCTCAAGGTCTGGAGTCATCACACGTTGTTTCCGACGACAACCTCAGCTTAGATGAAGATCACGAAGATCGCCACAGAGACAATGAGGAGAAGCTTTCTGTTACTGGGGGAATTACTGAAAATCTTTGCAGTAATTTGAATGGACATGAGAATAACTCACCAACTAACGGTGACCCTTCTAAGGAATCACGAAAACTGACATTGCGAACGTAAGTTTAAGTTTTTAAGCCAGTTTACTCAATACATATAAGTAAACCTATTTTTATATTTTCGAAAGTTCGAGTTTGAAGAAGAGTATATCGGAATTTATTGCTCATAGCATGGCAAGGATGGAATCACTTAAGCCTCCTCCTCCACCACCACTTCACGTTTCAGCAGATCAGAAGGGTGCTGCGAATTCGCCACAAAACGGAGATCGATTTCCATCACCACCTGTACCACTAATGCAAGACTTGAGAACGCAGAGTTTAACGGAGACGCATAATCTGGGTGGAAATAAAGGAGATGAGCCAGGTTTTCCAAGAGAACAGAGGCAGTCGAGACGAGCGGAGTCAGCTAAGGCTGTGCAGCTGATAAAGTGGCGTGATTTGCCGGGTAAGGAAGATTACTATGGAGCAACAAATAATCGATTGATGCTCGGAACACCGAATAGTAATAGCGTATCAGATAACCGAGGAAGTGACCATGTTCAGTCGGCAGGCGATCAGCACACAGAGTCACCGTCAATGGAGGAGGAGAATTCACTTAAATCGTCAACTAGTACAACAAGAGAACACCAACTTACTGCAGCTCTGAAATCAGATATGATTGCATTTACGTCTTTCTAAGTTGACTCACCGTGTGCCTACTTTTAGTCATGATTATGCTTTCATTTTTAATTAGATCTTCAATTTTTTCCAAATTTAACCACAGAAATTTGGCCTTTTTTCTACAACATATTTCGCATATTAATTATTCTTTTTTGTGTAATGATTCTCTGCTTCATTTATTAAAACATCTTGGTCCAAAATACCTCGGAAATGAATTTCACCACACTTGTTGCCTTTTTGGAGTGTAAACTCTGAACTCGTGTTATAGTGAAATCAGGTTTAGTTTGAAAACGAAACCTTTATTTGGAATGCAAAGTTGAAACTCTGCACCAGAACAAACGTCCTAAAAGTAATTGGTGGACCATACCGTATGAGAAGGAAATTTGGCGATCCTAATAATTTTGAAAGAGGACAAACCGAGAGTGACGGAAAGCAGAAGTGCTGCCGTTCACGCGGTGATCTTTGTTCTCTTTGCAATGTTAGTAATCAGTAACTGTTGGTTCTTATAACTTTGAATAGTAGCTGTCCAAATAGTCTGTATACATTACGTTATTGGGTTCAGTAATATTCGGAACATTTCATAGCTCAAACGGAAAGCATCTCTGATATTCTACTTGCCTAAATCTCTCTTGTCTTTTTACTTTGTCTAAGAGCGTTGTTACGTTTAACAATAACTTGAAGTTCCGAAATCCTTCTTGAGCAAAATGAGCTATTGTGTCAGACTTCGTTGGAAGGCGGTATATATATCCGAACTGGGGCTAATCAGCCGAGTGGAACAATGTTGTCTAATTACTGGCAATAATAATTGAATCGTTTTCCTTCTTACTATTTAAGAGCATAGCGGAGTCAGATTTTGCCTTTTGTAAAGCAATGCCAATTAATTAAAGAATAGTTGACGTTCAAACGCTAATTGAGCAGAAAACTCCTAATAATTGCCATTCATTGATCTGGTGAAGTAATTTGATAGTCTCTTTTAATATGCATTAATATAACGTTTTGCTGACAAGTTGACTCTTCTCGAAACTGTAATGCCTATCAGTGGAGTGGAGGTAAGGGTCAAAAACACCATCTAGAACTCCGAGCCATTTGAAGTATCCACGTTTTTCACCCACAATAACAGTTTTGGCTTATCGAAATTTTCGTGGGGTCAGACCTCTTTCTAACCGAACGGAATGTTTCTTCTAGCAACAGATTTTAAAATTTTTTCCCATTGATTATTTTTGCTTGGAGCTATTTAAACTTCACACACACATTCCGCATACTTAAAGGATGACCTTTTTGTTCCAGTCGGAATCGAATATATTCCACGTTTTGAGCAGGAATGCCATGCTATTAGTTAAAAACCAAATTCTTTAACTGTTATTCTAATGGTTCATCAGGTAGCCAATTGAACTGATTTAGTCAAACTTAGTGCAAAAGATGGACTTTCTTAAGAGGGCGAAGCGAAATAGTCTTCTGGTAATATCCTTCTGTCTAGTTCGCTTGGATATCGGTAGGTTAGTGGGAGCCCGTCATTTTACCGGTAAATAGTGTTCATATTTACTCATTTTTTAATCACAACCCTCAAATGCTGGTGGATTGAGCGATGACGTGATTCAAGATCATAGTTTATCTTTGTCGTAATTAGAACGTTATAGCATGAAGTATGTAAAAAACTGAATAAATTACCTTCCACAACCTTGGTATTGACCCTTGAGTTTGCTCGAATTTAAATTAAGACAAAAAATTTGGCGCTCCAACTAAATAATTTACAGTTTACTCAGTTCTCCTACTAATAGAACAGTATAAACAAAAGCTTAAAACACAAATTAGCTCAAAGCATACCTTCACCCCTTTTCAGTGAGATACCACCATTGCGAAAGAACCTCCTCTGCATGAAGCAAATTTATCCCATAACGAAGATGTATGATTTCACCTTAGTAAAGAGTTCAAATAATGACCATCCATATTCTATTGCTACCGTGACTGACATTTCATATCTTTCAATTGGATTTAACTTCAAGCAAAAGTGAAAACTTGATAAAATTCGAAAAATAGGCCAAATGAAGGAAGATCTGGTAGTTCGAGTTACCTTTGTAGAAAGAACACTGAATCGAACCCTGAAATAAATAAGTGGGGTCATAGCAAATGGGAAGTTGACAAGATTACGTAATGATATCCAGTGATAAAAAGCGATAGAAGGCTTAATAATGTGACAATTTATTTTGCCTTCCATAACTATGCAATTAGACAGTCAGAACATTCATCATGATTAATGCCCTTCTGCAATAATTCTCTTCTATTGGTGTACTTGTTTTATTGACTAATATAAAAAAAGTATCGATTTCCCATTATTTGCAGGCAAATCGCAAAGGAATTAACTTTATTCTTGCAAATATGCACTTACTGGCAATAAATAATTCAACCGTCACCTAAGAGTCAAACACTTGAAGATACAGCGAAGTAAACTAAAGTTTGCGTTTCACCATATTTTCCGTAGAAGCCAATAGTTCTTCCTTAGTTGCTACTGATAGTTTCTTCATTTTTCGATTTGTCATTATTTTCATAAATTAGACATACTTTTACGCCATTTCAGGTTCGAAGGTCTCCTTAACCGAGGCTAATTTACTAGAGACCACCACTTTGGGTTTGTGATGGACAAGAAAGAAGTTTATTGCAGTTAGAGCCTCCTTTACGCAAAACTTCTACCAAATCTCGTTGGGACTGAGTATTGTGAGGGTGGCTTCGCTTCACGGCTAAATAGAAGGTGCGATGGCAAATTGGAATTAGATATATGTGCAACAGTATTGTCATGACAGTCTTATGGCAGGCTAAAAGTTACTTTACGGTATCCCTCTTTAATCTAGCACATCAATTCAAATTGGTCATTTTCATAGATTTCCAATTTGGCCAGGCTGAGATTGCACTTCAATACAAACAGAAGTAGAAATGAGCAAAGGAGTTAAAATAGTTTGAATAATTTTTTATTAATTATTTGTAATATTAATTTATTTGTTAAGGTGACTAAATAACATGATGTCTGAGTAACATAATTTTGAATGAACTGCATTAATTTGCTTAATCTCGTGTTATTATTGAATTTAGTGGGATCGTGGCCACCGTTGAGGCTAATTAGGTTACAACAGGTGGTCATTACGCATTACTTATCATTTTTGACAATACAGCAGTGCAGTAAGCAAATATTCCTTCTTTTCTCAACAAAGTGTGGAGTCCGAAATTCTTTTACAAATTTTCGAACGCTTATGCGCATAAACAGATTCTTTCCGTGTAAAGTAAACCTATGTATCTTGTGAGGTTTTAGCACATCTACTATCAATATTTTTCTATATTTTCTGAATATTTTCTTCATTCTCCGGGTATACCTGACTCTCCAAAGGAGCTTCCAACCACCACTTTACTTTAACCTACCAATTATATGAAGTCACATCCATTAGTCAATGATTGTACAAAAGTTCCAAGCCCCAGAAACTCTGTGGAATCTTTCATCCCCAAAGTCATTATAGCGCTAATTAGCCTCGACTCAACCGTGCCTAAGCACCAATCACCCCAGAAGTCTTGTCAATTCTACCACCAGACCAACAAAATACGTCATGTGGAGGGACGCAAGGAAGGTTGCCGTACTTTCTCCCCTCCCAGAACTTGCGCACCATCCACCAAGATCTATCACAATTATGTCACAATTAACCCGTATCCAAATCCGTTGTACATCTTAATCGGTTGGAATTGGTGCAAAGAATAGGAGAAAATTCTTTTAACCCCCTTGATCGCATCAAAGGAATGGTTTTAAAATTGATTACACAAATTGCGAGCAAGGTCATACTCTCCTAGAATCAGCACCTTATATGCACTCACACTAAGCCGTCCCGGGTTCACAGTGAAATCAATCTAAGAATATCTCACCTTAGCTTATTGCATTTATAATCAGCGTGACCTTGAATTATACCCGCTAGGTCTGTCAAAACCAGTACCTTCCTTAACGGCCTCCGCCAGCTATTCGGCAATCAGGGTGTACAAAAAGTCATGGTGCACACAAATATTACCTGTTACTCCTCCATTCGATTTGACAAATTTTTTCCTAGTATAGATATATCCACTTATCTCAATAGCCTGGATGACCGACTTGATGACAATGCAAAGGCCAACTTCTCGTGTTGAAAGCGACTGATATAATGGTAGGTTTTGATCCTTTACAATTTAGGTTCCAGAGAACGCCTCAGTTAGTATCCTAATCTGAGTGAGTCATTGGAAAAAAAATCCCTGTTCTCGGTAGGGAGCTCTAAATTCCAAGCTGAAAACTGATCTTACAGAGGTGCATTCAGATACACGGTACCTTCCATCTCAGAGAAATTACGAAACCCCGGAAGTTCAACAGAATCATCAGTTATTCCGAACTCTTCAGACGACCCCGAAAAAGACTCAGGGTCGATCCAACCCTCAAACGTATGGAGAGGCAATTTTCACGAGAGATGCTGGATAATAATTAATAAGTTTTATCCCACAAAATTTGATAAACGATTTACCACCAAGTATGAATAAAATTTGCTTAATTGTTGATATGTGCCAAATTGCATGATCTTTGCCTTGTATAATTTGGGGAAAATGACGGAAGTTTACTCAATCTGGTGTTATTCTGGTGTTCTGACTTTGTAAACTATTCTGGGAGGCTAAACAATACTAGTAACAAGTTAGAGGACAGAGAAGGATATAGTTTAAAATTCAGGTGTTATAGGTTGGCGATTTGGGAGTTAACAATTGGAAGGGTTGTCTTTTGAAGATCGATTGAGTAGTCCCGGGTAACTGATCATTATGTTATGCTGATTAATAGTGGTTAAGGTAATTGGTAATCTGAATTCCAAACTTAGATGTCCTAGAAATAATTAAACATTCCGAGTTCATGAAAGTTGATTTTGACAATATTTCATGATGCAATCCCCTCAAATGTAAGGTCTTCAATGTTATCTCTCTTCTTCTATCAAGCGTTTCTAGGATGGGTTCAGCTGTTACAGACTCTCGGTCAGATGTCTAATAGCACGAATATTCTGCTTAACATTAAGCAGTCCCAGTCCATTACCGAATGATAAAAATGACGTTTTGTACTAAAAGTGCACTGAAGTTGCATGACTGCTATTGCGATCCCATCTACCAGTAAAGTCATAATCTTTTTCCAGCATAATGTACTGTTAAACAATTAAAGTTCAAGTTGTCATGATGAGAGGCTCCTCTAAATTAGAAGGAAAAATTTTGCTTGTGATGCCGATAAAAGTAAAAGTGCTCACATTTAACAGAAAAGGAAGGGTTTCTCTACTGATCAACCAGTCAATCTCATGAACAGATGCTATTATAAAAGAAAACGTAATGAATCTTCACTTGGTATAATTGTTAAAGTGTCTGTAGAAAGCATAGAAAATAATGAAGCTGTCGGTTGGAGTGAAACTACTTCAAATCATCCTAGTGGTTACCACTTTCATTGTTTTAGTAAGTATCTCACTTTCCTTGAAGATATGCATATAAACACAGATCTCCGGTTTACTAGCCCTCGGTTTGGGTAGTTACATTTTTGCCCGTTTATCTGGAACTGATGGACTCACGGAGGTTCACACTATCCCCCTTTTCCTCATCATTGCTGGCATTCTTATCTTCTTGATCGCATTGCCTGGTTTCATTGGCGCCATGTGTAAAATGGCCTTTCTCCTAAGAGCGGTAATTTGTCCTTTCAATTGTAGAATTAACCATTCCAGTTTTCAATCCTCCTTATATTTTTCATCATTGTTCAATTGGCCGCTGGTATATGCGTAATTGTGTACAAGGATAGGGTAGGCTAATCAAATTCGCTAATTATTTTCTATAGATTGATCAACATGTTACAAAGTTTATGCAAGATTCAATTAAGAAGTACAGAAAAACGTCCTCAGAGACCTTACTGTGGTCAATTAAGAGAATTCAGATAAGTGTAAGTGAAGTGTTGGTCGCACATTTACTAATCTTTAAAATTGTATTGACCTACAGTTTAATTGCTGTGGTGGAGTTGGACCTGTGGACTGGAATGGAGAGGCAAGCAAATACTGCTGCAAATCTGGAGAAAACTGTGGAAACTCTAGTTTTACCATTGTAAGTTTCTTGAGTACTTATGTTTGTTCATACATGTCCGGCAAACAACTTAAAGCCGATCTGCTTTCTGATTATTTCAGGGATGTGGCCCAGCTATCTACGATGCGCTTCAAGAAAATACTATAACTATTGGTATTGTCCTCGCCATCTTCTGTCTCATTGAGGTCATAGCAGTAGTCTCTGGTTTCATTTTGGCCAGGAAAGTTTCTGGGAGCTCCTAAATTCTGTGGAACAAAAATGCGCAAAATAAATAGAATTTCTTTATACGTTTGAGCAGTATTAGTTTGAAATGAAATTTTTGAAGAAAACAGTCTCCAGCTTAAAATTGCTGACTGCTATAAGTTTATTCTGTTTATTAAAATTTATATTTGCGTTTTTTCTCCTTAGTTTGAACTCTATTTAATGTGGCACAGTTTAGAAATATTGATTTTCTATCTGTGCCTGCCTCTTTCCTTGTAAATCATAATCCATCAGAAAAAGATGCGAACACGGCGATTTCAAGTCCATACGACTAGCGCCATACTTTTTCTATCTCTCCATTATCTTCCCCTATTTTCCCCCTTGTCCGCTCTCCCCTCCCCCCTCCCCCCACCTCACCTCCCTCCCTCGACCCTGTCCAAGCAATTCAGCTTCACCCTCAACTCACTCTTCCAAATCACTGTACTGTGATTGTAATAGTCCTATCACTAGCTGTATCCCCCGACCATCTTATGCTCATATTCTTTATTATCTAAAGACACTTTGAACATCGAATGAAATAAAATAATAATAATAATCTGAAGTCTTTACGTTTGATTTCTGCCTACAAGCTTTCTTTAAGTAGTAGCAAAGAGTAAATGAATCGTGTCATCACTATTTCTTTATGCAATGTCATTCCTTACAAAACGTAAACAGTTTTATCATCTGCGAATTCATCTGTATCAATTTAAGAGTTGGCGAGATAATGGAATCACTTTCACCTACTCTAGAATAACCAGCCCTAATCACAGTTGAACTGATTGATTGTGTCGTCAGATAAAGTACTGGAACGGTTTTTGACTGTTTTGTTTGCTTTGTGGCTATATACCAGACAAAGTAAAAGCGTGGGCTCTAAACCTATTAGATTAGGTGTGCGTTTATTGGAAATTACATGTTTCACTGTTATAAGGAATAATAATGCACCTCCAAAACAAAATTAATACTCACTTTAATAAGTAGAGTGAGTATTATGGTTTTGCTGACCTTTGGATTTACAACAACCAGCGGTTTCCCCTTCTGCTTGGCCTCAAATTTTCTTCCAGCCATGCTGATAAAGGTACATAAACTATGATCCATCGGTCTATTTGCGCGGCGAGTACTGATGAGGCAGAAACAGTCTGAGCACTGTCTCCTGGTAGGTGTCTAGCGCTCAAAACAACATTCATCTGAAGGATGACTCTATGCGCTATAGTGACGTTCTCTATGAAAGTTCGTTGATTTTTCACCTTTATACCCCTGATTCAAATCCTCTTTGCTACGTCTAGATGAGTTTATCAGTGATCTTCTTCCCAATAACTGTCCCATTTCATTTAGAAGCAGACCTGCACCCACAGTAATATTCAAAGTGACTCTATAAACTGTCTGCCCATCCGCACTCCCACGCACACACGTACCCTTACTGCTCTTTTACCTACTCATACGCTTCTCATTCACCTCACCCCTCCCTCGGAGCCTATTTGAAGTTGATTTAATACAACTTCAACCATCGTATGATTTATGGTCGAAGGTGCTGTCATTGCAATAGTGGGGCACGTAGGCGGCCGATTTTCAACTTTGGAGCCGTCTCAATAAATATGTAAAATATCACTAATTGCGTGAAAGATGAGATACTTCGAAGTAGGGTAAAAATAAAACACATCGGTAGAAAATAAAATAAAATAACAATTGATATTTTCTTATGTTGCTATATCGAACAAACTTGAACTTTGGAGGAGTCTTCCATTCTTCGATTAGTAGATTGGGAGTCTAAAATACGTACTCGATAATTAGTTCGTGTTTCACAACTATAAAGTTAATTATTGGTCACCTGGATTTCATGGAACCAAGTATTGCACACACTCTATCCAGTGCATATTAGTCGACTGCTTAAGTACGATGGTCGATCACGCATACTCCAATGAGTTATTTCATGGGTTTAGAAAGCCGAATGATCTTTCGTGATACTAACGAACTTCCAATTTCTTCAACATCTCAGAACTCAATTAAAAAAATGTTAATCGAAACTAATTAAACGACAACCAATTAGTTGATTAAGGGAATTACAGGAACAATTACATGTAAATAGAAAGTAAAAAGTTTAACTTAAAAGTGAAACAGTGAAGCATGCAGTTAAAAATAGGGTTTTGAACGTTATTTAGGTCATTATTAACTCAAAATTTGTAAACAACAAACGATCCTGATGCTTATTCATCAACAAAATTATCCTCCTCAACAATAAAAACAATCCGATCAAAGGATAGAGGACAAAGGACAAAGTTTTTTGGCATGAAAGATAAACTGTGATATGATTTGAAAAAAAAACAGTAACTAGATGAAAGCAATCAAATAACAAATTATATTAAGACCAGTTAAATGCTAATAATAATAAAATAGAGGGCCGAAATAAACTTCATTTTAAAATAACCGCTTTTGGTGAGTAAAAATCTAATATTGCAAACGTGCATTTTACTTTAAATGTAAAGAATTATGCAAGCAGACACTGTTAATGCTAATCAATAACACCAACGCGCACGTGATAGGGTACATTCGAAGAAATAATAAATTAATTGATGCGTATTTAAAAAATAACAAATAAACACAGTAGGCATAATTAAATGTAAAATAAGACAATGTCATAGCCTATCGGTGATTATAATATCAGTCTCAAAATGTACGAATGAATGGGAGAAAATGGTATAAATCGAATGGTAAGGCTAGAAGAAAAATATTGACTTCAAATGCGGGGGTGCATTTTTTGTCCTGCTGAAGATTAAAGACCTTTGCATCTGATCGTGAAACAATGTCTTTTCGGTACAGTGGCATCCAAGGCAACTTTTTATATCTGTTTTATAAAACGATCCTCTTAGTTAAAATGACCATTTGGATTAAATATTTTAGCCTGTTTCATTTTGATGCTTGAAAATATTTTGGATGGCGACGAATTCCTTCACTTCCGATCTATTGGTTTGAGTGTGTGTTCCAATCCACATAACCATATGTCCTACTGTAGGTGAGCATGCGAGCAATCGTCGGCCGCTGTCAGTGGTTTGAGTGCACATCTCTGAAGAACTCTGACAAACATGAATCTTTGCGAAACCCAACTCAAAATCTGTGATCAATCAAATTCAGGCACACTGCATCAAGGTTTATCAAGATCGTCGTCAAGACATTTTTCCCATGCACTCTATCTCCTTTGTGTTGCCCAACTGTCTATATAAATAGCTACAAGCATATTCACAGTATCTACATTTTAACTCAGAGCTTTTCGTATTCAGAACTTTCCGTACCAACACCAACCACCCTCGCCTTGACGATTTTCCCTGTTCTCAATTAATCTCTGAAACCGGTGGTCTCTCCTCGCTATTTCGTTGTAGTAGTGAAGGTCGGTAGAGGTTAGAGTGCATAGCCTGAAGAATAGGTACTTTTACGCAGGTTCTATCTTTTAAATGCTTAACGACCTATGACCCTGCATAAGTACGCTTTGGGCATTGGACCACCATTACGATGTTAAAAGGAAAATAAAAACTCCCTTAAGGCAATTCTTCCGAGTCCTACAGGAATTAATGTGTTTAATTTATTGTAATGTTTGTGGCTGTTAGTATTTCTTTCACAATTTTTACAGAAAACCTCCAAATCTGTATTTATATATCCAATTGAAATGAGGGAATGGTAGTCCGATTTTTGAAGAAATTCGATTTTGGTGTGGTTTTCCAGTTTTCCTAACTTAATTCTTCCTGTTTCCTAACCCATCATTCTTTTAAATGTAGCAGATGTGCCTATAAATTTATGGTCTGAATCGTATCCCCCCCCCCTCCCCCTCCCCCTCCCCCAATAAGTACATTACTTAATCATTTTATTGATATTGTTTTAAGATTTTCGATCTCAAGTAGTTCAATGTATCATCTAGAACTCTGTGATTAAGCTAATTGGGGAGGTGGGATTATTGCTCTCGAGGCCTTAGAATCTCTATACTTGGCCTGAGTGGACATTTGACCAATAGCAGGCTCATACATACTGCACTGTCCAATCACAATTGGGAACATTTGGATATAAAGTTACACTTTGTTCGTATTGAACTCTTAGCATAACCGAGGCCTCCACCAAATGCCACACTCATCCACTACAAAATGTATGAGATTTATGTTGATCGTTGGCACAATTTTATCCCTTGTACGCATTTATTCACGATTTCAGTTAAATCCATTATAAATTTCGTTCAGCTCGTGATGTTCTGATTTTTTAGTTGACTGGAATAATGTGCATGGGCTTTGGCGGTTTTATTTACTACAAAATTAATGGAGAAATTATCGTTGCCAGTGTTCATGCTTTACCAATATTTATCATGGTACTCGGTGTTTTACTCTTTTTTGTATCTGTCTTCGGCTTTTTTGGCGCAGTCTTTGTTAGTAAGCATGTCCTTAGAATAGTAATGTTTCATTTCATTACCGTTATAACATCGTCTTCTAGTTCGCATTCCTTCTTATTGTGGTTATACTAAGCGAGATTGTGGCCGGTGTAATTTCTATACTCTACGAGGATATGGTAATATGCAGTTAGCGCCAAGCATTCTTTTCTATAGATTGCTGAAACATTTAACAAGCTTTTCATTGATAGCATTCATCTCTGGGAGTCTACGAAATCAGATGCGGTTTTGCGGTCTCTGAGAGGAATTCAGAATTGGGTCAGTGTCCATTCTTATTCATTAGAGTAATTGATAATAAGTAACAAAGTTGTGCTTTTCTTTGAATCTCCTAGCTTCATTGTTGTGGAGGTAATAACTCGGCGGACTGGGAGGGAAATCAAGTACAATTCTGCTGCAAAAATGTTTCTTCAAATTGTCAAGCAGATGCAGATCAATATCAGGTTGTAAGTCCACTATTTTCTCAGAGAAATTATCAATATTTATCAATATAGTTATCAATCGTTACTTATATTATTCCATAGGGATGTGGAGTTCGTTTCCGGGAGAAAGTGGGTGACGAAGCAGTCGGTGTTGGTATCACCCTCCTCATTGTTTGTCTGATTGAACTTATTTCCGCTTTCTTTGCTTTCACGTTGGCGAAGGCGGGCAGGTCTCAATAACTTACACGTTTTACTTTTGTTAGTTTTTAAATTCCTGTTCGAAATATACTGCTGTATGCTGCAAAGGCCTGGGATGAAAGCGACGTGAAACTACTAAGTGGATGTCTATCATGAATAAAGGAACAGTCTGTTAGAAGGCGAAATACAAAATAATTACGTCTTTCAGATAATAAGCGTTGAGGGGGTGTGTACTTTGACTCACCTTTTTAAGATAGAGTACAAAAATTGCAAAGAGGGAAAACGAGTATCAATTGGAGAGGTTGTCGCAAATACTACGAATGACACTTCAGCTTCAGTGGACTCATGCTATTTTCGTTCATAAAGTTTGAAATATATATATATAAATAATAACCAGGTCCATCGTCTCCACTGTGTTTGATATTTTGGTTGATTATCACTTCAAACCTTTAAATTTTTGACAGTGGGAAATTAACTTAGATAAGACCAACCTCCTCTGGGTGATTGATGCTCACTTTCGAATCATCAACGGCAATATTCCTTCAACAACATGACCATATTTCGTTTATATCCTAGCGGCCAATGCCATCAAGAACACCAATCCATTGGGCTGGAAAATGAACGACAGTAAAGAATCAAAGAATATATCAACTGTACGAACATAAATCGTCATACAACCTTTAAATTAATGTGGAGAGGGGGATTCTTACCATTTACATTGTCAAAGCAGAAATATAATTTTGCCGTGAGTAAAATGGTCAGTTAATTAGTTCCCCTTTGAGAAAGTAGCACACTATTGCTTTAGTTTGTAATATTTCCCTTGAGCATAATATTCGAATTATTGTGGTCGCTTGTGTGTTCCAAAGTCAGTATTAAATTTGGTTTACGTCTAATTGCCTTGCGCATTCTCATAATTTTCTCTCCCTTCTATCTGAAAACTGGTATATCTTTTTGTTGTCAGAGAGGGGTGCGCAGTAGACTTACCTCTACGTGGTGCACCCTGGCAACGCATACTCATACTGCACAAAAGTTTATAAAACGGCACTTGACTTCAAACTGCCATGATCCTACTGTGTGGCATATTCGACCACTTCCACAGTACTCACCTTACCTTACCTTTTAATATACCTCTGTGTCTGTCTCTTTTACATCTGTGAATCACTCTTCTGTACTCTCTCTCGACTTTTTGTGACACTGTCGTTTCTCCCCTCTGTGGAGCCCCAAGTCAACTAAGGGGCTAATGAAAGCTATCATAAAGCCTGCCATTTGATATAAATAAATTTGTTGTTAGAGTTCAAATATTTGGGCAAAACATGAGCATGAGCGTTGAGGAACTTGAACTTAATCGAAGGTGTTATGAACACAGTTGTAACTAGTTTCATAATCTCATTTATTTGTATATGTTGACAGGCTACACTGGATTTTAGCCTCATGAACGTTGAACATGTCGACTCAGTCCAGCCAAAAGGGGATAGTATCAGGACAAGGTGCATAACATACCATGAAGGCAGTTTTCCATTGAGGGCGGCCTCGCCTTGCGTCACTCCTGACAGCTAAACTGCATCAAGATAAACACTAGATACTTTCAAAATGACAACAACTAGCTGGAGGCTACCAGGAGATTTCCAAGCCTCTTTTAGAACTACGGTGATGTATGACTCAGTGTCAACCTAGAACCTTAAAAGTACCCCATTAATGGAAGAGCTCCACAGCAACTTCTACAAAGATGAAAATTCACTCTGGCTAATATTTCATACACTTGACGAGGTTGAATCTGATAAAAACCTCTTCTGCAGCTCGGGTACGACCATCGTTGACTACCCTAGCAGAATTGTTCTTTTTGTCCGTACGAATTCCAGTTCTAGCACTGTTTAAATAAAAGACCATCTTTATGAAGATGGAAATCGCCATAAAATCTGCACTTCGATTAATAATTTGAGTTATTGAGATTAGTCTCCAGTGTTTAATTCTGTGGCAATGGTTTTTTAGTCGATCAATAAATTCTGTGTTCCTTAACTAGGTACGCTCGAGTTTCATTTCTTTCAACAATATTCGAGTTGGCATTAAGGCTCCTGAAGCTGTTTTGTCTTCCATCAGATTGTGTTCTGGGTTCTTATCTAAAGCGGACAACAATTTCAACTCTGAATGAATACGATGATTGGTCCCTCTCCTCCATTGCCTATTCGATTCACAGTCCCCATGAACTTTTAAGTATCTTCCCATTCACGTATGGTCAAATTAACTTACTTAAAACGCCCTCTGGAAAGAAAGGTGTTGTCTCTAAGCTCCTCGTACTTTTAGATCGTCACATCAAAAGCAAAATCGTAGGAGATGAGCCAGGCTGAAATCATGGTCATCTTTGTTGAACACCAGGAATGGCTTGATGAATCTCATTTTGCTCGATATCTCTGCCATTTGATTTTGTTGATGGCCCAGTTCAAAGCATATCACATTGCAAATACCGCGTTTTCAGTGAGTTCATAATGAAGTTCACCAATGTTCCTGGTTTGGTCCACAGGATACTTATCAGGTTCGGGTAAAATCATTTATTTCAGGACGCCTCGAACAATGGCTGCCGTATTTGCAGTTTTAAGTGAGTCCATTACTATGTCGTCGGAATCTGCTAAAATATTACCAACCAGAAGTTTCAGGAGTAATTCCTCAAAACAAAGTCAGTCAAGAACCCCGGTGATATACCAACTTAACATAGAAACCGAAACTAAAAGCTACACACAAGGCATTTTATGGTAAATAAACGTGTGCTAGAGAAAGGAAAATTCAATCCACATTGAATTAGGCAAGTGGGCATGATTACTATGCGTCATTTGCAAATGGTGAAGTAAGAGAGAAGTTATGTTTTTATTTTTAGAAGAAATATTCCGAGTGGGAGGAGGGGGGTGGGGGTGGGAAAGGATGACCACTATTTCTTCTTGCAGTTTGTGATTGTGCAGATGAATGAAAATGAAATCAATCTTCAATAGGCCACAGCCTTTGATATTATCCGATTTTCATGAAGAATATTGAAAGAATTTTGCAGTTGAACACTTATTCCTTCAAATTCGGTTGACAAAATGGCTTCCAAGTGGAAACCTGAAGCTTGGAGGCGAATAGCAATGTTCTATCTCCTATGGCGATCAGCAAATACGAACTAAACGCTTCATGATAAGTCAACCTAAAGTGAATCTAGTTGGCCTGGGTGAATTGTAGTTGCTAAGGCGAATGAACAAGCTCACCCAGGCTACTGAACATAGACACACAGCGTCGTTTTCTTAACCCTATATATATTTAACTATATTTAAAGCCACAGTGAATGATGAATGGCATTTCAAGGTATTTATAGAGGAAATTTTTGCTCAAGAAATATTGGAAAATTAATTCTGACGAAAAATAGTAGGGAACAACAACATGTATGTTGAAAGATGATTTATTTGAATCATTAGTGAAAAATTCCAAGGAAATTAATAATGGGAAGAAGACGACCGAACCTAAATGGTGCATATTAATTTACCCTTGAAAAATAAATTGATTATTTATTCTGTAGTCTTTTCTATGAACTCTGTAATATTATTATGGGCCGTTTTGTACACACTTAATTGCCAACTTTGAGTTCTCCCTCTTCTACTTGAAAACGAGGATAATGTGGGGATCACAATGCTGATATGGCTAACTCAGCACTCCCGAACATTTCGAACCATGCGACCGAACTAGGGAGTAATTGGGGTAATGAGTGCAGAGACCTCTCAGCCAATCATCGACCCTCTCATTGACACACAACTCAAATAAACGTGTTCCATGCCGTACGTCTATTTCCTCTATATCGTCAAGGTAGCTTAGCTAATCCCGGGAGCCATTCCAAACTAGGAGATCTTGCCATAGAGATTATTAAGCATTAGTCAAAGCTTATTAGCGTGGCAATCCGCTGCAATCAACGAGGGAAGATAATTGGAACAAAATTGAGTCTCCTATAGTTGGAGGTAGTAACGGATATAACTTAAATTATACCATCGTGGAGCCAGAAAACATTTTGGAAAGTTTGACCTGTAAATTACGAGTTTTATATAGCTTACTCAAATAACGAAATGTGTTTTGATTCAGGTGTTTTCATAACTGTAAACTAGAACGTTTATTTCTCATCCACATCACGTTAAGTCAGCAATAAATATTTGTTCACATAGCGCTTTAAAGAATATTTATCATTTCTACAGTTCTTCAAAAGCATTTTGTAAAACGATCGGGCAAAATTCAAGATGAAATATTTCATCATCGTTCGAATAAAATAACACCAGCCAAAATAAAGGAAGGAAAAAGAATTCAATACTGCTATTAAATGGTCAACTGTCGACAAGTTGTTTTAGCTCAATTCACTAACACTGTGGGTAATGAATAATATGCTGAAAAGCTCGGCTCGGCTATGTTACGATTATGTTTAATATGGTATGAGAAATTTTCGTTATCTTAATCATTGAATAGAAAAGTTGAATGGATGTGGCAAGACCGTTAATTGTAATAAAACAGCCGATCAGTGACCATTGAAAATCATTGACAGAAATTTCCTCAGTAATCTAGCATTGATATTTCACCAATGCCGAATATCCTCTCGTCAAACTATTTATCCCTTCATGAGTTTGTATACTCGATGGTATGTTACTGTCCACTCAAACTCATATTCGTTGGACTACGAGAGTTCAATTCCTGGCTGCTATTTCAAAATCTCGAAAAATCACATGCTTTATTTATATCTAGTTTGCAAAACCACTTCAGTCATCCATAAGTGTGCGATCTGAGTTGGAGTTTCTTCCAAGCCCTTCTTCACTGAACTGATTAATCCATTTTTTTCGTTTTCAAGTTATTTATGAATACTCCTACTAAAAAGTAGGCACTACTGAAGATCGCTAATCCATACTAAAAATCATAAATACTTAGTGTATAATAGATTTTCTCATCTCTTCTTTTGTTGTCCCTACCTTCAACATTACATACCTTGATATTTGGCGTAGATTTCTAGGGCTGCATGCAATAAAACTTGAATTATTTCAAATAAACTGAATTTAAAGAGGTGTGTAATGTGGATGAGATCTTTAAATAATAGTATTTTATAAAATTTTACATAATTTTGTGAATATGACAAAACTATCCGTTATCAAAAGTTATATGATTTTCACTGAATCTGAAGTAAATATTTCTAGATATAATAATTATCTTTCATTTTATCGATTCAATGTATTTTCAGACTTCTAAATTAATTAAAGATTTTATTGACCGATATATGCTGAGTTTCTTTAAAGCGAGTTCATGTTCTGGATTAACTGTTTGGATTGAGCAAGGAATAGTAATTCAGCCAGTTTAACTTAAGTATTACATTGCTACTCTCCATCAATTTTTAAAAGTTCTTAACATAACCCGAGAAAACATTTGGAGTAGAGTTGAATGTTAACCAGGGAGTAAATCGATTTGATTATGAGCTGACTGCAAAAGTCACGTTTTCTGCAGCTGCTTTTACATAATTACATCCATATTATTATTTGTTAACCTTTACTCTGTTTTAAACTTTTCACGTTTGTGTTTCTTAATTTTGAACACCTAATTAACATGACATTTGAATTAACTCATATGAGAAAAAATTATGTAAATTTAGAAATGAAAAGGGGTTCAAAACTAAAGATGAAATTGTGCTATTTTCCCTTTATGGTACGGTAAATAGGCAAAGAGTAATGGGTAACATGATATTAAATGTATAAACCAAGCGAATGGAGGAAATTGAATTTAATTGAGGGAGGGGGGGGGGAGGTGAAAATATTACAAACCTTCTCTTCAAACATAGGGATATGAAATTGTCTTCCACCCATTTTATTACAAGTTATTGAATTCATTAGCAAACCACAAACGAATAACTTGTTACTTGACATTAAAATTTAATTCATGGGTATTTTATTCAAACGTACACAAAGGATTCGGAATGTCAATATAGGCTTATCCGTGAAGAAATTCATGCACCCTGATTGCGATAAAATCTTATTGTACTGAACTCATTTTCAAGGTAAACGAGCCAATTCCTCATCAATTATCTCAGTGCGTATTTTTTTGTTTTTACCTCATATAGTTGAGCGCCCTTTTGTAGAGTTCGTGTAAGTTTTCGCTTCTCAGTTATGTCACTCTTTTTCAAATTCACTTACCCTTCTCAGTTGCACTTCGAAAAAGATTGCTACATAATAATTATTATTTGAAACTGGGAGTTCATTTTAGGTTCTAGTTTAACTTGCATAATAACTGCCTATTAATCTGAATAAAATGCGCATTTTTTATTGATCAGTAAGGTTTTCTCGTCACTAATTATTAATTGGTTATGAACGCCAGAAAACGTCAGTTAATCGGTATGGCCATGGATAAAGTCATGTAGCGTTTAGATGCCACTCAACAAGCATTAGAAGAAAAGAGGGAGATCAAGAGAAAATGCGAGCTACTTCTAAAGATTTACAATGAAGTAAGTCCAGCATTTCCCTTGTAATTATTTCTCTGAACTAGGGTCGAATCGAGAAAATGAAAAACGCAATTAATAAATACAAAGTGGCAGCTCGAGCTGCATTATTTGAATGGATTGAATATGCCGACGAACCCAAACCTGATCCGGCACTACTCATTCAGAGCGCCGGCTTCGAGCCCGAAATTTTAGATTTAGAAACTGCGGACTGGAAATTACTTCTTTAAATGCCAGATTTGAATGTTCTATTTTTCTACCAGTCTTTTAAATAAAATGTATTTGAATGGGTAGAGTTTTATTTAAATAAAAGCACAGGATCTGTAAGTAATGCTGATCAACAACAAGAAGGACACAAGAATGGAGAGTATTTAATGCTGGGATGGATAAAAATCCACAACAAGGCAATGCAAACGATCGCATACGGTAATTGCTTTGGTCACAACCATATATTCTTCAGCAGAGTTCTCTAGGCGGAATTTGAATCTTGCCTCGCCTGTACGTTCCGCTGAATTAAAAAAGATAAACTAAAATGAGCCTTAGTTGTTTAAATAGATGTATGTAAAATCTGATTACCGTTTTGAAGATTTGCTTCAGTATTTGACCTACATTCTGGCAAAGTGAGATCGATTAGAGAGTGACCCAAAATATCTTCTGACTGTAGGCCGGCAGGTAGAGATCTATATAAGAAGAAACGCCTTTAGTAAGAATTATACTGATGGTTCAAATACTTAGTATGAAGAAACTTACTGTCCTTGAAATTCAACTATTAAATGCGATTCGGGTTGAAGTCGAAGGGAAAATAGTTTCCCATCAGAAGGCACCTTCGAATTTGGTGAGCGATCTTCCAAAAGATAGCAGATGACCTGAAGGACAGGTTCAGTCTCATCGGAGTTGGAATTTACCGATGACATTACTGAAAAATTAAAAAAGACGCAGATTATTTTAAGTCGTAATAATGTAAAATCTGCATGAAAAAAACACTGGGTACAACAAAGTGGAAAAAAGTAGTCAATAAGGGCTAATGCTATACGTAGAAATATAGCTCCAACCCAGAATTTAGGAGTAAAATAAGCGCAATGGTATTTTGAGTTGAATAAGGGAAGGCGGGAAACCGATCAATAAGATTTATGGAATTCTTGCTAATGATGAACCAGTATTTGGCAGTATTTTACTGTTTTGACTGTATTCATGAGCTACCAATAGAAGTTGATATGCTTCACATCATAACTATCTCTGAGGCAGATTAATAATGATCGCAGATGACATACTGATAGGTGAATACTTATAAAATATAAAAATATAGTGCACAAAACCGCAATGAATGGTTAAGCACGCATCCAATAATTAATCACATTTTCAGTCCCACATAAAGGTGTTCACTTAATAGAAGTCATCTGAACTAAGAGCCCACTAAGTTCCTCTTCCAGAGGTTAGAGTATTGTTTACCCAAACAGATAAGGAAAATAGTCGTCAGTGGTAAAAGTTAGTATACTATAAAAATGTATGTCCTTCGCCTAAACAAGCACCAATTGACCACTAAACCCATTGTAGAATGGTGTTCTAAAATGGCCATAATAAGCACAATAAATGGAACATTATTCATTTCTGACTGATAAAATAGTATAAAACATTGGTCGGTACTAAGTGAAATTTGAAACAAGTCTGAAATTTGATTTTGAGACTACGAGTTCGCATATTAACCGATGCCAAGGAAAAATGACAAAATACTTAAAATCACATTTAAAATGAATTATTACAAAACGCACCGATATCGCCACAGCAATCGAGAAGCCGATGGTTGGCTTCATGACACTCAAATGAAGAATTCTGCTTACAAGCAATGGGTAGTATGAACGCCCGAGGTACAGGTACTGAAATAGGTATTGCCATTTTAGAAAGCTCGCTTAATCAGAATAACAACCTGAAGTGACTGATCAAACATACGTCCACTCGAGACTAGCTCACGGTCATCAGAAGAGAGGAAAAGATTGTCGCGAATAATTTGCTCTGTTAATTCAGTTGGAACAATGAGATCAAATAGAGTTTTGCCGATCAGCGGAGCCTAAAGGTAAAGAAATAAGCGATTAATAATCTAATAATTAAAGAAAACGCCAGAACTCTTAAGTAAAACTACAAATTCAGAGCCTAGGCAATTTTCCCAATTCTTCGTGGCTTGTAAAATTACACCGTCCTCACATCGAACTCTAATGCCAAATCCATCGGTAAGACTCTAAAATATCTTTTTATCAGCTTTATTAATAATAATCGTACCTCTAGTATACATTCTGAATACTCGTTGTTCGTAAGAATTAAGTTGCGCGTTTCACAGCCACCCAAATCTATAAAAAATTTAATCAAATCCTTAGTCCTTACTTGAATAATGAAGAAGCAAGTCTGTGCCAGCCTTAAAAATAGCAAGTTTGTCACGGTAAACGGCCTTAGGAAGCTGCTGATGAAGAAAGTCAGTTTCCGATTTGAGTCGAGCACGACGTTTGCGTTCAATTTCATTATGAGTAAACCTGTGAAAAAAACCTGTCACTATGATAGTTGTAAACAGCATGCGATTTAAATATCCGATGGATATGATAAATACCTACTAATATTTGGCTTACCTCACACGAGAATTTTGCCAATCCCGAGATACAAATGATGTAGGTCTACATTTAATCAGTCTTCTGGACCCGTCTGCCATTCAATTACATGAAGCTTGTGCTTAAAATCCAAAACTATAGGAATGTACGATAATAAGCAAACAAAAGGCATACCAATTTTTTAAGGTCTTGGGAGAACCAAATGCATTTACAAACGCAATACGAAATCAGCTGCTGTAATATGGCGTTATTTGCAGCCAAGGTCGTAGTCTATCGTATTGAACAAAATTAAAATAACAGAATTAAAAATTAAATGAGCATTAAAATAATTTGAATGAATATTATTGTAAATCGAGTAAGTATGTTTATATATTCAATTATATAACAAAAAATAAATACTTAAATCTAAATATTAAAATCATCATTTAAATTTATGAAAATCTAGATTGGATTTGTATATTTTGTTTTGCATATCAAATATTTCACCGAACAATTCGGTATCTCTCTAACCGGTGCGTTAATAACTGGTTCTAGTTATGTTTGCTGAATTGGAGTCTAATGATGAAAGGCTTCATGAAGCTTTTGGTAAGTCTTATAATATTTATTTTTGATGCTTTCTTAGGACTTCTTGAATATAAAAATACCAAACGTGCAATTACCGAAATAAATAAATTACTTAAGAAGAATCCAAAATCGCCCTCAGCAAATGTAATTTGAATTTCGCGATTTATTTGCAGGCCTTAAAAGCTCTTATTCTTTTAAGGTCATCTAAACTGTCCGAAGCGTACGAACTTATGACTTCGGTAATGCAGAAAACACCCGCTGATTCGGATACATTGCAGTTTTTGTCCATATTTTTCCGAGAATTAAAGAAAGGTACTGTTCAACTTTTAATTCTTCATACAGTTAGAGGAAACACTGGAGTCTTATATCAAAGCCGCTTTAGAGAAGTATCCTGATAATAGGGATCTTCTTTTAAGCATCTTTTACATCTATGTTCGCTCCTGTAACTTTAATGCTCAGCAAGCTACTGCACGGAAATTGTGTCAAATTGATAATTCTGACCGAAGGTATAAGTTCTGGATGGCCCTTAGCACTATGCTTCAAGGTGAAGATGACGCGGCTTCAGCCACTCGCTTATTCCTCCCTTTAGCCGAAAGGATGCTTAAAAAGACATTGAATGATGGGCACTTCACGTCCCATGATGATTTTTCCGTTTACCTTTCAGTTCTCCTTCGGTTAAACAAGTTTGAAGAAATTTTAACACTTTTAAACGATGATAAACTAATTGGTAAGTATTAGCAAATTCGACATGACTTGTATTTCTTCCCTAGGACTACTTAATACTTTGGATTATGACCATGATTACAACCCACTCTTATTAAAAGTAAATTCCCAACTTAATAATTGGGCTGAAATGGTCAAAATTTCCGAGAATTTGCTGAATGTCGACGCTGACAATTGGTTTGCTTGGGAGTCTTTGCTTCGACACTGTTTTGACGATGAAAATTTACGTGAAAATGTTCTCGAATTGATCGAAAAGTACTCAAAAACATCGCCTAAAAGCCGAGGGCCTCGTCTCGCAATGATGGATTTTTCGGCTAATTTAATTAAACGTGGTATCAAGCATCCAAAATCGGAGGATAACTTCTGTGTCCGACTTATTAAGGACTATTTCAGAGATTTTTGCCGAAAGCCAGTTGGCTCTTTGGATTTAGCCTTTGTTATTCCTCTTCTAGTTAAATCTGACGCAGCTCGGATTTCTGTAAGTCGGTTCACCTTGTAGTGACGTCGTAATAAGCCATTTAAATACTTCTAGCAGTCTTTTTTCCTTTCTAGTTAGTAAAATCGCTTTTGGAAGAAGCTAAAGCGTATCAAAATTTCCCCGTACGTTCTTTTCTTTTAAGCTTGCCGTTTTATAATCTATTGGTTCTTTTATGTGGTTATATCATGTGGTTTGAAATTCAGTTGAAGGAAAATATAGTCCGTTCGTAATTGAGAAAATATAATCAACGACAACTTGTAGTGAGAATTAAATTCACTTTGCGCTTTTGAACTCCTATAAGTCTTTTACTGGAGCGCTTTACATGCTGATTCCCAAGGGTAAACTCCAATTATTGGCCTAAGACTATTATTCAGCACGTTATTTGTTGCGAATTATTTGTCATTGCTGCCTTGATAAAGTAACTCGCCATCATTTTTCAATTGCCGATAATCCCCGATATGACCCCTACGCTACCGAGACAAAGTCACCCTCGAGCTTTGTGGTTAGACATGCACCTTACAAGCACTATTGATAATGGCCTGATATCTCATGGTCATATGTATCTTCAAAATTACTTACGACACTGGTTGTGTATTTTGCAGAATCTTAGCGTAGACGATAAGGTTCACTCTGAGGTGTGCGCATTCCGTTTAGCGCGGACAAATGGTGTGCGGATAGACCCGAAGGAGCTTATCATTACTTACCAGACACGCGCTATGGTACCCCTGCCTAAAGAAAAGGATGTCACTAAGGAGACAATAGCTTACGATGATCTCCTCCAACTCGCTGTCTCGGAGCTACTTGATCCTGCGACTGTGGATAAAACGACGAAACGCGGACTGGGATGTATTCTACTTGGCGCTTACTGGCTATCGGATATTGGTCTAAAGCGATCTCCTGCTAACCACTTTATGCGACTTAAACTCGCTGCCATGCTCTCACCTTTTGGTGGTCTCGCTTGTGTTGGTCGTCTGTTGCAAGAATTGAAATCGCTAAATTTGAAGGAGACTCTCTACATTTCTATCTGGTTGGTTATTTTATACCTTTTCATATCGTTGACATTGTCTTTTAACCCCAAGGTCCTTTGAAGATATCTGCTAGAAGGAAGATGTTGCAGAATTTGTTTACATGGGCTTTTATTAAGACACATATAGATCGGACAACTGAATGTGAAAGGGTATAACCTATAAGATGCATGAACGATGTAGATAAGTATCGCGATTTATAGGGATTATAGAGTGGAAGACAGTGGTTATTTTACTAACATGATCACAATCCTCCAACTTGCTTAAGTGGGATGAAATTGAATATGTCCTGATCTAAACTATTGCTGCACTTACCTCCCAGATTCGGCTTTCCCATTGGCCCGTTTAGCTACTTTGGTCGCAGGCCTACTTATAACGCGCTTTGTGGGCTCACAGTGTTTTAATCTTGTCATTGAAACTCTTACCAATCGGAACTAACTGATACGGCTTGTTATTCGTATGTGTTCTCATAGCCTCTAGTTTGAAGGACATATAGATTGACCGCGATTTCTTGTTAGTTATTTTAGAACGAGGAAATGGAGCATGGTGTCCATTATAAACCTCTAAAATGCGATTGTATTTAAACGCGACTCGTATTTAAACATCTGTCGGAACACAAGGTGTGAGCTTTCTGATGTTTCCAAAATGTCTCTACCAATACTAAAACTTAGGATGGTCCAACACCCAACCATACTCTTGTAAGTTGCCAGCCCCACTGTACACTTTAGTCAGTAGACTGAGAATCGTCCAAATACGTCCATTCAAGAAATATTTGGAGTAGCGTTTCTTATGAGAAGGATGCTTTCAGAATTCAAATAAATTGGGACTTAGTATTCCAACTTCATTAACTATTTTTTTCATCCCTTGCGGAACTATGCGCATATTTAGATTCTATCTCAAGGTAGAATCTTGTGGAGCTTTTTCACTGTCATGGGTTCTAATAATTATTATTATTATTACCATTTTGTTAATTTTAGTGAATACCTGGGTTAGATGTCTTGATTTGAAAATATATGCTAACATCTTCCTTTCTAGTGCTTCTTTCACATAAAAAAATCCCTTCGACCTTCATCTGCTAAGTGTTGACGGTAGAGATCTTATAGGTGGTACCTTAATCACTTTTCCCGTTAATAACTTGGTTTTTCGTCGTCTTTAAGATATTGTGATTAACATTTTTAATCATTAGCTCTAACTTGACTTACATGCTCATTCCTAATATTCTTGAAAGTGAATAAGATTGGATTGAACCGCCGCACTACATTTTCAGTGTACAATTAGATTACCCTACGTCTAGATATTTTATTCTAAATAATACTCTAACATTTAATTGTGACTGTCCTTTTTTGCCTTATAGTCATGTGGCCATGGCTCCTGGACCATTCCTAGCAGCATTCGGCGAGCGGTCTCTGGTCGGCATTTCCTCGAAATCAGACCAGCAATATGCCAATTTGATTAGCTTTTACGAGGGTACAATCAAACGGATCCAGGGTATTCAGCACGAGATGGAAAATTGTCTGATGCGATCATATCGACGAAATGCCTTCGGTTCTATTCATGAAACTACCCAGTTTTTGCAAATGCTGGGTCGAACTGATGTCTTTGTTCTGGCTCAAACTGAACTCATCTACAACAAGGTTTTGGTGAAATGTGACTGGTGAGTCTTTCTTGATTGCAAAAGTTGTGCAAAAAATTACTTAAAACTTCTTTTATTCTATATATTTAGGAGCGTTCCTTTTGGGGACAATTGTAAGTGACAATTGAAAATGCTATTTCCCTTTGAAAGTGAATTTTCGCTCTTAAAATGCCTGTCCAAGATCGTTTGTTAACGAAATAAATCGTGATCCTAAAACTGGCTCGGGTTATAAGATTAAGTATTTGCACCATCCTTTGAGGTTACGGAGAGCAGATTGCTTGAGATTAGGGAAGCGGACTCATAGATACATCCAACTCTTTTCAAAATAGTGAAGACATCTTTTATTCCTTTGTACGGAATCCCATATTTTTGAATCCTAATTTTCTAAATCCATTGTTACTGTCGCCCCTATTCTACCCTATATTTAGCGCATTTTTCCCTTCAAGGGTACCTCTAATTAAGTCAAATTTACCAAGCTACTACTTACTAACAATGAGTAGTCATTGACAAGACTTATACTATTCACCGTCGACTTTTTAGTTTTAAAAACCCCATATCAGTGCTATGAAGATATAGAGTTCTTCGTCATATAATTTTTAACTTCCTCCACACTAGTACGTGCTGTATTTAAAGGGTGTGATAAGGGTGTGTTTTGTTTGAAATAAAAGGCTGATCTTCTCATTTCTTCTTTTCATTCAGTTTCGACGATGTTTTGGAACAGATGGGAGCATGCAGCAGTGAATTGACTCAACGTGAGTTCCTCTATCTCCTTAACCTCAACTTTTTTTTATTAATATGTTATTTCATGTTATTGTCTCTTCATTTCGGCCTTTCAGTCGGAGAAGCACTTGGCAACATCTGCGATAACCGAGATTTCTCTGTTGTTCCTGAATTTTATCAGTAAGTTTTTTTTGCTCACTTACTATGCTTGCAAGTTTTTTTACCTACTTTCTCCAGCATGAAAAGATGGAGGTTCGCAATCAATTTTGATGTTATTTGAGTTAAATTAATGGTTCAAACACTGCTGTGACACTATGGTTCTTGATAGTCCGAGTTCATTCATTTTTTGGAAAGTAATAGGCCAGTAACTTGCAATTCTATCAAGTCTAATTCCTGCTGTTTTGTCTAAGACCCAGTGGGAGAGATGCGATAGAAGTGCAGTTACTCCATGGCCACTAACTCAATATAGCTGAGTTTTGGTTATTGGATAGATAGCAGTTTTGTAGCATTAATTGTCAAGCTCTCAGGCCCAGTGTGTACTAGCATATTGACAAGCATGATGGGCTTCTTAAAGACAACCTGGTACGATTTATTATCCCGTGACAAGACAACCCTGAAGTGTTGCATTACTTTGTCGAAGATCGAAGTCTGCTCTGAATAAAATCGACTTAAACTAAAGCTTCTTTAGTGCACATTAAGCAAGGTGTAAACAACTCCTAACTTGTGTAGAGGAAATATACTCTAGACCCGGTGTAATGAGTATTCGCGTTCTACCACTTCTCAACCTTGTTGGTCTTCAACATCACTGAATGTGCGCCCTTAATTATTTATTCCTTTACCTCTGAATTCTCAGACATGCAATGATCTCTCATGGATTCGTTAATTATGGCAAAATGTGTCAAATTAAAGTCCCCTCATCCTATTAGATTTCGAATTTCATTGAAATGTTGTGGTTTTTTAGTCAATTATAGTCAATATCAATGTAAACAGTTTTCGTCACAATTCGCTTTTCCTCATGTCTTTCTTTTTAGCACAATTCCTGATGCAAATAATCGTAAAACTAGCTTCGATCACCTGGTAATTTCACTTGATTACTGTTTAAATATTCTGTTTATTTCACCTATTAATCCCCGGATTATCTCTTTTAGCGTGCTTGGATTCGCCTTCGTTTAGACTTGATTAACCTCATTGGAACATGTTCGAAACTAGTCATGAAGGCTGTCCCCTCTATCGATATGGTCAGCTCTGGGGATGTCAACGAACATTCACTCAAGAATGTGACAGATATAAAAAGGAACATTGATGAACAGAGGGATACATTGGTTGCGCATTTAAATACTCATGGCGATGTTGTCTCTGCATTTGAAAGCTCGACGTTCAAGGTAGGTATACTGAGGCTCTCTTTTAACCAGACAGGCGAAAAGGGGAGTACTTAATTAAATCCTCTTCGGGGCACATTATATTTTAGTATACGGACCTTCTTCTTGCACCTGAAATGGTTAACACCGCTCCACCACCTTTGCCTTCCACGACAATGACGTCATTCTACTTCCATGGGCCTTTCTATCAAACTCTTGTAAATGGAATTGATCTGCTCAAATTCCTTATCGGACTTCTTGGAGATAAATCGGGTGAGATAGCTTTCTGATAAAATTCTTATATCCAACCGCCCCTTTCTTGCCATTGGTCATTATATTTATTGAATATACCCTGTGGACAGGTATTACATTACGACCCTCTGAAGGAACGTCCTATTTTCCGACCTATCTGATGGTTATTCCGTTCACTAAGTACACAGCATGATCGCTGAGCTAGTAGACATACACTGAGACTACTAGAAAATAATTTGCGTGAATGGATCCCCTGAAAGCATGTTGGCTGAGGGGGTCCTCTCAAGAAGTATTTTTACAGTTTCCATAAAGACTGGAACTAAGGGAAGTATTTGAAAAGCGTCTATTGACCACTGGTTGTTCTGATTACTGAATGTGAGTTAGCAGAATTCAGAGCACAGGTATGCAGAAAGTTCTCAATGATGTACATTATGTCTCTTTTAGTGACCTTTCTAGAGATGTGTTGCGAACTATAAATTGCGATATCCACTTTTGTAACTAAGTCAAAGGTGCACATTGAGAGTGCTAAAAATTCGCTTAAGCTCCTTAAATTGAAGTTTGCATCTCAATATCTTATGTCATTTAAACTAGCATCAGTCTGCCATCTTGACCATTTGGTGGGAAAATTAATCTCGATAGCTTGTATAAAGCAACAGCTCAGTGATTCCATATGAATGTTTTGCTGCCTCGCCCAATTCAGATGCAATCAAACGACTGAAACGCATTGAAATGCGAGATTAGGAAAATGCAAATGAATGTAACCTTCCCTCTTGGCAACCGACATTCACACTATTTTCACCCTCGTATCGCAAAGAAAATCTCGATGAATGAACGGTTTTGGGGACAAATATACGTTTATAGCCATAGGGTTTTGGTTTCAAGGTCGAAATTCTTTAATATGCCTTTCAGCGTTTATTATATTGTAGGTCCAATTTTTTTCCTTTAATATGTCATTTTGTTTAAATGAGTCGTGTTCATTTTTCAGTCAATTTTGACTACTTGAAAGCTATTTTAAATGGTGGCAGTCAGATCAGTGAATGAATAGCATTTAAGTTTGACTTTTTAGATGAAATATAATTCGTACAAGAGGATACTGTGCTTGAACACTTGTTCATAATTCTGGTTTTCACTGTGGCACTCTTTGAAAATTTTCTCCACCTAAAAGAGGAGTAAAAGAGAGGTATCGCATATACCCCTCTCCCCCCCCCCCCCCCCCCCCCCACCATATATTAGATCTGAAGCGTTTTTATATCGTTTTTTTTAGAATTCATTTGACATTTTCAACCGGTAATATCAGAGATTTATTGAGTGTCTCTTGTATCAGCGCTGATTTCTTTACCCCTATTGTTGCCTTGTGACGGGAAACAAGTTTAGAGAAGTGAACAACTGCAGAAAATCCACTTATTTTCTGTTGAGCATTGCTTAAATAATACTAAACGTTTATCAGTGAACCTTCTCCATGTATTGCTGTCAAAAAGTCTAACCCGGGATTAGTTTGTTTACTTCCTTTAATAGCTCAGTTTTGTTTTAACTTGTAACCACTTAGGTAATTGTCTGTTTCCCACTTAAGATGAACCACTTGTTGCTGATAACTGCCCATCGCTTCACAATCTCTGTTCACCACTTTTACAATTCTTGGGTGAATCCCCCGGTATTTCTGGTCTTCCTTCACCTCCACAGGACACCTCATCCATCTCTGACACCCTCAATCCCAGTTCTGTTCTCGTAGGCCTCGCTGTTGCTTTTGAAACTTTCTCATTAGCTCTTATTTTTGCAACATCCGCCGTGGCAATGCTGCGTCCTCGGAGGTCCGTTTCTTTCCCTTTTATAACATTATTATCTACTGAATTTAAATAAGTAGGCTTTCTTATAGCCTGGCGTACAATCAAAGTATGAACAAGTTATCAAAGAAAAATAAGAAGAAACAAGAAAAGTCAAATGAGGCAGAAGCGCAAAAAGTGGTAACTTCTCCTGTGGCAAAGCTCTTTGACCAAGCGGCTGTGGTTATTCGTACGTCACTGATGCCTCAACTTCAGCAAGTTGCAGCAAAGCTTCAAGAATTGAGCCAGTCATGGGCAGATTGGTCATCTGAAAAGGCAGCAAAAGCTTTCACTGCTACAGCTGAAGAAACTGCTAGGGCTACATTGACTACGACTATTGAGGCCGATGAGGTAACTATTTCTCTACAGTCATTTGATATGTTTATTATTATTCATGTTAGTACGTGCTATTGACTTTTATTTTTCTTTTCTATTTTGTGCGTGGTAGACATTAAACAGTGCCTTTGCCAAACTTTCTTAAAGAAGCTTATTAGTTTACAGATATCAGCTAGACAAGGGGAATGTCTCATGAGTTTGTAGAATTTAGGGTTGTTCTGTAAAATATGGCCTACTTTTGTCTGATTTTGGATGATGTTGATTAGGATGTATCAATTTTAATTTGTGCAGCATTAATCATTAACGCTCTCCCCTCTATTTAAATTTGTCAATTAGAGATAGCTCAAGTAAATTTCATACTGAAAATACCAGTTGAACATTTACGTAGAGGAAGGAAAGGTGCAATTGAAGACTTTTACCTCAAGAAGTAACCGTGCTCTCCTCTTCTCTTGAGATGTCTGAGTGGTTAAAAATTATAATTTTTATGCGCATTTTTCTCAATGTTTCAATAGTCGCCTTTCTCGTGAGCCGATTATAAAAACATGATCCATTATCGGTGATTTAGTTAGATTTCTATTGCATTCCAGATGTTAGCTTTCGTTGGTACCTACTTACTATTTACCTTTCGCAGATTTGATTTGGTAATTGGATTCGCAGAATTCGTTACAATACCTACTTATGAATGAGAAAAGGAGCCTGATTCAGATATTGAGGCCGACATTTCGTCATGTCATTATTTTGAATGCGTCCTCTTTTTGTCCCTAGAGTTCTTATTCCTTGCTATTTCTCAGGAGTGTTCATTTGTTGCTTTTCTATTAAGTTTTGAATTTTATTTTTCAATAACGAAGATTGCTGTTCACTTGTTTCACCATCTTGTTTAGTTCAAATCTCTCACCTTTGAAAAGAAGGTTTCCTCTTCAATTGACCAAGTATGAGAGACGTTGAACAGTCTTGGTATCATGTCCATCACTTTAAGGCAACTGTACTGTTTGCTGGAATATAGGAGGGTGAAAGTATTTTACACTACTGGCAGATATTACAGCGCATCATAGTCCACTCTTGCTTAATTCTAGTAAATTGATCGAGATATCACTTATAGCTTTTTTCTAATACTACTAACTACTGAATGAAAGCTGGAAAACCCGATAAATTAATTGATCGATTTAGAGAAGTTTTTCCTTTTTCTGCCGCCAAATTAATTCCAACCTACGTGTGAATTACGTAAATACAAAAATGCAAATTTTAAGTAAACATTTGACATTCTAAAATACTCCAAGTATTTAAGATTTTAGAGCGGAAGGGATATCGATAAGAGATAATTACTTTCAGTACCAAAATTTTACAAGTTCATCCCTTTCTTCCTTCATCAATGCTACAATAGACGACTTTGCTTAGTATTTTTTAGGATGTACGTCTTGGTCTTGGGAGATGGGATTTAGAATTGATCGTTTATCCTCTTACTGATTCTTATTTTTGCGGCTAATACTCGTTTCACTATCCATCCTTATTTTTTCTTCCAGGCCTTCCCTTGGTCGCCAACAAGTTCAAGCGACATCCTGCCTTCAATTTACAAGGATATCGCCTCTGATTTGACCTGCGGTTTTACAGAGCTTGCAGAATCATTTAGTCGTAAAACTACCGCTCTCAATAACGCTCTTTTCGAGGTCCATTGCTTCGCCAATCTGAAAATCACCAACGACAAGTAGTCTCTGTTCCACTACGCTAAGGTGTTCTGGCTTCTTCCAAATAAATTAGTCTCTTTTTGGATTAAATAAAACTCAGCTTTCTATTTTAATTGTCTCCCTTCTTTTGTGGATGTGTGTGGTGGTGTGTGTGCTTGAAACAGCGTCATTGACTTTAAAATAATGCTGGTTCTTTCATTTTCATATTATATTTTAGTCTTAACTTTATGGACGGCGCAGGAAATCCCAGTAGTTCGTCTTCCAGTCAACCCGATTCAACAACAACTCATAGAGGAACTGCAAGGAATGAAGATGGAAACCCAAGGGAGGATGAGGCCGGGCCCTCTACCACTTCTCCCGCAGATCAGCCCCAAGCCCCTTCAAGCTCCACAAGTGGAAACTTTGAGTGCAATATTTGCTTGGAACAGGCGACAGATGCTGTAGTGTCACGATGTGGTCATCTATTCTGCTGGCCGTGTCTACATCAGTGGATGGAAGTGAAGAAAGCACTGGCTGTCTGTCCAGTCTGTAAAGCCGCTATTAGTCGAGACTCGGTGAGTGAGCAGGTTCACTGATTCCAATTAAGTCAGGTGGTCTAGAAGTAGGCAATCCTTGGCTGTCCCTCAAAAGATGTTAATTTCGGGGACTGCAGCACAGTTAATAAGTAAGATGCTTTAATTACTTCCATCAAGATTTGTGGTTTGTTTCGGAGGGAACTATTGGCACTCACACAACCAACTGTTTATTTTCAATGTATAATTCCGTATAAATAGGGTGGTGTTTTTTTTAGTCACTTCGGCTCGATTGATTGATTTACTTCTCCGTTGTCTGTTGTGCTTCGTTTATCTATCTAACAAATTGCAATTAACACAATAGAATACGATATGATCTGGGCAAGAAGCCTTCTCTGAAGTCGTCAGGGTTTTTGCAGTTCCAAATTCGTAACAAATTAAACTACTCTAGGTTTTTTCGCAATAAGTTGCGTTCCTCCAATTCACTAATTCATCTCTCCCTATGCGGAAATTGAAGGATATGTTTATAGGTCTCACATTTTGTGAGGAAGTTGAATTGAGTATTATGGGGGGGGGGGCAGTCATATGAGCCCAAATGTTGCCTTTTGTATTATTTTGGAAATTTTATGGAGTTAAAGTAATTCTACTGCCTAAATTGTAGAAGATATATGTGCCTAATATTCTTCGAGGCATCCATTATCGATGCGAGAACGCTATGGGAAAACGATAATTGCGAGGGGCAAGGTTTATTAATGGATGACTTAGAGACTGGAGGGGTTAGAAATGCTCAGGGTTGTGAAGATGAATTAAATAAGTGGACAGCACCTATGTCAACAGCTAGGGTATGCGCATACCTGTGTGCGTTGGTGGCACACTGTTCAACTTTTCCGTCTGCGAAGTTAGAGGTCATGGGTTCGGTGGGCATCCATTAGGCGGTATGCCAAACCCCATAGATAATCTGTTTAATAAGGATGTGACAAAATGCTGTTTTCTCATTAGGAAGCCATTATGATAGTGCTTCAGTCCAAGATGGGTGCTAGAAAGCGCTTTCCTATGTTGGCATGAGAGTTATACTTGCTTCTAGAGATTCTTAAATGGATATAGGGGCAATGCCAATGTAGGAAATTTTGAAAGGAATTTAACAGCATTCCGGGTGACGTCAGGAAAGTTGTTAAATACTCCAAATATAAAGTAACTCTCTGGAAAGCTATGGCAGTCCTGTAGGAACTTGTTATCTCCTTGCGATATGAATCGCGACACATTGAAGACGTGGGATCCGGAATTACAAAGAATTAGTTTTTAGGCGTTATGGTATTCAAGTTTTGACTCGTTTTCAATGCAAGTTCATTTTATGGCTCAAGGTACTTTTTGAGGGTGAATATTTAATGAGTGATCTTTAATTCCATGTATCCAATTGCAACCTTTATTTTTCTAAGCTGTAGGGGTTTTTTGTCTTTAATGTAATTCCAACTAACGTACCCAAAGTATTTACACAAATAGTAGGAATAAAACTGGAAGCAAAGACAAATCCTATTATTTGTGCCATGTGTGTTTATTTAAATAAACAAATTCATAATCGAACATCGCTTCCAAAATAAAAGAGGAGAAAATATAAATGATATGTTAATGTCGTCATGAAAAAAAAGTATCTGATATTTTGCATACTTTCATTTTCTCCATGACAGTTTCTATTTGATAAACTCAACTGCTAATTTATGTTGGTTCCTATTTTGTGTCATGCGTTCCACCTGTAGTGATGTAAGTGAGCGGAAAGCGGCAAATAGAGAGAATGGCAGACCTAAAGTACCTCTCAAGAGAACCCTCGTGATGCCGCTGCTTACTTAAGATGAGTGTTGAAAAACGCTCTCCTAGTTGGACTTGGGATGTGCATCCAATGTTCTTAACACTTCAAACATTCTCCGCTTCCTCCTCAAAAATTTATCTAGTATCGTTTTAACCAAAGATGAGTAGTTTTACTAACTTAATGAATAACTCAATCTCCTCTTGGTCATGTGAGGCGACTATTTTTTGGAAATGGCAACAGCCCAATTCAGTCAACTGGTCGATAAACTCGAAGCAAATCGACTGTGATATTAGTACATGCTAAGGCACATTTCACGCAGGGTGTAAAAAGGCGACAACCTGTTGTACCCAAAGTTCATATAAAGTCAGACTTTTTCATTAATTTGACATGTGAAGCTTTCGCTTTACCGTGGATGATAATAAGTTCGTGCACGTCGTTAAGGCTTGCGAGTACTTGTGTGGGTGTCGGAATATTGATATTCGCACACTTGGCATATTGATGAAACTGATTTGGCACAAGTGTGGATAATTTAATATGTTTTTCCTATTTGTATTCATAACTCAAAAATGTGCTAATTATACACGACTGGTTTACGTTGTTCTAAAGGTTGTTCACGCCTTTAAGTATCTAGTCATTTTCATATCCTCTTTTAATTGGTGATTTTGTTTTTTGCCTTAGGTTATCCCTCTGTATGGAAGAGGCGCAGATCATAAACAAGATCCTCGCAATAAAGTCCCGCCTAGACCACAAGGTGTAAGGACAGAACCGGAACGGCAGAGAGTGAGTTATATGATGACATGTTTTTTCTGTATCTATCATCCATGTAATTTGCAGTTACTAGATGGAATGCGGTTTGAAAGCAGGCTTGAAATTTAATTTTAAAGTGAAAAATGAAATTTTAATTATTTTATTGATCCCAATCACTTTCTGTATGTATCTATGCGCCACAATATGAGAGATAAGTTGTTTAAAATTATCCACTTATAAATCAGATATTTGGTCTTCTGATGGCATAGTAGAGGCAAAGGCAACGCGTCGAGAACCATATGTGTACGCTCTTTGAATTAGCATAACTAACTGTAATAATCAATGCGATGACAGTAGGCGAATTCCTTAGCCAGAGAAGTGTCGGATTGTCTTCTCTTATCCATTTGCTTAAAGGTGTATTTTGCATTCCAAGATTGGCCCTTCTTACTGGTCACTGGATTGTCTATATGGTATTTTACTTAGCTGTCGGTCCGAGAGTGTTCAAATGAGATGTTAGAAGACGGAATAAGCATATTTGTTAGATTCAGGAAAAGTTCTGTAGATTTCTAATATTCCGTTGGGCATGGCTGAAGCAAACAGTCTTTAGTCATGGTCTAAGCAAAAGATATCGTGAAGAAACTACTAATCTTGTAGTCATTTTAATGTTAATATCTTAAAACTTGTAAACTCACTCAGGCAAGCTCTATCGATAATTGATTTCGATTGAGAGAGGGGGTGCCTTGAAGTTACTCTTGTGAGAAACTCATGCTGAAAAGAAGTGTCCGACATGGTTGTACAACGAAAAACATCGATCTGGAGACCTCTGCACCACTGAGGTGCCGATTTGTCCAGCTTATTTATGACATAAACTTTAACGGATATCTTTTTATCAAATAGACTATTTGTGTAATACGTGCGCGATGATTCATGGTTCTGCGCATCCTACTTTTGTAACGACTCCCTTAGGGTCCGAACTCTGTCATTTTCTCAAGCATTAACTCACTAAGGCCTTTTTGTCACAGCCATTGCTTATTACTGGAACACTTTGTATTTCCCTTTAATTCCATCCCCATTTCACTCTATTTATTCAATGCACGCTTTTTCAACTCAACTTCTGATCTTCTTACTTGGGGACAGGCTGTAGTCTCTTGTTAGCTTTTCAAAGGCCACTTGTTGTACGAGAGAATGTCTTCTCTACTTAAGCTGGATTCCTAAAATAGCTTTCCCGACGTAATCAACGTTACTTTAATTGGCATTAATTTACACAAAAAACGCAATGGTCATTGATTGTTTAATGGTTTAACTTACATAACCATGTCTAACTCTTTTTTCAAATGTTAGGAATTCCCCTTCTCTCCATTCAACATTTTCGGTGGAAACACGGATGTTGGAGGTGGTGGTGGTGGTGGTGGTAGCGGTGTTCAGGTATCTTTCGGATTCGCACCCTTCCCTTTCGGTCTATTTGCAACTTCTTTCAATCTTGGTGGAGGTGGTGGAAATGGAGCCGCCACTACTAATCCTGGTGGACAAAATAATAATCAAGCTGAGGTTGAGGTCCTCTCGAAATTCTTCCTTGCACTTGCAATATTCTTCATTGTCTGGCTTCTCATGTCTTAGTTGCCAAACTTTGTCCCTCGCCCCTGTCCCTTCCTCCTTGGTCACACCTAGGTCTTTCCTTACATCCCTCTATTACGTTTTTTTCCTGTTTAACTCTTGATTTCATTCTTTTTTCTTGCCTTCCTGTATGTCTAATGGGGGGTGTGTGTGTGTGTGTGTGAAATAAATTTAAATTTTGTATTTCATTGGGAATCCACTGTTCTTTTTCCCTTCTATGAAGTACTTGTTTGATTGTTACGTTTGCCACATTCTCTTTATTTGCGTCAGTTACTTTCCTTGGCTTAAATAGGACGCTAAGTTGTATACAGTATTTGTGGTTGATTTTCGTTGCCCTGTTGTATTGACTGTGGCGCATTTACTCATTATTTGGTAGGAAAAATGGTCACATTTGTATCTGATTTGGTTGAAATCGGGGTTATTCGTTTGGGTTTTTGTTCGTAGACCTAGAGGCCTTTCTACGCCCACCATAATTTATCTTTCTCCTAAGTGAGATGCAAAAAAACAATTCATGAGCCTTAAGTGGCATTTCTTATAGTTTCAGCAGAGAAGAAGCTAGCGTATTTATTTCGGATATTCTTAAATGCATTATGTGTTCATTTTCTCCTCACATATTAGATTCGGTTTCGCGTCACCAAATAGCTCACTTGTCTCTTACTTGTTTTTGAGGCTTTCAAATTGTCTTGCTTTAATGGGCGATTGGCTAGGATTTTGTTATTTTATGAATTTGGAACGGTCGATTTTGAATATTCAATTGAAGACTATTTAATCCAAACTACTTACATTGTTTTAAACAAGCAACAATAAACAACTAATCATATACTAAGACTTTCTTGATTTTAATTTTACTAAGATCGTATTCAGATTGTACCTGAATTGCGTTTGCTGAGATTTGAGATTTTTTTAAATCAAATCATATTTCGCAAACACACCACTAGTAAAAGTAAAAGTTGCTTTTCTGGCGCGATTGACATTTTGTCGGATTATTCCATGTTTGCTTAAATCAATTAATTGTGAAATTGTGTCGGTTTATATCATGTTTTCTTCAGATTTTAGAACTCAAATGGTGCGCGTGAAATATCGATATATCATATCGATTGTGTCTGTGGGTTCATCCAGTTCTGGGACAGGTACATCACAGGGAGTACAGAATCGAGCCGCTTTTCCTGGGTACTCAATATCTCTTTCGTCGTCGATGTCAACGAATTCGAATAGCAACAGTGAGAACGTACTCTATAGAGCCATCAGACAGTCTGTTCAAGCAGCACACGGCTCGTTTGGAGTGGGTCGAATGATGACTCGATTTAAGATCATCTACTGGAATCCTGTGTCAGGACTCCTTATAATTCGAGTGCTTCGAGGTCTTACCACGGATCAGATGACTTCCGCATTGTCTCTCATAACTTCTGTGCCTGATGGTAAGTAGCAATCTTCACCCTTATTTAATTCTCAGGTCCATATTAATCGAACGTTTTGGAAACTTGCTTTGAGAATTGTTCTTATAAGTAACTGACATAACTTCCTTGAAACTACGTAATTCAGTAGGCAAACCTCGTGTCATTAAAAGCACAACTAAATTCATTTCCAGCATTAAGGTGTATAGTAGCGCAGTGCTATCATTCATATCTAAGCGTGAAGCTTGAAGCTCTAGTAGTTTCCAAATATGTTTACAAGCGTATCTGCACCCTACGTTTCTTGGCATATTCATTGATAGTTGGAGTTTTGCTCAAAGTAATTGCCATTAGCGTCTATTACACCTTCAATCCAATCCCTCCACGGAACCCGGAGAAAGGTGATTTTATAACTTCATTGGGAAGAGCCTTTGAAACTGCTTTCATCCAGCCCATTAGCTGGTTGGCTTTTGTTGTATTGGCACAGCGATTAGTGTCTTTCTTCACAGCACCTGATACAACAGAAAAACAGTCCATCGTGTTAAGATATGGGGTGAGGAAGGGGGATGGGGAGCAAGGCGGGGGTGGGAGAGGAGTGGGGCGTTCGGTGGTCAAACGTACATTGGGACTGGTGTAGTTGTAAGGATGGGTTGACAACCGTTTGACTTTTGGTAAGATATTTCACATATGCTCCATGATAGAGGCGGAAAAGTTTAATTAACTGTGCCAACAACACCCGAAATGCGACGCTTCCTATAGCAGCATATTTACTATGATCACTGATCAAGTAGCCTTTAAATTTCTTCCAAATTGTTGAGAATATCTTGGTATTAGTTTAGAACTCAAATATCGTTTTAATAATCTATCACAGGACTATTTATGCTTTGACCACCACCACCCTTTTATCGAATTGCGGTCTTTCGACTATACATTTTTTAGTGTACATTTCTATCTGTCCACTTTAATTAAACTGTCTGTTACCACGAGAATTTTCTAAGAACGTGTATCAGCATATGTGGAAACCATAGTTTGTCACTGAGAGTGCATGAAAAGGCAAGAACATTTTGTAGTTCCTGAGAAAGTTGAATTGATGGTGTTCGCTTTTTCAATTTCTGGTGACGTTGTCTTTCAAGACTACAGATTTGCTGAGTTAGTTTATGCAATGTTACATTTTGGCTTTTATTAGGCACATTTGTTCACATTCTTATTGAAACTTATAAATCAAAATTCTTATCGTAAACAGTAATTTACGAAAACATTGTTTTAACGGTGGGTTTTACTCTTGGAATGGAGAGTGTTTAAATGTTTCGAATAATAAATCTGGAAATGCAAGCTCGATTTTTCATCAGAATAACAGTTAATGAAAATCTGAAAGTATGAAAACTGTCTACAGTTTTTCTGCCGTTTACCTAGGGTCCGTGGAGAGGCCGGCGGTTATAGATGTGATTCACCGGAGTGGTACGGTGCGTTGCTGTCAAAGATTCATTGCAGATTACTACAAGACCCAACTGTCGGGATGTATATCCGGTGTCAAGGAGACGGCTATTGCTAGAGCTGTTGCTCGTGGGTTGCTTGAATCGAAACCTCCAACACTGGCCACCGACTCCTAGTTTTTGTCTACTTTAATTTAAATATTTTGTAAATAAAGCTTTTATATTGTAAAATAATCTTTGCTTTTAGGAGATATTTTGAGTTCATTCCAAATAAGACATTTTATTTCTGTATTAAACTACGAAAATTTAATTGTCCAGGACATATTTCGGTGTCATTTTAAAACTGAAGTAAGGAATGCTAATAAAGCCTTCATTAGCACTTCTACAATCGTCACCATAGCCACGATCGGCAAAGCTATTGATCAAAGGACGAAAAATTCTCCTCCAAATGCGTAATATTGAAGCCTAATATGATATTAAATATTACACTTTTCATTCAAGGTCATGTTGGAGTTAAATAAAGAAAGATAAAATGGTATTTATCTTCTAATGATCGCAAAAGTCAATCAAGTTGATCTCGATTTCTGCATTTTCTAAGTGAGTCCAGTAGGAATTTGTAAAAAAGACGTTGGACATCAAGCACACCCGTGCTAAAACCATGGGAGTTTGTGGATCTAGACACTGAGTCAAAGTTGCTACGAGTATCTATTGCTGAGTTCATGCGGGGCGAAAGGTCAACTGCGATTTCACTCTGGCTTTCTGACTTCTTTTTCCCATTTACCTTCCTCACTCATTCGAATTTCTCCCACTTCCTGTTGCGTTCAGGCGTTTGCTGTGACTAAAAATATTAGCTTGTTTATTTTGGCATTACCACTCAAATACGCCAGAGATTACTACAAGGTGACGATAGGCTTATTGGACTCACTTGAATAATTAGTCACATATTCTAATGATTATCCCTTCACCTTTCAAATCTGCCAGTTAAATTAGTGCTATCATTCTTATATAAACTAAATGCCATAATTGTAGTGAGAGAATAAAGGATCAATGGAAACGATATTTTTCAACCGGATATACAGTAAGGAACCGTCCTGGAGTGAGCATAAACCGATTACTGGGTAATCGGTGTTTACAGAAATCAAAAGGAGCGTATTTGTATATTAGGTCTACAGCTTTGCTTCCGCCGTTTATTGTTTAATTTGAGGCATTATTACAACAAAACGATTACATTCATTAAGTTTCAAAGTATTGTCCATCGTTAGCTACCACTTTGGCCAATTTCTCAGGCAGCAGGCTTATCCCGCGGTGAAACGATTTTTCATCTTTCGGTACGATCCATGAATCTATCCAATTTTTCACTTCTTCATACGAGTTGAAGTGCTGGTCAGCCAGGCCAGGTAAGTGAGGCGGAAATGAGACGGAGCAACATTTGGAGAGTACGGTGGCGGGTAAGGTCAAATTTCCCATTTCAACGTTTGAAATATTTTTCACCACTTTGACCCATCTCGTGAAGTCTAGCATTATCATGCTGTAAAGTAACCACCTTACCGTGTCTCTCGTTGTAATGTGGCCGTTTTTCTTCTTTCTTGAGCACGGATCAGGCGCATCAATTGCGTTCTATAACGCTCATCCGCGATGGTTTCAGTCGGTTTCAGAAGCTCATAATAAATTACGCCAAGCTGGTCCACCCACCAAACGCAAAGCATGACTCCTGAGCCATGGATGTTCGTCGGCCGAGGTGTTGACGTAGCAGTATGATCACCGGGCAATCCCCATGATTTCTGTCCTTGGGTTAGGGTAATGTACTCAATATCCTTCTTTCTCAATCACTCTGATTCGCCAACTGTTTCAGGCGTTTTGAAATTGGTTCCTGACCGATACCCACCCAACGATCCTAATAATTCTTCTTGAGTTTGACACGAGTCTTCACTAATAATCGCTCGCCTCCAATTCTGCATCTTCAGCAACTTTTTAACCTCCACCACTATGCCGGTCTTCGACAGCAAAATCACAACTCACCACTTTAAATTTTGGAACCATTCCAGTCGACGCGTTAAGTCATTAATAGCCGTTTTACTATAAGTATCTGAGATAATCAGGTGAGCCTCAGCCGGTCCACAGATTTTTTCATATTGAAACGAAAAAGCAATACTTCCCACAAATGGCGAGAAGTCGATTTAAATTTGGACATATTTCATTAAAAATTTTTTTACTATGCAAACACAAATTAAGTTGTATCAAAGTGGGGTTATATTTACAAATGTCAAAACAAAGTGTTCGACATCTGTGATTAATATATTTAAACTACTGCCGACTTATGCCGCCATCTTTTGGAAAACGGTGGGAGCAAAGTTGTAGACCTAAGATAATAAGTTAGGAAATATTGTTTTCATTTGCTTGCAATTGCACTTGAACATATGGGATAAGATGGCATCAGATCACTAACAGGGAGATGAACTCTAATCACCATCGACACGAACAAGCAATCAAACAATTGTTTACTAGTTTAGAACACAGCGGTGGGACACCGAACTTCGAATTTCGCTGGCAAACAATTCGACTCTTTAGGTAGAATACTGGCAACCTGAAAGAAACCTTCCAACAAAACGTTTGCCTTTCTTTTGTTTTGATGTGAACAATAACTGAAAAAATGCATATGTATAGTTGGCGTGGTTGCTCGCAGATAGATTAATTGCATTGTCTATAAAACTATTACAATTATAGCCTATAAGCTGTATATATACCACGCGCTTAAGCTAACGCCTATTGATTAAAAAATAAAATTATTTATGCATACATTTTTTTGAGGTCAAACTACAGAGCAGTTGGCAAACCCGCCTCGTGTTTAAGGTCGTGAGCATGTATGGATACACCCCCAGAGAAAGAGCGGCTTTTAATGTGTAGTGGATTTGCACTTAAGAGACAAATTCAGTTCTTTCCAGGGTATGAGTGCGCATGCATATCGTATGATGAGAGATGTCAACAGATGTGTCTATTTACTTGTGGCTACAAGTCAGTTCATTAAACCGTGGCACATTGCCATCTACGTCACATGGGCATGGAATTCGTCATTCATTGCTCAGTAGAGAATGAAAAAATACTCCCACCTTTTCATACAAAATTATCACCTAGATGTGCACAATCTGTTGAATTATTCAAACCTCTCCGATCAAGATTAGCATTTTTCATCGGTTAATTTGGCATAACTTGTCACCCAAATAATGAGAATCAATAAAATAATACTAATAGCAAAATTTAAATGTGCATTGTTTTCAGACATTACCCCCACTCTACTAATTTCGAAGTGTTAGTCATAAAAGGACGATGAAGCACTTTGAGATTTATGAGACTGAGAACATGCATAGTTTGTTGCTGAAAACTGACATCCGGTGTAATTTCCTGCTCGATATTCCTCAAGGCTAAACTCCAACTCAAACTAATGCCGTAGAGTATCTTACGCCTAGAATATCTTTATGGTGCTGGACCGACATCTTGGCAATGTAAAAGTTCATAGGCGAATGGGCGTCAAATTTTGAACCTACTTCTCCCTATTATCCTTTATTTGACTCTATGTCTACCAGTCTTAAAGGGCAGAATTTTTACCTTTACTAATAATTGGAATACGAATCTTTATTGTAAATGTATGACTATTCGTTATGAGTGGCTTTCTGTGCTTAGAGAAGAAATTGCCTTCAACACCTAAAAAAGAGTAGAGAGAGTGATGCTGAGCCCTCACTTTACGTCCTCTTCTGCTAACCAGGTCATAATAGTGGGGCAGGTCCTTCACTAAACTGGATGTCCAACGGTCGACATCAATCTCATGACTTCTGATTTTGCAGGCTTTCGAGTTGACTTCAAGAACCTGCCTCTAGACCCCTAAGAAACAAGTTATGACTAGACCAAAAGCGGTTGCGTTGGCACAATTGAAGATGATAAAACGTGAACCGAAGCAAGTCTTCTGTAGTATTAAATGCCAGTAATCAAACGAATTTTCTCTGTTAAGGAATGGAATTCTACCCCTCCCCCCCCCATTCCCTACTCACTTATTAATAGTATATCCTAACTGTATCATCGATGCGAGCATTCATCCACATTTATGATCAAGAGAGATTAACAATAATTGACCATTCTCCATATGTCCAAAAGAAGCTGAAACTCATTTCCATGTGAAATGAGAAACTGGCGCAAAGACAAATTCAAGAAAGAAGACCAAAAGAAATATGTCGAACTTTTCAATAGTACCAATTTCAACCGCATCCAACGCAGCCCGATCTAAGAAAGATTTAGCAAAAGAAGGGCTATTCGAAAAATGCATCGGCACAGCATTACAAATTTTCAAATAAATACTTGCAGATTAATGAATAAACTCGAAATTTCGTAAGCCATGCCAACTCCAAAATAGTAGGCATAAAAGTCATACTATTGTGATACTTACCTCAGATCCCAAGTCCTTCGAAAGGGATTTAAATTTATTTAATCGTTCCTCTCAAGCATTGCCGCCGATTGTGTATCATAGAAAATCAGACCATAACTCTAAGACTCTTACTCTATTGACGTAAAGTAGAATTTTATTACAAACCGGATGGACTAACGACACTTCTACCACCTGCAAATCTTCGCCTACACCAATTTAACAGTTATATTAATTTAAAACGAAATTGCGCCCCACCACCCAGTCCCTTAATCTCAATTACTTCAATTTCTGTGCTTTAGAGCAATCAGAGAGGATTAGAAAAATGCAAACAAATGAAAATAGTTCAGCGGGTTCTTCAACCAACCATTCTAATACATACTAATCCAATCTAATCTTGAGACCTAAAGTTCTACTTAATAGACAATAAGACCAACACAAGTCCTATGTAAAAGATAGGAGCTTTCCCCTTTTTTAATAGATTTTAATTCGAGGGTTTTACGCTCTTCCCTCCCCCCCCCCCCATCCCCAGCTCAAATAGTATCTTCGATGCGACGTTTCGATCAAACTGACTAAATAAATCAGTTAACAGCTGACTGATTAGTGACCAGGCAATCAGATAAGAAAATCAATGTGGCAAACTTTAATGCCAATTTTACTTCGATATTAATCTTCGCAAGTTCAAAGACGATGCGAATGAGATAGATAGATAGACAGTTTAAAGAGTAGAAACGTTGAGTAGGTAAGGCAAGAGAGAAAAGACAGATGGTTACTTCAAGAATGCAGCGCCCTCAGAAATAAACACTTCACCATTCTCATTCCCAAGCAAAGCAAATGCAATGTACACATACTTATCACCAGAAAGGAGAATTCAGGACTATTGGGCGAAGTGTTGTCTATCAACAAACAAACAACCAAATGAAAGACAAACTCGGGGTATTACAAAGGGCTGGAATGAGAAGAGATAAAAATCAACAAAGAGAAAGAAGTTCGAAAAGATGGAAGAGCAAAAGAGTATTGAGCATTATTAGTGTAGAGATAAATTCCATAGAATGTCAGTAAAAATAGGACCAAGAAGAGAGGGGAAGAGAGGAAGTGAGTCACATATAATATTTATATAATACACACACTTTTACCATCACAGATAGAAAAAAGAGAGAACAGGACAAAGTTGATGAGGAGTGAGCAAGACTGGAAGACAATTGATAGAGATTGCGACTGGACCATACTTGTTAAGTGTTTGTCGTAACAGCTTCCCCTGAGGGTCTGGGTGCCATAGTGATGATGTTATGAGGTGACGAGGAGGGGCTACCGTTACCACCTAGTTCTTCATCTCCCTCTTGCCTAAGAGGGAGACTGATTTCACCGTCAGCCCCCGTCTCGCATTCCTCCTCGTCTTCATCATTGTAGCCGCCCCAACCACCGAGACCGGGAGCACCAAAGAGCCAAGGAGAAATGTCGGGTTGGGCTTTGGCTGCAGTTGGCGGTGGTGCGTACTGGGAAACGTATTCGATCACACTCGGAGCCTCGGCTACACCTCTGAGGTAGGGAATAAGATCCAGTAGGGCTGTGTCGGTGGGATCGTCAAACCAGGTCACAATTTGTAACTGCGAAAACGATAATAGGATATGTATATCATTAGATCTGCAGTGCAGAGAAATTTACTGTAAGCAATAAGATAGATGGAAGACTGATCGCTGTACTACTAATGCGACGAAGTACATCCTACAAACAGATAGTCACACCCATTAAAGGGAGCAATAAAAATGTTGACTTATGCTCAAAAGTTCCGTATTCGCTTAAACGGAGACTTTTTGAATTCCATCTTATCTGTCGATAACCGGCTTAAAGTTCATTGGGATACTGTGAAAAGGTTCATTTTGAGATAAAAATCTAGACTCCAAGAGGTCAAGAAACAACTACGTAATTTTTTTATCGAGTTATCAGGTAAGGTGCCGGTATGCCCTAGAAGGCTGCAGTAACTAGGCCGAGGGTAGAACCAGTCAATTTATTCCAAATAAAATATATCCAAGAGTTGAGTCGTAATTGCCAAGTTAGATTAAAAGCTCAAACAAAAAAGAAGAACAATACGTAATCTGGAGTCCTTGATTTTGCAGACGTGTGAGTTAAACACTACATCAAAGACCGAAAAGTCTTAAAGAGGCCATCCCTTTAGATGCAGTAGTAAATGGGAAATAAAAAAATATTGGCCCAAAATACTAAGCACATAGACTAATTTGATTTAGAAAATAAAGGCAGGCTAAAAATGTAAAATTAATTTTTTTTAAACAGCTGATCTTAAGAGGTTAACTATAAGACGCTTCCAACTACTGTGGAACTTGACACATTAACATTGACACTGGTGGATGGCACACACAACCCCGATTGCGTGAAAAACAAAGCTTTAACCACTAATTTTTTGAGACATGCAAGCACGTGAGAGCACGCCAACTTATTTGACAAGGCGAATTATGCAGAAAGAAGCTAATGCATACGCAAATTAAATGGCCTGAAACTGAGCCCAATGACAAACAGTTTATGTAACAAACGTCAGTGAACAGCACAAACGGAGGTGCGACCGATAATTATTTGGTTCATATTGAATAATCATGGCAGACGCGCATGGAGACCTAACTTCTACAAATCAATTGGTCCTCCTAAGTGTTTAAATCTTGTAAGATCTGTGAGCAAGTGAGAATATCTGCTTATTGGCAAGAGATTTAGATGTGGATCGCGTTCATATTGAGTGAGCTCGAGCGAACGCGCAATGTGCTTAAAAGTGCCTTTGCTAGCCTATCAACCCATTTCTCAATGACCGAAAGATCGGTCACACAAGCCAGCAGTGCAGCGTTTGATTCTCACGTTCTCAATATATCCGTCAGCTTTTCCCTAGCCTTGTTTCTAAGTGTGCTCCTGTTCTCACACTTTTACAGCCTGGGTCGACTTTTAATTATTGTGCTAGGTAAATCTTGCTGCATTCATGACTCAATCTTCCGGGTAAATGGTACTTGGGTTTGCCACTCCCAGCCAATAGGAATAAAGAACGTGGTATTTTACTGACCGCTACGCAACTGGTACATGGCCAACAAATCAAGTGAAAAGGCATAAAAATACAACTTACGGCATTTTGTCGATGAAAGTAGAATGAGATAGGAGAGTTGTCTATAATACAAATCTGGTCAAGATCTCGACCCAAGAAGGCGAGATGCTTGATGTAGTTACTCTTGAAGCAGACGCAAGACTCACGGAAGAGACGATGTTTGAAATGGCCAGCCGGATCGATCCGATCGCATACTGGATCGGCGTACTGAAAGAAAAGTTTAATACACAATGATCACCGATCAGCTAAGAATGGTTGATATCAGAGACGGATGAGCCAAATTTCAGTATATTCTTTCAGAGCATGAAATAAGATTAGTTCAATTAACTCCTTTAACCAGACCGCCCATGAAATAACATTATAAAAGAAAACCTTATCCTGCCGATGAAGAATGGTTTAATGAATTTAAGATGGTATACATTATTTTAGTCCTTTTCAAATCTTATTCTGTTCATACAGCAATACTAGATAAGTAAAGCAAAATTTTCATCGAATAAGAGTCTTAAAACACTTGTCCTGAATCTTCCAATCAATTTCATTTCATATTCTCCATATAATCAAAAGGCATTTCATCATTTTTCGTCACGATTATATTTAGGCATTGCATTTTTCGACATGTTATATGTGCGGCATTGTATATTTTAGGCATAAGCGAAATTAGAATAGTACTTCACGCAATACAGACAAAATAAAAACTTCTAATGAAAGTAAGTATTGAAGACAATGAGAAAAAATCATTTTGAAAACACACGTTAAATTCTTAAATTTGGTGCTGCGATCACATCTTAACGGAATTACTTGCTTTGTGTTACTGTTCTCTACAGTCTTCAATATGCACACTTAAGCTATAACTTAATCATGCACAACTTCTGGCACATGAATATTACCCAAATCCACCAAACTCAAGTGGATACACTTGGAGGGGAGTCAATCCAAGTGCTAATCGACAACTTAGTAGAAATTATACGAAAAAGAAGCAATTAGAGGAATTGGAGGAAAAAACTTCCTCATTATGAATACAGTGATAAGAGAACCAACGAATGTCTGCAAAGAAAAATACTAGCAACGAAAACAAGACGGAGAAAGCATAACAGCAAACAACAGTTGGAAAATGAGGGGTTTGGCTGTACAAAGAAAACTGACAAGCCTCATCTCAAATTCATCTATCATTGAGTAAAGGAAACTAAAGTGAGCCTATTAAAAACGCATGATCATTGGGGAAAAAATATATTTTGCAGACTGACAAAAATTCATAAATATTATTCCAAGGGCACCAAATGTTTCTCTTAGAATTCCTTCCTGTTCAAGTCTCAGTCTCGGATTAAAATCCCTTACCGTCTGGGCAGCCAATGAATCGATAAGTATCCTTTCTATAAGTGAACAATTCCATATTCTTTTCAAGTAAGCACAAGGCTTCGAAGAGAAAACTACTGGGTTTGAGTTACTGTAGCCATAGTATGTTTCATTGTAATTACTTGAAAACCGTAATACTAGTGACAAAATGGATGGGGAAGAATGATACAAATGGAGAAGCCAATGATTTCAGCAAATCGAGTGAAAAAAAAGGTTATTTTTCGAGGCACAGAAGAAAAGGAATAAAAGAGACAGTCACGCAATTGCAAAGATAAACGACAACCCTAAACACCAGGAGGGAAATTAAGGTAAAGGCAAAAATTTTGAACTTCACATTCATTCATTCATTCTCTTATTAAAGTAAAGATCAAGACGATTAAATAATTGCTGTCTCTAGTTAGTAAAAAAAAATATGGCTAATGATACACAAGAACAGAAAAATGAACAACCCACTTCATAACGCAGATATAAACCGCTAATAATGTCAATCGGAAAAAGTCCTATCAACAAAAATAAACGAAGGTCATATAATATTCAAACAGGCGCTATAAACTTCTTAAAGGAGGCAGAACCATTGAAATAGCAGGGCCAACTGCCCAAGTTTATCAGCTAACCAATATGCTCTGAATATCTGATTCATTCACTAAGCCAGAAGTCAAGAGCTAACATACGAACAAATGACAAGACTGTGAACAAAGTTCACAACACAAAAATTGAACATTCTAATGAAAATAGAGACCAAATGAATCCAGATTCCGCATTCTCTAGTTCTACTCGTCCCCTTCTCTTTTTATCGTTAGCCTTGTTTAGATAGTTTGCTTGTTAAAAAGTTTACTTTGTCATAGGGATTTAATAAAAGACCTATTTTAAGGGTTTATTCATGGAACGAGGGGAAATTAGCGATAAATTGAAACAATTCTTCTTACCTTACTGAGACTTGCGGTGAACATGACAACCTCGAAAAGTGGACCCACCGTCTCGATAAAGGTCTCCAGATGTGGCCGTTTACATACAGATACCTGCAAACCAAATGCAAGGCAAAGTCACACATTTTAATTAAATTAATAAAATTCACAGAACTAGCATTCACTCGCAAATACACACGTGCAAAAAAGAAGGGAGAATGAGATGATGTCACTAAATTTGGCTTCAACACACGGCAGGCAAAGAAGAAAACGCAAATACATCATGCAGCCGGAAAAGGCAAGCAAAAAACGACCACCTGCCTCCACTACCACCGTACGGTACGATTCATTGGGATTAAAAAAGTGGGAGGGGGGGGGGGGGATAACTCGCAAGGCTTTCAAGTGTACTTTATATGCCCCACAATCCTACATTTCATAATCCTGGCTTGACAGCCACAACGTGTGTAGACGTACAAATCAAGTTTATTCTACGATATGTAATAAAGAGGATCAAATAGACATGACAGAAATAGTGATATCGGAAGCAACTAAAGTGAAGCAGCAAATTGATTTGTGCGACAATTTGATACTACCAGTTTCCGGAGCGTCTTGTTGGTTAAGGGAAATGTAGTATCACCACTATGCCATTACTATGGGAAAGCAAAAGTATAATCAAATCCATCCATATTCATGAATTTATCCCTAATCCGACCAGAGCAATTGGTTCATCCCTCCTGACCAATAACAGTAGAGCGCGCCAAGATACAAGTGATAAATTACGTGAATAAACTATTTTGAAGTAGTTGCAATGCAGTCTTCTTTGCCTCTAGGTAATAAGAAATTGTTTATAATTGTTTATGTCGTCACAAGTGCATTTAATAACCTCTATTTTACCATAGACGCCACTTTCTCCATTATCTACGCTAATATCAAGAAACCGTTTGATCGTTACAGTAAATCATTTGTTAGCTATTGTTTGATACTTTACTAAATCTTAACTGAGTTGACCATTAAAATGTAAAATGGCAAATTTGCATAAAAAATTAGAAGCGGATACACAAATTGTAGTTCTCATTTTAATGCTGAGCCTGTTGGTCGCACACTTTGATGCTGACTTCAGTGATGTCGACTTTAACTCTTCTTACAAAAACCTTAAATTTTTGCAATTACCTTGAATTGACACAACCGCACTTAAAGCTTGCTCATTCAAATTATCTCTCCTTTGAATATATTTTCAATCTAACTTGTAGTTTACACTGTTACATGATAGAACTGTTCACTGAACCTTTAATCGGATCATTGAATAAAGCTGTTGCCCAATACTTCTTTAGATTAATTTAATTCATAAAAGCATTTGAATGTGAAAAAAACATAATAGATGATACACCGGGCCATTTACATTCTAAGAGAGGCCGACACCACCCAATAGACTTGTCCAAGTCGAATATAGATGACATGAACAAGCGTGACAGTTTGTCGACATTTCACTTAGAGATTAATTAGCAAATTTAAGCTGCCCTCTATTATCTTCCTGATCCATAAATGAGTAGTGATTACTACGAAAACTTCTAGTTTGCATGGACTTACTTTTTCGGGTTCATTCTTATAAATTATCTACATCTACGTTGTTTTCTTGAAGTATTACCTAACATTTGCGTAGTCCATTTAAACAAAGTGTTACTAGAAAAAAACACGCAAATTTGTCATATTCAGTTTTCTTTGATAAAAAATAATCACTTTTATATAACTTAAATGGAGAAATTTGGGTTACTCTGCTCGCATAATTATTCATAAGTGAGGCTCAATACAAATCTGCTGGATTTGAGCTGAGAGCATATATCACAAATTTTATGGTCTTTTCTTTGTGTATTTGCAATCGACATCGAGACCACTTCCTGATTTAATCAAAACAAAAGTTTGTACGATCCTGTAGCTTTGAAATATAGCTGGAATTAAGCAGCCTTCTATCGCTCAAAAAAAACTTTGTAGCTTCATAAAACCGCCCAAGACTGGTAAGTGAAATGTTAAAGAACTCGAATTTTTGTACTTCTAATGACAACCAGTATTAACTATTGTGGTTGGCCATCCATATCACTAGATGAGCATCAGAAGACATTACTCTCATGACCTCCGATTTGGTACATGTGTAAGCTTACCACTGCGCCACTGACACATAATTTTTCGTAGACTTCGAAACCCATTTCAAGATAAGAAGCCAAGCTCTGATCACCGTCACGGACACACACGCACACATTGGAGAAATGACAACTGCGGTGGAATAATTGATAGCAGCAGCATTGTCATATGCTTTGGACAACTAGCAATATGCACATGATCCCTAATAATAATAAACTGCCTTCCTATTCACAATACAATGCTACAATAAGAAGGGGTAAAACTAAAATTTTCAGCCTTTTCTCTAAGGAAAACTAAAACCAAATGGTACATAATTACTTTAATTGAAATGAAAAAGACAATACCTTAGAAGTCACTTCATTGATATTGCCATGTAATTACGTTATAGAATATGTAATTAGCCAGCAATACATGTAGAATGCAAACAAGCTGTTTATTTCCTCATGCTATACTGCTACAGCCACAAAAAATTTAATCCAAATCATTTTAAACCCCCCTAAAGCAGAAATTGTATTAGTCTACAACTACAAGAAAGATCTTATTGTCTAAGCTTTACGAGTGATTTCTTGAATAAAAGCCAAGCAGTCCAATAAACTTGTAAAACAGTACTCAGTGGTATGGGATACTACTATAGGGATCTCAACCAAATCCCTAGTGAATCACAACAGAACAAAGACGATAGTGAATTGTGCATGTGCTCCATACAAAGTCAAAAAATGCGTAAATGCCTACTGATTAGCGCTTTATATGAAGAGTTTCTACCGGTCTTCTCAATTTAATCTGAAAACACGATCTAATACGTCAAGCCACTCTATTGCAAGATTCTTCTAATTTAAAAGGTCTAAGAAGTTTGAGGAACTATTTTCACTGAAACGTTTGAGCAACAATCTCCTTTAATTACAACAGAAGTAGATAGATGCAGAGCAGGCACAGGCATTCGCTTATTTCCGTGACGAGGCGAAATGGAAGTTTTCTTTAATAAGATGGCATTAAAGCGTATGACTCACTTCGTGCTGAACATTCTCAATCTCTACTGTCACTGTAAAGTCCGCATTTTCCACGGGCTGAAAGAGACAGAAAAAAACAAAATGGTTAATGATATTTAGCAAACCCAAACCTACTAAGGTGCTCAGAATACTTGGGAAGGGAAAATGGAAGGTATGTTATGACCGCACTAACTCGCGTTATGGCATTTCTTTCTTACCAGAAGTATTCGGTACTATTAGTCGCAAACATCGCTGGTTGTATAAGTTTTGAGCTTATGATCAACCAATTGACAAACGTGCACGCTTGATTACGACACGAAATAAGTTGTCTCCTAACCTCCCCTTGCTTCAACCGACGAAAAGTATCCTAGAAATGAACCGGTAGGGAAACTTATTTTAAACTCTCCTCCCCCGCCCCCCCCCCCCTCCCCATCCCCCACACATATCGATCAATAGCAGTGTGCAGCTGGTAATTTCACTCTGGCACGTAGCCTAGTAAACGTGATATCACAATCTAGCACTCAAATAATTAGACCAAAACAGACCACTAAGCACCTAGAAGTAATTAGTTCAACTTTGAGCCCGCTGGGATAGTGTTTCCATCAATTCAAACAGAGTAGATAATGGCGAGAAGTGAGGTAATAATTAATTTGGGAGAGAAAGTAGAAGAAGGGTGAGGGGATGGGGAGAAATAGGAAAAGAAAAAAAGTAGAGAAGATGCATCATCCAATGAAAGAAGACAGGAGAGGAGAAAAAATGGGATTCAAGGTTTAGTGTAAACAAACCAACGCATTATTTCATGAACATTGGAGCAAAGTATAAACAATCTGAAAGCTAATAGGGAACTGCAAAAAGTTATAGTACTAAGGTGATTTCTATCATTAGACATTGCGTAGTGACAGACATGTGCCGACAACTCATAAATTTGTCATTGCTGGAACAATTGGTAAAATGGTTAGTGTTCAATTGTGCCACAGAAACAGAACTTAATAACACGTAGCCACCTAAATGATAGGCTTTACTCCAAAAAGGCAACGAATCTGGAATTTTGAATATTTAGAAATGTGCGGATTGTATTTTATAGTGTTCGCTTTATAAAAAACAAGTATACAATTTAATCAACGCGGATTATTTCTCATCATAAGATGGGATTTCAAATCACCCCATTACACTTGAACACAATGATTTTCGGGCTTCAAATTGGAGCCTAGAGTGCATCCAGAAATAGTTCAGTGTCCCTTCACTTTGAATATTATGAAACTGCGATTTTAAACGGGAGACACAACCTATGAAATCTTGAAAGAGTTGTCCCAACAATAGAAGTCTTTTCTTGTTATTTGCCACAACTATAACCGGATTTGCACACGAAAATTCTGTATCCAAGTGTTGAACTTAACATTTGAATCAGTGTGAACTTACTTTATCACAACAGAGGCCAGAAAAGGAAGTTAACAAAACGAGTATTAAGTGGGAAAAAAATTGTCAGAAAATGGATTTCGAATGGAGTTTTGTATTAAATTGCAAGATAATTTAAAGTTCCCAATGATTGCATATTAAACTAGATGCATTTTGCGAGTTTGAGGAAGTTAAGCACTTTTTAAACAGATGTTGCTTACCTTGAAGGAGCTGTGTACCAGGGTTTCATCAAGGTCAAGAACAAGGCACTTTTTCCCGATGCAATCGGGAGGTGGTTGACCCAATAAATTTTCTCCAGGATTCGCCTAAAATAAAAAAATCAATCACATAGTACAAACATCACTTTCTAACACAGAGACGACTTCCATTTAAAACCTTGGCGATTATTACCCGCTTATTTAATCTATTTCCATCTCGTTTAATACTAATAACATTCCTCTTATTTCATTAACAATGCGACTGAGAGCTACAATTTCCTACGAGATTTAAACAACACCCGGAAACCTGATGCTACTTTTCTCTCGCGCTTTGTTAATTTCTTTAGTATGAAATGGGCTGATGGCTCTTGTAGTAAAAAATAGGTAGAGTCACGATTCGTGCCAAACATTCCAAAATGCCATTGGCTGGTTGTGTTTCACACACATGCACTGAAATAAGATAATTAAAAGAGGCTCGATCAGAGCACACACAAGAATATCACGCGTCCATCGATCGAGTTACATTTGATAAAATTGCTATTGTGTGGGATACAGGGATCATAATACGCTAGAACACGTTCTGAATGAGAAGAATTTCACATACAGTGAGAGAGCAGCATAACAGGAAGTCAATGTTGAATGTGCCAATTCTCATACAACCCATGGTTTCCTGATTCTCCATAGTGAGATTATTAAAAAGTCGTAGTTATTGGGCAATTAGCAGATTAAAAGTGCATGGATAAGTTTTTCATGAATAATTAATCACTTTAGCATAGAAGACTACACTTTCGATACAAAATCAAGGCGGCTGCAATTTTTATCATGAATCCAGAATACTCATTTAAGATTGATTTGATAGGTAATCGAATAGGAGTTTACTAACGCACTTTAGCTCCCAAACTTCGACCAACAATCGAACACTCAGAAATGTGAAAATGGCTAGAATTGACTGAGCGCCAGCTTTCGTTACTAAGACAAGTACAATTTGGCGCAGTCGTTATTGATGATGACTGCTGAGGTCAAAAATAAAGGTCATAAATAGGACGGTGGTAAGCTAAACACTTCTAACGTTCCACATTTGGTGCACAAGACACCTGAATTTAATTAATCCTACTTTTGGTTAAATTACGATTCAAAGCCTATCAATACGCGTTTAATAAGACGAATAATTCAAGTCACTCTTTTAAAATTAACCTGTGAAGAACTATATATAGGGTCTTAAGTTTAAATTTATTGACAGAAAGTGATTTAACATTTAGAGGACTAGGATCTGAGTCTGTGTGTCACCTGAGGCGCACCAATGGATATCAATGCTGTGACCAGACGCTGATAGCTACGTTGTCAATGCACACAAATATAACTATAGGAAAATTCATTAAAATTGTGGAATCTTACTGCGAGCTTAATAGAAGTTGGGAGCTCTGGATTTTAAACCCATAAGAGAGGTAGCAAGAATATGCGAATCTTTCGTTTAAAATGCGTTTCTTGATTAAAACAGATTAATTATTCACCCATTAAAGGTAATAAATTATATAGTGTCTTCACCAAGCCCTAGGGGTGATATCTTGTATGAGAGAAGCCGTTAAGAGGCCATATAAAGGCATATGTAAATATGCTAGTTAAATGGTATTCTCTCCTTTCCAAAGGAGGATTATGGCAAGAGCGTAGCCCGCCAGAACGTGCGTGCGCCGTGTTGTATTTTAGGCACATAAATACCGACACCACACAGCACATTACCTCTGATACTTACAACTCTTACACCCACATACCTACGAAATTATCACGTATTTTCCTCTGCACACACACACACACACACATACGAGAGATTATAAAGGAAACTAATGACTTTCTGTCTACTTCAAATTTCGATTCCTTAGGGGCTTAGTTACGGCGGTAAGAGGCCTAAATAACTGCAGAAAAAATCAAGTGTGAACAATTTGTAATAGAAAATTACTGTGAAATTTTGCTTAAATTTTGACGCGTGTCAGTCAAAAGTGGGCATTTTCTTCGAGAGGAAGTGTGAATTTTGGTATGTCCAACCTTTCAACGAAAAACAAACCATGAATGTCTAAATCCCTCAACTGTGATAAGAGATAAAATAAAGTCAAATCGAATTCAATAAAAGGAGATGATTTATTAAGAACAAATTCAAAATGAATACATGTTAAGAAATAGCATAAAGTTATGGGCAGACAATATTATGGAAATTCGAACCACACCTTCCAGCACCAGTTTAGAGCAAAAAAATAATTACTCCCCTTTAATGCGATTACTAAAGGGGTCTGGAGAAAATTTAAAAAAAAACTGAAGGCTGGCTAAGCATACGTTAACCCCAGACTAAGTATCTCATGGAAAAATCATGTACACGAAGTTTGACCGAACGAGACTTTGGGAAGATCTTTGGAATAAATATCTGTTTCATATTTTTTCTATTAAAAAGGTTACTTCAGAGGACAAGCAAATGCCAATAAGAAGGATAAGCAAAGAAGATAAGGCAGATTAACAAGAATGTTCAAAAGAAATCCATTGAAAGAGTTAGAATTAATAAGGCAATGTGTATGCCAATCCTGTATCACTTACTTTCTTTTTTAACAACAATTATTTTACCTAAGTTCTACCCACAACTCAATCACGACAGTTGTATTAATTAATTAATCAATCAATCAGTGCTTTATTGCTACTAATATACAGTGCATCATTTGCGTATTAGTCCATAATTGGATTATGAAGGTTAGTATCCAGAAATAGAGCGTAAAGGAGCGATCAAATAATTAATCAATAGGGAATCACGAAAATAAGTAACTGAAATGGCTAAAGCATGAGCGACTTCACTAATAGAATTACAGCTTATTGTAGCACAAAGTTTTATAAGAGGACAGTTTGTGCACATTGGACAAATAACTACAAAAAAGACTGTGAAGCATCTACTTAATGTTCTCCTTACAGAAGCCCTGGAAAGTGATAAAATACCAACAGAAAAAAAGCAGTATCACAAGAAAAGTTCAGACAAAATCAACTTTTAATTAATATACCTTTAAAAAGATCGTCACTTTAAACATGTAAGCCAATCCGAAACTTTGAAAGTATTTCACTGTTGAAGCTAGTTCTTGTCCTAAACCTACTCCCAAATTACTCTCAACACATGTACTATCTTATCAATCAGTGACTTGTCGCTAATGTTACAAAATATATCATTTGCGTACTAAATAGATGATGAAAGTAAGGGGATAATTGATAACTTGGAAATCACGAAAAAAATAGCACCTGGAAAGACTAACGTATGCACGAAAGGCATTACTGCCAAAATTACCACACCAATCCGGTTAACCGCAAGACCCAGCGAATACCCTGGACGAAAAAAAATCGCAAGAAGGAGGCAGGGGGGACGGAAGCAAGTGGGCGATGAGTCATTGGACCAGGTGGTCCAGGCGCCACAAAATAGTAATATTAATAATCCTGCGGTAGTGATTTCCGCACAGTTTGAGGGAGAGGAGGGGGTGCTTAGACATGGCCTTAGCACAACAGGGAGCCAGCCTGCACATAAGACTTTTCAACATGTGATTTAAATGTTGTCATTGCCAAAAGCACGGTACTGTAGTGATGTCTAGTTAATTAAAAATTTGGCCAAAGGGAAAAATCAACCTTGACATGAACTTGATAAATAATTAAGACAATGCGAAATGTGGGCTAATTTAGTGGCATAAATTATTAACAATCTTCCCACGTTCAATTCTCATACAATGAAGAAACTCCCAAAACAAAAGAAAAGAAGACGATATCCATTTGTAAATGCGAAGGTGAACGACACGGGCCATAATGCTACCTCTAAATCTAAATGGATCAATGGTAATGATCACTTACTTTTGAATGACATTGATAAAACCATCCAAATTTTCCTTATTAAATAGACGACGAAAATAAGGGATAATACTGGTCGTACCTCAAATTGAACAGGCTGTAGATTATTATGGGACTCAGATGGAGTAAGGATCTTCAGATTATCCTGGCTCTCACTCCTGATGTCTAAATACTCCTTCCTAAAAGTAACCAGTTCCTATTTCTAAGCGTTTTGGATGTTTTTTATGAACAACTTCTACGCCCCACAATGGGAAATAAGTATAAATAAAAGCCAGATTAATTAGTACTAGCGCGACAAATAAAAAGGATAGAATAATGAATTGTGAAATAAAAAAAATGTGAGGTCGGATTGAAATTCTTTCTTAGGCAACAAAGTGATCTTGCCAAAAATAATAATTCAGACGAAAGGAATAGTAAACTAGTCAATCATATACTGATCTACTTAAATGAAAGCGAGAGCAAATGGGAAATCATTGCCCAACTATCTCAGTTCATATTATTTCAGTTTCTTTATTAAATAACAATGAAGGTATCGAAACAAGCAACAATCACCTTACGAATAGAAAGTTTAACAACACAGAAACATGAAAACGAGAGAAGAGAAACATTAAAATGTGTTAAAATTCATGAGGAGTTAAAATTAACTAACCAGAAATAGCAACAATAGGGTAAGCTGTTGACCAAGTATGCGCCCCTATTCGCGTACCCATGTGGACATAGAGAATACGATTAATCAGCAATTTCTACTTGCTTCTACCCCGATTGACACATGCTGTAGACGTGGGCACATGATTTCTTAGGACAACTGTTCAACACAACTCTACGAACAAGAGCGCCCGTTCAATATGCACATAAAGCCCCATTTCCCAAGTTCATACACAACATGCATGCCTATAAATATGATTGTAAATCACACACAGAGTAACAGAAATGTCCAATTGATAATAAAAGCAAAGAGCAGCAACGCTTACCTGATCAACTGGTTCCAGGTAGGAGTCATCGCTTTGCTGACTATCCTGAGAATGTACGGACTCAGACATTCGATCGTCAAGATTAACATGGTAACCAGCCACGCCATTCTCTCCCCCAAAATGGAAATTATCCGATGCAGAGTCAATAGCAACTCCAGCAGAATTTGTTTCGTGTCGAGTTATGAGGAGAGCGGGAGCTGGCGACTTAAGTCGTTCATCGGCCGCTTGAGGGACCATTTTAACCGATCGGAGTTCCACTTTCGTGGACTTTTTGTTGCCATTTGTACTGACATCGGCAGTGACATTCTTAGGTTTCTTGAAAAGGCCAGTCCACTTTGATGACTTGGTAATCTTTGTGTGAGCTTCTGGAACAGTAGAGGATTTGATAGTAATTGCATGATCAGAATCACCTCCTGCAATAATTGGTCGTTGATTTGGTGGGTATTCAGGGATTTTGGTACGGGAGGGTACACAACAAAAAAGTTGTCGCCAGCGCGATTGAGATGGTGGCGGTGAGGGAGTAGGAACTAAAGTGGACTTTTGGGGAGTTACGGCTACGGTGGTCTCTGAATTTTCCACAGAAATAGGGGCGGCAGAAGGAGAAACACGTTCAGAAACTTTTGTGGGCTCAAGAGAAATTCGTTTTAAGTGAACTTCAGGAAGATCCTCAGAGGTGGAAGCCGATTTCATTTCAGATTCATCTGGTAAAAAAAAATTCTGGATTACATTTTTTAAACTTATATGAAAACAAGTCAAGAGAGCATCACTTACATTGTTTGAACTTTGAATCAAACTCACTGCGTGACCAAGCAACACTAGCATGTCTGGGCATGGGAGGTGAACCCTCGGATGTGTGAACAGAATGCAAACTATACTTCGCCGAGACAGCACGGTTGACAGAAAGAAATTCCCTTAATTTAACTGGATTAAGGGGAACCGGGGGAGGAGAAAGAACCAATCTTTCACATTCTTCAGGAGATAGAGACTCGTGTGATCCGTGCTTCGATTGACTCATTTGAACGACGATAAAGAAAAATATTGCAATGAAAATCTGCCAATGAGTTAGCGAAGTAAAAACGAACTGATGTTTTGTAATTCTTCAAATAGATTCGAAGCACAAACAAAATTATGGTGCAAGTTTAAATCAAAGCGCAACCCCTCAGAAAAATTGAAAATTCATAATACATCAGTAGGAGTGAGAAATGAATACGAATATCGCAAATAAAGCTAAATTTACTAGGCCAAAACAGGCAAAATCAACTAAGGCCAGCGCATTTGAATCGAGCGGTCCAATAGCCAAAATCCAATCTAGTAAGTATAACAAATTTTATATAAAAATGGTTCTTACTAAATGCATTGTCAACAAAATATGTTACATAATTTTGAATTTTGCTCTATACTATATTCAGAATTTTATCCACAATGATTTCTTTGAGTACTAGAATTTAAAATTACGCTTCTGTAAAACAAAGATTTTTTGTCTATTTTAGGTGCATTCATCTGGGTTTTATTAATTGCATCATTTATACTTAAGTACATTTATGTTAACGTACATGTCACGAAATGTCACGTAAATAATTCTAAATTTGGCAGACTGTTGAAGAGTCTACTAATACCACAATCACTCCCTCATTAAGGAAAACGAAATATCTTCAGATAGCACTCTGCTATCGCACCGTGCACTTTAGCGAACTTAGATTTCGCTGAATGATTTTCCAAAGCAATCTACTTCAGCTATGAATCTTTATACAAAAAGGACAAATTTTACAAGAGTGAAAATTACTTAATTACGATCACGTAGTGAAATCTATCATAAATGGCTAAAAGAGTTTTTACTTTCCCGACCCATCAGTGAATCCTGCGAATATTTCTGTGCGACAAAGATTCAGAATTTTCCAATAAAATAACGACTCGTCATTGGACTCCAGCTAATCTGCATAGTAACCTAGACTGATTATTGGTAATCTGTTTAGATCTTAAACTACCGTTCCCATTTGGATCAAACGCCTGTAGCGACACAATATCAATTTATAATTGCAAAGGTCAAAGTGATTAATGGAGTTTTGCATTTGCAATACCTTTCTACTGATCTATGAAATTTATTCCTTATAATTAGTTCAACCCCACTAGTAAAATCAGAAAAACAAATTTATACTCATAATCTCTTATATTTCCATATACACAAACGTTAATTGATCCAAATACTAGTTTATTTCTGTACAGAGCATAGGTTTCCCGATTTGATCGCCTACGAGCGCCACCTAGAAGAAAATATTTAAAATCAACAAACCCTGTAAATTTGACTAAACTCGTTATTAATAGGTAAATATGCTAGAAAATAAGATCCCGTTGTACATAGAAAGAATATCAAGTATACTCACATCAATTTCTATTCCACCCTCATTAACCCAAACTTGACATCAGGTCTCATGGTTCTTCGAGCAACTGGTCAGGAGTAAATTCGCAAAACTTGTTTAAAGTAATGTTCTTTCATTTTTCTATTTTAGGTACTCGAGGTACATTACAATTCATTTTAATTCACGTTTTTTGCTATGAAATAATACTTCCAGTGAATAGCTCAGTATTTCCTATGGGAATATATGATTTTAAAATAGGAATGCATGAAAAAAATTATTTTCAAAGGGAATTACATTTTGAGAACCCGATCCTTGCCACCAGAAACAACTCGTTGCCCATCTGGACTCCAATCCAGCGCGTATACTGCGTCAGCATGACCAGGCAAGTCGTACAGAATGTGACGTTTCCGTTGATGGGGTTGTTTTTTATCACCATCCACCTTCCTCTTCTTGGCCTTACTCCTCTGAACCAGGGCCTCTTGACCCCAACGGCGCACCTCGGTCATGCTCCAGAGTTTCAACGTGGAGTCCTTTGAACCCGAGACAAGCAGACGCGAGTCACTGGACCAAGTCACAAGATATACATCCTGAACATGACCGAACATTGTAGCTAGAAACCTAGAAACACGAAATTCAAAAATGATTAAAGATTTTGTGAATAAGAAAATAAATAATAAGAAATGTGAAATGGAAAATATTCACCGAGGTAGCATTAAGATATGCAAATAATTTTATGAATCGATAATGAAAGTACATCCCTTTAAAACTAAATTCAAATCAATACATGAATAAATTCGAGTGTGGTACACACACACACACACACACACACACACACACACACACACAAAACAGCAAAACGACGTCAAAAAAGTAAATGTTAGTAAGTGGTACATATTCACTTCTTCAAACATTAAAGGCACTATAAGATTGAAGATTGATGTTCACAAAAGTCACAAATTATTGAGCAACATAGATAATTGTTTAAAAGAAGTTACAAAAGGTAGTCCTTCCATAAAAGATAAAAAGAAGTTGAGTTGGGAACAAATCTGCTTTTAATTTATCTATTAAAACGCTCAGCTGTAATTTTAAAGGCTGCAACTACTCATGATAAAGAAAGAATGAAAACCCGTAAATCAAAGCAACAGTTTTTTTTAATTAGATGGGTCGTAAACAATTAGTTGCTTGGATAGAGGATAAGTAGCACAGTAGTGATCTTACGTAACCAGGTACGAAAGCCCTGAAGCTTGTGAGTGAATTTCGAGCGCACTGGAAATATTTCAGTAGGATTCCTTACAATATTCAAGCTATTTTCCGAGCCTTAATTAACTTAAAAATGGAAGTTAATAAGTTTAAAAGAGAGGCCTACTGTAGCTAATAATGGCAAACAGCACTAGATCAATGAGAATAATTGAGGATCTTGACTTACTGTCCAGTGAGTCCGTCCCAGATTTTGACAGAGTGGTCAAAACTAGCACTAGCAATTAGTCGGCCGTCGGGAGAAAATTTCACATCATTGACCACTCCTTGATGACCGGTCATTCGTGGACAGATGGGATTCTTCGAGGACTCTGGTGTCCACAAGGATAAGGTATTGTCATCTGATCCCGCAACCAAGCGCTCTGATCCACTACCCTGCGGAATTAGTGAAATATTAATATTAAAAGATGCGCTTAAATTTGCATACAAGAGTCAGCCAACATTCTGGTTTTGTTATCTTAATAGCACATTGGTTTTCTGATGCATTAGATTTTTTTAATTTTATTCCACATTTCTGCAACTAATTGTTGTTCTAAATCTGGTTAAATGACTATCACCCCTATAATCCACAAAAAACGGTCGCATTGCAGTTATCCGAAACATGAACACATAAGTTGCAAAAGTTTTGTCATCATGGCATACTTTAATTGTCCGCACATCTACATTATGACATAGACATAGCACGAAAACCAGCACACAAGATGAGATGCTTAATCCGCCAAACAAACGGTAGTTGCTTATTGGCTAATCTGATACAAAATAATAATAATAATAATAAGTTTAAAGATAGCTTACTTTAACTTTTTCATAAAGCTCTTTTGCACGTAACCGCATGAGTTCTTCTAAAATATAGAAAACAGTGATGAATAGTGAAAATCACACCAGCCAGGAAGGGATTGAGAGCTAAGAAAAAGGAGAAGATCGCAGTTATCTTCAATGATCAGAGTATAACTCAGCTAAAATAATTGCCGCCATTACTAATTGTAAGCTCTACTAACCAATTAACGATGAGGTAGTCAGTGTGCTCATTATTCTACTTAGCAAATATCGTTTGATAGTTAGAGCCAAATTCAAGTTATCCATCTTATTGTCTATTCATCGCAGCACATTAAAAAAGACAAAAAATTATTTTTCTCCGCCACCACACAAGCAGACACTGCATACTTTATTTGAGCTTTGGTTTAGTCGAAATAAATACAAAGAGAAAATACCAAAAAAGCCTTTCCTCTATCCAAGAGTTACTTTTAGCAGATGTTCTATTCGTGCAGTTAATACGAAAGGTAAATAATAATCAACAGTGCAAAGTTAAGATAAAATAATTTTGATAAACATGACTGAACCTAACAACATACTCTTTTCCTCGCCTTGAGCTGTCGCAGGAATAATGGGTTTAACTAAGACGGAGTCCGCAGGATCAAAAGGCCCAGTTCTCAACATGTAGTCTACACTTAGTGCCAGACAGTTGACCCAATGCCCATGCATATCCAAACGTCTGCAGAGAATACCATCAGTACTGCGCCAAACGCGAATGGTGCGATCTTGACTTGAGGAGTAGATGAGATCGGTACCACCCCAACGTAGACATGTAACTGGCTTTTCATGGCCTGAGAGAATACGCTCAGGTTTACCCGTCACTGTATCCCAGATCACTATTGAGGTATCTTGATAAGCAGCAGCCAGAAGACGACAGTCTCGATCCCTGAAAAAGTGAACGAAAAGATTACCATGGCATAGCTAAAAGAAAAAGTGGGAGGAGATTGTGAATGAAATGGAGTCCGATTAAAGTATTTAACATCACCGTCAATATATTGAATATGCAAATGAAATGTTTCTGTACACAGTTATACTCTCAGTAAAACGCAGGATGGCTATAGACAGTGGATGAATACATTTAGATTTTGTCACTGCAAACGAATTAATTTTCCAAATAAGGTATTCTCCATTATGCAATAGATGAGAGAAGACCATTATATGTCAGTTTAAGTGGCATTCAAAAGATAAGCGTTCTGGATTAAGCCAGTCCGATATGGATTGCGCAGGCATGGAATATAATGAGAATCGATGGAAGTAACGATTTATACAACGGTTAAATGAATTGTGAAGTGACATCAACCGTTGGCATGAAACCACACTGTCAGTAGAGGGGATAAATGAACTAGTAGGGTTATGTAGCAGGTAAGGCTAGTAGAAATTGCTTCCAATTGTCTCACAAAACAATTTGAGGCAATCAACGATTTCCTCTGTTTCGATTTCTTCTATTGTAAATCAACTCAGATGGTCATATTTCGCTTACACTATAACTTCGATTAATTCTATACTAGTAAAGTCTGTCTACTATATTGCTTTCACTTTAATGACGGATGACAGTCAAAAGTTTGGTATATAAAACAATAAAAAACAACCCTGCTAAGAAAGATTCAGCACTCATCGGAGCAAATCTAGCCGTTGGAATAACGAGTGATAACTAAACACAAGTTCCGCTTTTCTTAATTCAAGACGTGTTGATAGACCCATTCTAGGTAGAGATGGGAAAAGAGGCCATAATAGTAATGAATTGAGTAATTAACTTACAGATGGAAAGGACGCCAAGCAAGAGAACGAATCCATCTAGACTTTGAATTGGCAGGTGTACGGGCGAGAGAGGCTTGAATAAGAGGCGAAGGATTACCAAGAATCCAATTGCCAACCGTATCTTGTTTCCACAGGTAAATATAGCCACCTTGACAACCTGAAGCAAGTTTGAGACCATCAGGTGACCAAGCGAGGCAGAGGACTGGAGATGTATGAGCGTTGGAGACAACACTCTGTGGGAGTTCCGTGTTTAGATCCCAGAATCGTACGCTATGGTCACCGGAACCGGTTGCGAGAGCCCTTTAATAGAAAATTGAGTCATTTAGTGCAATAAAATAAACCAAAGACAGGCAGGTTTGATTGATGATTCCGAAAGCATTGAGGTTAGAGAAAGGAAGCTAAAGCAAATAAAGGAATAAATCAACACCACATAGCAAGTCAAACGAATTATCTCATCTAGTTAGAAATTAAAATCTAGCCTTTCCTAACTGGCGTTGGTTCCTCAAATACAAACGATTGTCATTAATAGGCTGATAAAAAAATACCAAAAAGTTATTGACCACTCCCTAAATTCGTTTTCCAATCAAATTCAAGTTTAAATGCACTTAGAATGCATAACCATTTGTTAGATAATCGTTTTGTGGAAAAAAAGCTTTAACATGACTAACTAGGAATAAAAGGGACCAGGGACAAATGAATAACAAATCCTTTAAACAAACTTTCGGATGATTGACATTGAAAGGCTAGCCCAAACCTCAATCAAGCTTTTACGTCCTAATCATGGATAAAAATGTTAAATGTTCCAATATCTCATGGTAAAAAAACTCACCTTGCATCAGGAGAGAAGAGAGCAACCAAAACAGCGCCTTTATGACCAGGAATGGTACTGGTGCACCTTGTGACTGGTCGGACTTGAAACACTGCTTGAGCCTGGTAAGTTACCTTGACAACGGATTCCGTGATTGCGCCTGATTCAACCGTGTCTTGGTCGAGCTTATGAGCTGCGGTAAATTGAGATATGCCTGAAGCAAGATCATCTAAGATTTGAGTTTCACCAATGAAGAATTCGTAAACTTTTGGCTCATTAGGATCCTAAGGTAGAAAACGTCACTATATAAAAAATTATTAGTTCTACATTGTCACGAAGTGCTGTAAGGATATCTGTGAGAGCAGAAACCGAACTGCTGCAAGGTACAAATATAGGCGTTCCTGTTTCTTCGCCATTGGTATCGACAAACTGAATAAATACGGATCTTTCGAGTGGTTTGGTCTTATTTCCACTTTGACCAGTTCCGAAAATTTCATCTAAATCAACTTCGGCCATTCTAATATAACACAGAAAAAGGAAAATAAATATTTTTGGATAAGCACGTAAAACTAAAGCAAAGATATAAACCTTATACTATTTTTAAAGCTTCAAAAAACAAATAGTGAAATTGAATACATTAAGGAAATTAAAATTTTATGAAATCACTCACGTGCAGCACAAGAAAGCAACGCAGCCAATAGGTTTCAAAATCGCCGAAAAAGTTTTAGCCAGGTCGAATCCGTTTGTATTAACACTTTAAAAAAACTCAATTGCATGTCACTAAGATCAATAAATTTTTAAGTTTGAAGCACCTTTTACCGTTTAACTGCTTTATTAATGTGGTTAGATATGGTTTTTAGCCTTCACAGAAACCGTGACTAATTGCTTCCGTGTGATATCATAAAGATTAAGTAAATAATAATTTCTAGAGTAGTCTCTGATTAATTCTTACCTGTTATTTTCTAAAAGCTTCTGTCACACAAATATAATAGATTAATATATAGCTGGTAATTACTTAGTAATATTTTTAATACTTTTATGAAACTGTTTCATTTCTTGGTCTAGTGGGATGTTGTAATTAATCCACCTTTAATTATTTCGTTCTTCTTTGAAAACCGAGCTAAGTATTTGGGCACTGAAGTTTTGACCTGATTGAAACATACGTTACAAAGATGAGGTTCCAAATTTTATAGTTAATATGATTTAATAATGAAATAGCATGAAATTGTAAAGTTATAACAAAACCCCACAGATAATATTGGGTCTAAAGTAACGTTGGGGATCAACTTTAAAGTATGTAGGCTTCATGGTCTCGTCTGTTATATCAGAGATCTTGCGATTATGGACATTGTTATTGGCAGAGTTTGATATTAGGCCAATGAAATCGAAGGAACATGGTAATATTTCAAAGCAGCTTTTGAATCATATTCCATGTTTCCATATATACTACCCGGAGCGTGCGATAGACTCATCTCCACGTGCACCCTGGGCAACGTATACTCATACAGCAAGTCTATAAATCGGCAGTTAACTTAAAACTACCATGACCCCAATGTGTGTCAATTCGGAGGCACTTTAAAAGCAGAAACACAAAAATACCGAGTACATGAGTCATGAAAGCCCACAAGTTAGTTTGATAACCCTATATATCTTAGAGAACTTGTAAATTAAAGAGGGGCTACATACATTATTAAGTGAGGCTGATTTTCAAATGGAGATATAGTCATAAGAAATTGGCTGAGAAAACATTTTTGACGTTTTCCTGAGGTTTTGGAGGGAGACAGAGTGTTGCTGTCACCTAACAGGTGGTCTATTATAGGCTACCCTCGTGGTCAGGATTTCCACGTAGGCATCTGAATTCAACCTAAGCCCCTTTTTAAGGAATCGAGGAGGGCCGAATCTCATTAACCTCGGTAGTGGAGGACAACACGCATCCGAAAACCATTAGAGTTTAAGTAAACTAAACTTCTATGGCTCGAAGAGTGCCTTTTGATCCGTTATAAGAAAGGCTTTTGTTTTTGGTTTAAGGTTTTCATATAAGAGAACAACTAGATTGTTTGTGCTTTAGCAGGATGCTTAATTTTGCTCAGAAATTTCTTCGCATTTGTCAGATCACTTGGAGGGGAAGGGGGGAGGGGAGTTCTGTAAGAAGTTAACTACTGCTACACTTGTATGAGTGTACATTGACAAAGGTCTTCACTGAGCGTGTGATCCTTGACTATCTTTTTTAATCCACATCATCCATGGTGCCCATTAAAATTCTTCAGCTCATGGGAGATTCTATTCACACAAACTCTTTATTTAATAGTGGTAGGAATCATCATAATACAATTTATTCTCTTCTATTATTCAGATGGGTTTCGGTCATAAACCTATCCTTATCATCACGTATATGAAAGAAGAAAGGTTCAAACTTTGACAGGAAGAGGAGTGCGTGTGAATACCTTTAAAGCATCTAGAAAAAAGCAACCAAGTATCAGTCTTGAAAATTTATCCCAAACACGTACGAGTCTTGTGAAGAGTGATATGGCTATGTGCGGTGGTCTCTGATGTGTCTACTTGTAGTTTTTACGTTTTCTAACCACATTTTTCTTTTTTTCGTTCACCCTGACACCTTTATTTTCCATACTTCCATAACGCATGCCTAATTTTGTGTTTTATGTTTTTTTTCACTTGACCAGTGCCGTGCCCTTGTTAATAACCGTTACTAAGGCCGCTTAGGAAAAAGTGAAGGCAGCGATCTTTAAAATTTGAAATGCTAAATAGTTAGTTTGAGATCCCGTATGAACCATTGCCTCTCCTCCGGATAATTTAGACCCATGGCCCGCTTTTCCTTCTTACGCGTGTATCTGGCCTTTTTAATTGTAACAGGTTATAGTAAGCTAGGAAGTAATTAAGTCAAGGTGTATTCCCTCTGCGTCCCTCGGTTGTTGGCCTTGAAGAATTACACTTATAGCCACTTTCAAATATTTTAGAGATATTTGTTCTGATTGCAGCTTCATTTTGAAGACTGTCAGTTGGATAAGTGCGTTAAATAGTTTCCTTGGAAGGGCTCTTGCTTTTGTTCTCGTATATTACAAATCAATCGTAACTATATGTTTATCAAGAAATTGTCATATGAGAAATAATTCTGGACACCCTTAATGGTAATAGTTAAGTCCGAGTCAGAGAGGACTAGACTGCACTGGAAACAGTTAGTCTTTTGTAATGAAAACTTTAATACGAACTTAATTTTTAGTTGGATCATGGCTGACAATATTGATCTCATTTCATTTTTTTTCAAATAAATGGTGGAGCACTATTATTTGGCCTTCAGTTAAGCCTATTGCGGATTGCAACACTTATAAGCATCTACTTATCCTCAGTAATCTCTATGCCAAAATATCCTAGTACGGATGGAATTAGTTAAACCATCTCCATGGAACTGAAGAAGCAGACAAACAGCGAGTAAAGCGTTTATGTAAAATATGTTCGCAGCAAACATGGTTGGTAATCAAGTGCATTTAACATATGACGATTTGCTGATCTTTTCTCGAACATACTTTAACTGAGGAATTCAAATTGTATTTTACAACACCCCTCTTCTTTCGATTTATAATTTGGAGTAAAATGATCCCAATCTGAGAATTCGAAACTATGAGTATTTCGATCACAAGATATAAATGTACATATTTATTTAGTTTATTTATTTACTTAGCGAAGAGCTCCACATTCAATAAAAATAGCATCAACCAACACCTTTATATTTAAGGAAGAGTTAGTCGTTAAAATGGCTAAAAAGTGCACAAATGAAATACAAGATATATACGCAATATGATGACCTAATGGCGTGGTTAGCATGAGTGCGCTTGTAAAACAAGTACGCGATTACATTCGCAAGAGAATATATTAATAACCCATTAAACTCTGTTCAATCTAAATGTAACTATTTTGAAAGTTACGATCTTAGGATTGGGACAGAAGCAATTCTCCAAGCTTATAAACTTGCTTAAGATCAGAGATTGGGTTCTTTCAAAAATCAAATCTATCAAAATTAAAGCTAGATATGTGATTTCGAACATAACTTTTCAATCAACAGCCATCGACAAGTACAGTTCAGTAGATTGTTTGCCTTATTTGGTAATTAGCAGTTTCCACAGATGGACTTTAAGTGATAATCTATCATGCAAGCGCGTTCGTACGTTCAATTTAATTTTGTAAAATACTAAATTACTTGAATAACCAATATGCAACAATAGGCATAGCAAGTAGAAGAGTCCACTATAAAAGAGAAGGATATCTGGAAAGTACCGTAAAGTAAAACCACCAACTCCGTATTCTCAAAAAGTTAATTTAAACTGGACCACGGTAAGAAAAAGCAAATGAAATCGAAATAAAAGTCTTTTCTCTCAAATACATTCAAATAGTATACAACAAAGTAAGAAATGAGATTACAGAGCAAAACAATCACACAGATAAAAAGTTCTTGATCTGATTTTGAAAGAAAATCGGCGCGATAGAGATCACAGCATATAATGCGAGAGTGTAAACTGAGGCAACAGAGGTAACACCAATATCTGTTAATTCCTGGAGCATTGTTCCTGCCTTGACGAAGAATAAAGAGAGCGGAACAACACCTAAAATTACAAAACATGCCGATATAAACTGATCGCCCTTAAATAATGATTGGAGATATCCAATCTCAAATGGATGTGCTCTCAGATGTAAGTTTTCCACACCATAATTAAACATTTTCAAAACTAGCTGAGAAAAACGACTAGGTAAAACAACTAGAGAGAAAGATACGACAACCTACCACCATTCGAAGATAGCTAAAAAATGAACGGAAGTCATCAATTCTTCGAATGATAACGGGTAAGACGTGCATACAGCTATTAAGATGCGAATTTGAGAAAGTGCCGTTCTACTCTACGTGTGATTTATTCTCCAGTCAAATGGCTAAAAAACACTTGGCGATGATGGGGAAAGGGCAAATGGAAAACCTCTACCTTGAGCAATTAACCAAAAAGTTTATATTATCCTTAAAACTAAGCTTCAACCAACGACTTCAAGAATTGAGGGGCATTAGCATAATGGGAGAGTCCTAAACAATACTTAAATGAACCGTCAAGTTTTACTCCCCACCCCTTCCATAAAATGTAATATGAAAAAGAATATGCTAGCTTTCTATCACTCATCTTAATTCAGTTGAATACTTCGATCGTGGGGAAACGAGAGCAGGTTCAACAACATCCGAATAGGGAGTACATGGATGCCACGAAATGTGTGAGTTCAGAAATTAAAGATTCGACAGGATGAACAACGACACTGGCTAAAAGCTACCGATCGAAAAGATGAGAGTACAAGTTTCACATTTTAATTTGATTCCGGGTGTGCTTCACTACCAAGGATTATAATGAGTTAGAAGGCTATAGCTATTTTAACATTCTCCTCATAAAACTGAGTCATTTTGGAAATATAATAAAGGTAACTTCACTTAAAACGCACTACTTCAGCAAAGCAAGCTCATTTTTTAATAGCTTTCAGGCAGCCTCAAAATAATTAGACAGTAACGCAACAAGAAAAAAGTCACTTCAAATCACCCCAGAATTTTAATAAAATGAAAATTATTAAATGAACAAAATTTGCAAATTGAATTTTAAACTAAAATAAACGAAAAAAGACTCACCAATAAATGTTCCTATAAAGAAATCAACTAGAGGAACATCCAGTAAAGGAGAAGTAATATTGACCAGCCAATTTGGAACAATAGGACTCAATCGAAAGAGAAAAATAGTGAAACCCATCATATTTTTAAAACGTCCCATCTAAAATAATAAACAACGAGAAGTGAGGAGGGAGGAAGCCTTACCAATTGATGACAGAAAGCTATCTTTTCGGGGAATAACTTTAGAACTGTCTGACGCCCAAGAAATCCGAATATGAGATAACAGCAGGATGCACCAACAGCTGAACACTAATAGTCATAAAGTATTCAGAAAAATGAACCTACAAAAGCGATGACTAACAAGGCCAATGGCAATGGGAAAAGATACCCCAGTAAAATGCTGCAGAAAACAGAACCGGGTATCATGAAAGACTGAAGACTAGTGGAAAGTTAGAGGAAAAGTTCAGATTAACCAAATTAAAATTAACAAAATAATCCATAAAACGTACAGAATGAACACAATCGTGATTGAGAAAAGAATTCGCCAATAACATGCTCCTCTATATGCTAAAAGGGTGGCACCAAGCAACTTTAGCTCATCCAAATTTCTGGGAAACTTGATATGCTGGCGATGTTCACTGGAAAGAAAATAAATGAATATACTGGTTTGACTTACTCTGGAATTGAAGGTAGGCGAAATATTATAAGACATAATAAAGAAAGGAGAACACTGGTGGGAATAAAAATCAGAAGAAAATTGCGAATGATAAATTTTGACCTCTAAAATAACTACTTTCATCTGAAATAAGCAAACCATTGATGTGGAAGACGAAACACGTATGAAAACGTCTGTGTAGAGGCTAACAATGCAATACAAGAAGTGAACACGAAAAGCTAATACTGAGAGAAAAAAATTATTAAATGGCGTAACTTCAACTTCCAATTTAAATTTTTTAATCCAGAAAAAACAGTAAATTTTTCGAATGATTATTTATTTCATAAAAAATGTTATTAAGCTATCCAGATTTACAAAAATTATCATAAATTCTAATTAAATTCGTACATATTTCAAAATGCGCGTATTTATGAAGTAATTGTGTGTTAAGTTTTAATCAACCAACCATAGTCGCGTACACTACATTTTCGTCACCATCTCCTTATTGTTTTTTCTACTTATCACTATGGTGAAAGATTTACGTATTGGCAATCACGTAGAATTTACTTCACATGATGGAAAAAATTTGAGTGGAGAAATATTATTTTCCGATGAATCTTTAAAGTACTTTGTATTCCGTAAGGCATTAATATTACTGCTTATATTCTTAAGAACAACCTTCGAAAAAAAATGGCCACAATGCTTTCGACATTTACCTTTTCCCTCACGACAGTGTTAAAGAATTACGTGTCACAAAGCAAAATGGCAACGTTCGATATCCCGAGATAGATCTTGACAAAGTGTCCGCACGTAGTCGTTCAAATCAAAAAACCGCACAGGAGCGCTTGAAACTATTTGAAGCTGGTGTTCCGATGGAAGTTAGAGAGTTATTCGATGACTTATCAAGAACGTAAGTCAATTACCTCGTTAGTGTTGTATTGCTTAGTCTCCCTGCTTCTGATCAATTGCAAGTCCGATGGAAAAACCCCTTCATTCATGTGCTTGAGCATACTGTTATCAAGCCTCCTTATACCGCTGAAAATGTGCAAGAAAAAAGTGATTCACAGAAAGCAAAACCAGAACGGGATTATGTAAAGAAATTAGTAAGTGCCTAGTTATCCCTCTAATCACTCCTTTTAGGTCGAAAAATTCTACTCCGAGCGCAAAAAGTCCTCATAGTTTCTCTAATTTTGATTGTATTTTACCAGTGTACGAATAGATACATAATCTTACATTATTCTTGTTCCTTGACCAATGATTGTAATTTTGTCGCTATTTTCTATTAAGCTACTTATTTTGGGAAATAAGAACTGTTTAGCTTTTTTTAGTTTAATTCTTGCCAGGAATCTTTTTTGAGTCTAGGAATCTTGAGATTCGTTTCCATTGCCTTGAATTAGTAAATTTCCTTCAAAAGATATTGTATGTAAATGTATTATTTCATGTTGGAGTAGACTTGCTTTTCAATTGCGTATTGTCTTGATATAACAATTTGCTAATACTTTCAACTTAACCGTGCAACCACTTGATGTGGGTCCAATATGGTACTCCTGCATTTTTTTCTCTAAGGCCCAGTTTTTATTATTACTAATGTGATGAAAACGTAATGAATGCGTTCTTTTATCTTAGTTGACAATAATGTAGGATGACTAGAGCTACCTGCAATATGGAAAAATAATAGAAAGGAAAAGACGTGGTAGTATTAATGGGATGTAACAGTGGACTGCGGACGCAAAAATGAGTTGGAATAGATATTGGTTGTTGGAGGTGTGGTAAGGTTAGAGTTGATAGATACGACTGGCTGTGAGAGTCAGCGCGATGCGTTGTTAAAATCGGGCCATATTTATAGAGAACGTTATATTGGGCAAAGTACGATATCGAACTTATCTTCGCGTTGAAGAACAAATAAGATAGTTAAAGTTGAAATTTCTAGAAGGGAGTGGACTTTTGACAATAAATGGAAAAGACACTTCACAAATTGGTTCTTTACTTGACAGATGCTCCCATTTTGGCATTCTTTAGGTTAAGAGTATCCCCAATGTACGTGGTCATTCTTTATCCAGGTTGGGTAAACACGGGCACATATATGACCACCAAAATAAGACGCAAATTGTAAGCGACTTATTCTCTGCTTGTCGAACTTCTAATGCTTACAACCAGTCTTGATTTTGGTATTGAAGTCAACGACCCTTTCAGAGTAAAATGTGTGGACCAAAAGTCCTCCCACAGGATAACTTTAACGTGGGTTTCTTTGAATACTCAATAAAGAGTCATAGTCTGATTTTCATGTTTGTTTTCTCAATAGTTTTATTCACTTATCGGTTGATTTATTCTTCCTGCTTAAGTCTATTCTTAACTTAAAGTATGTACACCTGTGTATTTTTTCTCGGTTTACGTGAATTCGTAATTTGAGCGGCATTCAAGTAGCAGTTTCATCGAATTTGATGCAGAATTTTTTTATTAAGGAACGGTGAAAACTATGTTTCTTCACCAATGAGCGTTAGTGTGTTGATGTCTGTTCTCCTTATGGCTGAGGGAATACAGGGTGATACCACGAAAGAGATATGCGATGCTATTATTGGAAAGAACAAGAAGCACACTTGCACTGATGATGCAGACAACAAAGAGGTAGTAGGCCTGTTGGGAAAAATTCGCGCTGATGTTGAGACTGCATAATCGCCTGAAAGGATGAGTGTATTGAAAATTTTGGATGCTGAATTCATTGAGAAATCACTGTCAGTTAAGGATCAGCTCATCAAAAACTTTACCTTCTTCCATAGAGATAAGATTATGAGAACGTTGTTTACCACTTCTAACACCTACGAAGACACGAACAAATAGACTGAAATCAAAAGATGAGCTTAGTCAGGACACCCTGTTGGTTCCACTGAATGCTATAAATTCTTAGGGTATGTGAAATCAATGCGCTCTTAAATAGCATCTGCCATTTAGACGAGTGGGTCAAAACTGATGGAGCGCATGGTAATTTCTTTGTATCAAATGGCAGGCTTTATGCTAGTTATTAATAGCCCTTTAGTTAACTTCGGGCTTCACAGAAGGGGACAACATCAAAGTCAAAAATTCGAGAGAGAGTGATCCGCAGATGTAAGACAGAGACAGACACAAAGGTAGAGAAAAAGGTAAGATGAGTACTGTGGAATCGGCCGCATATGACATACAGTGGGGTCATGGTAGTTTGAAGTCAGAAGTCAACTGCCGTATGAGTACACGTTGCCCAAAGTGCACCACGTGGAGGTAAGTCTATCGCGCATCCCACGCATGATAACGACTTGGGCTTAACGAAAAAAGAACCCATTTAAGTTCCCATGATGTTCATGAGAGAGAAGAATTTATTTCTTGGGCGATGACTAAGCCTTTCGAAGTGAGGAAAGTTCCATCTTCGAGTAACAACATAACAAAGGGATGTCTACTTAAATATCAAATATTCATGCAAGTTAATTTCCGAATGAGAGATTCTGCTTTGTTACTTTCCCTCTCGAAAATGACTTCGAGTTTGGTATTGAAACTGGCATAGTGAATAGAAATTTCAAGTGGAACAATAGACAGGTAATAGCAATCTTCATACTCCCGAAGTTTAAATTGGAGTGCGAACTCGATCTCAAACCTGTGCTTGAACTCCTTTGAATCCGAACAATCTTCAATCAAAGCGCTCATAATCTGGCAGGCAAGATAAGTTACCCGTATCAACCCACTAATTTTCTAATCAGATTTTTGCTAAATAAAATTGTAGTAGCGATTAATTCAGAAGTCTAATTGCCGTTACAACGTACAATGGTCGGACCTTTCACCAGTGCCTGCTGACCTTATCTCCAATTACTCCATTCATTGTTGATAAACCTTTCTACTGCGCCACCCGTGGAAGCCAAATATACATGTGTCTGGTAGTTGCCCGTGTTGTCGGTCGTAGGCAAAAAAAGTATGGAATTCGAGAAATCTTTGAAATCATCGATACAGGCGGATTCGTTGAATTGAAATCATTGATTGCTAAATAAAGTTTCACAGACATCACTTTAATGTCTTCTTATCTAGAAACCTGAGAGCAAATGCTGTGCTTTATCTGTAGAAATAAGATATTAAACTGCAACACAACTGCTATCTCGCATACTTCCAGAAGGACCACAATTCTAACTCTTAATATTGTTTCTGTAATCTCCAATGGTTAGATAAGAGACTACACATTCACGAACTTCGATGCTACCGACGAAACCCAAGTCCGGAAGATCGGATACTTGGAAATCGAAGTGACTACCCTGATTTTTATATAAACAACTCACTGGATAAAAGAAATCTATCAACAACACCCTAAAATTATAGAAAACTCCATATTCAGATGAAGCACCCAGAAATACTAGACTTATCAGATAGAAAAATATAGACATACCTAAAAAGCCTACAAAAGCGCTCACCAATCCGAATCACAAATATGATTTTCAGGCTAAAGCAATTGAATACCTTTAGAAAACTCAGTCTGAAACATAACATAGGAAAATCCCTTTCTAACAGTACGTACCCAGATGGACAAAGCTGATGTTCAATTTACAACATTAATCTCTTCGCTGATACTTAATACCTATCAAGGTATAATTCACAAGCACAATTAAGTTTCAATGCAAAAAGTGATCGAACCATTATTAAAACATTAAGATGTAAAATTATAATACAAAAAATTAAGATACGTGCAAGAAAATGATTGAGACTTGAAAAGCCAAAAAACGCAGGTTAATCGGCAAAATGTTATTTACTTGACTTATTCCTTTTCGTGAGCAGTCAAATATTAACACGGAAAGAAAATCAGATCCGGAAACAACGAACTATAAATTTATTTATGCAGTAAGTACACAAGCACCACCAATAGACTTAATCTTCTCTTCTGCCCTCCTCGAGAAGAAACGAGCCTTCACAATGACGGGGACTTTAGGAAGAATACCTTTACCGAGCACTTTGAAGTAGCCCTTGCGAACGCAATCTATAACTGGAGCTTTTCCGTCCTTGGAATTTTTGTACTTCTGGTATGTCTGGTCAGACACGAGGGACCATAGCTTGTCAAGATTGATTGTAGGGCAGTAGTATGGATTACGCTTTAGATGGTAGTGGTCCAAACCGATCTTACCGAAGTAGCCAGGATGGTACTTGCAGAAGTTTATACGGTGATGATGCTCGCCACCAGCGTTACCACGACCACCAGGGTGCTTTCTGTGCTTTCCGACACGACCCATACCATGACTGACGTGACCTCTAGCCTTCCTTGTCTTCTTTGCCTTTATTTTAGACTAAAGAAAACACCCATCAATAAATAAAACCCAGGACCTACCATCTTGCACGCCTAACAAGTAGTGAGGGCTCTGAGGAAAACGTGAGTTTAAACAATAGCAAAAATATGAATTTTTCAAAACCAAAAAGTTTAAAGCTTTTGTGTATTCATAACATCGACTTTAATTTTAACTATGAGTTTTTTATTTTTATTTGAATTGCAGAATATATAAATATATTATTTGATTTAGTTATTTGTTTTCTAATTGAGTTTTGGTTATATCCAATTTTAATATGATTAAAATGATTAATTTTTCCCTATTTCTTCCACTGTGAATTTGTGTTGATTGCATATGATATTTTAAAATACAATAACAAATTTCTCTGTTCCCATTTTTTGAACGGAAAAGGTTTAAAACTGAAGATAAAAAGCATCCATCATGAAACATTTCGTGTATTTTCAGATAAATAATATTAAGCATCAACATCATATAGTGATTCAAATATTAACATCATAATCTAAACTTTTTGAAACATATTACTATCAAACATATCTGAAGTCGTTCCTTCTTCTCATAAAAATGATTTAAGTTTAAATTTACAGGATTGCGATTAATTTGCTAAATCATCCAACATTCGATACATAATCACGTTTATTAAGATCTTGCACCTTTTTTCTGAGAGCAAGCAAAACTAATATCATATTTTTACATTCATTCATTTAAATCGTAACGGGAATCTTGATTTTGAAAAAATCATTGGGCTTTCAGTACTATTCCCCTTTGACTTTATACTACTCATTGACCGCAATATTCATTTGACAAATAAAGCAAATTTTTATGTTTTAAAATATTACTTGCTCATTAATTTGCAGAATTCAATCCACCTAAAAAATGTCGCAATTTAATAACACAATATTTGTTATTGTTTGAATGTCAAATTTCCTAACAACTCAATACTTAAAATTACAATATTGGCTTCCTTATGAAAAGCAAATGAACGTACGCAACGCTTTTCACAATTACTCATTTAGAATGTTCTGGATTAAATATCCAACTGTACCCCGACGCCTAACAATGTTTGACATAAATAATGAGATAATTGATTTAAATATTCACTTTTTGACGTGTAAAACTACTATTTGTACCTTGCAGCAATTGATGGTCTAAGAGAGCTGGTTTGCCAATCCCTTTAATTCGGCTTAAATAATTTATCCGCATACAGGAATACAAATACATGATAACATGATCAGAAAATACACCTAGAAGACTACCCAAAAGTTAAGGAGCGAATTTCATGCATATTGAACCAATCGGTCGCGAATTAGTCAGTTGCCTATATTTAAACTTCAGATATTCCACCTCAAGTAAAAGGAAAAAAGAAGGCCTACTGCTCAGACGCTCGTTTCTACTAATAAGACAAACTTACTTCTATGGTCTCGAAATAGATGTTAAATGGTTGGCTGTCCCGTTAACCAATAACTGCAACGATTTCCTCTGAGAGTAGCAAACAAATATTCCTTAATGCGTTGCATGTGGAATGAAAAAGTGAATTTCACGCAATTTTAACGAAAATATTAAACCGAAAATCTTAACATGTCAAACTGTATGATGCTGTAATTGACGAGAAAAATGCTAAATAAAATTATCTAGTTACTACATATTATTCAATTTCACTTGAAATATTGATGTCATGATCACAGATGTCTGATATAAAATCGGGGGTTCATGGATAGCTAGCCTGCTAGTCTGTAGGAAGACCATTAGGTATACGTCTGAGTATCTAGCACACTACGATCAGGCTCACGGGTGTGCGATAGACTTACCTCCACATGGAGCACTCTGGGCAACGATACTCATGCGGCAAAAAAGCCCATAAACCAGCAGTTGACTTCTGACTTCAAACTACCATGATCCCACTGTATGTCATATTCCACTTCCACAGTAGTCACCTTACCTTACCTTTTTCTCTACCTTTGTGTCTGTCTCTTTTATATCTGTGAATTATTCTTCTGTTCCCCCTCCCTCTCGACTTTTTGTGAATTTTATGTTCTTCCCCTCCTCTCTGTCAACTAAAGGACTAATGATAACTAGCATAAAGCCTGCCATTTGCTATACATAAATAAATGATCAGGCTCATGATTTTGGAATAGTACTACTATGAATATTATAGCAAATACTGCCAATTAAATATAGATTTGTCGGTTATTTACACTGTGACGAAGTTAATGCGCAAATCAGTGTTCCACACTTATTATCCTCTTAGTCAATACTTAATTTACGATGAGTGGACTAATTTATTTCAAAAAAGGGGAATTTTGGTTATTAAACGTGTGTACATGTTTAGAACGCCCGACGATGGACATTTCGTTCATCAAATTTTCCTCAAATAAATGCCACCAAGTGAGAATTTTTATTTTTTAATATAGATATCCCTGCGCGGCATAGATTTCCAAGGGTTTCGCAAGGAATATGACTTCATACAAACCATTATTTTAATGACTAGGTGATCTGTCAAGAACAAAGTTATTTTTTAGTAAATCGCTTTGAGTTATCGGTGTTCAGCTAAATAAGCAACAATGTTTAGATATTTTATTAATAATCTGTTCATTTTCTAAATTAAATCCAAGGATCTGAGAAATTAACTGTGGAATATCATGACTTAATATAATCGTTTGATCGATGGAAATGTATCATGGGTCTGAATAGTTGCCCAATTGAGACGTCTCTAAAAATGAACTGTGCTATTTACGAGGTCTTACAGTAAAAAATTCCGTAGTGGATGAGCCAATGGCGAAATTCTAAAGTTGGCACTTCTTTACCTTAAAATACTGTATGAATATGTTTACTCTTTTTTAGACAAGCTAATTTAGTATATTTGACGGGATTTTCGAGAACCCCTTTTGTGTACACAATATTTGCCGATAAAGTAAACAGTGGATTTCGTGTGCTGAAGGTACAAATTGGAAATGTTTTAATCCGCAACATTTTAGTGGTATTCAGTAATAACTCATTATATATTAAAACCTTTTAAAGTAAATAGTAACAGATATAAAACGAACCATAAAACGGTCCAAAATGGATGCACTGAGGATCTCAAATAGGTAGTTGATGAAGTCATGACATAAATATGGTAAAGTTAAAACCCTATTTAAAAGTAAATTTTCAGAGTTGCATATGATTGACCGCTACTAGAGAGTCAGAGTATATGGTTAAGATAGCTTTTAAATAGTCAAAACTGTTATTGCAATGTTTATGAAAATCTTGAGCATGCTCAGTGGTCTTAGGCACAGTATTTCCCTTTTCCGACTTTTAAGCACAATATTTCGACTTCAAAAATTCCAGCAAGACTCCTCACTCTCTTCTAATAACTCCCATGGCATTGGTTAGGTCCAATCTTATTAAGCTCTTCTCCTAATCTTCGTATCCACAACACATTTGTCCTACTCTCCTCCATTAGTTTTTTATCAGCAGTCAGGTCCAACAACCTCCTTCTACCATCTTCTGCCTATGACATTTCGCCCTCCTTCTGCCTCCTCTTTTTGTCTCCTTTGGGTAATTCTCGTTAATGGAACTATTTATGCTATTTTTTTTCCGCACCATTATTTTGCTTCAATGAACAAAATCACTGCGTCATACATTAGTGTTTTAGATTTAAAATTTAATAAAATAGTAATATTTTCCGAGTGAGTTAGTGGTTTTACTTTCATGGCCTATTTTCAAACTTAGTAAAATGAGTGATCATCTATAACAGACTGTTAGTTTTCTCTCTTAGGTGTTTTAACAATGCAGAGCAGATGGGACGAATTTAAAAAATGGGCAAGTCGAAATTTCCTCCATCTGTTGACGGATGAAAGAATTGTCAAAAAGCGTTTAGCATAAAAGAACTCCAGGGCACCAAAGAAGTAATGGGTCTAGTACATTTAATGTATTAAGCAGGCGGTACGTCTTCGTGACTGTTGGAGATTTCGAAATAACGATGACCTTTATGCCCTATGATGACTTACACTTTGACCATGAAAATGTCACTCATCAGGTCTGATCAATACGATTTAAAAAAACAAATTTACAACTTCATTATCCACATCTAATGAATTTGAAGGAGCGGAGAATCAGGCGTCACAGATTAACCACCACCGTCTCCGACCACCTAACATTATAGGCTTCTTTAAAATGTAACGATGAGTGTTTTCATTCTCTGGTTTTACAAATTCGAAAAAATGATAGTTGATAGACGTACTGAGCCCAAAAAGCTGATTGAGAGACATGAATATCTTGATTGAAGATAGTCTATCCGTATTATTAAAAGGATACCGATTCCAATAACTCCAGGAAGCATAGGCGAAATTCAACCTTGATTGCTGGTAACTTGGATTTGTTGACTATTTGATTTCTACTCCACAAGATATACAAACCCACAAATGAAGCAACTATCACCGCCTTTCTTGCCTCACCATAGCGGACAGCTATTTGCCACGCATCCAAACCTGCTCACCCAGGTTAGATATCTTAGTGTGTTAATGATTGACGTAAAGGCACAATTTCATTCAGTGTTAACCCCCAACTCGAGGTGGGACCTGCGGGAACATAACTCGCATTGGCTTAATTCAGGACAAATTTCTGATTGGTTTCCTCTTCTAACAGCTTGGAAAGTTGTGGCATAAACAAAAGCCAATTTGCCAGATAGGGAAAACAAAAGCTTGTGATTCTGGTTGGATGATAAATTCGAGACAAACCCATCTATGATTTCAAAGCGGTTTACTTACCGGTAGTCACAAAATACTACGAGCACGTGTGTTATTTCCCTACAAGCGACACGTCTTACGCAAAACAGTGTGCCACGTCAGACAACGTGGGCTGATGTAATTGGTCAAATCAAAGCGGATAGGTGCGCATTGGACCACACCGAAGGTCTATGCCGAAAACCCCATCAGCAAAAATCGATACATTGTAAAAAAGATTAACTAGGCAAATCTCGACTTTAATAAACTTCTTGGGAATTGTGATAACGACAGTAAATTTTCAAGATCATTTTGATGAGAATAAAACCCCGGAGTTGATCTATTTAAAATTTCAAATATCTCTAGATAAAGAAATCATTCCAATCACTTAACCGAAGCGAGTTTTAAATTAAGAGAATTTACAATTACCTAGTGGATAAATATTATTCATTCCGAACGAGGAAGGACGATATAAGTGAAGTCAAAAAATAGCTCAACTAATATATTTTTTGGAATATGTAGTCAGTTCAATCCAAGAAAGCAAATGGAAGTGCAATTATATTAACGTTAATCAACAGCCCAACTTTGAAAATACAAAATTACGACGCCGACTTACAAAGTCTAAGAGGGGTAACAGTGATATAATAATTATGCATGCTATAAGGAAGACACAGTTCTCAAGTCACAATTCAACATTAATTTCCTCTTCCATCATCAAGGCACCGGAAGCGGCAATTTTCACTTCTTCAATGGGACGATCCCTTTGATCAGTTTTTGTTCCTCCGATTTTTTCAACCACATCCTAAAGAGTTGACATTATTAGAACCATGAACAAGATAACTCACCATCCCTTCGAGAACTATACCAAAAACAACGTGCCTTCCATCCAACCAACTAGTTTTGGCCAGAGTGATAAAGAATTGGCTTCCATTTGTGTCTTTACCAGCATTTGCCATAGAAACCCAGCCTTTGCCCTCATGATTAAGTTTGAAATTTTCATCTTCAAATCTATCTCCGTATATGCTGAAACCACCAGTACCGTCCATTCTTGTGAAATCACCTCCCTGGATCATGAAATCTTTGATAACACGGTGGAAAATGCTGTTAGCAAATCCATACGTTTTTCCATCTTTCTAAAATATATAAATTATAAACAAAGTTATAACTTACTTCGTGCCCCACAGCAAAAGCTTTGAAGTTTGCAACCGTTCTTGGCACTGTTTTACCGAAGAGTCCAATAACAATACGCCCCTCGGGTTTACCTCCAATCGTTATGTCAAAATACACTTTTTCTGTTACTTTTGGGCCCTTTTTAGCATGAACTGCTCCCAAAATACAGAGACAGAGCAAAGTCAACCGCCAAGACACCATCCCAAGAGTGCGCAACCTATCAAAATGCAAATTCTCATATTCAACCGAGATTGGTAGTTCGATTCCGCAAAAGGCAAGATAAACAGAAGGTATAGAGAAATATTTTTCTACATATTCTAGTAAAAAGTGCTTAAAAATTTTCGAAGTATAATATCGCAAATCATTGCTGTAAATTAATATCGTCTAATTAATATGTTTACAAACTGTATAAACAAAAAGAAATAAATTGAAAAGGCTTATTCCAAATAACAATACTATTCAACCCCGGGATACCCCAACTAATACTATATTGGCATTATTGAACAAATCTTATTCAAATTAATTCCATGTCATTTATGAAAGCTCTACTTATCCAATAAATGTCTTCCATCGCTTCTCTAATCTTTCTGTTCAATTAAATAAAAATCGAAATTCTTTAGCGCTCTTTAATTCGGAAAAGGTAGTACTTCATCTCTTTTCAAGTATTTTATTATTACTTCATCCTTCAAGTATTACATTCGGATTCGGAAAAAGTGCCGACGACACTTGCCTGTCACTGAATAACTCAAATGCTCTCCACATATGTTAAGTCAAACACAAACGATTCAGTCACTATTATATTGGAGTGTATTACTTCCAATTCATCACTCTACCTGCGTCATATCTTGTGTTGCCACGTTTGGCTTATAATTGGAGAAAGAAAACAATAGAGCATATATTCCTAAATCTTATATTGAATTGCAGTTTCTCTGCAAACACGATTAATAACAATCTCCGGTTGGTACTCCCTGCAGTACAAATTAAAACCTCATAATTCGCATAAAATACCTGCTTGATAAAGCTATTTAAAACTTATTCATGTAGGAAGACATGACTTGTCGTCACTTCCATCTCTGAGTCTTTATTTTATGTTGAGTTATTGAGTATATTCGCCAGGTATTTACTCTTCGCATCCGCAACAATCGCCAATGCTATCCTAAGATAAATTCAGCCACTATATTGTAAATCTTTCCATTAAAATGACATGACTTTCCCCAAGTCAGAAGTTGATTTACCAGAAGATTACCTAGTATAAATAAAAATCGTCGAAGTCGCAACACCAAATTATCTAGTCGCAGTGCGGTTAATTAGCACTGCAAATAGCTTATCGGGTGAAATGCCAATAGTATATAAAATGCATCGCAACACTAAAGTAATAAAGAAATAATGCGAACGTTGGAAAGTTAATATAATATAGGAGTAATTGCAACTAATATAAGTACATATGTAGAACGTCGGCCCTGTCTATGTTTTTCCTTTACAACTGATATTTCATTTTCTATCTCAGACAAACTCCTATGGCCAGGATCATCAAACCTGGGCCTCCACGCACCAGCTCCTACCTCCAGCCTTCCTCAGGTGCAATCTTTGATTTTTTACGAATTGCTACGACGGCTAATGTTCTGATTTCCAGATGGCACATTCTCCACCAAGTATACATCTTACCTAGCGGAAATGCAAATCAATAAAAGACCGCTTTTAATTGAAGAGCGAACGTAACCGTCTTCCTACTTTCTTTTTAACAGAAAACTCATCGCACCCTTCGCAACACACTTTAAGACCTTAGTGTCAGCTTGAAAAAACAAAATTCCAGCTCAGGAAGTGACTTTAACCCCTTTATGCCCGAACTATTTTTTGAAAAATCCGTCTAACCGCACTCACGCGTGTCTCACAGCAGACTGATGCCGACGTAATGGGTTTTGATGGTATCAAGCAAAGGCTATAGACGCATTGAACATGTTTCAAATTGTAATAGTACCTTCCGTTACGAGTCTAGTACCAATGGAGCTTATTATGAAAGAAAGCCGTAAGGTCCTAAAGACGTTAAAGGATAAAGCCCGAATTTACCGAAAGATAGGAAATGGAATATTACCCTTATTGGGTAAGTACATATTATCTTATTCAAGTTAATTGGCGTATAACAGACGAACGAAAACAGTACTTCGTTACAATACGTACCATATAAATCACTTGTTAGGCCTAATACAAATGATAAATAAAGTAAAAAAAATTACAGATGAAATAACCATCGAAATACGGAGAAAATACCAACCAATAATCTAACAGTCTAAAATAGCTCAAAATAATGTCATTAAGACTACTTATGAACCTCGACGGGTTAAGAACAGAGGCATTCTCTAGTGGTAACAATGGTTTCACTATTAGGTAACAGAAAACGGCAGCCTTTTCTAAACTAGATGAACGAGACTTGAAAGGAAAATAAAGGTCGCTAGACCACTGTGGGTGAGAGAAAAAGGAGTTGACGACAGACGTAAGTTGTAATAATGTTAAATTACAGTGGAATTGCTTCAAATCATCTCTACATTCGGAAATCCAGAAAATAATGTAACCAAGAGCCCACTTTTGGTACGATAGAACCTTGACGGCCCTGGCGTCACCACAATCTTATCTTAGAACGCATCGAGAGCCCCAGAAAGCACACTTCGCCTACTTTACTTCACATAAAGAGTAATGACCTGTAAATCCCACTATTCAGAGGAAGTATTTTAAGTGGAGTACAAACAGTAAAATTGTAGATACAAAAGAAATTAAACTGTACATTCAAAAAAACCCCACGTTTTCCTAATATGGGCAAAATGGAAGAAGCCAAGAATCATGTTTAAGATACGACTGTCAATGTTATACGAACGAAAAAATTAGCCTGGACATGCAAATTACCACCCAAAAAAGAATCATAAAATCAGGTTCAAAAATAAGGAAAAACAAAAATATCACTAGGAATGAAAAAATAGAATAAACGGAATTGATAAATGCCAGCAAAAATAAAAAATTCATATCTGAGTTATTATATTCACGAAATCTACAACTATCAAAAGCCGAATAAATTCAATTACTGTTCAGCGGCTTCACGGATCGCCCTGTTTCTCTTGGCTCTGCGATTAATGGCGAGGACTAATAAAGCGGTAGCGGCATACGTGGTGTACACGATCTGAAATAGAAAAGATTAAAAGAGTAGTGAACAAATTCGAGACCGCATAAACGCCAAACCCTTAGAACGTACAGTCGAACGTCCCTTTACTGTATATGTATTGAAATAGTATCGCCAGCCGTTGAACATCTCATTGGGATACTGCGTACCACCTGCCATTCTTATTATAAAGTACGAAATAGAGAAACCCCGCAGATTAATCACATCCAAATACGGTCAATGCACTAAGAGAGAATTGGATTACAGTGTAAAACTCAGAATTATTTTTTTAAATTTATAGTATTTTTTTTAGAATATCAAAGATAGGCATTTGACATAAATGAATAATTTAGTCGAAAATGGTATTATTTTGTGAATAAATTTTTCTAAAATTTAAGTCATATGGAGATTTTTTATGTTATGTGTAATTTTATTGCATCTAATCTTTTACATTTTATCTTTATCTTTGTTAATATGGTCGTTAACTAAAAAGTGGGTCAGTTAAAACGCGTTTTCTTCCTGGATTTCATTACTTACTCATAGTGCCGCATGTTTTCCTGTATTTTATATATTATCACTTTTTAATGCTTCTGTATTTATTTTGCTTTATTTATCCTTCTTATTTTGTCAAATTTTTCTGCTGATGCTTTGTATTTATGTATGTTTATTTATTATTTCAAAGTATGACGAAAACCTATCTCTATACATTTTTTTTCTCAATAGAATGCCATCTTCATGTCATCGTCGGATTCTATTAGTTCATCTAACGCCTTAAGTGTGTCCGACATTTCTGATCATATGAATTTGCCCATTATCTCTTCCACCCATGTTAATGCGAAACCAAACAATGTTGACAATGCCAAAGAATATAGTCACATTTCCACTCCTCTTAATTTAAATGAATCTACAGGTGTACCGAATAATCATTCCATATTTGTACACCGAAGTACCTCTAAAAATTCGCCTAAATCCGATAGACATGTCTCTTTCGGTCTTGTTGATCTTTATCACTTCGATCGTCTTCAAGGATTTACTTGTGTCCCCAGTCAAGGAGGATCAACTCTTGGAATGGCTAGTGAGCATTGGAATAAAGAGTGTGTTTCTGTTAGCGAGCACCAATCCCGTCGTAAGCACCAACGTCACTCCGCCCTCCTTCGGTTTTGCCTTGAAGGAAAGCTTCTTTTATCATTTCAGCAGTTCCGTATGCTCGAGTCTCGTGTTAAACATCAGCAACGATTAATGACACTAAAAGCTGACTCTGCACAGAGTTCCGGCATTTCAACCGAGTCTGTGAGTTCTAATCTAAAGCGATCTCATGAAGTACCTGAAAATCCAAGGGATGAAGATTTGGGCTTTTTGGATGGTCTTGAGGAATACTATTTTCTTCAGCCTCTTCCTGTTAAAAGACGACGCATTATGCTTCGAAAAGCGGGTTCGTTTTCTTCCTATTTATTCTATAAACCAGTTATATTCGTTTTACTACGTTGCATATAGTGTTCGAATTTTTAGATGTTATTGTTTGCTTTAAAATGTGTAAGAATGTTTCTAGACATTAGATTAACGCTGCAAATTATGCAAATTGTTTTTATGATAATCCTTTTTGCAGGATTTTCAGCCAGCTGGTGTGCACTTGCATTGTTGTCGAATTATATTTTTTTCTTTTATACGTGTTTTTGTCCGAGTTATTCTACCACTTTGTGTAACTTTAATGTCTAATTCTTTTCCCACTACCTGACTGTTTTCTATATTTTTTGTGGTATTTTTCTGTTTTATCAAAATAATTCGACATGTTTAACACTGTTTAAGTACTTTTTTAGTACAACTATGCTATCTGGTGTATAACAAACTATTTATCAAATAATATTACACTTCGTTCTTTTAAGAATGGTGCTAATTCTATCTACTACATAGTTTTTTGTTTAATGTATCTTGAAATGAGCCATGTTCTTTATTTCCGAGATTAAATCTCTTTGTTCCTTTTCTTGACGAATTTCAGTGTATATTCAAAGTTAACACAATTTGTGATATCTTATCCTTAATATTTTTTTCAGTCTATTTAATACTACAGTATGCCGAATTTCTCTTAAATAGTAGTTTGCTTTAAATAGCTTTTGTATAGTCATTCCCTATTTCCCTAATCTGCTTTATCGTTTATTTCTCAACCAGATGGCCTATTAGCTAATTTGTATATAGTCCATAGTTTCCACCAAGCCATTCCTTACAGTACTGATGTCTTTTGCTTTTAATTCAGAATTTCACTGCTTTCTTCAACCGTAGGTCTCACTAAGATCGACTCGTCAGAGAAGCAGGAGTGTGAGGAAATTCGCAAAAGTCGCACCGAATGTGGCTGCACTTGCGTCGGAGGTGTATGCGATCCATACACTTGTGAGTGCGCCCTCAATGGGATTCCCTGCCAAGTGGATCGAGCCAGCTTTCCCTGTGTGTGTCTGAGTCCACGTAATTGCGCCAACCCCGAGGGTCGGGTAGAATTCAACCCCATGCGGGTTCGAACTCATTACCTTCACACTCGTCTGCGTCTGGAATCGGAGGAAAGAGCTGATAATGCCCTTCCCTCAGGGTCTAAACGAATCCGACTTTGTGAATCAGATTCAGAGGTAAGTCATTCTTTCCTCTTTCTAATGTAGCATTTATTTTATAATATTGCTCATTTTCATAGGACATTTAGTGAGAAAAAGAAAAAACTTAGAAGTCAAAAGGTGCGAATAAAGTGATCTTGCTAAACCATCCATTTTATTCAAGGAATGTGGAGAAATAATTAGTTGAACATTTTTAAATGGGGAACGTTTATTAAGCTCCTGGTGAGTCAAGGATTAGAGTGAAGTTAGGGACGCTTAGCTAAAATATTGCATCAATCGGCAAGTAACTTGTGCGAAAGCTCAACAAAGTTAATCCTGCGTGGCCTTTTCTCAACATGCATTTCATGGAAATGAATTGTTCTCAGACCATTCTTATTATTGTAATAGTTAGAAAAGCTTTTATAGAGAGGAAAAATGATGTTTCACTTGTTTTTTTAAGTTTAAGATTTGTTCAGCCATTTTCCTTTATTCTTTATTATTTTGTTAGGCTCATGATGAAAATAATTAATAAGGAGGTTAAATTAATTTTTCCTAATGCTTAAATAGTGATTGTCCAGGAGTCGTGTTGAAAGTAATTATCCTTTTAATCCACTGATTTTGGGGATACTTCAATGGTATTCCGCTTAGGAAGATAAAGATCGGGCAATCATCTAACGTGTTAAGTTGCGTTTATTTTTTCATAATTCAGTTTTATACATCATTATGTAACAGCGCAAAATGACTTTAGATAGATAAATTCTTTTCTTTCAATTTTGATTTGTTGATGCGACATTTCTTTTAACAACAAATGATTCTTCGGTGCTAGATCTTGTTACTCTTCTTCACTGTAATAATTTGTTGTCTCGTTGTCCAAGGCGTTTTTGAGCCCATTTAATCACGTTTTTGATGCCTATGACGTCACTAAAGCACTTGTCTTGACATCAAGAAAAGTCATTCCCTTCAATTATGGGAAGTTGGTGAGTTGATGCGGTAGCTCTTAGCATTCTTTGTTACTTAGGAAGAAAAAATGGTGATGTACAATTCGATCATAGCAGATCGAAAAAGCTGAATTTAATGACCTGTGGCTCTCTAACCTTTTAGAAGTGTCCAAGTGGCATTCTAGTTAATGCTAGTATACAGAGGCTTCTATAGGCTTTTTCTCTAAATGTGTATTGCTGCTGAAGTGCAAATAGCTGTCCTTTCCTTATCGAATTCGTTTTAAAGATATCGTCGGTGTTTGAAGTTTGAAATTTGGCTTTATTTAAAACGGATTTCTATGCTGTCCGAGTAACTCCTTATTACCTCCTTGCCTTTAAGTCTCATATTTCTAAGAAATGTTGGTTTTCAAGAATGCGTTTCGCAATCACACATTTCAAAAAACAAGTTCTGGTTTGTTTGAAACAATACAAGGCGTACACCGAATTATGTAGTTCGGAAATTGAGTCAATTTCCAATAGTAGAGATTGGAAAGCTCGTTGTGTTGAGTTTTTTTGTTGTCTTGGAGTTGAAGTAGTAATCTTATTATTAATAGGCTATCTCCTACAAGTAGCTTTCTTAACAACACTGCGCTCTCTCCCCTTCATTACTATTTCAGTGCATACACTACCTCATCAAAAGTGGATGGTCAAAATTACTGCATTTTAGTTCTGTTTAGGTAACTACAAAAGGTTATTGTTGTGTCTCATCAGTGATGTCCTCGCCACATATTACTAAAATACAGGCTATTGTTGGTTACTATTGTGTGACTATTTACTTTTTGACCACTCAATTCTCTATTCCCCTTTTGTTGACTTGCTAATACTACTAAAATTGTTTGAGTTCAACCCAACAAAACTATTTGTTTTGGCTATCACATGCACAGTGGAGGAAAACACTTTATTCAGATATAATTTTGGATAGAGGGTAATGGGATTTAATGTGTAGATTTTAGGATTTTCTTTACCACTCATCACTTAGTTCCTGGTAGGTAGGAACTTAATGTCAACATTGGAAATAACATTCTAATAGACCTAAAACATCCGCCTCTTCAGTTTTTATAGCGGTTTTTTTGAATTCGGTTATCAGTAAGTTTGATCATGATAAAGAGAAATGGATCAAAAGCATGCTGAAAGAAGATTTACGGCTTCTTCGAGTTTTACTCCAATTAACTAACGAATGTTTAACCCTCGTATTTAGATTTTATGATTTCCACCTAGATTACCGGATCAATTCACGTCTACGATATGCACCATTGTTGATCTTATCACCAAAATTTATTTCGGAAAACAGAATAATCTTACATAATTTTAATACGAGGGTGAGTCAAAGGGTTCTCAGACATGTCATAACTTTAAATAGAACACCGATTTACAAGTTTTTACAAGGTCAAACGTAAAGTTTTTAACTAAATTGAAAATCTGTTCAGATCACAGAAGCCCTACAACAGGTTTCTGGGGATTCTGCGTCATGTAGAGCAGTCATTTATGATTGGATTAAACACTTTAAAGAGAGAAGAGTGCAACTTGATGACGACCCACGAGGAGGGAAACCCACAACATCTCTCTTGTGCAGAACCTAGTGGAACAGGATGGACGAGTTACCATTGAGAAGGTTGCTAATGAAGTAGGAATCGCATAAGGATCATCATTTTCAATTCTTACAGAAAATCTTAGCTTGAGCAAGCTCTCAGTGTGCACGGTGGGTTCCAAAAGAGTTGCAGGAACAAAAATTGATCCAAAGAGTTGAACTTTCTTTAGCAACTTTGGCGAAGATGGAAGCAAATAAGGATAATCTTTGTCCTAGCGCTGTGTTACCAGAGCTGAAACCTGTATCTACCAATTTGCTGCAGAAAACAAAATTCAATCAAATGAGTGGCATTCAAAGGAAACATCTAGGCCTGTCTGGTTCAAATCTGAAAAGTCCATTAAGACGGTCATGGGCGCTACATTTTAGATTCAAAAGGAGTGATGTTGGTAGGCTCTCTAGAAGCACAGAAAATGGTCACCTCAAATTATTATGAAGGCGTTTTGAAGAAGTTGAAGATATCCTTCGCCAAAATACGGTGCGGAAACTGCACAATCAAATTTTATTTCATCATGACAGTGCTTGTGCACATTCTTCAAAAGCTGTCAGGGTCCTGTTGACGAATTTCAATGGGAAACACTTATACATCCTCATTATAGTCCAGGCCTAGCTCCTTCAGACTTTTGTTTAATTCCAAATCTGGAAGAACACCTTAAAGTAACCTGAAGAGAAAAAGGGTATAGTTTCATGGTGCCAGAAGCAGCTATTGCTTGTCTGTTCCTTCATGGCGAAAATTCAATGGTGGTAATGGAGTTGAATGTAAATGCTAAATAGAAACGCATAAGAAATCAGCCCTCTAAAGATTGCTGTTATGCCTTCTGTAGGATCTGGAAGAGGGTCAGATTTCGTCTTCATCATCTTCAACCTACTCATATTTGGTGGCTGGGTGTTCACGGAGGAGCATTGAGGAGGCTCTGAATGCAACAGCACCCAACGGTGGTTGTCGTGACTGTCAGGACGACCGCTATGTGCGTCTCTTGCTGCAAGAGCTCCAAGGTCAGCAGGCGCAACAGGATCGCATTACCTGCATTCGAGATAGTCTTGAGGTTGATAAAGGTGATTTCACTGATGAAGGAGATGCTGAGGGTAGTCAAAATGAGGGTAGGAGTAGGCCTCTACAGGGCATGTTGTCAGATAACCTTGCGGTGGATTCCGTCAGCTTTACAAACGCCGTCCCATCCTCATTGGAAGTTGAAGAAGGAGTAAGCTTACTTTTTGAATTTCTGCATTTGTTGAATTTCCTGTCCCTTGAAATCCTCTCTGTTTTTTATATTGGTGGGTCTATCACCCTCAATGTAACTTATTCTGAGGATTTTATTAATGAAACCACAGGCTTTCGTATAGCTCTTCTGATATTCAAGCCTGATGTTTGTTTTTCCGAAATCCCATATTTCATAAACCATTTTATCTTTATTAGAAGAAAGTGTTCACTCATAAGTGGTACCACTGTTATTAGTTTTGTCAGTATACTTGTTTCATTAAACCATGTTAATTTTCAACTTCATTTCATTTAGTCATAATGGTACAACAATGTTCGCAAATTTTCTTTTATCTTACAAAATGAAACTTCGAAGCCCAATTAGCAGAAATGTTCACTTTGCATGGATAGAGGGGAGGTTTCTTGAGAATGCTCTTAATACAACTTTTCTTACCTTCAATTACAAAATTCTTTCACATTATTAAGCAACGAAGATACGCGAAATTGGTCTTTACAGCCTTAAATGGGATTGTGGCACTGTTACCGATACTGGGTAGTATCCACCACATCAGATGTCTCTTGTATTTACATACGCTTACATTTGAATTAAATATGAACTCTTGACTTTTATTGACCTAGATTAGTAAAATTAGACCGAACTATTGCAACCTTTAGGTTTTATCCGGTCTTTGTTTTTTTTCTTGAAAATCGGAGGACTAGTAGGATACCAAGTTTTCTGGTAGCTCTTCTGCCTATATATCTTAAAATATAGGCACTATTACCTTATATCCTCTAGGAGAGTGTTGCAAATGGTGAAAAATTGTCTCTCAGATCAGGGTTATGAGTTCAATAATCGTAAATGTTCGTACTGGTGTATTCGAATCAATAGTAGTGGTAGTCTACGAAGTTCTTATCGGAGGGTTTCTTGGGAACGATTTATCTCTACTTGGAGTGAGAGTTAGAAACTGTTTGTCTTCAACTGTCTTTGCAATGCCTATTATGACAAAATATAGATGGAATATTGAGTGATAGTCAGTCCCAGCCAAACTTTCACCTATCTTGAACTGGTCGGGAGAAGACTTTTCATTAGTGTCTTCATTACCATCTTAACAGTTTGAGATTTGTTTCATTTTTACTTCTCTAGTCAATCTATTAGAATTCAACAGATCATACTAAAACAGATCGGAGTCTTAAGAACCTTGGACCAGTATTGATTTCTACACTTTTTGGCTTCGAGAACAGGAAGCAAATTTATGTACTTTTAGAAGCTTTTATAATGAGGTCATAAGAGGTCGTGCTAGTCTGCATGATCTGGGGGTTTGGATATCTTAAACCTCGTAAGGTAGGATTTGCACAGCAGGCAAAATTACTTTTTAGAAGGGGTAACCTGTCATTACCAGTTAATTCACCATAAGTGTAACTAGAGTTGTACTCAATTTTTACGTTTTTTATCACTAAGAGGGTTCGGTTTGACCAAACCTATGTAATAACGTGTTTTTTAACACTCCTCTCGGGTATAAGTATAACATAATTGGACCGCCCAAAGGAGGAAGTTGAATTCGACCGCTTACTTTGTTTGACCTTACCAGCGTGCTTTGATCATTTCGTTCAGTGGGTATGTATCAACAGTGATTGAATTAATGATCGCTAAACTAACAGCTGAGCAAAGGTGAGCCCGTGTAGTCTTTGGATCAAGGTTTACTGAGGCAGGTGGATTCGATTAGAGCTTATCTTAACTGGCTGTTGGATAAAATAGTATTGGAAGAACACGTAAATACTATTCATAGCAGTAGAATGTAAACATCTAGGATTGATTAAGTTAATGTTACTGAATGGTAGCTTTTACCGAATATTCGTTACGGTTTATTCATATGAACCATTTTCACCCAGAATCACGATTATACCTCCGTTCTATTTAACACTGAGGATGAAGACTATGAAGATGAAGAATGCCAAGATGAATATGATGAAGATAGTGAAGAGGACGATGTTTTTCGCCAGGACGATGAGGGGCGGCATCAGATTATCTCCTCTCTCAACGAGACATTTTCTTCAGCCCCAGAAACTTCAGGAGCAGGAAGCTGCTGCAGCAGTGAGGAATCGAATTCATCATCTTTATGTCGTCTTGAACCCATTACATCCCTCTTCCACAGTCCCTCGGGTTCTAGTCCTGAAATTGGAGAAGATGGGAGCACTACTCATTCCCCTACTACTAGCAATTCTGCGTCGTCACAGACGGCGTCAGTTTGTGAAGTGGTTATGGGATAAGGAGGCTGATTCGATCTCATTTTATCCGAGGCCCAAGCACTTGTTTGTATAAAGCCACCACCATCATCGTTGTCATCTCTCATCCGTCTATCTCTCCCTTCTCTCCCTCAGATATGGAGTGTCTGTCTCTATTCGCATGTTTGGGACTGCTGTTTTATTTCAGTGTCTGTAGGGTGTCTAGTTGCACTTAGTCCCTTGCTTATCACTGTTTGCCCTTTCCCTTGCCTCCTTCATAATTTTAACTTTATTTTGTCTTCTTAATCGCGATCGGTCTCATCATGCGTCGAATTTGTCTTAGTTGTAACTTATATACTTCTTAATACTCCTTAGTGAACTCTTACACCTAACATGTTATATTTTCTTCTATTTAACTTATTTAACGTAATATTAACAACCTATCATCGAATTAGCTAAGATTTGTGTTTTCTGAAAGGTTTTGAATTTCTTTATGGTACACTGCACCAATGTTCGTTTGATTTTATGAAGGGAATAGTTACATACCGTAGACAGGCCTGGCTAAGCTTTTGTTACAAAATTAACTTTATATAAAATAGAGAGGAGGTAGAGAATAGTGCTTACGTTTTTGTACTCTGGGTACATAATGCATTGGAATGTCAGTGTCTAGGCGTAAATAAAGGATGAAGGAAGAGAGCATAAACATATCTGAAGTCCCACGCACCCAGTGAGTCGTTAGCGGTGGACTCACATACATGCCACCTACAAAGTAAACTTGGAAATGCCTAGGTAAATGGGATGAGTTATGGACGGATCAGAAAGAGGCTTAGCTGGAGTTCCAAGAGTTAGGCAACCAAAATAACTCGTCCACAGTGGCTGGTTGTGCTCGTGGTCCAGTACCGCCTCTCTTAATACTGAACTTTTTTACAAGGATAGTGGAAAATTCAATACCTATTAAGAGGAATTTCGAGCAGAGGAAGATAGTGTTGTAAGAAGTTCGTACTTTATCACTCTCCTTGATTAGACTTAACTATTATGATTGACTATTTAAACTACTGGAAGTGTATCGACGAGCACCAATGTAGTAATGAAATTGTTTCGGTTTTTATCTCCAGTACTCTGATTATTACGCCTTCCATGGTACCTGGAGCGTTGGACATACCATTGTGAGTGCTTATACCACTTGATTAGCCCCTGAATGATCGTCACTGTCTCAGTCTCTTCGGCAAGCGACGTCTAGTATCTTTTCCATCTCTTCTTGTTGCTCCTTCTGATTGAACTACAAATACTTCTGTAAACACAAATTATCCGCTCTGATCTCTTTACCTACAGGCACTTAAAGACTACTCCACTCTTAGTCTACTCTCTCCTCGAAAATTGCTTCTAATAGATCTTATGGCTCCAACCATCCTATTGCTGCCTAATGCTTTGGGGCCAAAATCCGATGCCTGGCTGCCAGTCGTCCTTCTAATGTCTTTTGATCTCAGACTTGGCAGATGTACTCGTATTTTTGGAGAGCTCATAATGTTGTGGTGGCTTTTTAACGTAAATTTACATGTATGAATGGAAGTATAGTAGAGTAATAGGCCTCGCGAGTTTAATGATAGCCAAAAGTGAATAGAAAAACTTTTCAAATAGCCTCAATTAGCTCTTCAATAGTTAACTGAGAATTACAGAATGTTCATCTTATAAACGAATGTCGACCTGGCTTTGGATCACTTCAATTCCTTCTTTTGATCAATTGGTTTTGCGTGGTTACTCGTATTAAATAACAACCTTTTGAAGTGGGAAGGTTTGGAGTTTCGTCTCCTTTTTGCCACATGATGCTTGGAAAATAGCGGTAATGGGAGGTTTTTTGGTTTTTACTTATTGTCTTGTCCTTTTATCGAGGCCTTTTGAGTTTACTTCACTTGTGACCGTAAGTGATGGCCGGCACAAACGTCTGAACTAGCTTATATCATCTAGGTCACAATAAATATGAAGTAAAGCAAAGGTATTGCCATCCAGTTTTGAACGTATGTAGCCTACTTTGGGAGATCGATGAGTGAGTATACAGTAGCACCGTTAAATTCCACTCTATGCTAATGAATTTGAATCAGGCCTCTAAAGCAACACTGAGCCTGTCAGTTAGGGCACTTTATTGGGCTTAGAAAGCAGATGAATTTCCTTAAGGCGAATGGTGTTTCGGTCTTTCCCCAAATGAGAAAAGCATGACCTGAGGAGAACAATTTTTTCTGACTAAACTTAGTCGAATGAGATATGAAGAGAACTGGAAGTAAGGACAATCAGTGACTGACAAGCAAGTCTAGCATAAGACTGTGTTAGTATGAGGCTGATTCATTTAATTATTACACCTTGAGCACCATGCGATTGCCGATCACATGGACTATTTTGATTGATCGTTTAATGGCTTTGACCCACTGAAATAAACTTCAGTTTTCACCCCAAGTCAAACCTAATTGAATTAATTTAAAAAAAAATAAAAAAATGTCACGAAACTCTCAAATAATGCTTCGAAATCGGAGTGTCAATCTTGCTTTAACCACCTGTCAAAGATCTACTTGAAACATCCAGCGTCTCGCTGTCATACTTATATAGGCCTTCTGCTAAAAACCCCAATTGGACTTAGACACTCCTGCTATGATATTTAATTTTTGAAAAAAAAAGATAGATTCACCAGCTAGATTTGTAAATCGAATGGCGATTATGTCTGCTTATCACCATTAGCACCTAATTTCTAAAGCTAAAACAAATTCTTTAATCGGCGGTCACGAAAGCGCACTTGAAACATTAACTTTTCCACTTTAAATTTAACCTTATGAGAGCTTTATGATGATTTATGCATATAAGTATAATACCGGCAGAGAGTTGTTATTTCATAGCCTATATCCCTCTGCAATATATCACTGCAATTCGAACTGCTTCATAAATGAACGCCAACGCAAATTATTTGATGCGGAAATGTACTTTTATTATTACGTCATCTCACTAATCAGAATGGAGTTAATGCAGAAAAATGGCGTATTGGGATTGGTCAGTTAAGGTAAAAGGGAGCAAAATATTGCCAGAGTAACAATCAGCTGTTTTTTAAGAAAAATTAAGAATGTCCTGTCTACATGGGCATCAAATTGTAACTTAAAGTGATGAACAGATCATGAATTATAGGTTGTATTAGGGGGGATGATTTTCAAGACAACTCAGAAAATTAAATTGGCCCTACGCGCGATTACTGCTACTTTAAACTAAACTCGATATGATTTAGATCTGGATTATCTTATATTTCACGAATTACTTCCAATTTACTTGGCGTCAGAAGAACTTGCAATGAAAATTAATTCATTTTGTACAAATATGGGATTGAAAATTAATGTTTTGCAATGATTTTTATTCAATGCTAATTTCAGTCCCAGCTACTTAGTAATGACCATTACTTCATCATAAGAGACTTGAATATACTTGTGGAGTGTGCAATGCTACCGTGGCTGATCAAAGAGACCTTGCACGCTAGAACATTCAAGAGTTTTCGCGTGCTATCAAGCAAGCGCGATCGCCTATGCGGAGGCCTTCCAGTCAATCGGTGATCAATATTCGTACATTCGATAGCTTAATGAAGAATCGACGAATTTATGGAGGGGGCATGACCAGCTACGCAATTAAGTCCAGTTATCAATTATCCCTTAACATTGGAAACGGGATTTCACTCAGACAAATAATGCAATTTCGACTTCGAAACACCGGGATAAAAAGCAATAAAAATTGGAAAACCGATTAAGCGGGTATTCAAACTAACTAAGATTACTTTGATGCCCTGACTTTTCTGGTCCTCTAACTCATTTACAACCGTTTTACACGCCGACCTTAATAGACTTTCATTTTTCCCTTCTGAATGAACGTTTTTATATTGGCTATCAAAATACGAAAGGCTTCGCAGTAGTAAGTGTAGGGAATATTATGCAAATAAGCCTTGACTAAATCCTAGCAATCCATAGTATAAAATTGTTCCCGAAATTGGAAAACGAGAAACAGAGCAAATGACTTAGAAAGCGTTCATTTCATATGTTTGCCAGCCACCCACGTGCTTAGTCATTAAATACAGTCAGCGTTGTTATGCGTAGCATAAGATCGATTACTGATTGGGTGAGAGTTATTTGCACACGCGGCTGCACATTCTAGAATGTTTCATGGCAAATGAGATTCCTTTAATCGATCTTGGTAGTGTTACGTACTCTATATAAGTACTTCAACTGCTTTTCATATATTTACTGAGAAATATTTGCTAAGCTAGTAGAATCCAGCTGAGAAAGAGGGGGTATTAAGAAACAAAGCCAAATAAAAAAATGAGCCTATCATTTGCTCTTCATTCAAGTGCATCTTTTTCCCATTAATGATGAGAATTAAAAGCATGGACTTGATCAAATGATTGGTTGATTTGGACAGGGTTTATTGTTAACAGATTGGAAAGAAACTTTTGTATATAGCACAAAGTGAAAAAAATTATAAAACCTTAATCAATAGTACTTGTATGCACTCTAGTTATCTGAAAAAGTGGGATCTACTACTAAAAGATGATCAAGTCACAAGGAAATTAAATCCTCATGTAAATAAACATAAATCATTTGCTCGAAATATTAGTTCAGTAACTCTAACAGAAAATAAAACTGCCGAAATAGCAAAAAAAGTGAAGTAATTTATGGATTTGCAAATTAATGATTCTGAAATAAAAACACTCCATACCAATTTGAGATGTTGAACTTCTCATCAATGGCTTTATGCATCGAGTTCAAGAATTCATACCTATTTTCAACCTGCCAGCCAAAATTATAATCAGTGTTAATAATGTACCACTGAGTACTGTTGGCTGTTAGGCACTAACAGATTGCTCCCACAAATTTTAAGGGAAAGATTTATCTTGTGGACAACTGGAGACGTGTAGTGTAAACCCTAATATATCATCATATTAGATTTTCCAGGATGCGCATGGAAAGCATGAGAATTTTGTGGTTCGCACTACAAATTAAGTAGAGACTAGGGCACTCGTTTGGTTTCTGTGAAAGAAAAAATATCTATCCCCAAAAACTATTTTTCAAAAAACCCAATAAAAGACGACATACATGGTACAATTCAAGACTAGGTTTCATGGTGACTTAGAGACCCTTTTGTCGAGATACGAGCATTAAAGAAGGGGATGAAAACGCTGATCGTTGATTGCTTCCCTCATAACTCAGGACTGTAGTTGCACCAATAAAATGCCTTGGACATATAATTCAGACGGTATTTTACTACCAGAATGAATGACCATATCTAGAAGTGCTTGAATAGGTGATAATTGGAATATAAGTATATGATAAATAGTTTGCAAAGATTGCTGATAAAGCACTTCGAAGCATAGTTCTGAGGTTAAAAATTGAAACCATGATATGAAATGGTTATGGTAAACTTTTGTGTTAAATTGTTGGAGAGGAAAGAGCCACAAAACCAGTGTTTGACCCTCTGAATCATATGGATCCAATGAAATTTCTTGAAATAAAGTCTGTACTTAAAAACAAATTTGACAAAATATCCTGGATTTTTGGCTATTGATGAATTCAGAAAAGCCAACAACTTACCTCGACAAACCAAACGTACTTAGATCAAAAAATCTCATATGGGTGTATCATATGGCCTGCCTTTGGGATGTACGATGCTTGAATCTAATCCGAAGTAAATATAGCGATCAGGATTCGAGTTATGACTTTTAATCACCTATTTAGCATCTATGCGTACCGGCTCACCTGTACATTACATATCCCGTACTATTCGCTATTCTCCGACAGTTACAGTTTTAACTATTCAGCTAACTGCTTTAAAATCATTTAACTGCATTTTTGTCAAATTCATAAAAGTCCTCTACTTCTGCCATTACAATGGGTGCTTTGATTAGACAGCTATGACCTTGATCTCTGCTATGGTCTAACGTTGGAACACAAAAATACTACGCTTCTCACAGCAAGATTTCATTTAGTGGAAGTTAATTGTGATAGATGTTATTCTAGGAGTGCGTTCGGCCTTCTACTCAAACACAGCATTTGGAGTTAACACAAGAATCGGCAATGTTGGATTTTGGCTTCTCTTTGTTCAAGATAAAGGCTAGGAACTCGTGGTGCGTCATCTGACCATCAGTGCCGTACCGGTCCAGGAACTACAAAGAAAGATGGCAAACAGGTCAGATTTCTTTCATACATATCAAGCAGTATTTGAAGACCTAAGAATAAAATAAATCGATTTGTGGTAAAAGTAGTAGTTGCCCTTTGATAGTGCCGCTTAAATTCGAAATATATTTTTATAACTCTTGATTTGACCTTGTCAAAGTCGTTTAGTTATTCTTGGTAGACATGTGCGGACACAACTTTAGCATGACAAATGCAGAAGCCTCGCGACCAATCAATGACTTATGTCAATACGATCAATCATTGGTCACTTCCAGTATTCGATTACCTGACCAATCAATGATCCAAGTTATATGAGGTCATCATATCATAAAGTGTATATAATGACTAAGTTCCACGTCATACATATTACATTAAACTCCACGTCATGCATGTCTAGAATAAACGCGTTCTCTGGATAGCTCTGTCGTTTCTTAGCTTTGCAATAGCTTAGCTAATTCTGGTGGGCCTTACGCACTAGGAGAACTCTGCCACTGAGGTTTCTGAGTACAGTCAGGCTTAGTTAGGTAGCTAATCCGCTATAGACAGTAAAACACTAATTGTTCTACTTTAAATAGTTTAGCCTGCAAACCATACTTTAAAGACGTTTTAGAAGGTTAGATTTCAGAAACACTAGTTTTATCATAAATAAATCCCTTCATTTTGGGTTGATTGTATTCTTTGTATTACTGCTAGTGTTCTGGCCGATCGGTTAGAATTTGCCTTGCTGAAATCGCCAAATCTGCGTTTGTTAATATGGCTTAATGATAGTAGTGAAATTTATTTGCAAAATATCTAAGTCCAAACGATGGTAACCCTCTTGATTCATATTATTCCAGCATTGCGTGAGAAATGTCAACACAAAACGTGCCTCCTGTTTTGATATGATGGTTTGGCGTCGTTTTGTATTATGTTATCGTCGGATTGCATTTGTAACTAGGGCAATTTCTCTACACGATGTCCTACACTTTATTAGGACGTCAATTTATTGTTATGTAATTGGATATAGGGATTGATTCAACCAGTATTATTCTCGGATGCAAGCTCACAATTAATGGTTGAAGAAGGAATTCCCATTATGGAATTTACACGAGTTCTTCTCAGGGAATCAAAGTTATCGCTTCTGTCCACTTTCTTAAGCGTAATTCTGAATATTAGCGGCACAAAGATTGAAAGATTGAAATATATTTAAAGCAAGATAGGTAAACATGCAACCTTAATGTAATTCAAATCCGTTTAATGCTTTCCGGACAAATAATAGAATATATATAATCTTCATAAAATATTTATGATTTTATGACGTAACTTTAACGAAAATGTGGCAAATATTTATGACTATGGTACACTTATTTACAGTTTAAATATTTTATCGAAATCTGTGATGCCCAATAATTACTTTTGACCCTCGCAATGTCGATTTTTCTCTCCGCAGCTGATGAAAATCAAAAACTCGAATTTTTAAAACAAAAAAAGCGACAGAAACGCTTACTCGATTCAAAATATCCAGATCTTCTGGAAGCTGGAATTTTCTGCAAAGAGCCTTCAGACCATTAATATCCACATGACCAACTCGGTCCTTGTTAAACTTCAAGAAGAGGGCTCCCAAACTTCTCTCATCGGTAATGCCCAACTTTCTAAACTGTACCGACATTTCATCAACTATTTGGTCAACGTCTCCCGGTCTATCAAATGAATAATTTATACATAATTTTCATCTTGCAGTGTAATCTATAAAGCACTCACAATTCGGGGTATGTGAAATGTAATATGAAAAATAAAGGATTTAGTTAACTTAGGAAATGAACGACTATAGGTCTATAAGTAAGACTGAACAGAACACCCCCCCCCCCCCATTCACACGAAATGACTCATGGCTGGGTGGGTTCGTCGAAGTGTGGAATTAATTTGATGGGATTATGGTACTAGTGAGATTCTCGTCGACTAATTCAACTAGGTGAAGGCATAACTCAAGTGTAATAAATTGGTGAATTGAAGATGTGATGCACAAGGAAAAGGCAACTTATCATTGGTTTTATTTTTACTTGAAACTGGGATGCGCGATAGACTTACCTCCACGTGGTGCATCCTGGTCAACGCATAATCATACGGCAAAAAGTCTATACACCGGCAATTGATTTAAAACTACCATGACCTGACTGAATGTCATATTCGAACACTTCCACAGTACTCACCTTACCTTACCTTTTTCTCTACCTTTGTGTCTGTCTTTTTTACATCTGTGAATCACTCTTCTCTTCTTTTCCTCCTGACTTTTTGTGACTTTGACGTTTCTCACCTCTGTTTAGCCCGAAATCAACTAAAGAGCTAATGACAACTATCGTAAAGTCTGTCATTCGATTTAAATAAAGTTTTAAGTGAAACTTTATTGTTTCAATGAAGAGGTTGGTGAAAAGTGCATTTTGTAGGAACTAGCAGCAAGAACTGGAAGAGATGCAATAATAAATATGGAAGGTAAAGCGATGAGCCTTAAATGCCAATGGACTACAAAGATCTCGCGTCCATTGGAGCTTTTTCAAATGAATATATTATTTATTTAGTATAGTAGAAATTATTTTACAATTCATTTGCATGAAATTGCATATTCAACGTTAACATGCCAACAGGTTAAAGCATTTGAAACCTCGTCCACCTGCTCCTGAGAGTAATAAGATACAAACAAATCGAAGTTAAAAACAGGGTGCCAAACCAAAGAGTCATTAAGATCTAAACATTGTGGACGTACTCTCACTCATGAAAACTTAACAGTAGGATATTACAAAGGGAATTGTACTCCTTACGAGAACTTGAACAAGTCAGTGTGTCAATAATTACAATAAATAGGTCTTCGGATGTTCTAACTTCTTGATCCCTCCTCCATACTGAACTTGCTCACTATTTCTCACTCAAATACTTACCCCATGAACAATAGTAATAATAATACTAATAATTAATGAAATCACATCTTCACTGGTCTTAACTTGCTGAACTATGGCTACTAGAAGTGATAGGTGAGCTGGAATTTACAAAACAAAACTACTCCTCGATAAGCAATCATTCTATTAGATCTCGATCTCAAAGGAAATCCGCTTTTTCCCCTCCAGTAACTGCGCAGCCATATATTCTATTGCAAATAGCACATTTGTTATAATTCATTATCGATATTTTTAATTCGATGAGACACAATCCATTATAACCAATCATGCTATAACAACTTGTAGCATTGTAAATTATAAAACCTTGTAGTTATTGGATTTCAATCTAGCGAGGTCTGACTGTGAAATAATGCTACCTATCAATATGACGTTATCTTGGTTATATTCAAAACAAATATATTGAAATATTGAGCATGAATTTACTCGACATAGTAAAAAATTTTAATTTTTGGAACACGCAACAATAGTCTATCCGTTGAGAAGCAAAGTTAATAACTTGAGTCCAAAAGTACGAATGCAGTAAAAATCGAGTGATAATATAATTTTTCATTCCGCTCTATCCGGTCATTGGCATTACCCCTTAACGACTTAACATGGTCTTAAAATATAAGGAAGGAATACTTACGATCTCTGAATATTTGCTGCATAGCTTCTTTTGCAGACCCTGTTGTCATTATTGCCCTTCGAGTCTGCAGCCAACCCCACTACAGAGGTGAGATTTTCGATCAGGTCATCAGAAAAAATATCTCTATGCGATTCCGCGTATTTTATCACATATTTATCCACTTCAGTTATAATAAAATGCGTTCCAAATATATCAATTATTGCGCCAATATAAAAGTCACTCGGACCATAGTATTCCGACTTTTCTTTGTCGTTTTCTGGTTTCAAAACTCTAATAATAAAATAAAACTATTAAGGAAGGAAGTATTAAAAAAAACTTGTCAAATATCATAAAAATAGAATAATAAGTAATTACTATTCCAGAATTAATGTAGATATATTGAAATTTTAAGCCATAGTAAAAGTCTACTCAATTTAACCTCGTTCGCTTAAGAAATGTGCCACCGGGAAAACCAGAATTTTTGACCGGAGTTTCCCAAATTTGTATTGTGTCGTCTGCTAAGCGGTAAGTAATTATAAATTTACGGGAGTTATCACTTTGAGGAACACCAACCTGTAAAACAAGAAGTAAATTACAAATGGAATGACCAAAATACTTTCAGCCCACTGAAGAAACTTACAAGTTTTGCACCGTAGCGTAAAGATTTATCATAATCTTCGCTCGGATTAAAGGGTTTGGATCTCGTTGACTTACAGGATATTTTTTCTGTTGATTCTAGGGGCTTCTAGAAATGGAAAATTCTTAAACATTTTAGAAATATTGGGCAAGATAAAGTACCGATGCCAAGCTCACCTTTGGCCCAATATCTATTGGTTCAAAATCATTGATCCCGACATTCATTTTATACCAGGCTCTGGTAAAGTCATCACAATCATAGAGTAGGAAAGCTCTCCCATATATAACAATCGTATTGCCGACCATTAAGTCATTTGGACCGTAGAAATCTTTCACTTCTTTATCTAAAATCAAACTCACATAATGAAAGCATGCTTGATACGTTGAATGACCCACAAAAAGGACTAAGTTACCTGACAATTCCATGCAGACAGCTGGAAACGTCTCGGGGATATCGTCTCGGTCTTTAGGGATTTTATGTCTTCGAATAAGTGTGGGGCAAGGATCTCGACCATCATTGGGAGAATGAAATTCGATTACCTCTATTGTATCATCAGTTAGGTAGTACTAAATGAGAGAAAGATCTTAAGGTTATGTTTTAATTTAAGTTATTATTATAAAAGCAATCGAGACTAACAAGAATTGCGAACTTGCGTAGATCACCAAACATTTCCTTCCGATCGTCCCATACTGCATAAAAGCGTAGTACTTGACGATCCGCTTCATAAAACTTCCTTCTCGACCTCCCTTCCATGCATTTAGATGCGTTTTTGGTAAGTTCGATACATTTCGATTCATTTACGTCTTCTAATGGTTCTGATTTATTTAAAACCATTCCTTCACTTTCAAAGAAATTCTATTCACAAAATAGGAAGTTACGACAAAAAACAAGCATTTAGCACGTAGATAGTAAGGAAAATTTACTTTCGTGAATTCGTCACAGCTTGACAAATGGTAGATTCTACCATAAATGGGAATGTCTATATTAACATTAAGATCCTTCCAAGTGTAAAAGTCACCAACATCATTCTTTGGAATCTTCTGCCTTTTCAGTATCCACCCTGGTGATGAGGAAATACATTGTTTGGTATTAATCGAAAAGCTCTCACAATTACAACTTCCCACTAACCTTGTAATAAACCACTATTTAACTGGACTGGTTCATAAATATGCATACTATCGTCTTCAAGGTAATAACAAATGGTAACTTTTCGAATACGATCGCGCTCATTCGGAGAATTAGGAACATCCTCCTTAAAGTGTCCATAGAACCGGAGTAATTTTTTATCAAGTGCCACGTGACTGGGAATGAACTCTTGGACAGGAACTGGGCTTGTACGAGTATAAGTAAAAATTGGGTGATAGTTAATAATCTCATCCAATTCATCTTCTGTTAACTGATTTTCTTTGAGTGGATAGCCACCTATGCCTACTGTTGGATACGGATCAGGCACTCTGTAGCCGTTTTTATAATGTAAAGTTTGGGATCTATGAAACCGTATTTTCTTAAGAGTTATTTATGAAACTTGTCATACTAATGGGTCTAACACATCACATCCACTTGGACTGATCAATTTCTCCATTTTATATTACCCGAAGGGAAGATTTCGCGTCAAGTAAATTAAAAGACGACACGTATAAACAACAGTATTAAAATGGCAATTTTATAAAATTCCATATTTAATTTATTCTATCATTATTTTATCATTATTTTCATACAGACTCTTTTTATTCACTTTGATTATCCTGATTTTAGTATTTTATAAACATATAGAAGTTAACATTCCAATGATAACTATTGATTTAATTGCTTATCTTTTAGTCAATCAGCATACTCAAACCTGTGAATTTTTTCATGAAGACTTTCTTGAAAACATGGTATTATTTAGTAACTACGCCAGTTATATCACAACTCAAAAGCGTTCCACCTTCGCATGAGTTAATCTGATTTGGTAATCTCTAAAGAACAGAACGGTATTTATACTTTTACTTTTAATTGTTAGCAATCATCTATCTCTCTTGCTTCCATTAATATCGATTTATACATGTAAAAATTAAATACACGCCTTACGGTAATTGATAACAAATTTAATATTCGATAACCAAGTTAGACTAGTTATCACTTCATAGAGATTAACAACACCCTAAAACTAATAAAAAAATTCATCCCTTACTGAGTAAGAAAACCAAAAGCCGAGCAGGACATGGGTTCACAACGTGACTGTTATTGAATGAAAGGAGAAAGGATGATAATGTGAATGATGGAATTGAGGAGAATGATCTGGACAATTCGGATTGTGGTTTGCAGAAATGATACGGACCAAAAATGATAGTTTACTGATTCTACTTTCCTTGTTGTTCGACCACTGTGTTAACGTGTGCTGATAAGACAGCTAATCAAAATGAAATGGGGTGATTGATTTCATAGAGCTAAATTTGATAAAAACCTATTCTAGAAAATATTATGGTAGTGTATCTATTCATTGCTCCATATGTTTACGAGGATTTAGTATCCCGAAGTTAATGTTATGGGTTTCCTATAATTTATCGAATAGCATATTTTAGCTCAATTGCCTTAAATGAAAATCGTCTTGAAGAAGATAGTTCAAATTAAAAATAAAAATATTTATATACAAGTTAATATTCATAATATTGCCGAACATTTTCTAACCAGGTAATGAAAAATTAGTTTCATCCTGGATTTTATAATAAATCACTTTTAAAGGTAAATGAGGACATTTGTTATGGTTTACACTCTTCATTTTAAATTGTCCTTATTGTTTATTCTGATATATATTTAAATTTAGTTTAAAATAATCAAAATGGTAATGGTAATAATGCTCGGATCACAACTGTCACTACTATGACATTGTTTCAATATTGGTTTCGTCCTCTTCAACATTCGAGAGCCACAATTATTAAAAAATGTTGGCTAATCTGGAATGACTATATACATTAACAAATCACAAAGACATTTCATAAATTCAGTATGAAGTGGATCGCCTCCCCCCTCCCCCCCATTGATTGTAAAGTTCAAAGTTTAGAAGAAAGGAAGCAATTGAAGGCCTAAATCCAGAAAGATTTCTGAATCAACTTCTCACAACGGTATAGATGAATTAGTGTAAAGATGTTTCTTTTACATTCTCTAATTCGTGCCGTGTCTTCAGGAAAAATAAGTTTTCAGTCACCGCAACTGTCTCAATAAATCAAATTCGAATATTAGTTTGAAATTATAATCAAATCCCTATCCCTAGTTCGCTTTCCTGCTATTTTTGTCTTCCTAGTAACCTTGTACACACTTCTATTTTGTATTTACTTTGCTCCAACCCATTATCTTGCCTTAAAGCATCAATTACATTTGTATTCCTCTCTAATGCTTATTTCTAATAGAATTTTTGCCTATTTCTTAGAGCTTGTATCCTTGATCCTAGTTTTTTTCATACCAAACTTGAAGACCTACTAATCCGTTCAGGTATACTCTACGTTTGATTAACTGCGGCAGTGTGTTGAAGAACAATCAGTTAACTTTAACGAAATTTTGCCAAACAATACCTGGAAATAATTCTTAATATATTTAAATATGATTCTTAAGGCGACAACAAAATATGCATGTTTTGAATATCCAAGAAGACCAAGATATTTAAATTCTGTAAAGAGAGACGAAATTGAATATATATTTTCAACAAAGACAATAGGTTTTTGAAGGCTTTATCTTTCGTAAGGGTAAATCCCATCCTCATCATAATCTTCATTTCCGAGATTCTCCATCACATCAACATCAGCATGAAAATGCGATCCAGCCATACGTGGCTGCAGATAACCACCTGGTTGTGATGAGTACATTTGAGATGCCGAAGTGGATGCCAGCCGTTCAATCTCATCGGTGACGTTTCTATCATCGTCCTCTGGAACATTATCATCTTCATCATCGTCCCCTTCATTCTTCGCATTTCTATAACGAAGAAGTCTTGCTTTCACTAATTTCGCGTGAACTTTTATGTAGAAGACAAGCATTGTGAAGAAACTTATCAGAATGAATGTCAAGCTGATTATGCCTGCTACAAAACCCCAAGAAAGTTTGTTGTACCTTGGATATGGAATCCACGTACTGTCGTAGCTCCCGTATAGAAAACCCAATACAGTGCAGAGCATTGCAACTCCTAAGTTGAGTTAGCATTAAAACAGTAACAATGGTTCATTTTGCAAAATTTTACATTTATATACATTTCTTACCAGATAGAAAGTGGCCAGTCATTAGCCACTTTGTCAGAGGCAAGTGTTCGATAACAGAGCGTCCGGTAACTTGACATAATAAGACGAATAAAATGATCGATTCAACCAGGAGCCCAACTGAAGCAATCACCTGGATGGCATACAGCCAAACTACAAAATAAAGTTTTATAATTATTCTAACTTGGATTCAACCAATCTCGAATAGGATCATATTCGATGTAATAAATATAGTAGCATCCATAGTAAGACTTGGTATATAAATTTGGTCGCATATATCCTTCGAAGCACACCGTCCACAAACCAATTCTGTTAAATAGAGCAGCAGCTTTAGAAATTGCTTCGATCCAGTTGGGACTTACAAATGCGATAACGTATGAGATAATAGCGAAAAGCGAGAATGTGAAATAACTTATAAACAGGAAACGATTTTCTGTGTCGGACACATTTGTATCAAATAGTGACATTACTAAAAATAATAAATAAAATGTGAATTAGCCTTGCATTTATGAGTTTATAACACTTTTAATGATTTATACTTAGAAAACTATCTGGAAAACAATTTCAAATACCCGCCAATTGTTCAATAAATCTACATTGGCTATTAAAAACAAAATTATGTTACCAATTTTGAAGTCAAGTGAAATAATACTTTCGGGAACCAAAAAAATTTATATTTATTTAACATTTCGAAGCGTTAATTTGTTTACAGGTTTAATTTTACTTATTAATTTTAATACTCTAATAAGTAATTGATGTAACCTAATGAATTTTCGTTGTGGAATACGTATAGGTTCCCTTTAATGATTGTTTTTCCATTAACTATTTAACCTTTGGCCTTTTCTATACATAATATTAAAAATACTTTCCTTTATTTTCGGGTAATCGCTTCAATTTAACATTTTAAACTTACAAATTTCTAGAAGGGAAGTAAATGAACGAATATTAATAAAAATTTGCTTTTGATATTGGAAAAGACATTAAAATAGGAAATTATGGGAACCGACATGGATTCAACTATAAGCGTCAAAATAACGAATACTTATTGATTTTGTTCGTACCTCGAAACCTTCTAGGTTGATAACGAATAGTAAATGCTATAATGATTAACTGATCAAACTCGTTTAGTTCCCAATATTATGAATAACTTAACGAAAACAGAAATTCACCTAAGATAGAAACTAGCGTTTTGAATGGATACGATTTAATCGTATTGTCATTGTTTTATACGTAACTTAAATTTATTATAAATCGTGCAATGAATACATTGTTCTTATTTATTTCTTTTATTTGGAAATCTTTATCAGGTAAATCGAAACTTCATATAAAATGAAAAATAAACCAAATTTTAGCGATATTAGAAATTCTCTCTATTGTATATCATTCGCAATTTCTTTCCATGCCAGGTGATATTTTTAAGTACATCACTTGACTCACACAGCAGTACGTTTGATGGTGAATTTACCGAACCTGTGCAAAATTAGAAAGTATGATTCTCAGATTTGGTCTAACTTAAAATTGTCATTTTATGAACATATATAGCGTTACGGAAACAGTTGCGCAGGTTAATATTTATTTTTTGCATAATAATAAATTAATCAAAGAAATAATTGTCACCTAACTTCCAACATTATAGTTAGGACTTACTGGCTATTGTAGCGGATTGCTACACAAATAAGCCTTGATTTGTTCTCAGTGACCTCCCGGAAGTGGTTAAACTATTCTCATGGGATCGAAGAAACAGACTAATCACGAAAATTAGCGGATTGCTACGTTAATAAGTCTTGATCATACTCAAAAATCCCTATGAGAGATTTTCCTAGTCAGAAAAGAATACCGCGTTAATAAGTTATCAAATAATTCTAGAATACTTTGAGCTAACATTAATGACAAAATATCCGAGCAATGCTCTGCACGTACGGCCGCACACTCCAACATATTCGGGTGCGCATTATATCGTGTGAGGATTGCGTATGCCACAAGATTAGCGTTTACTAATTTTATTTTCATTGCAAGCAAGATTCGTATTTTGAATTCAAATAACGTCACTTGAATGAGCAGTAGTAAAGGACTACATGAGAAGTCGTCTGCACAAACGACCGCACACTCCAGAATGTTTGGGTACCCAGATTAATAATGCTATATTTGCTGATTCCACAATACTTCCCTTTCAATGGCGTTTTAGAGGAGAAAACGCTAGATAACTGACATAAACATTCGGTCAAGAGGTGAAAGGTCTTGGTGTATATACAGTCGGGTTGACATTTATAAGCATCGTCTCCACATGTCCGGTGATAATAACAGATTTGGTTTCGGTGTTCCGAGAAGCTGTCGTCACAAGAATCGAAGATATTCGACATGATAGGTTATATTTTCTACAAAATTTTCTTTAAAATTTTAGGATGTTGCGGGGTGGCGGGGGCTGAACATTAAAGCTTCCATTGCATGAACATGTGGCTGAACGTAAAGTTCTTGAATGGTGATAGCTTAGTTATTTCGTCGAGGTTGATTCTGCAGAATATATATATCAAAATACAGTTTTGATTTATTCACTAGGTAAAGTTTCATCTAGTTCCTCGAACTATAGTCTAGACTTTTCGGAGATAAAGCTAATCTGATTGCAGTATTTAGCAGAATAATTTCCCATCTAGAGTATGTACTACCATTAAATTCGATTACAAATGAGCTTTAATCACATCGACCTCCTCTTTTAGTTTATTTAGCTGTTGGACAGATGAGAGTTAATTAACATCAGTTGCAACCGTGAATATCCTTATTATTACGGAAATTGATTTTTGGTCAAAATTTGAATGAGTTGGTAGTGTACTGATTAGCAAGTTGGTGAGTGGGCGGGGGAGAGGGTTTGGGGGGGAATTTAACTAATGAACTTATATCAATTTTAAGCAATAGATATTCAATTTTTGAATGAAGTTCATCCAATTTTTGAAACTTAATTATATTGAAGTAAATCGCAAATTAACTAGGGTGAATAGATAATACTGACGCCAATTTCCTCTCCGACAGTGATACCTTTAATCATTACATGCTGTGTTTCATTTTCGCACACACAGAAGCATAGATAATACATTTATATATGAAATTTAGCAGTCATTTGTCCTCTTCTGAGTGGTAACTTTGAACTGCAAATCGGACAGTTTGTACACAGTTTATGGAAAAGTAATAACTTATCAGTATTTTGCCCCACCGAAGCATGACAGGGCACAATGTAATATGTGGTGGAGAACAGGGATGAGATTGATGACAGAATTGTGGTCCACTTACCAGCTAGTCATTTCCGTGCTCGGCAAAATACAGCGGTGAACAATTGGCCTCTTGAAATTCTTGACGATGGATATACTTGTGGGAAGTAAGGGTGCTTCAACACTCATCCACGCAACAGCTTATCACCAGATGCTAATGATCTTGGTGAACAATCTCATCAACAGCTTAACTCACTGTAGTAGCAAGTCTTCTGGATTAGCTCGGTTGACAAGTCTTTCACTCATTCTACTTGCAATTAGGAATAGCGTTAAGGCAAACAACAGATCCCGCCCTGCGGAACTTGTTTTTGACTCACCTCCAAGACTGGTTGATGAAATGACTCAGGACTCCCAAGTCGAAGAACATATAGACTATCTGTCGACTTCAGCCCTATTAAAAGACCATTTCTTATATGTTCACCTAATACCCACCCGTTTGTATGCGAGGCCAGAATAAGTTCGTCAAGACTTATCAACATGCCCACTCCCGTTAATTCAAGTAGATGCAGTAAGAAAACCTTAGCAACCATCGTCTGACGGACATTTCAAAGTTCTTGTGCGCAAATCCAAATACTTTTTCCTTGATCGCAACGGTACTAAGGACTCAATAAGTAACCATAGTTTAAAGCTAGCATACTGTGAACTTCCCGATGCAACCCCCTCCCCTCCACCCAGTCTGATCGGGATACATTATCCTGCGATGTTGCCATTATTTGCGTAATGTGTTTGGCAATGCAAACAAAAGTTAGAAGTCCTGGAGATAAGCAAGCATCTGGAAGTAGAGAAAGCTGAAGCCCACTCCTATCCTATAAGAAAAGGGATTTTGGGGTGAATAAAAAATAACAGTTGGTCATCTAATGGAATTGTCCTCTACTCAGATAGTTCAAGGCACTCTTTTGCAAGGTCGTGAAATAGCAGCTAAAGTTCATTACATCGTGTTCTTCCACTTCATAGTTCAATTTTTCCGGTTACTCACCTTATTGCTGAAAGAACCAATGCTCACAGAATTCGATGCTAATTAAAAATGCAGCAACGTAGTAGTAAAATATGAGAACCGGCATGGATTTAACTGTAAGTGTCAAAATAACCAGTACTTTTCGATTTTGTTCATACCTCGAAACCTTCTAAGTTGATGTCGAAAAGCAAATGCTATAATGGTTAACAGATCAAACACGTTTGCTTCCTAATATTATGAATAATGCGTCGGCCCATTTCCATTATTAAGAAGCTCTTAGGATAAAATTAACGAAAATTAAAATCCACTTAATATTTGTATCAAATGGCAGGGTTTTGATAGTTATCATTAGCCCTTTAGTTGACTTCGGGCTCCACAGAGGAAAGGAATATCAAAGTCACAAAATGTTGAGAGGAGAAACAGAAGAGTGATTCACAGATTTAAAAGAGACAGATACAAAGGTAGGGGAAAGGTAAATTAAGGTATGTACTGTGGAAGTGGCCGAATATGACCTACAGTCGTGTCATAGTAGTTTGAAGTCAACTGCCGTTTTAGACTTTTTTGCCTATGAGTATGTTGCCCGGTGTACCAACGTAGAATTAACTCCATCGCGCATTCCAATTCACCCAACATAAATACTAATATTTTGCATTGAGCGATGTATATTTAATTGTATCCTCATTGCTTATCCGTAATTTAACTTAATCATAAAGTCACACAATAAATACACGATTCTCATTTACTTTCTTCATTTGAAGACCTTCATTAAGCAAATCACATCTTTATCTATAATGGGATGTAAACTAATTTTTCTTGATAATGGAAATTATAGCTATTTTTATCATTTCGCAGTTTATTTCCACGCCAGATGATATTTTTTAGTAAATCACTAGTCTCACACAGCAGTACACTTAATGGTAAACTTATAGAAGTACGCAGATGAGCCAAAACTAAAAGTGCGATCTTAAAATTTGGTTTTTCTTAACATTGGTAGACATTTTTTGAACTTGCTTCTCATTATTGAAAAAATTGCTTAACTTAGCATTGATTTTTTACATAATAATAAATTTATTTAAAAAATTTAACACCTAACTTTCACCATTATTTTTAGAATCTACAGGCTATATCATATGGAATTAATTGAATTTCATTTTATTCAATTACTATGCGCTTTCTAGGACATCGTTAGCTGATATGAAATGGTTTATAAAAGACAAATGTGATTTCACAACTGCAGAATTTACCTTGATATTTGAGAATCCTATTAATTTTTGATTAAGGATCTTAATATTTATATGCTTCTAACTTTATTTACTAAATTAAAAGCATGGATTATATAACTTAGACCATCGAATAGCTTATTGTGATTATAATCTATTTTTGACGATGTTATAATTATCGGATTAACAATTTAAAACACATTATTATTCTATTTGTGCATTGTAGCTGAAATGGGTCTTGGAGATTATGATTTGAAGCCAATTATCAGTTGCGTTGGAAAAACTTATCAAAAGATTCAACGTAAACAGGAATCACTGAATAAACAGTTGAAATCCTCAAAGAAATATCTAGACGAAGCTCTCAATAAATTATGCGCATTGAAAGATTCCTTGAATGAAATTGAACTCGGTTCGCAATCGAGGCAAACTAACAAATCTCTTAAAGAATATCTGAAAGCTCTGAAAAAGTCCATGGAATCATTGATGAAGGGCTTTGAATCCATTATGAAAGGTGATTTCACTGACCAGGATCCGTTGCTCAAATATACCCACTTTTTCCATCATTTGTGAGTTAATGCTATTTGTTTTATATCAGTTTATAAAAAATGTGACCGCCTTTTCTCATTCAGAAAACAGGAAGTCGAATATTTCTTTCCAAATGGTAAAATAAATTATAATCCGACTTTTGGCAGATCCTATGCACAAGAATGGTGGAGCACGAACTTTAACTCTGCGTAAGGATTATTGCTAAAATTAAAATTGAATCAATCATTTTAATTTACTTCAGACTGTTTGCCACAAAGCGCGAATTTTACGATCAATTCAGCACATCCTTTCCTGATGTTTGCAATTGCAAAGAACTATTTATGGAAACAATATGTTTTACATCTACGGAATATATATCAAAATACAGTTTTGATTTATTCACTAGGTAAAGTTTCATCTAATTCCTCGAACTATAGTCTAGACTTTTCGGAGATAAAGCTAATCTGATTGCAGTATTTAGCAGAATAATTTCTCATCCAGGTTATCTAAAGTATGGAACATATACTTCATCGTTTGACACTCTGCAATCTTGTAAAACACCTGGAAGGTAAGTCGCATGAAACCTTGAAATAATATCGCTTTAAATAGTGAAATTTGAAATCACAACAATCATTATTTTTCATTAAGCTACATCTTTCGTATCAGCTCGAGCAAATTAGGTTTCTGGAGTATTGCCTATATTAGCCCGAGCAATCAAATTCTTCAAGCCATGTGCTACGACTGGTCAGTTGTATTCTCGGTAAATTATGGACATCAGCAGGGACTGTAAGCTCAGAATCGACACCAACTCAGAAACTTATGATATGTTGTCGTCTAATTGTCATATTTTAAAAAATTGTAGGTATCTCTATCCGAGTGGACAGTATTGTGCCGATGACTTTACTGATGTGTGCCGAAGGATTGCTCCCTCACCACAAAATCCATCTGGAGAACTATGTATAAGATGCGGTACGAATCCAGCCAACACTCGAATGGAGCCCTGTGGGCATTCCTGCTGTCGTGCATGTTACAAAGAAATCTTGGTAAATTTGGATAATGGCACGGTTTTGTATCGTTGGTTCCTTTAATTTCTCCCCAATTTACTATTATAATAAAAAATGTATAAGTCATTCTTGAGATAGAACAAATAAATACGAATACACCGTGGGTACTCTTAGTGAGCTCGGAAGATCAATTGAATTCACCCAGTTGATAAAAGCAAATCGCTTAAATGAAAGTATGGCTAGGCTGTATGTTCTGCTATATTTTGTATAAGCTATTGCCTTCTAATTGATCCAGAGCTTTGTCTTTCCAAACTTAGCCAAAACCGATAAATGCTAAAAGAGCACCAATGAAAATTAGCCAATATGGCCGTGATCAACGTGAATGTCCGCTACGTCAGCGATCACAAAATTCACTGATGAGGAGTTTATTTAAAAATGTAGGTGGTAGAGTGCGAGCACTTTCAAACTAGAGTCAATTCAGACCACTTGCTTTCGCTCTCTTGGCTGGAGATTGCACTTGATGTTCCCCGCTTTTATTGAATTTGAAGTGCCGGATAAATGCGGGTAATCAATATGGTTTATTCACAGTTCTATTAACACTTTTGCCCTCCATATTCCCGCAGAAACAATTATCATTCGTATATCTGAAGTGTTGAATCTCGTTTTTAGCACAACCTAATGTCAACAGTAAGTATTGTCGGAAAATTATACAATTAATTGAAACTAAGTAGACGCAAATTTTTATATATTTTGACGTTTTATTTTTTTTGCAATTTTAGATATCTGGAAAGTGCTTTTTATGCCAAGCAGATATTTTATGCTGCTCTCCCATTGTTGTAAGTTAGATTTTGGGTATTCTGTTTACTTCTGAATTTTTAAGCTTTGTAGAAATTTCTTAAGCTTTGCTGAATAGCGTATTCTTTATAAAAGTCCCTAATTTTAGGCGTGAGGGTGGAGATATTTGGTTAGAGAATTATCAATTTAAGAACTGTAGTCTACCTTTTTTTATTAATTTCGGGTATTATTATAATGGACGTCCATCGACATTAGCATTCTATTAGATGGACTGTTTAATTATGAATTGTAAATTATAGGAACCGCCCTTACCTGCAAATGAACCTCATCGGTAAGTTTAGATAAGTTCAAATTAATAACAAAAGCCAAATGTGCTTTACTTAATTTGCTCCATTTTTTGTAGAAAAGGAGGTAACCTAATCATTGTCTACTTATAATTTGAATTTGAATTTAAAACTTTATAACCTATAGTCTCTGCTTCTTAGGTATCTCCGAGTAAGTTATAAATTTTTTTTTGTTAAAAAAATAACTTGATGTCAAATGTAGTTGTAGTTCTCTGATCCTCCTTCATTGATGTTTTTAGAACTTCAACTCCGCAACCTTCTTATGGTGAGTCGAGATTCTCATTTCGTTATTCTCATACCCACCATTTTCAATGTGAAGTTAGTATCTAAAGCAAACGTAAGTAATTCTATCAAGTTTATGGATCCATGCTGTGGGGATCACGAATTTGGCATGACAATGCAGAGGCCTCCTCGACCAATCAACAGTCCAAATTTAGGAGAAGCTGCCATGGAGATTTCCGAGTATAGTCAAGGCTTATTAATGTAGGAATTCCGCCACAATGAAGATGGTCAAAAGAAAACTTCTCGGCCTCATTAAAGAGAAATGCATTCTTGACTTTTGTGGGAATATGTCTTGGTATAGTCTGATGGTTAGTGTAAAATAGATCGCACAAATTGCGGAACCTCAAGCCAATTCAACTAAAGTCCCAAGGAAATAGGAAGCAATCATTTTTAACCCAGTTGTCAAACTGGTATTCTCCGTTAAGCAACACAGTAGGGTCAACTATCTATATTCAAGAAAGCTTCAACAGCTCTCAAACACTTGACACTCGGTTTGGAACACACGTGGTTTATCAATTTATTACTATGCTTCCATAAAAAATAAGTTACCATTTTAATTACCATACTCATAGATCGTCTAATTTCCAACAAACTCCTCAATTCAAGTCGCTTAACTACAGTTGAAACCCTCTTTTTTATCTATTTAAGTGAGTAGTGAGGAGAATATTCGCCCGTCAGGGTAAGTAAATAATCTCTAAAAGAAATATCACGTTTTTTTCCCTGTTCATGAAATTACCGCCTATTTCCATAGACTTAATGCAAACAGTTTCGGGAATGGTAAGTGAATCATATCTACATTTCAAAAGCGGGTCATTTTTATGAAATGATGCTTAAAGCTATTTCCAACTGTAGTAATAGATCCTTCACAAGTACCTCCAGCAAGGGTAGGTTCAATTTTCTTTATCAACCACATTAAAAAAACTTTAGACAACAGACCCCCCCAGTGAAACAACAGCGGGGTAAGTTACGTATCAGTATAACATTTTTAAGTCACCAAAAAATGTGAATTCGTATTAATGTACATCTTAATCTCATAGAAGCGGAGGATGTTACGCTGATGCCAGTACGTCATGAATTAGCTAGAAAATATCCAAGTGTACTGATCTTGTCTTATGATCATGGTAATTACTAATTTCAGACGATATAGCCGCAGGCTCACCTGTTCAAAGAGATGGTCGCTCTAAGTAAGCTTTGTGTTATTAAGTATTTTTGAATGCATATATTTACATTGATAAATTTTTGCGTTTCATTGAAGCGGCAAGAATCAGGAGTTTAATACTGCTGTTGAAAAGGTACTAGCCTTCTGTCCGGACGAACGGGGAATTGTGGACTTTAACCTACGATATCTAACCCTTATTCACAATTTTGACCTCTCTGATTCTGTCACAGCACTAATTCAGGCCCATGGTAATCGAGATGAGGCCGCCAGGCTACTAGGGCAGAAACCCGCCTCTTAGGACGCACCTTGGCCCCCCCCCCCTCCCCAATTGATAATTGATTCATTCATTGCGCTTAAGCTGACTTACCAACAAAAAATATGTTTTTGTATTGTTTTTAGCATTTTCATACAGATAAATTAATTTTTAATCATTTTCTATTCAAGAGCAATAATTAGCTTATTTTATCCAATAATAATAATTTATCCTTTCTTTTACAATAATATTGCCTAATCATGACCTGATAAGTCATGTAATTGATTTACACTTCGTTGTTTAAAATGACGGACTATCATTGATTTATGTTAACAACACATTAAGCTAGGAAAACGCACTCCATTCTCAAGGTAATTTTTATTAATAAAGTGACAACACGAGCCCTTACTAAGCGTATGTAGAAACTAGGTTAACATGCCACTACTAAGTGATATATCAAAAAGATACTGCATCACCCAAAATTGAAGGGTCTGGAAATTGTGAGAGTTGGCTCTTATTATCGGCTATCATTATTACTACTGAGCTCCTCAGTTCTTGCGTGAGGGGTTCGATCTGCTTAATAAACTAGTGCAATCCTTAACGAATTCTGGGAACAGCCGGGGATCACTTCGATTGTCAATGACGGTCAGTAATTTGAGCATTGTCTGCGCTTGCCATTCATCAACCCCAAGTTAACAAACCTACTTTACAAAATTAGTGACCCCGTGCCCAAATCTAAGTGCGATTGGAACACTTTATAGTACTGATGACTGATTCTATTTGCCTTCCATCAAATACTCTTACTAGCTAACTAACTCAACTCTAATTCACATAACTCGCATGTCAAAAGAAGAACAAATAATAATCGGTGCTATTAATATCAACATTAAAGCAAGCAGAAAATCGAGATTAATTTGATTGTGCAGAAGTTTACTTAAAGACGAAGTCAGGGGTGCAATATAATTCACAGAATGACGCAAGTCGAGTTTATGCCGCCGAACTCAAAATGAAGACAAGGACACAATGGGTGCACAACAATGGAAAGATGGAGAGAATGGAATTATGGTAGAGGGAAACGGTATTAAGCGATAGGCTTAATAACGAGCATCAGTAGAACCGAATTGGGGTCCAACAAAAGCCTCTCGAGCTGCAGTCATACCAACATTGCGCACCAGCGGGTTGGTTGCCAAGGTGGTGGTTAATTCATCACGAGCCTTGCCGAAACTTGCTCCCGTTGATCGATACACTCGATGCACCTATAAAACATGAAAGAATAGAAAATATTACAATTGTCTGGTTAATTCTCAGTAATTAATGAAAAGAAAATGCTAACCTTGATATAACGATAAACAATCACCGCTTTAATTTTAGGCAACCACCACAAGAGCATTAGATACCCACTTAGGAAAGTGTTTGGCTTTCTGTTTAGGCAATAATTGCAGTAGTGAAAGGATTTCACTGCCAGACATAAATTACACGAGAGGTGAAGCCGGTGAAAAGCTCACAATTCGACGTCCAAACATTGATACAAATCCACTAGCTCCATCAGAGGAGTTAGATATACAGAGGCAAAATGGCCGAGTTATCAATCTACTGGCCTGAATACCTAGACTTTAAACTATCACCAAGATATCAAGGATTCAGATCCAAGAATTCGGACATTAGAACATTTGAATACAACGAATTATATCTGTCCATACTGTAAATAATTTAAGACTTTTGATAGCATAACTTTAACCTCTATTTTCACCAGATACCCTTAAATGGTCTGTTTGAATTTTAATTAAAGTAGCAATAAAGAATGCATTCATTATCTTAGGCCCTCCACCTTCAATTATTATTAGGCGTAGGTCAATTAGATTTAAAAGCGAAGTCTCAACTAATCCGTTGAGCCCTAAGATTAGCTTTCACAAAAGATGATCTCACACCACTTCCCTTGCGTAAATAAGAAGAGAAAAAGAATAAAAGCCTAAGTGTAATATCACATCACACCAATAGCAAAACTCACTAATATGAAGTAGTAGGCACAGGCTGCAAGCTCCACTCCAAAGAGACAGGCGATAAAGAGTACGAAACCGCCAACACCGTGACTCGCTTTAATTGCTGTCAAACCCACCAAAATTCCACTGTGAGAAAGGGAAAAAGCAACAAGATAAGCACCTGTATTAACGGTGAATTAGCTTAACAGTAAGAAAAGATATGTGGGCATGATTACCAGGTTCCCCAGCTTGTGATGCCCAGAAATTGGATGAGAATAACAATACATTGAGCGAAGAAGATAAAGAAGAAAATGAAGAAATTGGCCGAGCTATTCGATCTAAAGAGAATGGGGGAAAAGGAATGTTAGCCCGAGCAATAGGTATAAAGGTGTGTACAATAGTTAGCGGTAATCTAAAGGCAGATGAAAGAGCAGATATGTGAAAAGGAAGAGATGAGCGGAACACAAGGATTACATGTACTGTGGATAGCAAACATGTGGATCTAAAACATTCTATGAATGCAGCATATGAGAATTTGAAATGAGTGACATACAGAGGGGAAATAGAAAAGCAAGTTCCCCCAAAGGTTTTCAATGATGGTTCAGATGGTAATTTTCTTCCCCCATGACCTCATGAAAATCATCGAAACTGTCTCCAATTGGCAAAAACTATTTTCCAAGGTATTAAAAAACCGAAGCTCCATGAATATCCTTACTTTTCAAGAAAAACATCCTCCTATTTAGTAAATGGAATGCACTTCTTCGTGTGAAATCATATTTATAATAATGTGACACCATCTCTACAGATATTGCATTACCCATTACAAAAAATGAGAAACTACGCTCTGTGTGGTAAATGCAAATTACTTCCAGGTGTTATGCCAGAAATAAAGTGTAGTTGTTTAAACAAAAACATAAAACCTAAACTTGCACCAGAAAAAAATACGAATCAAAGTGACAATGTAATTATTTCAAGAGAGTAGTCGAGAAAATTCAGAGGCGTATCCACCATTCGTGACATCACACCTTGAAAGTTGCATCATTAATCTTGTTTGGATAATCCGTTTTAGGCAAGCAAATTAAAATAATAGGAGCACAACTGCCATAAATCTTTCTATATTTATTTACTCCGAACTTTATATCTGCAATATATTGGTGGGCATCTCCACACAAGGAATTTTATGGAGTTTGCAAGCATAGAAGACAAGACTGTCTCACGAGTGGCCCAATTATTCATTTGTGTTTGTGGACTCCAGTTAAAATATACTTCTATTAACGGAAAATCTCGGCATGTAAAGAAAAATAACTAAAAAGATAGAAGAACCTTATATGTGTAGATGGAGAAGTGTTTTCTGGCTTTTAATCATAAGGCATATAAAACTGTACTCCTAAAGCTGGTCTTTTTTAAAAGTAATTCAAATCGTGACTGACTCGGCTGCAATCATCACTATGTCCAAGCAGTAAAAAACGTAAGTTTACTAAAAGTATCGCTATGAATGCAATGTTATTTGTACAAAAGTCTAAATCCAGACTAAACCAAGTTGTAACCCACTCAGACATCACAAGTCAAGAAGAGAACACGGTCACCTCTAGAGATAAAAAACCACCTTCAACTTTGAATATAAATGCCAAAATTGCACCTTCCCCTCTCCTACGCAAATGTTATATTAATACCTAGACATTTGTTTATTTAACGACTATTTTCAGTATGAAAGTTAGTTGATCAATTTTTAAAACAAATACATTTAACTAAAAAGAGTAGCTAGCTCATCTTTTACACCAATATAAGTGCTAAAAGTTAACGTTCTTTGACAGATTAGTAAAATACATTAAGCGCGGTAGGAGAGTGTTTTGTAACGATATATTAGTGAGTAGATTTCAAAAAATTAAAAGCGCATAATGACAGCAACAAGCACAGTATCGCTCTACTAATAGAAGCACTCAAAACTGCCACATGGCATCTGATCAAATTATTACACTGGCACAGCATTGTGTTAGAGATAACTTACTTGAATGCCTTGTAGAGAGGTCGGAACCAACAAATATAGGAAAGAGGAACACAAAGAAGAAACACAATAATAGAGACTCCAAAAAGTGTTCCACTTGACGGTTCTGAGGAACTTGCAAAATACACAACTCCGCCAAGGAGATTGAGGGCCAGAAGGGCGGCATAGGATATCCAGATGTAGTAACCGTAGGTAACTAACTGGCGAAACTCCGCGTTGATGTCCAAATCAATATTCTGATAAAAGCAGGGAGAGCAGGGGCAGAAACTTGGGAGAGGGGGCCAATTTTTGCGTAACGCTGAAATTACGGTATGAAAAGTATAAAATACAGCGACTTTTTAATTATAAGTAGCATGTAATAAACAAGAATATAAAAGTATATGGATAACGCCCACACGGTAACAAGCGCAAACACGCTACAGGTTGAAGGGTAAGAAAAATACAGTGACCACGATACAAAGCGTTTTCTGCAAAAGGCAGAAGTTCTAAAGAATATTTCAGCAGAACTCACTAGCCTAAACTACCTCCAGAAGTATTATTTCAAACGCAGTATTTTTGATATCGAGAAAATTCACATTGTAATATGATACCATCTCAAAACAGTGTTCTACATAAATTGGATTCCGATAAAATCGCGCTAAAACAATGTTAGAAAAGGGCAAGGAATTTTATAAAAGGAAATAACTTTCAAATAAAATTAAAAAACAACAAAGAACTTGGACCTGCATTGTAGCAGTTTGTGTTAGATAACTAAGTAACATCTCGATACTCGGACACCAGATGTGAGAAAAACCCCTCTATTTACACAATTAAGATGATTGTGACGTTGCTGATACGTTACATGTTACGCTTGCTATACGACTGGTTTTGAACCCAAGGAACAATTAGCAGTCACTTATGAACTACTGGGGGTCGAACCAACGACATATTTACAAATATACAAACAAACCACTACGACAGTGATTAACGATAAACTTTCATGAACAGACACCTAGAAGACATGTTACAAGGCCCTAAAAAATAGCAATCTCATGAGAATTTAAATAAGAAAAAAGTTGTATGATGAGGTAATCTGAAAATTGAATGAGATTACTAAAGGCTGGATAATAAACACAGAATTCGGCTTATATAAGAACACAAAAAAACGAAAATAGCGATTAGGAAAGAAGATACAATGTCAAATGAAGAGGTGGGAATATAATAAAATGAGACAAAACGAAATTAAGATGTCAGCGAAAATAGAGAACAGGAATAATAATTCTACAACTATCTAAGCATTTATATAAGTTAATCGAATCAACATAGAATAATGACTAAGTTCGAGGTGCTTACTCACACAATTATGTATGCATAAATAGGACATAAAAAATTGCTCAAACTAATGCCTGCATAATGTTATAAGTAATTTAAGGAAGTAACTACAAAAAGCTTAGATTTGCAGTAATTTGAACAAAATAACAGCAACAGGAAAAAATACAAGCAAGAATGAAGCGAAAAAGAGAGCACTAATACAGACATCCGTATGAAAGTGAGAAGTGTTAAAGCCAAGAATCATATAGACTTAGTGCGTCATTATAAAATTAAATTCACAATATGGTGTTGTCTACTAAACGCCTAAATGTGAAAATGATCAGTCATACTTGCTGAATTCTCATAAATTTGCACCACGTTAGTAGACCAAGGAGAACTTACGACACCTGAGGATTTGGCACTGAATATGCGTGAGGTAAGTTCAACACCTTCACCCCCTCCCCCACACGCATAGTAAGTAATATGAGTTTAACTTTCAATCTTAAAGTTAAGCTAATATGTAACCAAGCATTATCTCATGGTCAATACTGAAAATATTATACTAAAGGCTGGACTATTTCGAAAAGGATAATTAAATAATCACGAACCTGGAACTCCACCGGATTGGGAGGCTTGCTCCTCCAGTCGCCTGTATTCCTCTTCCCTTCGAGACAATTCTGCAGCCCGGCGTTCAAGTTCCTCCTGCCGGCGTTGAAGCTCATCAGTTGTAAGCTTTGGTGCAGTTGAAGTTGGATAAGGTGGTGCAGTTGTATTTGATGGTTCCTTCTCACCAAAAGGATTATAACCATCCAGACCTTGATCTTGAATTATGGTTGCTGTTGCAGGTGGACGGTGATCCGTAACACCACCGACACCAGTTGTACTCTAAATTAATTAAATAAATACATACATATGTGAGTGAATTGAACAAGAAAAACCATTAGATGGCATATAATTTAACCTTAAATTCGATAAATGATCTATTTTAAACCAAATAATACTAAATAAAGCAAATAGTTACTAACAGGATCAGCAAAAGGATTTTCGCTGAGGCGTTGATAGTTATCCATAACTCTAAAAAAAACCAACGAATACGGTGGCTAAAAATGTAAATCAGCAATGCACATCATTGTCAACAAAAGTCCTTTAATTCACTAAATATTAACAGAATATGAGAATACTTTTGGGCATTATTTAGTTAATTTCTAATTTTATCATTCAAGCTCAAACAATGAAATATGAAAAAACATCACGAAATATTATGAATTTTGCCCAATTTTCTCGAAACACTATGAGAATATATTATTCAAGTCTTGTCATTCTGGCATATCAACATAAATAAACTAAACTAAAAATTGGCATTTATTGTTTTTTTCCATTTTGACCGAAAATAGCAGTTATTTACTTTACCTATCTATAAAAGATATAGGTAATTGTTAACAGACATTAAAGTTGTCATCCATCCAATCTTATCTTTTTATCAGCATAAGAACCTGCCAAGCATTCACAAGTGTTAGAAATAAATTTTTTCCATCAAAGGATTGTTCAGACCGCAATTATATTTGATCAAAATCATTTTATCTTCGGTCGTTGAAAGTATTACATATTTTACTCATATATTTACAAAATTTGTTCGATAACGGCATTTAAAAAAGAAGCAGTATCTTGATAATCTCCGATTGCCATTACCACTAGAGCAACGGGTATTTTACTTTACTAGATTGGCAAAGTGATATCATAGCAAGAATTACGGTTGTTTCAGACCTTTTTGTAATGCATAAGATGCCATATATATATATATTTATTTATTTATTTATTGTTATTTTGAATTTTCTCTATTAGCCTAAAATTTGGTTTTGATGTATATTATGAATTACTCTTTTCTACCGTATATGTAACTGGTTCTTAGATTCCCTTAGAACATGCACTATGTACAAATACAAATCGACAATATTATGTCACGAAACGACTCAAACCACTGTATCAAAACAGGACGACTGATTTTTATCAACAGTTCGATTGATGTCTTGTTTCGTTAACAGCCGTAATTAATTCGTTCGATTAAGAGCTAGCTAAAAAAATTGGAACTCAAGTGTAACAAGTAAAGAATTCTCCATTTAAGAATTAATAATCAGCAAATTATAATTTTCCCATTCATAAAAATCGTTTATGCAAAACCTCTCTCAGTCATTCAAAGTGGTTACATGCATTTTATGAAGTAATATTTGGTAAATCTATTCATTTGTAGTACAAACATCTTCACCCGAACTACAACTAATTAGCGTCATATTCACTGCTCTATCGCTTAGGAGCATTACGCTTACGCGTCCAGCTGGTCTAATAACTGCCTTCACTATCTTAGTTGTAAACTGTAGTCCTGCACTATTTAAATGTGAACAATACAGCTGATTAAGTTGGTAATTATGGTAAATTAAGTCATATTAAACTACTGTACTAAGGCCATCACTTGCTGCCCTTAATATTAGTTTACAGACTGCCTTGAATTGCCTATTCCGTATTATGTCTTAGTACATGAAATGACTTTAATTTAATAGATTTTAATGACAAGATGAAAAGTAAATGATGTAGATTACAAATGCTACTTGCATTGTTTATGGATATCATGCTATCATTGTTCCATAAAGCACTTACATGGCATCGAATACTTAGGTTGCATGCATGATTTCCGGAAATCACGCAATAATTGCTAATAAGTCCAGTAAAATCAACGTAAATAAATAGTGTCTACCATTGTCTTATTTCTTGCAGAGAAGAAAATTGAATTGCACTGGCAATCTCTAGCAAAGTAAAATCACTCAATATCATTCTGATTTACTATAAAGAGTGGACTTTTAGCACAGCTCTCCTATACTCTTCTGCGTTTCTTAAAAAAGTCTCTTGAACCGAGTTTACAATTTTACTCGAATGCATTCTTTTGTTATTTTGCAGTCCATTGAAAAACTGCCGCTTCCAATGATTGAAAAGGATATTTTATCAATGAAATTGTTTATTCCATCAAACCGTAAAAAAACCGAGATAAGCAATATGTATTCACCTCAGAATTAAAACATTAAGAGAAATTATATTTCCAGAAATTATGATAATCAAGGATGATCCGGCTTTAACATTATATGAATCTCTGAAAATTATTAAAAATGATTGATAAGTTCAATTTTCGGGGAGAAGTATTGTCAAAGTCCATTCGAGTTTCACTTTAGCTTCCTCGATTAATGAACAGCTATTTCAGCAGTTTACTGAAAGGGAAAACTAAAAATGTTTCAAAAATTTAACATGGTAAATAAATGCCAAATTATTAAATAATCATATTTGGGACTGTTAGTTCCAATAAAACCAGGTGCAATCCCACGTATATTTTGACTAATGGGTGACATCTATTATACAACCCTTGACTTAGAAATTCTGAGTCCACATAATTCCACTTATTACTATTACCTTTCTTTAGTTGGGTAATATTTAGCGCTACTTTTGGCCACAATTTTTCATAAACCATCCGAATGATCTGGAGGTGGTTTGGTGAAGACATTCAATGATCTTTACCTTGCTATGATCTGTTTTTAACCGTATAACTTGGCACTTGGTATTGAGAGTAGGCCTAGCTAACAGCCTCACTAGTGGCAAGTATTGAAGCACTTGTTAGAACGGTAACAAGCATGGACGCAGAATGAACCTAACACACTGAGATATGGTCAGCTTCGGGTCTTATGCAGAAGGCCACGACGGAATATGGTCGATTCCTCTCACACTCATGATCCATCTTTCCATCATCCATAAACTTATTGACCCTTAAGCCTTTCTCATCTATATTGTGCTATCTGCAAGGTATTCTTTAACTAATAGTGATATTTAGTTAAAAACCAAAAAACAGGTAGTATAATACTGTAATCTTCCATAAATTAGAATCTCCATACGGTCATAAGAAAATGCACTTCCTGTTTCGTATGTGAATTTGGAGAATATGAAGACGTTTTTAGTCATAAATTGCTCACAATTTGTACTCCTCCTTTTAACAGTTTTATAAATGAGAAAGAGACGACTTTAAAAATTAGCTCACATGAGATTTCCTTGGTGGAGCTGTAAGACGGTAAGTTGAACTTCTTGATGATGAAGACCAGGATATAGGATCTTCTTTATTTTTCATCATCTTGGAACGAAAGATAAGTACACTGTTAGTACGTCACAGAGGAAATATGATCAAGGCTGTTGAGTTAAGCAGTAATTAAATACCGAGCTTTGGTTAGAAGATTGCACCCAATCTTCCGGGTATTTTGGAAGCTGCGGACGAGGTAATGAAGCTGGAGCAACGGGAGGTCGGACTTTAGGAGTGGGTGGAATGATATGCATAGGAGAATGGGCAAATTCTGGAAAATATGAAATATGGATTTTCGAGAGTTAGATGCTTAAAAAGTTTCGATAAATAGACTATCAGCACTTTATTCGAATAAAGCTGCCGATCAAGCATATGCTATAAGTGTGACTGAAGGACTTCTCTCCGCAATTTTTCTTTAAGATCACGCACAAATGAAAATTACTTTCGTGCGGAATTAATTTCGAATTCGAACACTTGGCCAAAATTAAGAGCAATAACTGTTCTAGGCTATCTTTCCCTAAGTTACGCGCTTTAATTCCAATTGTTGCTGCGTAGAATAAGTCGATCGACACACAGTTTCTTGATTTCTAGGTTTGGGAGACTTATTTTCTGCCGTAAGCCATCCTAGCACTTACAGATCTTTACCAAATCTTACAAAACAGTGGAATTTAGCATATAGTTAAACGTAGGTTAGCCACTGCTTAAAGATTGCCTATATTTGCGATGCAAGTCAGTGAACATCTTCAAGCAAGCAAAATTTTTGACATGTATAGCGAAAAGTGCTATACAAGCAAATTTAAACAATTTTCAAACCATCTGTTAAACAAAAGTTTTGTTTTGGCCACTGACAATTGGTCAGTTCTTGACCATCTCAGACACCACATTTCTACTTTTGTCTTACAGATTCTATTAATTATCTAAGTGAGGGTTCTATAATTTAAACAGTAAATACATTTATTTCAAAAAATTGATTTAAAAAGCGAACTTGAAATAATGTGAAAATCAAAGTTTAGCTTACCCATTCTTGGTGACGTGTCGGAATTGGAATGATGGATGCTTTGCCTAGCAAGTGAACGATCTTTCTCTGGAATTTCCAGGACCATGTCACTAGCGCTACGGTATAAACCAGTACGAGAACCACTCAGCATTCCCTCCTGACCGGGCTAAAATGAGAATATTGAGTTGGCAAAGCGATCATTTGAAGTGTTATGAACAATAGTTGTGCCGATTTTTGAATTACAAAAAAAATTTTGTGCCCTGTCTTAAGTTGAGGATATGGTGTATGTCCTCGAAAACTCCATTTGTTTATGAACTCCCTGTTAAAAATATGCTCTACTGACCGTCGAACACAAGCCCTTACAGCACTAACTCAAGTTTGACGTATTCAGTTAGTCTCCCATATTCCAGCTTTAGAAGCTTGGGTTGGTTGGAGGCTCAACCATCCAATGTTTTAAGGTTGGTGACTTAATGAAGCAAAGCATTTTTGTTAGCAGCAGAAAGCCCTAAACGTGCATCGGAACACGTCTTACATAGGTGCAATTTTTGCGATCATTAAGGTAGAATGTGAATGCTATCGATTAATAATTAGGAAGTTAATAAATATTACGTAAATAAACTGACTTCAGTTTGTACCATCTCAACTATGACTTAAGTCAAGGAAAGGGATCCAACTTGGCAATGGAAAAACAGGCATCACGAGGCGATATTGAAAAGATAATTGGATTCGGAAATTTCATCTAATCTATTATTGCATCTACAAAGACTGAATTTATTTTCAGACATTTAAATGGGCTGAAAACCTTATATATTTAAATACGCTTTAATTGTTTACTTAAATTTTTTAAAATCGAAATGAAATTTTAAAGTTTATTCTCAGGGAGTAAGTGCGAAAAATTTTAAATAGTTTGAAAATTATCCTCATTTGGTTATCTTAAAAATAGGCATAAATATTGTTGAAAAAATATCAGTTTTCTAAAATACAAGTTCCAAAGTTTGCTATTTTTAATTTTATAAATTTTAAAACCGCAATTGAAGATAACTCACCACACACAGTTGATTTCGAGTTCTTGAAGGCGTAGTTGGAACTTTAAAAGAATAGTATTAAGGTATAAAAATTAATGAAAATATGATCATGAATAAGTGATTCCAATTATTTTACAAAAAACATCTACCTAACGATCTGATGTCCTGACTTGATGGCGAGGGCCTCAAAAATGGACTGACCGATCTCTCGATGTGAATTTCTCTTTTTGGAGTTGGATGTTGTGCGATAACCTGCGGCTAAAGCGAAGTAGTCCATAAAATAACCTTCCTGATGACCGTTGGTTTATTAAAGCAAATCTGAGAGTTAAGATTAATGGTCGATTTACAGAAAAGTAGGCTTTCACCACTTTCTGTTGGTTGCAACTGAAAATGCAGTGAATTATATATGGTTAGGTTTACTTTCGTATTTTTGCGCTTCTTCCGTCGAAACTGCAAAAATTAATGAATATTTGTTTAATTGTATCATTTGTATCGGAAAATAGAAATTCTTATTCAATCCGTAAACACCCCCATGGAGATTCAAGTAATTGATTTTTTTACTACCGTCCATTAAGTGGCCATCCTTTTTTTCCTTTAATCACATATCGTCACATTTATGCACGATCTAAGTCGAATTTGCTTTTCTGTTGGTGGCAAAATTACCCATTTCTACCTATTTATATGTAGAATTGTCATGCCTTTACAGCTGTAGTACATATTGACTTCAAGGTTACATAGCACTATTGTTAAATCCTTTATCCATTCATTCAACACATTATGGGGTGCAAGCCAATACTTAATAGCTGTAATCAAATCGCTGGCACAGTTTAAATAATCCTTCACAATCCACTAAATACTCTCTTTTAAAATTGATTATTCAAATTATGGCAGTATAGGCATCGATTTCATCTGTTTTAACAAAAGAATACAATCGGTTATGGTGAAAATAAATTGTAAAAATTATTAAATATTAAAAAGAACGCTTATCCCTCTAATTATTTATCTAAACTAATACGAATTTCGATATACCGTGTGTCTTTGGGTTGAATTTAAGATAGTAGTAGTATCTCCCTAAATCTGACGGCACTATTACTTGCCCCGGCAAGTAAGGTTATTGAAAATTGAAGGAAAATAGGGAACAGATCTATTTAACAGAATTTCACAATAATAAATGGAGCACATCTCATTGTTTCATCATTTTTATTAAATAAATTCTACTACTTTTCCTAGTATTTTTCTGCTTTCATTAACCCTTTAACGCCCTTAGGACCGTACGGTCCTCTTTCAAGGTGAGCTCCATTGGTACTAGACTCGTAACGGAAGACGCTGTTGCCATTTGAAACATGCTCAATACGTCTATAGCCTTCGCCTGATACCACCGAAACTCATCACGTCGGCATCAGTCTGCTGTGAGATACGCGTGAGTGCGGTTGGGTACATTTTTCAATAAATAATTCGAACGCTAAAGGGTTAAATGAGATCAATTTTTTAAATAGGTAAACTTACAACATTAAGGCGTGAGAAGTATCCTCCTCCTAAAAATTAGAATAATATTAAAAAATGTGGTGAAGCCATTTGCGTCATAGTTTCGAGCAAATAAGTATTTTGGGTTTGATTTCCCGATCACAATGGTCAGTATGGTTACAAATTTCAGTTGCTTTACTTAACAATAAGCTATCGATCTGAATGAAGGTGTGCAATAACAATTTCACGTCATCGACACTTCACGTCTCCCAATGACTACGAGAGGCCACTTATGGACTGGTCTATTGTAGAACAAATCACCTTCTGCTAGATTCAGACATTGAAGTAAAATAATTGAGTCAATTTTTTCCAATTAATCCAAATCCCGCCAAACCCAGTTCCACTCGAAAAATAATTGGATTCCAAAAAGATCTTTATAAATTTGGTCTGGTTAGCAGACCTATCTTGCTAATTGAATCGAAGCGTTCGCCCTCTTTTGCATCTGAGAACAAGTTACAACACGCATCATAACACAGGGCTCGATCGTTCATCCCGATATTTGACGGCGTGTAGTAAAAAGAACTCAAGGCAACAATAAATGAGAATAGACGTCAAAAAGTTCATCAAAAGCGTTCAGCGTTGTCTATAACCTTCAACCAAGTACAAGTCTTTCTTCAAACAAGAGCAAGGAACTTTTCAGCAGGATTAAACGAAGTTGGTAGGCGCAATCGGAGAAGCTGTTTCTTCTTTATTTTGCCTAAGACACAACGCCTTTCGTTATTAACTTAAAAGACCTCTTCATTTATGTTCCGTTTGTTTTAATAACTGATAATTTGGCAGTTCTGGTTTAGCTCGCCCAAGATTTGTCGAAAACAGCTTAGAACCGTGGACACGCCTAACCGTTAGCGGAAACAAATTTAAAATAGGCCGTGTTTAAGAACAAATTACTTGCAAATTTTGATGAAACTAATAGTTACAGAACAGAATGGAAAAAGCTCCTTACAGTTATTATTGCACATAGTGGTAGATTTAAATAAAAGACATACATAATTTCTATATTTTTAAGAACAGGTGCGCGATAGACTTACCTCCACGTGGTGCACCCTGGGCAACATACACTCATGCGGCAAAAAAGTCTATAAATCGGCAGTTGACTTCAAACTATCATAATCCCACTGTGTGTCATATTCGACCACTTCCACAGTACTCGCCTTACCTATTTTTCTCCACCTTTGTGTCTGTCTCGTTTATATCTGTGCATTACTCTTCTGTTCACCCTCTCGGCTTTTTGTGGCTTTGACGTTTCTCCCCTCTGTGAAGCCGAAATCAACCAAAGGGCTAATGATAATCATCATAAAGCCTACCATTTGATATAGGTATTTTTAAGAACCCGCAAACGGACTGAAATGGCATGACCGACCACGGACGAGAATCATAAACATAACCTGACAGTCAGTTCATTGAATGTGAATTTCAGGGTATTATCACTTAATTTTTACTCTTTACGCTAAAAATATACCCATTAATGCTTCAAACCAGGTAGAACTCTTATTAATGCCCTAATCATCTAAGAAATCGTTGTCAAACTCCTCAACTAGGGTTGGAAAATGACGTTAATGAAGCTCTCTGATGATCAATGATCGAGCTCTCCATTTGATAATACGCAAATTAGGTACTGAAAAACGGATAAATGACTAAGATTTGACTTATAAACTATTAATGTTCATTTAAGTAACATTCGACACACTTTCTTGAGTTTGCGATCTTATCCCCTCGGGAACTACGCTCAATCGCGACGCCTGTCTACTTATATGTCCTTGAGTAGGTGGAGGAGAATCTGGCTGGGATGCAGAAAGAGAGAATTCAAAGTTAATATGGATATTCAGGCATCACCATATGAGCTTAACCATACCAACTGCAGCAGTGATATCGATTTAGCACGAGGAAGCGCGTGTGGTGCTGAAAAGGAACAGTTGGTAAAATTAAAACCACACGAAAATACATAGGGTTTGCTATGCTTCATTCGCAAACTGCGTACTACTTAAATCGAATATTTAATGCGTGAAAATGATATAACATAATGATTAAAATTTTCAGCTTTAGAATGCTCTAAGGTCGTACACGCAAATGAGGCGGAATGCGAATTGACTAGAGAGTGTTGATATAATAATTTGACAAGCCCATGGGCCAATCCTTTGTCTACTCATTGTTTCTTTCACTTTGTGAAGCTTGATAGGTTGCCAACCCGGTATGTAATGAATTATGGAAACTTTTTGGCAACTGTGTGTTTGAACTCCTCTGTCGTTAACGTAAGTCTTGACAAATGCCCTGTGCAAAATGCGCAAAATATCCTAGCAATCGAGTTAGTTACGGGACAGGTATAATAAGTTCATTCGGACAGAGTATCTGTTGATCGAGTAATTTCACTACATTTGATCACTGAAATATCAATAAGCCTCTTATTCAAGGAGATTTCCTCCTCCAAGAGTGGGCTTAAGGCGTATTAATCAACTTGATTTCAAAACTCTGATGTGCTTTTGGTCATAATCTGTAGTCTGCATATGGCGACGCATAGATTTGTTGGGCTCCATTGTTACAAGCCTATCAATGCAATGACCTAGTGACAAACTTAGCTAAGCCAGTTAGTCCTCCACCTTCACCTTCATGCACACAGCCTTGAGGCCCCTACGAACTCCCCTCTCTTTCCTTAATGCAATACTAAGCCAAGTGAACTCATTTTATTCTGATTTCGATAAGGAGTATTTCATTTTCATAGATCTAAGCTGATCATAAAATCATTTAGGGATAGTTGAGATCAACTGCTAGGAATAGTGCCACGTTTCACGCCCCCCCCCTTAACCATTTACCAAGCAAAGAATTGGCAAAAAATCCTTCACCAAAATCATGAATGTACATTCGATTAACTCCCAAAACTATATCTCTTAAATTGGATATGCTACTCACTACTGACTCTCCTCTTATTTTCTCTATTATAACCCTTTCAATTCTTTGTCGCCCTGAAGGAAAATTTTGTCAGCTTGAGCAGAATGAAGTTTAGGTGAATTTCATCTTTTAATTAGCTTTTCAATAAATTTCATTAGTTCTTTACAAGTTTCATGCACATAAATCCTACCCAATTTCTTCTCGAATAAATTAACCAATTTTTTTCATTCTGATATCCTACTGCAAGTTACGCTCCAATATAAATTGACCATAACTGACACTTACAACAGAGGTGACGCTGTCAACCAAATTAATTAACTTGGTATAACTGTTTCACCAACTTTAGACCCACTTCCCACTTGCTTCCTCATTATCCATCAATCTAATTGTTATTGTTGTCACATATTCTTCATTTTGCTATGGCCATGTGAGTGGAAAGAAATATACCTTTCTCAGTATTTGAAAATAATTTATAAGGAATGGACAAGACGTTTTTTCACCCCGGACTATACGAAATTTGAAAGAAGCTCTTTGTAGTGGTTATTTAAGCAGTACTCAACATACCATTTTGTGAATATGAACGCTTTGGTACCCCAGAGGCTAAACTCAAACGCGACGCCTGTCTGCTAATACGACCTTGAGCTGATAGTGAAGAATCCGGCTTGAATTTGAGAAGATATTGTAAGTAATGCAAGCAGTTCATGACACGTATCAACATAACTACTCAAACTTACCAACTGGAGTAGAGGTGCGGACCCAGGATTCTTAAGCGGGTGTACTACTGCAATGGAGTACATTTTAATTATTATTTCCTATAATAATAATATACAATTCATACAATTCATTACTAATATTAAATATACTCATAAGTTAATAAATAACCGTAAAATTAACCCTGCGTAAACAAACAGAAACAACATTAAATTCAATCGTTTCATTTTCTACTTTGAATTAACTTTCAAAAAAATTACAGTTGATATGCTACAACTTCGCTATTTACCGTTGTTAGGCATCGATGGAGACAACTCGATGGCAGAGGTGACTGGTTTGAGGGAGCTTCGTGGACGAGGTTTTGGTGTTCGACCACTACTGGAAGAACTAGGATAATTTGATCCCGACCGCTAATTAGACAATGTAGAATATAAATCAAGTTTAAAAATATAAAAACAAGAATTAGGAACTTCAACAAAATTAGGACACTAAAGTCTCATTTCAGCTTGAATTGCACAGTTAATGCCTATCAGATGCGTTTTTACTTTCTATTCTTAAGCAAATGCAATATTTATTCCAATTCAAAGTTTATAAAAAGGAGGCGCTATTCAACACTGAATGCAACTCCCTTTAACATCCATAATGAGAAACTCACTTTCTATGTCTTATCTTGGAGAAGTTTCGATCATTAATGTTAATACCGCTATGCACTAGACGCGTGCCGGGAATTCTTTCGCTCGAACTCGTGGAATGTATAACGCTAACATAACTGAACCAAGGAATCGCATGCACTCTCGAACGGTCCGGAGCATGTGGACGTACTACTGATCAGGTAAGGCGACTTGAGCAGTCATAAGTGTAGATGCTTCTCATCCAACCACCAAAGAATAGTCCCTGCATGGTCAGCTCATACAAAATTGCATTTTAATGAATGGGCTGGGTGTAGTGAGCACAATAAAAAAAAACTATTCACACCACATTCACATCACATCTCCGATATTGCTGGGGTAGCTTATTTAATTTCGGGAGCAATTTCATATTAAGAGACTTTGCCAGAAATGTTATCTGAGGTTTTTCTGTACAGCATCCGTTACACGCTCAATGTCACCAGAGGAGAATAAAGAGACCTCACTACTCCTCGCATATAGAAATTTGAATTGCACACTATCCAGAAAGTGAAAGGAAATGATTTGGATCTGTGTTAATTATAAATAAAAATATAAATACCACAATTACATTGAATTCTATTAACATGCTTCTTGAATCAAATCAATTTCAAAATGATATAAATAGAAAAATTTCTTGATGTCTGTAATCAATTTACCTCGAAATGAAATAAGGTAATAAAATAAAAAAAATATAGATTCGATATTTAAATTAGATGTTTGTAACTTATTTAACAAATTTTATGGACTTCCTCACAATTTAAAATATAATCTGAATATAAAATACTTCCCTATTATAAGTCAAATTAAACAATAGATTAATAATAAATAAAAGCATCATTACTTAAAATTGAAGATTGTATATGCAAATAATTTAAGTATAAAAAAAATACAAAAATGTTCTCCTTTGAATTCCTCCCGCATTTCGTATTAACATGCCGTATGATTAGAGACAATTACAATAAAACTGTTAAGCATTGGTTTATAATTAAGTAAATATGAGTGCTACGTCTGTTTGATAAAGTACGTTATTTCGTGATTGTCTTTTTGCATGCAATATTAACTTAACACCATAATTACGGATTCGCGTGTCAACTCTACTGCTAAGTTTGGCTTAATCAAAGCTACCAAGGGGGAGAGGGGGTGGAGGACAGAATTAACGCCAGAGGAACAGTCGAATCACTTAGTGACTGGTTATGAAAACAACTGGAAGAATTATATTATATATAGCCAGTGGGCACGGTACATACTTAGGGGAGATAGTGTCCGTTTGGTTCCTGTGAAGGAAATACAAGTTTATAATGGACGACATACATGTTACCATCCATGACCAGGTGTCCCGATGACTTAGAGGTACTTTTGTCAAGATGCACTCATCAAAAAGGCAGATGCAAAAGTTGATCGTTGGTTGCTTCCCTCATATCTCAGGGGTGTGGCTGCGCCAATAAAGATGCCTTAGACATATACTTCAGAAAATAATTTGCCATCAGAATGAGGGAACTTGCCTCTCAACAAATCATAAATGGCAGTACCTATAAGTGCTTGAATAAATGATATTTGAAAGTTTAAAAGATGAAACCATGGTATGAAATGTCTAAATGGCTGAAGTTGTGCACAAAACTATTGATGAAGGGAGAGCCACGAAGGAATGATCAACTGATCGACTCCCAGAATCATACACCGCCAATGAAACTAATTTAAACATTGCAAGTCATGTTAATATCGAATGCGAATGGCATACTTAGTATAATAATGAACCCAGAGAGGTACGCAACTTACTTCGAAAAGTTCTGACAATCTTTCCAATATAACCTAATTCGAAATAAAATGAACTTCTCATTTGTGCAACTTCATCCTAAATTACTTACCTATCAGCCCCGCTCAAACATTCCAGAACTGCCAGAAGATAAAAACATAAACTAAAATGGGCGAAAATTAAATCACAAACTTTGAATGTCATGGTGCTAATGGTTAACTCTCTGAATTCGTTAAGAGGAGCGGGCCATCATTAGACACATACTAATTGAAAATCATTAATGATTGTTGGCATAATGGAATCTCCATACTCCGATTCTGGATGAAAACAGAAGCAATCAACATTTACGAAGCTGAGGGGCAGGAACTGACCCATCTAACTACTGAACTATTTTTCTTCTCAAAATGATCGGAAATGCTCTGTGTCGACGGTCTGTGAGAAGTTTAATCTAAGTGCAAGTGAATGACTGTCAGGTATACAGCACGATTTTTGAGCTGTAATTTCCGCAGAACAGGCAATCCTTACTTTAAGAATAGTGGTCTGGGCACTGTCAGCTGGCATTGTAGAGCATTACTTGCCTTTGTTGACTTAATAAAGGCCTTTGATTCAACACCAATTTTTCTGATCTAGGGAATACCGAGCAAACTGAAGCTGCCCTGAAACACAGCTAGCTTCCGGAAAGCTTGTACGAAGTTCCAACTTTAAAATGACTAGAATGGCAATAAAACTGAATAAAGTGCAAAACAATATCTCGATGGACGTATGCTCATGTCTTAATAAATCATTTCTTTATTTAGATGGACACAATCATCATCGACTAAATTTCCATACGTATCTTGGCTCTGCAAAAGATGTCGCAGACCCTGCTATTGATGCCATAAAAGACTTAATATTATGAATGTTAGGAGAGAGCTAGAGAAACTTCACGGTTTGTTCACTATTGTCCGACTCAAGGTGCATGATAGCAAAGTAAACGCTGCTTGGAACACGCCTTGATAAATAATGTTGGCTCTTTTAGCAGGCAATAGATTAACGCTAAGGTGCTGGCAGAAACCTTGGTCCGCAGCTGGAGAAACGTAGGCATAACTTCTGGACAAGTTTGCGCAAGGCAGGTGAAACAATCGCTAAATTTTAATTGATTTCCTAATTACCAAAGTTTGGGGATTCTAGATTTTTCATACAGAGACGCCCAGAGTCATAAAATCTTTTCAAAAAGTGTATGAGATGAAGAGATATTGGCTAACAGACGAACGTGTAGCAACGTGTTTGGTTGCGAAGACTCTTATCAAACTCTTACCTACTCTCTTCCATAGACAAAAGAGAGTAAAATGATCCAGTTACTACTACCGTGTGACCAAGAGAAAAGAAAACGATAAGAACTGTGCCGCGTGAATACAGAAAAGTAAATTAATATTGTATTTTATTTGAAATTAGTGCATACAGAACATTACGAATAGCATTCAATAGTTCACGGCATGTGTTGAAAGTGATCAACACGAACTTCGATACACAACTCGGCACATCGCAAACACGTCTCCTTTGTCTTGGTGACGCTGCAGGGTTCATGTAGCAAAAAAAAACTAGTGAAAACTTGCCTATTGCTCACCTCTCATAATTCAAATTATTTAAAACTTTCTCCTTACCAACCTATTTAGCATAATGAGTTGTATGTTGCCCTACTGAGGCATTTTTGGTTTACTGCTGAGAGACCTGACATCTTCTCATCAATAAAACCATGCATCTACTGATTCTGTAAATTTCCAATCCTGTTGAAGTGAATTACGTAGTTTGCTTGAAATTTTTAACAAGAAAAACAGATAAAATCTAACCACTGGTAAAGCGTCCTCCTTATCGTCTTGAATCAACTCTCCGTTCTCATTAATTCGTCCAAGAGGTACAGGCGAACCAACAAATCGTGATTCGCCGGTGGCAACTTGTTTTGTATCAGTTGGTTGAGTGTTAGTTAGGAAGCGTTGTTTAAGCGCATGTCGAATAATCGGTTCACGTATGCAAAAGTGAGCGGCGCGCCAACCGGCTTTCTGAAAACGCTCACGAAGCTCCTTTTGTTGCCAGAGGGTTTGAAGTAGAAAGCGGGCGAATCTAACTGTCTTGTCTCTATTGGAAGGTATTGGATCATTGAGGTCCAGGTAAAGACCGGTATGCGCTATCGCCATGCAGGGTTGTATACCACCACAATCCAGAAACAGCCTGAAATAGAACACCACAAGTAGTACTTACCGATGAATTTTTCATTCAAAACACTGACAAGACATTGGTATTAGATGATGCAACTTGAGAAAGTAGTATATATATATGAAGTATTAGGTTGATCTGATTAAACTTCTAAGAATTTCAATTCACGTTTTTGTCGCTTGATTTTCGTATGCATTAACTCTAGGAGATATTGACGGAAGCTTGTCACTAAAGCCAAAATAACCTCGCACGTAGAAGCAAACTAACGGATATTAATGATACTTAAAATAATTATTTTCTTTATTATATGATCTCAATCACATTACACAATGAATGATAAAATCCATGCATATTAATTTTCACAATTAGAAATCGAAAGAGAACCGTTGTACTAACTTCAAAAAATGTTTAACAATGTCTAGCAATCGTCGTAGTCGCTCGTAAATAAGGAAATATTTTTATCAAGGATCAATTTTTCGTGAATTCTCAGATCCAAGTGAGGTAAGTGAAGTGTATCAATAGAATCATGAGTGCCTGTATCGGTTGAACTCTGACCAGTTTTGTAGTGTGTAATACCTGTGTCAACCTGACTCAGACCTGGTCAGTCTCTCTATATATTGTGTGCCAACTGACTTATAATTTTTCCCTAAATGTCACTGAAAACGAACGCGAAATCGATTTATCGTACTTCATTCCACCTATTCTTCACAATACACACTTCATATCAAATTCAACACACTAGGTAAGCTAAGCGCAAACTGATAGCTTAGCATTGAACAATGGTTTGAAGAAGGAAAGCCAACTCTGTGATGCCAAACATTCCGTTGAGTACGCACAAAACAGAGAATAATAGATAATACTCATGAGTCAAAAGAATGTCTACATCAGTTTCACAACCCCTAAAATGCAAGAAGTCTAGGTCTCGTATGACATGTATTAAGAATTTAAATATAAATGAAAGAATAAACCTTCGCTTGGAAAAATACTTACGTAGCTCGATCCACACTGTCTTTGACAAGTACATAGAGCGCAGAAAGAATAGCGGACGCAGTAGGTAGGCTAACAAGGTTCTGAGTGGGAAGAACCATTTCTGCATCTATGGCATTGGCCGCTTGTAGAACCGGCAGTCGTGATATCAGGAGCCGCATCGCGTAGAATGCGATTTGACTTCGAAAATCTTCCTGTTCTGCCACATTCCTCAAAGCTGTCGCCGTTGTTTGTACAAGTCCGTCATCTTCGGATATCAACGGAGCTGCTAGTACCAAAATGCTGTCTCCACCGTGAAACTGAAACAAATACACATTCAGTTGGGCAATCATAACAATAATGATAATTATTACCCAAGCTGTTGCAAATAATTAAAACATTAGGTTTGGAAAAACAGCCAATATCGAATAGTAGTAAGCGAAAAATATGATAAAGAGAAGTGAATCGAGCACGAAACAGAGAGCAATGTATACCGTTGAACAGGACAAAGTTTATGAGAACGACCACAATTAGGTTCAGAGTCACTCAAAAAGTTCGTGGTCTTAAAGACTAAAAGGATCAACAGTTTTTCATAAATGAGGAGGCCAAAGGTTATTTAGGACCGCGGATATATTGGCCAAATGAAGTGGGAGAAAATAAGAGAATATGAGGAGAGCTCTGTAATTGAAAGGAGAAACAAAATTTAATTTTATTGAGCACTTAGAAACCAAATTGTGATGGCGTCTGCAGATATACAATAGGAGAGTTAGCAGTTTGTGCTCTGCAAGCGACTGATAAGAGTCAGCAACCGGATACCAAAACCCACAGAGTTATGAATCAGTACGTTTAAACTATGAGGAGTTATCAAGGAATGTGTTTCCATGCATTTCTATCCTAACTGGCATAGAAAGAAAAGAACGGTGCTATCACTACTCCTAAATTGTAATATTATGAAATTCACAAAAAATATTGACATTGTTCATTTCAAATTTAAGAATTCGTTTTCTTGCGGACAGGCCCCCAAAGTGAGTAAAGTAAACTGAGCTTCTAAGCGTGTTTTTATAATATTTATGATCCATAATGTGTTTGAATTATATAAACATCTATGTAACTTACAATTGAGCGAACTTCAACACTGGGTTGCCAGTCGCAGGCAGTGAGATTCTGAATAGCCCCAGCTGCTGCCTCCAGTGTAACACAATTTGATGAATGGCGAAGAATGCGCAGATAATCTTCAATAAGCTTGGGATCCCAGAGTAATCGGCTACCTTGAAGGCACTCTAAATTTGACGGTGGTCTCTCCAAGTAATCCGGTCCGCCAGACATCCAAATATTTGTATCAGAGGATCGCCTCATATCTATTTTAAAAAAATGATCAAACAATTTTGAAAAATTACTCATGACTAAACCACGAGATCTTTTTCCAGTTTTGCTGTGTAGGAAATTGAATTCCAGTTTCTTCTCTTCCCTCGGGGTAGTGGTTAATTTTGAATATTCAACCTCCCTGCGAATCAGATAAGCTGGATCCCGAATTTCTTGCAGGGCAAAACTGAGATTGCGCAGAATACAGACGCAGTTTTCAAGGGCCTTGCAATCATATTCATAATCTTCGATGCACTGAGCGCATATATAAGTGAGTGCGGTTATAAATCCAGGAGTTTCCCTTAGATGGTGTCGATTTTCAGCATTTTCATCTAACAAATTCCTTGGATGACGAAAATATTCGTTTAAAATTCTTAAAAATACCTAATTGTTCCGGTTGCATATATAAAAGCTGAAAGCTTGGTATCTTCTGTGGATCCTTCCGACTGATCATGCGAATTTTGGTACTTGATAATCTCGCAATAGGGTGTGATGATTGTTTTAATCATGCAAGGTACACAATTTCTACTGATGGTATCTTTAAAGTTTTGGTAGAGGGCTAAGTTGCATAAAGTTGCAGCTGCAGATTCCAAAATACTATCGTTTGCTGAGATAGACGAAAAGGGTTCATCATAAGAAATTTCATTCAAGACAACAAGAAGGTTGGAAATGACGGATGCATCATCCATTCTTTTCTAGGTCAATTAATTAAATTAAGTTATATGCATTTGATTAATTACTTGCGTTTCTGGTGTTGGGTCATGTGATAAATTGCGCAAGACAAAAACAGCGTATTTCTTCACATCCTTATGAGTGGTAAGAAGCAGTTCTGACAATGCGTTTATGCCATTTAACTTGCTTTAAAAGACATACACGGTGTATAAAATGAGTAAGCCAGTCCTAGACTTAAGGAATTAAAATGCTTGATTTACCAAACAACCTCCTTTACTTCCTCATTCTTGTAGGTTAAGTGGCAAAGGCAGGCAGCCGCACAAGAAATTTCGTCCGGAGAACTACTTGATAATTTATTGATCACGTGCTCGATATATTCATTGTCAAATGTAGCAGCCGTATCATGTTCATTAAGTATATCATCTTCTAAATAAAATTGTGATAACTAGTACATTCAAACATACCGCCTCCGGAAAATTGTGCTTTAGAGTATGCATCCGGTTTAGAATTAATTTCGAATTCCGTAAGAACCTGGTCACACGTTCCTTCACCTGAGGAGCTTCCAAGGTAAAAGTGAGCAGAATGCTCGGAAGTAGTACGAGACAATGCAAACCCTTCTGAGCTTTTAGTCAAATTTGGAATACTCTCAGAATTCAAAGTGTTGTCAACATCAACGGTCATTTCCTACATTAGGAATGTTATGGTCAAATTCGTGAACAAACAAAGCAACTATGCAAGATTCAAAAAAGGGCAAGAATTATTATCTAAATAAATGCATTACATTAAACTGTACGTATCTTTAAAACGAAAATATTATTAAATTAAATTATCGCCAAGGACACAAAATCATCCACACGGCTATTTCGCTTATTTCAAATGCAGAATATAAAATATACAACATCGCAATAGTAAATTTTTAAGTTTTTATAATATAATTTTGTTATATTAAGAATTTCTTAACATGATACATGGCATGTACAAATGTATAGCGTTATATGTTAAAATATTTCTAAAAGGTTTTGATACCTTGGATTAAATTTGTTAAATAAATCAATAAATATAAAAAAATCATCTCAATGATTTCCTTTGCTGTTCTCTGCGCGGTCATGTTGATATTTTTCACGAAATTGGTGTACTTTAAATAACTTATTTTTGTAAATCTGCCGTCAAACGACACCTAACAGCTCGTTATTAGTTATTTCAATTGCAGAGACGTTTTAAGGAATTTTGACATGGATTTGTAACAATCACTCGTGATATTTGATTTTTGTGTTCAAATAATTAATTAAAAACAAAAATAATTAAAATTTGCTTGTAACATACATGTGTAAGATCAATAACTGACATTTTAGTCTTTTGCACTTCAATTTTTCATTCACTAGACGCTTTTCTATTAACTACGGTATATGGTACGGTAATATATTATGCATTTGTTGTAAACTTTTTGGAAGCAAAGCCTAAATTAAAAGAACTAGCAGATGAGATTTTTATATAGTTGAGGGTCTGATGCATATTATACCATTACACTGACCCAGTAAATTTGTACCCCTAGTCTGTTGAAACAATTGACTTCAATCTTATACAACTTTGAAGATTAATAATAAAGAGACAAAATCTCGGAGTTTTAATAGTTGAATACATGACATTTTGCTAATTTGAATTACCATGTCGTCTATTTTTTGAAATGCTGATCGAAGAAGAGTGAAAGCAATATTGTCCAGAGATATTGAAATATGATTCCAATTAACGAAGTCGTCATTAATAACACTAATGATACTTTTGTTATTTCCGACGAAAATCAGTTTTATCTTTAGATTGCTACTTTCATAGATGTCGAAGAATATTGTAAAAGAGTACATCAGGGGTTCGAACAGTCAGCTCTCATGCTTGGTCCTTAAGACCACACACGATTGTTCAAATCTTACACTTAATATATTTTATATATTGCTTACAAATATATCGTGCTTTAATTTTAGTTCAACATCATAAAGTCGTACGGTAAAATCATCATGAATTTTTTAAGCAAATAATTTATTGACATGAGACTTTCTATTATTAAGCTATGGACTACACTTTTATTACTTCTGTGCAGAATACGAAGTACGTGATTCTTTCAAACAATTTGGCTATTCAATAGTTTTGCGTGAAGGTCAAATAATAATTATTCAGATATTTTAAAGATCTAAAAATGCCAAATAAAGTAATATTTAGTCGTTTACAACATTTCTTCTTCATACAGACCCATTTGTTTATTCTGTTCAAGGCGCTCTGGGCTTTTCAAATTCGGCATTTATTTTTATCAGAATCCCCTTATTGGTGTATTTGTAAATTGACTGATAACTTTTCAAATTCATAGCATTTTCTTCCGTTTACTTAAAATGAATATTCCAGTGGTTAACAGTTTTGTCTTTTACTGTTGTATATAGCTAAGTATTCAGAGTATGTCTTTTAAACGTCCTTTTCGTAATAATCCTCTTCCTAATCGAGAACGTGAAAATAACGATCGTAAGTTCCGTTGCGCATAAATAACTTTCTTTAGTTCGAAGTTCTTCACCCACAGAAAATGAGGATACTCCAGATTCTGAACAGTGAGATTGTATTTATCACGTCATTTCATATTTAGGGAATTCATCCAAAAATTGGAAATCTATGCGGTGCAACTTAAACAACTTGAAGCTGGGACTCATTCAGGTACTTCGTTCATTCTGTGCATTCATTTGTCTTTAGAATTTATTAAAACTTCTAAGAAAATAGAAGGTTGGTTAGATGACCAAAAACTTCGTAGCCAAATACTTCATGAGCACAAAATAGACGAAATTCACAGTCAATACGATCGTGAGTTTCGCACTTGTGACCATGATTGCACTGTAGGTTGATTTAATATTTAATGCCACCCATTTTAGTTAGAGAAAAAGAAACTTCAAGATAATCTTATCAGTCTTTGTGAGGACTTAAAGCGTCACTTGGAAAAGGACAAGACGAACATTGAGTTAACAGTTACAGGTGATGTTCTTGAGATGAAACCCACGGTTACGCGGAAATTACGACGTCGAGTACAGGAAATGGCTCCTAATATGACTGGAGTAGGATTCAACGGAAATTCTACTACAAAGTTGAGTTACTGGGGTGAAATAAATCTCTACAATACCAATTGGATAGTTAAAGCTAAGAAGGCAAAGAATGAACTACCCCCTAGTCCAACAAATCGTGAAGAGAATGTTATACCAACTATGACTTCCTTCGGCAATCTTTTTGGCAGTATGGGCGTTGATTTGGATGATGGGAAAAGCCTCTTAAATCACTTTAGAGCTTCCCTTACTCGTAACAGTGGCCATTCAGATTCGGGATCCCATTCAAATGGTCGACCTAGTACCCTTCTAGCTCAGTCATTACTTGCTTCTATCAAGCCTTCACCCGTTGCTACAGCTGTTGTATCGGGTTTAATGGGTTCTGTAAACACTCCACCTCCTAAAAGGAAGAAACCGCAGAGCGTTCTACCTCAAGCTCAGCTTAATATGCTTCTGCCGCAAAATGATATCTACTCTGATCTCACGCTAATTCATAGGTACGTTTTGTTTTGTTGAAACTGCTGTTTTTTATTATTTTGTATGCCTCGGATTTGAAACTCATACAGTTTTTGGAACGTGCAACCTCTTCACTGGTTAACTTCCACAGGAAGGGGTATGTTTTAACACAAGTTTTTCAACTTAGATGTAACAATACGTTTTGAACGGGCCTTTAACTTCACTTTGTGTGGTTATGTGCATGTCGTTGTTTTACATGGAAGCCATAAGTTGGTCATATTTCTGTTATCCACCACTTTACGTATCCATGTGTTATCATTATCATAAGTGTTTTCGAAGCCCATCGCAGAACTTTACTATTAGCTACTTCTGTTCTGGTTCAATATATATGTTGATACTATAGCGGTAATTTGAAGAAAAACCATTTGAGAATCCACAGGCTTGCTACACTTTTCGAAGGTTGATGACTCGATGTATATAGTTCTCGGTTGCAAACCATACCCATCTTTTGTTTATTTGCACTATGCTTCCATTTTTTCGCAAAGTAAGGCCTCTCTTCTAACTTTTTGTTAAATAGAGCCTGTGGAAAGCCATCGGCGAGTTTAACTACTGGAACATCTAGGAAGCATGGCAGCGATGGTTCAGCACCGTCAGCACGAACCGGACCTGTAAGTCCACCCCTTACACGTGGACTAGGAGGCGATGAGGGTGATCGTCATGGAAGACGCGGAGATCGTCGGAGTGATCGATATGGCCATCCCCACCATGGTCATTATCATGGAGAGGAGACCAGTTCTAGTACTCCACGTGTATGGATTGATGATGGAGCTCTCTTTATTGGACAGAACTGGTAAGTTGGGGTTAACCTTTTATATTACTGTTAATTTAGAAGAAATCAAGTTGAGTTTGAATTACGCCTTCTCTGATTTTCTCTCTGCTAGTGAAGGTATGATTTGTTTTCCGTTGGTACTGCTAGGTATCCGTTTTTTATTCTTTGCCTACTGTTAACTAAAGGCGAGAAATACGGAAGTATAGTACCTTAGAAAATTTTTTCAATCAAATTCATGTCTAGCGCCATCCTTTATCTGAGTGTAAAGGACTTATTTATTTGCTAATATATTTGTTTTAGTAATTGGAAAAGATACAGTTTTCTAGTTTATTGGTTCGCTTTTAGAATGTAGTTGTGTTCGAGAAGTTCCCTCTTGATACACATTCTATTTACCTTTTGTTAGGAGTTTGGTTAAATAAAGCTCAGTTACATTTTTCTTTATGGGGTAATCACTTCTCGCGTGCTGTCAAAAATCGCGCATATACGTCGTCATTTGGCACGAAAACTGTTTTGGTCTCCCAACATGAATAAATTAATCACTTTTATTCCTATTAGTGCCTTTCTTTGGTTAATAAAATGTTTTGAGTTAACTGCATTGTCTTAATCCTCTCTAGCCCGAATGAACTGTGGTAAAGTAATATTCAGTTGGCATTTATATCATAGCAGCAGAACTTGATCTTCCAAAACTGCTTCGGCATAGAAGATCCATACTTAGCAAAAATTTGATTACTCTGGAGTTACACGAGAACATCAATATTTCTGTCTGAAAGCACAATTCTGTGCACGAAATTTCTTGTAAAGTTTAATGGTATATTTCACGTAGGAATGTTAATTATTTCATTTGATTCAGTTTGTATCATCTGCAGTTCTGGCCTAATTTACGCAGGGGTCACTATGAGGACTTGCATTTTTGAAGTGCGTTATCTTGCCTTTGGAAACTGACACTTTTGTACGGAATTCTCAAGTTGATCTTGGGTTTAGCTATTTTTGCGTGAAATGTTTTCACCAAAGATGCCATTACCAGTTAAGGACTGATTAAATTTGTAAAGACTAGCCTATTAAATTTATCTTGTATTTTTAAAATCGAAACAGCCTTACTTTTCTGTGCTACATTTTCGCCCATTTGGCTTTAAAATGTAGCGTATCGGGAACTATGCACAAAATAGACAGAAGTCTGAGAAGAGAAAACTTTTTGCCATTGTTAGACCACATTAAATCGAGTCATTCACAGTTACTTTGATAAAAACGTAACGATAGTGTGAAGTTAATCATGCTCATGACGCCTTGTGTCAGAGAGTAGATTATGTAGACCGCCACCAAGAGTCCGGATTATTAAAAAATATGATGCAATTTTTGCAGTTTTTAATTGTGGGAGCAACTGAAATCGATTAACTGTGTTGTATCAATAAAGGGACGTGGAGGGAATGTCAAGAAGTTGGAAAGATTTTGTTTCCGGATTGTACAATACTTACTAAATGAGTAGCTCACGTTCGAGAATTCAAATTTCGTGATGGCTTCCATGAATTCCAGCAAAGGCTTTTACTCAAAAAGGGTCGCTTTTGAGTGATGAAAATTATCCGCCATTGTCCTTTACAGCTCACAGTTTTGACATAACGGAGAGAAATGGTTATAAATTTAAATCCGTGAGAGTCCGGATACTGCATACGATATAAAGTGAATCCTAAGTAGCACGCTATATTTGTTATTTACTATTCTTTCCTTGAAGTTATCGCGTTGGCTCTCAGGTGTGCTTAGAGTCGCACGGATGTAACGGCACGGTATCGGGAGTAGGAGTTCAAGACATCCAAATCAAGCGAACTTCTGACAACGGTATTGTACGAATCAATTTACAACAACTTCGACTCGGTCGCTACATCATAACACCTTTGAAACCCCGACAATAAGAATTACCTTTTAATTCCAACTATTGTTTAATCACCATTGTACATAATTTATGTATAATCTTACTTGTTTAATGTCCTACTAATGAATATGTTTACCTTCTCCTCAAAAAATGCTGCTACTATGAGTCGACAACAATATAGATCTTAATTTAATCGGATCAACAAGAGAGAAACTTCATTTAGTGCCAGTTGTCGTTCCAGAGGATGTTGTCAACAAGTGCCACTAGTTGGGTGCCGTCAGTAATATTTTTTTAGCTGAAAGTGTTTAGAACTTCGATTGCATTCTCGAAGGAGTGAGTATTATTTTGCTCCGGATGTTTAAATTGCACGGGTAGAGTTCTCAATGCAACTGATTTGCGAACGTGGCGGAAAATTTGTTATTTAGTAACTGGGTGTATTCAGACTCTCAGTATTTGATTGCTTGGTATACTTCCTTAATACGCGAAGAATTGAGCTTGATGGATATCCTCCAAGTGTGTCTATGAGCAGATTGTTGCTAAAGTCGTGGCAGTAATCCAGCTTTAAGATGCACTGAATGTTGTCAAACCGTAGTGGTTCTACTGTATTTTAAGGCAAATTGATGGAGCATGAAAGGTAGATTTGAACTCCCCAGAACAATTAAAATTCCTCTTTAAAAGAGGAAGATTTCAAATTAAATTACAAATACGCGGCACACACAGTATTTCCCGTTATTGTTGGTAACGCAATCCATTTATCATGGAAGCATACCGATATTGCAAATTGATGAGAATCATCTGATCACTTTAAATATCTTCATTACATATGACACACTAATTTTTTAAAATGCTTTTAAAGTTAAAAAACACTGAACACCACAGCTAGTCCGAATAAACCTATGACCCATGCAATGAAAAAGATAGATTACTGTATAGGATGATTGGAGGTATATCCAAAAGTAACTCGCAAAATCTAAACTGGGGATCTATCAAAGTTATAAGAATATTTTATCCAGCCCTATGTTTGGGGCAGGGGTACGTGATAGACTTACCCCCTGGGCAACGTGCACTGTATGTCATATCCGACCATTTCCACAGTACTCACCTTACCTTTGCATCTGTCTCTGTTACAACTGTGAATTACTCTCTTGTCCATTCTCTCGACTTTTGTGACCTTGATTCCCGCCCCTCTCCCCTCTGTGAAGCCTGAAGTCAACTGAAGGGCTAATGATAACTATCATAATGGATATAAATAAATATTTGTCTCTTTTGTCCATATAAAAACATGTGAAAAAATTTTCTCTTAGTTGAATAGACGCATTGAGTTAATCAGTCCTTTGTAGCTGTCCTTTTAGCTTGTGCTTTCGTCCATTCCATTCCGTATGGTTAGTGGTTTAGTGTATGAGACATCTTAGAATCACCACTTTGAGCCGTTCAAAAGCAATTATGAAACTTCTACTCTGAAGATTCTGTTGCTTAGATTGACATGTCGGTGCAAGCCTTATCTGTATGTGCTCGATATGCTGGAAAAATTAAAAGATAAAGCCCGAATGGAAACGTCAATCATAGCAAAATATAAGAAAAAAAATTTAAAACCCGATCAGGTGTATTTTGAAGTAAGCCTGCTTTATATTATCTAGCTTTCCAATGAAGTTAAATATGTGAATCATTGGAATGCACATTTTTTCTAACCTTTTAAAGTAAATTAAAATTTACTTGCCTGCAATAATGCAATGGCGGAGTTACGGTTATTTCGAGTGACTGTTAGAAGTGGTGGGTTCATAAGTGTATGTCCGGTTAGTATCGGTGACTTCCACTTGACAGTATTCGAGTCTCCTAGTGGAGTCTTCAGAATGAAATTGCAGCGATATCTTGGACTAAACATCTAAATGAGGCCACCTTAAATGCAAGTTAGTAACATTATCTTCTAGTTGTCTCAAAGAATCTTTCCAACGTTTTGTGAATTTTAAACGAAAATTACTTTACTTAATGTCTAAAACCTGGAACATTTATTTCTTTAATAAATTAGAGAGCGTTATCGATTTTTTCACATGTTTTCTACATTCCATTAAATTTCCAGGCCCTTGAAACACGTGGTAGGTGGATCGATGTAAATCGATTTTTCGTCAGAATTTATGCACATAGCTTTTCATGCATGTTCAAATTTTCCGAGAAACATGAATTATAAAAATGCTGTCAATAAATAACGTTGAAATTCTTAAAGCCAGACTTTAATTGAAAGAAATAACTCCTTTTTACAACGTTTTTTTTCCAAAAAATTCCGGTGGAAAGGAGTTTGGTACTTGAACACAACTCAGACTAAGCTATCATATGTTTACAACGCGTGACAAATCTACAAGCTATTTTGAAAAAAATGGGATTTAAAAAAATCAAGGCCATTAATTCCTAACCGATTGCAAACGCAATCTCGTCAAGACGTCAAGAAGGGAAAAGGTAATTCCATTATAGTGCCTAGAACAGGTCTAATTTTTATTTACTTCACACAGCTTGATTCTTTCAATCGGGTCAACACCAGTCAATCACACACTGCTGGGATGAAAGGCTGAACGGGTAGTATGGCACTTTCTCATGAAAGACATGGAGAGATCATTGTTTCCGCTGCAAATGGTAATTTATAAGGGCTAGGATTCTGCTCTTCATTTCAGGGGCAGAAATGACGCCGTTTGAGGCTTCCTGGTATTCTTCACACAATAACGTTATAGATTGAATCAGCTTCACCATATTCTTCTTTGGTCTTGTATTTTGACTTCTGTTGCGACGATTTGCAAACCATGAATTCACCTAGTGCAAAAGACAACAGAAGCTTAGAATTCATTAATGGTTGTTGAGTTTAAAATAGGACTGAGATCTGTAAAGTATATGGAAGAAGTTAAACGTAAGGATTTCGAGCTAAAACGAAATACTACCTGCTCAATTGTGATTCCTCCAGCAGAAGCCATAACTTGTTTTTCAGATTTTGTTGGGTATGGCCATTCAGTATTTGCTTCGTACCAGCCTTCTAGTACATAAGTGGCCCTTGTACTGAGAAGTTTGCTGCCGTCTCCCCGTGGCTTGGGCTGTTTGACATCTACCTTTTTGGTAACACGCTGAAACTTCGAGTTACGTGTATTTTTCGATTCATAGAAACTTCCTGAAGTAATTGGTGTTGATGCGTAGGATGTAGATGTTGAGGAATTCGAACCATTGTTACATCGTAGGAAAGAGTTGATTAAGTTTGGGTGGGCAACACTACGCTCAGAATTACAAGTTAAAACCTGGCCAAGCGTTGAATAATGAGTTGTCGGTGGAGGAACATTCGAGAACTGCATAGGTTGGTAAGAATACGACTGATTTGTATTAAGGGAAGAATAATTTGTTATCCGCGGTCGGGTAAGAGATGAAATACTTCCAGAACCATTCGTAGTCAGATTTATAACTGAAGTGCTCTCATTTGGGGCATTAACCGGCAAATGGAAAGGACCATCTGGTGTAAGGAATTGCAAATCATCTCCCCGTTCAATTTCGTCCTGATAACCACTTATATCAATTGAATCATTTAAGGTATGGATGTAAGAAGACTGCATATCCTCTGAGGATTCAAGTAACGCCGATGCTGCAAACTCACATTCATCACGTTTTACCGAGGAGAGGGTTTGGCTTTTAAGTGACGAATCCATCGAAGTATCAATACTTGAACTCATATCGGTTGAAGAAAGCATTTGGTTCTCCACAGAAAAATCAATACATCCTGAGATACCCGAGTCATAACTCAAGTTTTCTCCCCTGAAATATAAAAGAAAATTGATTGTGAATCGACCACTGATTTCTTTGGTACTCTTTCCTACATATGACCAATAAAAATCGACACTTCAGGGAAAAGCTTTGAATTGGATTCTTTCAGTGGAAGAAGAATCATACCTCATCAACATTTAATCGAATTATACTTTATATTAAGTGATTAGAGAAGTATTTTAACCGTAGATGAGCCGCACTAAATAGAAGATTGAATAAAAGAGGTTATGTAACCTAGCATAACTCACTGCATATTCTTAATTATATTTCAACGCCCAAGATTCCTGAGTTTTTCTCAACGTCTCTTTCGACCATGAAAACGTTGAAAAGTGATTGCAATTCATGGTTTTTGCCAAAAATTTACTCAACTTATTTCTGATTGGGCGAGGAATTAATGATTATCCTATCCCAAGTCTTGATATATTGGTGCGGGTTTCCTAACGAAAATCGATATCGAGTTTCTTTACCGTAAGCATGCCACACTCTAAACTAGCCCATATGTTTAAAAAATGCTGAGTCAAATGCCACCAATCTTTCACCCTTGACACAGGCTTGAATTTGCAAATGGGTAGTAATACCTAAGTTTCCGGACGATCGTCATTGGAAGATGATAAAACTGGAATGAAGTAACTAGGGTTAACTAAGCGATGAGGTGTGAATTTGACGTGTGGGAAATAGCATTTCACCTAATCACTCTTATTTCTCTAGACTGACTTTAATGCCATTGAAATGTTAGAGTTGGTTATTCTTGACATACTTTTCAGATTGTTAAATTGAAAAAACAGTTTGCTTCTACTTTGCCATTGGCATCTTCATATCGATGTTATTGTCTCCACAAAGTCGGGTTTATCAATATCTTGTAAACGGTTTCATCGACTTATTTACCAGGACGGCTAATTTGATCGGTATTTTCTTCAATTGACTGAAAAAACGCTCGCCAATGTCTGTTCAGTTTCTCTATCTAAGACTAATCTACTGACTCATTTCCCTTCCTTAACTGTCAATAAAGAACTCGAAATAAATCAGTTGGCACAGTTAGGATCGTCCTCCTCCTCCTCAGTACTGACATTTCTCTCCTCCCTCCTAACTTCACTTCACACACTTTTCCTCTTACCCTGTCATTAAGTTCTCAATAATGCAACCTTACTCTTGGTCTATTCACTCTAAAAAGGCTCCTGTTACCTATTGGCCTTAAAAAGATAATTTTTATCTACCCTAGATTGTTCAGACTCCAAAAGTGGCTTTACTATAAGGTTAGAGCTACTTAAACTTCTATACACCCACCAATTTCCTATAAATGCCTCACCGAACATAAAAATGTTTTATAACGTTTGCTGCTTGAAAAGATAACAGGAGTTTAAAAGATGTCAAATCTGATATTTTAGATTTATAAGATGTACAAGGAGTTGTCAGAATATTTTGAAGAGCATTTCAACGGCATGAGCTATTGCCAGATCGGATATTGTATTCGTTTGGGTCTTGCTTATAGCATCCGAGAGTGCGACGGCAAGCAAGTGGGGGCACTAAAATAACAGAAATCTTCTATTAGAATAATGCTTACTTATAATTAAGACCAGATTAAAGTTAAACTAGCAGAAGCGAAAAATTAGTCTTAATAGCAGACACATCAGCCAAACTTTAAGGTCCGGAGGAATCCATGCCTTCTTCCATCCTAACAAATTTAGCAGCCAAGTCGAAAATCTCATTATTCAATCCATACACTGACACAAATTTGAACTGATCTTAGAACTGATTGTATGAAACTAGTAATCATCTATATCACGCTTCGATGTTTCAGCATAAAAACAACAAGGGGTCCGGAAAAAATGGTTTATAAAACTGAGTGATTATTCTATCAGTAGAACAGTGTTTTGACAACAGAGCTATGTGCTTCCTACAGCGAAACAGCTCAGGCTAAGCTAGAAGTACATTGTCCACATACCGCGTTTTATTGTTGCAGGAAGGGTGGTTTAAATACTCCATCATTAACATACATTTACAAAAGGACACAAAGTCTACAAGAAGTACTAAAGGCAAAAATAAGGAGTAAGAAGCAGAAAGATTGCAAATAGTTTTGAGAATGCGGTCATTTTCTCCCACCAGAAGCGAGTAAGATATAGCCTGATCGATTCAATGACCACGCACTGGCCTGTTCGACTTTCAAATAGGTCGAATTAAGTTCAGTAAATTTTAAGGCCTACTACTAGCACGCTCGAGGCTTGCAAAAAGCTGAGTCATGTTGCTCGATGTCAATACTACTCAGAAGGACGGCGTGCAAAATAGAAATGACCATTAGTCGTCAGTTGATTATATAGGAACTTTGGGGCCATGTAAATGACGCAATCAAATTACATTATAAGTTTATGTTGTTTCAGGTATACGTGAGGCGGATGCTACAAGAATAAGCATTTCTGTTAAACTTAGAAGTCCTACTAACTGTAGACAGATACGTCTAGTCACTAGCACAAATTTGCTATCAAAATTGGCTAGGCTGCGTTCAAGGCGACAAGAATACAGTATGTATAATGCGAAAAGCGTCTATTGGAATTTGGAACTAATACTAGCATTTGATGTATAATTAAAGAAACGGAACACACCCAGGATCGTCCAAACGGTGATGTTTGTACGGGTTCTCCCTTCATGCAGGCACAAAAATGACCACTTCTGCTGCAATAAAGGCTATCACCCTTTTGATTCACCTTAGTAAAAAACACGTCAAGCAAAGGAGATTGCTAAACTACCTTGTAAATAAATCTTCCACTTGGAGATGTAACCCTGACAACAGCACCCTCTTCCAGTAAGTTGAGGGCTTCAAAGGCCTGTTTTCCAAAGAGTGAATGAATTCTGTTGAGAAGTCATAAGTACTAACATACAACTAACCTCAACAGGTCCTCGTCATTAACTAAAGGAATGAGGTATAGGTAAAAAGTTGAGGGCAGACTTACGATTTTCCCCTTTAATCCCATCCAAGAGAGCATGGGATGCTGTATCAGGAACATTTGCAAATGACATCGTAATTGACACCTAGCCGAAAAGCATTATAGAAATAAGTAAAAAGACCGTTGCCTTGCATACACAGTACACCACAAAACGAAGTCAGATTTGTTTGGAATTTTTGCAATTGAGTCATGAAACGAGTATGTTAAGGAACGAATCACGTTGAATAGAAAAATGGGTACGGATTAGATGCTTAAATGTTGGTAATCGTCTTTCTGGTATCAGTACATCTTGTGTATTCTGGAGTTCACATGAGGTACTTTAGCGCGAATATTCAAAATAAAAGGGTACAAAGCAGGAGTAATAAATTACTATCAGAAAGTGGTGCACCGGAGAAGTGTAGGGGTAAACAGAAAGATCAAAAATGTTAAGCAACAATAGGTCTGTCGAATTGGGTTGAACACTATGACGCTTTCGCGTTTTAAAAATCACCCCGACAACACTTGGTTGTGAAAAAGAACAGCGATTGCTTGAGAATTTGACTAAGTAAAGAACGCTTTTTCGAGACCCACAGAGACTCAAATAATCAAAGCCAACTAAATCTTTCAATCTATTGTCCGATCAAAGCATGGGTAGAGTAGATGCATATACAGTGATTAGAATGACTGAAAACGCTGGATGTCTTTGTCCTCATAATACAAATCCATTTCGAACATATTGACGGCTTGAATTCTCAAACCTCCGGGTTAAAAGTCCATGTCCAGTTTGAGTTTGTTTAATCATTCAAGGAAGACCCAGATGTCATTGTTCTTCGGTATACCCGGGTTAGCATTGAGAAGATACTACCATGGCAAATTGAATTGCCATTAACGTACCCACTGAAATTTGATGCTTGAAATAAAGCATTCTGAGAGAATAAAATTTTTTATCGTGATTGAACTAACTCCGCTGCTAGAGTCTGAAATGACTACCAATAACAAAAAAGATCCTTTCCTTTGGACAAATTTAGTAGAGAAGCTAAAAATAGAAATAAAAAGGAACCTGATTATATTCGCTTACAAAACGAGTCAGCATTTAGATATTTTATTTTACGTGTAGTAATACGAAGATGGAATTTCCAATTTCCAACGAAAAAGCGGAAACACGAGCAAACTCGACAAATAGAGAAAAATTTTTATTAAATATCTAAAGTATTTACACAAGCGTCAGAGTATAATAGGAGGGGAGGGTAGGGGGAAGGTTTAGGAGTTTCCTGGATCGACCTTGACAGCATGAAAAGCGTAATTAATGGCCTGTGAACTAATCCAACTCCACTCATTTGAAAGTGGGCAATAAGTCATACCAAGCACTTTTCGAGGTTGAAGGTTATCTACAAAAGACGAAATGATATAAATACGAGTTCGTCAATTCACAATATGAATTAAATACAATAGCAGTACTTAGATTAAGTCTTGAAATCGGTTAATCTAGTGATTTGTTCTGTGAAGATAGGTTCCGATAGAGAATAATTCATAAAACGCAATAAAATTGAACCATCTATGGTACTAAGCCACCAATAATGCGAAGCGGAATTGAATTAACGTCTGGGTGTAGAAGACTAGTGACAATTGTACTTGCCAAGACCCAGGACAAGACATTTTAATTTAAGAGCAATGGATGCCTGGCGATCTCCACATTCTAAGTTGAAGATAACAATTAGGGAAGTATTATAATGAAAACGCCCATGCCTATTGAAAATAGTATCTGGCAGCATTTAACTTAGGTACTATCATGGACCTTCCTACCAGCCACTGCATCTGCAAAGGCGCACACAAATTAATGAAATTCTGACTTCACAGATAGTATGCTAAGTGCCGCATCACTTCCCACAAAGCAGTGAAGATATTTTGTAACCGCTGTTCTACCACCCTTCTAGTTCACCAGAATTGAACAGTTCAATTGGCACGCATTAACCACTGTGCAATCAGTACAAACCAGAAAGTTAATTGCACTTCAACGATGATATGCACATTTTGAGATGAAAGTGACTAGATGTGGAAATAATAGGATAAATCGAAAGGCAGACAATGATGCTATACTACAACAAAATTAATGGATAAGTCAAAGATCGAATCCCAGTAGAATTAAAAGTCGTTCCCCTTAACTGTATAATTCTGAACGAATAATTATATAATAAAAACTACCACATGTATCAGGAATGAAGTCGAAAATATATTAAGGAAAATAATATAGTAACTCAAAAGTAAAGAACAATGCATCGTATAAAGAATAATTATGATATTACAAAATTCTTTAATCGATTGCAAGCAACAGAAAAAACCTACGTCGGATAGCAGCTACACTCAGTTCAGAGGGTTCAATAAACTTATCCCAAGTGTGCATTCCTTTAGGAACAATATTGATAACACGTTCAGCAACAACGATACCAAGCCAGTACGACAAAAAGGTCCTATTCACAGTAGTTGCTATGAAGTGCCCACTAGGCTACAATCAATAAGCATTGCGATACAAAATTAATCTTACTTTCAAACACTTGGCGACATCACTAACAAGATGTTCCCAATCCGAGACATGTTCCAAAACCTCGGAAGCAATAATTACATCGAAGGAGCCAGGATACTTTTCAGCAGCTTCTGTTGAACTGATGCATTGATACTCTGGAGGGCCAAAAGGCACGTTTTCCCAAATATCAGGACTGGCTATGCGAAGATGCTCCTTTGCAGCTTCTATTCCTTCAGAAAGAAGATCTATTCCAAAAACCTTAGCTCCAAGGCGTCCTAATGGCTAAAAAAACTAAATAAGTAAGAATTTGGAATAAAAAATACCTCAGTAAGAATTCCTCCACCGCAACCAATATCCATAATGCGCTTGCCATAAAGAGGATACCACGGTTTAGGTGATTCGTCTTTAAACAAATTGTTGACCATTTCAAGACGAAGGGGATTCATGGCATGTAGAACTTTGAATTCGCCGTTTTTGTCCCACCATCTCTTGGATAAATTTGCGAATGTATTAATTTCAGATGCATCGATACACACTGATTTCTCTGAAAAATTACGCAACACATACTGGAAAATGCCCACCCTATATACTTATTAGGAATTTTCGAATCGACTTACCGACTGTAAAGCCCAGAACAAAATCTACTCAACATATTTGCCTAAAATCAACAAATAACACAATACAGGAAATAAAAATTTTAGCGATCAAGCGGCTCAAGTAGCACTTTCGGCAAACACCCAATAAAAAGTCTCGTTGCACGTGTGATTGTAGGTCATTTTAAAAATTTGCCAATGAAAATAGTCTTAATAATGTGAAAGTTACTTATGTGTGCTTAGATTGTATATTTATTTTAAAGTAATGGTTTGCGTAACCATTTAGAATTTTTTCTTTATTTTTGAAATGAAGGTTAATTTGTGTTCCAACTAGCCTCACTGTGTAATATCAAATGTTTCGTCGCGTGTTTTCTACTGTTACATCTGAACACGCCAAAAAGGTGTTGGCCAAAGGTCTTCCAAAACAAAAACCAATACCAAACGTTGACAATATCATTATGGTATCATCTGCAAAGGGTGGTGTTGGTTTGTAAGCATTACAGTCCGCTATAAAATTCTATAGGCAAATCCACCGTTGCAGTAAATTTGGCAATTGCATTGAATAAAGTAAGTTCTTCCAAACAAATAGGACTTTTGGATTCCGATGTGTTCGGTCCATCAATACCACATTTAATGGGGGTCAACGATATCCAACCAGATGCAGATGATAAAAATCGCATTATTCCTCTACAAAACTACGGGATTAAATGTATGTCCATGGGATCTCTTATTGGTAAGCGATCTTCAGTCGTGTGGCGAGGATTAATGGTCATGCAAGCTGTGCAAACCTTACTTCGACAGGTTTGTTAACATGATAATTTTTTATTAGCGTTTCTAGGTATCTTGGGGGTCCTTGAATACTCTGGTAATCGATACCCCACCAGGAACGGGGGATGTACATCTTTCCCTTGTTCAAAATGTACCGATTAAGGGATCACTTATAGTCACTACATCACATCCTCTTGCTCTATCCGACACTCAACGTGGCATCGAGATGCTTTTGAAGCTCAACGTAAGTATTTGCGATTTCTAATACTTTCATAAGTAGCATTTTCATTAGTAATATTGATTTATTTGGTTTTAGGTTCCTTTGTTCGGCATCGTCGAAAACATGGCACATTTTATCTGTCCCAGCTGCAATTCTACATCAAGCCTCTGGAGCGGTGCTGCTTCTACTGAACTAAGCGGTTCAGCCAAATTAGCAGATGAGTACAAGTTGCCCCTACTTTGTCAAATTCCTCTCGAACCTAGCATTTCTAGTGGAAATGAAAATGGCATTCCAGTGGTCCTCTCTCATCCTGACTCCATAACTGCGGCCACATTTATGCAACTTGCCAAACATATTGATGAATCTCTTCAATAGCATTGTCAAATCTAAACCTTTTTAAAATTTATTTGCTTGTGTATGTGATTTTCGTAGATGTATAGTTATGTAAATCGCTTAATATTATTGCTGTGTCAGAAACTTTGGATTTAATTTCGAGTTTTTTGTATGCTCAAACTCCAATTTAAGCATTAGGTTCATTTATGTTTTTCTCTTGGAGGGTCAGAAGTGTTTTTCCTCTTTCTGCTTTCATAAGCAAATTTTGGAAATGTTGTTTGTTTATTGGGATGTAGAAGAAGAATATTGATGATATTATTTTCATAGAGCGTGTAGAGACGGTATATCTGGTATGCATTCAGTAATCGACTGGGAGTAGTAAATAGCGGTATTTCTCGATTCTATGGTACCCAATATCCTATTTCTCCACTTTAAGTAATTTTAAGGCTAGGTAAATACTGTATAGAACGTGTGCTCCTGTTAGGCCACGGTATAATTAGCCATTCTAGTTATTTGAAGAGATTATATAAACAAATAACTTGGCTGGCTCCAGTATTCCATCAACGTACCCAAAGTTAGGTAGGTGAATCGGTTGATTTTAAAAATGAAGGCGACGGACCTCGTAAAGGAATGGCTTGTGATTCTAACTGTATGTAATACCTTCACGATCAAGTTTTGAATGTGGGATTGACTACTTTGGCAGTAGATAGAAACACGAATGGTGTCCAATGGACTCTCATCAGATAATTTGATCGCTCATAATTTCTTACACTAAACAATGGAAGTTTCTCGTCACCTTCTTGAAATTGAAACTATATCGCTTTCTTGCACAGATAGATACATTTATGCTCCAAAGAGAGAATGTTGTGCTCCATTCATTTAAATAAGATCCATATTCGGTTCACTTGCAGCTTAGTGTTGTTATTCGTACATCGATAGTTGCACTATAATTTGAAGAGATATCTGATTTCACCTGCCTTAAAAAATATAACTGTAATTTTGCACTTTAAAGCACCCCTTCAATTCCTTTCAATTGTACTTAGGATTCCACGTTGTTAATGGCATCTTTCATTTCATTTATTTCATTTTAATTTGTATTGTTAGATAAAGTTAAATATAGTAGTAACCATTATTTAAAGTATTCATAGATATGCTGTTCAAAAAGAGCGAATAACATTAATTTGACGTTGTTGGAAAATCATTTCCGCGTTTCTCGTGTTTGGCTAACCAATTTGCTATCGCCTTAGTTAGAGAATATTGATTAGCAGTCATTACAAGACTAGCAGTAAAGACGCTGGATTCTCGTGTTTTCTCCGTATTCCTCTACCTTTCCTAAGTCCCTTTTTTCTTGTGTTCTCCCGCTCTCTAACCCATCTAAACAAAATGGTTCATGATCGATGTTTTTCAATAAAAGTCGGTTTACTTCAGACTCAACTTTTTTGATCTCTGGGGCTCTGGTCATCTTCTGTTAGCTGGTAGGTGCTTGTTCGAACTTCGACAGTTTATTCCCTAAAAATATATTTTGGTCCTTATTCATTTGAACGGAACAGGTGAACTCATGGAAAGCTAGTCATTAGAGGTAAAATCATATCACTGGTGCGGGATAAATGAAACAACATTTCAAAGTTTATTTAAGTAAATTAGAAGGCTACAGGAACGAAGTAAAATCCTTTCATAATAAAGTGATTTACACTTATTAGATGGGAAAGTAGTATCTTTCAGAACACATTCAACATGAAAGGCGAATAATCAATTTACCAATCTCCAAATTTTTGTTTAGTTATAGAGAGCGCAGTTTTCTATTGGTCGTTTCCATCGATATTATTTGGCGACTAAATTATGCAATCACATTGTGCAGTTCAAGAAAGTTTGCAAACAATCTTGCTATGCTAAGAATGCACCATTTGAGGTTAAATTTGTTAGCTAATTAACGCATATAAACAGACAACTTTTCTATGAAAGTGAGGAACGCGAAGAGTTCGTCGATGAGATTGTTTCTCAGCTCCTTGATAATACAGAAATTATCATTTTGTCTAAGTGGGCTATTGAGCACACAATCTCTTATACTTTCGAAAAATGTATTAGTGATATTTCAAGCTCAATCATTCTGAATTTACCATCTTATCTCAACGAAAGGAAAAAATGTGAAAAACGACCACAGTTTAACGCTGTCGGTGAGCCTGAAATAGACAGCGGAGTCCTTGAAAGCACCAGCCATGAAATTGTTGAGGAGGTGATTGAATATGCGACTAATACGTATGAGTAAGTCAAACTAACTTTTCATTGGAAAATATAAATATTAGCACGAAAATAGTTTGGAACATATACTGAGAGGCCCATGTAAAAGATAGTACATATCGTAGACACATATCTATGTATCGGCTTGGCTTGGAATTTTTCATGATCATCCTCATCCCATTTCTAGTTTCACTTATTCAAGTGAGTAAAACACGTCGGATCTTGAATATGACACGACAATCTCCAGATTACTATCGCCAGTGAAACTTAGCACTGAAACGACCTAAAACATTTAACTATTTTCTTTTAAAATACTATGCTAACATATGTGAAATGGGTAGTGGAAAACTTTACTTTAACTTAAAAATTTTGAAGATAAGGCATGCTTTAATAAATTTTCTTCAGGTTTGGGACCTCAAGATTGTCACCAGATAGTGAATACGACAATTCGGACTCTTCAAGTCATTCGCTGTTTTCTCTTAAACATCTATTTATTGAAACAACAGAATTCGCACCGTAAGAGTTAAAAATAATTATTTAGCTACCTCTTCAAACTATTTTAAGTGAACCAACTTTAGAAGATATTGGAAATGCTGAAACACAAGGAAATAAAAGTTGGTTACTTTGCCTATAATTTATGGTAAAAACTTCGTTTAGCAATATTGGAAGAGCATCCAAAGAAGAAAATATTGCCTGGGAATATCTCAAGAAATTCGAAAAATGCACACAAACAAAACCTAAGGGAGAACTCTGGAGAACCGAAAAATGTAGGAGTCGCTTTTGTTTTACCCATATCGTGTCATTTTCCATTTTTCCATATTAAGGTGCTTTGGGCAAGTCAGCTTAGGAGAGGAGTAGAGTTCGATCAAATTGGTCGCATTTTAAAAATTGATAATATTATCTCCTATCGACTAAGACCGAACCAAATTCCTAAGATAAGGTGGTCGTTGCGACCTTCGGAATCCCAAAGAAAAATGAATATTTACAGTAAAAAGTAAATATGATTATAATTGCAAGTGGCCAAACTAATAATATCGATAATCACCACCGTTTTGCAATTGCTATCTATTTATTTAAAAGGGTAAACATTATAATGAAGGAGACATTATATCGAGAAAACTATGTAAATAAAAATATGAACGAGCAAAATGTTTGTAAGATGAATGAAACACGAAAAGGTGGACCAAGAAGCACCACTCAGTAGAAAACCTGAAATTTACCTCGCCATATTGGTTTCCATGTTGGTATGCCTACTGGCATGCACTCTTCAGTACAGGTATTGACGTACCTACTTCTAATTCTTCAGTAGTAATAGTAAATATAGTTGAACGAATGAAGGCAAAATAGTTAAATTCCCAAACCTAAAGGACAGTTCAGCTTGATCAACATATATTGGGTTTCTGCATTTTCTAATACCCATTTCCACAGTTTCTCGTATATAGATTAGTACAAATACCGAATTTGAACGTCTTGAATAGGAGGCAATCAAAGCAGGCCATTTGAAGCCGTTGAAAATCGTTAGAGTAGCGTTCCCTTTAATCAGAAAGCAATTCACTATTCCAATACAAAATCCTCAGACACCTTGTTTCCAATATCTGAAATCAATAGAGATTAATGCATTATTCACCAGTTTCAACCAGAATAAAAAAAACAATTTAAAATATCAGTACAAGTGAAAGTTGGAAATTTGTCGTCCTTTTCCTTACATTGAGGCGTAATAACTACCCGGTGATGTTAGGAATGAAACAGCACTGGGTAGGAATTACTCCTGAACTCGGAATTTTCGCAGCACTTAAGCAACCCGCACTACACTGGTCAAATGATCAAAAGAGGGTTTACTAGCATGATTTTCAGTAATATTTACGTTTTACCGGTTAACCTCATAACCCTCTTCACTGATTCGTCCGATGTTTTAAACCTCATTGGCTCACCTGATGTGTCCTAGTTGGACAATCGATTTGCATCCACCCTGCCATGGTCACGTCCTCATAGCATGTGCGCTAAACGCGGGTCAGCACACGCCTTTACCTTGACCTCATAAGGGAACGAACGTGGCCTTACTAACTTTCATACAGTCCAAGAAAGCTGGTTAGGTCTTGTCTAGACCATGCAGAAATTCATGACGCTGGGACTTAATAATTTTCCACTCGCATGGAACAGCCACATTACAATATTTTATGCATTTGTATTTTTGCTCATAAAGCTGACAAGTAGATTGAGCTAGTCTTTGTATTAAAATATGTCATCACTTTTGAAGGATGTTCGGAGAAGTAAAAATTGAAATGCTTTATAGCATTGATTAAAGGACAAATCAAATGATCTTTATTCATGAAGACTTGAAGTTATGTACTGCTTCATTGGCCCAGACTTTATAAGCCGGACCTATCTTGATGAAAAATGGGTGGTGGTACCGCTTTTTTCTTCATGATTGCTGAGCGCTTACGTTGGTTTAAGATTAAGTTTGCACGCTGTTGCCAACCGGTGACCATCTCAAAAAATGACAACGTCAATGAGAAGCGTCATGATAAATATGATGGTTACTATAAATCCTTTTTACCTTTAGCCTTAATATGCCACTTTTATAAAAAGGCTATGCTCGACAAGGGTTGTCACTGTAATATTATTCCCAGTAAAAAGTGAAAAGAAGCTGTGCAATTCTCACTATGGCTTCGTTGGCGTAGATTAGATTCAGGATATTTACTTAGCTGGTAATTACAACAATAGCGCGACTATAAATTCTGGTACAATAGCGGAAATTCGATAATCGATAGTTCAGGGCACGAGTAATGAAGTTATGGTACACAAACAATACAAAGTTTGACTTCATAATAATTAATCAACTGATCATAGTCTCTACCCTATAATAAATCTAATTAGCTTGTCACACTATTTCATGATCTCCGTTTCTGAAATCCGGGGTGCACGATAGACTTACCTCCATGTGGTACAGCCTGGGCAACGTGTACTGTATGTCATATCCGACCATTTTCACGGTACTCACATTACTTTTTTCTCTACCTTTGTATTTGTCTCTGTTACAACTGTGAATTACTCTCTTGTCCATTCTCTCGACTTTTGTGACCTTGATTCCCACCCCTCTCCCCTCTGTGAAGCCCGAAGTCAACTGAAGGGCTAATGATAACTATCATAAAGCCCACCATTTGATATAAATGACTCTCTGAAATCCTTACCTAGCACTTCGTAGCTTGATTTCGTGCATATCAAAGTGGTATTAAGTTAATTATCTTGGAATAAAGTTAATGACTGCCGTTTCAACTAACAAAATGGGAAGAGTTAATTGATCAAAATAATTGGTATCAAAATTTGTGGTAATAGTGGTGTTCTTTGTTAACAACATGTTGCACTATAAGCGTTCAAAAAAGTATTACGAAAAATCGTAACTGGAGTGCAAAGTCACTGGGCCAGGTTGCATCCCATTACTAATTAACCCATACCACGTTTCTTGAAGGAATACCAGGGCTAGAATTCGGCCTTGGTTATGAATTAGTCATTAAATTGCCTGTCTCTATGCTTTCCTTTAATTAACATAAATCTGCTTAAACTTGTCCTCATCCGGTCTTTTCAGGTTTAGACAAGTACTCCGACCTTGTCCCCATTTTTGTCTGATAAAGGAATGAAAATAGCCTTCTGGATATTAGGTTTTCACATCTTTTTATTTCAAATCTTCAATTAAGTAACAAATTGGCTAGCTGATTGTGGAATTCCCATTATCATGTCTTTCTATTAACCAATATAGCAGTCATTTTGAACAATTTTTGTCATTTATAATTAATAGTCCTGGGACATCTGACCACGCTTACAATGAGTACTCGGATTAAGATCAGGAAGGTGAAAGTTCAAAATTATTTAAGATTTTCATACTTTTTGTTAACCTGTTAATTGTTGACTGATTAATTTTGAGCTTGCTTTTCTTAAGAAAAAGTATTAAAAGGCCTTAACCTAATGGACAACTTGTAAAAACATTTAGTTTTTTTAACTCTCTTCTTCATAAACTAGGTATCAGCTTAAAATAGTAACTAAAGTTGACTTGATAATTGTTTAATAATCTCATGGCAAGCATGGAGAAGCAAATAATTCCCAAACTGAAAAGAGATTTAGATGACCTTAAAGTAGCTAAGCCAAGCAAAAGCTCCTTGGTCAAATTTAATTGAACGTATGCCAAATATCTTCAATTTTTGAAATAAATAACATTAGTAATAGCTTAGCAAGACATCTCCAAGCTTTAAGACTGATTGTATTTATTATTCCGCGAATACAGACTGTTGTTTTTCCGCGAAATTGTTTGTTATGTGATGTCATAAATTAACTTTATTTACTCAGGATTCTGTTTATGCGGTGACTAATTTAGTAAATACCATCTTATCATTTTATAGGGATAACAAAACTCTTATATGGTCCAAGAATGAACTTCAAATATCGGAAACTTGCACACTGATTCCTATACTTTGTTTTTGACTTTATGCAGGATTTAATGATATGGCAAGAAATGAGTGGAACAAACCATTGAATAATACGGCGATTAACAGTGCATGATTTAATTCTACCATAGATATAATTTAGTGCATTCAAGAGGCACTCGTTACAAGTATTTTAATTATTTTTATAAAGCTTTTAGTTCAATTTATTAAACAGTACCATAGTTAAGCGATGAAAAAGTGGTTGCAAACGAAGGAATTTTTAAATAACTAATTCGGGCTCAGTGTATTTCATAAAATAAGAACATAGTGAAAATATCTATCTATATCTTAACATATATATATATATATGAACTCCTGATGCAGTGTTAGCAATGATAAATTTAAAGAATTTGGGTTGCTTAATAACACGAGAATATTTGATAAACGGTTTTTTTATTTCCATAATAAAAGTCCATGCATAAATAAATTTTGCTATTTAAGTTATATTAAAAATTCATCTTGTATTTAAGCTTAAGTTATTTAATATCTACAATTATCAAAATTATTTGTTTTATTCACTTAAGGGCATGGTAATAAGTAAGTGTCATATTAATATCAAATTCAGATGCTGTTAGTTGGTGGCTTTAATAAAGTTCACTTTTTTATTTAGTGGTTCATATTTGTATTGTTTATACAGGTCAGGCGGGCCATCTGAAAGGGAAATTGGTATCCGCAGATATAAAAAAGAATACAAATATAATGTCAAGTGGAATGAATGTGTCGGGTTAGCAAATTGACTCCTTCGTTTATTCAAAAGCTAATTTTAATCAAAATTAATAATAATGACCAAATATCCCATTCAAATATCTCCAGAAATTCAAGCAGCTGCTCACCAGAACTGGAGTTTATATTTCCAGAAGTTGTAAATTCAATTAAAATAGATATCATTTCTAAATCACCTAAACGAGTAAAAGTGAAGGTAAATCGTGTGGTATGAAACGGCATAGTTTTAGGCTAAAACAAAACGTAAGCGAGGAACTAATAGAGGATTAATGCCAAATTATATCAAAGGCGTCACCAGAAAAAATGGAGAACTTTACTTTCTTGTTAAGTGGCATGGTAGTAGCGCTGAGGATGTTGTATCTGCGACCGAAATGAACGCCAAGTATCCTCAAACTGTAATCAAATATTACGAGAGCATATTTCATCTTATTTAATGGGGTTTCATCTTTTCAGTAGCAAATCAACTTTATTAATATTCGCTTATCATGCTCAAAACTTTAAAATAAAGAAATTGCTGGATGGGCAGAAGTGATAATCGAATTACTTTGCTCATTCCGACTAGATATCACGCAAAATACTTATCTTTTTATTGGAACCAAGTTACAGGTTTTAGTGACATTAAAGTGGTGCGATGAGTGTTAAATTAATAGCTCTTAGGATAAATGAAGTAATCAAATATTTCACAGATTCTATGGGCAGACCTCCGAAACTCGAAATATCTGCTTTTCACTAATGAAATAGAGTACCTAGTTCATATTTCGTGCAAGTTTGACGACAAAACAAGAGGAGTTGCAGGAGATGCCACTCAAATAGCTTGATTAAGCCTTAGCAATCTGGTAAATCCTCCTAGTTTGGAATCGCATCCAAAATTAGGTAAGCTAACTCGATAATGCAGAGGGAACAGAGTTTATGGAGTGAATAGCGATGATTCTAGTTGTAGGGCACTGCCACAGAACTTAGACATTAAGATACAATTCTGATATAGTTACAATGAAGAGACTATGAGTTCGTGGTTGGCTTAGGGTTTTTTGCGCTCACGACCGCACTTGCTCTCTAACGCAATCGGTAGTATGGTGTACCTTCGGACCTTTGCGAATGAGATTTCCTTGTTCAAACTTGGTGGAGTGAATAAGTACATTTGGACTGAAAGAGAAACTTGGCCATGTTGAATTTTGCATAAATCTTTGATAATAAATTAAATTAATTAATTATCATCACATTTAAATAAAAGCATGAAATTTAAGAGCGACAACGAATATGGATGGAAATAGATAAGAATTTATTAAGTAGAAAGAATGTTTGCCTTTACTGACATATGGATAATTATGCAAAATGACATTATTTCCAGTCAACAGAATTTTTTTAGAAGTCTGATCCTTTTAAGTCTAGCATAACCCCTTTTCAGACAAATGCAAGTTACAACAAATCAGACGACCAGGATCACGGTGAAGAGGAAGAAATGCAAATTAAGCCTCCACCGGAAATATTGAGGGGAAAGCGAAAGAGAGTAGTAGACTAAGAACTACGGCACGAAAGAGGCGTATGCTAAGTGGGATTGACCAGACAAGCGTTCTTTGTCTCATTTGAGGCCGAAAGGATATCGTTGGCCACCAAGCATGATGCTTTTGAAGAATCGAAAGTGGCCTAAGCTAGAAACCTCTGCAGGCGATACGGAAACGCTTACTAGTACTCTGGTAAGATGGCCTCTTCCACACGTTTATAAATGATATAGAATGAAAGGACATGAAGATCAGCAAGATAGAAAGGCGGATCAAGAGGTATTAAAAGATGTATGAAATAGATCACACTTTAACGTGAACTATAACCCGACGCTTAGGATAGAGCAGGACTTTGTGCACGGTTAAAAATAACTTTAGATTGTCAGAAAATTATCGGTAGAATTGAGGTCACTGAGCCGTACAATCTAGTTGGATATGAACAATAGGATTTTCACCTACAATATTACTAATGAAGAAATTGAAAAGGTCATACAAAGATTAGTAAACGCAGACACACGGCATATTTAGGACCACTTTAGATAATTACCACTTCAATAACCACAAATGTATTAACGCAAAACAGCAAATTACTCTCGAGTTCCAGCATTTATGTATTGGTGTAGAATGGGCAATTTACATTCTGGGTGATCTTTCATTGGCCTATCAGTCTAGTCAATACTTTTTGCATGCTGCTCCGGATAACTAGACAATCATTTTAGTCTGAGTCCATCTCGGTTCAGACAGTGAGTTGACTTTCAAGCCTTGTTATACGGAGAAGACTTCTAGTTTCAGTGGTCTCAAATAAAGCAGTGATGCGTGTTGTAGTAACTGTACATTACTCAGATATACATCAAATACTTTACCACATACAAAATACTCACTACTATTGTTACTATTAGATTGGCTAAAATAAGAAGTTCACTTTTCAAATCTAATCCGGTTAATCGAAGATTTGTTATTATTGTTTATTCTTGCCTAGAATAGCTAGAAGCACTCACCTGAGTAAAGGAGTGGGTTTTTAGATAAAGAGAATAAGATTGGTTATAGTTGTCCACTAATCATGTGAGTAGTTTACAAACAGTTGCGATAAACGAGTTCCATATCACGAGCTCCGTTCTCTGTTTGCCAATTTCGGGAGCAGTCTAATCCATGGGGGATTTTGGCAGAAAGGATAGCTTAAGTCTAGTCAATGATTATTTGTGCTCCACCAGTTACAGGACTAGGCAAAATTCTAGAATTTACTTAAACTTGACCAAGCAACGACCATGTATCTTCTACTCACGATGAAAAAATGTTCAGGCCTTTCTTATCACTACCGATTAGTACTTTTCTTCGGGAAGTTATTCGAATGAGAATATTTAAATTCAAAGAGTTGAAGTAAACTTACATTCTGGATATTATAATTTTTGAAAACCTCTGACGCATGGCTTCTTTATTTAGAAATCAGAATTTCTTGTGATCTCTGTTTGACATAATACATCAGAGAGCGTTTTTAGTAAATATAACTCCATGCCTTAAATGGTGCATTTGGAGTGTAAAGTTCATTTATTTTCAACTAGTATATTATTTAGAATTTCTGGTAAATTGAGAACTTCACTTTTGAAGCATCTTGGTCCTCAACATTGGTTACAACTTTGAATTTGGAAAGACTGCTACGCGGAAATTAACGATGGCAAAAGTCTATACACTTTCCCTTTTGGAGTTTAGCATTTTTTCTAATGTTTCTCAATTCTCCTCAAGAAAGAACGGATTTTCCAACACCACCTTTGTTTACTATCAACCTTCTTTTTAGATTCGACATATGCATCCATTTGACTTTATACTAACCAAGATAACCAGAATGGCTGGAGTTGCACATATTGAAAACGAATCGGACGAGCAAATATCAATGGTGTTATTGTTAACCATTGAAAAGAATATGTTTTGCAATTTTTCATTATAGAGAGCTTTTGACCAAAGGATATATTAAAAGCGATTTAGGCAATGTCGAAAGATCGATGAAGCTGAACCAATCCTGGTGAGGAAAGAATTAATTCTGAAAGAAACATGGGGACGCCATGAATGGAAAAAAATAGTAAGAAAATCTAACTGGCAATCATTTGAGCAAAATTAAGGTCGGAAAACGTGGAATGCAGTTTAACTTTCAATTTTGACTGTTCCATAATTTCCTTTCTCAGTGACCAGATTTAGTAATATCATAATACTTTAAATTTTTTTAAATTTTTGATAAGTTGGGTTTTTTATATTTAAACTTCAGAATTCGAGGTCCCTAAAGTCATAGCACTTAATCTGATCTGGATGCATATTTGTTGAGTGTTAAAGCAACACTTAAATTCTTGGACCATTAGATAAGATCTGAATTTACGAGTCCTATTTGATATTATGACATATTATGATAAACCAACTGCAGAACATGTAGTGTTTTGAAGTAACTTCTGACTGGGCGTGTTTAAGTGGTAATATATTTAGTGACACTTGGACATTTGGTTCTCGGAGGTCAAGTAAATCACTTTTTAATCTTATAGGTATTTGCTCGGTCTATAAACTTTCATAAAACCCAAGTTTATAGCTAACAGCTTCTATTTTACTACCGAGACTGTGAAGGCCTATCAGCCGTTTCATCCATTTCAAGAATGTTATTAATAAACCCGCCTGTGTATCGTCCATCTTTTCTCCCTCTACCTTGTCGTGAAGATAGGTTGAAACAAGGCTTAAGTAATTATAGTAATATTATTTGGACAGAATTCAAGTACCTAACTCCTTTTGTATTTACCATTATTAAATGGTGAGCAAGAGGTTATTGGTTAAGACCTGTATCGTATTCGTATGTTTTGTCATTGTCCTCAAATGTAAAAGTTCCCAAGTTGACTCTCCGATTACTAAATAGTTTAAAAAGTCTTTTTAGTCTAATCCCATATGCTACCATTAGTGACCTAATACGATATAAAGCCATTCGTTTAGCTGTTATTCGTCTTCTTGTTTAAATTAGTATCAAATCAATGCCCTTACTTAGCCTCTTCTCCCCCTCCCCCCTCACTATATTTTAACTACTTCATTAAATTCTATAATTCGGATTAATTGGATACCAAGACCTTAAAATAATTTTTACTCGGGAAAGCACTCAATAATATGAACACGCTTAAAGGCACTTTCGCAAATGTCCTCACTTTAAATACTATATCTTACGACAAATAATAAGTCGTAGTAACTATGAACAACCATGAATATTTAATAAAATTGTTGATTATAACATTTTACAAAAAATGGAGGAAATTTGCACTGTAAATGCAGTAATAATATTTGGGATGACTTTAAGTTCATACTATTTTGAAAGCTTCATTTCGCTTTTAAAACAAAATATATTTCTTTCAGAGTAGATGCTATTATATCAGTTCGTAGCCGATTAGCTAGCCAAATAAGCCTTGACTATTCTCAGAAACCTCTTTGGCAGATCATCCTAGTCAGAAAAGAATGTCGCGTTGATGGAGAGAAGAAAGATGTGTTGCAAGCGAAACGTTTATTGCAAACTATGATATCGACAAATATGATTAGTTATCAAATAATTCTAGAATACTTTGAGTGAACATTAATGGCAAAATATCCGAGCAATGCTCTGCACATACGGCCGCACACTCCAAAATGTTCGATTGCTCATTTTATCGTGTGCAGATTGCATACGCCACAATTTAAAGGACTTGTACCAGGGCGTATGCCAAATTTCAGAGGAGAGACGAAAGTTATCATTTTTGTTTCTTCTAGAATGCAGAAAATGTTAAATAGAGTATTTCAAAGTTGAGCCTATATGCAACGCTTTCTTACTTTATACGTCTGAACTAACTATAAGAGAATAGCTATTAAAAGTACTGTTGAAAACTCTTTCACTATAATTGATTTAAGTTTATGCATTTGCTTTATTAATGAAAAAATTACTTAAAGAGTACATATCTCCCACAATTTTTTTCTGCTACTGATTATGGAAGGTTTATTGAAATCTGGAACTTTGTATAAGATGCCCATTCTCCGCTGTAGTAGGCTTTTGTTGATTAAAGTGACTTCATGCGTAAAATACACTTTATCTATAACCTGAAAATTGCCATCTTCGCAGTATCAAAATTAGATCTCGACATTCTATTAATTGTATCACTGCCTTAAGCAGAGAGGTCAGTAATACTGTCTAAATAAATAAAAAGTCACTCATCACTTTCTGCGACTAGCGTTCGAAGTTTTAAAAAATGTCCGACGTCTAAAAAACTGACCATTTGGGCTAAAATGAATCTTTGTCTTTGTGAGTTTTTATAGTTAGCTCCTTAGGACTGCGAATATTCGAATATTTGTTAAAAGCTCAAGTCATCATGACTCGACATAAGTTTTTGGAGATGACAAAGTCAATGGATCGTATATGGAAGGAACATATAGTTGAATGGCAATGATAAATAGAAAAATACTCCAAATGAACCAGGACCGAGTAATGAAATCTCTTTAAAGAGCAATCTAATATAATATAAGATAGCATAGGCTAGTATTTATTCAAGTTGCATTCTTTATTAGTAACTCGATGCGCCTTCTTTTCTCAGTGAAGTAAAGGTTCTTCTATGTTCTGATAATAAGTCTCCCTTTCCGTCGATATGACCTACCTGCTCAATAAATTATCACCAGACTACGGATGATTCGCACCTGAGAGAGAAGGGTGAGACGGAATGCAGTCAGCCGGAGAATCTTTATTATTAGGGAAACAAAGGTTTGGCAAAGGAATACGAGTTATCATCATATTACCGATTTGGGAGATTGAAGCGGGGTTTTTTCACCAAATAACTATCTGACTCAAGACAGACTGTGAATATTTGTAATTTTAAAATATAACAAAAACCCTGCTGCTGTGAGCCTTATATTATTGGCTTTCTATTCGATTCAACGAGCCACAGTATTTACTACAACTGGCGTCTTTCCAAAATACAAACAGGACGACAATATGGAGGGGAGGAGGAGGTGTCAAACTTACCTCAACAGTCGACCGCTGACAGACATCTCAGACTGAAATCAGGCAGAGTTTCAAATATTGATCGTAGGATTAATACGGGTTAAAAAGCTTTTTAAGCCACCATAAATACTAATAGTAAATGCCTAAAATCCTATTATTTCTGCGCTGGTGCTGTATTTTACGCGTTTTTGTTACCAATTTGCATTGAATAATATAAAGCATTGTCCGGTTTGCCATGAAATCGAAAAAATCCTCCACTTTTCATTAAATAACAGTTTACTAGTAACTAATCAGTAATATAGTTATTATTATTAAATTTTACACGAATTTCTTTTTAAAATTGGAAGTCGACTTTAAATCAAATAAATATACTCATGGGTGATTATAATTTTTATACAGGGCAGGGAATTGTTGATGAATGTTTGACTGTAACTAGCTGACCTTCAGCCGTTCAAAGTAACAAATCTGGCCCAAAACATCAGAATTTGGAACAAATTTACGATTCTCGACTGTGCCATAAAATTTGCGGAATTGGAAGTTGATTGAATATCTAAAATGAATTAAATTACATTTAAGTTTAAGTAAAGTGGAATTAAATGCGGATACACTCAGTTATTATAAATAATGTATACTCATTAGTTGCAAAGTTAGATCACTATTCAACACTCAAACATTAGTTAGTTTTCTGGACCAACTCCAGTAAGCTATAACTTCCGTTTGCCATCACACTGTTTTCGTTCTAATAGCCTACGCGACTGTGTGACAGTCTGCAGTGCAGTACTTGTTGTGATGCCCCTAAAAATACAGCGTACAGGTAGCTATTGTAAGGTCACCAATCATTAGATTCCTAAAAGAAGGGAAAATGTTAATTAGACAGTGTACTTCACTAAAAATAAATATGGCTAAATAGAAGTGAACGCTTGTTAGCCAATAATTACAACGATAGTTGACTCAGCTTTGGGTCATTAGAACCAGTTGCAAGCGTAAAAATCTAACAATCGATACTCCAGTACATGAGGGGTCAGTCTTATGATTCTACCTCAGACATAATTGTAACAAGAACCTTTAACTATTTTCTCTCGGTGTATGAGTGATAAAAGGGTCTTGTCAATTAAAATAAAGTTGCAAAACATCCAAGATTCCGCAGCATGTATCGCCTATAAAGAATATACTTAAAATTCGTAATTGTGTTCTGAGTCTCCCGGCTTCTTGACATTAAACATTGTGATTTATCCATTTCTTAATCGCATTTATTGTCAATATTCTAGACAGAAGGTAATCTTCCTCATTCTCTTCTTCTATGCGTATTCAAGCCACAACCCACACCGTATAGTTAAAGATATGATGAGCGATAACTAAGCCATCATCTCTATTTTGGTTTCACGAGTTCCAATATTCCTTAAGAATTTCCATATAACGACTGAGAACTATGAATATTAAACTGCAAAACACGAAATAAATATTATTACAGAACAAAATTTTGTAAACTCGAGTAACTTACAAAGGCCTTTATTTATATAACCCTTCCTTGTCCCACGAAAGTGAGAGTAAGAAGATTCCTTGGTCGAGTCCCAATTAGGCTGATATTGCAGGTAAGGCATTACCGTGGTCGTTGATAGGGGTAGATAGAAGAAGGCTGCAAGAAAAATAGGAAATAAACTTCATGTCATGCTTAGAGATTCCGTATTCTAATTGGTAAATATTCTCGAGTAGTGGAGATGTCGGTAAATAACACACAATCTTTCCAATGAATCCAGAAGTCATTTGGAATATCACGAAGTAAACAACTGCTTTTTTGAAACTATGGACAACTCGATGACCCAAATTCAAATAACTTGGGAATCTTGATGTCATGAATTTATCACCTATTCCTTCATTGCCCTCTCTATCTCATATCTTAGAGAACATGAACAATATTTGTTTTTCTGGATTTAAAAGGCTATTTTTCTTTTTATTAAAACCTCGCTCTTAAGGAATTCCAAAAATATTTCTTAATTTAGAAAGTACTTTACAGAATTTATCTAACTTATTTGGTAATACTTGACAACTAAGTTCTCAAACACGTTTACATTCTATTTTTGGCAAAGCCGAAAGTTCTGGTACGCTTTAAATTACGTACTTCATGGTACGCCATCCTATCCTTTTCATTTTTTAGAATTTCCTGTTAAAATTTTATAAAATAAACGTTAGGAATAATTGTGTTAGATGAATACTCTGAAGGATGGCCCTCTACACACTTCCCAAAATTACTCCTTAGTTGCATTCCTCATGAAAATTTTGATTTCTCGCCTCCTTGTCCTTACGAGGACTCTCAAAAGAAAGGCGAGCGTCAGTATTTATGAATGAGAGTTGAAAAAAGACGATTTATACGAGTCATTTGGACAAGGAGGAGCATGAGGACATGGGTAAGGGTGAAATTGAGAAGTTTTAGGCAAAAGAGCAATAGATAAACTTACTTTGACATGACAGATAAAGGGTTTATCTCCGCGTAGGATTCAGCGCTTTCTCCCTCCTCCCCACCCCCACTCCCTCCATCTATTCACTCGATTTCTCAGAACGGTTTAATCAATGCAATTTGACGACCAAAACTAATTGTATTTTACTTATTTTGATTTGCTGTTTGTAGTCATCAGCTTCTGCGATCTGGTCTTGATTCATAAGCTAGACTGATAACCTCACATTTTGTAACTCCAAGTCCACAGACTGGTGATCCTGCAAGAACTCCAGAAACCCCATTTACTCATCTAACTTTATCATACTATAAAATTGGCGCAAAAAATAATAAAAGCGGCAGACTATGAGTAAGAAATGCGAGGATAATAAACGCTATCGACTGTACTCTGATATTTGTTTTTGAAGGGAAATCCTTTCAAGAATTTTGACTGAAAACATCCAGAGGAAACACTGGTGTGTAGCATACACAATCTATTGAATAGCCATAAGCGGTGTTTATTAAATAAAGATTTATAAGAACCATCAAAGCATAAAATCAAAATGGAATTAATAATGGTGATCCTCAAATTTAATACCCATTTCGTTTTAATCGGAATTTCTCCAAATCATTCCATTGAAAACAAATAGCTCCGGACTCCGGAGTTATACCTTCCTCGAAAGTTTCGACTATTCGTTTTTGTATACTATCTGATATACTTTCTAACTATTCAAAATCAATCCGAATGCTACTAACTTAGCTCAAATACTCGATAATTATATAAAGTAATATGAAAGTGGATGAGAAGTTCATCGTAACTTACGGTCATTAAATAATCGCATCGATTGCTCCGTTTCTGAAACATATCCTATAACGAGGAAAAATAGAGTAAATAGTAAACAAGACATTTTCACGGACACATTTTCATTATGCTTCACATGGATAATGGGCGAAATTGATGGCAAAGATGTGTGCCAAATAGTCAATTATTGACAACAGATCAGAAATTTTCCATGATGACACGAACGTTATCGATTAATTTAGCAGGTACTAAGTTATTGCTTACAAAAAGTTTGCAATGAACTACTAGCCATTTCTTCTGTTCGTTATTACCAATACATTTAGCATGCTCAAGGTTATTAAACACAAAGTAGGTATTACTGGTCCAAGGTAATGGCTTTAACAGGAAAGAGAACTTACGTTCGAGAGTTGTACTTGCCGAGTGTTTTCCCATCATGGTATCCACTGTACAAGTATATTCGCCGAAATCTTCTTCTGTGAGCTTTAGGATATTCAGCTTTGATATTACCGATGGCCATCGTTCCTCATGCTTTAGTTGGGTTTCGACTAAAAAAATATAATTTTATTGGAAATACGTCTTATTGCATAAGAGTGTTAATTTTTTTTGCCATTTAAAGTTCTTATAAGCCACAGAAGTGGACCAAGGTAGCTTTCAATCTTAATGGATCAAGCTAAATCAGCCGCCTCTGTGCCGTGTGAAACAATGGGTAAGATGAACTAGGAGTTCAGTGTCGCCATTGATCAGACCAGACCACATAGCCAACTTTTTGCGATCGCTTTTGATGGAAGGTTTGTGAGCATAGGGAAATTGGTTTCTATCTCTTCAAAATTTTACGCCTTGCTTTAGTGCCACTAGTTTAATTTTTCAACTCTCATAGACTTACATTACTTGTATGCTGTGCCCTAATAAGTATCTAGTTAGACTATTCTTCCTGGCCACTGTAGCTCAAAGAAAATCAATCAGCTTCTAACGCTGAGTATTCATAGGACCAGATACTTCTTTTTAAACGACCGATATCGGAGGCACGAAATAGCGCAAATCAAAGATAATTGTATTTTTTCTATTTTTTTAGTAAAGTTGAAAATCAACTCTCCCGCACACTTTGCCCATTTCAACCATTGATGTTTAATCGCGCCTTTTTAATCCATCGTCAATCAAGGTCGAACACTAACCTTATTTGTGGTGAATTATTGAAAATCAGCTTGCACTTAGTTGGCAGATGGAGCTGGTGATTTAAATGTTCTCTAACATGGCTTAAATGTCTGAAAGTAGTTATTTTCTCAACTGGCTGTAAAGTGGAAAAGAAGGTCTAACTCTTTCATGAAAATTGCTATAGAACTAAAACCTACCAATACAGTACTTAACATTCATGTTAGTGGGAATGCTGCATGATGTAGCGTTGATAGGCGATTTCGATTTCCCAAATACCCACAAGATTTTGCCCATTGGATTGGCATTGACTTGACATTGAAGAACTGTGTCGCCTCTTAGCGACTGCTTGATCAGCGAATTCATAACATGAACTTCTGGTGGAACTAAAACAAGAATGGATGTTTGAACAAACATTAATAAATAAATAAGAGAACTAAAATTACTATGATCCCTCAAAGACTGGAAAGTATATGCCCCATCTCCGTTCTACCAAGGCACACTCGATTGATAACTTCCTTCAAATTGTTATTCTTCTCAATCACAGTTATCGCATGACAATCAGAAAGTCAAGTTATGCGCCCTTAAGTCCTCTTTCAAATAGCCATGAATTCACGTCATTCGCATTAAAACTAAATTTTTACACGATTTTATCCGAATTAGAGGTGCTTTTACTATTATCATTTGCATATTTATTCCGGTGTGATACTAGCATAAAACCGAAGCTATTATTCAAAAACAATATTTTCCTCATGAAATAATTACGACTTTTTAAGTTATTCAATCATTTAAAATAAAGATTACTGAGCACACAAACAAAATCTATTTAGATTTGCCAATAGGTAAGCGTAGTATGTACAATATTTTGATGGCGAACAGACAATTAATTAAATGGCCCGGTAAATTGATTCAAACGCCAAAAACGTAATTATGAAATTTGTCAATCAACTTTCAAGACCGATAATAATTAGAGATATGAGCTGTAGGATGTTGACTTACAGCGAATATCAAGACGCATTTTTTTGATAGCCCTCGGTTCCACTCCGTTTATTGCTTGGCAAGCGAGCGTTCCACTCATTCGTCGATTTATTTGTGGAATCTGTAAATATCCATTCATTTCAACAAAATCTAAAAGAATAAATATATGGGGTTCAATAAAACCTTTGCTCAAATTATGATGCTATCCTTTAATAGGATTGCCATATTCATGCTACTAAATGATGGATAATAACGTTATATATTATTATTATTTAAGATAGTAAATATAATTTAGTTATTTTTTAGCTCTGTAAGCGTTAAGTGGTTAAATTAATCGATATACACACTCTTCAAAAGCATGATGATTCTATCCACAAATAATTTTCCACTTTAATGGTGTAAAAAAAGGATGCGTATTTCGAAATAAAGAAAAGTTGTTTGGGCTATTTGCCTCCTAAGATTCCTTCAGCCTCATTTCGAGTAACTTATAAAGCAAGAGCATAATAGCTCACGAAGGGAACAAAGAAAGTTTTAGCATTTTATAGCTAATAATACAGAAGAGCCCTCAGGAAGACCAAATAAGTTTGGGCAAGTCGGAGATTAAAACTGAGACAAATCGATAAGAAGCTTAGAAGGAATAAATAGCATTTAAAAACGGTTTTATACTAGATTACTTGTGATTCTAAAATCAGCGATTCATAGCTTCAATTTAGCAAAAGTGGATGTGACTTGGCTGCAAAATTAATCAGGGCTACAACGTTGAGAGTGGTTATACTTTCTAAAGGGCCTCAAAGGCACTTTACTTTTTTCCATAAAAATTTATTATCAAACACAAATATAATTCATTTGAGTTGATACAAAGTGGCAGGATTTATTTTTTATTCCACAAAAAAATTATTTAGGGAATTTGTCGTATGAGACAGTTCTGACTAATTTAGTCCACTACTGACTGTAATATTTGCCAAACGGCATGTCGATATATTCGATTCCTATTAGTCCATGGATAAAACAATAATCTCTTGGGATAAACTCCTTTTACGAACTCTACTTTTTAGTGTTGATTAGATGCGCAGAATGGAGGTTGGATCTTGATCTTTCCTCCTTCTTCTATCAATAAAGCATTTTTCCTATCTTGGCCACCTCTAAGCTGCATTAAAATTTCATTAACAAAAAAAAACAGTCACTAAATTCACATTTGGGGGTGAAAGCGATACGGCCACCCTTAATATATGAGCACTGGGTAGTACCACCGCATCTACTTGTGAAACCAGAGACAATTTTACCGATAGCAATCTTTGCTTATCTAGTGATCGGTATGATAACTCGTAATAACCAAAATTTAGTTAGTAAATTGCTATAAATATTCATATTACTGATTCGGAAATATCGGATATTCTTATTAACTCTAAGGATATAATTTGAGAATACTCTTATTTATTCGGTTATGAAGACTATGACCCACTCAAAGCTATATTAACAGTGTCGATAGGTATATAGCAGAATTCCAATACATATTCAAAACAATATGATTCATCAAATACGTGGTTTGAAACTTTGCTGATATGAAGGGCAAATAAAAGTCGAATTCGGGTATCCATAAATGGGCTAGAGTAGTGATGACTTCTCAGATAAACTCAGGAAAGCAGATTATCCTGTACCGACGTTGATTTTCGTTAAATTAATGTAGGAAAAAATGTCACGGCATTAATATTCCCCAAGGGATAAATCGATGAGACCATGAATAGTGATACAATCGCGTATGTGCCATATCGGAAATTACATAGAAAGATCAGGAATACCTAGATAGAACACGGGTTGAACGGTTCTCATCTTAGTATGGTGATAATTTCAAATCATGTAGTTGGATGAGCGTCTCTTAGTGAGGAGGCCAGTTAGATATTCTAGCCTACTTCAAAGATGTGAGTATATAAATATTCATTTGGCGAATATAAGTAGACTAGTTTTTTACTGTCCATCTTTTCATTTTGTTATGAGACTCATTAGAAAATAGTCGCAAAATATCTTCAAGAATGTCACACAGTTGAAATGATAAATAAAAGTATAACAATAATGTAGATTACTTCAAAATTCTAAACTTATATCCTCAAATTATTAATAGAATAAGTAGTATAATAGTTATATAGTTAAAAATCGTTATTTTTTCACTATGAGCAGTAATTTAAATGGCATTAAAAGTGGAAATTTGGTATATTTAGTAAAAAAAATTCTACCAGTGTTCAGTCCCTTTAGAACATCGCGCGCAAACTCAAGGCCATCCTTACTAAAGCGTAGGGGAATTATCGGAATACCACCCCTTGCCACCTCCATCAACCAAGTCACTGTGGGGGGTGGACTGCCCTCGGCAACACAGGATACTTGTAGTGGAGCCCCTTCAACGACTTTGAGTATCGGTGCTGGAGCTTTTGTAATCTTAGGAGGAACTAAAAGTGAAAAAGTTCCTATTTGCGTGTAAGTGAAGCATTAATTTTCGGTAGAATGTAAGAGACATGCTTTTAAAACATACAATTAATTGTGCTGCGATTCCTTAAGCTTTAAGCATGTTGATAAATACTGGTAGGTTTCAAAAGCTATCTTTGTTCGCAAAAGTTTTCAACAAAATAGTTCAGCCTAATTTCAATCTCGATTATGCTAATTTCTTCAGACCAAATATATTGTCGTTATTGCATTAGTGTAATCACCTAAATCGCCTATCTGTAAAATATCGATTTATTGACTTTCCAACGCAAGGGCTTAGAGGTCAATTTTAATGAGCTGCAACATGTACGTGCATAATTGAATTAAATTAGTTGGCTTTAACAGATCTTTGTATCTCATAGTGCGTACTTTAGATCATAGCATTTTACCTTACCAAGGACATTTAGATGATAGGATTTTGAATGAGTCCCCTCGCCAATCATGATGGAACACCGATAAACACCATTATCGGCTGGTGTTACGGGATGAATCAGAAGGTTGAAGCCTCGCTTTTTCAGCAGACTCTAGGTAAGACGAAAACACTATCACGCGGTGAAAGAAGAAGCGAATGAAACGGAACTAAAATAGACACAGATGTGCCAATGTCGCAGGAAACGGCATGAGCCATTTCGATGAACATGGTGGCAAATCACAATAACATTTTACTATGGAAATACTATTTGTATGACATTGCTCATTTTGGTGAATTATATTCACTGAAATCGAATTTAATTTAAAATTTGCCGCTTAACAATGGTAAATGTTTATAGTTCTAACTAAGTTGACACAATTTGTAGCGAAACTTAAAAGATTGTTTTAAAAAATCTTATTTACCATATCTGCGTAAACTCCCCGATCATAAGCCATCAACACGAGAAATTATTCCAACTTTTAAATGGAAAATTTAAATTTTCAGCACATTTGATTATTATATTTAGACATTCGTCTTTTAGTGTTATTATTGAGTTAAAGTAGTATATCGAGCTAATTAAATTAGATTTTAGAATATATTAAAAGAGCGACCATGTAACACTTCAAGGAAAGGCACTTTAATCAAAGCCTTAGATTAGAATTCTTAAGATGATGGAGTAGTACGTAAAAAGGCACCACTGTGGCATGATTACATTTTCGCTTTGTCACTTGGCTCCTTTGAGAAATTCATGCATTGTGTCAACACTGGGAAAATAGTTAGCAAGTTTTTGATTATATTTAAAATCTAGCACCACAAATATTTCAAATGAAGTAGAAAAGATTGAATTTTGGAAGCACTTTGAAGGAATAGTACTTGTAAAGCTCATTCAGGAAAAAGATAAATGATCTTACCACGAATGTTTGGGTGGTACAGCAAGATCGTTCTTATGAGAAATTCCCATTCTAAAACCAGATTTAGCAGCTTCGGTTTGCCCCACATACCGCCAGATAACTCCCAAAGAACCTTGATCTCTTGACTACTGGAGTTGGAAGTTGGATGGGAAATACATTCCAAACTGTACCTTAGGTAGAGGTAAATCCCACTGATGCACTACCAATACGTGATTCGCGTCAATTTCTACTTCTTTAACTAGCTGACTAGCTTCTATTCCCATCGAAAGGTTGGGTATTCGCGATCTATTGATTCTCAAATCGTCAAGCTTCTGTTATGCTCCCATCAAACCAACTTTGAATAATTAACTGAGATTTATGTGATTTTTTATTAATAAAAAGTCTTGTTACGCACTTACAGGAGGCACAATAGAGAATCGGTCATCTTCGGTGATTTTGTACATGCCGTGTGAGATAAGCTGTCGCATTCCTTTAATCCACGACATCCCCTCCAATTCCTATAAAAGTGGAAAAGTTTTCAATGAACTTAAATCCCCCCACCCACATTTTGCTAGTTTGCCTTAAATGCCAATTTATCAGCAAGTTTCGAGGTTTTACAAAAGAATTAATTTTTCATTAAAATAACAACAATGAAGATGTCTAGTCATTTCACTTGCACAAATTTAAATTAATTTTGAAATTGCCCAATAATACGAAACTTTTGAAGCAAGACTTTCATGGAATAATATTCATTAGGAGTAATAAATTTCACTTTATCGCCAAAATCTCAACAATTATCTTCATTTTTATCTTTGCACACTGTCGTACTATTTGGTAAATTATCGACTGTTGACACTGTCAATTAACCATCAATAAATATTTGAAATTGATTTATTTCTTCTATTTGAAAGCGATAAAAATTGCCTTACCATTTGAAGGAAAATATTTAATTTAATTTTTAATTTGTTCAACTTTAGGATATTTAGAAATGCATACTTCTATTTGATAATCGAAATAATCAAACGTCATTCCACTTCTTCAGTAGTCACTGCGGATCAACACAATTAGTTAAATTTTCCCGAGAAAAATCAGTTGTATTTGGCGCTTTTGAGAGAGTGGATTTCAAACAAACCCATAAGCCAGCCTAATAAAACTTTACTTAAAGCAAAAGTAGGGGGAATTTTTTGGAATGATAAATAACTTAATGGGCCGAGAGGCGATTGAGAAGTGATAATAAATGCTACCAGGTTATCGGGTGTCTAGAGGGATCTAACATGCACGCTTATTGGTCGTCAATTTCCCACCAATTTTTACGCCAATTCATTCTCAAGAGAGAGCCATTTTCGAGGTCAACGTAAGTGATAGCCAAATGAAATGTTAGTTCTGTTACACAGGTGGTGAACTTGAATAAAGTTAACGGAGTAAAGGTAAAAAAATTATAAAGAGGCAATTAAAGACGAGAGCGTAAAAGAAGATGAGAGTAAAATAAGTAAGCAACTGTGAATGAGCTCGAAGACTACAACCGATCTATTTTGTCTGAGAAAGACTGTTGAGTAAAGTTAAATTCAAATTATTGTAAGCCTAACTTCGGTCTTAATTAACAGCCATCTGCAATTCAAGCTAGTTTCCCAGGCAACAATTTAACTGGGGGGTAAAATCTACAACACATCCTCAAGTCCTCCAACATTTCTGAAACATTTTGCTTCATAAATTTAGATGTTTGGATGATTATATTACTAATTTCGTCCACTCAAATAAACACCTTCTTGAACATTTTTTAAATCAATCTACGTGATATTATGAATAAATTTTAAGAAGTTTTCAAAATTAATCCGTACGTCAATAAAAATTGACTTGACAAGTGACGCCAAAATCAGACATCCATGCTAAAAATTTTATGAAATTTAAGATAATCTTCAAATGTAAGCAACCAGAAATAGTTTCTTATCCATTTTTGAAATTTTAGCAAAATTTTGATATTTGATAGAACTAAAGTGTTGAATTTTCCAGATATCAGAATCGCAAACGAAGTGCCATGGAGCATAAATTTGAATCAAGAAGCAATATTCCATTTCAGACTTAGAAAATGACAGACTGAGAGAGGATGTTATTAAGTAATACGTCTCGATAACCTTTCCTTTTAAATACATGTGTTTTTGGAACTACACCAGAAATACGGTAGCTGAGGTAATGTGGTGTTGAGACATCTTTAATTAGTAAATTACTACCAATCCCGCTCTCTCGATTGAACTAAATTCATTTGCTGACCTCAGGTGTGCTACTGTGAGTGGCAAACAAATACCTCAAGAGTATTTTATTTACAAAATTCTTAAACCTCTCAAGATGAATAAGCGGTGCAGTACCGTGGCTGGTAGATAAACGGCTCTGAGAATGGAGTTAGGTTAATGGTTTAATACTGTTGCATCCCAAAAGAACCAGAAGGCATAAATTACGTTACATGAGACCCCTGATTAACTTCCAGAGTCATATTTCAATTCGACACATTCATAAAGCAAGTCATTCGAAATATGCGCATTATATAATAGAAAATTGACACATCGTACTTACCTCAAAGAGGGAAATTGCACTAAAAGTGCAAATTGTTTTGAGTGGTTCAAATTTAAAATATTTATGTCACATACAAAAAGAAAAAAAATGGTCTCTAAAGATAAATCCTATTTGTCAGAATCCTTACTTTGCATATTTCAACCCCAGCTTCTTTTAATTCACTTTTATTCGATCGAATTTAATTCCACTACGCTATTTGATGCAGTGTATAAATTATCCTTTCAATCCGAAAAGGTGCATTTCGTTCTGAAATGATTATTTGTGTCATTATGCATTATTGTGCTGCCGAACTCTATTTGTAACTAGGGCAATTTCTTAAGGAATCTATGAGTCGGATGGGGTATTCTACGGAAAAGAGCTGGTCATACCGACTTATTCATGTTTCTTTTCGCAAATGGATTTGTATTCTAACGAGAAGACACCTTTTCCAAATATTCCTTCGAAAAATAATAAAAGCTGTAATTGGTGTAGTAGCAGTGGCCTAGATCTTGAACAATGAAAATTAATTGCTGTTCCAATTTTAAACAAGAAGGAAGAAATGGAGTTGCTGCAGTAGCGCTGTTTCTGCCTTATCATTTTCGATTCAAACCCACTCCGAACGGAATTTATTTCCTTCCTGGCGTCGTACAAGTTTGCATGCCAACTTGAGTCTTTTTGACGACAGCTCGAGAACAAAAAATTGACGCCAGAATAGGTTACTGGCGAAGATTTTGAAAACTATACGAATTTAGACGTAAGTAGGGAATTCTACCTAACTCAACCCACCAAGAGAATGGCAAATTATTCCGGAAGCGATATTTAAAATTATCCTTCTATTTCTACTCCGTTTTGTCGTTTAATATAAAAGTTATTTATTTGTAATAGGGTGTTCACATGTTTTCAGCAAAGAAAAAATTGATTTGAAAACAAAAATTAAAGCAATTTGAGGGGTCATATCGTAAAATATTGCGAAATCATTTCAGATGATCGGAAACAGAGATTTTAATTTTTCAAATAACGATTTAAAAATACTTTAAATTTCTTACATTGTAAACTAACTGTTAACCACAACATGTGCAAGTTTCGTTGTTAGCGAATACTAAAATTTAACGAGTGTTCAATGAGAGTTGCAACTCTAAATGCAATCAATATCTCCATTGGAAAAAATCGATATAAATTAGTTAGCAACTGTATTTTCTGCAAATCAAAATTTTCAATGGAGATTGTACCAAACTTCGAGAGCTTGATAGATAATTTTGTCGAATTAAATCTATCAATAGGTTAATTAAATTGCATCAGTTTACCACAGATTTCCAAATGTAAGATTGGAATTAGTAGAGCGGAGAAAATGAGTGGCCCTCTGTAAACTGTCCACATTTTTACCCAAATAAGTGGAACTATTTTGTTTTGGCATTGATTAAAATAAAAATGAGTCAACGGACGAAATCTGGGTCAAGAAATCAAATGAATAGTAATGAACTGTGGCCTTTCGCGAATTGAGGATGAAAAGCACTGAGAAACGTGGATTGTTTATCATAGATGAGCGGGAAAATCGGATAAATGGTCATATAGCGTTGTACGTTATTAAAAATTTTAAATTCACAAAATCCAATTCACAACTCACTATTAGATGTTTTAATTCTCCTTGATCTACTTCTTCCTTCAGGCCATTTTTCCACACCGTGGATCAGATACTTTACCATGGTCAAAAGTGGTGATATTACTAGATTTGCATCAAATTTCACTAAGTGGTTAAGAGCAAATAAACGAAGTGAAGAGCCTCAACGTCAATCAAAGGTCCGTTTGTAACCACTCAAGTGAAGAAATAAGCAAGAGGTGTAATATTACTTCACGTGCCTATGTCTTTCATCAATATATTTCTCAAAATAAATGCTTATTTCACCTATTCTTCTCTTGACTATCATGTGCTTATGTTTAAAAATGTAAAAATTATGAAAAAAAATATTTCGCCAATTGGAGATTCAGCAATTTTGATTTATATTATGTAACATGAAACTAACTGTCTTTCAAAGAAAATTATTCCATCTAATGTCGAACTGAACAGAAACTAAGAATTAACTTTGATTAAAGGAATAAATTTTTAAGCCACAATTTTATTGAATGAGCTTTTATAAAACGTTAAGCATATTACAAAAGGAAAAAACGTAATGCATAAATAGAGTGGCATAACGTTAAATGATCTTCTAACCTTCTTCGTTAATGGAACATCTAAGTCGCAGGATAATTCCACTCTAGAGCCATTGATGACATTGTAACTCTTTTCAGAAGTTATTTCATTTGAAATTCCTGGAATGGCAAAAGATTTAGCAATTAAATAAGTGAATTTTCCAGACAATTTGTACTCTTTATCATGTGGTACAAAATTGAGAGAACTTTCTGATCAACTCTATGATAGTCTTATCGCTATGGTTAATCAATAGTCTTTTTGAACTAGCCTGTATTATTGCCACTTCTGCTACCTTTATACTTTTTCCTTAAATAAATAATACATATGTTGTAATCATCCCTCTTTTCAAAATGCATTTTCCAGAGAGATAAGGCCTGGTTAGTTCTGGCATTGTTTCATCTTTTTTTTCCTTAATACAAACAGGGAAATGGCAACTGGAATGAAATTTTTACCTTTTGACTAAGTAAACATTCGACCATTATAAATAATAAATGAGCACGAATTCACCTATTATTTGAGATCAGTTTATCTTATTAATGAGAGTTTTGTTCTCCTAAAAATTTGTGCAATATGACGGGGTTAGCTACCTGCTTAATTCTAAAGGATACTACTCGCCCATTGATATATTTCGGGTTTTTCACTAACTTCTAATGACCTCAAGAACTATTCTGCATCTTCAAATGGTAAATTTCGACCACTTGTATAACTCAATCTTCAACATGATCTGGGGTGACTTAGGGTCAATTCAATTTTTTTGCCATTCCAATGATTATGATATGCCCTAGATAGATATATATCCACATCCATCTTCCACTTTTCATTCTCAACATTCAGCATCAATCTAGACCATCCCAGACTTACAGCATTGCCAATGAACCCTATGTTTACATCAATTTTCTCTCTATCTTTGTATTTTAAAGAGATTGACAAAAAGTAGAACAGCGCTAGCTGTAAATAGATGCCAAACGCGACAACTTATAAACATCTTTGTCATTTCTGATTCATTTTTTTTCTTATACAGTGTCCTCTGCTTCCCACTCTATCGAAATCGGCTGTCGAACCATTAATAAAATGAAGTGGTAAGTACTGAAGTATCCGGATGCTCATTTTCTGATCATAGATTCTACTTGGAAAAGTGATTTATCTAGGTCCTTTGAATCTTCGCATGTAGTTCCTAATGCATTGCAGATACCTTTATACGACCATCTATTAGAATTGTTCTTAGTTCTCTTATTTAAAACAATATATTCAGGGTAGTTTGTTCGATTAAATTCATTTTAGTCAAATACAACTATTACTCATGAATTCGAGTGAAAAGCTTCATTCACTAAATATGGCAGTATATACAGGAATTTAGTATAATTTAATTAGGATATAATGGAGATAGAATATATGAAACTCGCAAAGTGCGTACATTCTTCTATTTTGTAATAAACTTGAATTTGCCTTTGATGTGTACAATAATTAATATATAAATACATATGAAACGTTGTTTACTCAGCCTATCTCGATATTTACTACTCAACGGATCAAAGAAACATACGACAATCTCAACTGAAAGACCATCCAAAATCAAAGTGGCCCAAAGTAAAATCTGATTAGTCGAAATTGGTGATCTCTCTTCTTCCTACTAAATTTTAAATGGCAATTCATTCTAACCACATTGGAGATATTAAATTTGCAGATAATTTAATCAAATGAACCTAAAACATTGCATATTTTTATTTCCATTCGTCTACTTTTACAATTAATTGTATATAAATCGGCCTTTTTTGAAATAACTAAATTAAAATATAAAAAGCGTTTCTGAATTTTACTAGTTGAGAAACTGTGATGACAAAAAGCACTTATCTATTTTTCGTTCATCTTTTGTCCCACTGAAGTGAACGAATGTGAAACGGCCTCAAAAGTTGCGGTCGTTTAAGAAACAACCTTACAAAATTTATTATGAATCTTATATCCAATAACACTGTATTTAAAAGCTACAATCATTTTGTATTTGTGATTACTTAACCAGCCGTGAAAAAGGTGATTAATCGACGGGATATTTAGATACAAACTTCGCGCAAGATTGACTTAAAATATACCTGAAGTCAACATGTAGTGAGTTGTGGCATCTCAAAGCATCTCAGTCAGAATCAAATAGTTGAGAAAAGATATGTAGAGTTGGTGCAAACAAATTCAAGTTAATACACTAGACAATGAAGTGTGAATACCATCGGGTTACATTACTGAAAAAATGATTATAAAGTTATTAGGGCGTGACCCAGTATACCACAATCATTAATTCCAAATAAAGCACCACGGTGAATTCAGTGTTCAGACAGAGTAGGGTCCCAGTATATTAATCGTTACTTCCACTCGATATCGCCATTATTACTGAATATTATGAAGTTTTCCATATTTAGAAACACATTGTTCTCATGAGACATAATCAGTGACGTAAACTTCCAAAATAGCCGAGCATCTTAATAACAAGCACAAAGGACTCACTTCTTTAAACTGTGTGGGAGATGGGACAAAATTTCGACGTTTCTGACTGTAAGTAGTAAACTTGTCAGTAAGTTAAAATGCATTATCTGCGTACCGTGAATAACTTAAGTGTTACACCAGATCGATGGCATCGACATCTTAGAGAATCGGCTGTATTATGGGAGTAAAAGTGTTCACAAATCATTTTAAATCTTTTGTTTAAATGACAGCCACGGGGCATTTGATAGTGACAATTGGGGGGAGAAATGAACCACAGGGCAGGATAAACAGAGAAAATTTGAAGGAGATTTCGAATAATTTTCTTAATTGAAACTGTCAAAAGACCCTGATAAGACCAATTCTGGGACCATTCGAAAATTTTACAAAAGTTAGTGAAAATAGAGTACCAAGCACTATGTTACCCGGGGCAAAAATTTTGTGCAAATTATTTCTTTTTTTTACTTGATGAATACTTATTGAAAAGCTTTAAGCAATCATCTTAATAATGAAATTTAATTCGTCAGATTTCTGAAATAATACTCCTTAGGGAAATTATTTGTTTTTGCGCCCATAATGTTGGGCAAATCAACATTCCTTGAAAATATTCGTTAGTATCCCCAAATACCAAAACTAAAGAATTAAATGACAGCTATAACATGCTTTTACATAAAACAATAATTACAAATGATTGGCTTGCTTGGTGGAAAACGATTAAAACTGTGGTCGTAAAGCGTTGTAATTAGGAGCGGATTGCGTGTAATAGTTAGATTAAACATGGATAAATGATGACCAGAAAATCAAGGTTCAACAAGCAAGCTAACTAATTATAAATTGCAAAATAGTAAAGCCGAAAAGTAAATTCATTTCAAAAGGGACTTCGGACAAAAGCAGCGAACTACATGGCGAATCTCCACAAAAGGAATGTCGGGTTCATGTATTACTGATAGGCTAACGTTTCCCCTGACGTGACAAGCAAAGAGGACTTTGAGTGCTAATTACCGGATGCTCTAAGTCTTAAAAAAGTAAAGGAGTGGAGCATTCTCAGCGTCGAAATTAGATTCAATGCGAGCTCATTAAAAGACCTTTTGTGAAAGGAGCCAAAATTAACAGTATGTATTCTTCCTAACTGTGCCATGATGAGGTAATATTTCCCGCAAATTCGTGACCAAGAGTTCTCTATTCTTTCCCTTAACTATTTATCGACAGTTATGTATCTGCAGCATCATTTTAACCAGCAAAAGTCTAATAAACAGCAATGAGAATGGGAATGGAAAAGGTACTGCGAGGAACTTCGAGTATCAAAGAGTGCTATACTATGTGCTCTTTGGACTCGAGTTGGACAATCTTTATTATGCTTCACTAGTTGTAGGCTCCGGAATGGAGCCAATGCTTGCCGGTTTTATGTATAAGAAGAGCCAGTTTGGTCATTTTACTTCGTTTTTTTCTCCAAATGGTTGAGTAGGGAAAAAATGACCTTACATTGCATAGAGTAGCTTTAGTGTATTAGACCTAGTAAATTTGTAAACATGAAAATATAAATAGGAATACAAATAGTAGTGGTAATGCTGGACAAAGAAAATGAATATTTAAAGAAAGTTACATTAAATCAATATATATAAAAGTTAATTAGGATTTTAATACTTTACTAATTCTTCTTCTAATTGCTCAAAAAAAATAAATTATTTTATTGACCACATTTAAAGCTAGTCTTTTATGACAAGAAAAAAAGAATTCTCTCTATTCTTAACCCCTTCTTCCTTTTCTCAATTTTCTATTGTTTGTTTGTATGGAATTAGAAGAGAGGCGAGAGACAAAGAATAGACCTCTATTAATGTGGGTTCTAATTCTCATCTAAATGAGAGGGCCAAGTATCAGTATATGAATACCTATTAGAAGTATGAATATTATATTCGAATGGGAAACTCTTTACTTACCAATGAATTCCAATAGGAGTAAGATAAATATCCGATGGATGAAAGATGCCATTCTCGTGAGAAGCAATTATTCATTCTGATGTTGGATTGTTAGTTTTGGCAATTATATGTCCGCCTAATATGATTGGCTGAGCACACTCCAATGGTTGATAAGCAAATTCTAGATGACTGGTCGGTTTAAGGTATTTTAATTTAGATGAGAAAAATACCTTAAAAACTTATTGCCTCCTCCTTAACTTACTGCATTTATTTGAAATTAACCAGAAGTATAGCGCTTATGATCATTTCCTATGAATTCCGTTTAAGATTTTCTTTAATTAACAGAGGTGTTAAAATAAAATTGTACAAATTCCCCTTTTTTTGTTTTAAGGGCAAAGAAGTTGTATTGTAACTGTGTAAGTAAAAATAAAAATAATACAAATACCCCATGAAAGTTAGGCTTAATTGTGAATGTTTATATTTCAGTCATTTTAAACTCGGCAGGTTTCAGTTCAATTAATTATTGAAATTGGTTCAAAAGCTTTCTTTTACTCGATAATGCTTAATAATTAGGCAGCAGCGTAGTTGCTATGCTCAGACGCAAGCCTCATGATATATGGTGGCCGCGTACTTATGTGGTTATGATTCAAAAAAGAACTTCGGTAATATATTTTTTATGGGAAGTGAAAATGTATTGACCTCAACTACAGATACCACAACTATCTCAAATTGAAAAAAAACTTATACAAAACTTAATTTGAACAATTCTACTTTTACTTCTGCCTAAAAATAAACGAATACTATAACTATTATTGTTTTTTATTACAATCTTAATAACTTTATTTTACTTAATTTGAGATCTAGTTAAGATAGACGTTAAGGCATTAAAGCATTAAAATTAATTAACCTTAAAACTAAATTTCGAAATATTTGTGTTTGAATTCAAATTTGGTTGTTCGGGCTACTTCTTGGTATATATTTTTGAGGTAATGTGCCTTTGTCTTGGTGCCAAAATTTGAATTATTTCAATGACACGATTGCATGACAAAAACTAAGTATTCATGCTAGAGTAAATTTATTTAACTCGGTTAATTTAAGTACCAGAAAAATATTTCCTCCACATGTTAGTAAAAATGTGACAGATTTTGGTTATTTAGTCGATTTCAGTGAAAATTTTTCGATTTCAATCTTTTTTTGCCGTTTCGAAGAAATTATTTTTTCACCTTCATTTGTGTTTCTTGCTCAAGTTAGCTGGTAAATTGCCTTTCAAGAAGAGCAGGGATTCTGAGGCGCGTTAAAATAAACATTTTCACTAAAACCTTTTTTTCTACTTCCTAATTCCTTTTGAATAGTTTCAATCGAACTGGGAGTTATTTGACTTGCCTCTTAAGTGCAGAAATAATTCAGAACCGAAAGTAAGCTAATATTTCATTTGGGAGCAGAAATGACATTTGAACCAAGTTATATTATTAGCCCTTGTAACTGTCTTTGTTTAGGAGACTCGGATTTTACAACGAACACAAATGATGATAAAGTGACCGTGACTTGCCAATTTGCTATTTAGGTAGAACAGAAGCATGTATAAATTGGAATGATTTTAATGATCGAAGATAAGGGTCAGTCACTATAGTTACAAGATCAACTCACTTTTTGATGACAACCAGTTCCGTTCACTTCTATCTACTCCTGTCTCAATCTCGATTGTAGAATGTGATAAATTCGGGTTTCATTTACTCTTTCTTTGTCCTGAAATTTTCCTTCAAGAACAATTAACTGGATCTAGTGATAATATTTCGCCTGATAACTTTGTAGTGGTCTTATCCCTTACATGCGAGTAACTTTCCTCTTCACTCTCCTTAGTCTTTTATCCTAGCTTTATGCTTACTTAAAACAATCAAACAGGCTGTCATTGATGAATTTGAAGTAGGCGAAAATAACAATGCCACCACCCCAGTCTGGAAGTACTAGCCAGCTCCACTTCAACCAAATTAACATGTGAGAAATTTGGCCAATAGGGAGCCAGCGTGGCGGGATAAACTCATCTTCAGATCCAATGCTGTTAAAGAGCATAGTAGCTACTGTGGCGATATCATCGCTTTCCCCTATTTTAGCACCATTTAATGCCTCTTATTACATCTTTCTTCCTTTCATAATACCCTTTCATTCAATGAAACCCTATGTATAACATATAACTTTTAATAAATACTTATCCAGAACACACTTCCTACACCACAATACAACGCTCAAATTTTATTGGTTTGATACATCTAGCTTTGCTCTTATATACCTTGTCACTTTTGTAGTTAACTAGTTTAGGGGGTGGGTGCTTCCTTTCACTGTTCCCTCTAACAGGACCTTGGATTGGTGAAGTTTGCAGAAGCCAAGAAGGAAAATGGTTTAATAAGTATTAAATTTCTTTCCTTCTGTGAGTACATTCGATTAATAGACATGTTATCGACCTACTAAGTCAACAACAAATAAGGCTGGAAATCGAAGTATATGTCTTTGTTTCGAAATGAACAACTCCCTCTTAACAATCCTGTCAATAGGACTGGCAATTAACGGGGCAGAAACTAGAATACCAATAATTAAAGCAGAATATAAAAAGCCTTAGTATACAAATTGATAATATTTAGTCACTCATTTGAACCCAAATAGTGAATATTATTAGTTAAAGGGAGGTGATGCAGTGCTTTGCCGCGCATAGTGAGTGCAATATCGATTTCACCCGCCGACATACCGCTTCCATTTCATAATCACGATGGGTCACAGACTGATGAATTTAACTCCCATTCATTGATTGGTTCGCTATCAGACCAATCATTTTCTGCCAAATCTGGACGTTGAAATTGAGTGAATGGTTGAATCTCTTTCTGCCAATCAGAATTCACTCAAGCCCAATTAATTCCCAAATAAATTCCTGTTTTCCAATAAGTCCAGTTGGGTCCGATCTATTCTTTTTACCCGACTAGTCCTGCTAAATCAGTCTCCATCTTTTCTCCCACTCTCTAGGGTACCAGTAACTGTGGGGTGGGTGTTAGCAGATGTGTTATCTATAAGTTACATTATAATTTGAAATTGAGATGTCAATCAGAAAATGGACAGTGGATAGGCTTTCGGTATCCACTGTCTTATGTCCTGCTTGGATATTAAAGAGCTACCAGCTGATGGGTATAAGTCTTCTGCATTTGTTTTACCACTACTGGGAAACAAAAGTGGTTCTCGTATGAACTATCGCATTCATTAATTCTCCAATATATGATTAATCTAAACTTCTTTAATTTTCTGAAGTCTGTTTTCAGGCTATAACTCGCTATCCATGTGAAAATAAATCAGCAAAATTTTGGATTATTTTTCTAGTATTTCTCATGAAAATTCAAACATTTATTTCAGCAACGATATCAGATAACTATTTAAGAATTCATTTGTGGGAATGGAACTAAAGAAATAACCTTATGTGTCATGAAAAAAGTGGACGAAAAATCGAACTCTTTTTAAATAGCAATCAATAGCTCTCGAGGTTTAAAGATCATTGTGGAATTACAACCTAATCTCACATAATAGTGCAAAGCATTGGTCCTGAAGACTGGTCGCAGTCACCTTCAGAGCTATCCCCAGAATGAGCAGAATTACCGAATGTTAAAATCCATTTTGTTAAATTATCTAGCTGCTCATTACACACTCAGCCTCATTAAAGCATTTATACTAATTTGCTTAATTATCACCAATGGAATTTTAAATTACACCTCGCTTTCAATCAGGAATAAAAATTTTATTTCAAATGGTCGAAATCTAGGCTATAAATGTTGCGATCCATCCTTGTTCTAAAACTATTCTGTGAAAATTTTATTACTAATGTTATTCTGAACGAATTAACAATTCATTTGCGTCGAAGTATACAGATGAAATCCGCAAATGAATAGAACTAAAAAACTGCAATTCTGGAAAATTATTACCTCATCTCTCGTTCCCCTTTAGTTAAGCTATTTACTCTTAGTGATCACAGCTTATGGGATTATACTTGTGTAGCGTATAATGTTATTCGAGCTGACCCAAGGTATCTCTCGCTCGCTCTAGAACATTCTATTGATGGCACTGTGAACAATTTCTTCGTACCTATGGAACCCTTATCAGCTAACCAGCGATTAAAATTCTTTTAAATTACATATATGGGTGTAACAAACACATTTCATTCAATGCGTTTTGTGTTCCCACTACGTAGAACATAAACTCTTTAATTGTAAAACAAAAATTTGTGCTGAAGGTCTGCACCTTCATCGACTTCTAAGAGGATTAACTAGGTTTAACAGTGTGATTATTCGGATTGCATCCGTACATACTAACTTCAATTTTTTCAGCAATCTCATGCCCCTATTACCAAAAGTGCTAGAACAACATTTGTCTCATTTAACATCAAGAAAAAAATTAACTTTTGATGGCAAGACCGATCTTTTTCATTGAAAAACTGCATGTCACAGACAAGCATTTGCTGTAATCAGGGGACAAATCGGGAAATCAGAATGTTGGAATGAATGGTAATTACTTGACAAATTGGATCCAAAATTTTTGATCTCTCACTTTATCATTCACTGGACTTCCTGTTAACCGCTTTCTGCTGTTTTTTAAAGTAAAAAATCGATAACAGTAGTACTAATACTAGTAATAGTTCAGTTGTTTTAACCTAATGTGAGGTAATCCGATTATTACGTAATTTCAGTTTTGAAGCCCTAGTGCGGAGCAGAGGTGATCTAAGATATTACAGACCTACCCACCAAATTTAATGCCCCATTTCTTCTCTCACAGCTCTGCTTCTTCCAAATAAACCCTGCCTACTACAAACTCGTCTTCTCTCTCTATTGTCTCGTGAATTATACCTGATTTCAAAAGCATTCCACTCTTCTATAAGAACTTGAAACTACATGAATTTAATCATCACGTACTTTCCACGAAACGCTATTCTACCCTTTAAAACTCGTGAAAAGGGAAGGTTAATGCAAATAGAACATAACAGGCCATCTAGTTAATTAATTTGGTCAGTTGGAGGGATTGAATATGCCATATATACATCCATCGATTTTCATCCACTAAAACAAATTCAAATATGCAATGCCAGCTAGCCTAAAATTAACTCTTCCCTACATAAAGTAAAGAGGTTGAAACATTCCATTTATACGTTTATCAAACTTAAGAATACAAATAATTTTGGAGACTACAGACTATTGGTGAATGCACAACATGACCCTGCGCTCTTCCAATCCCTATTAATTTCTCTTATTGATATACTTCTTATTACAACGTTTTTCCATACTTTATCTGTAATTTCATTAGTTATCTTCCTATTTATTTTTTGTGAAATCATCTACGTTCATGTTCTTGCAAAATGGGAGAAAAAGTACTTGAGCGTAGACAGCTAGCTACTTTACTCCCAATAGCTTACTCCAATCTCAAGTTTACAAGGGGAAGAATGAGAAGACGCCATACACACTCATCGCTGGTCGGTAAACTGCTCAAGCCATGGCTGTGGTATTTGTAGTGATGGCAGAGAGGAGGGGGGGAGTTTGGTTCTTACATTGGGGATAGTGATATCTGAGGCAGTCACGCAATACGAGTATCACTTAGGTTAGAGGCTTAGCTTTCTTTCTTTACTGGAATTACAAACTCACCCGCCTCCCCTCTTCCGTTCACACCAATCTTTATAGCTCCCGCCTGTCACGAGAGCAACAGTAGTTAAAAAGGATGGAAAGGGATTCCAGGTTTTTTAGTAGTGGTGGCAATGGAAATATATTGGTGGTTTGTCTGTTGTCTCTATCTCTCCCTCCCTCTGGAGTATTACTGCTTATTGGGGGAGCAGATGAAATGAATGAGGCTTTTTTGTTACGGATAAAAACCTGTGTAATAGTTAGCTTGTTTTTTTTTAAATGGAATTTCTCCAGACATTTCGTGGTATCAGTAGTATGCGCGCAAAAAAATAGAATGGTGAACTGTATCTATTGCCCAAATCAATTTACCTTCGCATAATGAAAAATAATTTTTTTTTTTATTGATAATAGAGAAATTAACTTTTATTTCTTTCTAATATTGGTTTTGCAACCATTTCAAATTCCTACTAAATTTTCAGAAAAGATCATGCTTCAAGTTTAGAATTAATTGTGATTAGATATATTAATGTGTTACTAATCACGATTTATACTTGTCATCAGTCAAAAACAGTAATGCCCGTTCCACTGACCTTAACGTGTTCTTCTGCGATTTCAGAGTGTCCTTTATTGCATACCCGATGGGCAAGCCGTCATCCACACTGTAAATTAAGGCTACTGTTGGGATGCCAGATTTCGTGTTTCTCGAAAAAGCGACTCCATGCTGTTACACCTTCATGAAAGATGAGTACTGGAAAGCTCGTTATTAGTAATGTTTTATGCTGATAACTCACAGACTACCTGTATGTGTGGATATTCAGTTTAAAATACACTCAACTAATGACAACTGACTATCTGAAAGTTTATAAAATAGGGATCCGTTAGTCTAAAACTTTCCGAGGATCACCTTCACATTAATCCACTTTTAATAATAATAATAATAACACAGGCAACTAAAGTCAACTATTTTTTTCTTAATGGAATTGCCTCATTAGCCCTATTGCACCATTTTTGAAGACTGGTTCCTATTCGTATGTCTTAGCTTCCTTCCGTAGGGATTTTTAGAATATCCTCTCTTTTTTTAGTTTTAGCAATCTGTACTACATAGAGAAAACGTTTTTATAAGGCTGGCTTATTGGTTGAGAAGAAAAAAGGAAAACAAGGTATGTGAAGTGATCAGAAGGTAGAAGTGGGTGTGATGGTACAATCGAGGTGGTGTGAAGCATCTATGTGTATACCGGAATAACATGAGCAGTTAAGTGGATATATAGGCACCGTGAAAATGTATAGGGTCTTATAGGGTATTGTAATTTGGTAATGCTCGTTCCAGAATCACAAAGCTATTCAATGTTTCAGAAAAATAATCGTTGTCTTATTTCATTTATCCCTATACCTGCTTCTTTCAAGGTATATAGTATTTATGGTTTTTGACCCTCATTGAAAAGTGTTTACTGAAGACAGCTAACCACTTTAATTTTCATCAAGAACCATTCATATCTAATACATCCATTCCCATTTAGATTAAAAGGTTCGGAGATATGGTGGATAGAACCTTGTTTGCAAATAATTTTCATTTTTACCACTTCCCTATTAATCGTCCTCGATTTTTTGAGCTTTGCTCTAGATGTTCAACCTTATTTGCATTTAAAGTTGACAACGGATCTACTCATAAGTGGCACTACCGATTATTGCGACGAGTATCGTATTCCCAAGGGAATAATTAAACGGATCGATGAACAAGTGGTGAATTGATATTATTAAAGTTGAAAATGTTGCCATAAATTGGGTTACCCCGTAAAGCCGTAGAAAGTGAATGTGGTAATAAATGATTATCAGAGCGCGAATATGATAGAATTTTTTCATGCAAATGTCTCGTGAATTAAGACAATGCATAATCGAACGCATGTGTTTCCAAGTTGGCTTTAATCCTTCTACTATTTTTCACGCAGCCTTGGAACAATGCAATTTTTGTAGTTATCTGGTAAGCTTGAATAGATAAAGAGATTGTAAAAAATGAAAATTTTCCTTGACTCTCTCTTTTTTATTTTTAAGGGATTAAGCTTGAACATACTGTTTAGGTATTTCAAAATGTTTGAGATGACTAGAGGAAACTAAAGCACAAGTTTAGTTAACTAAAGCTTTAAGACATCCGTGGTAATATATCGATTAGATATTACAAAATTTCAAGGACTTTTCATGTCTTAATTTAATTTGGTACATCTAAAATACTAATACTGAGGCATGTTCTTTCCTTTCAGATTACATTTTCCCAGTATTAGATGTTTCGGCTATTAAGTGAATTGTGACCAAATAGATGGAATATGTTATTTCGCGAAGATCCGTACAGAGATGACATGGAAGCCAACCGAATATATCGATAAACAAATTAAGGTTTCTACCTTAGCGTACACACACCAGGACCCCTACTGATAGTTTTGGTAAGATCTGATCATTACAGATCCCCAGATATTGGTTGATATCTACTGTCTATAGAAGATTCTATTTACTATTTTACATAAATATGATATGAAACTCAATGTTTAGATAAAATCAAATGCACTGAAAAGATTATATATATTTGAAGATAATTTCAACTTTCTATACATGCAATTCACTGATTAAACAAAATGAATGGACATTCATTATTCTTCATCTATTTTCCTAATTAAATAATGGCAATGTTAGCACATTCCTGAGATAAATTTAAGATCTTCCCTAGCAGCTCTTGTAAGAAACAAGATCCAAGCCAACCGAAGCGATTGATCATTCATATATGTATGTTAATTGATGACCTATGATCCCGTGACTTTTAATTTGACTAAAATACCCTCTGAGAGCTGAGCTAAGTATATTTTTAAGAAGGCAATAAATATGAATTAATGGTGCCTACTGCTTTCGCATTCATCACTGTTAAAATGCTTTTAACTTTCCCCATTTTACATATATGAGCACTTGTATCGATTTCCAAGAATGATCGTGTAGTCGCATAGTGGTTTGATGTTGTAATATCTCATAAACGATAATATTGCCAACTCCCGCTCGAATAGGCATGGAATGCGATCAAGCGTGAAGAGAGTTAGGTTCCGTAAACTCTCAAAGTGCCTCAGTTATCTGAGCTACTATTTATGTTATGAGAAACTTGTACTTTACCTCTTATTGCGAAGAAAATGTCAAAGAGAGTTTAGGTTTAGTAATAACTAATTCGATTGGTTAGTTCGGAAGAAATAGTATCAACATTGTTCATATCCTGAACAGAAATCTGTAAACATATGCCTTTTTCCTCTGGAAATGGCTTACTTCCGAACTGTCCTTAGTGCTTGTAAGGTTCTTTATTGCCGCATTACTAACAAAAAGGCAACTAGCAAAATATAAACTAGATTATAAATAAGTGTTTTTTTCAAATTAAATATGCTTCTCCTTTTGAAAGCCATAGTGGTGGAGGTCCGACAAAATAAAGCTCATCTTCCTCAATGTTTGTTGTATTGCAGGATAATTATCTTCCACAGGTAGTCTCAAGTTCGCCATCAGCCTTATCAAGACGCGGATGCACATCACTCATGACAGGTTGACAGTTATGTTATCAGTCCGCTTATCCTGATGGTTCAAGCACTATCTCTGTGGCACAGGCATGCCAGGAAACTTGCCAAATTAATAAATAACTGCCCACCTTTCTGAAAGCTTGAAGGTTGGCAAATTATAGACTCTGTCATTGATAATTTTGACCTATTTGGTCCAAAAACGAATCAAGGTTACATTGGAAATATCAAAACCTAAGTGAAGCAGTGCATCCGAGAAGTGTCCATTTTGAAAAATGGAACCATTCAACGCCTTTAACAGACTGAAAAGCTTGGCTCCTCCTCGTGGAACATGAAGTCCACCGGATGTCGCTTCACTTAAGTGAATATGACTGCACTTAATTCAGACTCGATAAGGGATAAACTTGGAATTAGTTTCGAAGAAGCCCGTATAAACCTAAAAATCGCCTTCATAGTAGTGATACGTATTTTCATTCCAAATAACTGCACATTGTCAGAAGCAGTTTACGCTCATGCGTTGATAAGGTTGATGGGCCTACGTGAAACTGCTGGTCTTGTCTATTAGTCTTTTTAGGTTAATAATCCATAACGTTACAGCATATTAACGGCCTTATTCTAAAAAAGCAAACCAAAACATTGGATAACGGAGACTAAAGTTTCATTTAATAACATATTCGCTATGCTTTACATTTGCAATTCAGTTGATAAAGACCATGATTAGGTCGGCTAAATAATCAGATTAAGTATAAACCAGAAATAACTTTTGCAAGGCCGCCGTTATAAGGCATACTGCACCTGCTCAGTGATACCGAACGCAGATTAAAAAGTGTAAGCTTAGTCTAGTAATCACTCATGCTCTGATGCTATTCATAAGTTATTTGAACATAGATATGGATATAACCAGGTGGTAATTACTCTGGCATAAAAGAAAAAAATTATTATTATTCATTGTGCGACGTAGCATAATACGATTGTTCAAACAGCAGACCAATCAATGAATGAAGATCGATTTTATCGCGTCATTTCTTCTCACGTTTATGACGTAAAAGTAGTGTCTCGATGACAAGGAATGGAAATCGCTCTTTTAACGTACAACAAAGCATTTTTACCCTCTCACCATATTTGGTTAATTACGAAGGATAGATTAATTTTTCCAATATATATACACCAGAATCTTTTATTATTAATATTTCATCTTTCATTTAATAATTCCATATTTAGCAAGTTTATATACCATTTAAGACATTCTTCAACTAACATATAACCCAGTTGCCAAAAGTCCGATCTTCCTATCTTAACCAAAAATTTTACAAAATTATTGGTTAGATAAAAGGAGAATTAAGTATATTCTTAAATTTTAAATCAGAATCATAGATCGTAGCAAACGTTTTGCGAATAAGCTGAGGTATGCGGATCGGAATGTTATAAAAAATCAGATCAGTAGTAGTACTCGAAATTTATTTGCGAATATTTATTCACAGTGATGAATAAGCAATATAATATGTATTGACAATGAAAATCTCTAGAATGGTTTTTCCATTTAAATAATCAAATGACCTAGAAATTATAACTCGTATTGGCTTGAAATCAGCTGATGAAATTGTAGCGTTAGTTTATCTTTATGAATGAGATTGAGGTGATATTATGCAAAAGGTTTTATAGACCTGGAGATTTAATACACGGGTATGAGTGGTTTTTCTTTTACATATTTTAAGAGCGATTTTCTATCGTCAGATACGTCCGTCTAATATCGATGTTATTAATGTAAAAGTACATTGCACATTTAAATGTACGTCAGTTTTTATGTGATAAAAGTAAATATTAAGGCTCATGCCAAAAACGTGCGATAGACAAGTGTGATCTTCTATCCACTGCCGAAGTGTTTCATTTTAATGGTATGCTCTTTTGTCTAATTTACTATTTCAGACTGCTATCCTGTTGGTTATTATGTTTTTCCTTTTGAACTGAATTTGTCTACCTCTATTGACAGTAAGTAACTTTCTTCTGTAGAGGCTTTTGTAGATAGCGTCTATTTTTATAGTCCGTCTTATCCTGGTGATTTTTTCATTCGAGAGTATGATATAACCGCCTGTGCCTTGAGTAGCTCCCAAACTGTTCTCACCAGCAAAACCAAATTTTTTATCTACTCAAATAAAAATTTCATCGCTAATCAAGAGCCCGTTGCAGAAACAATTAGAACCAATAAATATTCACCAAAAGTATATATTACGCGCCACTGCCCTGAGTCCTCTGTTCTCCAAATTGATACGGCTATTGTAATTCAAAGGAAGTCTACACCTGGATTTTCTTTAAAGCTAATCCAAAAGGATCCTCCCTACGAATTAGGGGATTCAGTTATTATCGTAATTTCTCCTACCTTGTCTGATTATCATCATATCGATTCTGTTAGCTATCGCGTAAGTGTTTTTTTGTATTGCGTCATACTTGAGTTCTACTTTAATTTCCCCCTGTCTTAGTATGTCAATTATCTGTCATTTGCTTTATTTTGTTGATAGTTACTTAGACATGTTGAAGTAAATCCAGGCTTTTGTGATGCTGCAAATGGTGAAACTAAGACAAGTAAATTTACCGACGTTTTATTTGGCGTAATTCGGCCTGCGTTTAGCGATAGTGGGGAAAAAGATCAAATAGAATTACCTTTGCCGCCTGCATCATACACCGAGTGCATTTGGACTACAGATATGACTCGAATTTCAGTGAGTTTTGTATATTTCATTCAGCTAAATTGCACTCCTAAGATAAAATTTTATTATTCGTTATTGATTGATTTATTAATGCCATCATTTTCACGGTTTATGCATTTCCGAGAGTCTTTAATTTCCAAACTGTAATCAAGTTCTAAGCATGAAATGTGTAATAATTTTTTTATGATAACCTTATTAAATTTGATATTTAAGTTTAAACGTTAATGAGAAAAAAATAGCTATTGTTTTTTATTTTGCGCGTTATCCATATGAATGTATTTAAAATGGTCCAGTCTTTAGCTACTAGCTCAACACTATTCTGCGTTAATTTATTTAATTTTATTAAATCAACTCATTGTCCATTTTGTGGCTGTCCTCTTGTAATTTTCAGGAGATTTTTTGTCCACTGCTGCTAAAATTAGCTTTGATGGTCTATCATATGTCTAAGACTACTACTTCCATTTCATTATTGATCGTTGTATTTTTTAATTTTTGAAAGTTCGTTTCTTGGGTGCAAAGGTCCTATTGTGTTTGCGTCATCGTCTCCTATTCATAATGTATGATCAACTTTTCTAGGTCAACAAACAGTAGTGAACACATCATGTCCCTGTGTTGGTCTCTCTCACATTGCATGCTGAAACGTGATTAAAAATCTCGAAAGGAGCGTATTTCACTTTATTTATGGTAACTGGATTAAGTTTAGTACAACTGTTTATGAGGCTTTTAGACAGTTGGATATAATATGTAAAATATATCACTCATTGCCTATTCGTATATTCTGCTCTCCTCAGGTTATGCGGGCAAAAGTAGACCTGCCTTTATAAGAATTTGAACTTTTACATTTTTAATGCATCCGTATATTTTTCTGATTATTAGTATTGGCATCGAACAATAATTCCTGAGAATTTGTTTATTTGCCATTTCTGAGACGCGTATATCGTAACTTTATTTTCATTCCTGGTTCTAGTAAACTGTTTAAATACCACTTTGCTAAGGGATTGCATGTGGGTTGCGTACGCCACAGACTCTTTTGAAATTTATTTCAAGTGAAGCTTGAATCTTTTTTTTGCGCAGAATGTTATGGGGACGACAAAAACAAGGAAATATTTGAGTTTTGTTCTTGAAAAACCACACAATCACTGTGACATTTTACTTCATTCGGTTAGCAATTTCTTCTAATAATTGGAAACTATGTAGAGCTTATCTACTAAGAAAACTTTATTGTCCTTCTTAAATCCTGCCTTACAGTTCTTTGTAATCTTTGTGTTGATCAGAGCGTCTACTTCTGTAATGAATCTTGACCATCACCGTACAAGAAAAATTGACTTCCGAGTTTTATAGTTCGTTTTTGAACATCTTGACGTCTCAATATCCTTATTGGGAGTTACTTTTGCAGTACTGTGCATCCGTAAAATCCTATAATTTCTGAATCCCATAAGAAGAAGTTTTCACCTCACTTGAATAGGGTATCAAGAAGGTGTTCTGGAGACGTTTCTACAAGAAACTCACTTTCCACTACTTCCCATTAGCCAGGAGTAACCGGGGTGGTTGGCCGTCCACCACTGGTGTGCACCGATGGATAGTGATCTCGTGACGTTGGTCGCTGCACCACCGGCGGACGAAGTTTTATCACATAAATTGCTTTATCTTGCTTATTTCATATTTGCGGTCCTGGACTGACAGGACTAGCTTGTTGGATAATTAGGTTTCCAGTGTCGCATTTTTTACCGATTCACACTTCTAATTGCCAATTCAATGGACAAATGCTTACTGGGACCTTTCTACTGATTACCTACGAACCGTGTTTGCCAGGGTTCTAGAATATAAAAGTATGGCTTGACTGTCATAGTATCAATCTATAACTATCAACAGACTGGGACAATTTAGGGCTTTCGCATTTTCGTAAATTTCTAGAGTTGATGTGCTAACAATAGAAAATTCGTTACCAGTGTTATGGCGACTAGTAACTTTATTGCAAGTAGTGGCGTTGGCGACCTTAATTGAATGATAACCAAAATCTGTCTATGATGCATGATGGAGGATAGACTATTTTTAAAATCAAACAGTTAGACTCTTAATCATGCGAACACATAATCTGTTATTCCAAGTTTGCATACACGATCGCTCAACCTTCCCAAGTCCATTAGGAGAAGTGTTCACAGCTCTTGACTTGGATAGAGGCTGTACTCTGGATTTGCACTTACGAGAAATCTAATTGTACCACCTCTCTTACTAGTATCCACATCCAACTTTCTCATCGAACAACTTTTTCTGTACTTAGTAGTGTGTCGACAATTTAAAGCGCTTCTGAAAATTCAAATCTCCGCATATCTTTATATTCAAATTTACCTTACAAGCACTGTAAAGTTATACATATTAATAAAAAATTTCTTATAACTTTTCTATCCTCAACTGATTCTCTCGGTATTCACTACTAATACCTATCTTCGAATGTTTTTTTTTTCAGTATCACTATGAAGTTGAGGTTAGTATAGCCTCATCTCTAAATCCTAGTCTGCTATCCTCTAGTAAAGCCGCTGTTGAATGTCCACCTATCACATTCACCATTCCAGTTCTGGTTGTTCCGCCAAGTACTGTTCCCGAATCGTCTCTTCCTCACTGGACATCACTTTGTCTGGTCGCACTGACGGAAGATGAGTGGAATACGTATTTAAATTTCTCCAAGAAGGATCGGCTTGAATCGCTTTCCAGTCCGTGTCAAACTATAGTGATATCTAATGGGAAACGAGGGTCAGCGGGTATCTCTCCACTTAAAGTTCAAGGTTAGTTTTAGTGCTTTAACTTGTCTATATTTTTTGCTCTTTTCTACTGAGATGTTTTAGTAGCAGTTTATTATCATATTGACTAGAATGTGAACAGAATTATGGGTCCTTAATCGTTGCATACCTTCATAGAAATTTTAGAAGTTTTCTCAGAATTTCATACAATGTAACTGATTTATTGGTTTCATCCAAATATTTATCAAGTAATGCATTTCGTTGAATATGTTGCAATATTTTCTCATTCATTTGCAAATCATTAATTTGACTTTTCTTGTTGCATTTTAGAAAACCCCGAATTTATTAAGATCCCTGTGCTTCGACATCTTGGAGCCTCACATTTTTGATGTGCCAAATTTGTCAATTCTAAATAACTTTATACATTATTATATAGTTCTATTTTCTACGCTTTATTAAAAAGTGCTTATCCATTTAATAATAAATTACTTTTTGTTTTTAACTATTTGTCTTCAACTTTGAGCGCAGCCAAGTGTGCAAGTAAAATTTGCAGTCTTTAGTCTAACTGCTATTACCAATGCCATGACAGATGTGTTTAAAAATCGTAGGTAACGAATTTGGTTTTATGAATGATTGATGGAGATAATACAAATTTTGACCTTTAAATTCAAATTCTCGCTCCCCAGCACCAGTGACTCGGAAGCTTGTGAAATCTAGAACTTGAAACTATTGGTTATGCATACGGTAAACATTATGTACAACCTTGTTGATTAAGACTTGCTAATAAGGATTGCAAAAGCAAAGTGGCAACACGATGCTATCTTGCTACCTAGTGTTTGGATGGGCTAGTTTAAAACGACTTAGTTGCAACTATCGTTACTCAAAAAACGGCAAAAGAATAATCCTTTGCGTGTTGTAATATATATTGGAGCTGTTGCCCTAATTCTTTCTCTTTGCATCAGTCCAAGGATAATCGTTATATATGTAGAACCTCTTTATGATCAGGATCTCTACTGAGGCTAACATAAGTCTATGTTCAGTGCCGTGATGTCGTGAAGTTTAATTGACTGAAGGGTTGAGTTATCAATTACAATGTCGGCGGATCATCGCCCAATAGCATTTATTATTAAACCAATGGCAAAGAAATTTTCAAATTAAAAAATTCTTTTCAGCCAATTTTATGGAAATAGTTCGCAAAAATTATTAGTAGGACTAAGAAAAATATTTTTAAAGATACCTCTGAGTTAAACAATGTTTGTTCGTCTATTTATTTGAATAAAGACTTAAAAATAATAATACTTCATTAAAATACAAAAATGTAGAAAACGTCTTGCTAAAAACTCTACATTGAGGTTTGTTTTGCAAACTGTTTAAATTGGTCGAAGATAAAATATCTTGTATAGAGCGCAAATCATTTCCTTCAAATTACTGTGGGACATGCTACGCATTCAAGTAAACGACGAAAATGACGCCTACTCTTCTAACATTAAGCAAATCAACAGAGACACGCCATCCATTAAGAAAAAAGGTCTTAATATAGTCAGCGCAAACGCAGTAAAGCATCAAAACTGCTTTGATAATAGCTCGAAAATCAAGGCAGAAAACAGTCTTCTTGACTGTCCTACGGAGTCCTATTTTCCTCCTTCTGATGACGGTTGGTTAAAATTTTCATACGCATTGGGATTATTTTTAGATTATTCTGATATTTTCTGTTTGGGTGGGGCTATGGAAGATATATTTGTTGATGTCCATAAAATCGCAGGATCTTGGAGGCCTAATCAAATGGCAACAAATGTTTATGGTACGGTATAAATTGTAAAAGTTTTAAATCAATATTAACGCATTTCTTTAACATTATTTTTAGATGTTCAATCATCGGATCAGTTCAGCTTGCCTATTTTTGAATCTCAAATTTTGAAATTGATCTGAAATTGCCCTGAATGTTTGCTCTTTTAACACGTCAGCTGTTTTAACATTCCTGTTTCAAAATAGCTTTATTTATATTTTAAATCTTTTCTGTAAATCCTATTTTAAAGTAATAAGGTGTTATTATGGTTTTCTGATTTGGTATTTTACAAGGAATATCTTTGGCCATGAAAGGGTATTCTGTAGTTGATTACATCTTTTTGGGCTGTTGGACCTTTTACCTGGCGATTACTAGGTTTAATCTAGGACACTATGATTATTAATTATTGTTCGAAACTAAGTACAAACGGTAATTCATAAAATGTGAATTGCCCCTTGAAATCTATTTGAGCTGAGCGAATATATTCTTGTGTCACCTGGTGGAACTCTTCATTGACGCTTTATGTATTAGCAATTATGTGTTCAGGGAATTGCTTCCAGAACATTGCTGGCTGTGTGAGTTATGCTATTTATTTCGTGAATACCGCGAGCACATTTTCTAGGAGAAATGGCAAATGATTTTTCCACCTATTTTGCTCTATCGGTTTGTTGTATAGTATTTGCATACTCAAGCACACCCTAATTCAAATTGGTTGCTATGGTAACGCCGGGATTTTATTCCGAAATTCGTATGACTCCTTTTCATCGGTTGTCTTGACAACCTTTAAAGACGTATACGCCCTTAGGGCGAAATCTCGCCAGTGTGCATTTCCATTGTTACTTTATCTCTTGCTGTCTACATGTTTATATCAGTTAAGCTCGATGTTCTAAATAGGCATGGTTCATTAACTTTGTTCATGGTCTGGCCTTAATTTTTTATGAGGTCGATTAAGTGTGCTTAAAATAACCGCTTGTTTAGTTTCTAATGTTTGCAAACCCTTTGACCTATTAACCATTAAAAATTTTATCGCATATTAGTAGATAACGATCTGATGTCTCTTGGAGGTGGCTAAACTATGATGACTGTTGGAAATCGATAGTGGGAAGTGTGTTCGTAGTTTTATTCATTATTGGCATTAGTTTATCTTCTGCCTAAACTCGCAAGAAAATTACAACTTTTGGGATTTCCTTTCTTGCTTTCTCTCCTGTTCATACTCTCGCCATATTTCTTGTTGCAAATCAAATTCAGATCTTTCGAATTATGACTGGAAGAAGGCAATCTAGATGAAGTCAAGAAACAGCCCTAATCTCAAGTAGAATTTTAGTATTCTGAACTTGTAGAATATGAAGGTAGACATGCACGTTTTACTACAGTTGGAGGCGTGTATGAATGGGATGATCATTTTCTTCCGGCTACGAAACTTACGTTTAAACAATGGAAACGTGTGCATTTTTGTTAGCATAAAATCAAAGCTTCAATGATGTGAGTTCAGGTTGAAATGCACTTTTTATCTGAGTACAATTCTGATTTTCTTAGATATGTTAATTAATCAGGCAGATTTGCATTTAACTAAATCTTAAAACTTAAATATGGAGCTTAGATAATGAAGCTGACTATTTCGATTCATATTAGTTGACAAACCGGATCGAAGTGCTGAAAGGACAGATTTATCCATTGTTTGTAAAGAGAACATAGTATCGATTGGTATTAGCTTGTTCATTTTCGAATTCTGTTAAACATTCTAGAACGACTCAGGAGGTTGCGTACGTAAGGTCATTTTTATAATAGAACAAGATGATTGAATTATCTCGGCCCATGCACTGGTATGAATTTGTTGCTGTAGTAATGAGTGACTTTAGGTCATGGTGAAATATGCAAGCACGGTTAATTGACCTCTTATGAAACAAGCTGTGATAAAGACGATGAATGAGAAAACGAAGTTGATTTAACATCTGAACCTAGTGTGTAATGGTTCGATTTGAATTAACCAATTTATTCGTGGGGACGGGAGAGGGGGGGGGAGACTGGCCACTGAGAAAATCAAGAGATACACACAGTCTTTTTCACTCATAAGGAATAAGTTTTAGAAGATAATTAATTGGATTTAAAATTCTTTATTCTTTGTAGTCTAGTCTGCTGATCTACCAAGTGTTTCTAAGGAATACTGCGATATGTTGTAAATTGCAACGATGGCTTTGCAACATATCACCAGTCTTCCACAAAAACAGTGGTTCTTTGAAAAAAATCTGAGGATAATTCAGACACTTTGCAAAGTACCTCCGTGTTTTTAAATCGAGAGCACTTTTAATATTTAAATTTCAATAGTCTTCTAGTGATCACTTGCGTTAACTAGGATTATTCGCATTGAATTTATTATTTAACTTGATCTAGCTAATACTGATATATGTCTCAAAGATGCTGTGCTGATAAACTGTGTGATTTTATTCATTTTCAATCAATTCGTCAATGATGAGTTAATTAATTATCATTGAGACATCAAGTTATTAGTAAGTATTGATGTAATTACTAGGCAAAATTTAAAAAAAGTCAAAGGCATTTAGTGCAAATCTGCTTAAGTTGACTAAAATTTAACTTGCAGGGCGTTGCTGTAAATTACTACTTAAATATAGTTATTAAATAAAGTGCATAATATCAAGTTGCTAGGACTTACAGGTAAAGCGTCCATATGGTGACTTCGGTTGCGACCAAATGAAATCGTCATCTTTGTCATTAACTATGGTGAAGTTTCTCGTGTTGCCCTCGCCCTTAGAGTAAGGGAGAGGGAAAACAGAGCACCGCCCATGCTTTCGCCCTCAACTCATTTGTTGATTGGTTGCGTCATAGCAACCGTACTGCCGCAACAATTGGGCAAAAAGGAGATCGATTAGAGTGGCAATATTTGTGTGTTGGGCAACCAGCACGGTTTAGCGATGTCGTGTGTGTGTCGTTGGGCGTTGTTATTTAGTGTAGCCCTTGGTGAAACCCTTTTCTATTCCTCCTCCCGTTCCTATCTCCTGTTCTCTTAAGGCTGGCAAATGAAGTCGGAGGGTGGGGGGAGAGAGAGGGAGTGAGAAAAGGGAAAGGGTGGAATCTTAAGGGAGACACCCACAACCCACGTATTATCTAGTCTCTTTATATTTTCACCAAAATTGTCCATTGTTCTGGCATTGCTTTAAGGAAATTGACAAAACAATTCAAAAATTTGGTTGTTAATTTTTTCCCAAGAAAACCATAGGCTAAGGAACTAACTGAGCTTTTACTTCGATGGTACGTAGGCATGTTGTTCAGCTAACTCTTCTAAAATACTCAAATGTTGGTAATCCGATGAAAATTCAAGATATTTTCTTGAAGAGGAGATTGAGGAGTTTAAATTTTACCATGCTTTAGGCGTCCATGTAAGTCAGCAAAGCAATACAACTTCACTTTCCTTAGTTATCGTGAATCGATTACTCTTTCATATATTTATGTATTAGTTGCATATGAATAAATATAGTACTCACCTTTTTGCTTGACCTAGTTGTCATACCAAGTCAAAATGCAGATTGACGAATAGTTGCTCAAAGTATTGTCATCATTTTATTTTGCTTCTTGTTAATGTCTTTGCAATTGACCAATGCATCGTTGCTCAAGTACAACTCTTGGTCATCGGATTTCTGGGAAAAGGTAATTGTACCTTGTCGGCCTTATCAGATTTAAAAGAGATATTTCAATGCCTTAATAAGTCAGATCATAAAGTCACTCTTCGTTAAGAAGGTAAGAATGTTGCCGCGTCTTGTTCAGTTCCTCTATGACGGAGTAAGTTGGAAATTAGGTTATACACACAGGCGGAAAAATTGATAAAACAATGCGCCCATTCGGGTACGTGAACTTTTAACGATCAAGACTGACATAAGTGTTACTTTTTATCGACCTTTGGTAGTTGAATAAAAAAGTGGTTAATTCAGAAACAGAAGGTATACTACTTCAAGTGAATCGGTGGCGCTTTGACCACCGTAGACCTATGATATATCAGAGATCACGGATTCGATTCCAATTTTCATTGGCGGATTGGCAAAACGCAATGTTTAATATAGAGAGAGACAGAACTCGAATCTCTCATCAAGGGAGCTTTATAGTACCACTCTCTATCCGAGATGAGATTTTGAAGGTACTTTCCTGAACGAATCTGAGAATCATTATAATACAACCTCACAAATCATTAGCGGAAATTGCAGTACTATCTCATAAGATATATTTTGTTAAAAGGAACTCTTACGCATACCCGTAACTCTATCAAGTCTGGCTTCTACCGCTATAATAATATAGTATGAAATCATCAGGCTATAGTTGACTCAGACCAATAGAGAAGAATAAGGCAGAGTGCAGTTACTGCAAGAAATCTTAGTGCTGAATTTTGAGGGTCAAAAACCCATCGGACTGATAACACCTTCAAACTAAGCGCTAGCACAGTAACGAGAATGACGAACTAGTTAGAGACAACTGTGGGAACTGATAATCCGGAGGCGGAACAACAACTTAGCGCCTTCAAGCTTTTTTTCCTCATCTTCACGCTACTTCAATAACTCAATAATTCGTTATCACGTTTGTTTGGGATACAAATGGTCACTGTAAATAATATGAAATTCAATAAGTTGAAAAATTGTTGGATAATAATATGGAATGGTCTTGGACGTGATCAATTTTTTAAATGAAATCATTTATTATCAAATAAACCAATTAAAAGGATAATGGTGAAGCCATTGGTTGCGCTCTTTATTCTCAACTTTATCAAGTTATTTTAAATTTCTCGCCGAATCTAGAACCTGAGATTATCTTTACTTCAAATTTATGGACTTAATGGGATTGAAGGGCGAAGCTCCCTAAAAAGCTTTCTGAGAGAGATGATTGCTCCAAGCATTTTGATACATTGTGAGACATTAGCGTCTAGCCTTGCTTAAATGAATGCCTTGCAGTTATGACCCTCCATAAATACGTTAGTTAGAAGTTAGGCTAGCGACGACTATTGACCCTCAATAATATCGTCACATAGAAAATATGGCAATGAAGGGATGCGAAGAGCAGGACGTCTAAACCTACTTCTCTTCCTATTTTTACCGCAACAATGGTTCCAGTATTTGGTCTCCGAAAGCCCTCTCAATCAGATCTTAACCCAATGGACTATTAGGTATGTATCTGGCGCTGTAGTGAATGGCACCAATCACCGTGACAATATTACAAAAAGCCAGTCAGTTAATGGACAGAATAAAAGCCGTTTTTAAGCCCTTTCCTAAGTAACGTTTGAGATCAGTCTTTTCCGCGTTCGAAATTAGTACAGTTTCCATGTCTTACAAGTCAATTGTTACGGTTCAATTGTCACAAAGCCGTTTACAATTAGAAAAGGTAATTCCAACTCACGAAAATTTAATTGAAATTAATGTTTATTCTAGCATAAGCGATTTGAATGCTTCAAACTGTTCCCTCTGCATATGGTGACTGGATTTCTACCGGTTTATAAGAAAACGCGATCCGCAGAGGTATTACTGCTTTACCAAAAAGTTTTTAAATCTTAACCAAACACTAGCAATACGAATTTATATCAACTGTGGAATCACAATGATAAATAAATTTTTACTCTTTGTACTAATTGGAATAATAAGATTTTCTTAAACTGATTCACGTACATAACTTTTTGTTGAAAATGGAATATCTAATGTATCCATGTTTTTTTCTAAGTCAATCAAATGCAGTTTCTTTTTAGCCTAATTGCGTGCGTGCGCGCGCGTGTGTGTGTGTGTTGATCATTATACAAGTTGAGTCCGAATAATACTAAGGTACACATAATCAACCCCACCTTGCTTCTTCTGCTTGTTTCGAACGTTCATTCGTTCTTATTCTCCATGTCTTCACCTCCAAAACATCTGTAATGCTTAAATCCTTTTTCATATGCATTCGATAGTACTCCGAATAGTTTTGTGCATTTTCTCTAGACGCTTCTGATTTTGTCAGATATCGACAGACCAAGAATGCTGTTTTTTATCGTCCCTACTTATCACTTCTGAGTGTGACTCTAAGTGACATAATAATTGAAAATTGTTACTTATAAGGCTAGTATGAATCTTACCTCCATGCATAGCTTTAAAGGTCTCAACTTTGGAATGAAGACAGGAAAGGAATTCAGTCTGTGAATTTTGGACTTTGCATTTGTGCAGTATGCAGTGAGGGAATTTCAACGCCATTGAAGATGATATTAAAGGACATGTTGTCGCCTATAAGGAGGCCGATTTCGTTGGCACACAAAGTTTGGCCATTGGTAGACACTTCATAAGCTATACTATCTCGTCGATTCCCGACGATACACTCAAGTTATATTCCTTTTAGCCAATGATCGTGCAAACAAACTGCAGTGCTAGTTACAATAGTTCTTTGTCCTTTAAGGCGAACTTGGGAAGACTTAGTCTCTTGAGAGAAGAGCATTGAGAAACCTGCTTAGTTCATTATCTCATATGGGCTTCGTCAGGACTATAGTCGTTTAAACCAGGATGGGGGTGTCGTTTCATACGTATTGTGAATCACTTCCGTTGTGAAATTACTTGTTTCAGGGTATCAGCGAACCACCCTTTCTAACCACTCGATTTCGGCAGAACCCGCCAAAAGTAAATGAGGGTAACTCGATGACTCGGCAGCAAAATCTTTAAAAAGAGCAAGCAAATTTGGTGTCGTTTTCATTTACATGCCCTCTGGTAGTTCATGAGCCGAAAAGTTACGGCAAAGATTGCCTATCATTGTGATAGTTATGTTGAATTGTAGATGAAGAAGGGCTTTGGATCATTTGGAGTCCACATCAAATAGGACAAGATAGATCTACAGTTGTAGGCCATGGACTAGGTTCCCGGTGAGGCTGGAATTTTACCTGCCTTTTGCCAATTAGAACATCCCTGAACAACTGCTTCGATATCCTCGTCCACTCAAGGCCAGTATGTTTGATTTTGTTATTGATTTCTTGCTGTTATCACCGAAATTATTACTGCGAAATTTTGTGGCGTAGCTCGTTTGAGTCCGAGGAAAGTCAAGCAGGAATCAATAATAAGTAAATGACCACGTCGTCTATTGCGTTGCAGAAGATCGTCTCTTTTGAGCTCACTTTGACTACCCAATGCCAACAGATTCAGTAGCTTTCTTCAATAGTGAATCCTATATTGTCGAATTTCGTCCATCATTTGTAGTCAGTGAAAGTTGGTTCACTACTTCAGATAATAGGCGTTACGTGTCTTCTTCCTTACTCCGATTTATAATAAAGATTTCTGATAGTACTTAATTCAAGAAAGACACTCATCTTCACGGAATTTAATTATGTTCAGGTATTCGTTATCGAAATCATAGCTAAGGCAGTTGGTGGACTAGCTCTGCGGTGTAAACTGAAATTGCCTTTTTCGAATCAGAAGGTAGAGAGAAGAAGTTTATGTCAAGTTAATAGAATGCAGAACAGTTTCTTCTCAGCTATACCATGAGTTCGGAAACAATAAGAAATTGATTTTACTGAATCATCAGAAAAGGCGTGAGAGCTAATACATAAACGTCCGTAGTTCTAAATATTTATAGCCTCCATGATTAGTAGATTCGGTTGCAATGAGAAAGTGGGTATCAGAAGTAATCACGACTTTTGACTGCATGAAAACTTTTACTCATTTTGGGAGCCGGTACCGCTTAGTGTTTTTTCCTCACAACTCATTTAGAATTGTCATTAGTTTATGCATAGCAAGTGAAAAACGAACATTTGTCGCTGAGATTTCACAAGGAGGATCGTAGAGTGACGATATCGACAGGAAGTAGCATTTATACTATTGCTCGAAGGTTCGTCTGGATACGGACGACTACCTTCTCTCAGCAAAGATGCTTCCTATGCGCATAATGGATAGTAAATATTATACATTTTTCATCCCGAACACGAAAGTCCTGGACTAATATGCGATTAATTAGTGTGATGACATGCTCGTGAAGTTAGTAAGGCGAACAACCGATAACATTCATGTCAGCAAGGTATGCAGCAGTATCAGAGAGGTCCGATGTAATTGTGACCAATACTTGTTGGGAAATAGCAGGTGCTGTTATGACACTGATGGAAGTCTTCTACACTAAAAATACCTAGTAACTAGTAACTCTTGTGATTCTATACAACTTTAATTTGCAAATCTAATTTTTATTTGACTGGTTTTGTTTATCCGTAAGACCATTTCCAATGTTATTCATATCCCTTTACTGCTCTAGGATTTTATAAATTTATAAGTTCATCCTTTCATTAAGATATTTGAACAATCTGAACTACATTCTTATCACTTCGTGCTTAAAAGTTGTAGTAACAGGTCTTTTTAAACATAACCATGTTTACTTTTAATCATGTGATGCTTAGAAGGGGGAATAATTAGGACAGACCCAAGGATCCAAATACATAAGTCGATGCCTACCGATATTCTGCTCTTTACCTACCAGTTATACCTCTATCTAAAAGTACTTAACAGAAAAAAGATAAAAGTGGAAAGAAAGGAGTAACAGTTTAGATACAAATTGGCATTCTGAGTACTTGCACAATTATCCAACGAGTAGGTAATTGATAACTTCCGTATTTGTATGTAATGGTCTCCAAAACAAATTTTATTATTTCGTTATCTTACGCATGATTATGATTCAGGTAAAATTCAACTTAAAAGAAAAGCTAAATTTTAAACTTTAAACTCATATATGTATCAGTCTCTTTCTTCCAATAATAAAAATCTCCTTTGAATTAATTTTAATTGTTAACTGCAAATTTACTTACAATAATGGAAGACTTTGAATGTTTTTTTCTAATTATTAAAATGTGTTATAATCTCTGTAAATGTTTAATAGTCAAGGCTAAACAAGGGAGGATTTATAAAGTGTTCTTAAATAGCCTCAAAGCTAAAACGTTTTCGCGTTGTTACATACTCTACACAAGTTTTATTTCAAAATATTTGTCAGATTATGCGTTATGCTCAGAAATTGTGTATACTCACAGTATTTCTTATTGGTATATTTCATATTTTGCTCACTGGTCCCATAGGTTTGATTGCAATAATACAACTATACATATCCAATTATACTCCTAAACAATTTTCCAGATTCAAAGGTGCGCTTCTTCATCCTGACGTAGATGAAAATGATCTGAGTACAAAGCGGATAAAGTAATTCGTATTTATTTTACCATAGGCCTAGAAACTCCCTAGCGAAGCCTCTCGGTAGAAAATTCAATGCCGATCATGTTTCACATGACCGGAATGTGGATAAATTTTCAATTCAACCTAAGCACCTAGCCAAGCGCATTATCGTATATTGAAGTTTTTTCGTTAACTCATTTTTAGGTCACTGGTGGGGCAGGTTTCGTCGGTTCTCATCTGGTTGATGCTCTTATGAGTCAGGGTCATAATGTGACTGTACTTGACAATCTTTTCACTGGAGATCGAAGAAATATTGAACAATGGATGAAGCACTCTCGTTTTAAATTTATTCCTCATGATGTTTCCAGCCCAATTTACTTGGAGGGTACGTGGGCTTATTCTCTAATTATTGACCCGCCTCAAAGACGTTAAAATATTCTTTTTATTACTTTTTAGCTGACCAAATCTATCACTTGGCGTCTCCAGCTTCCCCTCCTATTTATATGGCTAATCCAATTAAAACTTTGAAGGCAAATCTACTTGGAACTATAAATCTTTTGGGTAAATTGGTTCATTATGGTTCTTATATTTATTCTTGCATGCTGTAGGGCTAGCTAGGCGTACTGGTGCGACTTTCCTCCTAGCATCTACATCGGAGGTTTACGGTGGTAAGTGGTTGCTTTCCTTATCTAAATAGCCTATTATCTGTGTTCTTAAATTTTTGACTTCTTGCTTACTTAATAATAAGTAAAATTTTCTGTTTTTATTAAATTCGTTGTAATTCTTTAAAGTTTTTTTTTCCGGCAAAAAATTTACAGTGGATTCTACCTTAATTTTTCCCGGAATTTATTTGGATGTTGTGGATATCCACTTCAATTATTTACTATGTTTATGGTGATCAAATTTTTGTTTTTAAATCCTTACTAGGTCAAGATTGTTCAAAAGTACTTTACACTTCCGGATTTCAATAGGTCAATAGGGTCAATACTTTGGACTAAATTAAATTTTCTAGAATATGCCTTGCATGTTTAATTCATAGTGGGAATTTGTTGCCATATTTCGTATTAACAACTTCTAAATCCTCTTTTAAAGCTTATCAATGAACGTGCATTAGATAAAACCAAAATACTCGAGTCATAACTGTAAAATCTGCAATTCCTGTTGAGCCCTTTGCTTCTTATTGTGGTTGAAAATTTTGTTTTCACTGGCCGTTGTTCTCTCTGCGCCCATGGGAATCATATGAATTTTTATTCGTCCTTTTCATAGATCCTGAAGTTCATCCTCAATCAGAATCCTACTGGGGAAATGTTAATCCCAACGGGGTTCGATCGTGTTACGACGAAGGCAAGCGTGGAGCCGAGTCCCTCACCTACGCCTATTTTAAAAGTGTAAGTGGTATACATTACTACCAAATCATGATCTAACTTGTACGCTTACTTTACTTTTCAATGTTTTTCTTAATTTTGTTTTTTTTTGGCTGCTTCACAGAAAGGTGTTCCTATACGAGTGGCTAGGATCTTTAATACTTACGGTCCTCGGATGCAATTAAACGATGGAAGAGTGGTCAGCAATTTTATTCTTCAAGCGCTCTCCAATAAGGATATGTGTGTAAGTTGTGTAGATTCATAATTCTTGTATAAGCATTGTTTAAATTGCTAATGAGGACTGGTAAATGTTGTCTTAACTCCACTCTTAAATGGCTAAATGCATACTGACTTGTGGCTAAACCCCACCGCTTGATGTAGTCTAGTCCCTTGAGGGCATTAATTCGAGTTCCATCAGTTTGCAATGTGTTTTTGTGAATCATTCCTGTCAGCTTTGAAGGGGATTTCCACAGGTACACCTCAACAAAGACTGTTTCAAATTATTACCTCACTAATGCCAGCTGTGCAAAGAAATTTAGAGCTCCACAGGGCGTATTTAAATAAAAGAAAAAAATTTTACTAATAATCATGTGCGTGTGGATCTTTAAAATTGAGATACAAGTACAGTAGCAGAATTTCGTAGATAAATTCTCGCAATTAGTACGAAAAAATTAATAAATTTTTTTAGTTTAATTTTCTCCGAGCACCGGTTGGTGGTTGCAATGTTTTGAGGATAATCACTAATTAAATGAGTGACTTTATGATATCATTATTAATGCATAACCAATTAATTGAAGTAGAATCTCTGTACGCTGAAGTATTTTTTTTGTGAATTGCAGCTATACTTCCACAAAATAGCAATAAGTAATAATTAGGAATCGATATTGGTGTGCACATGTCTGTTTTACAAAAGCTTTACAAATAAATAGCAGTTCTTTAGTGGCTATTTTTTTAAATCACTGCAAAACCAAAAGACTTCTGAGGTCCTGTTTCTATTTCTTAGATTAAAATGTTCAGGCCAATTAGGGAACTTATAACCAAGGCTTAATTTTGGTAGCGGAAAGTGTCCTGGAGCCACTCCTATGCGAAACTCATATTCTTGGTCCGATTTAATCAGTATGTTTGGCCACCCACATCGATTTCATCTAATAATGAAACTTTTTTTCGAAAGTGAAATTAAACTCTTAACCTATTCTTAATGGTTCTTGAACTTTTCGTATTTGCTAATATGTATCTGTTACTTTTGAAAATGGGCTTAAAAATTCGTAGTAGATTTTCTCCCTTGACTAAATTGGTACTTTATGCCTTCTTTCCTTATTCCGTGAAAATAACTCTTACCCCTTATAGATTGTTAATATGAACTATGTTCGTAGCTTTAAACAAACTTAAGTAAGTTTTCGCTGTAACAAAAAATTTTGCTGCCTCCTTCTGGTTGAAATGTCGACTTGTCAATCGCAAAAGTGCTAAATTGCGTTGTCACTGCTTTTTAGAATCTTAAGTCGATTGCTGATATTTGCCTAATCTCGTGACGTTATTTAATTACTGTCATTCGTGGCTATTTAGGGAGGTTAATCCGATTATAATAATTATTTTCCTAATTCAATACCGTTTTTGTTACCATCTTTAGATGTATGGTAATGGAAATTTCACGCGTTCCTTCATGTACATTTCTGATCTCGTTGAGGGCCTAGTCCGGCTCATGAACTCCAACATCACCGATCCCGTCAATCTTGGCAATCCTCTCGAATTCACCATCCACGAATTGGCCGTTATTGTCAAAAATCTTACTGGTATTTTCAACGTTATTGGAACCTTAATTGTCATACATTTCGTTTACAGTTTTCTCTCAAATTGATTAGCCTTAGTCCGTTTAAATAAAAGGTCCTATCTTTAGTGTTTAAAAGACCCACAAACCCAAAGAACTCGTCTCATTTGCTTTTCATCATACTATTTTAGACAAGTCACAACAACGGGGAAACAAATTCAAACACCAAGGAGATATTTGAGATCGAGAATTTATACCAGGTGTCTTCTAGCTTTCGGTCCATTAGGCCTCATGATTTAGAAGCTCTAGGTTACGGATTAGGTTATCCTAACCTTTGTGGATAGCAGATTTGGTTATCTCAATTAGCAGAAGGAAAAAATACTCGTTTACCCCTAGGTTACTACTTCAATAAATAGGGATTTCATTTTTCTTTTTGATCGAGGAAATTAATAGCAATAATAAATGGCTTTGATATTTGTTGCTTTAGTAGCTTTTCCTCTTTTTCGAGTTAAAAAATCATCTATTACCTGCTCTATTTTGAGTTGTATTTGGGAAGAAATATATGACCATGACAAAGTATGTACACGAGGTTGGGAGGCATTGACAGAAGGTCGCGTGTATTAGGACTCGTGTTCATATTTCCCATTGCATCTACTTATATCTCATTTATCTAGTAGCTTATTTTTTTCCTTTCAGGTAGTTCTTCCAACATAATCAGCTGTCCGGAGGCTATTGATGATCCCAAGCGGCGAAAACCAAATATAACTCGTGCAATAACTCATTTGGACTGGGAGCCGAAGGTTCAACTCAAGGAGGGCCTCCAGTTGACTATCGATGCATTTCAAGAGGCTCTCAAGAATCCCTCTCTTCCGATGAAGATACCAAATCTCGAAGGACATTTGTTTGATGAACAATAGATGCGCTGGATATCACAATGCCGCTTTTCCTCTGTGTATACATTTAACTCTCCCAGAATTTGTTTTTTATATTCCTTAAATCTACTGTGGGAATATATTTCGTGCATTTGAAGATTTTTTTTGTAAATTGTACTTACTATCAAGTACTTGAGAATCATTTTCTTTTCTTTATCAGTGACTTTTCTCTTCTCCGTTTGAAATCATTGTGGCCTTCGGCTACCTCATTTTAGGCGGGCTTTACGAGCATTTAGTAGTATAAGTGAGTCAGTGGGGTGCGCGATAGGCTTATCTCCGCGTGGTGCACCCTGGGCAGCGTATAGTCATACGGTAGTCTATAAACCGCAATTGACTTCAAACTACCACGACACGACTGTATGTCATATTCGACCACTTCCACAGTACTCACCTTACCTTTTTCTCTACCTTTGTGTCTGTCTCTCTCTCTTACATCTGTGAATCACTCTTCTGTCCCTCTTCTCGACTTTTGGTGACTTTGATGTTCCTCCCTTCTCTGAAGCTCGAAGTCAACTAGAGGGCTAATGATAACTGTCATAAAGTCTGCCATTGGATATAAACAAATAAATTGTTGAGCCAATAACTTTCTAACTAAAAAAATCTAGTTTGATATTTATAAAACAGAGTATGAGAATAGTCCGTAAAAATAGAGTTAGAGTCAGTCCGTGGATGCACCTTGGAGTTTTCCTTCAACAATTTCAAAGTTTTCAGGTACCTTAATACAGTCTCTAGAAACCTTTAAATGGAGTTACTCTTGATTGCATAGAATTAGGGCTTCTTTCACAGTGCTTCCTTGATGGTTAACAGAGTGAGTAGAGGTATGAATTTAAAACAAGTGCAAACCACTGCGCATGTAAGCTAATCAAGCAACCTAGCTAGCCGTGAGGAAAGTAACCATCCCAGAATCGGGACGGATACACTGTGAATCTATTATGCTGAGATAAGCTAATCTCTTTTTCATGCTGCCTGGTAGTGGCTGTTGGGGCTAAATGGTAGCGTTCTCTCACCGCCTTAGCCTCTAAATATCCTTCAATCTTTCATACCCATTTAAGTGTGCCTTGATGTACACCTTCGTTCTATCTCCCTTTATCTATAAGACGTCCAATGAAAACAGCGTCGATGGTCGAAAATCGATCACATTCCATCTGGCAATCGGCAGAATGCGAAAGTGAAGCGCTGGGAACTTTTAATGAGGTCAAAAATTGGCAAAACAAGAGGGAATGCCATTGGCATTTAAAGGGTTTGTTTTCTTTAATTTCCCATTGAGAAAACAGCAATAAAAAATGTAGCTTGACTGAAATAGTACATTTATCAGATCGATTCCATCACACAGATATGACTTATTTTACTATCAATTCTTTATTATTATCTCAAAATAATTCTCCTTGATATTTATTATTTTATTTGTATTCAATTGATAACATGGCCAGTAAAGTAGACTCGTAATTGTTCATTTAATTAGTGAAATTTATATGACCCAACTAGGATGAAAATTGGACCTTGGAAAATTATTAAAATGGTATACCTGCACTGTCAGCCATTGGCTAATTCAAACAATAGAATAACATGCAAGCTCCAGCAGTCTGGAGGGTGCAGCCGTGCTACTAATCCCGTAAGGAGCAGATGCGATGTAAGTGCAGAGACCTCTCACCCAACCAAAAGTCAATAGTCACCACAACGTAACATGGAACTACTTATAATTTAATGATTAAGACTTGTGCCAGTCCGTCGCCTTGATACTGTCAAGGTGGCTAAGCCAATTTCGGGGGGTAATTTTACCAAAGAAGGATGTTGGGGTTTAGTCATGGCCTATTTATGCAGTATCCGCACGAGAGGATTGAAAAACGATATCATCTGCAATTCTCCAGCACACTATTTAAAGTTACTTTTGTATTGAATTAGAAAGTAGTGCGAATTAAATTTCGCACATTTTACTCAATATTTTACAAATAAGAGAAAATTTACGTACATGTATAATTCATTACCTAAAGGCTTGACAAAGATCAATTTTACTCTCATTTGCCCTTATTTTCAACGTTACTTTTCCCTAAAGTGCTCTTCTACTTTACGTGACAGCTGCTGGTCTCTTGGAAGTTATAACTATTTTTTAATTTAAAATGAAGCTTTAAGTAACTGTATTTATTTTGGCGAAAATTTTGCTAATATGGGAGTGTTCTATTTTTCAAAATTTTCAAGGAGTGAAAGAAAGAAATGATGAATCTCAAGCATCAATCGACGTCTCTCTCTCTCCCCACGTTCCAGTTATTTGTGACCCTATTTAAGTATCACGCCATTTTCTCTCGTCTTTTTTTGATTCAGGTCTGGGAATCTCGAGCTTGATTATTTACCCGTCCTACGCAAATGAACCTCTAATTTGTAGTTAACTTCAATATAAAACAAAGTACTAAGTACAAGTTTAAATTCGACGTATCTGTCAGTGATCAAATCACTTTTCGATAATGGGGAACGCAGTTTAAACTGTACAGCACTTCTTTACTGCATTGTGGACTTTAAATGGTTCAACTTCCCTACTCTATTTAAATTGCCGGATTCTGGTTGATTAATTCATTGATATATTTTCGCCAAATATTATATAGTCAAGACTGAAACCAATAACTTAAAGTAAATTGCTCAGACTGAAACTGAAAGTAAGATGAAACACAGCTTCGCGTGCACCGTATGTGCCATATCGTTAGCGCTAGCACATCATCGTCATGGCACCCCTAAGTCATGATTATGGCCGCGGTAGGCCATGACGTAACAAAATATTTTTCGATTATTGGTTTGTTGTCTGACGAATAATTTTCTGCCACGCCAAAAATGAAGCATCGATAATTGCCTAAATAGGTTTTTAATTGAAGCAGTAAAACTGGTCTGATCGGGAAAATCATCTAGTGTTGTCGATATTAAAATCGTGTTTCTCCCTCTGAGCAAGTTGTAGTAAGTTCAAACTACTTCTCTATGGAAATGTCAACTATACCGAGTGACGATAGTATCTTAATGTTGCTTACAGAATTATTGGTAAGTCGCTCTTAATTTTAAATATCAAAGGATTTAATTATTATGCAATTTTTTAAAATATGTACAAGTGATGACAATTTGTTTTTCATTTGAAACGCATTTTGGACACAAGTAGTCACACGCTGCTTCATTAAGCGATTAAATTTAATTAGGGTTCCCACGGTCTCCATTTTTTTCTTGGCGCATTTTAGCGATTTTGTATCTATCTGCTCAATAACGATCCATCACCATTTTTTACACTCAAACATCACAGTGTCGCATTCAATCATTTGAGACGTTCTTGAGTCTTTGACCACTTTTCTCACATTGGGTACTTTTAATTTGATAACCACGCTAACAATTGAAATTCTCTATATCTATTATACTTTAACTCTCGCTTTTACAAAATATATTACCCTTTCTCAAACATTCTAAAGCGATAAAAGCTATTTTAAAAAACGCCAGGAAATAAAGCAATCGAGCCAAATCAAGTCGGCAATGGTTTATTGCAATGTAATTGTATGCATGAACATATCGGTTTCATATTTTAATATTCGCAATGGTGAATAAATCTTCCACCTTTCACCACAAAGGAAACCCATGGAGAAATTTGAGTATGCAACCATTAAAATAACAAAATTTGGATCATACCCTATCAATACATCATCTTCGGATAAAGACTAATTTTCAATGGCGTGTCTACACCATGGTATGGTAAGAGGTAAACATGCAGTGACGCAATAACTTAGGAATTTAGTGCGGGCTTTAATTCATTCACTTATTTCAAATTAAATTAAAAGAGTGACTTAACTGAGAGGTTAAATTTATAATTACTTTCTCTCTGCTACACTAAGACTGAAAGCTGCTGATTATCACACAAGACCATGCTGCCATCTCAACCGGTGGAAGGCAAAAAGGAACTGAAGTGGCATGACCGGCCCTTCTTGATGGTAAAACGGTCATAAAAAGAACTGCACACAGCTGAGAAGCTGAGGGGTATAAAAGTTAAATTTAGGACTGCGAGACATATAGTAAAAACTATACTACCCGATTCGAAAATTCAACTCAAGTAAGAATCTGGATACCCGTGCGGTATATTTTTGATTCCCACTCCATTCTCATTACCAAGACTTGCTATTAATCGATTTTATGCGCTTTCTTCAGTTCGAAGTTTTAAAGCACTTTTGTAGTAATGGGATACATTCGTTTATTTCCAAAATGAAGACCTGTTCCAGTACATTGAAGATGGCATCCTAGACTAAATTTCTTCACGTTAATACTGTCCGAGTTATGGAAATCAAATGAAGCCATGTTAAAACTGACTGTCAAAATTGACATCACACCACTTTCACTGCAATTCTGTTTGTTTATCCACTAACAAATAATGTTAAAAATTTACTGTTAATTATTTCCATTTTTGTTAGAATGTGCCAAATTGTAGGGTCATTTATTCGTATAGTTCTGTAACAAAGCCAAGCATTAATGCAATTACGGGTTATAATTAAGTTCCGGGACTTGTGAGTATTTTGGAGGCTAATATGGTTATAACAAATCTCGAAAGCTCCTAATTTTGAATTTATACGTTAATAGCCTAGCAAATTGTATGAGATAGTCATCATAACACTTTATTACATTTAATTAATCAAGTCATAATTGTTGATTTTAAATATTTTTCACTTTTTTTTCCTAACCTTATCAACTTGGAGTATGTGGAACACGTCATCGTATGAGCGCACAGCGTGACTTGAAGGTGCAGCCGTTCAACTTCGCGTATGGGTTGCGTGCGAGGACACAGGCAATGGCCAATTAAAAGCCTCCGCTCGTTTTACTTAATCCGCCATGTTGAATGACTAATCTTCCTCCCTTGTCACGCTTCACGCCATGCCCTGGATAGCTCTGTCTCTTCTTAGCTTTGCAATAGCTTAGCTAGTTCTGGGGGTCTTACGAATTAGGAGAATCTGCCACTGAGGTTTCTGAGTACAGTCAGGCTTAGTTAGGTAGCAAATCCGCTACAAGTATATACAGGAGCAACATTTTGAATAGCGCACAGCAATGTACAATATAATGAAAGAACAAACAATCAACTGTGTTTGGATTCCAACATTTTGAAAAATTCACTAAATTTAGTTTGCCATTTTTCAAAGACGCACAAATTAAATATAAATAATTTAATATGGTGCAACAGTATTGGTCATAATGAATATAAGTCAACCGATAAGGCACATTCCAAAACATCATTCCAGTCATATCCTTTTAACTTGACGCGAAATAAGTATCCTTTCTGTTAAAGAAACTGGTTCGTAAAGTATGTAACATGAGGATCCAAAATCCCATTCTTGACATTTCAAATTAATCTTGTTCCGGTATTAGGGAGAAAATAAGAAATCTGGAAAAGCACCTTGCATAAAATCACAAGTAAGCCAGTCCGGACAAAGCCCAACTCCGGAATCACATCATTCTAACAACGACTCGAGATCATCTTCTTCAATAATTATTCGATCTGTCATTTCAAATGTGTTACCAAATGATCAATTTGCAAGTTCGTTGTTAACTAGTGCATTTAACGAAGTGCGTACGATTGATTTAAGAGGTGATCATCTTATAATGTTACTTTTGAAAACAATTTTTCATTTATTTCCATTTTTCTCACTAAATACATGAGCTATGCAAAATGGACCTCTAAGAATTAGCAGATCTCCAAAATTTTTCTGCAATATACTAATTTGTAAAGCTTGGCTCTCTTCATAAATGGGGTCGTCATTTGGGCGTGCTTCATTTGATGTAACAGAGCAGTAATGCTAAGAGTAGGTATGCTATTTCGTTTGTTCAATGCGCTTCCCGGTTATCACTGTTAAATTAATTCAAAAATGATAAATGTTCAAAGGACATGTCATTTGAAACAGAGTTTCGTCGTTCATGGGCTACCATTTTCCCATGCAACTTTTAACTCAATGAGAAACTTCTCATTTTCGTATTATTTCAAATGAAAATAACAAAGTGACAATTCGAACTTTACATTTAGAAAGAAATGATCTTTTATATTCTTATTAGAATTCTCAAATGCGTTCTGATATAGTTACTCGCCTAAAACGTTCATGCCGGGAGTACATACTTTTAATTAAATTATTTGATTTTCAATGATTTGATTTTGTTCTAAGACATTTAATTTTTTGTTTTTGCTTTGAATGTCACTTAATTAAAGTAGATGAGCATTGTAACTACTGGCCTTGTTTGATCGGAAGCTTGTATTCGTTTGCATTTGCCTAATACCTTGTTCCGAGCTGTGGAGAGAGTGTAGTTGTAAAGAAACAAGGTGAACTTTATACTATTGGAAAACACTTTTAATATTAGGGATACTGGGTAAAGGAAATACTTTTAGTAAACAAACCGTGTGAATCTATGGTGTAGAGGGTGGTAATCACGTCTGTCTAGTCAGGGATCAAGAGGTTGTTTCTCAGTTTAGCACAACCTATAATGCAAATGGTCAAACACCCATGTTAATTATGGTAAATGAGACAGATTTTAGATGTGCGTTTCTAGAACGAGCGACTCCAAAATCCCATTAACTTACTAAAGCTAATTGTTGACTCATAGCATCATTGTTCAGAAAAATCTTTAACACGATTAGGGAAAATTATATACACAAAATGATACCTTGAATATGCAGCAACTTAAATAAGTTTGACAAAAAATGTTAAAATGATTTAATAGGAAGATGCTTTGATACCGTTATGTGTTTTATGCGATTAAAGTGTACTTAGTATTTGGGATTCATGTGAAACATGACTGTTTTTGTTTCCAAAGGAGAACTTGGCAAATATTAACTGTTCGTTTGTCTTTCGTAATTAATTCGAATACTCTGTTATAAATCGTGCTTAAGTTCTAACAATGGAACAAGCAACTTATGGCCTAAACGTTCAACGCTGGCCATTAAAAGCTAGGGATAAGCGTTGGCTGAACGGAGACTTTTAAAGATTAAAAAGGCGTTTTATTTGCTGAAAAAAATGTAAAGTTATTTCAAAAAATATTTTTTTAAACTTTCGATTCTTGTTTTAATCTTTTATCCCGCTCCTCCTTTAACGCGATATATTTGAGCTAATTTCTATCAATTGTTCGCCTGAAATGTAACCAAATTAATCATAACATCATTATGAACGTGATGTCTTGATTTGTACCAGCGTGGTTTTCGGTTTATAGTCGTCATTTCTCTAATCACTTAAGGAACTTACATGTCATTAAGCAACCCACAGAGCAGGGCAAATCCTAATAATATGAAGTTTCACATGACTTAAAATCTCATTTAAAGTATAGAAGTATGGATATTGTCACGCACTTATTGGCTCTTAAATCAGCTCTTTCTGAAAGCATATCAATGAATCACATACTGTCAACAAGGAAAACAGCTAATCAACTTGCATTCCATCTGTTTCCCATTGACTGGATCACTCTCGTCCAATGCTTATACTTTTCCTCTTCTTTTAAAATTGATATTATTATACCCTCTAATATCTTTCACACATTCACTTACAACTTAAAATTTGTCCAATATATTTCTTGACATTCCGAGAAAGAATATTTATTACATCGTGTTCGGTTTAGGAACATAATTATTTTTGCAATAGAATTCCGATTTAACAGAAATATATATACAAGCTGTAGTAAAGCAATACATTTTACAATTTCTACTTGAAGTGGGTTTGGATTCATTTTATTTTAAGGTACTATTTTAAACTTTGACTTTGCTATCAACGATATCCACCACCTTTATCAATAGTTACAAACAAATATAAATCATTTTATCATAAAACTTTAATTTACTAAAATTCCTTACTGATTTATATAAATTATATTTAAATTTGTAAGATTATACAAAGTTGTGATATATAGAACTTTATAAGTATCCAATGTTTGGCGGCAGTTTATTTCATTATCTCTTAACCAATCATTGTAATTAATATGCAGTTATAATGCTTGACGCTGATTCTGTTTTCGATCGCCTCGTAAGTGTAAATTCTAATTTTAACACTTGTTATTAGTTAAAGGAGGCTACAAATTTAATTCCTAAAATGAGCACTCCCAAGTTGTCAGCTGCGTTGAATGTTTCATCTGCACTGCATCAACGAATTAATGATATTCTGGCGTCAAGGTAATAGTGTTTCCTCATCATTTTAATTGTAATAGATTAAGTCAGGAACAAGGTGTTGTATCAACCATTCCTCCCAAGAATTTCTGTGTTCAGGGTGTTCAATCCATCGTTGGGGCTCCAGTAATTCCGGATGAATTTGTCTCAGAAAGTGCTTTTCTTGCGACTGGTGATCTGGTAAGCCATATTACTGTTTCTATATATTTGACAGCTCTTTTATTTATTTTCCTTTAATTCAATTTGTGTCGCAATTTGATAGAATTTCACTGGACGTACAGTTGCCTCTGCAAACTATGCCGCAATTCCTTTCTTCCCTCAACTGAATCAATTTGGTAAGTCACGGTTATATTTAAGTAATGGGTTTAGTTTGATTGCGTTTGTATGAGATTTGATGAAGTTTTGTTTAGCTATTACTTTCAATTAAATTACCTGGTCTGTTTGTTGTCGCTTATGTCTTTGTAAATATATCGGATTTAAATAAAAGTGTCTCTGATTTAAAATTTAACTATCAGAGTTTTGATCATATTTCGGTTCATTAAATGTATTTCTATTTGGACAGAGTATTTGGGATTTTCTAGACATTGCTGTTCAGTATCAATGACTTTTTTGCTTACATTCTTTTCGCACTGCTTTTTTCAACTTTTTAATCATTTTTATGGGTATATTTGTCGCAACTTGGAAAGTTCATTTAAAAGTACGAAATCTACTCGGATTCTATTTTGTACTTTTTACCCTCCGGTTGTCTCAGATATCACCGCTTATGGTTGCGACTGAGGAAGTATTTCTACTTTGAAATATCCAGTGCTTTTAAGTTTTATTCTGATTTTTTCGTTTTGTCGTCAGAATAGCGCTTTTAGGTTGTCCTCTCTGTTTCCTCTGAAGCAACATGCTCAGTGTTCGTGTTGGCTCAATTTCTGTCATCCAATTTTCCCTAATTATTTTAATACAGCGAAAAGCTTTTCCTGAAACCACCTCTTTACCATTCATCACAGATGCATATTCAATTGGCTTCCTTACTTATGTGTCGACGTAACTTTGTCATTCTTTCTGACTTACGAGTGGTTTGTACCATTAGTTAATCCCATCTTAAAAGTTTTTTCTATTTGTTAGCTAATAAACTTTTAATCATAACCTTGGAATGAATAGTGTTAAGCTCTTATGAGATCGTGCTCTCCGGGTCCATTGATTACAGCCAACACGTTCTCCTTTGGTATAACGCCTATACGGAGTAAAATACATTTCATGCCTTTTCTACATCAGGACTCAGCTCATCTATCTGTCTTACACTCTGTAAAAGCAGGCGCCTGTTCTCTGCTCTTTCTATTGTCAGGACATGCAGTGTAAACAAATCTTTAATAAACTACACTTTATAGATTATGCAAGTAAATGTAAAAGGACATAAATTCCATACGATTTAAGCATAGAGATAAAGAAACTGTGAGATGGGACAGCCATGTTGTCTCGATTGCCACAAACTTTCAGCAGTGATCCCACGAGGGTAGCTATATTTGCTAATCTAGCCGCTGAGTCCGATTTCTAAGTTGGCGCACTTTGGGTGTCGGTGTGAATGCTTTCATTTGGTCCAGCAAAATCGTGAATGGACTTCTAACACGCTTGGTGCTTATACTCGAGCAGTCATTTTAGCTGTTGGTGTGCAATATGTTCGGGACCTAGACCCTGATCTTCTGGTTTGACGAAAGCGATTGACTTCTTTTAACGGTTAGAAAGAGGGTTTACCATAACGCATAACGAGGCTGTTGATGGTCATATCGTACAAGGGGGCAATTCCAGTCTTTATTGCTAAATTAATTTATCCAATAATGAGCGCTGGGACCATTCGTATCCAATGCACGAGTTGGGCAATTTAGCTGACGAAGTTTATTGCAGGAAGGAAGCTAGTTGTGTTTCGTATTTAAGCTTTTAAAAGAGGGTTTTGAATTGATTTTGGATAGCTGCAAGCCACAGTTTTTCGCGATTAGCTGCCAATCAGTTAATTACAAATGTCGCCACCCAGTCGCTCAGCTAGTCCGAATCGATTCGTAATGTCAGAATTACAACCAACATAAGCCTTCAGCCTTGGGAGCCTATATCCTCTATTGACCCAAGTTCGTTCCATGGAAAAGTTTTTTTCTCACTGAAAAGTCTTCATTAGGCCACTCTTGTATCTGCTCCTGCTGGTATGTGTAATTTCACTTGAATTTATATGTATATTCCGATGGGTTTCGAACTAGCATGGAATCGTCTTCATGGGGTGGAGTTGTTTTCCAAAGACCGTTCTGTTTAAGGGAACCAAATTCTACTTTTGGCTCCTTCAAATCTCCGCAATATCGTACGTTAGTCAAACCCTGGTGTTCATCTTTCGGATTCCAATCTAGAAGATGCTTTGATCGGCCAGTAATGATTATCTTCCTCTACCCACAACCAATTAAGTCGTTTTTCTACAACACAATTTGATGATTAATTTCATTTTCTCTTCTAATTACCAGCGATCACATAGAGCTGGGTGAGATCGCGGGAGCGAACTCCAATTTTGCTGTCTCTTTCTCCATTTTCAATAGGGACACATTGCCCTAGGCCGTGTGTTTCTCTGCCATTCGTTCTCTCATTGGCTGCCGGCATCCGCGCAGCTCTCGCGTACATGTTTGTCTATCGATTGCCTGTCCGCTTCTCTTTGCCGCAGCTTTAAGCCTATTCGCGTTGGTGTGCGTCCGTGTTACCTCCCATTCGTGCGGGCGCCTTTCGTGCATGTCTGTGCTAGTGTGACTCTTAAGTAGGCTTGCCACCCAATTTTGGCGCCTCTTTTTTCTCCTGATTGATCTTGTTTAGATCGTTGAGACAATGATAATTTAAGGCAAAGTAATAATAAGCGCAGTATTTTGCGAGGAAAGAATTTTAGCGCTTTAAAAATGTTTTCCCTCGTTTATATGTTCATTTCTGGTAACTTCACAAATTTCATTATTTGCCTAATGTAAGGCTCTTTCATGTGAATCATTAATAGTTTCAAAGCACACTGAACAAAGTATTTGTTGATTGAGGATACCACACAGGGGTATTTTTTTGATATTTTAGTCAACGTATTTACTCACTCATTACTGAGTGTATGAGTCTCGCAAGTCCAAGTTTGAAGGTCAGGGAAATGACAATATTCTGCTTGGTTGGGATGGGATGTTTCTAAAGAGAACGGTTGTGATAAAAGGGTCCATTTGGGGGAAGTTATGGAAGAGCAATGGAAGTTCAAAAGGGATTTAGTATTTTGGAGGTTGTGATAGTGAAGAGGATGTAGCAATGATCATATCTCGGTGGCGTCGTATGTACTTACAGAGGGGATTGATCCAAACAGTAGGAAAGATCCGAAGATCTCTCTGGCATGGTAAATTACTAGATTAATTGACTTATATAGGTATTGTCGAATCTTTCACCCTAAAGTTGGCCTCTCTGGGTTCTCCTTAAAGTATCATATCAGATGCTTTAATTTGTTCCGACTACACAGAAAATCAACGATTCATCCAAATAATGGGCACCTGAAAGAAGAGCCTGTGAAATCACAAGTAAACTGGAATGTAATTTATTGGAATTGCAGCCTAAATGAGGAGGTATAGGCTTATGAAATTCACTTAAGAGCTGGGTTACATTGAGGTCATTCTAAAACTTAGTGTGAGTGGAATTCTTTTAAAAATAATACTAGGAATGCCTCAAATCCAGTGACTTTTTGATGAAATTTCTTCTTCCAGTGTTTAGAAGGAATCCAACTTAAACCTACTGGCCCAATTTTGGTTGTCCCAGTATTTTGCTACAAATCGTAAAATTACCAAGGGTTCAAAAAGATGGGGAAACGCTTGAGATATATTTTTTTTTCAAGTAAGGTAGAAAGAAGGTGTGTTTCACAACTTTCGTAGACACGTAAGTAAAATCTAAGGGAAGTTTATAGGACATTTTTTGTGTCCTATATATCTAGGACAGCATAATTCTTATCATTTTGAGATGTCGCCGCAAATACCACGAGTGTTCAAATTATTACATATGACTCCTGGGCTTTTAGGGTGATATATATAAGTCATTGTATGCATTGAAATGGAAATGGAAATAAGAAAACATAGTTAAGATCACCCTCGTATTCTTATATATTTTAACGAACTGGAATGGGAATGCTCTAGTACACTTAATGAAACTCTAATTAACACTAAATGGGGAATCGATAACCTAAAATTGGTGCACCAAGCCCAACGGACAGTATACAAAATAATACCACTGACGAATAATTTTTTTGCCAATTGGTGCAACAATAATCGTTAGTATCTTTCTTCTGTTAAGTTTCTAATATCCTGAAGCTAGTCTTTCCCATGCCACAATTTGTGGAGGTGGTACACAAAAGGAGGGGTTATATGGGCGCGCGAGAAATAGGTCATCGATGCAACTGCAAGCGTCACACTCCCATTTACCTGCAGCCTCTATTTCGCACATTTTAAGCTGCGTGTATGATTGTATTTATTCCCTTGGAGAATATTAACACCTCCGTTGGTAATATTTCAGCCTTGATTTCTTGGGATTTGTTTTTTTTTTAATTCTTATTGGCGACTCAGAAAAAAACAGGGAAGTTTTTATTGAAGCCTTAAAAAGAAGAGAGGAAAGTCTTCAGACGTCAGCTTAGTCCATTTCAAGAGAGTTTCGAGTAGGCATTAACTTTTATTTGAGACAATCGAGTGTAGAATGGTCATTCAGTTAGCGTTTCTAACCAGTATCTGTAATATACACACCACTCCTGTGGTAACTAAATCTATTCACTGTTAATTCTGAAGTAAATAAAATTATGTGAATTTGTTTGTCGTGAGACACAGCCAACTTCGACCGTTTGAGCAGATGAGAAGGCCAATATTTTGAGATCTTAAAAGAAGTAAAAAAAACCAATGTGCCCCCGGATTAAAGATTATTTTGTTTCCCTTCAGCAATGGGTCAAAGAGGAGCCACCCTGGTGACAATCAGTGGTCCGAATGGTAGCACCACCACTGGAGCAGTTGTGGGTACTATTGGACCCCCAGCAGGACAATCAGGAGGTCAACAACTCATTGTACCCCTGCAGACTGCTCCTCCTCAATTGCAATCACAACAGCAGCAAAGCAACGATCCAACTACTGTTCTTCAGCAGCAAACACAGACCGGAAAAGGTGACCAAGCCTCCGTCTGCGATCAGACCTGTGCTGCATTGATTACCACTACTACTCCTCAAGGCTCTACCTCAACTTCTGCTGCGAATGGACATATCATTGTAAGTCCATAGCGTTCTGTTGTATCCCATGGTGCAAAATAGTAATTTTGGCTAAGTGGTAGAAATAGCATGTTTTAACTGGATCTAGTTGGCCTTTGAAGCGTTCGAGAGCAAGAAAGTCCATTGTACTGGCGCGAAGCAGAAAGGAAGTGGGGGGAATGTTCATTTTAGGGAATTTTATGGGAAACACAGGTCGAGTAGGGATATAAAATAGAGATATTGACAATGGTTAGTTGTGCCAATACACACTCCGTCACTTATTTCCCTCTTCTTCCTCCCTTAAGCTGACTAGAGCATTAATTTATACTAAGCCCAGCACCAATAAACAGTACCAGCAATTAATCCAGTTGCAATAGTCATTATTGCGATCAATGCAGTGGGGATTAGATTATTAGTGTTCCATATGTAGGTTAATGGGTATAAGTACTTCACCCTCCCCCCCCCGTCCCATCAAATTTATGCGATTTGTAGTTACTTCGTCCTTATGATATTGGGAGTGCAAATCGATCGGTTCTATTGCACTGATTAACAAACTTTTCGTGTCATATTGTCCTTTTTCAACTGCAAACTTTAGCACTTGTTTCATTTCCTATCCACTTTAATTCTAGCAGCATCTAATAGAATCGTTGATATAATGTATTTCAGTGAAAGGCACGACCAATGGTTCTGGTTAAAGACAGTTAAGAGATGGTAGAATGTGAGTCTCTCATTAGAGAGGCTACACACCTCCAGAAAAGCCTTTTCTTGAAAACGCCCTTCTGAAGGGGTTTTGGGAATCAAAGCCGCCAGTGAAGATTCATACATTTCCTTTTGCTAGGGTACTTATCCCCAAACCAGGTGTTATATCACGATTATAAGTGTCATAAGTACAGGTTGCGCTTCAAAAGGATCTAATTTTCTTGACCCCTTACTGTAGCCTTGATAGATAAATTTCTTATATCATGTTTATATTCTTAAATCTGATTAAAATCTTAGAAACTGTCGTGAGCATACGTCAGTAGGTGTGCGTTCCGATCGACGCAAAAGACCAAGCCAGAGGTCACGGATTCGATGGCCGTAATTGCACTCCAAGGGACTATTGCAGGGGGAGGGACATAATTCTAGCTTCTGACCAGGCAGGGTCTACGATTCTTCCCATTAACCCGCAGGAAGTGCTGGAAAATGCTCCTCTAAATATATTTGGGGGGGGGGGGGGGGGGGGTATGATTGCCTAAGACTGAAAGTATGAACTATTGACCCTGAAATCCTGCGAGTTACTCACACTGAAGTTAAGAGCCGGGCCACTTGCGTTGGTTGTCTAGTTCGAAGTAACTTGCATTTTCTTCGATAAATCCCAATTCCATTTTACGACATCTTTCTTCGACGCCCACTTTAGACAATGAGGCACTGTTGAGAAACTTTCATTCCAGTTCTCTTCCTCTATTCAGTTTTAACTAACACAGCTTACCTTGACTTTCACTTAGGGTACTTGCCTATGCTTTTTGTCAATTACTGTAAGTCTGCTTACTGATAAATGATCTAGTGAGAACATTTTGCTCCTATACACTAGATGTACGCCATTCATAATATAGGATCTTGAGGACAGTCTTGAAAGTGGTTCACTATTCTTGGTACGCGCTTGTGAATTTGATGAAATGTGCAAATTCGATTGACTTTAGGTTTGTTAATTTACAAATTAGTCAAAATTGCGGGAACCTATGTTTTTTATTAGTTTTTCTAAATGGCCATTAATGTAACCCGTTTTTATAACCTGGTCATGTTAGAGCTTGCCTTTTCATTTATCCGCCAATTTTTCTCTACTTTAGTCACTGGAGTATGACACATTTGATTTTATCAATTCCTATCCACACTGATCTGTGTACCATATCACATTTTTAAACTCAAATCTGCTAATTTCTTGAATGTCTGATCATCTTCCCTTTTAACAGTCCTAACTGTTAAGAATTTGTTCTACCCTATCGGCCAGGAATTCGTAAGATGGATTGTTTATTGGTGGTAGAAATTATTGGGAGTGGCAAATTCAGAAAATTCGTTCTATGTACAAAGAATTGGAATTATATAGAATTAGGGAATTGGAAAGATAGATTTGGAACATACCAGCTGATTAACATGGTGCTACCTTAAGTTCAGTCTGTTAAGACAGCACTATTTGCGCTTACCATGGTCTCATCAATGTTGATGGTCGAGCTAGTGATTTCGGGAACCGCTTGCACGTTGATAAGCTAGCAACTTAACGTCCGTAAGAAAGCACATACACGCTCATCATTTGCTATCTCAATAAAGATCTATTATGGCCACATTTCCTCAATGACTAGACTTTTGAGCAGGGTCTTTGCCTGTCATGACTCATCACATGTCGATTAGAGCTGCAAGTCTGTCTATTAGTTAGGCTAACCTAACATTTTTCCTCGCTTTAGACTACATCTGGATTGGAATGTTCCGAAATTAAGCCCGACCTCACACCCTGTCTTCAACGAGTTGGCGGTAACGAAGATCAACATCGCCATCAACAACAACAGGCTCCCACTCTCTACACAGTCACTCAATCCAACGTCACTTTCCTTCAACCTGACGCCGCCACTGCCACGAACAACGCCAATTCCCCTGGTCCAACCCCCAATCCTTCCAACCATACACTTGCTACTCAAAATGAAATAAGTAGTGGGTCTGCTAACAGCACATCAGGAGGGCCCTATCAGTGCACTAGCTGTGGAAAAGAATTCAGGGTACTCCGCTATCTCGAGAAGCACAAGAGGATACATACTGGGGAGAAACCCTATCAATGCTGCTTTTGTGGTCGTTTATTCAACGATTGGCCTAATATGAATCGACACAAGCGCATTCATACCGGCGAGAGACCTTATCGATGTTCAGTATGTTCCAAGACATTCTCTCAGCCCGCGGTCTATAATGAGCACGTGAAAAGACATACTGGGGAGAGGCCCTATGTGTGCACTGTGTGCTCGAAGGGATTTCCACGGGCTGCTAGGCTCTCCGTTCATATGAGGGTGCATACCGGCGAGAAACCATATCGGTGTGATGTCTGTGATCGACGTTTTAGTCAACCCCATCATGTCTCTACGCATATGTGAGTTGGATTTTTATGTTACTGTTCTATTGGCTGGTCTAATGGCTAATTTGAGCAATGCACTTCTATTATCAGTGTTTTCATATTAGTGTCATGTCCACTTGCTAACTGTGAGCTAGTGTTTACGTCACTCTTGAGCTATATACTCAGTGACCGCCTGGGATCTAATGGGCCACACAAGCTCAACGTTATTAAATAGGATTTGATATTTGTAATTAAAGAGTCCAACCACTTAGCACTTTATTTACCAAGAATTTTTTAGTGATGTAGTGCAAGTGTTTTGATGAAATTTCGCCTTCTCTTGTCTTCTGTTAAAGTCGAAAGCATCCTTAAATTTGACATACGAAGCTATAGGGATCCTCATCTTTGTGGAACAGTGATCTCACCACTTTGATTTTGTGTGTGTCAAAGATTTCTGAGTACGAATGAATGTATTTGTCCTCCGTTTTCTTTTCCAAAATTATTATTCCCGCCTTATTTGAGTACATGTTTTATTAGAAATAGATAATCATAATGGTTGATATGATGAGTGGGTTTTATTTCTACTTTTAAAACCAATTTACTAACGGTATTTTATGAGATGGGCTTATTAGCTTAAATTTATTGAAACCGGAGGTGCTTTATAGCGCTCATCTAGGAAGCACGTTCGGAAAAGAAATTCACTTTCTCTCACCCTAATATTGATTCTATTTAAACGATGCGGTTGGTCAATAATGAGCGCTAGATTGTGTAATTTCTTCTAATCATATAAAATTTATCAAATGGTGGGTTCGATGCTTGTCGGCATAATTTACCGATGGTGAGGACCAAAAATGCTGATTAAAACTAGTCAAGGGAGGAATAACAGTTTCCAGGGTACTGTTCTTCTTCTTAAGACATGACTTGGTAATTACTTAGTCTTAATCCCTCCGGTATTACAAATTACTAATAGATTGTGTTGGCTTCGGTGCGGTGTTCTGGATCTCATGTACTTTTGTTAGTCCCCTTAGTACCCAGATTTGCATGCCAATCTCGAATTTGCTATATACTCACAAATGCAAGTGAGCGCATTCTTCCGCCCGTTAGGCCACCAAGTGCATTGCTACTAATGAATTTGAAGTGGCCTAGGCCTAATGACCGTGCAAATCACTGTGGAATCACTTGTCTGCTTGCAGACCAGTGTAGACCAAAGAGAGGTTTGGACCTTGGATATGCTCAGCCACAATCCCATGTTACCTCAGAACTGTAGCCACTGTGACAAAATTGTTGCTTCCTCTCACTCTTCAGTAACATTTCTTGTTCCACCTTTATGTTTCATTATTTTAGACCTTTACGACCTCTCTGTAATAAATTCTATTTTAGATTTCCTACACATGTTTAGTATCGCTCTTCAATGAGCTGGAATGAGAGCTTGTTAGTACTGTTCACTATTGTGTTCCCCTTCTCGAGGTTGGTGTTATCAGAGTGTGAATTTTAAATTATTGGAAATATCTAATCCTCTGCCTCGAGTTCTTAACGTTAACATTTAAATGCTTGTTACACTCTCTCATGCATATTTATTTCACGGAGAGTGACAAATACCATATTATCATGGTCCTGTTTCACTCCCCCACAGACGAATCCACTCTGCCAATAGATCTTCTCGGTCTAGTATTCGGGACGGAGCAAACTCTCGACGCAATCGTAAACAGACGGGTGAGAAATCCGCAACAAACGTATCAGATGCAGCCGATAAAGTATCAAATGAGGTCGGAAGCAGTGCTCCCAATGCTTCATCACCTAGTGTACAGGGTAACCAAATCGGTGTTCTACCAGGGTCTATTGATGAAAATGGAGGTGATACCTGTGGGGACTCCGTTTTCCATTCGGATTGTGAGTTATCATTTAGTTAGTTAATATTTAAAATTATTCCTGAATCTTGATGTATGGCTTAAGGGTGTAAGTCAGGTTTAATCCCAACGGTAAGGCTACTAGAAGATCCTGGCTAACTCTGACTTAGAAATGCCCTTATTCAACGAGTACCATTTTAGAATATTAGAATTTCACGGCCCTTTCCAAATGAGAAGACCAAATAGGTTTTGTTAAAAACGTAATGGAATGATAGAAGTAGATGGAGGGTTAGTACTGAGAGAAGGTAAATCATGTTGCACTAATGTTGACTTACTTATGATGAAGCTTTGTTTTAATTTTGCGTTCTTTGTTCGTTGATGAACAAACAGTAAAAATCATCATCAAATGCACAGAGATTCGAGCCTCTAATCGAGGAAATAACTTTCAGTCACCGATAGGAGGCCCTGATCAAAATCCAATTAAATTCTCTGAACGGAGTTCAATTACTACTCAACAGTGACAACGGTGTTGAGTAATAATTCTTCTTTATGTTTTTAAACCTAATTGACGCAATGTGTTGCAGATAATCGCCATTCTGTTACCTAACTTTCCGTTAAAGCTATTATAAACAAGGCCCCGGAAACACTGATGTATTTGTACTTATGGGGGGAGGGGGTATTCAGTCACCCTTCTAACCATTGGCTTTGGGTACATTGATGCTTGTGCTTTAGTGGGCATTCTGGTTAGCAGTAGAAGCGTTAACCGAGGCCATGTCACGACAATTTTTTTTGATATGTACTAATCATGCACCAAAAAGTCACGGTAGTTTCTTTTTTTCACACAGCCACAAAGTCGTTGCACTCTCAAGAAGGTGAGATTCAAATGCCCACAAATGCCTCGCCAATTGAACCAACCTCTCTTTCCACATCAACTCCAATTGTTATGGAGGCATCTTCGACGACGACTGGGACAACAACAGATGTTTCCGCATCGGTTGTTAATTCCATGCCTTCCAACATCGGAATGTCAGCTTCGGAAAATTGTTATGTTCAACCACATCCACCACCACATATCTTTGATTCTAATGGCACAATCTATATAAGCTCTGTAAGTTCCCACTTTGGGTTGCGTTCCATGCATATCCTTTCCGGGTAATGGAAGTTACTCGATATTTACACTCACGTGTTTGATCAAAGGCCATGACATGCTTAATTTGTATTGATGGCTATTGTTTCGTTAAGAAGAATAAAACATACTTTATCGATTCTGCTTTACATGTAGAATAGGAGACTTAGTAAAACTGGTACTTCTTAATTTTAATATTGAAAGGTTGGTCGATAGATTTATTTATATCAAATGACTTCTGGCTTCACAGAGAGGAGGAACATCAAAGTTCCAAAAATCGAGATGGGGAACATGTAAAAGAGAGAGACACAAAGATAGAGAAAAAGGCAAGGTAATTTGAGTACTGTGAAAGTTGTCGAATATGACATACGGTCAGGTGGGTCATGATAGTTTGAAGTCAACTGCCAATTTATAGGCTTTTTTTTGCCGTATGAGTATACGTTGCCCAGGGTGCACCACGTAGAGGTAAGTCTATCGCACACCCTGTGGTCAAGAGATAAGTTTTTACAAGACCACCTCCTTTATAAGGTGAAATGGAGCGAAAGAACATAATGGACACTTCCATTCAAAGCAGTATAGGCCTACTATGCCGTGTTGATCCATCCTCGGACAAGTGTTTCCTTACTGTTGTGTCAAGATTGTTAGCTTAGCCTACTCCCCATTCATAGCTTAGGATTATTTTATCCTGATTTAAATCTAAATTGGCATTACTTTGTATCGCTGCATCCATTTAGATGGACGGAACGGCAGCCCTTTCTACTAACAGTTTAAGCACAGGACCTGAATCTGCCATGACTACGACAATCACATCAACCCTTCCTCAGATCCAAATTCATCCCTCCGCTGCGGCAGCATTTTCAAATGATCCTCACCACCATCTTCAACCTCAACAAGGTAGTGGTAGTTCCATCCAAATCTGCTATTCCACAAACCCCAACCGTAATCCCTCCGATTCCACCACAATCATAATGTCTCCGGGAGGCCAAAAAGGTCAGCTTTTCAGTCCCATGCTAGTACCAATTGGCCCCGCATCTCAGTTTCCGTATCCTTCTACTGCAGCTGCTGCTTTTCAAACACTGCCAACGTCAGATCAACAGCAGCACCAACAATCTTCTGGTGCAGATGGAATAATGGCGACACCAACTCATAACGCAGCTTCTTCCTCCTCTATAGCTGCTGATGTGTAATTATTAAGTTTGGGCTTGTGTACATATTTTATTATACTTCCATATACACTTTGGCTCCATTTGATCTTCTGCCCTTCTCTGCTGTTCCTATCGGATTGGGAAAGCGTGTGTTACTCCCTTTGAAAACTGTATTTTTATGTTCTTGTTAGCACTGTGTGTACTAGTGTATGTTGCGTATGGTCCTTCTGTTTGTACGTATTAGGGTATCTCAAACAATCTGATAATTTGACGGTAAATGTAGTATATCTGATCAGTATACTTTTTATATTTATGTGTAATGCTTTGACACTATAAAGGAAGAGTTGGAAACTTGGAGTGAGTGAAGACACCTGAAACCAAAGGGTATTCTGAAATTTTACATTATTGGGAAACTAATGGGTATTCTTGTGAGTCTCTAAACGCAAAACCGCTACCATTTCCATATGTGTTACTTTGCGGAAGGGCGTGTAAGATCTCTAAAATGCGGAAATATGCTTTGTGGATTTTCATTTAGTGATGCGAAAATTAAAGCGGGGTATATTTTATTTGGGAAGGATAACAGAAAATTCGTAAGCGGAGGGAGCTTACTTAAATGAAAGCACGGCTCTCATTTGAATTAGTGTATGCAATGTGTTCACACATTGTATTTGAAAGCCCTGATTTGCTTTGAAAAAATCAAAGAAGGGTGTATATTGAATTCATGTTTGGGATGAATCTTCTAAACGCAATTTTGGGTCGACATCAAAATGTTCTATGACATTGGGAGATATCTGAGAATTAGCAATATTTTCAAAGCTTTCCAATAGAATGCCAGGAAAAGTGCTAGTGACATTAAAAGGTTTTAAATAGATTTTCAGGTAATTTTGTTTAATGCAACTCGGCATTACTCGTATTAATGTTATCAGCTGCAGATATGCGTCATTTAACACTTCATTAACTCGATCAACACGCTTAATGATATTTGGTTTCATTAGTGTACTTTATCTCTTCTTATATATAGTCCAACCGTAAAGCTCCAATGGGAGAAATGATCAAAAGGAGAATGGAGTGTAGGAATGCAGTGTAATATTGATTCATGATAAAGCATACCACGTTGTATATTGTGGTCATAACATGAACTTTTGTTAAACTGCATGTGGGACACGTCATCGCATGAGCACACAGCGTGGCTTGAAGGTGCGGCGTTCAACTTCGCGTATCGATTGAGTGCAGAGTACACAACCAATAGCCAAGCAAATGTCTCTCGCTTGTTTTACTTAATCCGTCATGTTGAATGATTTAGCTCCCGCCCTGTTCACACACCATGCCATGCATGTCTGGGATAAACATGTTCCTGTAATACGTCTGTTTCTTCTGGGAGATTTACAAACAAAGAGAATCTGCCACAGAGGTTTCTGAGTATAGTCAAGGCTTAGTTGGGTAGCTAATCCGCTACAAATTGGTGACCCTGACGTGATTCAAGCCTGACTTCATCCACTCAGTAGAGAAACAACCTCTTACTGGCACTGCGATTTCCTTTCCGATCGCACGACTCACTTGGTGATCCTCTTCCTTCTCTATCAATCACCATTTCGTCGACTCTCCTTTCGTCTACTGTTACGCCAACAGAATGTGTCCGGAAACAGATCTTGGCGTGAGTACGTGGGGTGTCGCCCCCTTTTTACCCCCACTATGTCGCTTCGTTTTTTTACCCCTACGGTGTCGCTTCCTTTTACCCACACAGGACTCCAACACTCGGATTCATGGCTAGGTTTCGACCGGCAAGCACACCGCGGGAAGATTTTTGACCATTTTCATGGACTGTCGCATCCGAACACACGTGCTACAACCGCCTACCGTTTCGTTTGGAAGCACATTCTACAGGTGAAAACCCAGATATCTGGAGCCTGCGCCCGTCGTTGGAACACAGCTGTCACTCTTCGACCCAACCGTCTAAAGACACTGTACCACCTTCCTTCAAACCACTACAATCCTTTCCCGACGATACTTCGAACCGTTTATTTCCAACATCTGTCCCACCTCTATCCAAACCCTGTTACACTTGTTGCAGTTGCGGTCGAACAGTTTCTTTCCCTCCCGCCTAACTGATTATGTGCCTTAGTTAGTTTTCGAGCGTTTTCTTTACCTTTTAGCGTCCTACAAACGCTCTAGAGGGGGAGTATTGTGGGACACATGAGGGCACAGCGTGGCTTGAAGGCGCGACCATTCAATTGTATACGGGACATTGCATCAGCGACCACGTTGCTAGCGCCGTCAATATGTCGTGCATCGCTCGTGAATTGTGCGATGAAATTCAAGTGTTGGGTTGCCCCGGGAGAATGATGATCTGCCGCGAAATCTAGCCCAAAAAAAACTTGGTTCATGAATCGTTGGAAGGATTGGGCCACATTGCGTAGGCCGAAATGCGTACGTAAGTGTTCAGACAAACCGAATGGCGTGATTACGGCCGTCTTCGCAATATCCTCTGGGGCCATTGGAATTTGGTGATAGGCGCAAACTAAATCGAGCTTGGAAAGCATGATTTTGCCATGGAGTTGCAGCGAAAAATCATGTATATATGTATAAGGCCTGTAGTAAATGTCTTTGAAGCGCAAATAGAAGCGACACAAAAAATGCCTTTTTAATAAAATGTTTTATTGCTCTTGTTAGGCGTAGCGTCACTTTTACTCGGGATCGAAAGTTAGCCTATTTGTGGTTTTCTACGATCCTAGATACTTTGCAAATTTATGGAAGTGTGTTTTTCGCAATGGCGTTGGTGCAAATATTTGGTTATAAATAATGACTAATGCAAGTGTATGTGTGCTTAAAATTCATCGACCTCGATTTATCTATGCTACTAACAAATAATTTAATTGATTTATACTGTTTATATTTCTCTCGAAATCGTGTGACATTGGTAAAAAAATTAAATTCATAGGTACTTGAAAGTAATGTATGGGGCTGCTACACTAATAAGCCTTGATTTTACTCAGAAATCTCTATGGCATTTTCCCATAGTCGAAAAGGCCATCGGGATGATAGAGAGGGGGAAAACGTGTTGCAAGTGAAACTTTCATTGCAAGTAATGATATTGTCAAACATGATTAGTTTAAATTAAATTTAGCATAATTTGAGTGAACATTAATGGCAAAATATCTGAGTAATGCACTGCGCGCACGGACGCACACTCCAAAATGTTCAGGTGCGTATTTTATCGTGTGCGAATCGCGTACGCCAATGAGCTCGGTTTAGGCCTCATTCTAAACAAATTCTTATCGTCATTTGACTTTAGAACAGGAATATTTCGGCACTATTCAAGTTTAGCGCAGTAATTATAATAAAACATCCAATTACGTTAACTTAATTTCAGTGACCATCTTGCGCAATGAATACCATCAACGAAAGTTGCTGATGAGAAGCACAAATTTTACCACAATCATATTTGAATAGACTTAACAACTGCAGTTGTTCATTCCACTCGAGGGTGGTGCGTCAGCAATGTGCGCATAAAGTGACCAGCGGACTAAAAACGCACTGACCAATTTAAATTTATTATTATTTGATTTACTGTGGGCAGTTGTAAAGATTTTTGAGATTGAGGAAATCAGGAATTTCGAGTCTCCATAATCGCCTCGACATCCACAACATATAAAGGTAAAGACTTATTGAAAGTCTAATGTATCGTGCAATAATACCATATTTTGTAAAATTGCAATATTGCATTCCACTCATAACATATTGTATTAATACATATCGAATTTATGACAAAATTTACAACTTACTGGTCGGATGGATCAGGGCGAACAATATTGAACTATTTCTATCAAATGAAATCATATAAACGATTTTTACTTTCTACAATTTAATACCGATTTAATTATGTTATCATAAATACAGTCTTAGCAGAACCGCATAAAATTGTAGTAAAATTAATTGTTTCTTACATTTGTATATAAATAAATTCACATATTTATTTGATGTTAACTAACCAAACTAATAAAATGTTCAATCAAATCTTCTTATTATAAAGAACTCTAATATATTCGCCTGTAATTTATTACAATATTTTTTATTTGTGAAATTCATTTAATTCATCTTTAATATTATATTTGTTTTTAATCACACATAGGTATAGGCGCCACTTTATCCGACTAGGCACGGCTTAAAGATGGTAAGTGGGTTTATCAAATGTGCTATCATTCTCTTAGTCTCTTATGCTACCAGAGAAGTTTCAACACATTCTCCGTGTTATGAACACAAATATTGATGGTCAAAGAAAGATTCCCTATGCTCTGACTGCCATCAAGGGTGTTGGTCGTCGTTATGCTACCGTTGTGTGCAAGAAGGCCGATATTGATGTCCGCAAGAGAGCCGGTGAACTTACTGAAGATGAAATTGAAAAACTTGTGACAGTTATGGCAAATCCACGCCAATACAAGATCCCTGATTGGTTCCTAAACAGACAGAAAGATATTGATGACGGAAAGCACACACAAATTCTCGCTCAAGGTGTTGACACTAAGCTCCGTGAGGATTTAGAGCGTCTGAAGAAGATTCGCGCTCACCGTGGTCTCCGACACCACTGGCTGTACGTTTGCTAAACTTTTTATACTTATTCTTTAAACTTTGTCTAATTCTCTTTTGTTATAGCCTTCGGGTTCGTGGTCAGCATACAAAAACTACTGGTCGTCGTGGACGTACTGTTGGTGTTTCTAAGAAGAAGTAAACTGTTCCAATAAAGTCTTTGAAGGACATGGAATGACTTCTTTGTGACTTTTTGACTTATACTGATTTTATTATAGGTAAATAAGTACATGTATTTTATGCCATTTTGTGATTCGAATGACGTTGATATGAAGTTAATTCATTATTTAGCTGTATTTATTAGATTTACTCCTACCTGCACTTCATAGTTTGTTAATGTGTAGTTGGTCTTTACTCTGATTTGTATGTAATGACGTGTTATTCGGGAGAAATTTTGGTTCAAATTAAGAAGCTGGCTCTCTTTTCTTGGTTCGTATTTCCGTGAAATTTTATCTGTTTCGCTTTGAGTTACGCTTTAGGAAAGAAAATTTTTAATCGTTTTTGAAAAATTTGTGTCCTGAAGTAATCCGCTATTGTGAACGGCTTGGGAATGAATGATTTGCTCTATTGTTCATAGTTGTATGTTGAATGATGGGGCTTTCTGAGATTTAGCGCTGCAAAGTTGCGCGACTGTTAAGCTAGTTGTCTGTGCAGTATAGTTTATTCTTATTTCGTTGCAGTTATTGCGATGATTTATTCGTAACTTTATGGTATGTGCTTTGTCTAATTATTTTGCTATCGTGAAAGGGGTTCTGGTTTCTAATTTGCGCGTTTTATCGGATATTTGGTAAATGCTTACCTTTGTGTGTATTCTGGATGATTTAGGTATTGTAAGGTGGCAGTCCTGTGTCCAAGTTGCACTCTGTCTCCAATATTTCAGTTTCGTTAAAGTATTCTACTTAACATCATTAAGTAGAATGTTTTCACGGAGTTCTAAATAGAAAAAATTGCTTGCAATAGTTGGATTTTGATTTACGCTCTGTATTATTACCTTAAGAGGTACCAAATAATGGCAGATCGCACTCGATTGGCTATTGCTCTCCTAAATTTGCAGCGTAAGTAAAATATAGAAACGATTAGAGAATTTTGATAAGGCCGAACTGCTTTGGTGAGTGTTGACAAAAGGATATTAGTCAATCTGTGTCTCTTCCCTTTCTCAACCATGAGGGTTTTAAAAGTCAATAATGTATAATAAAGGCGGTTGAAGTCGAAATATTTAGCGATAATAACCAAGTTGGTCTTCAGTAAAAAATTAATACTAGGAAATGTAGTTGTGATTATTAAGATTACAGATCTGGTATTTGTCAGAATAGGCTTGGGTGAACTCATAATAAGCAATGCGAATAGGTCTAGGTAGTTCGTCTTGTCAAATGCATTTAGTATTGATTGCTTTCCATTAAATATTTGGTGAAGAAGGAAAGTTAAATACAGTTATATCAAAAATGCCAATTCCTTACTCTTTAATTAGTAAAAATGTCTATGATATTAAATGCAATTTCAGCTAACAATTCAAAAAATATCCAAAAGTGTGAGAGGAGAGGAAAGGGAAGACACGTTTAAGGATGCTTGTTGCGGATTGCCACACTAACAAGCCTTGACTTATACCCAGCGATCTCTTTGGCGGATTCTCCAAGTTTGGAACGCCTCCCGGAATTAGCTAAGCTACCGCAGAGATAGAGAGAAAACAGACGTATGGTGTGAAATACGTTTATTCGGATGATGATATGCTGGGGATTTATTATTGGTCGTGTCATGTCCGTTAAAGTGTCTATTGAGAGTGTGTTGGGTTGTGTCGACTGACAGGGAGCTTAGTCATTATCTAGCCACGTAATGACTTTGGTTATTGATTGATCGAGAGTTTAAAAGTTTAGTCTTAAGTTCGGATGGACCATTACAAAATCCCATTATATTTTCATTATTAAGGGAAAAAAAAGGAAAAATTAAAATATAAATATAAGCATATCGTATGATTTCGCCGCAATATGTAAATGATTTTCGTATAAATTGGGTAATCTTTGGTTTAATCGGATCTGACGCGTAATTGTACACAATTTAGCTGACTTTAGATTCAATCGCTCATTTTTTTTCACAGGTAGAGCTTGTAACAAAGCTGTACAAATTTCTCGAATACAGTAGGAGTTGGGAATAAAGACGAGTAAAGATGGGATTGATATTCAATATAACTTGATTGATAGTGCTGTCACATTGAAACATCCCACAAAATCTTAAATTACAAAGTATTAATGGTATTTTACGCAGAGGCAGATATGCAGGCATTCATACACATCATCATTACATAGAGATTGACATGCAGTTTCTGAGACCAGTAAGGTGAATATAACCTTAGTCTAACCAGCAGTGAATATGGAAGGTATAATTGGATAAACGATAGCATGACATAACGGTAAAATGCCATTTCATGTGGTTTAATTTGTGACAGTGAACTGAAGGGCTTGGTTGGGCATTAAAAGAAGTTGATATTGGCATGTATGACTTTAAACCACTACAATATTCGTTTAGTTAGCTACCATATAATGAAAATTCCTTGTTAATAGTACCCTCGTGGTAACCTCATATTTACCTATTGCCAAAGCATTTTCACGTCGAGTGTAGTATTCATCGCTTCATATCGATCTAGAATCAATCCTTCCTCTGCTATCTCCGGAATGGACATTTCCTTCGTACATTTTTTTCCTGCCTTCTTTCAGTCTTTTAATGGAAGTAACGATCTGACATTCTAAAATCGGTGTTCACTTTGAGCGAGGTCTAATGAATATCACATAACTAAATACCAATAAGCTTTCTCACCCCTTGAAACATAAAAAATGCATTGAAGCTATAAGAACGAGCAACTCCATCAAATAACCGACAAACAGTCAACGAACATAGCTAGTAAGAATTATCTCCCTCCTAATGGGAGTATTAGCGGAGATTGAATTTTAGAACATGAAGCCGGGCGTAGGGCACAAGCTGAATACAAAGATGAAACGAATGCAACTCCAACCTCCTTTTCATATTGAGTCACTTACCGTCATTCGAATTCCAAAGTTGACGAATTGTAAAGTCGCCAGTTCTCTTGTGGTAAATGATAGAAGAAACCCGATTAGTAACTCTTGACCAGTAGTCTAATGCAATTTAAATTTACCATGTTACTCAAATGTGCGACACACCAACCATCTGAGTATGTGTGTGTGTTTTCATAATAAGTAACAAATCAGGGACACTCTTTTAATAAGTTCCGTTGGTTCTAAGGAATTTCCGTCATATGACACCACGTTCTATTTAAGAGACAACTGAAATTCACCTTTCTGAACAGACTACGAGTCTGAGCGGATGGGAAATTCCTTTCTCTTATATTAAAATAACGCATCAAAGTCAAATGTTCTGGATATTTTACTTGTTTTAAAACAAAGAGAACTTTTAACAATAATAGCAATGGTTGGTTTTAGTAACCAAAGAATGATCGTTGAGTGGTAAATAATGAGCATTTAGAAATCCCCAACCCCATGGGCCTAAATCATCTGTCCTAAGTATTAAATTGAAGCCTTAGATCGTCCAATAGTAAAATGCATATTAGCATTTTAAATGCACTTATAATCGTATTACTATTGAAGGGTGATTAGAAGACTTCTGCCCAACATGATTATTGCATCCTGATCTGACGAGGATCTGATCTGATCCGGGGATTGTTGGTGAAATGTTACACAAGAAAAGTTGAACAAGGAGCGATTCTCACATTTTATCGGCCGAGGTAAAATGTATCTTGAATTTCAAAAATTTATAAGATTAGTTGGTGATGCCTATCCATTCTTCGTAGCTGTTTGACCGTCAAGACTAGTAATTATTGCCCATCAATTTAACAGTGTTCAACTAACCGACGGGAAGCTCAATCAAATAATTTCGCTAATCGCAGTTCACAGACTTCGTCCTTCCACAAAGACTAATCGAACACGGTTTTTTTCACACTCGGGCCTGGATATCCAATTTTGTCTTCGCCATGATTATTGGCCAATCAAGCAGCTGTTCCTAGTCCTAGTATTTATAAGAAAGTGAAGTTTCATAGTTGGAATTATCGTTTGAGTAATATGTTTTCTACTATTCCTCTATGGACCCTTAATAACCGAAGATATCGCGTTATTAAGCTTGGTCCCTAGGGATATCGTAGGGACAACTTAGATTTTTTCAGTGGCTATTTACAACTATCTTTTAATTGTTAAATAGTTTCAAATCTGATGATCGACGATGCTCATTACTTTGAAGTAAGTAGTACATCTTAAGAAGAAGCAGCTGGAACGATCAAATTATCCCGGATATAGTGGGTAAACAGAAGACAAAGTTACCCGAAGCGCATATTCTACGCAGATGAAGCTAAAATAACACAGTCAATAAAGCTACCTTTAAGAAAGGGCCAAAAAAACTCTAGATATTCTCGGACATAATTAATAATCCTCTTACTGAATAGCAGGACAAAGTGGGTGTATTAGACACAAACAAGGAATAAGAGCGAGGGAGAGAGAGAGTGAAGGGAAACAAGAATTTAGAATTGAAAGAGGAGCAAAAAAGGCGACATTGTGGAGGGAGATAAAAAAAGCTATGACCAAGAGGCCAAATTAAAGAGCACTAAGTGGATTATTCCGTTTGAAGTTCACAAGAGGCCTGACGAGAAATTAATAAAAGACATTATCGACCGATTAGAATGGAGCAGATATTAAGCGTTACCATGTGTGTCAAATTAAATGCCACACACACACATACACACGAATACATATTTAAATGTTCAAGAAAAAAAATTGCAAAAATAAATTTCAGTGAACTTAGCAATGCTAGAGACAGGTATTACTAGTAGAGAGAACGGTGAAATTAGAGATTCTGACAGGGAAATATTGTACTACCTGAACCCGATTCAGAGAAAGCAAAACTCCGTTGACGCAGTTTTCTGAGCCTTAATCGTTTACTAGGTGATTTACACGTCTTCCTTAAGGCTATGAGATAGCGTGGTGGATGAGCTAGTTTACGAATACATGACATGGTTGACCTTTTATACACGGTGGACAAATAGTATACTACTTGTGTACAGCTGATGACCATAATTAGGCACAGTAGCAAGAAAGCGGCAGTTGGTGAAATAAACACATACCTTCGCGTTGCAAACGTACTTCAGCCTTAATAAGCTAACCGATGGGAAGGTGGTCTAGAACAGGTCGATATTAAACAGAATTTGCTGTTGAATCTGGAGGGTTTGTTTAGAGTACTTGCTTTCTATTTGTTCCAATTAAAAGAGCCTAGAAAGTGTAACAACGAGTTCCACAGCCGTTTTGAATAAAGTAACTTCATTGGAACAGACTGCAGATCATTATTGGGAGCAGAACCATATTACAACTGATAGTAATTAATCTAACTTTCTATAAAATAATCGCATTCTGAAAAATGCTATATATGCTTAAGTACATTAGTTCACTAAATATACAGTATACAGTTGCTTTGAAATTGTCAAATAGAAGATAGAGCGTACTATGTGAAAAGTGTTTTTTGAACAAGTTGGCAACCTACCCACTTGCTTGGTCATTAACTAAAAACATTCCTGCGCTAAGTTGCATAGACCCGTCCACTGATTGGCTGAGAGATTTCTACACCCACAGATGGACGCTCCACGATGGTTCTTGGTGAATGAGACTCTCTGATCAGCTTTGGTAGTGTTGTACGGCCCGCATTTGATGGGCATGAAAGGTAAGGCCGAATATGAACCATAAATAGCTATTGAGTAGGAGATAAAGATGAGCATGGAAGTGGCATAACCAGTTTCTAAGCAAGGTAGGACATTGATTCTCCTTCTAATTAAAAAGTGTGGTTACTGAGTAGAGTTTACACAAAGGAAATAATGCGGACGCTTTTATCCCCCCCCCCCTTCAACAAATCACCAAACGCAATCGAATACTAAACTTTCACAGTTATAACTCTGATGAATACATGACAGAAGGGATTCCAAATAAACTCCATCTACTAGAAATGTGTCTTTTTAATGCGCCAAAAATGTAATTACTCAAACAGTACACGATTTTTTACGTTATTCAATTAATGAAATACACTAAAATTCCAAAATACCGTAATTTGATGGCGTCGTAGTTAACTGGGAGTGCATTCACCGAGAATTTCATTAAAATGGCAGTTCAATATTTGGATGAAGATGGTGAAAGCTGTATATTCCATGCACCTATAAAAAAATTTACGCTTGTTTTAGTAACTTGAAGTTTCTATTTGTGTGCGTTGTCACCTATTCAGTTCCATCAAAATCCCTTGAAATGCGTTTTGTAATCCTCTGCGGTGAGATCGAAATGCTATGAAACCCCATATCTAGATGGTCACGTTGTAATGTTGTTCAGACACCCCGAGAGATGTTAAGGCGTCGCCTGATCGAAAGCCCTCCACTATGAATATTTTAATCTACTGATGTATGATCCATAGATTAGCACAGTGTCTAATTATCTTTGCCAACCCTGGGGCTCTAAATAAGTTAAAATTTACGTTTTGAACTCTCAATAAGGGTGAAAGAATAACTTCATGCAACTTCTCTGGTGGGTGAGTCAAATTTTGCCAGCCCTCTACGAGCAAGGATGTTACCAGTGCATTTGGCTGTTCACATTACAGAGAGTGCACCGATGAGCAGCAAACCCGTGAAATGTAATTTTGTAGAGGAGCACGATATTCATAATGCTACCAGAGCCTAGGTGCTACAAATTCATTACCGTAAGCTTACCCCTACCCCCGGTTTCCACTACCATAACAACCTCCTTTATCCCACTTATACATCAAACACGCCAACTTTTACTGCCTGACAAGCAATAATCATTAACTACCTCTATCGCCGACGGCTTTCTTATCTCCTTTTAGTTATCACTCCCAACTTTCTTTTGTCAAAGATATACTTATCGTAAGTCTCTTGGAAGTCCCAAAAGATGGATCTGTGAATAATCGAGTTACTCTAATTCTGCAATTATGTAAACGATCATATTTGACACCCATCTGTCTGTCATACATCACCCTTAATTACTGGAAAACGACAGCAACAAACTTGAGTTCATTTACTGACTAATTAGTCGGTGGAAAGCATAAGTGAAGAGCTTTACTTCCAGAGGATTACTTGTTTCTTTAAAGGCATTGATAGATTTTAATACATGGCTTTAACGCAATCAGGCCTCCTTTTGGGGAACAAAGTCCAACTCTTTCTCTTAAATCATATTCCTAAATGAAGTGTTACTATCTAAGACCGTGATTAGTTTGAAATTTAGCTAAGGCATTAGGCAATGCATGCGTAGAATTAGGGACAAGCCCTTTAAATTATAAGCACTTCCAAGACATAGTGTGGATAATAAGCTGTCTCATTAGGCTTTATTTGAGCAACAAAAGAGTTTGCAGATTCATTGATCTCAGAGTGGTACAATAATAAGGGTAGGTAGTTGTCTTGAGCCATGAAGTCAATCATAAAAGTTGATAGCTTTCAGTTGTGAAAGATTACTATGGATATAACGATTAAACTAAGATTCAGAAGGCTTGGTTTGGATTTCAATCAAAATGACGAAATATCATGAGAGAGGAAGACTAATTTCTCATTTGAATGCATTGAGTGAATTAACACCTGATGAATCCTCGTCCAAGCAGGAGTACACACTTAATACCCACAACTGGCAATTGCGAATCTAATAGGTGTAAGGAATCGAAAACTCATGAATAACCACACCGGATTCTATGAGATTTAAGACAATGCTTTGAAAAGAGTGCAATAAATATCTTTGTTAATGATTAGATCGGAATTCATTCGACAAAAAACGTCGCTGATTCCATCTGAAATCCTGGATTGTCAGAGCTTCAGTCAAAGTAGCATATATATCCTCATTTCATAAAATTAGCAATACTTTACCCGTTGATTTTAATTAAGTATTAAAAGTCCAGAAATACAAATCTTAGTTAAAAAGAGCGGCCGAGGCTGAACAAAGACATTTCATGCTCACTCGAACAATTTGGAAGGTGAGATCTTACTGCTGATCGTGTAGGACTCAATTGCGATCGTGAGTGTAGAGACCAGTGATCAATAGATGCCATAGCACAACAAAGGCCCAATGTGTTTGTACTAGTGTTCAGTATGCTGCAATAAACAAAATTCACTCGATAGGTGATGTGTCCTCGATACTATTGAGATAGCTCAGGTGATTCTGGCAGGTTTTTAATACCCGTGGATTTTGTCATAGAGCATTGTGGAGGTTGTAACGGATCAGCTACCTAACTAAGCCTGTCTAGTCTCCGAAATCTCTAACACAGATTCTCCTAGTTAATACGTCCCACTGAGTAGCTAAGCTACTGTAGAGTTAATAAACAGAAAGTAGTGGGAGGAACACGTTTATTCGCTGTATCAAAATGGCGTGTTATGAGTTACAGGAAGCTTAGTCATATTCAACATGGTGGCATGACTGATTGGCTCCTGATTGGCTATGCGTTCACCGCACACGATCCGTACGCGAGTTGCACGTCTGCACCTTCACGTCGGCGTGCGCTGATGTGCCCCACAATACTCCCCCCTTAGAGCGTTTGTAGGCATCTAAAAGGAGAAAGAAAACGCTCGAAAGTCAAAGAATGTACATGATCGGCCAGTCGAGGGGGGAAGGTAACTCTTCGGCCGGCACGAGTGTAATAGGGTTCGGGCTGGAGAGGTGCAGGTGTTGGGATTACAGGGGTCGAAGAGTCTTCGGGGAAGGCAGTGATACAGTGACTTCAGCTGTTTGCGTCGTAGTTTCATGCGGGTGTGTTCTAACGGTTGGCGCTGGTGTAGGAGGAGACTCCAGATAAGCCGGTTTTAACCTGTCGATACTTACGGAATCCTTGGAACCCTTACGGTCAAGAATGAAGTATTTGGGTTTGCGTTGGAGGACTTTGTAAGGTCCATCGTACAGCGGCTGCAGGGGTCTCTTCACCGTATCCACTCGGACGAAAACGAAGGGACATGAAGATAAATCTTTAGGAATATGTGTGGACCTGTAGTTCGAACGGGTGAGTGCTGGGAGGATGGATCTGAAATGCTCTTTTAGGCGTGCGGACTACGACGCTGGATCCGTGAGAGTTCGGTCTTGGGAGTAGGCAAGCATTTCTCCAGGTAGTCTTATGGTTGTGCCGAATACAAGTTCCGCCGGACAGCATCCCAGATCTTCCTTTACAGTACTTCTGATTGAAAGAAGAATGATGGGAAGGCGTTCCACCCTATTTAAATTGGATGAAGTAGCTATGACGGCTGATTTGAGCCGCCGGTGAAAACGTTCGACGAGGCAGTTGGCTTCTGGGTGGTACGCGGTGGTACGGATGTGTGTTGAGCCTAGTAGTTGATTTAGTTCCCGGAATAAGGTGGAAGCAAACTGCGATTCCCTGTCTGTCGTGATGACAGATGGAACACCGAATATGGATATCCATGATTCTATCAGGGCCTTTGCCACCGACGCAGAAGGGGTGTCGCGTAAGGGAACGCCGATTGGCCAACGCGTAAAACGGTCAACGCAGGTTAGGACGTACAAGAAAGAGTTCGATGGTGGGAGGGGACCGACAATATCGACGTGGATATGTCCAAAGCGGGCTTCAGGCAGAGGGAAACGAGCTAAGGGACTTTGGGTATGTTTGTGGACCTTGCTGGCTTGGCAGGAGAGGCAATTTTTGGCCCACTGACGAACATCTCGTCGTATGTTCTTCCAAACAAAACGGTCAGTGATCAACTTCGTTGTGGACCAAATGCTTGGATGCGACAAACCATGGAAATGGTCGAAAATCTTCCGGCGATACGCTTGCGGGACGAACGGTCTCGGCCTGCCGGTTGAAACGTCGCAAAGGATCTCAGTGTTAGAGACCGGTAGTGGTAAGCATTCGAAATGTAAGGAGGGATTGGAAGAGATTTCCGCGAAATCCGGATCTGACCTTTGTTCGGACCCTAGAGCCTGGAGATCAATGGAGGGTATGGCGATTTGGTTTAATTCCATACGGGACATTGCGTCAGCAACCACATTGCTGGCACCGTTGATATGGCGTACATCGCTAGTGAATTGTGCGATGAAATCCAAGTGTCGGGTTTCCCCGGGAGAATGGTGATCTGCAGCGGCTCGAAAAGCATATATTAAGGGTTTATGATCGGTGAAGATCGTAAATTGACGCCCTTCCAGTATGTGTCGGAAATGTTTTACTGCTAAATAGATAGCGAGCAGTTCTCGACCAAATGTGCTGTAACGCGTCTCCGTGGTAGTGAGCTTCTTCGAGAAAAAGGAGAGAGGCTATGTATCACCCTTGACCACCTGTTGCAGGACTGCTCCGACAGCCACTTGGGATGCGTCGGTCTTCAGAACAAGGCGTGTCCCGCTAGAAGTATCGAGGTGGTTTAACGTGGTAGCCTTTGAAAGCTCCTGTTTTACCACAGAAAACGCTGCTTCCGCCTCCGACGTCATCTTGAAATGCTTCGGGTTACCCTTAAGCAAGTCTGTGAGGGGCTGAAGGACGTGGGCACACTTTGAGATGAATCTTCCGTAATAATTTACGACGCCTAGGAAGCGACGAAGACTCTTCACCGATTGAGGAGCGGGGTAACTCAAAATAGACTGCGTCTTTTCGGGGAACGGTATGATACCACGACCGCTGATGTGATGACCCAGGAAATCGATCTCTTTATGACCGAATTTGCATTTCTCGGGATTGACCGTGATTCCGTACTGTTGGAGACGCTCAAACACCTGTCGTAGGTGTTGTTTGTGCTCGTCCGGGTTGGAACTGGCGATTAGCACGTCGTCAATATAAGTAAAAACGAAATCTAACCACGAAAAACTTGATCTATGAATCGTTGGAAAGATTGGGCCGCATTATGTAGGCCGAAAGGCATACGTAAGTATTCGAACAGACCGAATGGTGTGATGACGGCCGTCTTCACAATATCTTCCGGGGCCATGGGGATTTGGTAGTAGGCGCGGACTAAATCAAGCTTGGAGAACATGGCTTTGCCATGGAGATGTAGCGAAAAGTCATGTATGTGAGGTATGGGGTAACGGTCTGGGACGGTTATTCGGTTGAGGGCCCGATAGTCTCCACAGGGTCTCCAATCACCGTTTTTCTTCGCGACCATGTGCAAAGGGGAAGCCCATAGGCTGTTTGAAGGTTGAACGATGCCTAAGGATGCCATGTGTTGGAATTCTTGTTTAGCTGCACGTAGTTTATCGGGGTGCAGGCGACGGGCTCTAGCAAATACAGGTTGTCCCTTGGTGACGATGTGATGACGTACCTCGTGTTTGAGTTCCAAACTCGTCGTCTGTAGACGGAAGATTGAAGGAAACTCGGACAGGATATTGGAGAACGGGTTTGTAGAAGGTAGGAGGGAGTTCAAACCAAAAGAATTGAGGGTCTGAGTAGGACAAACCACTTGGAAGGAAGTAACGTCGTCATGCACAACCCGGTCTCCAAGATTGACGAGAAGCCGGAATCTAGAAAGGAAATCGGCACCGATAATGGGTTTTTTAACGTCCGCGATCAGGAACACGAAGGGAACTCTCGGCGAAGCCCTAGATCCAGGTTGAGAAACTTCTGGCCATATGTGCAAATTTTAGTATTGTTGGCAGCGCGTAGGGAATTTCCGGTAGGCAATAGGTAGCGGTTTTCTGCGGAACGAGGGATAACACTGACCTCGAAACCGGTATCTATCAGGAATCGAATTCCTGTCCACTACATGAAGGAGGCGAATGTAAGAATAGCCAGGCTCAGTCGTCGCCTTTACTGCCTGGCGTAGAATTTTCCCGATGGACTGACTGTTCTTCTCTTAGCATATTTGCAACCAGGCAGACATCTCCAGGCCTTGTTCCCGAATTTTTTGTGGAAATAACACATAGTGTCATCGGGTCTTGCTGGGCTCCGCCTTCGCCTAGGCGAGATGGAACGCTGTTTATCGGAGCGGGAAGAAGAACCTGATAGGAGTAATTGCATCTTTTGGAATTGCTCCGTCAAGGTGTCCAATCGCTGGGTGACGGTATCAGCCGCGGCTGAAACTCCCACTGCGTTCACGCTATGTCCGCCGTGATGATTGTGAACGCGATCTGCAACTTCGGCTAACTTGTCAAGCTCATCTTGAAACGGACTGTCCAATACCGTCGACACCATGCTTCCTGGCAGACACTTCAACCATTGCCTCTTAAGAACCTTGTCGTTCAAATCCAAACCACAGGCTAAGGAGCGCATGTGGCATACTAACTGAGACGGAGAACGGTCTCCCAGCTCAGTTGTCGAAAAAAATAGCTCTAGTCTTGCCTCTGGAGGCGCTGAAAAACGATTAATGACCGCCCGCTTTAACCGTTCATAGGAGTTGTTGTCCGGTGGCGTGGATGTTAACTTCTTAAATTGAGTCCGTATATTGCTTGGTAGGACGGTGAGAGCGTACTGAAACCAGGTTTCTGACTTGGTTACGCCTCTCAATTGGAACATCGTTTCCAATAGCGCAAAAAAGGAATCCGGATGTTCGGGTTCGAAATTGGGGATGGCCAGAGGTAGAGCACACGCGGTTTCTTCAGTCATTTTCAAAAGATAGTAGGAGTGAGCGAGTGTAGAGTAGAAATAGCTGCTGATCAAGAGGTAAGAGGATCACCAAATAAAGTCTGATCGGACAGAGAATCGCGATGCCGTGAAGAGATTGTTCTTCTGCTGAGTTGATTAAGTCAGGCTTGGATCACGTCAGGGTCACCAATTGTAGCGGATTAGCTACCTAATTAAGCCTGTCTAGTCTCCGAAATCTCTAACACAGATTCTCCTAGTTAATACGTCCCACTGAGTAGCTAAGCTACTGTAGAGTTAATAAACAGAAAGTAGTGGGAGGAACACGTTTATTCGCTGTATCAAAATGGCGTGTTATGAGTTACAGGAAGCTTAGTCATATTCAACATGGTGGCATGACTGATTGGCTCCTGATTGGCTATGCGTTCACCGCACACGATCCGTACGCGAGTTGCACGTCTGCACCTTCACGTCGGCGTGCGCTGACGTGTCCCACAAGGTCTAGACGAGGTCTATTTGATGATCAAACTTTGAGCCCAAAATCACAGAATTTGCACTGGTAAAAAATATTACCACAAAACAAATATGCTCAATAATGTTTGTTATTACTTTAAATTTCTTAATAATTTTATGAACTTAACTGTTTTAAAGATATTTAAAGAAGTGGCCACGTACATGGAGAATCAATATTGAGGGCTTCCAGATACCCAATTTTAGAGGAAGGAGTCTGGTTGTTATATTGAACAACTTGGAATTTACAAATTCAAAATTCTTCTGAAGTGAGAGCGTTAATGTTTTGACTTTTTTATCAAATTCTTATCAATTTCATCCAATCGTGAAATATCATGGTGTTCTCCGTGCTTAGATGCTTTCTGAAAACCTTAAATTGTATTTTTTGTATTACTATTGGGTATATTAGTGAAATAAACCTTACTTCGATGAGATCATCTCCAGTATTCTTTAAATAAATTATATGGTTTTAGATTGTGGTACCTTGTGTGGTATATTGATATTGTATGTTTCGAACGGCAAATAAGACCAAATTTACCAACGAGGTAAGAGCTCTTGAAAGCAGGTAGGATCATCACAAGGCTCCGATTGACGAAATGGGCCTTGACATTCTGTCGGAATATTGCATTTTCAATTATAAACTGTAATCGTAATTGCTTATCTCCCCCTATCAACAGGATATGCTGCATTTAAATGTCAAAATTAGAGCTATTGGCGTAGATCGTCACATCTGCGGTTTTATCATATTCTAAAAAATTATTTCAATATACGAAGGTCTTCTCCATTTAACAACAGATTGCCTTAGTTTGTATTGATTGTTGTTTTAAGTTGTATTGAGCGAATTCATGGTCTTTGCAATGTAAAAAATACTCGAAAATATGCGACTATTATTACCTGCGTTAATATGTACAATACGTTTGGATATTCAATGATCCCGGTTCGCAGGCATATGCTCTTGATGTAGGAGTTCATGTTGTGCATTAAGAATTTGGGTGTTTGTAGAATCGGTCTAGACTTCTGGAGGAGGACTATCTGTTTTAGGAATCAAACCACATCTTCGCTTAAAATTGATGTGAACACTGAGTGACAATGTGAGATTGTCCAGACATAACGCTAGCCTGTAATTAAAATTTAAACAGATTCCCATTTTGAGGGCCACACTTCCAACACCCTATTTGATTATTGATATCTTGGCTGTTAGAACTTAAATGTGATGTCTGGGAAGGTGAAAGCTATGACAGGCAAATTCATGTCCACTAATGGGTCGGCACATTTTGGTTCCTTCTAAGTTTGCTTTAAGAGTAACTTTGTAATAAAATTTCTCAAAAGCAATTATTACTTAAGGTGACTTCCACTGATTCCGAAATGAAGTCTTATCATTTGGAGTTAAATCTCAATGCTTAAGCAAGAACTGCGTATCTGATGCCATTACTCTATAGGAAATTCGATCAAACGAATATTTAAACGATTTTATTACTAAATGTTCAAGTAGAACTTTTTCAACCAAACGCTCACTATCTATCTCTCTATCCATATGTATATCTGGCAGTAACCGCAATTTGTTATACTCTCAAGTCACCGATAGCTGTCTATGGATTCTATCCACTCTCATCGCATAATAACTTGGATCATCAATTGCTGTGAACATCTAAGTAACTGCCCTAGGGAATTCACAATATTTAATGCCATACTCCACTACAGTAGACCCAACAACAAAAAGCGAAACTGTTATTAAAAACGTAATCTTGAAATTAATGTTTTATGCGACTAACTGACTTCAAATTACAATTACGTCGTATCGGGTTACAAGTCATCAACCTTTGGATTGATGAGCTATCGTCTGAGAACTATAAAGTGTGTCCCCGGATTTGTATTAAGCTCTATCATCGAAGCAGCACATTGACAATTAGTAACAGTACCTTGAATCAGTCACAAATGTTCGTATATGATATTTAACGTATCCTATACCTCGTTCTTCCTGGGCTTATTCCAATTTAATTTACCAAGAAGATCGATCTTGGCAACCTGGTCATGAGCATTTTGGTTAATTTAATAAAATCGTCTAATTCCATATACATTTCTGTTATAGATTAAAATAACCATTCATAAAATCACTAATCGCCTGAGTGTTCAAGAAATGGCCAAGTTTTATTTATATTATGGGTTTTGGAAGGCAGTTGTAAAACTGCAGAGATGGTCGTAGATCATCACAAAAGTGCATGCTAGGATCAATGCATTGACTTAAAGATGACAAATGAGTCGCACCAATCACAAATCCAATATCAAATTCAAAGTTATACCAAATTCAAAGTGAGTAGCAGTAAGTAACTTCAAATGATAAAGGTTAAAAATTCGTAGGGAACTGAGCAAATAAAGATAAGAAGACACGCCACACTTTAATGGAAAGGCTTGTCAATCAATCTAGAAATCGCAATGGGGCTACATTACACCGTCTAATCTTTCAAGCGTGATCATTTCTGGGGAATGGTTTCTTCCGTTCTGCTGGCAGGGCCTTAATGTTGGGCAATAGGAAATGTGGCTGACAGGGTGCGCTTATGCTAAGACAGAAATCATGAAATTGATTACCATCTTGACTTCTTGCAGCCATCATTTTGTATAATGCTACCAAGGAATGAATATAATAGGAAAACTAAGACCTCATACTTGTCTATTTAGAAACAAACTTTAAAGGATTTAGTGAAAATAGTTATAATCTTTTACACGTAATAATGAAAGGAAAGATCTTTCATTTCAATTCCGTTGCTAGGCTCCTACAACAACAATTTCCCAGCTAGCCTCTGAGGATCAATAACAGACTGATATAAAAGCTTAGTTGAATTGACTAGCGTAATCGATCGCTGTCATGAAAAGAAATCAGAGCATTTGAAAATAGCGGGAAGTGAAAATGTGTTGCGTATGCAGTAGTAAACTGTATAACCTATCGTTTCAAAGTACTTTAATAGACACTGGGATTCTTTAAACCAAATAGGGAAGATAAACATAAATATCAATCTATGGTAATTGTTTCCTAAATATCGCGAATCGTCTTTACGCTATTGTCAGCATTCAATTTTCGTCATTAATTCTTTTCCCTAAAAGTAGGGCCAACTTCATGATCTATATGCCGATATTTCATATAAAAACCGAGCGCCAGAAAAAGGAAAAGTCATTTTATGCTAATTGGAAATAGTTGGAAGCCAAATGGAGTGTATACCGCACATCTGAAGAGTTTTCAAAGACTTCATGCCTTTATTATTGAAATATCAATTATCGGGGTCTCGTGATAGGTAAGCAAAAGATGATTGATCAAGTGCATAAGAGAAGGGAGGGTTAAACAATTGTTGATAACCTCCGCGTCCAAATGTGCTTAGAACCAGTATGCAGAAATGCTTGGAAGACACACATTCTCCGGGTCCTAATAATTTAAGAGTTGCGGAAGTTAATATTCACCAATATTGTCTGTTGGCTGCACATTTGGCGGAATTAGATTCAAGGAAAGAGATGAAAAGAAATTGGGGTTGAACTGAACTTAGTCTATTAAATCAGGAAAATTATGGTTATAGGTGATAAAGAGAATTTAGTTAATAGGATTGTTGGCAATAATTGACATTAATATACGTGACTGAGTAACCACGGTAGTCACACTATTTGAGAGATCAAGTAAGTTATTATCCACATAAGCTGGAAAGGTCACAGGCAGAACATGTGACTTAATAACATTTCTACGTGTCTAGCTGGAAGTGCAGTCTGACTGAAGGCCTGAAAAGGCCCGGTGTGGTACCTATATAAGAGCACCACTTTTAACTTATATTTCCAAAATTAGCTCATTTAACCAAATCAGCATAAAAACTGCCAAACAACACCAATAAAGATGGCGCAAGGCCACAGAATGTGTGCATTGTCCTAAGAGAAAAACCAAATAACCAGGTTCATATCCAGAAATCGCTTTCATCTTCTATCTCATCGGGTTTTTGATACTTGCGTGGTGATGATAACCAAAGCATAACGATAGAGATAAGCTTTTCAAGGTACAAAAGTATGCTAGTTTGAAATAATGATATCGCTAGCCTCATCATCCTCTTTCTAGTAAATGTATTGAAGGGACATAACAATTTCACCATTTGCAAGTAAACTTTGAATTACACTTAGAAATCGAACTTTAAAATTCAGATTTTGGTAATTTAAGATTTTCCAGTGCAATGCTGGAAAAAAATCTCCACATTTTGTGATATTATAGCTGAGTTATCGACATCAAATCGAGCCCAACCTCTCTACATTTTATTGCGGAATTTTTGCCCGCCATGTAAAGAATGTAAGTTTTCGCCTCGTCCAAATTGATAATAAAAACGTAGAATTTCGGCAGAACATTTTCAAATTTTCATTCACAGTTGGTGATTTTAAAAATGAATATGTATTTCTGTAAATGTGGATTTCTAAATTACTTTCAACCTCTTAAAATAGAGATTGTCAATATAATGCCCGCTACTCGTATTAAGCCAATGAAAATGCAGCATTGAACTTGGCATCAATCAATCGGCGATCACACATTCGTCCCCTTAAAATTGAAGCGTAAAACTCATAATTAATGTTGTGAATGTATGGATGTAAAGTGACAAATATGAATGAGATCAGTAACAATAGCAGTCATTGTCGTCGCCGTGGTTAGTAATAAAAAGTAATAACGAGGATACTGTAACAGAAAGTCATGAAAATGTCAGAAAAATGCAACAACCATAATAAAATATTTAAAGGACAAGTTAATTTGAGTTGATATTATATAAAATCATGCTGTGAGGTGAGAAATGAAGTCAGCGGACATGGATGAATCGCTTTGGTTTGAGATCATTTGGCAAATAGTGCGATAAAGTCTTCGGGTGAGAGACGTCGATATTTTGGAGGCTTTTCCGGTCGATAACAGGGATGGCCCAGTAACTAAAAGTAAGAGGGTTGTTAAAAATGTCCCATTTTAATAATAATTCCAATTATAGGAATTGGAATAAAACAACTCCAACAAAAAATGCGTAGAAATTAAAGAGAACTGTCTACATGCTATCAATACAAATTTGAAGATTCTCAAGAAAATTGAAGGACAGACTTATATTGAACGATTAACATCGACTGCACAGGATTTCCATTACCATTCACCTTTGAATTTAGTAGCATTCTACCTATCGTACACTCCGCCTCTACACTTTTACCCATTCAGTGCATGAATTGCCAGGCAGGCATTAATTTTATCTTCTCAATAAATATAATTATCGAAATTTGCCTTTTTACCGTAGTACCCTCCCCCCGCCCCTACCTCCTTGTCAATTCAGTAACCCGACAGTAGACACTTTGAGCAACGGGAGCATATAATGATCCTCTGGTGAGAAACCTGAAATGAAATGGCCTATGTGACCGATTCTGAACGCTCCAGTTGGTTAAACTGTTCAACAGAGTTACGTTAACGAGGAATGAGCACGTAGTTCCAAGATTAGCATATTTGTACTACGCTATCGGAGATTTGGTGAAATTGCAGGCGTACATTAACTTCGAGCAAACGAAGTAGGCCAAGTTGAATGTAACGATCAAAATGATTCCCAACGATGATATTCCTCATTGTATTAAGTTCAAGAATATTTCATTTTTTAGTTATTTTTATTTAAGTGGCATGAAAGAATTTGGGAAACAATTTCCATTTTTTTTCAAGCGGAAATAAGAAATTTTCGAGTCTTTAAAAATGTCAAACAACATTAGTCCAATTGAAAAAAAATCATACGTAAAAGCCAACACCACATTCGAAAGGCCTTCAAATAAGCACATTGGTGTGAATACTTAGTTAATCATTCCAACGTAAAGCACAGTTCATATTGCATTATTAAATTTAATTTAATCAAAAGATCTACTAAAATTCCTAGCGAAAGTACACATTTGGGTTGCTTTGTATTATCAGAATGAGAGAAGAGAAGTACGGTGCCCTCTATCCAGAAATCCTGTTTTTCTTGCAATCTTTAATGTCAATCGGTTTTCACTTTCAATAAAAATTTGTCTGCCAATTCCTAAATTTTTTGAGGTTGTTCAGTGGAAAAGAATATCAAATACCGGTAATTTATTCGGATTTTTTGAGTAATTAAGTATAATATCAATGATTTCTCCTTCGGTAGAGAGCTTAAGAGAAGTGAACATAGGCAAAAGAAAAATTCTCCCATTTTCCATCCTTCTAACCACTGGTTGGCCATTTTTTTGAAAGAACTAGTTTTACTGATATTTATACTGCCATTGAATTTATCATCGATTTTCCTCGGAAAATTCGCAAACTTACGTATGCGTTACTGCGGGCTTCCTATTTTCTAATGTACGCACCAAGTGCATTTCCTTGTTTACTTTTGTGTGGAAACGCTGAATAAATAGGCTTCTCCTTTCCCTCCTGACAAAAAATGTCACAATTCTAGAATTCATTGAAAGCTGGTACTTTTTATTATTTACAAAAAGATAATGAAAATGAGTAAGCAGCAAATGTGACATCTCTTGATGCAGTATGAAAATTATTCATGAAATCTTCTTTTGTAAGGATACGAAGAGCACAAGAAAAGCAAGTGTTATCAACTATGAACAGCGTAAATCAGTGTGGCTGGAGAAAATAAGTGCTTTCGCGAATCGTTAGAATGCTACTGCTCATTGCCAGGATGAAAGTACATACGTACACTGCCACATGACTTCAAGAGGTGCCTTGGAGACGACAAATTTGGTGAAATCACAAAACAGTAAAATCAAAAAATGTATTCAGATATGAAAATTCTTGATCCTGTTTTCATATATGTATGTATATATGCACCTATTATGGTTTAATCTTGGTGACATCAATTCACTCATGTGTCCAGATAGGTTCTTGTTAGAATGTTGGTGGGTCCGAGACGAATCGATTTTCGATCCAAAAAGTAACCGAAATATCACTTACTAAGCATTATGATATTGACATAAAATGTCATTTGATTTCCGTCTGTTAATATTTATTGAAATATTCAAATATATATATCTCTCAAATATTATTTTCAAAATATCAAGCAATTTTGTTTAACACAAATAACAGAATTGATTTTAACACATATTTCGTTTTTCTAAAGGTATGCCATGAGTCCATCAATGATGTTTTTGGCAAAAAATAAAGTGGTTGAAAGCACCAGTTCTACAATAAAGTTTCAATCTACATGCTGGTAAAAATGTTGGAAGTTAAAATGGAATACGAACTAGAAGAGTTAGAAAAAAAATTGCATTCATACAAAAGATACACGTAGGCACTTTCTGCTTTCCAAATATTAACGACCACGTGATCAAATAAAAATACACATTCCATCCAAGGTTAAATTAACATCCGTTAAAGCATTTCCCAAAGGCAAATGGAATACATTTCGGTCGATTTGTGGGCGTATTTTCATAATGAAATTATGAGATCATACCACTCCTTTTTAGGAAGGAAGCGATAAATTTATAAGAAAATACGGACCAAGTTTACTGTCTATTTATCAAAGTTACGTTTGTATTAATGAAAATAGTGATTGAGAAAAGTTGGTTACTCGAATATCTGGCAATCCATTTTGCTGTCATGAAGGTTTGAAAGTGGGACTTTTACAACTGAGAAGCATCTAAAAATTTGGAACAACAAGGACTCCCTGAAAATGGGCTTAAAAGAGGAGAAAAGGCTAGAAAATATGGGAAAGCCAATAAAATTGAAGGCACAAAATTAATATGAACTTTAAAATTGATATCCCAAGGTCGTAGATTCCAGATTAGTGCATTTGCATTTGAAATTACAGTAGGTTTACATTTTCGCAAAAGGTTGAGAAGATTAATATGTTAGTGTAAGAAAAAATAGTCTCTTTGAGGTGCCAAAGTGGCGTCTAATGGCAGTCTCTACAGCCAAATTTTAATATAAATTTCCAAGACTGAGTGGGAAATGAACTAAATGTTATTTAAAATACTCCAATCTGACATCAAAGAAGCTGTACTATTATGCCACGCTTGTTAAAAATAGTGACAGTGCAATAAAAACGCCAGTAAATTCGAGTGATTAGTTAAACAAAAGTCGTAATTGTTCATGCGAGCCAGATAAATTAAGCTGGATTTCTTTTTGATAAAAAGCCCATTGAACAGATTTTCCTCTTCCTCCTATTTAAATATTAGTTAAAGTTAAGTCACATGAATGAAAATTTTACACTTTTATCAATTTAAGACTGTCTGGAAAAGATGCAAACAACTTTTTACAATTAAAATTACCCTAACAGGAGCGTATTAATAGCACAGACTGGAGAGAACGGTACGACTAAACTCGAAGTTTAAACTTGGTGAAGAAGCAGATAATGGAATGCCAATTTCTCGCCAAATATATTTCATAATATAAGGGTTAAACGTCAAAGATACCCTCTCCAAACGGTTTTGGGATTCATGTCGCATGATGATATGAATATATCTAATTGAAGCGATCGAATTATTGCTTCTTGAAGCTCTTACAAGTTCGGAACAATTAAGGTTTATGTTTAGATAAACCGTTCGATGTCATACTGTACCAACCTGAATCCACTGGAGTCCGGTTGAGTACGGCTGACACAGTTGCTATCTTCACCGACGATTAGCCCTTCACTTATCTCCTGCGTCTCAAGTACTTTTCGATCACTAGTGTTTGCACCTGGAATTCTCGATACTTGCTCCCTTTTACAGCCTAATATCATTAATTACTAAATAGGCAGTATGCGTATTCTTCGGTGCATTTAAGACCTATTAGTGGCCAAAAAACGGATAGTTCTACCTTAGAGGCGTGCAAACAGCTTCCGCCTAGGAAACATTTCCAAGCCCACTCATAACATCGCATGGCATTTCCTAACACTTTTCCCATTTCCATGAATTATTCTTTATCACAAATAGCCTTAAAGTTATTAGACAATGGTCCCGCAAAATGCTTAAATGATTTCATATAAATGGGAGAGTAGTCGACCTTTTGGTGGTTGCTTGAAGTGCTTATGACTAATGGTAGCCGATAAAATGTCATCCTTCAGTCAATAAAGTCAATGTCCATCTAAATCATTATTTTAACAGAGTGGAGGTTTTTAAGCCATAGAAATAAATAAAAGTGAATTGAAATAATTTTTTTTTAATTTTCACTTTAAGAAACTACAAATAAAGAATTAATAAATGCACAAGGCGGCATCAGTAAACAGACTCAATAAACAAAAATGTCAACTGTTTAGAAATAAAAAGACATGTAATCAGACAATTTGGATAGATCAAGTTCGAAGAAGTCTACAAGAGTAAAAGTGAACATTAATTCAATAGAAATTAACGCCTTGAAAGTCATGCATTCAAGATATTCTAATATCGGAATGGCTGCAGGTGTTGAATGCTATCAAACACAGCTATTAGGCCTTCGAAATGTACGCAAACTGTCTACCAAAATAACCCTGGGATGATCAACATTTAGCACTGTTGATTAAAAAGTGTAGTAACGGGAATCAGTGCACAAAAAAGCTCATATTAGTTGTGAATGGGCAAAGAATTCCATTTAATCTGAATTCCTAATCCGTTAAGTTTTCCGCTTTTTAAAGTTATCGCTTTCTGCCAACCAGTGTCTTTCTCATAGTAAATAAAAATTCGGATGACATAATTGGAGTGTAAATAACCTGATCGCATTCGGGCAATCTCATTAGCATAGAAAATTGATCGTCATCATAACACCTGGGTTTCACTAAAAAACGAGCAAATATTTAAAAACCAATTTACTTAGTGAATAAGATGAGATTAACCAGGTAAATCAACACATTGTTCAGCAACTTCACCACAAATCCATAGATTATTTTATGATATTCTTTCACAAGATATGGCCATACAAATATTTTATATGTTTTAAGCAAGGAACTTTTAAACGTTAATTTTACTGGAGTGCATTTTAATATTTTATCAACTGCTTTCAAGTGATGACTCACGAAAGCATGGAGTGGCATTATAATCTTCTTTAATCGTACATTGTTATAATCGAATTGTTATGCTAACTTGCCCATAACAAGTCAATTAAATAAAATCCTGTCTGCATTTTAACCACGTAAATTAACTGTAATTAAATAAGGTAAAAGTAATAAAATGAAGAGGTAAGAAAGCCTTTAACACTGCATACAAGAAAAATCTGATAAGAGCCGGTTTAAATAATTGAATCACGTAAAATCCAATAAAATTTGGGCGGATAAATGATTGGCTAGTGTGCTTACCAGCCAATAGAGACACGAACAGTTCTCACACACAGCCAGGCGTGCAGAATGTACTTGCTGTTCTCCGAATCGTCTCACTAGGCGGATATAGGCCATCCTCCAATTGCAATCCGCTGCTGATACAGGCATTGAAGGCGGGGTTTTCCAGGAAGCCCGGCCCCACTGCACCGCCATAATTTGATTGGTAGTAAAAGAGCGAGTAACCATGCGTCGCCATAGCACCTCATCGTTAATTAACAAAGCGAGGGTTGGTGAAGCGAGGGAGGCTGACTCGAGATCTTCAGGGCTGTGGACATTGTCGAAAATGCATTTCAAGCATTCAAGGGGTAGAGCTTCTAGACATGCTCGGCTCCCTTCGGTTTGTGAACGCTTACAGTTAACGTGAGTGGGAGAATTTTCACCGGCTGATGTACCAAGACTCTGCAGCAAAATAGTAGTACAAAACTAGCCAGTTAGCTTAACGATTTGTTGAATTACCTCGGAACAGGTTAGGCAGATACCACTTAATAAGTTTGGCCAATTAAATGTAATTAATTTAAAACACAATGCCATTCAGTATAAACAAAACTTATGTTATAGACAATATGTGAAATATATTGAACTTTTGAAATAATATGCGGTTGAGAAAGGGGAATGAATGAATCGTATTAAAATGCTTAAAATTGGCCAACGATGGTAGATGCTTTTCTATAAACAAACTAAGCAATGACTATTTAGACCATTTTTTGCTGGTAGAATGATCATGACTATCTAGAATATGAGAGAGTATTGGGAAAAGAAGATTTATTGTCAGCTCGAGATCGTGGTATCCTCCTTCACCAGAGTTACCTAAATGCTAGCGATTCCAATAAATAATTGCCTATTTCCAGGTCAGTAATGGGCATATGGTCATGTTCTGTACCTTTCAATTGGCAGATTTATCGGTTTAAGTCATCGAGAAACAGTAATACAAATTTATATCGCTTTGTAGTCTTTGAGAAGATGGGCAATCCCCAATAAAATAGAACAGGGGGCCATGACGACTTCATTAGCCAGAATTACTGGAATGTCTAATTATGATATTTAGCTAAGGCATGGAATCAGAAAAAGGTAAATAAGCGATCAAATAATAATTTAAATTTAAGTAACAATGAGAATTTAACAGTTACATTTAGAATTAGGTTAGCAGGGCACAATGTATTTTCTTAAAATTATTAATGAGTGAAATCGCTTCATCTTTCGCAACTAACACTAGCAAAATGCAAGCAAATTAAGTAGGCAAAAGTGTAGAAAAAGTAAAATGAAAGGAAAATTTTCGTAAAAATTAAACATTCACAGAGTAGACTTTGAAGCAAATGAAAATCCCGTTAATTGGTAAGAAATAAATGGGATGAATTCGTAAATGTGACTGAAGACCTTGCCGGAACCAATGTAGTGTGCCAACGAGAAAAACACTAGTGAACTTAGAAGGTTTTCTGGTTGCTAACTGCGATGCCCGCGTTAACAAGACATTAGCGGAAAGTTAAAGATCTATTCCTACACAAAATACGTACTAATAGGATTCGAATTTACAAAAAAATATATTTACTTATATAGGCAATCTAAATTGGTTTGCTTGTAATTTGCATCAAGAGTGTTGAGAATGCACAACATTTGCAACATTTGAGAGAAGGTTTGATCTTTACTATCAGATTTTTCAAAATTTATTGGGAGTGAGGAGTAAGGTGCAACATTCACATAACTTATAATTTAAAAGGCTTTCGAGGAAAATACAAATGGGGTAAATAGATCACAAATGAATCATCTAAAACTGAGAGCGCAAGAAAACCACGAGTTCAACTATTACAACAATCAAAATAAGAAAAGAAGTACACATACCTTATTAATATCGAAATCGTCTAGAGTTGCTTCCATTTTCTTCAAAGAATCCCAATGACTAACCCAGAGTTGCGAACTTCCTATGTGATCATATTCGTGCCTCTCCAAATTTGTGCGTAATGTGTCAAGAAGTTGACGAAAAACAAGGGTTTGATTACAGCTGCCAAGAACTATGAGAAAGGTAGAAAATGAAGTGGCAATTGAAGAAAACAAACCTTGATGCATTACCACTTTTAATAATTCGATAATGTAGAGTTGAGATCGACCAGTTAGAGTGTGTAATCGATCAGCAAGGAGTTTGCTAACCAACTACAGAGGATAAAGGAATATAACTAGAAAAGCTTACTTTGCACACATAATTGAATCGACGCACATCTCTGATCGCAGATTTCATGTCAAGTTTAAGGAGGGCGTCCGTTATGGTGCTAACATTGGCGATTTCTTTAGTACTGCTGAGGTTTATACGAATATGAGGTTGAAAGCAGGCAATACTAGCCAACATGGATTCAAAGTCTTCAGTGCTCAGTTGCTCATCTGTAAGTGATTGCCGGTATATTCTGAAAGAATTAAAGAATACAGATCTGATATTAGTGATGGAAGTATTAAAGCGATTATTGCTGAGAAAATCAAGATCGAATACCTCTTAAGAGCAGCGTCATTCATATTCGCAAACACCTTCTCCCGCCAGTCCTTGGCATTTTCCCATGTATTACCTTCTTCAGCAGTTGATTTGATATACTTCTCGCCAGGGCCTCGCCAATCAGGGCTCAAAAACGGCATCTTTCCATCGAATATATAATTGTATTGGGTAATTAATAGTGTTATTAATTAAATAACAATTTATTATGAAAATTAGCATAAAAATCTAACAAAAAAACATATTTTGCCATTGAAGCCTCATAAAACAAAGCTACCTATAATAATGAAAAGTAAACCAACAAAGAAATAGCAACAAAATAAGCCCTGAAAATAGCAATTTGATTTAATTTACTACCAACAAAATGAAATGGGATGAAGGCAAAAAAACAGCTGAGGTCCAAATCAACTGACCGACTGGCCACAGCTGTTGTTATTAATTAAAATGGTAAGCTTAAACAACTTGGTTAAGATAATTCACTTTAATTAGAAAATCAATATATCGTTGAGTAATAAACAAATAGTTCGGTACCAAAATGATTTTCTCTTCGTAAAGAAAGTTAGATTTTTTTAAGTTAAAATTTAAAAGTCTCAGATCTAATTTTATGAATTTTGATTAATTTGAACGTAAGTTAAGCATAACTTATAATATATATATATAGATTTAAAAACAAAATTGCAGCTCTTTAGTGAACTATAAGTTAGCAATTAAGAGATTTTGTTAACAGCCAGTCTAAATGAAATCCAACTTATTACTTCAACTGTTCAAGCCTTAATCGAATTTGCTTTGGTAGATTGACATACAGGTCACTGTGCTCGCATGACACATTGGTGGCGTATGTTTACAAACAAATTGGCCTATGAAGCGTCTCACATCAGGGAGGTTTTAAGTAGCAACTATACACAGGGTGTCCCAAAAATGTATGCACTTTAAATTTACAATTAATTTTAAAGTGTATACATTCTTTGGGACACCCTGTATATTCAAGGCGATCTCTAGAAAACACTTTCATAAGTTGGCCTGAAATTCATTGCTATTAAAACAGGGTCTCCAAATATTATATGATTTCTGGCAAAGATTTCGCAATTTTCATTAGTCCATGTAAGATTTTCCTTTGAGCGTAAGTCATGCGGTATATAACTAGCAAATGACTTGAAAATAAGTAAATTCATCACTAAAATCTCTTACCATTGAACAATTCTAACTTTAAATTTATTTGTGGTTGAAATAATTTTCACAACTGTTTGACTCAATTTAGTAAAAGGCTAGTATAAAGCTTATTTCTTTTAATATTTCATATGATTCTATCAGTACATTTTGTCAATCGGCGGCGAGTTCGTAATTGGTTATAATGTCTACAATATGAGTTGTAAGTGAATATCTGAAATCCGATATTGTGCAGCTTGGATTAAATGAAATCATAATGCACTTTAATATTTTTATTTTAAAGTGTACTATAGTTTCATTTAAGAAGTTTTGCCAGGCTAAATCAGTTTTTATTAACTTTTCTCTTATAGATTTGCCATTTCATTATTATTTCTTATATTAAAGTGTAATTATGACACCGAGCAATTTATGTCTTTTAGATTATTCTTACAAATTTTTTATAATTTTGTTTTGTAATTTTCTATAACTGCTCTGATTTGATAATTTTCGCATGTATTAATTTTAACTTAATCGCATTCACTTAATTCTAGCAAAGGATAGCAAGGTAGAGACCGTTGTTGCCACGTTAGGCCGTGGTGACAAAACCCAGGAAATATCTTATAAGGATCTTAAGGTCATTGGCAACGGCTCTTTCGGTGTTGTTTATCAAGCTACACTTTGCGGCACTGAGGAAACAGTTGCGGTGAAGAATGTTCTTCAGGACCGAAGGTTTAAGGTAATTATTTCATGTACTTTTTGGCGGTTTATCAATATTACTATTTAATTCGTTCATCTTTGTCGTACCTTTTTATTTAATGGTAGTCTATTTTGAGTGCAGTTAATTTGGTTAATAGTCCTTACTGGTCTATTTGGGTGAATTTTTCGGTTTACATGGTGTTGTGCTTTTCTTTTGCCGTGGTTTTCTTTATTCTATTGACACATAGAAATGAATCTGTTCCGTCATTTTATGCTTATATAGTTTACACTTTTCGTGTATCATTAATATTGGTCGTATAGATATTTTCCTTTTTTTAATCAAAATTGCCGAGTGCCAACTATTTCTGTCACCATAGCCCATTTTATTACAAATTTTAATTAGGTATAATTCAATGTCTGCATTTGTATATTTATAAATTTGTTTGCGCCTTTGGTACTCTGTTCATTCTCTTACTCTATGTAATTTCCATGTGCTACTGGACCCTTTATACCAGTAACGTTACTTCTTGATTTTTTTTTGCCAAAATCCATGGATTTGTCTGATAAAGCTCACTATAATAAGCTAATCCTGTAAATCATTTTTTTGTGCAAAATATGTAATTCTGTTCGTACTTTATGGTTGATATAACTCATTGTATGACCAATCCTGGGTTTATTTCAACGTCTTTCACTGAGTTTTTGAAAAGGATAAAGATATAGTATAGCCTTTTCGATCTAGTGAGTTTTGCATTTTTTTATTTTTTGGCGCCCTAGACACAAATTATCATAATCAGTCCATAGGATTTTCCATTGAAATTTGCCGGTGTTTGGCTGATTCAATGTAAGTAGGTTAACTTACATTTGGTAGCTGCAAAAAAGGTGTACACTGTAGAGATTACTCAATCTCTCACTCTAATCGAAATATTTTTATACTCGATACGCAGTTCGATGTTTTTTCTTTATTTTAAGGCAAGTAGCTCTTCTGTTTATATGTATGTATTACTTTTACTATCTTTTTTATTTATTTTTTAGAACCGTGAACTGCAGATTATGCGTACACTGGAGCATCAGAATATAGTGAAACTCAAGTACTTCTTTTACGTCATGGGTGATCAGGTATTCTTGGCATTTCCTAAACCCTTATCCTAACTCTTTTTGCTTCGATTTACGTAATAACCGGTTTTATAGGTTCTTACTCCCTTTAATAGCGATTTGTTATTTAATTCCGTTTTGTGAGTTAACGGCTAAGTCCTTGTACATTGTAGTCTATTTTTGGAGCTTATTACCTAGCTTCTTACGATACTATTGTTTCTACATTTGCCTTTATTATTTTCAGGTCTTTGTCCTGGAATTTTAGACATTTTTTGCGTAATTGACATTATCTTATTTATTATCAATTTAAAATTGTCAAGTAGGAAGGCTTAAGAGATGTTTTCCCACTTTTCTCGACATTTGCAAGGTTCTGACATTTTCACTTCTTCCAATTAATTACGTTTAAATTTTGTCTTGCTTATTCATTTTGCGACCGTCAGTATTTCCACTTCCCTTTCCTAATTCCTACTAAATAATAAGTCCACATCTTGACAATGATTTCAACTACTTTACTTCTGCTAAACGACGGATATGGTTAAACTTCTTCTCATTCGACTATTTATTCCTTCTATTGCACTTTCAATTAACTTTTTTTAATTAACAGACCATCATTTTGACATTGTCTACGTAAAGCACTCCTTATGCTGGTGGTGTATTAAAGTCTATTTTTGAGGTCATACTTGCCTATATGGTATCATCGGACCACTTGCATTACCTAAGCGACAATTTTTTCATTTATAAAATTTCGTGTAGGGGTGGATGGGGAGAGATCTATGATATTTGGCTTTGAGAATATTTTGGGCTAAATAGTACGGAGTTATGTCGATGTTACATTCTACGTAAGTTTGTATTTGGCCACTATAAATCAAGACTTGTTGGTGACGTTCAGAATACTCCCATCTTAACCGCCCATTATCTTTCTTATAGGTTTCTAAAAGTTCAAAGGTAGGATAATTATTCTCTTTTTGGAGTTCATTGGATTCGATTTATCGTAATCGCTTCAATGACATTTAACATCGAATTTTTCTTATTTAGAAAGAGGAAGTGTACTTGAATCTAGTTCTGGAGTACGTACCGGAGACTGTTTACAGAGTGGCTCGCCGATATACTCGCCAAAAGGAAATCATTCCAATGCTGTTTGCTAAAGTGAGATTCTAAGCTATTCTTGGTATTTCCCAAGTTGCCATTACTTATTTACTTTTAGTCACGTTAATTATTATCATCCTTCTAGCATTCGGTCCTATATCGAGCTCATTTAAGATTTTTCAGCTATGCTAAGATCATGTAAACTATTTAATGTAGTGTAAAATCATTTTGTGGTCTCAGTGGTTTGAAGAAAGAGTTATTTGAAATGGCAAGATCGACTATCACAAGTAAGCATGAACTAACTCTTTCCAAGAGTCAAGTGAAGTGAGACTATTCGGTCTCCTCTTCATGGTGGAAAAGTGTATTATTATTTTGCTTTGCCGTGGGTGTTAATAAATCGTAGTTTTTAACTTAATTTTGAACGCTGAAATGTGGAGCATCAAGGTGTAAAGGAGTTGGTCTATACCAACTAAAAAAGCGCACCTGCTGAATCCCACAATCGCATTGGGGGTTGGAGGTAGGGAGGGAGGGAGGGGGAGGAGGAGTGGCGAGGTTGAGCCTCTTTCATAGTCTTGCATTTATCTTTAACTTCTAATCGATCCGTAATGAAATTATTTGACCGTCCTCCCTGTTCAGACACTTGTCTATCAGCGTAAATTGCATTTTTTTGACTTGCAGTATGTGCTTATAAAAATTCTATCCTTCCATTGATTAGTTCCAGTGCGGTTAATTAGACGACACTGAAACAATTATGGAACCTCTGTTTTGACAAATCAACTCATATGATATACCATCACCAATCCTCTAGTTCCACGCAGCTTATCCCAGCATCTATACTGAAAAGCCCAAAATGTCATGATTTGTTTACTCGTTAATGGGCGAAATTTCTAGCTATCAGATTCCTTGCTGTGTTGAAAAGCAAGGTATCCAATCATTTTTTCAAGGTAAAAGCAAGACACACCTACACTACTTGTTATCCACAAGTGCGGAAATATTATCTGCGGCGTTTGCAATCTGTTTTTTCTCTCGTCCTTTTAATGTTTTACCTTGTAGTTGTACATGTACCAACTGTTCCGAAGTCTTGCCTACATTCACAGTAAAGGAATCTGTCATCGGGATATTAAACCGCAAAATCTCCTGCTTGATCCCTCCACTGGTGTTCTCAAACTGTGTGATTTTGGGAGGTAAGACACTGATTTTATCCATTTGCAATAATACCTTTCATATCGTTCAAAAAAAGTTGTGCTCCATAAGACTAATCTTGAATAACCAATATAGATTTTGATAACATTTTTGGCAATTTTTGCTACAGAGTGATTGAATTGTAATTCTTTATTTTCAAAATCAAGAGTTTAATCATTTTCAGCCGATTAACGTGCATGACTTGCGCATTTAATTGTTATTCTTAAACGGTTGTACATGACTGTTTCTGGCGAAATATTTCAGAATCTAATCTCTTTAATAACTATGAAGCAATTGATCATTGATCAGTCTCAATCCAGCTTATCTTTTACCTAAGTGATTTCTCAAACCATAGCCATTTTCCATTACCTGTCGAAACAATGTGTGCACGGTTACTCATTGATTTGGGATATATTGGGATTGGTGAATAAGCGGGTAGTGGGAGGGAACTTTAGTTATTGCTACACAGTTGGGTGGCACGAGTGACCCTTCGATCATTCGACTATTTTTCTTCTCTTCTGATGCCATGAACAGGATCTTTGCGCTGATTTGGGTGTATTCTTGTGTAGTATAAATTTTTTTTCTTGCTGATTAAACGAGTTAGGTGAAGAATCGATCGCCATGTACGTCTGTTCTATTATTTTAGTCTATAATCTTCATTGTCTTCATTGGTTGGGGGCAATCAACGTGCAAATCTACACAAAGTGGAGTGTCAAGTTATTGAAACAAAATGAAATGTTAAGGGCAGTTGCTTGAATGCAAATCTCGGTGTTGGAGTATTACATAGAAATACATGTTCGTACCAATGTCTGTCGTACAAATCTATAATAGACAACACGGGTATTATAAGGTATTAAATTATTTGCTTTGTGTAGAAAGAGTACATTCAAGGTGTTATTCCAAGCAAAACATAGTCATTTTGCATATTTCCTAAAGGTACACGGTATGTAGTTCTGTAATGTCCTTAAATCCAAATATGTTTCCCTTTGATGTCCCAAAACTGGGTCCAGATCATACAGGCTGTTCGCCACCGATGGTTGTTCAGTTATTAAAATTACTTACTTGTGTTGCAAATTTGAATGGACAGCGTGGAATGAATATGCAGATTTGCACATTTAGAGGAGGCAGTCTTTTCAATTTAAAACTTTTCTAAGGGTAGGGAAAACGAAATTTAAAGTCGTTGTTTTCTTTCTTCAAAATGCGGATTTTACTGCAATACTTTGTATTTTCACCCCCAGAATACATGAGAATCTCATTTTGATTGATTCATTTTCAATAACAATTGAGAGAGGGAGAGGATAAACAAACATTTTTTTTCATTTTGTTGGATACCAGGATAAAACGTACACCATGACTTGTTCAAGATGAATTACACTGTAACCATCATTATTACAAAGGGTTCAAGTTAGCATAAGTAGAAAATTTCATCGCTTATATTAATTAGGAGTTGTTAGCCCCGCAGAGGTAATCTCACCACTATAGGCGCTTCGGACTCGATGGTAGCAATAGTATCGTAATTTTAAATAACTATAGATGTGACATAATTTCCCACCAGTTTAACGATTAATTCAGTCGGCTGATTTGGAAGTTCGCGCCACCTTATACTACCTGCTTTTATTTAGTCATTTGATAACTCATCTTAGCTTTCCACCAAGATTCGTTAATTGCTACATTTTGCTTGTTCCTCCAATTTTATTTGCGCAATTACTGCCCCCTGCTGCGTGTACGTGGCTTTTTCGCAAGCATATTAGTTGGAGAGAGAGAGAGTGAGAGGCAAGAGAGAATAAAATGCTGTGTTGTATTTTTCAACTGCAATGCTTGTTCCTTCGAATGTGTGTGTGTTTGGTTTAGCATCAACTCGCCTTCCCCCTATTTTAGTGCTAAAATCCTCGTTCAAGGCGAACCCAATGTTTCCTACATCTGCTCACGGTACTATCGTGCTCCTGAGCTCATCTTTGGCGCTGTTAATTACACGTGTCAAATCGGTAAGTACCTTTGCTTTGATTTGCTTTCAAGATCCTTCTAATGGAAATCTAGGAACCGTGGTTAAAAGTTATGTATTTATCGAAACGTTGAGTGGGAACAAGCATGGACTATAATAAGTACATTCAAGGGCACTTATGGTGGGATTTTAGCGTTGTCACAGAACGCTTAATTCAAGTCATCATAGGGGTTTAATAGGATTAATACTAATACGTAGTTATTATACTGGAGAGAAACTTTCAAAAGTATTTGCTGTTTTCATATTCATGCTTTATTTACCTCGAGGAATTTTATTCGAAAAATTAATTACAGTTTGCCATTTGTGCTTTATTCTCTTTTGAAAAGTTACAATTGCAATGGAACAATCAATAAATTTATTTTCCACTTAGGTGTTTATAAAACGACTTACAACATTATGATGATGATAATGTCTTTGTAGCAAAATTCTTGGTTAGAAATAAAACATTCTGAAGATACTCTAACTGAGATGATTACGATTAATAATCGTCCTTACAAAAGTTTTTTTTAACATTTTTCGACCTCGAAATCCCTGACTTGGGAGATGTACTGAAATGCTCAGTAAGTATTTGGTTATGTTTCGAGTTCTCCGACTTATTTTTCTTTACTTCTTAGGTAATTTAATTGAAAGTACTAAAATCTCCAGGTATCTTTGTTGACGTGTTTCTCGATGCACTTGCCTTAGCCACAATAGTAACATTTTGGAGCCTCCTTTTGAAAATCTCGTATTCTGATCATCCCTATTGAAAAGCGTAAGTCGATACGCTCGGCCGTTTTCACCAATATTTGTCGACAACATTACTATCGATGCGCATTTGCTGATAGCAACGATTTTTCCTTTTCTAATTTTGTCCAACCGGCATTCATTTTAAATATTGCCACTAGCGATAGAAGGAAACCGGCTTTCTACTGTGAGTCCATGCATTTTGTCACTGATCTGGAGTTACGCCATGTAAATTCAGTGCGACAAGTGGGTGTGTATGTGCGGCGGCACTTGTTGCTCTACTGCTGAAAAATAATCGTGTGGAGCCGCGCCTCTCGCTAGCAAGTCACGTCACGTATATGCATACATACATACGCACATACATATATAGATATATATGTATTATATATGTACGTATATACTACTCAAGCATGAATGTCTAAATACTTACCTAGTCAATATTTCCACCGCTTTCGACATGACGTCTCCAGTTCCGGTGTGTAACCGCTTTTAACTTCTTGTACCCAACCGTCTTCCTTATTGGCTCGTAGTATTCCCGCTCGATTTTATCTTGTTCTGCTTGTAAGCTCTAAAGCCTGGGTGCTTTTCTAGTTATGTGTTTGGAATGGCTTACGTCTACTTCATTCTCACTTTATCTAATTTATTCTATTTGTGCTTTTGGTGACTGGTTTTTTGTTATGTAAGAGTGTGCTGGCAATTGGGAAAATCTTTCAGCTCTAGTATAACTGCACGTGGCCACTATTGACCTGGTTTGCCCACTGGAGTATGCTATTGCTGAATTTTCTCAGATCCAAAGGAAGAAATTGAGACGGGCTGATGCTAGTGACTGATGGACCTTCTGGTCGGCTTGTAATATATCCGCGAGGAAACTTGGTTAATGGTTACAAGCAAAGAACGATTTGCGATTACAAGAATTTGAGCATTTTCTTCAGTGTGTCTATTTAGCTTACAATCACGTTTGAATATTCCATTTTTTAGTCGCGGTAAGTACATTGACAGGTGTCACAAATGGTACGACAGTTGCCCATTGTTAGTTACATCTCTGCACACATCTAAACTTTTCCGATACATTTGTTGTATCCTTTCTCACTCATTTTAGACTTAATAATGCGGTGTTTTCCTGCCCTAATCCCGATGTACTTTTACATATCTCAATCTCACAAAAGTTCGAGACGCTCTCATTCCTGGATGTTTTTATTTCATAATCACGTGGTTTCTATGATCTCCAAACCGTTGATCAGATGTAATTTTATACTCTGCTTGATGCATCTGCGGTTATCATAATAACTCTCTTTGGTTAAATGCATTCACTTTTGTTTTATAATGGAGTTTGTATTGTGAAATTTCCTTGTGATGAGTTGTAATAGGTATGCCAGATAGGCGATATATATATTTCATCCTAATTTCTTTCCCAATTCAATTATGATTGTCTTCATTTCTTCGTACTTTTTGCAACGGTACTATTCACTCGCAGCAAGATTTGTAACATTGGTATATTCATGTACTTTTTAAGTCCAAATATGCATATGTCCCCATTTAATTTTGTGTCACCGTACGAGATTCAAATTCTAGTGCTCCAAGCAGAAATCGTAGAACTTTGGGAATATCATTTCATGATTACCGTCCTTCCGTGTTCATATCTAGATATGGAATCTCGTCACTGCTAATTAACCTTATTAACCAAGACACAGATCATTCTTGCAAGTGCTGAACTATTTGAATATTCTTTCTTTTCCCATGGAATTGTCATTGAAGTACAACTTTTCTTTTCTTTCCATGAGTTCTGAATGCCAAAATTGCTCCTAACTGAACAACTAAGTTTTATCAATTGTTATTTGCATTTCATCCATGTAAATGCACAAATTTCTTTTGGCTTTACAAATATGTTTGCCATTATGTAGCACTAAAGCTAGGTAAAATCAATGGATATTAGTTTAAGTTCAGATCCAAATTCAGATGGCCCGCTTTTATACACTGCCGCGATCTGTGGTACTTGATCACTCTGTGATATAAAAAAAAAACTAATTTAAATTTATGTCAATTTATAACTTCGCCCGTTTTATAAATGAAGTCTGATATCGTTTGAATTGCAACGACCGAAACCCTCTCCCCTCGGGCGACGTGGAGGGGATGTACGTGGATGCACGATGTACGTGCGCGTTAAGTACATTTTGTCTAAAACAGCTGCTGCACGTTAGGTGTAGAGTTTTAATTTGGATTCATCCGATTGTGCTACCGATTTATCGATTAAAGCCTAATAAGAGACGAGCGAGTTCGAGTTTTTATATTTATTATAATTTAGTTTTATTTTGAATTGTCCTAATCAAGAGCCCTATGGAAATCCTTCTACAATTGGATGTATAAAATAGACGATATTGTATTCTGACTAATTGAAGTGGTAGCTACGGCTTTGAGTTGAAGAGAGAAAGAAACCTCCTAGACTTCCGTCTTTACAGATCCCTGGAATCTGTCCCATAACAATTTGGAAAGGAGATAGAGGCTCTATCTGTAAAATAGGAGTTTGAAAAGATGCCTTCCCTTAGATGAAAAGGTTCGTATGAAACGATGGCGGATGAGAGTGAGGGAGAGTATAAGCCACAAATGGGAAGATTCACTATTTAGACCATTCAGTAAGTATTTAAAATATGTACAACACATTTAATCTCTAGTTATCACAATCTTGTTTTTTTGATGGAAATGGTACATCTTGAAGAATTTTCTCAGTGTTAATTCATTTGTGGGTTTCAAAGATTGTGAAACCTAGGTGAGGTCTCGGTGCCCTCACAGCTTAAATAATAGTTGGTCTTTTGAATTCGACCTTTTTGGCGCGGCACTGAAACTCGCAAACGCGCAGACTCTCGTTCATAGAATAAAAACTTTGCGTTTTTAATGCGTGTGCACTTTGAATGGGCAAGTCTCCACCATTTGGTGCTTTTCACCAAAGTCATGTGATAGCTCGGCATGGCTGATAAAATCGAACAAAAAACCAATTGGGGACTGCATTTTGGAGGAGATGATCTTAACTACTGGTTAAGTAGTTTATGTATGATTTGGTGATCCCTAACCTTTCTTAATTAAACTCTTCAGTTGTATGCTGTCTTATTCACTTATTTCTAGTTTTGTAATTCCTTGGCATCCCACCTCAACAATAATTGATGGGTGTTTTTATAACTGGCTTTGGCAATTAAGAGCCTGTTTCACTTAATAATATTCATATACCTGTACATTCCTCACTCCACTCCGAATTTCTTGATTGGAAATCCCACGACTTTTCATCGTTTGAACAATCTAAAAGAGCAAATAGATATTACATTGTCTTCGCTAACTCATAATCGCAAGAATACTTCCCATCTTAATAACTTCCCTATTGAAGCTCATCCATATTTAAAGAAAACTATAAATCGAACCTTCAAATGACTAATTTTTTTGTTCAAACCAACTGAGACGCCGACTTTAAGTTGGATTTACTTGTGGGATTTTTCACCGTGAAATAATTGATTTCTTATCCTACATTCTCATTACTAAGGGGATTTCGGTTTCTAAAAATGATCCCATTTAAGATCATCTTTCGAAGGCTGGGCTATCGGCGTACCAATTTTTTCGTACAAAGTATGTTGCACATTTAGATGCCTTGTTATTCTCGTCACTCTGAAAGTTAATTTACTTGGAGAGATGGCCTTCAGATTTCCTAAAACCTTCATTCCAGGATGATTTCAGATTTTGTAATATTAAATTGAAAATAAAGGAGTAACAATTGCATTTGCAATAATTAGCTGCTCATTTTTGAGATTTCCGTCTTAATAAAATTTCGCGCCTGATGGCAATTTGTATGTATTCATGATCCAGGATAGCTTCTAAAAACAAGCGGGAACTTTGTCATTCATGCCTTCAGTACTTCCGTGAGATTAGCATCAATTATTGGTGTAAAGCCGATCCTTAGTAATAATTCTCTCTTGCTATATGGGCCTGACCAGAACTCTCTGATGACCGTAAAAATATTGCACAAATTAAATATAAAAATAACTTAAAATATGTGTAAATCCTAGAGAGGGATTTGTCTCATAATTTACTTTGTTAATTTGATCAACTAATTTGGACTTGTTCTGGAAAATGCGAGTTAAGAAAAAAACTTTAAACGAACGCACACCACTTTTGCAATATCAATGTCCTCTGCACTTATCGTCAGGCCCTATTTAAATCTTATTTCTAATCTAACTCAATTTTCAAATATCTCGAGCTAATCGCTGTTGGAAGCGTATGAAATCCATGCTCCGTATCTCCTGATTTCATTTTCTACTTTCTCTCATTAAATGTGAGAATGGAGGCCCTGAATATTCAATCTAAATCCTATCAGTTTTACCATTATTTAGATGGAATTAATCAAACTAGCTGTTTAAAATTAACCCCTTGTGAGACAACCATTGTTTTATTTTTTTTCGAAGAAAATTTGGTTTCAATGCGCGTAGTCAATCTCGTCAATATTTTAAACTCTATTTTAGGTCAGTTGTTTCTGGTTTTGAATAATTTAATGTATCCGATTTTTTGGATAATCAAGAAAAGCTGAATGCAAGAAAGGCTCCACATTCCTTTCCTCCTTTCACCAAAATTGACCCACAAGTCATCACTAAACATGTTGTCATAAGCCCTGAGTCATTGACTATCTGAAAATTCGATTTGCCTCATACGTCTGTTTTTTGTACCTTCATATCAAAAGCAACAAGGCAAATTGATGGAAGTTGATTTTAAGCCGTTCGAGTTTGCGTCGAGATTGTTTCGAATTACAGCAGTGCTTTTGAATACCTATTGAATTTATTCGTAATAAAATTTACAATGACTCATTTTAAGGTCTACAAATTCCTTGTATTATATATAATGGCTATTTTCTTAGTGGCAGATTGTGCAGGCACTGGAAAACATGTGACCCAGAATTGAGATACGATAAAAACAATTGTATTTAGCTCTAAAAAATGGCTTTAACTAGTCAAAAATACAAATGGGTTAGGATCAAGAATCGTAAACGACCTAACTAATCAATTAACTAGATAATTTACCCACTCCCAACTCGCATTATTTAAGATCGATAAATATCCCTGAGCGAACGATGAGAATATGTGGTATACTTTAGTTGAATGTATAGTGAAATATGACCTCTAGCAATAGCTAAACGATCTCCGTCGAGATGCGTACATGGTGGAAATGTGAATTAGCCACCTTATAATCGACGATTGAGTTTTTTGTTCGTATTTGGATATACAGGATTGGCATTACTGCTATTTTTTACTAATTAGTCAGTCAGTAATGCATTATGAGTTTAATATACATAAGCAAAAGGGACCTCCATTTTGAGCTAAAGGTCTTCCTGTGGTCTGAGTATTTGTAGCCGTCGCAACAAATTAGTCTTTCACTCCTACACTGATCTTTCCTCCGCTTTTAGACGTCTGGTCTGCGGGTTGTGTATTCGCAGAGCTTTTGTTGGGCCAACCGATCTTCCCCGGTGAGAGTGGAGTAGACCAGTTGGTGGAGATTATCAAAGTCCTTGGCACACCCTCTCATGAGCAGATTCGTGACATGAATCCAGATTATCGCGAGTTCAAATTCCCCCAAATCAAGGCACATCCTTGGCCAAAGGTAAGCCTCCTCTATTCTAAAATGCTCTATAAAAGTTAAGTCAGGTCCCACCAGTCGATGTTTTCGAAAATGATGGTTTGAAAACCATTTCAGTAAATTGAACTACTGTAGTCTATCGTTGGTATCTGTATATGATGATTGATTGATGAGCCTTACTGATCTCATGATTCGCTTGTACTTGTAAACTATATTTGCTTTAAGAAGTGAGATAATGCAGATCGTTGTTCTTATGCTCTGCTTCTGTGGTGAAACAATTCTGTTGCTGTATTTTATGACATGTAATGAAATTTGTTGTCTGACTATTTAGTCTTGCCTACTTTTGTTATTGCTGAGTGACTGGTGGAAATATCGAATTGTCAACATCGCACATTATCTAGTGTATGTTATTCACTTCATAGTGATAATTTACTTCGTGTTGGCAATTATCAAATAACCTCATTTTGAAAGAGAGGAGAGTATTCAATATTGACTGCCAACAGTCTCGTTCTTTTATGAACATAACAGTGGCTACTATCATATAATTAATACTTTCGGTTGCCAGTTATGTGTAGCCCTAGCTTGAGTTTATTTAGATAGGTACGATTGTATAATGGTAGATTTTAAGAAATGCGTACCTGTATATTTAGGGTCAAAGTGTTTGTCCGTGAAGTCAGAGGCTGCGGGTTCGATTCCAACCAGTGTATACCCATTGAGCGGGATGAAAAACGGCACACTGGTCAAGTTTGGCTAATAAAGGGTTTGATAGAATTCGAGTTTCTCATCAGAGTCTCCATGATGTGTACCCATCCACCCAAGTTATGTAGCCTTATATTCATCGGTAATTTTCCATGCTCTTTTGGTGATACCTCAGTATGATTTTTGACCACTGGAATCAATATTCTTTAATACTCGATGTAGGCGATTGAAGATTGACATCCAATATATTGGAATATTCTTATATGGTTGTAATTTCTCTTAATCAATGATACATCATATAAGCCTTCCCCATTAACTCTTGTGCGCTCATTTCATTTCATCTCTCTTTCTCTTTTACTTGGACAAAATTGGATGATAATGAGAGAAAGCAATTTGGGTGGAATGTTTTATTTACTAATGATAACCAAGAGCAAAGGAAAAATATTCTACAATTACTCATTGTGAATAAGCATCTGTAAGAAACCCGTTAAGTAGTTCAATAAGGAATAGAGAGAGGGCATCTAAAGGAGAGCAGCGGAAGAGTTACTTCACTTGATTTTCTGATTTCATTTGCTGAATATTCACTTATTGGAATATTCAATACTCATAATTACCCACTTATCTACTATTTCCAGTGTTTATTGATCAGTTTTTTAATTATTGTGGACGCTTCAATTAATTTCTTTTTTTAAAGACTTAAAGAACAGTGTAATCTTATTTGATTTTAACGAATCGGAGATCACAGACCCATGGTTCTTTATAAATGTACTCTACTAATGGTTAATCAAATTATTCCTGTTTCTAATTTACAATAAATATCAAGATTGATGAGCTCTCTGTATATTTTCATTTTCTCCAAGAGGAGGAGTTATTTGCCCCCTTTTGTGTGGTTGTGTCAGCACTGTTGGAATGCTGTGAGCCTGCTTGATTCTGCTATGTATTGCTGGACTACAAGGTAACCCTGTTCCGGAGATTGAGAGAGAGAGGGGGAGGGAGAGGGATGGAGAAAAGAGAGGTTTGAAGTGTTATTGGTTTACTTTGGGAGTTGTTTATTTCTTATTGGCGTTGTTTTATTCACTGGCAAAGGCACAACCAATCAGTGAGAGAAGTATATTCCCATTTCTTGACAGAATAGGATTGGTCAGACAACAGTTGGTTGACCTCGCAATTCGTTTATTTGCCGTGATTTTCATGCCGGTGGCGTGGGCCTAACTGCACTTTACTTCCTTGGCGAGGCCTAGTTTCGTTTTTCTATCGTATTTCGATGTGGAATTGTTTTGTCATCTTGTAATATGAATTTAACCATTATAGAATCTTTAGTGAGGAAAACTGTGTGTAATTTAGAGTAAAAAATGCAACTAATGCTTTGGATTTCTTCAGCTTCACAAATATGGTTCAACCTTATTGTTTCCTCTCTCGTGTAAAATATAACGGTTGGTCATAAGTTCAATATCCATCATAAATAATGAGATATGTCAGGTATGCTACTTTAAACTGCTCTAAAATTGTGTTTACTTTAGGATGGTAGATCAGCTCTTGAATACCCTTCTTTAGGAAGATTTTCATTAATACCTATCCCAAAGCGCCTTGTTACCTATTTATTTAATTTCTTTTGTAGTTTGATGAGAGTTGGGTGCAATCTCACTGTCAAACTAAGTACCACGTTTTACAAAATGTACTTTTTTAAGTTATCAATCTAGTGCATAATTGCCTTTAGATTTACTTTTAGTATCACGTATTTGCTCCGTCGAACTCCAGTTTGATTATTACTATTAGAAAATTCGCAGCATTCCTTAGAGAGAATGTTAAGGTAACTATTTGAGCATAATCGCATGTTTCCAGCAATAGAACTAATCCCCTTTCTCAGAATAACTACAGCAGCTTGTAATTAGTGCGTCTTTTCCCTTAAGTGGAAATTCACATAGGCGTTAACCCCTAACTCCATTGCTTTAGCTAGTTCACCTCAACTCCCTAACTCATCATTTTCATGGTTTTCGAATTCAGAAGTTAGAGGTGAAGATTGAAGCAGTTAATGCGTAGGGATAGGAGGTTGTTTACCCTAAAATATTCTTCACCATTAGTCGAGATGCGTTCTAATGAGCGCTCAATTTGTTCAGTGAATTTTGGTACACTTGTGCCAGTTCCGTAAGTGCGAGGCGTCAACTAAATTTTCTTTTTTAATTGAATGTTGGACTGGAGTTGTTGCTTTTGGAGCCTACGCACATAGGCTATTTTCGATTCATATTCAAGGAAGTAATACATTACGGTGATTTTAGGGGGGAGGAGAGGAGGTTGGCTACTATTTCTCAATATTGCTTGCGTTTTGCCTAGTTAAAAGTTTAAAACATAACATTTTATTCAAATTTGACTCGGCCCACACAATAGCTATGCCCATTTCAAATACGAATTTTTTAATCTTCAAGCCAGAAGAATCGTTGCGACAAAGTAGTTGTCACTTTCTAGGATTCTCCATGGTTTTTTAATAAATGACGTCTTTGCTTTCTCCCTTTAAAATAACACAAATCATCCATTCGTATTATTTTGAAAATTTTATCAATTTTTTCGGTTGTGGGGAGAGAGGGGGGCGCAGTTAACTTAACATTTCTACAATGGAGAGATTTCAATGGAAAATTAGTGGTCCTTCCTAAAATTGTAGTAATGAAGTAAGGCCATGTTTTAAAGGTTTTCACTTGTGAAAAATTGGCCTCTCTAAACTGGATCGGTAATCTTGTCCAATGCGCGAATGAATAGATTCTAGGCACCTACAAATTCCTTTTAACCCCTAAATTATATTGGCCGTAAACTTTTGCTCAATGCGCTCCTATGGGGTTAAATGTCAGGATAAAGCTCTTAAGTTCTCATGAACGATGGTACATGTTTACATTATGTAGCTAAGTTGGAGATATTTTTAACATGGCTGGGCTCACTTGTGTCCACTTAATATTAACTCTGAACTTAAATTGTTATTCCACAGATCGCTTCAAAAATATTTTTCCAGACCCCAATAAAAACCGCTGAAGGTGCTCTATAACTGTTTGAGGAGTGTTTTTTTTGTGGGCTTATTAGTAATCCATTTCAACTTAATATCCACTAGGCCATCAATCATCATTAATTAGAGTCGGAAACAGAAAATTGTCACTTGTGGTTTGATACTTCAGTCTGATTTCGATTTTTCCTCGCAGAAATTATCATATCAAAATATGGGAATCAGTTGTCATGGTTCTACTTTAATCCGAAAGCGTTACGCAACGAGAGGGGCTATTCAAGGCGGTCTGTTAGTGTGGTGCATGGATTGGCAAATATCTATATAGTAAGATTATTTTTCTCTAGTTGTCTAGGGTGGTGGATGTAGCTTTAAGATTGTTCCAGAGGAAACGCAAATTAATTGGAGTCAATTCGAAATTTATTAAAATATTCTCTATAAATATTAGCAACCGCTACATCGCCGCTTGTGCTGGGTTATCTTTTGCGGATAATTTACTACTTTCCAACTTTTGTAAACACACTATCCTAATTCAATTATAGCCACGAGGAGCTTAGCTCTTTTACCCTAAATGAATGGGCAGTTTGGTATAAAAGCTAGTTTTTTCGTTTTCATATGATTGTTCCACCCCTACATGGATGATATGCATATTGAGTGCCCTGATTTGTATTTTGGGGTCAAGGCCATGTTGGAGTGGAAGACCGAACAAACGCTTATTATCTCCACTTGTATTAGCTTAGGACTATCACCTCTCATTGCCACTCCATTCCAGGGCATTATGCTAATAAACGTCAATCATGGAGTAGCTGAATGCGCCTAGCCAATGATCCCAAAGTGCGCAAGGGTAGAATAACCTAAAAAGAGACTAGTTTAGGAGGTCTTTTTCATATACTTTTAAGAAAACTCATAACTAGTTGGACACATTTAAACATGGTACTATAGTTTGTCAATGCATGAAACCGTCACAGACGTTCAGTTACTGATGGATCAATCTCTTCACTTCTTATATATTTCATTATTCCATGGCTGTCTTGTTTTATTTCGTTCCCTTATATTCTATCCCATGATATTTCTTTTAGACATTTTGAAACAGAGAACTAATCGAGGACTCGCAGTTATTATGACTGAAACCAGCGCAAATTTGCTTAGCTCCAATTTAGGTTGATTTCTTGAATTATGCGGTGCAGGGCAGTGTTCCTTGTTTACAAAATATCACGTTGAGAATGAGCCCTAACTTAACAGTCAGAAGTTTCAGCGTGTAACCTTAGCCTTATGCTTATGATCGAAAGGCAACTAATTTTAAAAACAGGGTTTTTAATGTTAGTCACAAATGCAGTAAACAACTGTAAAACTGAAATCGATGTAGAAATTACATTATTGCCTATGTAAAAGGCTTCTAAGAGATACAATTTATTTATTCTAATGGAACAGCTTTTTCCCTGCCTATGAAGTGGAGCGCGGCTATCATCTTACCCTCCCATTTCTCAATATTTACTGCTATAAAATCGATTAAATTGCTCTATTATTGATCCTATCTTCTTTTAAGGTCTTGGATTTGTGGCTGCTGATGTGACATGATAGATCCGAGCTAAGTGGACTTATCCTTTTGTCTTTCATTTCTTTCATCTTTCCCAAAAAACCAATTATCTTAATTTTGGGATTGACTAACTCTTGGATACTACAGTGTTCAGCACCAATGGATCAACCTTCATGGGGGTTTTTTGGGATTCATAAGAATGTTCCTTGTTGTTGTTTGCTTATAAAGCCTCCCAAACACACAACACATTTCCCTGGAAAGCTGATACCCGGGCTTTCAAAATTTGCTCAACATCTTGAGAGCTGCATAAATACTACTTAATTCGAATGGTTTGAGGATTTCAAGCTATTTTTCACCATCAAATTACGCACTTATATCGCGTGAAAGGAATCCAAATTGTTAATTTTTCTATTTGCGTAACTACCGTTTTTAAACTGCAGAATTTGATCAAGGGTAATTGAATTAATATGGGACTAACTGAGGGTAATGGAAAAATAACTGTTATGGAAGTATATTTTTTGCTATTTCTTTAATTTAAAGTCCTATAGTGTGCATTTCGTTCTCCACTGGTTAATCCAGTCCATTTACATTCCCTTCCCTTTGTTTAATTTCCCTAATCCACCAAGCATGTTGCCACTGAGGAACTGGAAGTAATTTAAGCTATCAACCTCTCCAGGTTATAGAGAATGATTTGTCAACACGCAGGCAAACATAGTGGATCAAAGAGGTGCTTATACTGCCTTGGACTAAAGTAGCGACTGTGGCAGCATGTCTTCATTCTCTCACTCTCACTCCATTTGTCCCTCTTAGTTACTCTCATTGATTTTCATATCTATAAGATGTACTTGAGTAAAGCTATATTTAGACCACGCTTTATATGTACACAGTTATTACCCGCTTCTTCTGCTCCGCTTTTCTCCAATCGATTTATCCGACCGTATTAACCCGCTTAAAATCGGTATTTACTTATACCGAGTCGTTTACTTATCTTATTTCAAAAGTGTTGATAATTGTGTGTTCGCACGTGTAATCCTCGATATTTACAGGTGAATATTTTATCACTTAAGTACTAATTCTCGCTTATTGAAACTTTCGTTCTGCTACAACTCTTTCATTTATGCTGATCATATTTAATCTGTGTCTCATGAAGCTTCGTTTTGCCTCAGATCTAAAATTCTTTCCTATTGATGCTAGGTTCGGATCCTAATTTTAAATTAAGGTCAAAAATATCCTTGAATTTATTTGATTGATTTTTTTCGTAAAAAAGTATGTCAGTAGCATTAGCTAAATTATTTCAAATAGCTTATCGTTTAGGTTATATGTCAATGCTCCAGTTACTTTCAGTAGTGTCATATATGGACTCATCTATTGTGTTTACAATCGAAGCAAGTGGTTTTTGCAGAATTGAGATTATTCGTAGCATCTTTAGTTGGCATAATTTCTGATTAATCGATGAAATTAGGAACCTGGTATATAAGCACTGCTAGTTTGGACGCCATCCATCGATCTGATCCGCGAAGAGTCAACTCTGCAATAATTTTTATTCTCCTTGTAGGTATTCCGCCCTCAAACCTCCCCTGATGCTATTCAACTGGTAAGCAAGCTGTTAGACTACACATCATCGAAACGACTAAAACCCCTAGAAGCCTGTCTACATACTTTCTTTGATGAATTACGTCATGAGGGTACCACACTGCCTGACAAAACGCCTCTTCCTCCCCTTTTCAACTTTAGTGAGGATGGTAAGTTAAATCTTCGTCAATACTCGTGGTGCCGATATTTATCCCTCCTCCTGATACAACTCGTGGAATCATGGATCCATTGTAGTGTAATGATATTTGTTCTATGCACTTAGAAAACTGATGGGCGATAGCAAGGTTGTAGATAAAGATTCACCATTATATTTGAAAGCCATCGTATAATTAGCGTTTCATTTCCAGGTGGGTGAACCGTTTTTTGCTTACAAAGTAATTATTCTCGTTCTCCTGAGTTCTTTTCATCTTTTTAACTGGAAAAAAGTACTATTTCAAACCTTGTCAAAGCTTAATCCTATGATAGAGAAATAGTTTTTAATCCGGTGGAATCGCTAAGGTAATTAATTAATTTATTAATGAGTATTTCATTTAAAAAAGAAATAGGTAGGACACACTTTGTATAAAATTTTATTTTACTCTAAGACAGAAGGAACCGCCTTCAGTTTACAACCTTGAGTTTTACATAGTGGTTCTTGGCGGCCCTCGAATCGATCTGTGCACGTGATAATCCATCACCGTTTTGCGCTCAAATAGCTGGTTCCTACCCACCTTTAGAATTTCTTCAATTTTTATCATATATCTCTTAAACTGATTAATCTCTAATCTAAATTGTGTGTTGGTAACCGCGGGATGTTTTGAATAAATGTTTGGAAATTCCATAATCTCTTAATGGTTTTTGGGCTACATTTTACATATTTATCCATGTCTGATTACTTGCTCAAACCGAGCTCCGTCAACACGCTTCCCCATTGGTACTTAAGACACACCGGCCTGTCGATTATTGATTTTCACTCCCTCCACCTCTCTACGACTTAGCTCATCTGCCTGTTTTACTCGGGCCTCTGTTTTCGTTCACGCTTCTCGGACACTTCTTGAGCATTGTCCCTTTACGCAGTTGTTGTGTAATTGTTGCTATGCCATGCATATTTAGTCTCTGCTCAAATATTAACTGCAAAATTGCGGTTTTCCTCTGTTAGGAAAATTCCCAGTCACATTAGGGAGCACGTCTTAGTGTAACCGAGCCAAGCTCCATATATTGTGTCTAGTTACTACGATTTTGTGATCAATCTGTCAAGATTCTATTTTTCCATCCAGCTTTGGTGCAAATTGTTCGCCTCCTTTACAGCAGAAAACCATAATAGAGTAAAGTTCAATAGTAAAGGTAGTAGATCGATGAACAGCTTAGAGAGAAAGAAATTTTTCTTTGAACCAATTAAAAATTATGGCTAATTTATCGTTTGTTTTTATTTCGTTTACGTGATCGCTCATAATCATGCGAAAGTAAAATTTCACCATTCTGTCCTTGGAAAGTAGAAATTTCATTGGACTAATCTTCAGGACGACTGGAGGTAAATTTAACCTCTTTCCATGACCCACATTTTGAAATCACCTGTGGTTGTGTATTCCATAGTCCACAAACCAAGTGAAAGTCCTCCGAAATTGTCATCACATTGCAGATCTCTTGGTCTACAAATTTCACATCTTGATAATTTTTTCCCAACTCTCTATTTTCTTAAGCCTCTTAAATTTCCACTATCTTATATTCAAGGCTGGTGTTCGACCAATAAGATGATCCATTGAACTTCATCAACTCTATCTAGTACAATTATCCTGCCTTCACATGTTATGCTTTTATAATGAGATCCCGTAGTTAACTGAGATTGAAAAATTTTATCCAGCATTGGAATATCGTGACATTAGAATACCTGCCTGCTTATAGATATTAGTCTTATATTGAAGGGTTCAGTTAATTTTGTTACCTTAGCGATAGCTGCTTTTCAACCAATTTCAATAGATGGCTACATTTCAACCCCAAAGTTGTGTTGTAAAATTCTGCCTAAACGTGTTGCTTTTGCGTACGTGTTCTGGTATAAGAGAGCTAGTGGGGGTCGGGGGGGGGGGGGTTTCTGCTTCTTCTTAGGCCAAGTTCAGTACTTTCTGGTAGTGTTTTTTTGCACTGTGGTTCAAAACTTTTATATCCGATTTGGGTTTTTACTCCCAGTCCCTGTGATCTTCTGAGGTTATCAATCTTGTTTTTAAAGCTGTGAGTAGAATTCACCAATTTTATGCTAGTGCCTTTTTAAATGACTGATGACACTGTGAAAAGTCTATGGCATGAAAGTTAGTGGTGAAGGATAGTGTAAGTGTCCTTCCTTTGATCTTCACCACAGTTTAAATAGATTTGATACCATGTTAGAATGTTTGTTTTGCTACTGGTTAATGGAGAAATAAATGTCGTGTATCTCACTGATACCGTATAGTATGTATTTATTTGGTCCCTTTCTCCTCTGCTCATTTAGAAAAAGCCGCAAATCCCGAACTCATAGTCAAATTGATTCCCGACTACATGAAGCCACAACATGGCACCTCTGAAGGCGGAGACTCGCCCTCTGTTCACTTTGCCGTAGAAGGTTCCATCAGCGATCCCAAATCAGGTGCTTCCTCCAGCGACACTCATGCTCAACCAGAGACGTTGGCAGAGGCCTCCATACCACTCACCGTCGAGACTCAAGAACAATAATAGCAGCAGCAACGAAAATCTTATTTAAAAAGACTTACCCTCGTCTCCCCTCTAACCTTCTCCCTTGAACACACACGGTTGAATTGCACTCATTTTTGCTGTCTACGACAATCGAAACCTGCTGGACTTTCCTAATGCCTTTATTTCTTTCCATTCTGTCTCTCCAGCCGGTTTATTGATCCTGGTTCGCTCCTTCTTTCGTTTTCTTTTGAGGCAATGCATTCATCGCTAAAACAAGCCTAGTTTCATCCCTCTCCTTCTCTCACCCTCCGTCCAGTTCAATTTCTGACCTGACCAATAGATCATAGATCACATGATTGATGAGGGGTAATAAGTTGTTTGATTAGATTCGATTTGTGGGTAGTGTAATCCATATTCGTAAAACTTTTTCTAGAGAGCGAATTACAAAAGAGATTGTGTAATAACGAAATCCCGCACCATTTTTTGTTATCTTTACGGTTTGGGAATTGTATTTGTTTAGCTCTAAGCCCAGATTCTCGGATTCGTTGCAAGCAAAAGGAACAGCTGCATCCAAAATGGCAACTCAGCGAAGAAATGATGATAATGCTCCATCATCATCGTAATCGTAAATAATATGCATGCATTTATTGGCGTATTAAGCCAGTGTCTCACAGGTACTCGCCATGTTCTACTAGAATATTATTTTAAGTATGAAAACCCGTTTGAAAATTGGAAAAGTGATGGTAACCAAAGCAGACAGAACACACGAATGTGCTGAGTCCTCTTTCAATGCAGAGGTGAGTGAAAGTTGACTAGAGCGCGGATGGAAGTGGAATATAACAATCGCATTCGGTCTACTCATGTGTAATTGAACATGAAGTTATCTCCCATGAATCTCTTAAATTAGCACTTTGTGGATAGCTAGTTTTTGTGACGCTCTAAGGACACACTGGTTTGGGCAATTATTCTTTTGTTTTTCCTTTATCTGCATTGACCCATGGGGTTTAAGTCATGTCATTTTAAGCTTAGAATTCGGCTAAGTACCATACCTAGAGGTGTGGGTGATCTGGCGAAAGTTCATTGCGGCTATTTACCGAAGCTTGATAAGGAGAATACGGCAAATCAGGTAAAAGGCGTTTCAAAGCGCGCGACCCACTGCTATTTATCCAATTGAGCATTGACAATTATGAAAATTAGTACTCGGGGGCGATAAGTTATTCAAGTTTAACCTTTGTATTTAGGTCGATGCGTAATAGAGTGCAGTCGTTGCATATCATAATTTTGGAGTAAGACCTGAGATTGCAACGAGAGTCGATTTGGAGTACATACATTCATTTGGGAGACTGTTGGAAATGTGGAGTAAGAGGATAAAGGAATGCTTATGTCACGCACTCCGACAATGCACGTATTGAGAGGACACCGCAATATATATATATATATACATATAGCTATTACGTCTGCGCGCAACATTGCCACTGGTTCATATGAGCGGTGGTAGTGTGATTCGGTGCTTTGACCTGCGGAGCCCTCGCTAGCTTAGCCTAGTTCCTGTTTACTTAGCGGCATAGGCGTCTCCGTCATACGTTGCCTTTGAGGCAGTTGCGCATTATTATTAAATTTTGCTACTTGTAGCTATTTTAGGGAATAACTAGTTTATAACAGTGACCATTATACTCACTAGTATCCTACTAGTATTTAACTTGAATTTCGGCGGCGAAATGTAGGCTTGGATCAAATTAATTTGTTTTATAGTCGGTTTGAAGTAATGCAAGTGAGGCCAGCTGGTGTAACTTCTCTGGTTCTAGCCCCGTCTATCTGAGTTTACGTTTACGGACTAGTGTCGAGATTGGGCACAGCCTTGATTATGGTCTAGTGTTTTACTCTGCTAATCTTCATGCTCTTTTGATTATTTCAAGAGACATTTAAAAGACAACCGGTAAACTTTCTCCTCTTAGGTATAAAGTGTCAACTTACATTTATTTCTGCCTCAAGGTCAAGTCATTTTAAACAAATGGAATGTGATGGTAATGCATTTTAGTATATTACTTTTGCTGAGGAACATTCGAAACTTTGGCATCCTGCATGCGCAGTTAAAGTTGTGATTAACGTAATGGTTTTGATGCGGTCAACGTAAAGGGACCGATCTCACATTGTTGTCATTATCACTACTGCGGCCATTTCAAAGCTTGAACGTTAGAATTTTTAATGCGACATTTCTTGCTTAGAGCTTTCGATAGTTTTTGAAGGGATATCTCGCTCCTCAATATCTCCAGCCGTTAGGCAACATTTTTCGAAAGTGTGATCACCTAATTGAAGTATAACATTTACCCATTGATTGAATTGCTCGTCCGTTACCACTGATTTCATTTATATTCAACTATTTTTTGTCAATTTTCATATTTCATTGACCTATTTAAATTGTAATTAAATTTCGCTAGGCAAAACATAACATAATATAGTTTCGATTTGCCAGACTGCCAGATTTATGCTAAATAACTTCATGAACAAGACGATTCAAGGTTTCGTATAATCGAACTCAATTTGCACCTCGGGTATAAAATATTCACCCAATTACTTACGAATTTGGAGACGCAGAAAGTGGATACACGAACTTCCAATTAAAAATTTCATCTACAGTCAAAATTTCAAGAATTTTCAATGGAATTATAAAAAATTAGTTAATTCTTTACTACGAAATATTGATCCATGATGATTATGAAATACTATTTATTCTCTAGGTACAAGTGTCGATTTTGTTTAACCTAGGCGACAATATTTAAATTTATAGTTAATTTGACTGAGAAAGAAGCTAAATAGATCATGTTTCGGGTGCTTGTTAAATCGTCACGTGCTGCTAATACCGATTTTTGGTTTATAATAATGACCTCGAATTGAAGTCATAAATTTGTGAATGTGAATATATCAGTGATGAAATATTGAAAAATAACTAAACATCTTGAAGGAGTACTTCCATTGTTTTGAAGCACCACTCGCAAGGGCGATTTTGATCCATTGAGTTTTCAATTCCTTCTTAATTCAATACAATTTTCTCTAGCGGTCTATTTGGATTTACGCCTGGCAACTTGAAGACCGATGCATATTAACTCATGCTTTTCAAGACCTTTTGGCAGAATATGGATATTTCTAAAATTATCCAAATTTTGACCTCTTTAACAACTAACATACGATGATATCTCTTTAAGACGTGTTTTATCTGGTGTCCTTCATTTGGTTCCCACTACGTTGAACAAGAAATACATAACTTTAAATTCATGAAGTAATTTTTCTTAGAGATATATTTGAGGAAGAGAGGAATGGAGACAATATCATTTGCCTTAAAATGAAAACCATTATTGGAAATGCGTAGATATCGGATGGGGCAACTATCCTCATTACATCAATTGCAATAGTTAAAGTTACTTAACTCAGTTAATTTGTCAACTGAAAGTTTTGCCATTTGTACACCGCACAACTATCTCCTCCGATAGTTAAACAATAAATTCTCTTGTCACGAAATTAAGTACACCATATTCTGGCTTGATATTTCATTGATGGGATGAGTTAGTGTGTTATATATAAAAAAAACGCGAACTTCACACAACAGAATGTCAATGTTGAAAAGAGATCTTAGAGTCTTCCTAATTTGAAAAAGTGAACGATTGCTTTTAGAGGACGCTTTAAGCTCCTATCGATCTCCAAGGAAGTTCAAAGCGAACAATACCATAGGTTAATTTAAACGTTAATCAATATGATCTCATTTAATAAATGAAATAGAGAATACCCACAGTTCCTAATATTATTTAGAAAAAAAGCACTGTTAAAGAGGACTTCGAATACTGAATTTCGCCATTAACCATAGGTTCGGCAGTCCCCTGAACTTATTAAAATTTTATCCTCTCATCTATCTAGTACGCAGTGTAATTTCTGGAAACTAATTTCTTTTATGATCCTCTTGAAATGGACCTATTGAGCGTGATTCTTTTTGTACCATTATTGAATTGGAGTCATTTGAATTTGAATTATCATTGGATGATGGGATTCAGAGATCTCAGAATCCAAGTTTATTTGGTTCATACTAGAGACAATCTTAAAGTATTGGAAGGTTAAATTTATGTGCTGCGCCAACAGAAAGTTCTATCTACCAATTGATGTAGTAGTTTGGTGTGCTTTAAGAAATTCACTTCCCACGTCTGTGCTATTGACAAAATATAAGTAGGGTCATAATTAGTGGTCCATTTTAGTTCGTAATTTGTCCAAATAATCAATTGACGGTATTGTTGATAATCTTATATTTGGGTTCAGAGAATACAATCGTATGTATTGTAACAATGCGTAATTTATTATAAAGAACCGGTAATTCACATTGTTTTAAAGAATGTTTTATGAACTATTGAAAAATATCGTAAGCCTATGCCAACCCAAAGGTGCGGTAAATTTAAATATAGGGGAGTACCACAGGTTAACTTTGCTAAGTAATTTATTTGACACGAATGGAAGGGATAAAAAGCATATGAACGCAAGAAACTACCTTTGAATACCAATACTTTCTACTATTTTTATCAATACCTGCATTGAAAGATTAGCTCCAACTAAAATGTCAATATATTCGGCGTGTACACAGACCAAAAAGCCCAGCCGAAACAAAAGCTACTTAGGATTCCTGGGTTCAGATCCAAAATTCAACCCCCAGCCACCCCCACCCCCCCTACCCGAACATTCATTAACCCCCTCTCTACGTGATTATTATTTTTGGATGTTTTATATAAGTCATCCTTTAAAATTAAAAATATGTAGTGAAATGGAACAGGAAGAAGGTTTTGCGGACGATTTTCCTGCAGACGTTCTTTTAATGAATAAGATAATTTTTGAAGATTCGAAAACCTGAACCATGTACGGCTTGCCACACCACAAAATGTAGTACATTCATCTTTTGATCTTGTGCTGAGCGTAAGCTCACAATTAGAAACCTTTTATTTCAGTACTTTTGTATGAACTCTCTCCCCCCCCCTCCACCCTCCAAAAAACTTTATGAAACTTTTCTTGTAGGCTTTTATTTGTCCTAGGCGCTATTTTAGATTCTGATACAAAGTATTGGGTGGGGAGGGGGGGGGAGGAGAGGGAAGGCGAATTAGTTAAGCTCCAATTAAAACTTTGGAGTATATATGGGAATAAAATTATTACTGAATGGCCCGATTACCTGGCTAATCACATGTCCAAGCTGTATTTAAACCGGAAAAGAAACGAGATTGGCGGTACAAACTGGGGCCGCACAATTGGAAAGACTAGTCAACGGCTAATGACAGAAAACCTCAGTTTCTAGATCAATAATGTAGAGTCGAGATTGAGAAAGAAGATTTTCAAAAGGAAGTTCAAATATATATCAGGCGTTGGATAAGTTCTCCTGAAATACTCCATAAAGCCTAAAGTTAATCGTCTTCAGAAACTTCAGTCACTACCGTTAAAATTTCATAATTTGTTTATATCAAATGTCAGGCTTTATGATAGTTATCATTAGCCCCTTAGTTGACTTCGGGCTTCAGAGAGGGAAGGAACATCAAAGTCACAAAAAGTGGAAGGGGGGGGGAGACAGAAGACTGACTCACAGATGTAAAAGGGACAGACACGAAGGTAGAGAAAAAGGTAAGGTGAGTACTGGAGAAGTGGTGGAATATGACATACAGTTGGGTCATGGTAGTTTGCAGTCAGAATTCAACTGCCGGTTTATAGACTTTTTTGCCTTATGCGTATGCGTTGCTCAGGGTGCACCATATGGAGATATATCTATCGTGCACCACAAAAAATCATAATAAGTTGTTGTACCTGTGTGCTCCAACTCATAGCTGGGCTTAGTTACCTTATCTATTGCACGCTTAACTCTGCCCTAGTTGCCAATTATTCATCAGTGAACACAGAACGCAAAATCAGTCAATAGCCTATTGTGCCTTGACTTCGTCTGCTCCTCTCAATCAGAGCTGTCGTTAATCACCTCGTCTTTCCACATTTTTCGCTTTTCACCATCCATCCACCTTACAGTTGCCTAATAAACTCGTGGTCCTAGTTAGATTCGGTCGGGCTCCTAATGTGACCACATTATCAGAAAATAGTCTACTTTAAAGAATTTTAATTGACCCCTTCTGCATCACGAATAACAGTACTAGTCACTTTATAAGTTCCTTTACTTTGCCAACTATTGCTATTTGGTCTTATTGAATTACTGAATTATGACATCGATTTTTGTTCTATAACCACTAATGTGGTATTCTAGACAAGCCTAGGTTGTACATTTCATTATCTATTCAAATAAACACTCACGGAAAATAATTGCGTGCCATCAGTGTATGGTAAAAGATCGACGTCTCATTATACACTCTAGATGTTATTTTGTGTTAGAGTGCATTGTTTGCTTGCTAATAAAACAGTCGGAAATGCGGCTGAAATAAATTCATCAAAGTTCATGTGAAACTAATTTCCTGTTTTTTTATTTAAGTAGTTTGTTTAGTATCGATCAATGAATGGCTAAAGTAAAATCTTTTAAACGTTAATATGACAGCAGACGCTTGTTAAGGCTAGCGATTGACCATCCAATATTAAAAAAAGAGAAATATCAGTTTAGTGGAATAATAACAATTTTTTGCGTCTATTTCTCCCCTCATTCTCAACATTTTTTTTCAAATTTCATTGTCTAAAATATTAAACGAATTTTTATGAATTAGACAGACTCCAAGTGAATTGCCCAAACTACACAAAAAATGCGCTTACTCAATGGGTTTTACCTCTCCCCTTTTTGCGAAATTAATCAAACACGACACATCGCAGAGTGTGCTTTCATTGGTCCAAAACCCACGTGCGCCAATGGTCTAATCGGCCGCCCAGGTGTGTCCAATCATCACATCGAACAATAAGAAGCCACATGAAGCAGCAATAAAATAAATGGATCCATCACGCTTGTCAACTCATTATTTCGTATCACTGGTAGAGCCATTTAGGCACCCGCTCAACTCCACAGGATAAACCGTCCAGTTTCGAAATGACAGTAAGTAAAATGAATGTTCATTCATTTGGTACTGTAATTACTTTATATATAAGTTGCTTTAATAATAGAATATTGGGTTAGTTAATAATAAGGATTGTGGTCTTTACGATGTAAGTTTTGCACGTTTCTTTCGACCATTCCTTACTTTCAGGGATTCATTTTTCGCTTATAAAATATTTCATAAATTCATTTGTCCATGTTAAATTAAACGCACAATTTAACGTAAAAAATCTCAAACATTTTAAAGTCTTCTCTTAATTTTGCATTCGCAAACCAATCAAGGTACTTATGATTTAATAGTTTTATCATTTTATCATTATTTTTTCTTATTATAAATTGACAAAACATCTAATTTTTGCGGTATATTTATTTGTAATAGCCTGATGATAGTATGAAAGTTGATTACATCAGAATATATTAATTCGAAATCTTGTTGTTAGCATTCACCGGTTGCAATGAATAATCCTAGTTGTGGAAAGATTGTTCAATGACATGCATCTGTAAGTGAAAATGAAATAACTATGATTTTTGGTACAGAAATGGCCCTAGAACCAGCTCCGTGATGGAATAGAGTGGGTGTTAGCTCCGATCGCTAAATTTGTACTGCACTAATCGAATCTGATTGTGTTTTCACCAATATAGCACAGGACTCTGTTGTAGAACCTTCGACTTTGAGATTCTCCAGACATCTATTGCCGATTTTCTGCTTCGATGTGAGTACAGGCTTCTGAAATAATCCTCTACCACCTCTGCATTCAAATGCCTGATCTGTGAACCCAATTTTGTTTCTCTAATTCAACACAGGCTTGAAAATTTACAAATTTGAAGGTCTCACTGGAAATTTATTTTTAAAGCAGCATCCTGTTCACTTGCTATTTTAATTTTTCAAGCAAAATTCACTTCAAGTTTTTGAAATTGGGCTCTGCCCGATGAGGTTTACCATACTTAACTTGAGTTCAAAAAGATGCGTTCTCTTTTTCTTACTAACCTAATATGCCATTTGGGAATAAATGACCCAATTTCGTTCACTCCAGTTTGTGTTGCATTAATGTCATCATTTCAGTTTGAGTGAACTCGACAAACAAAGCTAAGCTATGTTTGTACAACTAAGCTGCCTTCAATAGGCGCCTCTGACTCTCTCACTAAACAGATTTTCCGACCAGTTCGTAGAACCGCCTAATTGGGCTATCATTCAGGAACCTATGGGTAAAATTCCGAAATTAAAGCTTTAAAGCTTCCAGTAAATGAATTTCACCACCCACTTTGATTAGAATATTTCAATTGTTTGTTTTCCTAATTTTGGAGTTTCTCTTCGCATATAAATCATAATTCCTGGCCTTGGGAAAAGTAAGGAGTTTATTCAAAGATATGTCAACCAAGCGGTTATATTTCATGACTTTTACATAGCTGTTAATTCAGGCGGAATTGATTAACTCGAACGATTCCAGAAATATATCCAATTGACGTGCCAAATAATGCTGTTAAAAATGGCTTATCACGCAGTTATAAGAGAGCGAGACATACCGATCACTCCACTCTGTGGATATAAACATAAATCCATTAATGCAAGCGAAGACGTCACCTAATGGCAGAGGTAGATGTACCCTGAACATACACACATGCACACATATATAGGTGCTGCATGTATATAAAACCTTGAATTATTTAATTTAGTGCTTTTCTGACAGTCTTGGGCTTGTGTCCAACATGCTTAGCAACTAGCACCATGGTGATAATGGTGCCGCTTTTAATAGGTTGAATTTCCTCCGCTGTCACTTTAATATGATTCGGGCGTTTTTAATTAAGTTGCAATTTAGTTTTGTTTATTAAAACCCATCGATTGAATATCATTACTGTGACATAGACTAAACGCCCTTTGATAAACATAACCAATGGTAACCACATCTTTTCAGCTTTCGATACGGAGTTGTTGGCAAATAGGTGCTGGAATTGGTCCATCAGACGAGAGCAAATTGAGCATGTCAGCCATGTTTGACGAAATTGAACGCTCATCAAAAGATCCCCCTTCGCGTTATTCCATATCAAATCAATTAGATTGTACAGTTTCCACACCACCAACCTGCTCCTCTGATGTTCCAGTTAAATCCACACTAGCAATACAGCAAGACACATTCTCCTGCACTCCTGACTTTTCAAATTCCCATCAGCGACCATCCAGGTTTACTCCCCAAGAAAATTGTATGACTTCCGAGAATCCACTCTTGATCAATACTTCCCCAACTCCTCTCCATGCTTTCAAACAATTTCAGTCCAGTGATACTAGTTCAAACACTATCCAACCGAGTAAGTTATATTAATTTTAAACCTTCAAAAGCCTAATTAAGTTTGCTTGCTGATGCTGTAAATTCGTAAGAGAAAGACGATATTCCAAAACTCGCGTTTGTTAATGCAAGTTGGTGAGCTGGATGGTTTTAAAAAGAGTGCACCTTTTACTCCTGAAAACATTTATCATTAGGTAAAAAAGAGGTACGTGATGTCCGTTGTCGCGATGATACCTGAGAGACAATTGCTAAAGTACATTTTCGAAAGCTGGTCACACATCATCCCCACCGCCCAGAGATTAATTATGCTTGATCAGTCGCGCGAATTTAAAAATAGCGGGATTTTTATCATTGCCACATGTTCTACGTTGGACCAAGCCCTCTAAATTCACGCTCGCTGGTAATTCCGAGACAGGGCTTTGTAGTTTTACCATGGTTTAACTCAAGGTGACCAGACAGTGCACGCTTAATGCTAGTATGTCATCGTTGCGCTTAGGTGCGGCGCACGGATTTAGAACCTTGTTAATTTTGGCGAAAGCCTGACTGCGAGCGCACGATTGATTCGAACATTCTCCTCGCCACACGAACGGGCTTTGTGGTTGCTATATAAATGGGCGCCATAGCATTTGTTTAAAGTGACTTGAAGTAACACCACAGTTAGAAAGAAACTATTGGAACCTGACCATCTTAGGCTCAAAGATATGAGTTGAAGAAAAGATTGGCATTCCTAAATGCATAAACGAGACAACAGTCTTGCTTGAATGAGTTGGCCAAGGGTTAAACAGAATTGTGTGTATGATGGATAATTGCAAGTGAAAAACAAATACGGAAGGATTTACTTGCCCAGAAAAAAAATCACATTTTTTACTTTGAGAAATGCTTAATTTCGATTTAACAAAGAATGCTAACCCTCCTTGCTCATAACTCACATGATTTTTTACCGCGACAATAAGTTGTCTGCACTCCGATTATACTTTCAACCTATTTGGTCCCAATATTTCTTTCCCTGAAAACCGAATTTGCCGGGCGTTTTTTAACTTTTACACTCCCGTACCGCTGGAAAAAGAGCTCTAGTTTTACAAAGGAGATATTTACGTTGAACTTCTGAATTTTATCATACGGAGTAGCCATTTTGAAGCAAATTTTCTTCACATTTGAAAGTGCACGTCATTTGATCACCACGCTACAGTCAAACGAATCCAGTACTGCAATTAAAAATGAACAGTAAATATCAAATTGGCATGGCTCAAAATCTAAAACAAATCCAATCCGCACTGAGTCGTTCTTAAGATTCGCCCAAAATCTGATAATGGATTTGAACATTCCCAAGCTAATTCAATTCATTTTTTCCAGCAGTTCCATTCTTCAATGGATAACTGTTTTAATAACCCCTTATGCTTTAATGCTTGTTATATCATTGGATTTATGAAATCAAAAGGGACCTTTAACCGAAAAATCACACTTTTTCCATGAAAGTTGGTGTTGTGAACACAGAACTACAAGGAAAGACAATGATTGATCTCATTTAAGTACATTCTAGTATTGTGTATGCCTTACTTAGTAATTACTAATGATTGAGATGGGTTTGCCATAGTCAAGCGAAGTTCTGTTGCGGTTTACGACTTGAGGTTCTGCAATTATAACCGAGAATTTCAGTTTATGGTCGAGGAGATGATTTATCACTTGAGGTCGAAGGCGGGAGGAGTAGCTGACAAAGCGGCACACATCGGTTTCTCGTAATATAAACATCGTGGTAGGGTGTCTCAATTAAAAAAGAGGGGGTCATCTCTTTGTTTAGTGAAACAAATCTGCTCACACTGACCAATTTTCTGAGAGAGAGAGAGAGAGAGTTGGCGGTCTCAGCGCGCCCATGTAGCGGATTGACAACGAAATTGCAAGATCGAACTGTATGCTGGCACACGCGTACGTGTGGTTGAGGGCTTGATTGATGGTCCCTAAGTGGCGATTCAAAGGTGCACATCAAGGAGTATTAGCGTAATTGACAGAGGGGGGTGCTACTTTGTTAACAGCTCACTCAACAATGGCGTTTCCATCTATGACGTCATTCATTGTTGATAATCGAATTACTTTCTAATCATGCGGTCAGTTAACTGTTGTTCTGAAGATAGATGGAAGAGTGCTAGATTAATCGTTTATAATCTGCGCGGAATATAATGAGGAATAATGTTTATCTTCAATTTTTTTTCTTATTGAGGCCCTTTGCTTCGGATAGTTTTGGAGTATGTTAGGGAGGCCAAATCCATCTTTAAATAGTATAGAACTTTTAATTACTATTTATAAATTAATTTAACTTTTCACAAAATGTCAAAATAAAACGGTTGAATTTTGTCTGAATAAACTGTACCGTTTTCAGTGCTCTTAATTTAGCATGAAATTTCTTATATTGCATTGATTACTGTTTCCAGGCCATTACAGATAAAAATGCAACTGATAAATTATCTAATTGCATAAATGTAAAATTCCGGTTGTAATCAAATTGTAATAAAAAACAGTTGAATTTTATCATGCAAATTAGCCAACTTACCTGATTTTGAGATGGGTAAATTAAAAGGATTCAGGTTTTATCTGCGGAGGGCATTGGATGTTTTAGTTTCTATTAGAATTTTAATCAAATATGCGCCAAATAAGTAAACATATGTTAATACACACCGCTTTTGTCAGCGGATAGAACCATTATTTTTTTGTAAAATCAGTTTTATCTGGACAATTCGTAGTCTAAAAGAGGTAAGGAGGTATTCAACTGAGTCATCATCTAAAGCCAGTGTGGAGAAAAAAGGAACAATGAATTTGTTCTCTCGCCCAGAATGCTTACCTCTAGATATTCGGATTTAACTTTTTTGTGACCTAGACAGTATTAACCCATTTCAGTGCCGTGTGGCTAAAATTTTAAATCTTAAAAGGGGCTTTTTGACCAGTTCGGCAGTTAGGCTCTTTAACAGCTGCCAGAGGAACAAGGTACAACTGTTTTGAGGAAGGATTTATGTAGTAGTTGTTGCACTGATTTATAGCCTTTGAGAGGGGAGACTGTACAATGCCATTTAGGACAAACACATGCAGCATATTTTCTCTTCGAAAGTTTTCTCTCTATTTTTTAGCTTTAATCAGTTGCGTCGACACGTCCAATGCTAAATGAAAAAGTAAATAAAGAGCTATCTGGAAGGGCAGACTGCAGGGGACAGTTGAATATGTCCATGGTTGAATAATATCTATTTTTCTATCTAATTTCTCTGATCTTAGAACCCGATTTTGTTTGAGTCCATTTTGATCTCTGCCATATTGGGCAAAAAGTCGGATTCACATCTTTATTCGATATCGAAAATCTGTTCTCCCAATCAACTTTTAATCAAGGGACAAATTTTGAATTCTTCAGGCAGCTGAGTTGAAAGTGTGAGATTAATAAGGCTAAAAGAGGTTGGTTGATATGCAATAAAAATGGTTACCAAGTGCAGATTTTTGACCATTTTCTTTCAACTTCGTTAAAATCGTGCTTTGAGTTGTTCATATATTATATAATTCTGGGATATTTGAGGTTTCATTCAGGTGTATTACGAAGGCCTTTTGCCATTCGCGCTTATTTTAAGAAGTTAGTTATTTCTCACCCCTTCACACTTTCAAAATCAAAATTCAAATAATCGTCTGATAAACATTGATATTCACTTCTGGTTTATATTAGGATACAGTCCGACGATATTTACGTTGAATTACATTAGGTTGAAATTGTTCTGTTAAGTAGTGCATTTAATTTGAAAGAGTAGCCAATCAAATGACTGCCGGTGGAACTATTTATAAAGCATTTTTCACTTCTAGATAAACCATTTTATAAAATTTTATTTCTCGTATAATTGCGTTATAATCGTAATTTTGGGATCCTGAAGGTTATCTGATGCAGATCGATGTGAGGTGGGAGAGGAGCCGGGAGGGGGGGGGGGAGGGAGTGGGGATAGTAATTAATTCCATAAATTATTGACTTATTTTCTAATTTATTTGACGTTTTAAGCTCACTAAAATGGTTTCAAATAATCATAAGTCGTTCGAAGGCAAATCGGGTCTACTCACAAGGTGCAATCTTAAAGTCAATTGGAATGACCTTAAGCATGTGCAAACGCAAGGTTGGGAGTAAAATTAACTAGGCTGTATTAACAATTTTTTACCTGCCCTAAAATAAAACTGAAATGACGCTGAAACCACAACTTTTATTTTTTCATTTATATTTATCGAAGTAAAGTAAAATGATTAAAGAAATTGTATAGTCCCCTAACAATTACATTGAACTTTTGGACTGTCGCTTACCTTTAGTCAGCACTTTAAAAACCCTATCGTATTCTCCCCACCCCCTACCCCTTGTTCTCTCCCCTTTTTTGACAAAGAATTTAAATTTTTTCGCACCTGAATTTTAAAACTCTGAAAGGGGAGGATGATGCGATCCTACAGAGCGCGGAAAATATAAACTATCACTGACAAAAGGTGTTTTGAAAGGGGAGGGGGGGGGGAGGGGTCATTGTTATGTCCCAACAGCTGTGGCTCATACATTCTAACCTCCATGACAAAAATGCACAGGTGATAGTTTGTGGGTATGTAGAGGACTCTTCTCTGCTTTGAGATTCCGTTTGGTTTGGCGCATGACAAATTTCGATTCGCAATTGTCAAGTTGGCAATTGAAAATTGTTAAATTATTAGCCTAAAAATGATGCAATTTCTAGACGCAATTAACTGATGTTAACCAAAAATCAGAGTTGGTGAATATTTAAGAAAGGCCTCTTCCGAATCAATGGAATGCGAACTCAGAGGTGCACGCCTACTCCACGGAATGCCCAAAAACGCACGTCATATCTAACCAATGAGAGAATAGCAGGATTTGGGTTTCTCATTTGGGATCATATTGTGTTGCTTCTTTCCTCAAGATGAGTGCTGATAAACTTGTTCGAGAGTAAAAGTATAGATCTTTAGCCTCTTTTTTAACTCATAGGACGCCTCGACAGTCCCCAATCTCTGGCCTATTCAAATTGGTCGGAAAATCAGAATATGAATACAACCTTCGGAGCAGAAAAGATTACCCCTAATCAATTCTTTGCTGGAAATATAAATCCCGTGGGTCAATACCACTCTATAGCTGTTGATAGTCGTTCATTTACCCAGAACTACCTCCAAACTAGTTGCAGTCAAACATTAACAACACAATCCCCGGTTCCTCCCACAATGGCAGAAAGTGTTCAACGTCCAAAGAATTCCAAGATTAATGCAAATCGCTCGGTGCATGGTGGATCGGTTCGTGCTGCAAAAGCGCGTATGTTAACTTAATGAATAATATTTCAAGAATATATCAATAAAATCTCAAATTTTCTTCCTACCTTAGTTGCCGTTGATACACCTAATGCAGTAGTGTGTCAAAGGTGCAACAGAATTTTTGTTCACACAAGTGGAAGCGTCGATTTTTGGACTCAGGCCTGTAGTTGCAACGATTCTGGTCCAGACACCGAGCCACTTCCTCTTAACTTTTGCTCAGTACGTTAAAAGGATTTCATAAACATACCTTTACTTATTGAGTATTGAGTAGTATCATATTTCGTTTCAGAATGGTCAGAATTCCGTAGGATTAACTGGACGCAAATCATCAGCTCCTCAAATCGGATATGAAGATTATGAACATAGGGCTCCCTTAACGACTTCTCAAAAAATGGCTTTCACGCAAAATCATGACGATTTTCAAGGAACTTTCACTCAAAATAATCACTTTCAGGGCCAGCAACTACTACCAAGCACCCCAAGATCTGAACCGATTAATTGGAATTCTAAATCAGGAAACTCTGCAAATGTATCACCACTAGCGTATTCTGTTGGGTCCATTAGCGGAACTCAATCAGCAAACTCATTTTCATTTATTAACAACGGTAAGTAATCTATTTCAGCCTATATGTTAAATGAATTCGATGCCATATAGAGATATTTTACTAAGCAATTTCCTAAGATTTTTATATATAATTTAGCTACTTTCGATCGGCAACATCCTTTTTATCCTTGATTGAGTTTATCCTTAACTTAATCGATGAAAAGCTGATCAGTCAACACTGAAATTGAAATGTGAATATGTCAGAAAATTAGTACAGCTTTCAATTGGCCACTAACTATGAGGAGTGAAAATTAAAAAGCAAGGACTTTCAATTAAAGGGCAATTGTTAAACTTTCCGCACTTTATTATTTTTATTAGTAATAGCTTCTAATCCGACTCCCATAAACTTCATTAGACCTGGGGATTTTTTGGGCACAACAAGAAAGAAGTCACGCTACCAATCTTATAAATTTTAATTCTTTCGCTTTGTAGGATGCTTGTAAAATCATGGCTCTTCTAATGTAAATAAAATGTGGGGAAAGTAGTTGTCTCAAGGGACTCTTTTATGCAAATAACCTTACATTTACTAGAGGAAAAGAAATCAAATCAAAATGCAAGAACATTAAGATATAAGTTGATAAACATCGAGTTTCAAGGGCTTCATAACTCAAAGTATTAGAACCTTGAAGATACAATTTCATCGGTTCAATTCGTATCCTTGCTACTACCCATGAATAAATGGTCTCATTATTAGAAATTAGCTTCGTGAACGTATAAATTACCTTACGTTCTATTTAACTGTTCTGTTTTGACTACCTATATAGTGGGAGGCAGCAAAAACTCAATCCCATCCACACAGTACCCCCTCTAATAAGATATTATATGTCCCCTCTTAAATCTGAGGTACAGTGAAGTGAACATGAATTGTGCTCAGGCTATCGATTAACGACTAATCACTATTAGCTGCATGGCAGGAAAATGTTTCAGCATAAGAATTAGGGTACATACCAATGCTTTACAGCCTTAAGATGACCAACAATTTCCTTCCTTTCTGCTTTCTAAAGGTTGGGAAACAAACCTTCAAGGACCAGTGAAAAGTGAATGGACTCCGCAAAACTATTCAGAGCCAGAAGGAATTGATATGACTCTGAACTTCTGGAACAGTACCTCTTCTACGCCTACGCCTCCCAGAAGGCAGCCACAATCAACCTCAAATAATGGAAGCATGATCCAACTTTGGCAGTTCCTCCTGAATGAACTCAATGACCCCACGGCCAGAAATTATATTAACTGGACGGGTGTAGGAGGAGAATTTAAGTTGAAAGATCCTTCAGAGGTCGCCAGACGTTGGGGTCTGAAGAAGAATAAGCCCAAAATGAACTATGAAAAACTCAGTCGTGGTCTGAGATATTACTACGATAAGAATATTCTCAGAAAAGTTACAGGAAAGCGATATGTTTACTGCTTCACCAATAACATTATGAGGAATCTCACGGGACGATTCCGGCAACCTGCATCTAGTAATACAAGTTAAAAAGAAAGTATTACTGAAACACCTCTGTAGCACTTATTACTAATATTCTTTGTATTCTTTGTTATTGCTCCCACCCATTTCATTAGTTAAGAACCAATTATATGTTTTGATATTTAGCCTTGAAGATTTTAAAGTGGAACTTTCTATATAAATATATACACTTATATTAAAATAATGTTCCTTCTTAAACGTGAACAAACTGAATGTATCAAAAAGTAAAGGGAAATTGGATTTTAATGGCGAACGGTATTCCAGTTCTTGAAAGCATTTTGGTTAATATTTCGAGAAATAATAAGTATACTCAAGTTTTGAAGTTGTACATTAGTAAGAGACACATTGAGAAAAGACTGCATCGTTAGGTGCGCCTCCTCAGGAGAGAGGTGACTAGCTAAGCCGATATCCTTCCTCGATAAAAAAGGGCGACGGAGAAGTAAGATGATAATTTGTATTCAGAGGTAACAGACTTAGAAGAGGCGTCAGCCAAATAACTGAAACACCGAAAATCCAACTAATGGGACAAAGGCGTTAATAAGCTTCAAGATTGAGAAATGAGTCAGAGTCAACAATAAGATCTCTATATTTAGGATAGAGAACACTATGGAAATTAAGGAGTGAATTAACCGAAATTATTAGTCTCTATATACGCTTTATTTTATAATGCTTCACAGAAGAAACACTTTACAGAATAATTGAGACTATTCAAAACCATCTTAGAGCAGTGCTACCTGTTGTGCTCATAATAAAATTCCGACTTGTAAAATGTCATGCTCAAGCCATTTAATGCACTCCCAGCCCCCTAAAAGATTTTTCGCAGTCTCTGAAAAGCCATCTAATATAGCTGAAAGCTATTGAAAGTTTTGGAGAAACGGTAAATATTAATACGTCTGTGTTTCAGAGTTATTGTGATGCAGCGATGGTCAGACTTCCAAACTTTTATATTTAGAACTATATTAAATTAAAAAAAAGGCAAATCAGAAATTAGCACTAGATTATCAGGAAATCCGTGTTAAAGGGATTTGATCAAGCTTTCAAATAATAATGCATTCACAACAGCGATCCTTTCTTCCATTGGAATTATTTCAAATCAAGATATATTCATGAAGACGGTGCTGTCTCGGCATACAAATGGTGTTTTCTACTCCCATATGGGGTGTTAAAGGCATTGAATTTCTAATAAATGATTAGATGAATATTGATCATAGATGGATTGCTAAATTCTCAACAAGAGAAAAGGTAACTGGGTGTGGTAAAAGGTGTAGGTGATCTGTTCACGATTGCTTTTAAGAAAGCAGTTGTAATAAGGGGAATGGGACCAATGAAACAACTCAGGGAAAGGCACAATTCCAGCCTCTGGGTAGGAAACTGGTTCATGATGTGCCAGAGTACAGTCAAAAATGTGTATAACGTGAGGTACCCCATTCCGCAGTGTGTACCCGATCTATTCATTCACATTTGGAGAGTTAAACCACGTTTTTGACCCACTCTTAATCCCTCCCCTCTCACTCGTTCCCTATTTTATATAGATGTAGTAAGAAAGTCGCCAAAACAGACTGTAAACGGGTTATAAATAGTTAAACGCAGATGACTCAACGAACACATTCTAGGGTAGTATTCCACATGTCAGTGAATAGTAAAATCGAGAGTACCTGAGGAAGTAACAGCGTAACCAGATTACTTCGCATTCACCTTAAAGTGACGAAAATATCAATCTTGCGTTCTACGCCAGTTATAGATAAGATAAATGAATGTAAACCACAAAGATAAAACACACCCTCACGGTCAGGCTAGATAACCCAGAGCACCCAAAGATTGGCAAGAGAAGATTATATACTACGCATTCTGTAAAAGAATTCCAACTAATTTAACATATTCGATCCATGAGGGTTGAAGCGAAAAGATAGGAATATACTCCTGTTACATTATAAACAACTATTGGTGCTGGCGAGAAGAATGATCAATATCAACGTATTCAAAGTTTGATCGAAGCCAATAAGGCGGTGATGACAAAAGACATCATTAGGTTGGTAGAACCAGTCAGATTCACGGTCTTCATGTCAAATCCAATGGCATAATCCCAAGCCTGAAACAGAAAAAATTGCAATCAATACTTGACCAGTTATTAAAGTGCGAGATAAGATCGATAATGACAACTTACTAAGTGTCTCATACCGTTGGTGTAATGATATACCAAGGGATAAGCAAGGAGGAATTTGGCTCCATAAAGAACTGTAGAACCAAATTGGAAGCTGTTAACGTACTCAAGCATGGCGTCGAAATTACCAGTATACCAGAAGCCTGCACAACCAGCGCTCATCCAAGCTGAACAACAAAAGAAGAACTCCATTAATTATAAATTAAGAGTCAAGGTCACGTTAAGATCACAGAGGTCATTTACCAAGAGCCATGACAACACCGGTAGCACGATGCATGAATGAAGTGGCCATGCAAAGTGGTGGACTGTAGATGGTAGCATGAGGGGAAAGTGGACGTTTCAATTTGAGATTTTTTTCCCAGTAGTCTTGCATTTCAGTTTGAGCTTGAAGGCGAACATCTTCGGGTGACGTACCTTTGCAATTTGCAGTGATATTCAATACCGGAGTAGTACGAAGAAGAGTGGAAGGAGAGACTAAAGAGAAGTTTCTCGAAACGAAAGCCCGGAAAGGGGCAGCGTTGGCGCGCAAAAAAACACTGCAATCAAAACGATTATTTAAAACCACAACAATTATTTAATAAGAGCTACTGAATTGATTGATAAGTGGTAACATAACCAAAAACATTACACGAACATGGAAACAATAACCTGACTGTGGAACTACCTAGCCATAGCCGACATATTTGATACCGCCTTGGAAAAAACCCAACACTAAATTAGGGTTAAACACGGTCAATTCTTTCCGATAACTGATATCAAATTTATCTTAATAATCGTTATTCCTTTACAGGAATAAAAGCATTTCAGTGAAAATTATATTTTTTATCCAATAGGAAGACTAACTTTTAATAATTCCTTTCAAAGTGACTCACACTAATAGCGTTATTAAAAGTTGCAAATATTTGTCAAAGATGTGCGAATTTATTTGATAAAGTGCTCAGTTGATATTTCAAAGTACATTTCAAGTTAATCAATCTATATCCATTCTACAAAGAGCTTATACAGGAAGTTACATAGGTGCTCATATAGAGTTAATGATGGAAACATAAGCGGACATTAGAAATGAAAGTATTTAATATTTGCACGCAAAAATAATCAAACCTGAAACATTTGTTGTCGTTGATTGATGCAGCATTTATATGACTGATTTATTTGTAAAGTGCATTGACATTGGCTTAAAGTACACAACTTATATTGAATAGTCGCATTGACCTTCTCAGGCTAAATCCAATTCACAAACTTGATATAGGGTAAGAACTACTACGTCATATTTGCACGATTTTCAGTTGAGATTATTGCCGCTTACCAATAGTTTAAGTAATCTGTATCTAGCGAATAGCAGACTCAAAAGCATACATTCCAGGCATGACCAGCAACACCTATGGATGAAGTATGATTTCAATTAACAGTTTGTCTATCTAGAGCTGGTGTAGACACAGGCGCTTAAGCAAAAATGAATTTTAAATTGCCATTAGAAAAATAGAAAATGATAAATCAAATGAGTTAAAATCCATGATAGCACAAAATGCTCTGTATTTAAACGAATAAAAGAGAAACTGAACACCCAAAATAGTGTAGTAATATAAATCGAGGATTTTCTAGTTTCATGATATTCATTGTGGAATGATTGAGCTGCCAACTTTCTCCTAAAATATGCAACTCATTTTGAGATTCTTGAATATTTCGAAGCTCAATATATATTTTATAATTTCCAAATTTACAAAACGGTATATCCACAATATTTAGAGATTATCAGACAATTTATAGGATGGAATCTTTGGTCATGTCTATTTAAAATGGTATAATTTTCTTACAATTATTACAGTTAGTTTATTGAGCAATGTCAAGGTCGAAGAATAGTTTTGAAAAAAATACGTTTACTAAAATTTTAAGCATTTATGAATAATAGAACCATTATTGTTACTGATAATCGCACCAATGCTAGCTAAATCATTAGAAACCTAACCATTTACACGATATTGAAAATTATTGCACCAAGACTAAAAATGAAAGTTAGTGACTTAGAATTATTTACCAATTTGTTGAAATTAAGTAAATTGTAAAATAAATAAATTGATTTAAACTGAATTTAGAAGTGCCCTCATTTACACACAAAATTTTGAAAAAATAGTTTGAAATTGGATTATTAGAGGATTTTGTAACATTTTTATTGTGAGCGTGTAAATAAAAAGGTTAAAATTTAACCGGAAATCTATTTATTGTTTCTTTTACCAAAATAATAGCTCAATTCTACAAAAAGACGCAAATGAACTTTAAATTGAGTGTGAAAACACTATTTCTCTTTTGACCTTAAATTTGTTTTTATAAGTCGTTTGGCGCGATTATAAAGGACTTAGTTCAGCGACTTTTTGTATCTAACCTATTCGAATTGCTATGTCTCTTCTTTCATTGTAAGTGACTGAATAATTAGTGCTATTCCTCGAATATTTTATTTTATTCAAATTAAACAGTATCTTGTTTCTTTTAGCTCTCTTTTGCGCTCTTCTACAGCACATTTTCGCGTCTTCGGTGCAAAGAACTTTTCAATGGTTTCTCGCTCGTCTCTTCTTCGATCTTCGCCGGTGCTAACACTTACTTCATATGGTAAGGGTAGCACTTCTGATGAAGTGCGCCACTTAGCGCAGAGTGAGATGCAAGATTACTGGGAAAGAAATATCAAACTAAAGCGTCCTGTTTCACCTCATGCTACTATTTACAAGCCTCCACTGTGCATGTGCACCTCTTTCATGCATCGATCAACAGGTGTTGTTATGTGTCTTGGTATGTCGTCGGATACCAAAATAGTTGTTCGTTTTTACAATGATAAAATCTGTCAACTTTCTTTTGAAATTTAGCCTGGATGGCCCTCGGTTGTGGTGGATTCTGGTACACTGGCAACTTTGATGCCATGCTTGAATATATAAACAGTTATCATTTCGCTCCATATTATTTGTTTGGGGCCAAATTTCTTCTAGCGTATCCGTTGATTTATCACTACACCAATGGGATAAGGCACTTGGTGGGTTATTAGGTTCTTTTAAGTTTAAATTCCCTAATTATCGATCAGTAATTATTAAAGTGTTGTATTTTTTAGGCTTGGGATTACTCCATAGGATTTGATATGAAAACGGTGAACTTTACCGCTACGACTAATCTCATTTTCTCCTTCCTCCTTACTCTTGCATTAGCTTCGATCAAACTCTAGGTGCTTTTCCTTATTGTGGTCACTGTAATTAGTCGATTTCCTTGTTGTTAAAATCTAACTAGCTATATCCACCTGTCAGGCTGTTTTTTGTTTGCTAATAATAAAATACAGCTTTTTTTGAATTGGTTTTTATTTGAATCCCTAGATCTATGGTTGGATCATGCTAAATTATTTGCTTCTCATCATTCTTGTCCCATTTTTTGTTCAATAAGATTGAAAATTTATTCTGATGTCTTTAGTTTATTATCTAGTTCATAGATTATTTTTTGTGTATGTTATCACCACTTAGCAATAGTTCTTCCACTGGCAAGTATGGACTTTCCAAATGGACTTTACTCGGCTTGAAATCATTTATTTCGCAATGGTGAGCTGAATTTAGTGCTTCCAATCTGCCTCCTGAAAGTACATATGATCGCTTAACTGCTGGCTTAGCTTAGTTCGCATATATCTCAATTGCGTGAATCTCTAATTCCCAATGATCTGAACTCCTACGACTTACTTTTGAGCCGAAGTGAATTGGTCCATGACCCGTTTGCATTTTGATTTCTCATCTATCCTTAAACCATCATGAGGGAATATATCATTTCGTTTTAGCATAATGATTTTCAAATGGAGAATTTTTGAAAGCATTACATTTTCCATTCAGCTTTGTTTTCTTCCGTTAGGATATTACATAGTATGCTGTTCAAATTGCTCCGTTTTTGCAAATTCATTAATAGATTGAAATTAAGGCGTTTAGCATTGCAGATATCCATCGAAATTTCGTCTAGGCTCGAAACATGCCCATAAGGGAATTGAATTTAGCCTAAATGTGGGATGTGCGTTTATAAAGCTTTTTACTTATTTGTTTGTATTTTATTAGATACAGCACTAATAATCTTTGATTAAACCTTAACAATCCTCCATCATAGTTTTTCCCGAAATTACCTGGGCTCGTCAACGTATCAAGGAAACAGAACGTATGGAGTTAATATCGCATATTACAACTCATTGCTCACTGACACACAGCTTGGCCACTGTGTCTTCTAACGCTCTTGAGACTCCCTTGATTACTCTTGGTAGCATTGTGGTCTCCACAGAGTCATCGGGTTCAACAAGGAAAGTCCAGATAACGAAGACGGTCCTTCTAGAAAATATTAGCAAATATTGTGTCCTGTTTGCGGATAAAGTAATTTTGATAAAGCTATTATTACTGTAACAAATATGTGGGAGAAACCCAGGGTGTGATCAAGAAAACTATTTGATCATCACTCTAGTGATTCGTGTGAAATTCGTAATGCTAATCGTTTCTCACCAGCAGCGGTTGAGTAAAGAGATGGTATCGCGGAGATGCTCTTATGAGGAACTCAAATGCTACCATTAGTAGTGTTGCAGAATACTCCAAAGCTGTTGGCAGCCCATGCCACTGCCTACCCACCGATGGGCACTGACCTCGGGACATCAGACTCGATAGACGTAGATCTCAATCACTTCAAAAGCGACATTCACGGTGGAGGACTCTGAATTTCACTCTTACAATTCTGGAAGAGTATGAGCAAATATTATTACAGGGTTAACTATAAAGCTTATCTATTTGGTGACATTGTTGTAAGTAGGTATGGGATTTGTAATGGTTCGTTGGAAGCATTTTACTGTGTTTTAGAAAGCTAATGTTATTTATGATTTTCGTCAACCTATAGACTTTATAAGCTTCTTCGAATTTGACTTCAACTAAGTAATATAAGCTACAGAAAGACCAGAGAAATGGGTATAAGCAAAACGATGAAAAAATCAAAAGTGCACTTTTATTAAAACAGCCGAAAGCAAAATACGCAAATAATTTACAATGCTTAGAAGGGCGACCATATTAGCACAGGATGAGTACTGAGGTATAGTTCGAGTGAGGGTCTGATAGGGCTTGACATATATCAACACATATACACCGACCAAAGGTCACTGACACATGGCTTATTGAACATACAACTGAAGGGGTTATGTGGTTCAACATGGAAAATATATACCGCCTTATAATTACATCTCTTCCCTTACAAAGCGTCATTCATAAAGCACACAAACTCATACATAAATCTGTGTTTATTTGCGAAATTCCAATACACAGTTTTATCCTTTACTTTCTATTATTTTATAAGTATTTAGATAGAAATAGAATCCAAAATGTTCAAGCCGATATTCTAGTGAAATGCTCTGACAAAAAGCGATGCAACATCAATATCTATGAGATATCTATGATGAATATTGAAAAAATAAACAATATTCAGTTAGTAGTCTCCATGTAAAATTTTATCCATTCTCTTTCTGATGTATTTAAGGTTGGTATAAAACGGTGGTCAGTCCAGCGGTGGGTAAATTTCTAAAACGCTAGTTTTGGTTCTATAAATAGTCTAAGCATCTGTCTTCACTCCCATAAAAATCGAGTCAAGTGCAATCAACCTGAAGCGGATACTTCTAGTGGACAAAAAGTAACGTCAAGGAAGGATTCTGAAAGTTAAGATGAGTACACAGCGTAAAAATGGTATCGTTTCGTAAAATAAAAATTTTAAAGCCTGTATAGACCAGATAAGCCTAGATCATGAGAACATAATAAAAAACGCTCACGTCAGAAGAATGATAAAAGTAAGGAAAGACTAAAGTTCGCACATTTGTGGCATTATATCTCGGATATTTATTTCAAAACTATGGATATTATTACTATCAGACGGTTTATGCTTGACATGCACTTTAAAGGTGCATTTTCTTCGAAAGTACAGATACTTTAATTACTTAGATTTGATCCGAATAAATGAGTCAGACTTCGAGAACATGTGGATTCGTTAAATAGTAGTTACAAAATAAATTAAGAATCTGTTATAAAGAGATATATTTCACACTCAACACTATTTGTCCATAATATATCAAAATATCTTATTAATAATTCCTTGATTTCGATCATTTGGGCATCGAGATATGAAGTCGAGTTCCTAAAGTTCCCTAGTCCAAACTAATTATGATTGCCGAATAAGTTTCTTGATTATGCTAGAGTTATTTTACTCTATGTGAATGGACGAAATATATTGTTAGGTGCATATCTTATGTTCACTACAAACTTTAAATTACAAAATGTAATTTCACGCCAATTAGTGATGAAAGATGTAACTCTATCAAGGTTAAACTCGGACTTATTTAGGTCTGAACTATTCTGTGCAACTTTTTGAGTGCATAAGTAATGCATACCTGTGTTGTGCTTAAGTTGTTCTCATGCAGGTTTTAGTTAGGTTTGACATGCTTCGGATTCCAACCGGTTAGTTAATTATAATTTTTAAGGTTTTCAAGAAAGAGGTAAATCAAGCTTTTTATCTTCCATAATTCCATCGGAAAATAATTTTAGCACGAAGCGCCTCAGGACATCGAAGACCAATATATATAGTATTAGCTGAGATAAGGCTAGGCTGACCTAATGTCGAGAAATGTGTAACTTTCGGCTACTCACAATTTGTTTGAATTTTAATGAAAAATAATAGTCAAGAATTTTGTTTTTAAAATTGATCCCAGGTCATAATGACCAGAGACAACTGACTAATTTGCCGTTTTCGAGAAGATTAAACATACCAATGTTTGCTATTAGTTAATTGATGTAATACAATTAATGCCATCGTCAAACACAGCTACTGAATGTTTGAAAGCCCTCATTGTCTGGTCGCTTTGTTTATTTTTGTGGTTATTATTTAAACGACATTAATATTGACAGCCAAATATGGAGTTGTAATAAATTTTCAAATTAATAGAGTTACTATATTTAAAAAATATGAGCGCGGTGGTAAGGCATAGAAATAAAATGCTTTAATTAAATTAACCTATTAATGATCTGCTAACAGAATTGAATTTAGTTCGCAAGAACAAAATACATTACCGTATTAAAATAAATGATTTTTTATTTTAAAACTATTATTTTTCGCAAAATACGGTATTGGGAATAAAACGTTTTACTTTAGCAATTATCTCAAGTAACATCAAATAGGTCGTAAGCGCGTTTTTGGAACTCGAATGTCGGAATAATAATGAGGGCGTTAATACTAATTGGGGGCTTCGGAACACGGTTAAGACCGCTTACTCTTAGTGTCCTCAAACCGCTGATCGAGTTTTGCAACAGACCTATGTTAATGCATCAAATTGAGGCACTGGCACATGTATGCTAATATTTGTAAAAGCATTTGTAGGTCGGTATTAAAACAATTATACTTGCCATTAACGAGGAAGCCGCATGCTTGGAACATGAAATTCGAAGAATGTGCAAGATGGTTACGAAAAGATCAAATGTTAATATTATATTTTCCTATGAATCTGATCATCTTGGAACTGCCGGCCCTTTAGCTAATGCTGCGCATTTACTTAATGATTCTGAAGAACCATTCTTTGTTCTCAATAGTGACATCATATGTAAATATCCCTTCAAAAAATTGATGGAGTTCCACAAATCTCATGGTCGAGAAGGCACTATGGCAGTATGTTTGTTTTCATAATTGATTTTAAGGTTACCAAAGTGAAAGAGCCAGGACGATTTGGTGCTGTAGTATTTAATGATCAGTCGGGTGCTGTCCAAAAATTTGTTGAAAAATCTCCTGATTTCATCGCTAACAAAGTTAATGCCGGTCTTTATGTATTCAATCCTTCCATTCTCAAGAGGATCGAAGTATGTTTATGTGTTTTTTAACATTTTCTAGTGTAAACCTACATCACTTGAAGTGGATATTTTCCCCAGAATGGTTGCTGATGGCGAATTATATTGCATTGAAATCGAAGGCAAGTTATTATATTCATTTTTAGACTTGTGTAGGAATTTGGATGGATATTGGCCGGCCTGAGGACTTCCTTTTGGGTACTCATATGTATCTAGAGTATTTGAGAGTTAACGGAAATCTTGAGCACCGTGACCCTCCCGATTTCCTTGGAAATGTTCTCATAGTAAGTATCTATTGCTCTAATCAAAACGGATTTGCAGCATCCATCCGTTAAAATTGGATCGGATTGTGTGATTGGCCCGGACGTAACCCTCGGACCTGATGTTTGTATAGAAGATGGAGTTCGGATACAAGACTCAGCTATTCTTAGTGGAGCGATTATTCGATCCCACTCCTGGTTAGATGGTAGCATTGTTGGCTGGAATTCGGATGTGGGACGTTGGGTGTGTCAAAGAATTTCTAATCTCATATTGTTCTAATTGTAAATTGGTTTTGCAATAGGTATAATCGTAAGCTAAGAATAAAATTAGAAAATTTATAATTCCATATTTTATATTAAATTGTAAGTATTTACTGTGACCTATTTTGGTTACTCTGTCAGAATACTAAGTTAGATATTTACGATTGATTGCCAAAACGTTAAATTAGAATTATAATTTTCTAAGACACCAAGTAAAGGTGAATTTTGAGAATATCTACCATAAAATATTTTTCGAGTTCACGTTATCGAAGAGTGTTTTGAAGGTCACTGGAGAAAATAGCTCTGGAAGATTTTTATCCATATTTACTCTGAGTAATTTGAATTTTTCTAATCAGCTTCATATTTCGATAGTGGAGAAGCATAGCCACTTTTTTATTCAGGTTAGAAAAGCTGGTGAATGAATCAGTATTTTCATTTTTTTAGAAACTGTTTTTTTTCATAATACAACCCGGCATTGCCTCGGAGAGTTCCACTAAGGAACCTGGAAAAGAAGATGAGAGTTGCAAGCGTCTATGTAACACATTTTGGACCATTTTTTGGGAGAGGGGAGAGTGCTGTGGATGAGAATGTGAGATTCGAACAAAGACCATAATAGAGTGATTAAACCCTAGGAGGGAAGGAAGCGGGGGAGTCGGAGGAGAAAAGCATAATACAGTTGGAACTTAATTTTTCTTTGAATTCATGAAGTGTCCAAATTTAACCTAATGCCTACAGTTTACTATGGTAAATTAGTATACCAAATTTCTAATTTTAGGATTTGATCCTTAGATTCCTGATTGAGTTCATGTCTGCACTATTCAGAGCCTATTGACCATTCATTGAAATAAAACGATTAGTCGTGCCATCTTGATAACTTTCTGCCTTCAATGCCAACTAGTCGACATAGTCAAGTCTTTGGTGTTTGGGCTAAGTTTCTTTCAGACTGGTCTTATTAAGGCGTCAAAAAACAACCTAGCTACTTTCACTACCTCAGATATTTTCTATTTTAGTTAATAAAAAGTCTGAAATGCATAAATGCGATAAATGATAGAAATCAGGTAAAATATTTGCTGTGTTCATATATTTTGAAATAGAAATTTGAACGGCTTCATCTGATAATTTTCATACACCACAAGAGCTTGCACTGGCTTTATACTTAACTCTCTTTTATGCATCAACCATTTTAAGCGCGTGAGGCATCCAATCAATGCGATCGGTAAATGAGTTCATGGATAACTGCAACAGAGAGTACATGGAATCAGGCTATCACGAATCTTAGTCAATTTGAATTCTGAATGTATTGAGCTGTCCACTTTCTCCTAAACAGTGCAGATCTCCCTGCAATATTCTGATGCCCAAATTTATCCTACTTGACGGTCAGGTCCCATGGTGGCTTCATGGCGCGATGGCTTAATTCAAGTGAAAGTGATAGATGCAATTTGCTACGATTTCTTTTCAGCGTAGCTTTTAACTACATTTAACTTTAATGTGGTTGAACCTGATCAAATTCCAGTCAAAGTTGACGATTTTTATTGAACTTTCCAAGTATTAACTTAGGAAGCAAAATATCTCTTTCAAAAGTATCCAGAGTATCGGTCAATGATTAAAGATATTATCGAAATGGAATTCCCTCCCTGAATAAATACAACATGTAGGGAGAACTTCTCCATTTCCATATGTCCTGGAATATGGTCTAAATTATTTAATTAGATTTGCTCAGTGCGTTGTCTTATGCCACATATAGTAACTTTGCATTCAAAGAGGCGCTTTCAACGAATTCTTTTCTTGAAGTTTATTTTCCACAATTTTTTTTCAGTAAATTACTTAGCATACGGCTTGTGCGCCATTGATAAAGTACTTAATTTGTTCAACTGCAAAGTCACAGGTGCTGGGGTCAACGCCCATCCAATTAATTCATTTGACTGTGAGTTTCTCATCAGAGCTGACCCGTGCGATATCACGCCCTTTCCCCAAGATGGGTGATGGAAAATGCTTGGTTAAATATATTGCTCAGTAAAATCATTAAATGCGTGATAAAGCGCCTCAACTTATTTTCATTTCTTAAAATTTTAATCCATAGATTGGATTTTTGGCGCAAAATTAACCACAATATTTTTCCCATATAATGCTTATTGTTGCATTTCGAGCGCCGCACGGTGTCAATTCCCCCATGGAAAATAAATTGGTGAATTTTATATACCTTTACGAATCTCTTCCAGAAGCAAATAGCTGTAATATCCTCAATCTCTACTTCACTTTTATCTACCTACTTGAGTTAATTAAGTAGCGAGCGTCATAGTTGACAATCTGTGGAAATTTAATGTGCATCTTTTAATCGCATTGGGATTGATTTCTCCTTGTTTTTATAAGTAGGAAAAGGAAAGAAACTTGAAAGCGTGAGTGAAAGCTTAAAACTACTTAATTTTTCTCAAATTTAGCATTTTTGTTGTTACCCGTGTCGAGGACAAGGATTGCAAACGTCTGATCATCAGAAATATCGTAATTGTTCAGGTGAAAAGTGAAGAATAAACACTGTCTGTATTTGCATAAAGTTATTCTTTTCCTCTTATTGAAGAGAGACTCTAGGAAGATACTTTTCTGTCCAAAAGGAAAGCATGATCAACTAATATCTTTTACAAAAATTAATATTAACCTGCAGGTTCCAATTAAACCCAAAGTATTATTGGATTAAATGAGGTAATTTGTCTTCTGAAGTGTCTGTAAACTCGAATACTACATTGCCTAATTTGGGTGATACAATACTTTGAGCTATCCATTCATTTCGAGACAACGCTTGTTACTAAATTCGCTTTATTGTTCTCGATCGACAAAATCAAACGGGTTTATTTCCCCTCGAGCTGAACTATAATGAGAAACTCTTATACTCATACTTATTCATATATTACCAAGAATATTTCGGAAATTTGCGGGAATAATTATTGCATTTTACAAACTAATAAATTTTTTGTTAAATTTCTAGACGCGTTTGGAAAATGGAACGGTTCTAGGCGAGTGCGTTCGACTGAATGACGAAGTCTACCTCAACGGAGTCTTCGTACTTCCCTACAATCTTGTAACAGCTTCAGTTCATGAACCATCAGTCATTCTATAGCCATCATTTTTCCGCTAACCTAACAAATCATGATATTCTTAGTGCACACATCTTCGTCTCACTGGTCAGCATGCTCTTGTAAATTATTAACAATGTATTCGCACTAAGCACTTTGAATTATCCAGCCCAAGACTGCTTTACGCATTAATCCACACTAACTTAAAGTTCACGCTTACGGAAGCTACTTTCTAGGCTAGATATTGTCATCATTTTTTTTCTAAATGAACACAATACCTCCTTGAAATGGTATTATTAGTGTAAAAATTTACATTAAGGGAATTACGGTGCAACTTTGAATTCCCTTGTTAAAACGCTTGGCTTGTGTTGCAACATACGGTTTAAATAGTTTATAATTTTGTATTTTTAAGAATAAATTCGCCAACAAATGAACCTTTATGCCCATAGATCCATTGATATTTTATAAATACAGCATGTTTAGTTGCTACAGCCGACAGGCCTCATTTAACGACCAGTGATTCGAAATGGCAAAAACCCGGGTAACCCCAATAATTGTCTCACGTAAGTACCCCGGAAGAGAGCAACGACAATCAAACAAGACTGAAATCCTATGTCTGTGTAAGCGAAAGTAATTTGTTTATAATTAAACGGGGGAAGGTAGTTATCCCGGAGGCCTTAAACTGTTTCACTAACACAAGTAACTCATCTCATGTTGTCCCGCCCTACATGACATCTCATTCCATTGTAACAGCAAATTGTCTGACAGCAGACAGACTATATTTCATAATTCGCCCCTTCCATGCTCATATATCTGTGAACAAAGTTGCCCCAATGCTGTAATGAACTAACCAGGTGACAAATAAGTCGGCCATTTTGTGCCTTATTGAAATAAAGAGGAAAGCTGTTTTAGCCGCAGAAGTCCTCAGCAGACAACCCATATTACATGTTTGCAGTTTGTTTGAAACTGCTTTATGTTATGAGCGAATATTAAGAGAAAGTCACTTTTCACTAGAAATCGCATGCATTTTCTCCAAGTAAAAAAGGTCAGAAGAATTACATTCGGTACATACAATTTTCGTGCGGGTGGACGAAACAGGAATAGACACAAAAGGAAGGGAAAAGAGGCGATAATTTTACATTTTATAGGTTTTGTCGATTAGAATATCCAAGTTAAATGCTTCGTTGTCGTGCTCTACACCCAGAGATCTGAAATAGGTAAAGAAAAGTGGAATGGTAGGATTAATTCTGAATGAAAAGGGAAATAAAGTAATTGGCCGATCGTGGCTTACCTATTTACCACTACTTCGATCAGAATTCCTATGAGCCTCATTGGACTGATCTTAAGGGGGAAAAAGAAATTAGAACGTATAATTTTTTTATGGAGGTGACACAGCTTCGCCCTTACTATGATCGGATTGAGATGAGAATAATTCGTCAACCGGTGTAATCATATAATCAAGCAGATAAAGGTTTGCATCTAACTAATTGGGAGTAGGCTGAGCCAGCAACTTCGCAAGCTAATAGAGAACCATTTTTCAGTACGCAAAATAAAGAGAAGCTTGAACTTCAGAAATACTCGACCACAAGGTCGTGTGATGCTTGACCACCGTGAAAAGATGGCCGTTTTTTGTTTTGTACATCTCCCTTCCCGACCATTAATAACAACCTAATGGGATTGTGCTTCCTAAGATATATTTGGTCAAACCGTCAATAGAAACCAAGGAATAAAGAAAAGTAAATTAAAGATACGACGACTAACTTTAACAAGCGTCCAAAATAATATAATTTCTCCGAATTGAGCTAATTATCGAATCCCCTACTTTTCATCCGTTTGTCCGAATTGATAAAAAACGGACAAATTCATCAGAAACCAGCTCTTCGGGTGAATGGTATGTATCGTGCTACCGAAGAAGCCAAGAACCGTCAGACCAAAAACTCAGTACCATAGCATTAGAGAGCTCGTGAGTACCGACAACTTCATATATACATATATATGTCGGATGAAGCCATGGAATCCCTATTCTCATTTTTTGCGAAGGCCAACATGTGCTAACATAATAATAGTATACGAACCAAACGAGTGACATGAAAAATGATTGTCGGCTATAAAATTCAGAAGCCACACCTACCAGCTAAGAGTCAAACTCAAGTTTTTGGCTTCAGTGCAAACTGAGATGTACACCAGAGAGAAGAAACGAAACAAGGATGATCCAAGCTTCATCAACTAACAGCATCAAACCAAACAGACCTACTTTCTACCACTACTTAACTTGATTAAATAGGTTTGTGAAATGCGAGATTAGGGAAATGTAAAAACTCCGCTCTTATAGACTAACATTTAGTGCGATTGTCGTCTTACAGCTACGAGAATAAACACCAACAAAATGAGACACTCAAGCAATGGTACTTCGGATGGGGAAGCACAAACTTCGATTTCAAGAAAACTTCTGCAGTACGTACACAGGTATGTTAATCTCAGTCTTCACAGTGATTCACAAATGAAAAAATCCGATAACCACTCAACGAATGAAGATTTGAATAATACTAAACTAATTACATAATTGGAATAGAGAGAAGAGAAATCGACCAAAATACATTTTAAGCAGCACAAAAGAAACACGGACTCCAGAACACCTCGATTTTGACTGATATGAAGACTGATAAAAAAACATGAAGAACACAGCTACGCAAAGGCTCACAAAGGGACTTCAGAATGTCTATGCCCTGCCAAATATGAAAGCCAAAGCACCCGAATTAAACCATCGAGAGAATAAATTCTGTCACATCGTGAAATTTGGACATTATGACACGATACAATCACCGTTAAACCGTCAAGATCAGAATAGCATTTAGTGTTAGCAACTAGCACGCTTGGTAATCAAGGATAATAGTACCGTAACTAAACGCACATACTACAGACCGGGATACATATATTTCTGTACGAAATCTTTAAATTAGAGGCCCACCTTGAGAGGTACTAAATTGCCTTGTCCAAGATATGTAGTCAAGTGGATTCCTAGACACCATACCCGCAACAGCTGCGCGAAACTGCTGTTGTTGCTGGAATTGTTGAAATTGCGCTTGAGGTGCTGACTGTTGACTATGAGCTTGCATTTGCTGCTGCTGCTGGTGAGGCAGCGGCCTCTGTTGAGTAGACTGAGGTCGAATAATTTGAGCTGTTGGCAGAGAATTTGTCAATAGAGCCGTGTTACTACCTGGTGAGTGAGAAACTTGGTTCCCCCAAGCACCCCGCTGGGGCCTAGATAGCACAGCAGTGGAGTGAGCAACACGTGTATTGTTGCTCACGTTGATACTGGCCTGTTGACCTGCCGTTTGTGCATTTATTTGAGCAGTATGTGTAGCTTGTAGCTGTTGCTGATGACTTCGATTAATGATGATTGAGGGGACTTGGGTAGCGAAGCGCACATTTTCTGGGCAAGTCGTAACACGCTGTTGCTGCTGAGTTTGTTGTCTTTGGGTTTGCTGCACTTGTTGCTCTAGCTTTTGAGTATTAGTTTGGGTCTGAATAATGCTTGACGGTTTTTCCTCCTGTTTTAGAACGCCTGTTTGACCCTGATGCTTTTGGAGATTCACAATAGATTGACCTTGTTTCTGCATATTTGTCATGACTTGAGTCTGGGCATGTTGTTTCTGGAAATTCGCTTGGTAGGCCGATATGATGTTCGTAACAGTCTGTAAAGTCGCTGTCTAAAAGGAAAGCACAATGGACACAGGATTGTTTAGTCCTGCTTTGCTGTTAACAAGATTAAAATTCAACTTTATACTACGCATAATTATTACACTTCTGATAGAACATTGATTTTATACTATTAACCCGTTTGCATATTTCAAGGCCACAATTAAGGTTCCTAATGTGCCCAACTGACTTGCGCATGTCCCCTCTCATTCCCATATGGAAAAGTGACATATCAGGATTTTGGGTCGCATATTCTTGAATAATCTACGTCTCATATTAACAAAAATGCGTACCTGAGATCATATTTACTGTCTGTACATTAAAACAGAAAGTACTGACGAGTCAATTCCCACACTGTGGACGAACTGGAAGGAGAATGACTATTCCCTAAGACCTAAATAAGCTAACATTTGATAATGCCGATTGTAGCCATTTCAGTCGCTGACTTATTACCAACTTAAATACATACTGTACTTATCCCAAACTTGGCTTTGCAGGGTGGTTATACAATTTCGACACGCAGGAATTGTGTGTGTATTTGCTTACCTCTGTTCATTATTGGTCTTCATACTCAAACTCTTGGACCCTGTTTGAAGTCCAATTTGGTGAATTCGTCAATATAAATTTCTACTGCCTCGTAATATTTCAATAGTCAATGCCTTCCTGTCGGCTTTTAATTCTTTGATTCGTTGAATTCAATTCGTGGGTTCCATGAGAGTACCAGCGGAGTCTTCATTTTACAGCTCAAAAACCAAATAAAGACTTGTCTCTTCTTCACTTTATTCCACCATCTTTTCAACCCTCAATCACTTTCCATTATTGTTACTTACACAATATCTCATTTCTAATACGATAAAGGGGAAAAAGACGTAATAGTTGCTAATGGCAATGGATACAAAGCTGCAGCTACCGAAATTTTAAGAGATAAGTGGTTCCACACGCAACCGGGATTTTTTCACTGGTGCTGTTATTTCAATATTACTCATGATAACGTTGCAATTTTTACAACAGGGGAACGCCTCATCATAAAGTAAACTAAAATAAAGTGGAGAGAGAGAAGGAATCGAATGAAAGTAGATTTGAAGTCAGAGACAAATAGGGCGTAGCACTTCTACTAGCGAAGATATGAATACAGATATTATCAAGAGGCATCAACCCTGGACAAATTACTGTACTACGATATCCTCAAACTGATTTAATATGACCTCCGAAAAAAAGAAATGAATCAATTTGACAAGACCGATTATCGCAATTAGACGACTGTGAATGGAAATAGGACAAATAATCCAGACGAAAAAATGCGACATTTGAATTCCGGATAGCTCACTAAGAGAATAGTCTATAAACCAAATACAATAGTTCACTTAAGTAACTCTTCGCGCTCTACTCGAAACTCTCCTCGTATTTCTCGATGAATCTTACATGATCTAATTCGGTTGCCTTTCGGAAGTGAGAAGAGGTTGTAACGTGAGTTGTAATAATAACAATCGGAAGACTGAGTGGAAGAACTTCAGGATCATTAAACTGAAGCGGTTTTTTAAATAACATGTTGACCAGCTTTAACAATAGATTAGGAAATAAGTATTCTGAAAGGCGAAAACTCGCTTCCGATGCAATGATAGAAGACTTCAGGTGAAAAAAAACAGTTGTTACACAGCCTGAGAAAAAACTACTATTCCACGTGGAGATTTATATGAGTTAAAATAAATTAAAAAGCCGACTCGAGATCTCTGTGTGTGCGTGTCTTTGTGTGTGTGTGCAATTGCAATACATATTCCAATTAAGAGCAATAATTAAAATTGTCTATCACTCGATGAAGGTTTAGGTCTTTTCCTTTAATTAAAAACAATATAGCAAAACACTAGCAAGTTCATATTTTAGGTTAAGTAGAGTATTTCAGTATTTTTTTTACTCTTACAACACGTCTGATCACCTAAAATCATTAGATTTCATAGAATGTAGCGTTGAAAGCTGTACATCTTCTACTCAAAATCGATTCATTTTTAACCAAATGCACTAGCCTGTTGTTGCTGCTGAGATGAAACGGTTGTTGCAACCGGGGAACCAGAAGCATTCCTTCCCAAAAACTGTGCTACTGGAACAGTGACAGATGGCATTTGTGGCCTATTGAGCACTGTTGACGAAGACACCATCGAAGTAGTGCTTGGCGATGCATTCAACACAATTCTTCTCTGTGAACCCGCCGAATTTGCAGGCACACCACTCGCTGGCTTTGAAATTCCCGATTTTGAGGAGGTAGTTATACTAGGTGGGGAGAAATTCATGCTTTTGCTTACAGGTGCTGCTGACCCTGTAGATGAAGTCAAATGCTGTTGTTTACCACAGTTAGAACCAACACTAGAGCTATTCATCTCCGTTAGATCTATAAATTGGGGTACGGTGACCTTGGGAGTTTCCTTCCTAGGCCCAGCGCTAGTGGTAGACGACGCAAATTGAAGAACATATGGGCTTGAGTTAGTGGTGGATTTTGTAGAAGAGAGCTCCACAGCAGCTACTCCTGATTGAACCACTGATGCGGCACGCATCGCACCAGCAACTGATGGAGAACTTCGAACAGCGGGCGATACAGGAGCAGCGGATACCGGTGGGGGCAGTTTGGGAGGCGTAAGAATTGAACTAACAGATGGAGTTAGTTCCGGTAGTGATGAGCCACCTGTATTCACTACCTCAGAAGCTGATGACGCCGCACAACCATTTGATTTACTATACAAAAACCAAGGGGATCACGACTAACGTTTTGGCACAAACAAATTAACAAATCATCGGTTTAACTCACGCTTTATTGTTAATACGCTCAAATACACTTTTGCTAGCATTCATGAGTGCCCTTCAAACAAAAACACGTTTTTAAGAGAAAATACCAAAGATGGAATAACCGCACTAAGAGTACGTACTTCACGGAGATCCAACCTTCGGGCCAAATAGACGTGAGACTAACAAAAAAGGTCTTCATTTTGTCTTGATCCGGATATGTCTTTGTTTCACGGAAAACTGACTCCATATGATGGCTGACAACAGCTTCCAAATAGGACCTGAAATATTGGAACAAGAGCATAAAACACAGCAACATTAGAGAAAACGAAATTAATTACATACTTGCAAAGCGCATTGAAGGGAAATTTCTTTTTTGGAACACCGGGTCGCTTAGCTTCAGGATTTGTGAGTTTTCTGTCAAAAGCAAAAGAATGGCATAAAATAAACGTTGACAAGTAACGACGGACAGTATAAATTAATTGGCTTTATTAGTCTAACACTTGTAATGGACTCTCCACTGCTGTAATTTGCACAATATCGTGTAAACTAGAAAAGACATGTTCTCTCTCGGGTCTTCTGGACATTTTGTGTGCCGCTCGCAACACATTATACCTAATTTACGCGATTCTATTGGTATCATCAAAAGAACTGCGATTGTTTTTGAAGCTTGGAATACGAAAGCTTATAGATGTATGTATGAGGCAGATTCGAGATGGAAATATTCACCGCCAAATGTAGCATTCCAAAGTTACTCACTATTGAATTTACCAATAGCAGTCCTGGAATTAAGAAAGTACATAAATCACGGGCATAGGAATACAGAGAATTAAATAGCACGAAAGATACACTGGAAAGAACAAAGATACTGGCAGGATGTACATAACTATATGTACACGTGCAATCGATATAAATAAGCTTGGAAAAATTGTGAAAACCTAATGCTGGCAACTAATATCCCCGTATGTATTTGGTAAAAATATTAAAAGGTCTGTTTTTGTTAAATTTAATTTCGATTACTAAAGCAAAACAGTATCATTACGAAAATAAACCGTCGGGACAGTTTAATCATTTTCACGATTAAATTAAGGTGAAAAATGTGGAGTAGTTGTAATTGGTTCAGCCACCCACATTGTAGGGCTACAGTCACTCAGACTCTAGGATGAGGAAAAGAGAAGAATTATAACTCAAACGACAGTGTTCTAGTAGCGAAATTTGTTCACTTGCATAGGTTTGAATAATTTATAAATGATTGGTCGCCTGAATAGCCAAAGGACAAAACACATACATATTTCTCGAATGCGATGAACATATTCGAATAGGCCACCTAACAAATTACAAATATACCTTTCTCACAATTCAATAAGAAAAAAACGTTCAACTATGATCAACCCATGTTGATCAAACCGATTTGCCACATTGTTAATTTTAAAAGAGCACTTTTCAAAACAAACAGTAACAAAGCGATAGGATGGGAGAAACGACACAAGCACAATGGTTCAACTTACTCCCTCTCCCAAGCACTAAGACGCGTTTGATAATAGCCCATATCTCGTTCATAAGATGTTTTAACATCAACCATGGCCGATTTGACAGCTGAAATGAAAAGAAAATCAAGTGACGTATCAAAGGAAAAGGCAACTCCATGACGCGAGGGACATGAGGACACGACATACCACTTCGAAGCCGATCCAGTATAGGGTCCAAAGAAGCCCCGTTTTGAGCATCCTTGAGCTTTCGTAGTCGAGCAAGGAGGGTTTTTGATTTTATGCCAAGTTTGGCAGCCATGTATGCGTAAGTTCCCGAACGGGTTGCTTTCTTGAGGTTCTTTTGCACCAACAGTTCGTCAAACCTGAAGGGGGAGAGCGAGGTGTAGAAATGAGTCAGAAAACGGTAAACGACTTAAAATGAAGAGTAATCACAACTGGTGGGTGAAATTAATGAATGGAGGTGGCTCCAGGATTTTATCCATCAACCCCAAATAAGATTTTGAAGACTAAATATTTCGGAAAAAATGACAATCGAATAGCCTTGGAGAAAAACAATCATTTGGAGGCGGCTTGAAACCGGCCTCCAAACGGAAAGGAACTTCAAAAGTATTTGAGATTCAAAGTGTATGCTCACCGTAAAAGAGCCTCCTCAATTTGGGGAGTGAATAGAGATTTGGCTGTTCCCCCTTGAGAAGTGGACTTCATCTAAAAGATAACAAAAGTATAAGACAACAAAGGGTAAGAGCAGTACAACAGCTATTTTGTTTTCAGTGTGCATCGGTGGCACAGTGCTTAAAGTGCTCGACTATAAAGACGGTTAGCAGCACTGGTTAAACCTCACCAATAAAGAGGGGTAGAATAACCCGATTTTCTTAACCACTAGACTACAAAATGAGTTTTGGAAAACATCTGACCGAATATGCGAGCCATAGCAGATGCCATTAACATGTGATGACTTTAAATCATAAATCAGCAATAGCACCCCACTCGTGCTATTCAATTGCGTGCATGAAAACCTTTATGACAGACAAATTTGACGTGGGATAACAAAGATTGAATAAAACTGACATCGAGAGAAAGAATGAAGACAACATTGAACCGTTGCTGTCGCATGAGTTCCTAGACTTATCTATTCTAGGTGATCCCAGTTCACGTTACATCAGTGTTGGAACAATCGCTTTGTATTTTGAGTACTAGACAGAAACTTAAGAGCTGGACTAAACTGCAGCTAACTTGTATTTTCTAACAAAACGAACTACTGGACTTAGGATACGATAATAGCTAGACAACATTACTCCATTTTAACGTACAGCAAGGAATTTTAGCACTTCCGCATTCAAATCATCCGGTAAAGGTGGCAAAGTGGGAGGAGCTGAAGGTGTTGATTGGGAAATAGTGGGAACGGGAGGTTGTGGTTGAGTAAAGGAGGGAGAAGGAGTGATGAGGTTATCAGCTGATGTTCCAGCAGAAATAACGGAATCAAAGACAGCGTCGAGAGAACTCGTTACTCCACTGACTCCGTTGGTCATTGATGGTTTTGCTGCTGTCGATGCTACGGCATTGGGCACTGAGAGCTGTTTAACTGCTCTCTCCAGCAGTTGCCTAGACACAAAGTGACTATGATTAAATGAATAGGTTCGATCAAGTAGGACTAGATTTGAGGTGATCTACGTCTGCAATGATTCAAAGAAAACACTAGAAATTTAGCTAAACAAAACTTACGTATCAGTTGTATATCTGAAAGTAGTATAAATGACTGACTATTAGTTTGACTACTGGCGCTCTACGAAGACAATGTTCCAAAGAAACAAAGAACTAAGGAATTGTAGTTGTTAATCCGAAAGGCAGCACAGTTGGCTGATACTTTAAGCTTATTTTATACAGGTTTATGATCACAAAATAAAATAGAAATTGACACTAGAAGAAACAAAAAAAACAAACATAGAGAACGAGGATTGAGTCAATTCTTCTGCTATTTAACAATATAGAACTAGTTTGGTAAATTATCTTGGAAATCGATATCTTGATGGAAATGACGCCTTTAAAGCTAAATTGAAATGGATAAACTCAAACCACATTCCAAAAAAGGCAAGCTACAAAGAAATCGACCTTTTGAAGGAAAAATCTCCCAATTTATCTTTCCATTCTCCTCAGCAAATTTCACACAGAAAACAATACATTTCATGATGTATAAAGTATATTTTGAATGCCATCAACAAGACGAGGTAGAACGAGAATTATACTAACTAGTATTTATTGGTTGGGAGTGGATGGATGAAGTCTATTAAGGAGAAAGAGTACCTTCGTCCTCACCTTTGCTGAAATTATTTGAGCAATGCATTTTAAAGAACCACAATAACCGGTTAAATTTAACAGCTGGTATTTTGGACAACCACTTCAACGCAGTAGAATGTACTAATAGTGTGCAAAAGCGATTAAAAGCGATTGAGATTATTTGGCAAAAGAACGGTGTGTATTCGTTATAGCTTTTAATAAACCGGTTTTTTTAATGTAACATCCACGGATGGATGTGGCTGATGGAAGCACTTCCATAACAAAAAGTTGAGAAGTTGCTTTACTAGGATCTAACGCAAAATTTAATACATTATATTGAGAGCCGGAAATCAAGCAAGATCAAAATGTCCACTAAAACGAAACAATTTGGACAAACGCTGGATATATACAGACCTTAAATCTCATGACCCGGACAAAATTAGTCATAAATGCAATAAATTGCGAAGAGAGGCTAATTGAACTTCATTTTTATGGCATCAGCGGGAAGAAGTAATACTTTACCAAGATTACTTATATTCAGAGTCCCTTTCTTAGACTCAGAACAGTCCATTTGCCAACTGGAGTGACTTTAAGCTAGGTCAGATCAAAAAAGCCATAGTCACTAAATACTCACCAACATTTGATTATAGCAGTTAACAAACAGTTTTACCACGTTGACATTACAAATACAAGCAAATTACGAAATAGTCCCCAAATTGAAAATAATAAACGTTAATTAAAATGAAATACTCTGAAAATAGAGAGAGTTACTTCAGCCCAATAAGATCGTTCAATACAAGTTCAGTCAAGGGCAAATTCAGGTCCTAGTGAGTCATAAGGTGATCATTAAGAAAAAGTTTATCGGCTTAGCTGAAACTGACCAGTAATTAGCTGAAGAAATTTCTCAAATAGAATAGATCCCTAGTAGAAAGCTTTCTTTCTCCAAGCAAGATTAAAGAACCTTGCATTTTATTATGAGAACACAAAATCAACGACACAAAATGGTATTTGGACCTTAAGAAAATACTACGACGCCGAGATCACGACAACTTCAATGTGCCACTGCGGTCTCAAAAGCGATTCAGATAGGAATAAAATATCAAAACGACATATAAAATAGATTAAACTCACTTCGATTTGTCTTTTTTGACAGCAGGACGTTTATTTGCAGGGATATCAAGCTTAGGCTGTTTCGGAGGTGGGGGTGCTTCAATGTCTATCGATTTATCCTCAAGCATTTCCAAGGTTCCAGTGTTTATAAAGAACCCCTCGAATCTCGTGCGGACAGTAGGTGGTACAACCAATTCCACATACTCCGAATCATCAATAAAGGAATCGCCAGAATCATATCCAGCACCTAAATCCCTGTAATCAGCAACTCGAAGATTCCGCTTTCTGCCTTTTTTGTTTACTGTAACCATATCACCCTATTCAAAATGAGAGAGAAGGGATAAGACTATCATTAACGGATAACATACATATTTTCTTTCAAACTGCCTTGCAATCTCCATCAACTCGGAAGTATCGTCTTCTCCAAAGGGATCACTAGGAGCACGACCGCCCTTAAAAGGAGTTATATAAGTCGTATTTTTTGATTTATTTAGTCCAGTTTAAGGAAACATGTAAGATCCACAAGTAAACTAACCAGTTTGTCTTTCACCAGCTCTAAATACGAAAATTCATTGTTGTTTTCATTTTCGTCAAGATTTAATTCGAAGACGAAGGTTTTATCTGCCATTTTTGCCTAAAATAGTTGAAACTACACATCAAAATATTCCGATCAAGAAAACGATAATAAAAAGCATGATTACTGAAATGAAGATTTGTGAAAATTTGAGCATTCGAATTATAATTGTACAAAATGGAGTAAGTAAAGGTTAACTATTCGTGAAATGCGATCATAGTCTCGTGAACAATGCTCACAAAATGCCATCACAATGGACGAGTGTATGTTCAAGGAAGACACTAATTCTCATATTAAATAAAATATTGTAACTAATTTAAAAAATGGCATGAATTAAAATTAACTAAAAACAAAAAATAGCAAAGGGTCATACGGCAATCCCATTGGTTAACATTCGATTCCATTAAAATTAAGGTCATTTAGAGGACACACAAAGAATAGAAATTAAGTTTAGCTATTGAAAATCCAGAATATTCCTTTCCATGTGCTCCAAAGTCAGTAGAATCTATTGACATAATTTATCGGAATGAGCTATGTAAAGAGCAGTGATGTGACTCGCAAGGCTCACCTCGTAAATCCAACAACAAAGCGAACTAATTCAAGCAGAAATAGGCAACTTTCAGAGCCAAGGGTTCTAAGCCAATTTGGCTTATCATTCGTTAAAACATTCGATCCTGGAATTATAATAAATCCTCAACTTATTTCGATTTTGCAAAAAAATAATCCTAACTTATATTTTAATGATTCAAAAAACATACCTTATTACAAAATAAACTGGAACTTGTTTTCTTCGCAACACAACAATTTATTAACAAAATAATGATGAATATTACAAAGGCATTTATTATACGCTCTTGAGCATTTATTTTATTGACATCCTTCAATGCCACTTAATTTCGGATATGTATTTTGAATATTCAGGCGTAGTGCTTCATTCAGGTTTTCCGAAATTCCTTTTGGTCAATATTTGTGTTTTAAGTAAATAATTGTATGGCTTAACGAAAGTTCAGACCATATTTTAGTTTATTTTTAATTGATGTATATATTTTGTATAGCAGTATTTTTATTCCATATTAATCCGTTTATTATTTTAATTTCGAATTTATGCTTGTGTTAGAATGAAAATTCTCAAGCTTTCACAATATGAACACAAATATGAATTGTTTAATTGCACTATTCCAGCTTTGGATGATGAGAAAAAGTTAATTCAATTCATCTATATTCTTCAAATTGTAAATTACACGGGAACAACTGTGTTATATATGTCTTTTATAATTAATTTCTTATGCCGAATTAAAAATTCATCGTGCAGATTACTACAGATTAAAAGTTTACCTTACATTTTTTCGCCAGTGAAACGTAATTGGTATTTTAAGTGAAATCTGCTATTATTAAATGGAATTACTACTTCAAACGAATGTTCGTTTTTCCCTTGTCCAAATGTTTTAGTACAGTTTGAGTTAATGAAGTTGAATTTTAAAACGTATTAAGAAAAAAATTACTTGGATTTATTTAATTGAAGAATATATAATAACGGTTGATGGTTACAGATAGGGTTAATTAATGCTGTTCATAAATGTTACAGATGATCTCTTATAGTAACCATTAAATATGAAGAAAAATTCGTGAATAATTCTTAATTTTCAGCAATGCATCTTAGGTGATTATTGACAAGCAAATTTAACTTAATACTATATCGACAAAATTATCCAATTTACAAGAAATAAAATGTGGATACTAAAATTGGAATTGAGTTCCCAATTAGAGCCATTATGTAAATGGCTTGATAAATTTAGTAACTAAGTAAATATTTTTTTACTTTTAACGAGGTGATTCATCAAAGTTATAATTATGAAGAATAAACACAAGTTCGAGCTATTGGATTAAGTTACAATTTGCAAGTTTAAAATCTTAGATTTTGCCTAGCGTACTCGAGGTAACAAATTTGCCAATTTAAAAAAGCCCAATATGGATCGGAATTTTTACAATTATTTATTGTCTCATAATTGTAAGGAATGATCATATATCGGCAATTGATTTTCACTCTGTTTGTATAATATTTTCCTACAAGTATTTACGAAATCAACTGTAATTTTGTAATGCATGATATTTAATTATCATGGTGTAAAATTCAAAGTAATCACTTGTAAAATATATGTTTAAACGATTCAAATAACTTTATTCCTATCCTATTCTTTGGAAGCATTTTTGAATTACTTTCGCTAACTCATAATAGCTCATCGAGCTATTTTATTTTCCCTAAGTGTTCCCCATTGGAAATAAAACGAAACTTGTGACTGAAGAATAAAAAGCGTGTTCTAAATCATATTTATCCGATTAATAACAACTATCATAATGCGTTTAAAGATACAAAAAGAATTTCTGACATTTAACACTTCTTCGTCCAAGTTGTATTCTTAATGTGATGAAACAAATCAAAGGAACTTAATGCAAGTAAGATTCATTTTAAAAGTACATAGTACCTGAATAATCACATAATCAATTTTCAAGTTTTAGTGTTCAACTTTAACTTTCTTGCTCTCCTTTGGAAAAAAATCCTTAACACCTTACTCACAATCCTGAAATGGTTCACACTGAACAATTTTTTTCATATTACTGCTTTACACTCCGTACAATTGTAGAACACCCTATTTTAACCAGCTTAAGTTAGTCACCCCAATGGACCAAACATTCGGAGTAAATCATGTAGCAGAACGATGGCGTAAGATTATTAGACATTGCTACAGTTGTATAATTTTTTGAATTACGCATCTAACGTGCACGATAATAAGCATGGTAAATAGCTAAAGGTATGGACTTATTAAGTTCACTAGACCGATTTGGAAAGTTGTGTCCAGGTTATTTATCCTTACCCATTGCTCCACAATTTTCAATGAATCATCGCGAGGATATTAATATATTCGTGCAATATCACTCATCTGACTCACGTTCTTGCCTTCAAACAATTTTTTATGACCTACTTTGTTCATTATTTCATTGAACTAACGGATATATCGCGATGTAAACGCAAAATATTCTTGTGGACTTTGCTCAGTAACTGATACTGAAAATAATCGAACCTGCCAACGTCATTGACCTCTTCGATGAAACATTATGCTCTTAACACAAGGTTAGAGAAAATGTGAAAATGAGACTCGAATTCTTCTTTTAACTTTAAATGAAGGATTCACTACAAATTGTGCTTAAGGTGCTATCCAAAAAGTGATTACTAAATTTAGGACAAATGCCAAGAGTAAGCGTGCACAAGCAGCCTGTTCACTGGAGAATATTCAATGTGTTCACGAAACCCTCATAAGAAATTCACGGAAATCAGTCAAACATCTAACCTAACTGAACTTGCTGAAGCAGTTACACAGGTGGGCGTATGGCCTCCCAGAGCGACCGACCTGTGACTTTTATTTGTGGAGAAACTTAAAGGGTGAGGTGTACTGCGACAACCTGCTCACAACTGAAGCGTTGAAAATGAACATTCGCAATACGATTGTTGAAGTGTACCGAGTAGTAAGTCGAAGTTCATGCTGAACACTTTCTGTAAACTGTTGAAAATCAATTTTTTACTCGAAATTTTCTGTATTTACAAATTTAAATACAGATATCCTACTAATTTACTTTTCTGTATTCACACGGGACCGCTTTTATCCTGGCCACAACTCCCTACCACAGAATCAAGCAGGAAAAAACAAGTATATATTCTGACTTAGATAAGGATCGATGTTTCCCACATGTTCCTGCCTACTACCGTGTAACGCTCCTAACGCATTTGGCAGCTTGTAAAACTGTTCGCTTATTAATTGAGTTGTTACAATTTAGGCTGCTTACGAAATCAGCATCGGTAGGGTCAGATTAGATATCTACTCACCACTCCGTATGTTAGTATTCCATGTAGTGCAAAAAACGAATTTTGCATGGGAAAATGGAATTTACATACTATTTACCACAAGTAGCAAGGCTAAATCTACTCGTCTGACAGGCAATTGGTTAAAATACTAGGCAAACGGCTCCTGCCCACTCTGCCAATTTTATGCCCACATTCTTGGTTAAACGACCTTCTACACACATTCTATGGTGTAAGATGCATAGACTTCAATACAAATGACTCATTAAAAAAACAGACTTGATAAAATGAACTAACAATAATATTTCAAGCGTACAAACGCAAAACTGTAAAGGTCTCTCAAACGTTCATAGTCCATATCGCAGGCATAACAATATAAAATAAATGGCAAATAAGAACAAGAAGAACGCCAACAAGAACAGCATTCAGCATGCATAAAAGCTCTGACTTCACATCACTCCAAGTTTCCAGCCGTCCAAAGAGAAGATACAGTACCCATCTCAGTAATCCCGTTGGTTGCCTATGTCGACGTCTTCTCTTTTCCCTTTTGGAAAGTCTCGATACCTGACTGACACTGGTAAAATGACTTTTTGCATCAAAATCACCATAAGCTAAAGGAGAAGATACTGAACCCACCTTGCGAAGATACGAGTAAGCCGGTGCGGCACTGGCTGCGTAGACATGATTCGTAGGGGAGAAAGAAGTCGAAGTAGGGGGGGGAAAGATGGCAGAATGAGGCGAAGTTTTAGTATTCAAAGAAAGGCTATCCAAGGAAAGGGAGGCTACATCATTCATGGATTTTACATTTAAAGTTGATGTGGAATAATACGATGAAGAAGCAGGGGGATTAGAAATAGGCCAAGCATCTCTAAGCCTTTCCTTTTGTTCATTTAAGTCCTCTTGAGCATAGGGTAGCCAACTGTAAACTAAAACCCCTATTCCAGCTATCAAGACAAGAGTGAAGATGAAAATAGAAGGGAAAAATGATGGAAAATATTTCTGATCGGTGACAATCAAATTAGCGCTTAGAACGAAGAAAATAGCATCAAGTAGAGCGAAGAAGGGATTTGTGGATACGCGGACACTTTGTAATAAGAGCTGACTAAGATGACTAATAAGGCACAAAATTTTTAAACGTTGTAAAAGAACCACAGATTGAGTGAATTGCGATTTGGAGAAATCAATATGTTGACACAAAAACTTGAGGAAATTTGACGAACCTAAGTTGCAAACATGATTATCAACAAGGTTAATGACGAAGGGAAGTGACATATACAACCATATAAAAGTAGTGAAGATACGTAGTCCAGTAGTAACAAAGGGGGCAAGGAAGACTAGTCGAGACTGATCACTTGAACTATGAGAATAGGGTTGACAACGATTTTTACTGCGCCACCAGTGTAAAACCTTCGGAATAATTTTCATATCAACCTGAAAAAGGACCAATACATGTCATACAAAGCATTTATAGAAAAAGGTATAATGGAAATTGCTGAAAAAGCTTACATAATTTATTCTTTTGTGAGCTTTGATCATACATGAAGGGCATAACATGCAACGATTTTCCAATTCCTTCTTGAATTGGTTCAACTCATAGTCCCAATTTGCTTCACATGAAGGTTCAAACTGAGCCAGCTGTTCTATTTTATAAGCTTGTCGTTGAGAACAGACAGTACAAAAGATATCAGATTTAAATCGTCTGGTCAATCCATTTGAACGAATCGCAAAATTTTGGGGATTTAGTTGTACATCATACTGGGCGGGTATATTGCAGTTATAATCTCCAGAATCAGTAAATCCATTATACTGATGACATGAAGAACAGAAAAATGAGTTTTTATCTTTAACACTGACAGAAGTGAAGGATTTGCAAAACCAACATTCCACACGAATAACGCGATTTTTATACAGGATGTATAATTGATAGAGGAAGTAAAATAGGGCGCACAGGAAGAAAATAATGACACTTATATCTAGAAACTGAAGGGAAAACAATTTTGAAATGTCCATCGGAGAAATAACTTTAGTAATCTATTATCTACAAAGAAAACAGAATAATGTAAAAACCAAGCTCATACGCGTTATTCTACAAAGAATAATAAAAGGTGTGACTCGAAAGAAAATATATTCATAAAAATGTGCTTATTAACTACCTTAAGCGGGAACGCGTGGTTCACCGTATTTGACTCTCCCACACAAAACCTGATGGCTTAAAGATCTCCTTGCTTTTTGTTGAGTTAACTATGTGAAAATAAAACATCTATTACGGTGTATGAATTGCTATTCAATGAAATTCGTGTTTAAATGCTTTTCACAATCTATAAATACATTTCATATGTATTTTTGCTTTTAGTATCCACAAGGAGATTGGGTCGAAAAATATTTTATTTACTGAGATCACTCCGACAAACTTCCTTTGGCAGGCTATAATGGCTTGAATTAAATAAAAAATACTAAGGATTTTGTGAATTTGAACTTGCATGAAGCGGAATGTCTTCAAGTCTTCTCAATAAAGGCTTTAGAATGTGTTTGAAAAATATTTGCAAAATTGATTTTGCTTTCGATCAATGCGAAAGGAATACGTATTTCATTTGTTAATAATTATTTGAAGCGTTATATTATGGAAATTGCTCCTAGTTTATCGTTTGAAAATTATTTTGGACAAACATGAAATTTTTAACAAAGTTGGATGGAATTGCTTATTATGCTTAAATGTTAGACTCTAAGATGAGGTGTATGAACATCGAAATTTATTTTTAAATAAAATAAACTAGATATTGCCTTGACAAATTTTCCAAAAATCTGGTCACAAGTTTGTATAAATTACTTTAGACATTTAAACTTATAATAAATGCCTAATAAATAACTTGTAATATTTTTGTACCTTTACTTAGAATGCGTTAACCAACGTCCTTACTCTTTACCGATTAGTCAGTCAGCTGTCTATCTTCTGTGCGTTCCTTTTACCAATGACGAGAAATGTTGTCAGAGCTTTGACGAAATATGCTGACAAACTTCGCGATGTTTCTGTTGACAATGAATCGGTAAGTTACTTTATATATATCATAACCATGTTATGAGATTAGTGCATCACCTTCTGTTAGATTTATCGTGATATAATTTCAGTGTAATTTAGCAGAATTGAACGTTATTTTCTTTAATGAAATTTAGAAGCTACGGATACTCATGAAACTCGATCGAGTTTCGGTTGAGCTTGGCCTGATTTCTGATACTGGAATAGGACGAGCTGTTAAAAGCGTTTCATCTGAACCCAATGAAATTGGCAAGCTGGCTAGAAATCTCGTCAGCAAATGGAGAAATCTTCTTAAACAACACATAGGTAAAACACAGACTCCTGCATTATCTACCAATCCGAGTGTGAACAACGAAAGGCGAGAATTTCTCTCAGAGAAAAGTCCGATTGTTTCGAAATCCTTGGATGCAAACAAACCAGAACTTTGCGAGCCTTCCCAACCACCGGCAGCCAAATCGTTAAAAAGACGCAGTTCTATCCCCTCTCCTTCTTTGGACTCATCCTCTGGTCTTTCTTTTGAAGCAGCTCTAAGTTTGTCTGCTCCGGTCAAAAAGAAGCTGAAACGCTCAAAATTGCCAGCAACATCAGCTACACCTTCAAACACGAACAACAATGAAAAAAACAGTAAAGAATCTGACGCACAAAATCCCGGTCAATCTTTTACGGAAGAAATTCTTAAATCCCTCGCTGATCCATTTGAACGCCCCGATGTACAGCCTGCTTCTCAACGGTCTTCAGGTTTGTTTTACTTAAGATAATATTCATACTCGTATTTATTTCTGATAACTTAATCAATGGACATTTTACTTGGTTTCACACACTTGCATTGATTTTCTTTCAATCTCCTTTAGCCTAATTTGATAAACTTTTTTAACTCCAGCTGGTTTAAATATTGATTTGTCATTATATGCTTATCTTTTTACACTCCTATTGATTTTTGCAACCCCTAACCTCTTAGCCGTAACTTTGGTCATTTTAGTATCGATTTTTTTACGTTTTCTTGTTTAGCATAGTTAGTCTTTGTTTTTGTCCATCCGTTTCCACTGATTTACCCAAATCAGTTGGTTGTTGAGGTGCCAAAATGTCGCTTTGACTCTAAAGTGTTTGGATGGATTTTTGGGTCTAACTCAGATAATTCTTCATATTTGCTTACGTTCTACTTTCGCATATGGAATTTTTGAAGTTTGCTGAAGGCTTATTCAGTAAATCAACTCTGAATTTCGTTTTAAAGTCACGTTTTGTAATAGGCTCTTATCGCCAGAATCGAACGTGCATCTCAGTGCATATCATAATTTATTGCTGCACGTGTTCTAGTCGTTTAGAAAGGTAGCTGAGTGGAATTCAGCCTCTTCTTATTCAAGCAGCGTGGCTTCTAGGCAACTTTTGTGACACGGTCTAACTTTACTTACAGTCTAAGATCATAATTTTTAATCTCACCCCCCCCCCCCCCCCCCCCATAAGCCGTAACCTGAGCTTAAAGCCACCTTGTTTAATTTTCATCGGCTTCAAGGCTTAGACTTGTTTATGCATGCGTTTTGTTATGATCGCTCTAGACGCAATTTCTGATTTAGGTGCCTGTGAGTTTGAACTTGTTTCCTGCAGTGTGACTAATTTATTTTTCTCCCACTAAAGAACCATGCACTTCCTTTGTTAACCTTGACGATGATGGTGACTTGAAATTCCGCTCCAAAAAAGTCATTTGGGCACCTCGGATTAATCGACAAAATGCCAAAGCACAGGAGTCCCTGACTGCTGATGTAACTCACCGATTTTCTCCCCCAAAACTTCTGGATCTCTGTATTTTGGCACTCTCAAAGAATGTATCAATTATTGATCATGTTGGCTTATTGCCCTATGAGATCATGGCGCGTGTTCTTAAAGATGCTTCTACTGAGGATCTCTATCGGATTCAGAAGTTTAATCCGGTGAGTAGCACGAATCATTGTCTATTTTATGTTTTATGTTATTGTATTGTGTGCTAGTGGAGGTCACTGGAAATGTTTTATATTTTAAAAATATTACCCTGTCATTTCAAACATGACATGGATTTGTTTTAATAGGAATTAGCTATTTTTTTTAGTTGACCTTACAATCTTGTAAAATTGACTGCATATTTTTTTATATGCTACCTTTAGCTCAAGTGTGCATAGCCATTTTTAGATTCAGAAGTCCATTTATTTTGTTCGCAAACTAACGCTCAAATGAAAATGAAAGTATCTTCCGGGACTTAAAGAAAATGTGTTGCATTGTTTGTTTTCTTGAGGTGTTGGGGAAATTATTTCTTTGTTATTCTCTATAAAAAACTTAGTAAACTAGCACAATCAGAAGATTAAATTTAAAGGAAATTTTATTTTTAGTAATGTTTTTGTTAATGACGAATCCATTGCTATTTAGGGAGGCTTGTATTCATGAAATCCAGTGAGTAGCTAAGAAGCCCATGAGTATGCACCGATGACGCAACGGTTAACGGATCTGTCTATAACGTTAGAGGTCGCGGGTCCAATACCTGTCAGTGCATACCCAGTGATCGGAATGTCTGACCACGTTTCTTGAGTCCGCTTATAATGGGGATAAGTGAATTCGAGTTCCCCTTTTGTCGGAGATGAGTGCTCGAAAACGCTTTCTTAACTGATCATTGGCTAATACAGAGTAAAAGGTTTGTCAGGATGGGAATATCTTTTTTGCCTATTATGAATGTAGACAACTTTTCTTTTACGATCTTGAGGGGCCTTCCTATATTGACCACTACAATTAGCTACTGAGTGATTATTTTACTAATCCAAGTATGCTCTAAGACCATGTCACACACACACAACACCACTACGTCGCGATATGATTTATCTATCACACTACTTTTCTTGAGTTTGAAAACACGTTGTTTGACCTGGAGTCTTCAATTAGATGCAGGCAACAGCAGCAGCAACAACAGTTACTCTATCTTGTGTGTGGTTTTCCAATTTGATGAAGTTAAATCAGTCTCTTATTTATTGAAACGCTCACTCGTAGTAGAGGTAGTTTTAAAGTACTGGCTAAAATACGAAAACTCCTCTTTTAGAAGAGAGTTCAAGTTATTAACTGGAGTGATGGTATGTTGTTTATAATATGCTCTTTTTCCGAATCAGGTGTCACAGGACCGCGACCTGTCCGTATGCGCCCAGTGAATAAATAGGGTGATTGAATCTGAGTTGAAATCTGGCCTTGATAAATCATTGGTAGTGGCCGTCATTATACCGAAACGATGCCCCTTCAATTTCACACATCATTTAAGCTTTTGAATATGTGTGACATCCTAGATTTGCAATTTTCCACGTTCTCAACATACTGCTCCGGCGCAGCCGTCGTTTACGACAAGCCGCACTAATTGATTTTAGTCAACAGATGGTAGAATGCAAGTTTCTCATCAGAACACTTTCATGGTATTATCTATTTACCCTAGTCAAGTGTTGTTTACACTTCCCTTGATGGGCTTGAAAAGTTTCAATTTCTGGATTAGATTCTTATAGAATATTGACTTGGACTACTTGTTAATTATTCTTCTGAACTCCTTGATTTTAGTCATTTAAACTTATTTTGAGATTACTTTGAATTCTCTGATACAAAAAATTTTACTTGATGTCAATTTTGAACCCGTGATTTATTTATTCACTTATTGAAGTGTTTGTGAAGTGAGCATTGGAAACAAATAATTTTAAATGAATAAATAGTGTTTACTATTTCTTAATACTGTTTTATGATTTAATGGTTACCCAATCCAAACATTGATTTTGACTTCTGTTTGTAGCAGTTCAGGGGATTGACGGATGATCTTTGGAAGAAACATGTATTCCTCAATTTTCCCAGTGAGAGCCGATCGATAAAGGGTCCAAAAAAGGGTGAAACCTGGTTTGATGTCTATAAAAATCTCGAGGAGGAAAATAAACGTCGACTTGACCGATTTATTAATCGCTCCACGCAAAAGATTAAAGCTGAAGAAGAAAGCAAGTACCATTTATTATTCAGAATTTTTTCGATTTGTCTTGTTTTGCATCGGAACTTCTATGCATACAAGTTGAGTTGAATATCTTTTGGAGAAAAGGTTCCACTTTTTATTCAGATCATTCTAAGTGATTTTTGAATTCCATTTTTTCAACTAAAGGTATCATTAACGAACATAAGTCTATCCTATAAATGGGTTAAAAATAGGTGTTGTCGAGCTTCGACTTTTGGTACACGTTTGCCTAGCAATGCTTTCATTTCGATCTTTGGCAATAATTGTATCTTTAATACTTTTCGCAAAGCTCCTTCTACGGGAGTAATTTAGCAAAATAACTCCCACTTTCAACTGGTAGATGGATTTGTATTAAAAACATTTGGTTATACTAATAATACCTAGTCACACTTAGCAAAGCGGTTTCCAGTACTCATTTTGAGTAAAGAGTGACACCATTGAATCGCTCTAAATAGGAAGGTGAATTGGCCAGACTTAACCAGTTTGGTTAAGTGTGAACCCATGGGAATCGAACTCGTAACCTCTGACCTAGAAGACGAGTCTGTTGACCTCTACGCTCATAGTTTCTTATAGAACTCTTTACATTTGATTTTGAGTGAAAATTCTTGGTGGTCTTACTACGGATTAGAGTTTGCACTTGTGTGATGATGCCAAACCATATTTGCATTCAAATAACAGGTTTTTAAGCTTCATTGTTCCAAGAACTTAATTAAATTTTTTTTTTGAACACTTAATACTTGGGAATCTTTATTGAAGGTTGTATTTCAGTCATCTTGTATAGCTTATTTTCGAATAACCATCTCCTTACTTTTACAGGAAATGCTCTGAAAATATCTTGCCTACTTGGTCTTTTAACTTCTGTTTCTCCGTTTAGTAATGTGCATCCGAATTGTATAAACATGAAATACACAAACCTTCGATATAATTGCAAACTGATACTACAAAAATGTGTACTCATTAGTAATCAGAGGACACCTCATTAAGATTGAATTTTTTCGGATGAATGGTAGCCCATGAATTTCGTTTGTTAGTGGCAATGACATGTGCGCAATTACCATATTTGGCTAAGTCAAACACTCGTCGTTTAAGGTTCACTTTGGGTCTCGATACTTACGCACTTTAACCCCCCTCTTCCTTTTCCTCCTCCTCAATTACATTCAACCCAATTGTGCACCATGTGATTCATCTCACTGCATTGGAATGTCAATTTATTGCATTTACTGCTATCGCGCCAGTGGTTCTGGCCGAATTGTACACATGTTGAAAATATTTGAATCTCTCCTATTAGCGACTTGAATAGTAGAAAGATGGGTGATAGTCTGGTGTGTTTAATATACATTTTGTCATCCGCATTTTTACGTTTACCTTTTTTTATAGAAAGAAAGCTATCCTTACAATTAATAGCTACCATGGTAGCGGGCTAAATTGCATATGTTGAAATGTTGACCTAAGAATTTGGAGTGGTATAACTTATCCTACGGGTTCATGCTTTCTTAATCTATTCATCTGATTAAGGTACATAATCCGATGCTGGCTGGATATTAGGACTCTAACACTCATCTCGACGCCTCGATCGTCTTTTAAGAAGCTGTTAATTTGATCTAATGTTTTGGCCACTTGACAATAAGTCGTGTGAAAGATATGATTTTGAGACTGGGAATACAGCTAGCAGTAGTATATTTGCTGAAAATGGTGGCGGGGAGGGGGGGAGGAAGGGGAGTGAAATTTGATGATTTTTAATTTGAAACCTGTTATCTTCTAGCCTATAGCTACTTCCTGTCACTGAGACCTTCAAAATTTGTGATAGCTTGAGACCAACTGATTCGGTTGGACATGAAATTTAAGGTTTATTGATAAATCTTTTTACCATTTATCACTTTTCTAGAGCTTTTGTTTGCTTCTGTTTGTATTTCACAAGTCCTTTTGGAATTCCTTGGAGAGTTAAAGAAAACGTTCTCCGGATTCATTATTTTCAAATGATTGAGAGGTGATACCACTCTCACCTTCAAGGTTTTAGGTCTGTAGGTTGGCATAAACGGAAATAGCGTATTTTGCACATATAAATTTAATATCAGAATAAAAGAATGCCAAAGTGGTTTAAAAATAGACCTTTTCCGGAATGCACTTAAATCAAAATAAATTAAATTCATAAAATCTTAGGCAACTCTTCGCTAGCAGTCTTGTTTATTTTACCCAAGCAACTGGAATTGAAAGAGTCGGCAGGAGCTTTTCTGTCCATTTGATTTGTTTCCATATCCACTTTCCCCTTCTTAGTCTTCATTTAAATGGTCGAAATTTTACTTCGAAAAAATGGTTAGGAGAGAAATCGATTATTTTAGTACATTTTATCCCAATTTGCAGAAAAATAAATTGAGTTGACTATATAATTAAGTAAGTTGGCTTCGTTTACTGCTGTACTTTATTTCTCGTGTGATTAAGCGGTTATCTAGCGAACTTATATCCCATAAGTACACTAACAATTCATCCATCAATCCAATAAATTAAATTTAAAAGTTGGAAACTATTGCTGATAATGCCATTAAATGCGTGCTAAAGAGACGCGCCTTTTTGGTTCTTCGTACTTACTTCTCTGGTAAGGTAACTGCTCATAGTGCAATTTTAACTGACGTATTCGGTGTCTCTAAATTAGTCGTGCAGTGTAAATCACCAATCTCATTTCTACTGACAACCCGAAGGTTGACTAGGACTGCGACCCTGCCAACTAGCATGGAAGTACTTGCCAGTACACATACCAAAATTGAAGATTAGTGGCCGATAAGAAGCTTGTAACTGGGATATATTCAATCGATTTTCATACTGCTTGGGAAGATTGTGGTCATAGCGGTAAACTGATCGCTTCCCTGTACCTTTGGACTCTTCAAAGTTTCTTGGTTCGTCTTATTACATTTCCAACCCTTTTTCCCATTCCATTCCATATTGGCTGATCTATAAGATGTACTTATTTGGACCATGCCTTATTAGATAAGTAATTCAACTATACCATTTAGAAAATGATACGAAAGCGGGCCAATAGAAGATTGAATTCTCCCTAAACTGTCACATCCAGTTTCTTGACGGTCTTTGCGCGTCGATCCGTAATGATCCATCACCATATTTGCACTGCAACAACTGCTTTCTGAACCTAATGTTCTGACAATCACTGGGTACTTTTCTCTTGGGCAATTAAACACCATGACATCCATGTGGGAATCATTTCGCAATTAGCCATTGTATTCACTGAACAATGATTAAACTGGGTTCAAATTGACAAGAGCTGTTAATTCATTAAAATTTGGAGCCGGAGTAGCTTTTAAGATAAAGCGCAAAGTGCGCGCACCACCCAATAAAATGATGCTGTGGAGAAATCAGCGTAATTTTCGTTTCACCATTTGTTTATCAAAAATAGTTTCATTCTCGTCCAATAAGATATTCTTGAGAAAAGTCATCCTGAGTTCCTTATCAGTTACGGTTTAAACAGTTCTATAAGATTTTGGTCTTAAAAAATTGAATATTCGAATTGCTTGTGTTATATTTAATTTTTTTCATTATTACATTTTCTCCACCAACATTTACGTCCATTTAAGAACATTACATTTCAAGATTATTCCATAAACTTTTCCGAGAATGAGGTTCACGACTTGCGGAAGTGAAATCCACTTTATGGTATTTTTCACTCGTTCTCATTAAAGATATCCTTCGTGATTGTTTAAATTGCCTTAGCAACTATCCTTTCAAGCTTCTGTCTCTACCAAGTGACGAGAAATTAATATTCGTTTCATAGCTTTCCTTGAGCAAAATCTGTTTTTATTACGCATGACTGCAAAATGTCCTAGGGGAATAGGCTGATCAAGCTCTTAACATCGTAGATATACCCAACTGCCTTCTAAGTCTACTGTCGAGTACAGATCATGATGGAAAATTGATCCAGTAACATGTTTTTTTTTACCTTGGGTGACACTTTTGGGCTTTTAAATTAAGCGAAGAGTGGTTTATGAGAACAGAAAACTAATTAAGCCACAAATTTTCCCCATTTCACGAATGCCACTTCCACAAATGTAGAGAAAGTGATGGAGTATTTTTATTGGCCAGCAGGATACACTTTCATCGTATTCTCTTTGTACATTGATTATCGATACAAATGTTTTATTTAATCAATAATATTTACGGCGAACTGTAAAATATTGCAAAGGGCTTGTAATGAGTTAAATTCAAAACAATATCGTAAAATGCTTTAAATGGTGATGAATGCAATGTAGGCAGAATGAACTGAATCAGGATAGCAGCTCAAGGTTAGTAGGAATAAAGACAGGTGGTTATCGAATCGTTTTGCTCTTTATCCAATTGGATCTGCATGTTTTGAAACAATTTTCATTCCCTTCATCAGGTCGTCGAAAAACCCTTGTAACAGACGTAATCACTCCTCGTCTACGTCGTGGGAATGGGGGCGGTGGGGGTGGTAGTTTATCCCGTCGTTTTCGTCGCTCTGCTTCACCCCCTGAAAGAAAGGTCTTCCTCACTCCGATCAATATGAGCTATCCATCTTCTTCCTCCTCAAATGTAAATCGAAACGGTTCAGGCTCAAATCGATCTAGTAGTGGCGGCACCACTTGCAACCGTCCGTTGCTGAAGAAGTTGAGGAAACAATTTCTTAGTGGAAGATAGCTGCCGATCTCTCACCCTCCCTTGTCTTCGTTTATCTGCCTCCCTTCTGATGTATGCCTAAGTTCTTTCTGTCCCTCCCTCTTGTTTTTGCTTGTTAGTCATTGGTCCACTGAACCTATGAATGTGCGAGTGCGTATACGATTGTGACTTTAATAGCAACGTCTTTTATTATCTGATTTTGATAATACTAGTGTTGAATGAACCTATTTTACTCTAGAGAAACTATGAGCATGATTTTGACCTTTTGTTTGTACTATTGAAAAGATCGAAATTGTCATATCATTTGCGCGGATTTCAGTGTGATCTAGTCAAAGTTATGTTAATCGCACATTGCTGAAATTGTAGTGAATTAGAAGTCAAGGAGTTCTTGCAAGGCAGGTTGTGCAAATGGCTGCTGCTATCTGCAAAATCCTTATGTCATAGAGGTCTCGATGCACTTTGAGATTTATAAAATTAACTTTCAAAGCGAAACCATGGGCCAATCTTCTACTGCGTCCTTTCCATAATAGTGTCAAGGGTCTGATACAAACAGACTTGAGGTTCTTGTAGAACGTAAAAAACCAGCTTATCGAATTACTCTTTGAAACTCATCGGCTCCAATACCAAGGAAGTCATTGTTGTCTACCTTAATTGAAACATCCATCAAATGGTATCAAAGTTTGCTACACTTTTTTCACCCAGAACGCCATACTTTATGCTAAAGTCAATACCGATGACGCGGTAGATATCACATGTAAGGAGTTTATTGGAGAAGCTTGGTAGTAGTGAGTAAAATTAACGCTACGCCTCATGAATGCTGATTTGCTCGCATGGCCTCGATTACTCAATATATGATCGGTTGGTACAAGATTACCTTGATTAGCCTTGCTGGCGTTGTACACCGCACAGATTAGAGTAGGAGAAATATCTCGAGTCTTTATTTAATAGGTTCGGTTCATTGAACATGGTCAATGTTCCAAAGTTGAATTTTAAGAATTCATCCGATTTGTGTGAAAATCGATTAGGACTTCTTACTAACTGGGATTGGTTAGGCCTCATCCCACGTTTGCTTTGTAGATAGGATAAGTGGAGATAGATGATTGTGCTTCATATAGTTTTAGCGGGCACCTCATTAACAGAATGGAGAGAGGATTAGATAGGAAAAATTCTGTGATGAGAATTTAAGAAAGAATGATAAAGCCTTATCACCTCGAGAGATCGCTGTAAATTTGAGGGAAAGTTTATCCTTCTTGCGACAATGAGCTTATGTTCGCTCATGAGCTAATGTTCGAGTCTTATAGGCTCAAGGATTAAATTCTTGAAACAGCAATTATGATGAACCCGTAGCTCTCTATCGTCATGAATAATTTATTATTATGCAGGAAGTGAGACCCAAATAGACCTTTATTGGGGCACATTGTATAGGAAGGGTAGGTAAATATGGTAGTTGGAGCTGACTTCAAACTACCACGACCCAACTGTATGTCATATTCCACCACTTTCACAGTACTCACTTTACCTTTTTCTCTACCTTTGTGTCTGTCTCTTTTACATTTGTGAATCACTTTCCGTTCTCCCCTCCCTTGACGTTTTATGACTTTGATGCTCCACCCCTCTGTAAAGTCAACTAAAGGCCTAATGATAACTATCATAAAGCCTGCCATTTAATATAAATAAATAGGGAAGATGGTGAAGTGTTTTAGAATGCATGAAATAGGGAAATAAGAACCAGTGAGTACAGAGATTACAAAGGGTGAGAGGAAACGACCATCTTGGCCTAATCACCACAAACATCCATCCGGAGGGATTGGTTAGAAGCTAGGCACATTGCTTAATTTGGCCAATGGCCAGGTTCCTCTTATGAGTGCATGTGTCCGTTCTTCTCTTCGGTCAAGCCAAAGTTGTGAGCAGAGGACATAAAAACTGTAAGTAATTTACCGTTGCATCGAGCTATTTACGCTAAATTTAAGTGAGGGTGCACGCGCACTTGGCCAATCTAGTAGAATAATGCGGCTAGGGTGTTGAGCAAATTTAATTTTTATTCAAAATGTAGAATTTACTAATTTTGCGAAATTTTAATCACAGTGTTATTGCGTTTTAGCCAAGATTGGACTTTTGACCTTCCATATATGTGAATGAGAACAAATTTGTCTTTATTTTTGAGTTAATTTTGGCGTTAAGTTATTTTTACTAATTGATCTTTAGCCAAAGTGAAGTTAATACATTACTGTTACTAAGCTCCAATCTCAGCAGTTTCAAGTAAATAAAATCTCGCCATTTCCAATCGATTACTCTTCGTTTCGTTTCATTTAAGAAAATTACGTCTCTCCCTCCCCTCCAAAAAAATGATTCCAATTTATAAGACTCTTTGCTTTCCACCTTTAATTCCTATTTCTCGTAATATCATTATATTCGAACGAACGTAAATGGTCCTTAATATAACTCAACTAATCAGTGTGTCATGTTTTGGTGTGGTCGATTGTATTTGTGGCAAATCGTTCCTTCCAAGAACAAGCAAAATGGTATACAAAGTGCATGTCTATTTTCTTTGGTATATACTCGATCTTTCTGTTTGTTGTACCTCCGTTAAATGCCTTGGCATTCCGTTCTAATTTTCTTCCACCACTTAAATTTCATCCGCTCTTGGCTGAAGCATTGATAAACATCGAAAGAATTTCATGCGATTCTGAAATCATAATCACGTACACATAGAAATGGTGTAAATCTCCATGCCCAGCACAGAATGCCTCAATTCTACTACTTAGTTGGTTCCTTATGCATCATCATAATGTGAAATACAATTTGAAAACGACCTTGAGTTTGATAATAAAAGCATATTTTGCTATTTAATGATATCGGAAAACTATATGCAAAATGAGTAACAAACTAAGTACCCAATCGTGCTCTAGAAAACTTAAAAAACTCAAAAATTAGGCGATTGGACCTACCACTGAAAACAATTTTCCGGCCAATGGACCTAAAATAACTTGGATGTCTTAGGTCAAGCAATGATTTAAAAAGCCAAGTTCTAAAGCTTGGAATTTGGAATGCTAGATCCTTTCACAGTGAAGTTAAATTCACTTCCCTTACTCATCAGCCGCTTGTCCTATAATTCTATGTACTATTTCTGAGAGAAACCAAAACTTCTAGAATTTCAAAACTGATGTAATCCTGGATCGATTGCTCATAAATCTGGGTATAAAACAACTCCATGTAAATCGATGGCGTCTCTTTTCTCACTAGTGAGTCCCGAATCCAGGTCCTTGAATTCAAACCTGATTTCACAGTTTATCAATATTAGCAATCAGTTTTGACAATATCTCCCTTTCCAACAACAACAGGTTTGCTCCCTCTACATTTTTAGAAAGTGCAGTCTTCTATTGGCAACCAAGTACTGATTTGAGAAGTCCTAACAGTAAATGTAAATGCATCACTTTTATTGGATGATGGCGACTTGGCCAGAATACCGATGCAACTCGTATGAATGTATTACATTACTTTTGCAGCTCAGTGGAGACAACTAAAAGTGGAATGTCCCCTTGAGATTTTGTAAAAAAAGTACCTTGTTCTATTAATTCTCTTATAAAATCTTAGCAGAGACACATTTCGCTATATATTAGCAGGAAAAATGCACCAAGAAGTTATTCACGCATATAAATCACATTTCAAAGCACAAATACCAGCAGTAAAAATGTTTGAAAAGGTGATCCTGAAGTGCAACTACTTGGAATATAATGATAGGACAAATATTCCTCTTTTATCTTAGCTGTTGATGAAGTATGCTAGTAACATCGTTATAGAATTGGAAAAGCAAAGTCATGGTATGAAATGGCCAATCATATGTTGTGTGCCAATTGTTGGAGAGGAAAGAAAGTATCGCTCTATTTACCGACCCCATAAATCATTTGACATATATAGAAGGCACAGAGTTAGAGTAAACTTGACAATATCGCAAGCTAAAAAAGAAAGGATATGTCAAGAAAGAAAGTTTGCGCAGTTTCCAGAACCGTTAACCTTTAATAAACTCAATAAGCCTACAACTTACTTTGAAGGGTAGGACTGACTGGTAAGCAAACTTGGCTCAATTCAGATTGAAATTCATTTTTCTCTGCTCCCTCCCCCCCCCCCCCAGCTCTCTGCACAAATAGAATGCAAGATTTTTCGGCCATCCGCCAGTGTTATCTTATGCAGGTACATTAAGTCTATTTTTAGAAAGATGAGTTTTGAATAAAATCGTCTACCATTTCTAAAATCAATCAAAACTCAATTATCTTCCATACGAGTTTGAGTTTTATATAAAAGTCCTTAAATAAGTACCTATATAAGAGACCGATTGTTTAACTGAATTTACGATCAATACTAATCGCGTGAGTTTCAGAACAAGACACTTTAGATACCATTGGAGGAGTAAATGAAATCTTAGGTCAATTATCATAGAAATTCCACCTCGAATAAATGTTCATGATAGCCTATTGAACCGGCTGTTATATGACATCAAGGCAATATGGGAGGTGTTATTAAAGAAAGGCAAAACTAAGCACCAAAGGCCATTGGAAAGACAGGCAAAGAACTTTGTCATTTCTTAAGCACAAAAGCACTAGAGTATCAGATCACTATAAAATTATCTTTATCAACTACAGTTTTTTGTGGAGGCACCGACCACGGAGATGATGGTGACTTAAATGGCCCCTTCATTCTAATATAAGAATGTGCAGACAGAGTGGATTCTACAAACCAATGCTTTCAGATGCATTCAATCGATTTTGAAATAGGACTGAATATTTTGAAAATCAATTAATTTAATAATCAAGATATCTTATTTATTACCTTCAATAAGGAAAATTTTTTAGTGTCCTATGAAAATACCTGAGTACAATGAGCAGTGGAGCAGTCCAGTATGAACTATGGGCTTAGAAGTGGAAAAGGGCGTCGGGGTATCAAAAGCTTCTTGTGAAATTTGATATTTCAATACCGATTGCATGCTTTTTCCTCTTTGGTTTAGTGTAACCTTCATGCTCTGACATTCAAGCTTCGGGAGGTGTCTCGTTTCCCTAAGAGAACAGGTATTTGGTTAACCAATCGGGTATTTTTTTATAGTGACATCCATACTAGCCCGCTTGTAATGAGTTAAAAAATGGTCATAAATGAAAATTTTTCGAAAATGATACAATAAATTGACAGCAATTTTATGACACTAAGGCATAAACGCACACAACGCCGTCATCGCTGAACAAAGGAATCTCATGCGCACTAAGACAGGCTCGAAGGTGCGGCCGTGCTACTTCGCGTAGGGAGTAAGTGCGGTCATAATCGCGGGAACACACAGCCAACCGCCAATCAATAGTCCTTGCATGGCTTAGCAAACCATTGTATTATAACGACTAAACCCCAAGTCTGTAAAACGCTTCCCAAATGAATTTTCTCCACATCATGCGTCTGTTTCCTCTATAGCTTTGCGGTAGCTTGACTAATCCTGAGAGCCTTTATTAAACGGGAGATCTTGCCATAGAGATTAGTGAGCACAAGTCAAGGCTTATAGTGTAGCAATCCGCTACATGTTGATAAATAGAATGCTTTAGAAATAAAAGCACAATTCAATTTATTAAAATTTGGCGATTCGATTAGAATCGAAGAAAAACATGCTTTCTGTGTGTAACAGAGTTCCTGGAGAAATTTTTACAGGTTGCTAAAAATATAACAACAAAAATAGGACCAGGAGAAAATGATGACAAATGAAATAATTACGCCTTCCATGTTATGGATCATAGGAGTGATACTATGCCATACAATACATAAAGATTTAAGTAAACTATAGATATAGAGTCTGTGTTCGGATGTTTAAATTTCAGGCTTCTTGATGACTCTTGTAGTGGATTCACGAATACTGCATCCAAAGTTGCATAATTTAGATGGTTGGTCAACCACTCAGCATAAATTTTTCCTTTGCTAGGCAAGATATTAAGAGATCAGAATTAGATTTAACTCGAAGCAAATTCCAAATACATAAATCAGGCTGATTAATACTAATTATGAAAGGACTTGAGTAGGTAACTTAAAGCTACTGATTTGACAAAGAATAGTACTGCAAGATACTTTTCCTCAGCTTTTCTCGAACATAGGGACGCATAGATATTGTGGCGAAAATTGTCCGATCAACTCAGATTCTCCAATAACGTAACTTGAAAAACATGGAGAGTAGAAAGTAGTCTTTACTTTACTTGGCAGTGAGCAATGGCCCTCGACGACCACGTGTATGGCATTTTTGTTAAGGCTAATTAAACAAAGTACTATTCTGACAGGTGACCGCATAGGCACAACGTCGAGGAAATAGTTTGCGGCAAGGGTTGGAAGATTCGATCCAAGACTCGGGATAATCACCAAGTCAGATCTCAGTTAAAAACACATACGCTTTTTGGAATGTAAAACTTCTCGTGAGTTATCAGATTTCAAGAAAAGTGAAAAAGAAAGCGTGCATAAAGTCATAACATAGGAAATCGATGATTGCGACGTCACGACTGAATTCCTGCCACTAAAGTGCAAATCGAAGGAAAATAGTGAAGTACGGAGAAAAGTGCTGTTCTTAAATTATCGGTAGCTTAGCTGTAATTCGAAGGCACAGATCAACATGAGTTTCTAGTGCTCAGTATCCGGTTGTTTTAAATGTTATAAAATTTGCCTAAAACTCCATCAACTGAAACGTTGTTCTAGGGGTTAAGGCCTTATTCAAAAGGTCTAGACAATCAATTTCATATGGCTTAACCCTCTGCGCGATTGTTAGTATTAATTGTTATCATTCAACCACGTAGAAAAGTCACGAATATTCGAGAAGCGATACTTTTGAAATTACTTACAACTTTCCAATACCGACCTTTAGAAATGATGCGTCAGGGATATATAAGTTGACACTTAATATTCCTAAAGCAACCACAATGACCAAGGCATAAAAAGTGACACAGATCTCCATCACATCTTTATAATAGAAAATCTTGATACATAAAGCCACACCCAACGGGCATGTTTACATACAAATAAAAGACCACAGTGAATTTCGAAAATGCCACAGGAATATATGAAATAGTCTCATCGGGATGGGGGTCTAAGGTGAATCTCATCTTCATCATCCCCCAAGGTGTTGAGAAGACTTTTATGAACCTCCTCTACCACATTTTCATTCTCTCCCGCTGAATGGACATCAGCGTTGACTCCCTCCATGAGCTCCGACGACTCAGGACGCATTTTTGGTGCGACTTGGGCGAGAGAGGTACAATCTGCCCCTTCATCGATATTGAGAGGTTCTCCTTCCTGTTGGCAACGAGCAGTGGGAGGTTGATTGAGGTAGAAAGAACTGGTGCGGAAGATATTGCTGACGTAGGGTTCTAACATGCTGATTATGGTGCCAAAAGAGGGACGACCTTCAGGGTCGCTGTACCAACAGGCTTTCATCACATCAAGTCTGCAAAGGAGAAGAATTTTTCATTACTATCAGCAGAACTGTATAAGGATTGAAGTTAGTTATTCCACAAGATATCTAAGGCAATTCGGGGAATATATACATTTGCCTCAATTGAATTTATCAGTGACCGAATAAATCACATTTTTTGCATCAATTAAGACAATCAGCATCATAAAAGCTATAAAAGGTAGTTTAGAAAAAGCGAAACACGTCTTTCACTTCGCAAAGATTCGTTTAAGTGTTTACACAGGGCGAAAATTCGAATCATTGAATACAAACGCCTTAACATAAGGTTTCTTCCTTAGGGTATGAAATCAAGGAAGAACCATCGTATAGCAATGACGGAATAGCATTAAAGCCTTAGATAGGAATTCGATGCAATTTGAAGGAATCAATAATCTTAGTGATGGACGATTTATAGACCTAGAAATATGGAGTTCTTTTTAATTTCTTTCAAAATATGAATTATCACGATTATCTCGCTTTGTCTAGGCTAACTAAACAAAGGGCCGTATCAGATGCTCACTCAAAGTATAATAAAGCGAATATAGAAGATTTCGGCCATAATTGTTCTTATGGTTTGAATTGTTATTAACCATTTCGATATAATAGAACTTGACTTGGACGGCGATTTCTACAAATACTCAGTTGCTCTTTATAAAGTCACACACTATTCAGATCTCTGAAAGTAGCAGGAAGAAGGCCTGTATTATTTTACTTGATAAGAAAATCAATTTACTCGTAGAGAAATTGAAAACGTGATAAATCATCGTCTGCCTGGTTGGACAATAATTGGAGCAAAGATTTCCTCACAGATGGTCATATATATCGAAGTATGAGTGACGTACTCAAAAAATCGATAATGCAACGCACGATGGATAAAGCCCATGAGTTACCACAACTATTCCATCGGATTTAAAGTGTAAGAGTGTATTTCGTTCCATTATCATACTCACATTAATAAAAGTCAATTAGAGCTTGTCTGATAACAAATGAAAACTAACACCCGAATTGAAATTGAAAATATCAATTTATGGGGTACACCGTTGTTATAGTTGGTAGACTAACTGAATATTTCTTACATTGGTTTTGGGTTCGTATCATAATTAAAAATGTTCATGTTAGTTTAAAATAAACTTATAAAACCAGTCGAATTACGCAGTTATCAAATTTTAAGGCCATCCTGCTCCAAAATGATATGCAATCCTTGTTGGATAGTAACCAAAATCCAGCCTTTAGTGCATCTAACACCGTTAAGATTGTCAGTTGGAGGTGCTCTGTTTGCTGGGATTTTGGTAATAGTAATAATAAGTATGTATGTAAGTACAAGTCTCAGTTTATATAAATTACAGCTTCACAACTTTGTAGATGGAAGTACCACTAAGTAGATGGACTATTTGATAAAAAATGGGACTAATTTAATTTATTTGAAAGAATGCGAGGGAATAGGTATTAGCTGCGCAACAATTACTCATATTATATGGATTAATAAAGAGTAATGGAACACTAGAGTATCCTTATAACAATTCACTCAACAGATTTTGCAAAATATACACGAAAAGTGAAATGGAATGTGGATGAAAAAAGGTTAGAGGAAATTTTGGCGTAAATAGGACTACTTGAAGTCCCAGTGTTGCCTTGATACTAAAAGGCTATGAAAGCAAGAGACCTTCGGTAAGATTTGCAGAGATTATGGAAAGTCATAAAAAAATCACCTTGTCCGAAATTTGGAGCAGGTAAGTCGGTCGACATCGGGAAGAAACCTATTTGTGCTGAACGAACTATGCCCTTTGGATGAACATTTGTCAGAAAGTTGGTACTTAATCAAAGATTAACAATATGCTACAACTTGTGGCATCTATAAAACAGCCATGGATATTACTTTTCGCTTATAAAATTGAGAATTCATGTAATCAGCCTTTGCTGCCTTCCAAATAGACACAATTATCCGAACTCATTAATTACATGGGGTAATGCGAACTTTAGCAAATTGGTCAAAAATTTTACCAATCATCAGTCGCGTAATTTAGCAAATCTCGTAAATACTTAACAGTAATAGTTAATCTACTTTTCTTCGACAAAAATATTTGATGATTATCTAACAGACCAATTTTCTCAAATGCTTAATAGTGGTAATACTCATCTCAAATGAGGTAGATGTTTAGATATGTAACTCTCGATTCAATTTACTAAATTCTCGATTCTGGGCTCCAGATTTCCAGCCTGAAATCTGGATTTTGACGTCCTGACTCATGAGTTAATTGGTAGAAAGAAGCTTTCGATTACTTGAATCCTCCTCTTCCACCCACTTCACTATTGACCTCGATTCAGATGGTTTTTCACATTTAACAATCTCGAGGTAATGACTAATAATAAGCAAAGAAGGCTCACAGAATGTCGGAGAATTTGGGTGGCCAGCCCTGCTTGCCCAAATGTCCCCCATTGACCACCAGAGTGATGACCTCCTCGTGGGAAAGACCCGAGAACGGTAGGGCAGCGAAAGTGGCAATCTCCCAGAGCACCACTCCATACGACCTGAAGTCGAAATGAGAGAAAGAAAAATCTGATAGTCTATAGAAATAGGTCAAAAGAAAATATAACTCTTTAAACATCACGAAATTTACCCCAAAAAAATGTGGAGGGAATGGACTTTACAACCGATATAAAAATGGAAACTGCAACTGTGCCAAACTAAATTCCGCAAATATACAGGAACCCATGTTAAACACAAAATTCTTATTTGTTTGAAACAAATTTGGAGTACGTAGGGTTGGCACAATAGGCATTGGTAAATTTCTCCAAATTTACCAGAAGTAAAGATTTAGCTCAATGTAAGTTGATCCTGATGTGTAGTATTCAGCAGTAAATTTTGGAAAGAAGAGGGAAGAGAATAGTGTTATAACAGAATTTTATTCGTTTAGTTAGTAATTTGCATCCTTAATTCATACTGGAATATGGTTAACATGCCAAATAGAATTCATGTAATTTTGAGCGTCACAGCCCAACTTTAATAATTGACACAATTCCATGCTGAAGTGAGAGCTTGAAATAAACTCTTCTCGTCCTAAATATTGACACTGGCGATTGGTGAGCGTTAGTACATTCCACTGAAAGCGATACAAGTAATATGAAACCAATCTTTTCGAATTTGAAGTAGGCTAAAATACGGTCAACTACTGCATGAGAGTGAATTATGAGCACCTTCTTCACCATTCAGAGGAGTGTAAATTGAGATGCCAAGTTGTGCTGGCAGAGATCCTTCTAATGATGCCTATTCTGCAGTTGAAAGAGAACTTACGGAAAACTTAAACTGTACTTATATGATCAACTTATTTTTAAAAGATAGCTTTGATAAATGGCTATCACAGAGAAGAGAATTAAAGCCAACAGATTATCTTAACCTAATTCAACAGACCATGAGACATTTACTAAATTTACTACGTACTAGTAGTTAGAAAATCACTAATATTACAACTTATTAAAACAATTTCCCCACAAATGTCAATCAGCAAAGCAAAGTGTTTAATATCAGCTAACTAGTGACTTCAACTTACCAGACGTCCGATTTGAAGGTAAAGTAAGCTTCTTTGAGAGCTTCTGGTGCCATCCATCGAACAGGCAGTCGAGCACGACCCTCCTTACGGTAGTACAAATGACCTGAGACATCTCGCGTTAAACCAAAATCTAAAAATACCGCATATATAGGAAGAGTCAAATGCTTTGAAAAAAACCTTTTAAGTAATGCACGTGAAGAGTGTCGATTGATACTACGATAAGAAGCGATCTGATTAATATCAAATAGCTCTTCTTCCGAGTCTTTGTATGTAGTCCTCAGTAATTTTAAATATAGCCTCGCCAGAGGACATAGAGCAGAAAAGCGGGCAACTTAATCCCATGTAAATAATAAATCCATTGGTATACTCTTTGTGCGTACGCTCTGCTCGACGTTCATGCACATTCTTCACCCGACATCATTTTCTTCCCAATTCATAGACACACATCCTCTTGTTTAACTGATTGAAACATTGCGCGTCGATGAACTTCAAAATCGAGGCCCATCTAACCGCACAGGTAAAAACAGGGCAACAAGAGGAATAACAGAACGTGTAATTCCCACAGGAGCTGTTCGAGACGTCGCCACTCCATCCAAATCAGGAATAGTTCGCACTTACGTTAGTGATTTTGGGAGATATTTTAGTCTCCTTTTTAGTTTTAGGACAATTAAGTTATTTTATTCAGATTAGCATAATTTTTGAAAAAAACTCAAATGAAAGAAATATGAGTAGCAGCTACCTAAGTAGGGAGTCATATTAAGGGGGCTAATGAGTTCAAAACCCATGCTATGAGGTGAAATGAGTGGAAATAGTAGTTAATCGTTTGTAGTGCTATGAAGTATCTCTTAAATATTCAAATGGGTACCGTGCATAATAATATTTCACTATTTTGCAGGATACGCAAGTGGATTATGTGGTTGATAAATAGCAAGGATATTTACCTCCTCCATATGGTAAATTGGAAGGACTTCAAATTACTTCATAAACCCCAAAAAACATGGTCTGCCAATCTAAAAGTCAGAATTTGGCCGTGATTAGGTGTGCTTGTAATATATTTCAACCTGTTACTACTTGCGCAAATTTAGAGCTTGGTGATCTTCTTCCACTGCAAACCAATCAATAAATAGTTTTAGAACTCTTTCTCACGATCTTCTCCTCGAAGTGCGTCAGTTACTGGATTACCTTGTGAGTTCACCACCCATTGCTAATTCTGGACCCCTTTTATGGTTAATCTCCGACCAAAATGCACGTTTATTCAACTGCCAGTTCACATGTTATAATGCTGCCACACACGTACCCAGTAAAATGAAAGCAATAATTCCGAACACGTGTCACTTTCATATATCTATGCTGCAAATTTGGTAAACGTAAACACCGTGTTCTCTCGCTTGCATCATTTAATGATGAAAATCCCTGCGAGGAAAGTAAAATATAGTAAATTATATCCATTGACAAAACCAATGCCGCAGGTGTTCAGAGAATTTAAACACTGAATGGAATAAAAGTGTGTGTGTGTGTGTGTATAAACAGGAATTCTAGAAGAGGTTCATATATTCCTGACCATGGCGAGAATAGGAGTAGGACACAGAACGTGATTGATTAAACGGCGTATAGATCAATAGTGAATATAGTAGAAAATGGGAGATATCATTGGATGAATGGATACTAATCACTACAACTATGCTACTAATACGTGGCAATGGTGAAATAGTGCAATTAAGTCCGTAACAAGTTAGGCGTCAAAGCACTATGGGTTAAGGGGCATTAAAATTACTTAACGGAGTTACTACCACCACACTAAAACAGCTTTAAATAACTGAAATTCATAAAAAGCGTTGTGTTTGTTAATTGCGTAATTATGACGTAAACGAAGGGGAGTAGGGCTTTAATCTATTTTTAGAAAAGCAGCGCACAAGTGCACCTCTAGTCGCAAATTTGACAACTCACACTAAATTGACAATATTGTAAATGCAGACCGCGAAGAGTGCATTTTGATCGACCTTAATAAGTACAACTTACGAGGCATACATCCTATGTCCACTCTCTGATCGGCTCAGGAGGCTTACCATCCATATCTTTACTCAATGGTAAAGCTACCATCTGCTTGTTTCACCAACATAATTTAAGACAGTGCTTTGTAATGAGAGGTTAATTGTGAAATCTTAGGATCCAGGTAGAATCTAAAGCATCACAGGGAACAGGAATGGGAATTTTGGATTTTCAAAGTACTACAAAAAACGCCCAAAACTATGCACGATTTAACAGTAAAAAGTCAATTGTCATATTTCATATTTGATTTGAAATTAAAGTGTCATTGAGGCATATCAAAATACTGATACTCATTTCCGTGATGTTACCCCATGAATTAAAGTAGTATTTATTTATATTTCTCCCTCCTGATGGTCTAAGTTATTCCGGCCCCCAGTTCGTTGGAACATTTGAATACGCTTGTCGCCTATATGATTGCCTATAGAAACCGTTTATCAGAGTCCGTTTCAATGCACTAATTTCAATCGAAACGAGCATGTATAAGCCAAAGCCGACTGTAAAAAATGTACCTCCAATTTTGACAGTAAGACCAACACCAACAAGACAATTTCGAGCGGCAAGATCCCGATGCACGAATCCTTTGTATTCGAGGTAGGCCATTCCATCAGCAATTTCCGCAGCCCATTTTATTGCAAATTCAGGAGCTACGCTACCCTGAGAGTAGTCTTGAGCCATTCGATGTCGTAGATAGGTCGCTAAGTCACCGTATTCCATCAATTCCATGACTACAATGGGTTGGCGACGGATAAGTACCTATTAAGTGAAATGCAATTTGATTAACAGTTGGCAAACAAATCAAAGCTAATTGGTCAAATAAAGTACACAAATCAAACAAAATAATATTGAGTGAATTTCATTTAGAATCTCTGATCTTCATAGATCTGTCTCAAGACGAGAGATAAAGAAAAGAGCTAATTCACAAACAAGGAACTAACCTGTTTTGAGATGATACCCAACAGTCGAACTATATGATTGCAGTTGAATTGTTTCATATGCGAAGCCTCCCCGAGGAATTCTCTCACGTCATCATAGGTCGATCCAGGTGAAAGTATCTACAATACCAAGCTAGATATTGTGTTCAATTGTTACTAATATTAGTAAGTAGAATGCAAATATAGTGAAGTTAGCTAATCCCCAAAAATAGATCATAAAGAGTCGAATCAACAAATTTATTACCACCTCTTATAATTACCGCTAAAACAAGCCTAGCTATTAGCCTAACATCAAGTATATTACTACGCACACACTGTTTAACTTGGGCCCTTAGGTTTCCTAAAATGATATCAAGTCACTATGCGGATTCATGAATATCCAAAAGTAGATAAATTTTTACAAGTGATTAGACCACTTAATTGACCCCTGAGTGATCGTCGCGGGGTCTCATTTTTCACGACCGACGATATTATGAACTCTTCCATCCGTTCTTCCTTAGTTCGGAATGAACTCTACATGTATACAGCATTTGTAAACACTGACTGGACCACATACACACACATCATTTACTGCAAACGTGACATCCGCTCTCAGTCTCAGAAACCACAGCATCCACTCCACCACCACCACCATCACTTCTCTTCTCCCGAAGAAAACTTCGACCAATGATTATGTTGACTGTAACAACCTATCAACATCTAGTGGAGGTTAAAAGAGGTCAGGTATAATTTGCAGTTACTGGTACCCAATAATCATCGAAAAATTGCAAATAATCCCCTTCACTTTACCTTATCTCGCACTTTCTACAACAATATAGGACTCCAAATATTTCCTACCTTAACAGCCACATTCATTCCTTGGCCTTTGTCTGAGCCCTTATACCCCCCTCTAAGACTCTTTGACACAAAAGAGGCAATCCAGTTCATTCTATTCTGCAAAGTAGTAGAGGCAGTTGATGGAGGTCTGGCAGCTGCTACAGAAGTGGTATTTGCAACGCTATCACCAGATGTGGACGTTGGTGTGAGATGAAGATATTCGGCAGCTGGTGTGGTGAGACGAAGCAGTCGCCCTCGACAGACAAGACCGAAACTACCCTGACCCAGAGTGTCCACTACATTGTAGGTCAAGTCCTTTGGATCGACTTCCCATTCATCTTGGAAGTTTCCTAAGAGAAGAGACTCCAAGTACTCGGACTTCTGACTAGCTAGAGCCTTCATCCGGCGTCTGCATAAAAGGATATAAAATAAGGGTATAAAATAAGAGAGCATATTGAATGTTTTACTCATCAACAACAAACGTAGTTACCATCAATGACAAAACAATTTTTTTTACAATTTCTAATTTCGGAGGGCGTCTGAACAAAAGAGGTGATAGAGCGATTTAAGTCGTTTCAGAGTTTTTGGAGTAAGTCAAGAAGCAAAGTCTAACTGCATTATTTCATCTTGTTTTAGCCTATTTTTTTCATTGATCAATTAAACTGTCCGTGGCAGGTTTTTAAATGGTTCAATAACCCCTCCCCCTGTCCACATAGCTCTTGTAGTTGTTACCCACTTGGACAAGAAATTCCTTTAAAATGCCACTAAATTTATCAAAAGATTTTTGTCAAAGATTGTCACATCTTATATTACAAATTGTGATACAAGTCTAAATTAGTGGGAATTTTCATATTGAAAAGATTTTCAAAAGTAAACTCCGACTGAAATTGACATACTCATCCTCCCGCACGTCTTATGGTAGGAATGACTTGAGAAATCTTTCAATATCACCATCCTTACACTCCTCCTCACCGTACTGCTATCGGCTGTGGGGTTCTCTGCCCAGCTTGTTTCCCTAACATGATCGTATTTTATCCAACGGTTTAAAAAATTTGTTGAGACTAATGGCTACAATGTTACTGCGCCTTGTCATGCACAGGAATTTCAATATCGGTTTCATATCATCGACATCTCACTTCCTCTTCACAACCATGGTAGATTGCTGCATGGCAAGGCCAATTTTTAATCATCTGTTAATGTGCAAATATATTCTGAATACACCAAAATATCTGGTCTACCTTGGAAAAAAGACTAGATTTGTCTGGTAAGTACATGCTTTTTTCCTCTCTAGAACCTCTGTAATTGCTGTAACTCTACATGCATGACAAACTTTTGCTTTGGACAGGACTTAACAAAATATCGGCAAAACAATCAAAAAGCAAATGAGCTAATAAATAAAATACAAATTAAAATGAGATGGAAAGTTACTTTCTATTGCGGCAGTCGAACCACACAGCAAGGACAATAACAATTGCGACGGCGATCAGGGTAACACCCAAGATGGTTGCTATATGAGCTGAAAGAAAATAGAATGGACAAAAATAATTTATAGCCGACATAACGATGCAATTGAGACGCGAAAAGACTAAACTTCTTCAATTCTCACACACACTTTTTTCTTAACATGACAACTATATCCCTAATGCTCATTTAACTAATCAATTTTTCTAAACTCATCTTGGGCAGATAATATCACCACAAAGTCGCCCTTCCCCGGCCCAGTTTAAACTTCTTCAGATCTGACATCGCAGCCCTGACAGCAAGATCGACAGGCTAGAGCGCTATTAACTACAACTAACTACTAACAAGATGATAAGTAGAACAGTATTCCAATGAGATTAACATCAACTTACACGGCTGTAGACCATCGCCAACCTCGACATCGAAGAAGTGCGACTTTGTCCAAGAGCCATTTCCAGCCAGAGAGACGGCCATCACTTGCCATTCGTAATGGCCAGCGCGCACGAAGCCCAACTCAGTGTATACTGTGCGGGCTGTGGGACTGCAAGCGGGATCGGCCTCCCTATTTTCATCTTTACATCGAAGGGCTGCCAGTGCTTTGACAGATGCTCTATCCTCCAGGTACTTGGGTCGAACACAAATAGTAAACCAGGGCGTCTAGGATAAAAATTAAAAAAAATGGATATCAGCTGATGAGGTAAGGATGAACACAGTTGAGAAAAAAGTACAAAGCAAACTAGAGCTAAGTCAAACCAGACCAATCCAAGTCGGGTAAAGTTGGTAAAAACAACTTGTGCGCAAAGCTCTTGCGCTCTCGATGTAGATAGATCCATTGGCTCTGTTTAAGTATTTATGATGATGATGATGATGTTTAATGATGCCAATTTCTTTACCAAATTATCTACACCATTAGCATGGCAATGTGTCACTTCATGACATGAATAGGAAGGTAATTGTGATAAGACATAATGAGCTTTTGAATACTGCAGGTTCCTCAAAATCGACCGAGTTAAAAAATGCGGTTGACCATCCCGTTCAGTATGTGCGTACTGATAGGCATTGAAGATGCACTACAACGCGTCCGCGACTTTGCTCTCTTGTTTACTATATATGCCTCCTTAACATTTAAGTACGGTTTATTTCTCTCCTCCTACGACCTGCACTCCGATTTTTATTTTGTCATAATGAAGACTAACTTGAGAAAATCAAGTAATGTTCCATTTTCCTACCTGTTGCTATCTAAAGGGAGGGCTTGAGACTTAATATAATTCGTGGCCTCTAATTTTTCTTATGAGCACATTAATCGGAGCACTTTCTTTGATAAAAAAACACATACGAATCAGACTAGAATGGATCAAAAAACCTACTGAAGCTTCCTCGGACGATGTTCCATTACTACTCTTTCGATACTGTAGCCAGTAATAGAGGATCAGACCATTCGGAGCATCAGGCTCATTCCAAAAAAGTGTGACAGGTCTCACAGCTGTTTCCTTTATCGACTGCTGCTGTTGTTGACTAATAGCGTTGCTATTGGCGCTAGAATTATCGACAGAAAACAGCGTGCTGTTATTAGCGCCAAATGTAGCCAGGTTAGAGAGATTAGCGAGTGGATCGGGTGGTTGGCCAAAAACAGGGGGTTTCTTTGTGTTGGACAAACTGTTAGACGCGAGAGTGGAGGTCGAGGTTGGAGAAATTGGTGTGAGAGCGTAAAGACTGGAGGAAAGCACCGCATCTGCGTGTGGAAATGCTTGTGTCCGCTGGGAGATTTGAACGGTTTGGCTGCAGCTACGAACTTGACTGGATTCGTTATCTTCTTCCAACTACACAAAGGGAGAGGGAGGAGAGTTAGTCTACTTGTCAATATAAATTTTAACCTTGACCCATTAGCGCCACTAATAGTATGTTTTATATTCTTTCAGAAAGGTCGAAAAATGATGAGCAATCAACGAGCCCAAATCAAGAAAATGTAGGTCAACGTAAAGATTATTACGAGCTCGAGTCTCAATAATGGCTATGGCAAACGATCGCGACTTCAGACTGCCAAACAAGATGTCGTTAGTGCCAATTTGCAAAGAGATAACTTGAGGCGGTTAAGATAACTCACAGAACCTTGCAGCAAATTGTATATAAATTAAGTCAACATGGAAACCATTTGGTAGATACAACAGTTTTACCGATGTTTAGGAAGCTTCACTTTAAATAGATAACAAGCAAACGGCGGAGTAGGTGGAAAACATTCAGCCTTAAAGGAACACTTCAAACAAAACTCAACTGACTTTGAATATGATGAATGCCAGAAATTGCTAATGCTTGAGAAGAGGACGATGTACCAAACCTTTGCGAATTGGCAGGCCAATAAAAAAATGCCATCTGATTTTGGAAAATATGATAAAATGCCAAAGCGATTTATAAAAAAAAACGAAACACGATAAAATGCATTCGGAGCTGATTTAATCAAGAAGAGCATGGAAGGCATGATCTATTCGATTTGACGTGAAGTCGCTGTTTGTGACGCAAGCAATAGTCTGTGAACTATAAAATTAAATTATACACATTTGTGCAAATATTATTAAAAATGTAAACGAATAGCCATTGCAACTGCTAGGAAATCGAATCTAATATTCTCGAAGTTTTCGAGCGAAAGCCGTAACTTTCGTCTCTCTTACATTAAGGTCACTGGATTACTAGATTCGCACACTCACATGTGATTACGTAACAGTGCCAATGAAGAAGGCAACCCCCCCCCCCCCCTCGCAATTACTGGCAAAACAGGCAGCCAATTATTGACCGCATATTCAATTAAATGTAAGTAAACTATTTTTTTCTCCCTTCTTCCAGAGATGCGAATTGTTGCAGCTTAATAAAAGAGCAATTAAGGAACCCCGCCCGTCGAGATTAGATACCAATCGAAATAATCGTTTTTACAAATCTCAAACCAGTAAAATACTAGTGCCAATGAAGCTTCTCTGCCTCATTAAATGCAGCATAGAAATCTATGCGGTAAAGTGTTCACTTATTATGCGGTTACAAGATTTTACTTAATACTCATTTTTAGGTGAATTAAAATAAAAAACGACTTGAATTAATTGAAATAAAGTGAAAAATGTCAATATCGGAATTACAGAAGTTCAAGGAACAGAGTACACAAAATATGCACCAGATTGTGCAATAAGGGATCGATAATTAGCACTTTCTTCCTCTATACCTGAAAGACAAAGTGATCGAATCTATTGTGAAATTTGTTGCAAACAGAAACATCAAAAATACTCCTAAATGAACTGACCTGGATTCAGATTTTCACAAATCTGTATTTTGCCCGGGCTTATACTGAGGTGAACTGAAATTATCCTGGCATAGTTACATGAATCATTACTAGAGTTAAATGTCCCTTCATAAACTCAAATTTAAGCAAACAAGCTTTCCTTTGAGTTATGGAAAACAGTAGAATACCACTAAAAAAACCAATAGATCAATAAGAGTAGTCCATGCCACAACGTTAGGTTATAATCTCTTCGCTATCAAAGCCCATTTAGTATTACTCAGTCTAGGTGAGGTAAAATTTGAAATCAATTTTTTGTGTTCTACTGCATGTGTATGAGAGTAAATACATGGCAGAACACAAGCTTACGTAGGGCAAAGGATTGCCGAATTCATCATGAGGTTTATGGCAGGCAGAGATGTAAAATAGGTACTCAGTAAAGTGCTCCAAGCCCGTAACAACATAAGTTAGTCGGGGAGGAACTCCAGCTGAGTCTTCACCCACTATCCCAGCAACAGGTCCACTATTGTTGCTCCTTGGGTCGTGCGGTTCTGCAGCCACTTGAATGGTCTTTTGAGTGGGATGTTGTTGTTTTTCTTGGTCGCTTGAAGAGAGGTCACGACGTCTTCGAACTATTAAGGAACGGGAAGAATGGAAGTTAGTGTGTCTCCTAAAGGGGATCGTACTGACAACATAGAAATGCAAATTGAGTATTCCCCTGAATACAACGCTGAAAACCCCTTCACCAATTATTTGCCTAAATCTCATACAGGCCGCCGGGGTGGTTTTTCTGCCATGCATGTAGGGTTCTACCGTCTCAGGTGACTTGAACCTTGTATGAACCTGTGGGATTGGCCCGCATAATAACTACGTTCTTTGGTCCACAAACGCTCCAAAATACTGGCATAAAGAAAAGGTGAAACACGCACACTGTTAATTGCACTACAGACTTTTCGAGAATAGTGACTCTTACCACCAACTTTCACTGTGAGTTCTGGAGACTCATTCGGACTAAGAGAAAGAAATTAGAGTGGAACGATTATACTGAAAGTGCACTTTAAACACATCTTCCCGCCCCCTAACCATTCCGCTTAAGATGATGACGGACGCTTTAAATGGCATACTTTAAAAGCAAGTTCAGTTTGTTCTCCCCCCGCCTCTATGTGTAATACTAGTCGAAAGCGAATGTACTCACACCCTGAGTATACATGAGAAAATTCCGATTGCGACCATTTGTCCTCTTCTCTGCCCATACAGAGGCGACTGCTTATATATATATTTTAGCCATGGAAAGTATCAAAGCACAAGGAACAATGGAGTAATCCAATTTGTAATAAAGGGCAGTTGAATGGTACCTGGGGTAAAATTCAAGGCAACAAAAGTACTCTACTTCGTTTGATTTATGCATTCATCAGTTAACCACACTTAGCCACTAAGGCAAAGTTCAAACTTCGGTAACTCAACCTTGGGTTTCTGAATGATAGTTTAATCCGTGACGATTGGAAAATTAATTGAGAGATTTGTCATGTCATCCCTTAGTTAGCCATAGAGCAGAGCTCATAATTCCGCCTATTCCCTCTTTAATGAAGCCAGGTCATTAAAGCGACGCATTAGGTCTTTACGTAGAATTGACTTTTGTATGTTTAAGTTTCTACTATATTGACTCTATCGATTTATAAATGACTGATTTACCTATTAATCGCAGAAAATTGCATAGCTAAATCGGTTAGACACCACTTTAACCGACACCATCACTTAGTCATCGGGAAAAGTTGTATTCTAAGAGAAACGGAGTAGTTAAAGAAGAATACCAACCAGCATTTCTGTATCCTATTTAAAATTCTGGTGCCAAAACACTAATTCTAATTATTTCTAAGGCCACACTTGGGAAAACGCTTTCCAACGTTGACCTTGAGTTAGAAGACGGCAACACGGGGCCCCCCTTATTAGCTAGGCCTAATCGGTGTGCCGTTGGCTATTCCGAAAGTAAAGTAATGAGAACGAAAAAATAAGTGGGTTAAACACCTACACACACACACACACACACACAGAGAAAAGGCAATTATCTATGAAGAATCTCTAAAATGCCAAAGAAACGCAAGACTGACGACACAACACAGTGGACCTACAAGGACGGAGAAAAGTTATTATTGAAACAAGACGCGGGGAGGCAGACTTACCGTTATGCGATCCAAAATCAAATATTAATTCCTCCCTATTGAATTGGTCCGGGAACCGTTGGATCCTAAACAAATTGGGAATCAAATACTTGGGATTAGTTATCACAGTCGGGGAGACAGTGAGTACAGAGAGCTAATGGTAAAACCGGAGAGACAGTAAAAAGAGGATGGAGGGTAAAGAAGCTAAAGTGAGGAATTGGAGTATTATACTTGAACATCCGTTTAAAACCGCGATAGTGTACGTGATGAATGTATTATGGGAGGGCAACGACAATACGAATAATGGTAGAGATAACAAGCGGCTAGCAATAGAACATGCAGGAATGCCGAAATAGCGCACTCGCTAGAGAGGAATAGATAAAAAGCACGACACATTCAAACACGTAGGGACGAGTAGAGTGCAGGGTAGATGGTAGTAAATGAATCAACACACATACACGCACATCTAGATGAGGATAGTGGGAAGGGGAAGGGAAAATAAGGAATTGAAGCAATACTACTGATAGTAGGTAGTAGTAGAGTTGTACTCACGCCTCTTCCCAATCCATTGATGCAGAGTCTGGGAAGCTGTCGAATTCTACGTCGCTGAAACCAAACCGTTTGTAGAGGATGGGTTAGAGGACATATATTATTCGCATAAAACAGAGTAGAAATGCATCTATATTTCATATAAAATTGGTAAACTACTACACATAATGAACAAAAAACATAAACACATAATAGTAAGGGAGAGAGGGTTTTGTGCGCGCACGTATTTCAAATTTCGTGATTAAGCAATGAGGGAAGGGAAGATATAAGCTGCAAGAAATTAACAGCCACATATTATAAGTCAAAAAAATATACAAAGCACAAATTTGCACATGAATCATGCTATAAGTACAAATGATTATAAGGATGACACACCTGCGTGCACACATGAATAAATGAGGGAAAGAAAATTTGGATGTTATGAATTAAAAAATCAATTAAACTAATACCGACAATCAGACATAAGTTACATATCCCCAGTTTAGAGGGAGAAAAACATATTAAAGTCTCAATGCGATCCGAGCTTTTAGTAGACGGCTTCTATTCTTCTATGGCACGGAGGAAGAGAGAGAGAGAAGGCGTAGCACAGTCCTCATAGAGCACGCAGAGTTCGCTTAACAGGGATAATACTTAAAACTATAAACGATCCACATCTCACTTCGCGGAATTCTGGGTAATCAATAGAAAAATCGCACATACACACTCAGTTAGACAAGTACTGAATTCGATTTGAGTAGAGGTTACGAGTGCGTACTAACTACGATATCATACTGAAACCGAAAAAAAGGCGACTTGGGAAGGTTTGGAGGGAATGGAGTGGAGAGAAAGGGATGGAGGTTGAGAGCAGGAAGGAGGGCATAGGAGTGTTCAAACATTCCAAAAAGAGGTTAATAAATGGAATAGAGAAAAGGAAGAGTAAATAAAAGTACTTACCCCAGATCTCTTCGTGGTCGTTTAAGGTCAGGTGATCTTTGGTTCTCTCTTGAATTGGGACTGTAGTAAGGTTGACACAGCACCAAACAAATACCAACATACCAAAATAGGACAGGAGGGGAGAGGATTGGGTGTATGAAAACAGAGGTGGTGGTGGTGGAACAATGGTATAATAAAAGTGACGAGGTCGAGGTGGAACGAGAAAGAGAAAATAAGTAGTTGTAAAATGATCAGCAATACAACAGTAATATTGGTATGCTATGAATCAAACCAACAGCGAAGTATTCTTCTAAACCAGAGCTGATTTAATAACCTTATATAATCTACAATATATATATATATATATATATAAACGAATGTTGAATTCATATTGTGCCAGGCGTTTTATCTAATGGACATATTGCTCACCATTATTTATGAACAATAAAATTAGTTCTTTTAGTAAGGATAAAAATGCCAAACCCCAAAGAAGACAGAGAATGCCTGAGACAGAAACGATATGCTGTCTTCGGGCTTGAACGCTTGCAAGCCTACTGCCAAATCCATTACCAATAATTATGGCCAAATACTCACAGCCAATTGCGCTTTAAAAGACTCCAATAGGGCAATGGGGATTTAAATTATGCTTCAAAATTACGAAAACTAACAAGTTTTGATGATTGCACATTAAAATCCCCGGTTGAATCAGATCATCGATTAACTATGGATGAAGTATGGCAAAAACCTCACATGTCCACAGTCAACTTGAAATGCATTGGTAAAATAAAACGAATGGAGATTTGGGAGCTGCCGCATCAAACATGGGCATTTATTTGATGCCTTGAAGACAAAGAATTCATCCTTTTTTTCAGCAAGTTGCCAATGAGGCCGAGAAATGGATCATTCAAGAAATCACAAGCGGGGAAAAACAGTGATTTTACCAAAAATCGAACACAAATTCCATTCCCTAAGTCAGAGTTGACCCTTCTTTAAACTTTTTGGTGGAAGTAACCCTTACGAATTGCTGAAATAACGACAATGCCCGGCACCGAAAAGCAAGAATGACCTTTCAAAATATTCAGGAATTAAAAAATGAGAGGTACTACCACACCCTCTATATTTGACAGACCTTGTCGAACCATCCAATTATCGCCTAAATATTCTAAAAGAAAGGCGAATTCGAGATGTGACCGAATTTAAAACCCCTTGATCGAGAGTGTTTAGGTTCAAATACAGCAAGTTGTTTTTTTCCAAAAAATGGAAAATTTCAAGATCAACGTGAAGGAGTTACGAATGATGGCGGAAACTGTAGCATACAACCTCACAAAGATAAATAACATCTTAATGCGCAATTTCTTCTCGGTACCTCCAGTACATTTGTGATCATGCATATGCAACTCGAAATTCAAGTTTAGCATGAAAGTTGGTAGAGATAGATGGATGAGAAAAAACAAGATGATGATCACATGCTCAATTCTACCGGCAATTTTTTGGGTCATTTTCACTATAGAAGTGGAAAATGTCAGGAGATGAATTCGTTTTAAATCTACAAGTAGCGTTTAGTGTTTTTTTTATGTCTGAGATTTGAAAATCGTGAAAAAAATCCTTATCTAATGTGCGGAAATATAGAAGCTTGTAATGTTCTTTTGTTAATAAGAATGGCAATGAACTTCTCCTGTTTTTTAAGTTTTATACAGCTATATCACCCTTACATTTGCCGTCTCAATCGTTGGTTGAGCTTATGGGGTCTGATAGTCTCCACTTTACCCCACTAAATCAATTAGCACTTGGCATTGGATTGAGGCGACGAATTAAGAGGGACCACTAAGCGTCCCCCCTTCCCGCTTTCGCAGGTAGTTTTGAGGACTATCATTGTACCACAAATAGATAAAATCAGACTAGAGACTCACACTCGAGAAATGAGGATGGCTTTGTGAAGTTCATCCTCAAAACGAATCATCTCACGACGACAGAGTTCTTCAGTGAGAAATTCAGTCTGTTTGGATCCTTTGTTAGCGGATGAACCGCAATCGTAGTGTGAACTGTCGGTACCTGTTCGGCTGAAACCCTCATTAGAACTATCTTCATCGTTGTCTTTGACACCGCCTCCACTATCATCGATTTTCTCTCCACTTTTATTTGGAGCGAACTCATTGCCAGGTGAGGGTGATGAGTGCTGATGGAAATGAACTGGAAGGATATAAGAAAAGCAATTATAGTAATTTGAATAACAGCAGGCATCCAAAAGTGATCCACCAACTGCTTGGCACTTTTTCAAGCAGGTGGATGCTAAACGAACTATATGAAGATTGGAGACCTGCGAAGTCACGAGAAGCCATAACATCTAGTTTTTTACCCATATGAAAAATAAGATTCAGAAAAGATGTGACAGGTTTAATCTAACTCCAACTTTGAACAGCCGTTGTCCTAAAGCCCATATGAAGTAAAGTTCTGCTAGTTCCTTGACTTATTTTCCTACGGCACCTAATCCCCTTAACAATGAAATACCAACCCCTCTTTGTCCCGAATGTTCCCCTCTATCAAATGTCGTAATTTTTTCTCTACTGTGAAGTAAGTTAAAGGCACAGCGAGAAGTTATATATAAATTTTTGCATCGTTGCATGAAACAATATAAGACGCCGATAATCAAGCCACTAGTTTAAGTTTAAGAATTCCACAACTGGGTAAATTTTGTTTTTCTTTTTTATACTATTAAAAGAATTATGACTGAAGTTGATGAAATGTGAAATGGTGAAAGATACTGGTGACTTTAAAAAATACATCCAGAGCATAATCAGCAAAATATTAACTTCAACCGAAAGGAAAGGGCCACCAATCGTAAACAGAGATGTGTATGAATCACGGTTTGTATACTGTTCACTTCACATCTCTCCATAAGTGTAATAGGCATAGAGCACACAAACGCATTTCATGCCTCAAACAGTTTCGATTACAGTAAATAGACCAATAACCTCAATTCTGGAGCGTTGAGAGGCAAAGGACCTCGGTAACTGCTTCTCAGTTATTGGTCGTTATGATTGAAATATTCGTTATTATTATTATTATTATTGCCAGTAAGCGGCACCCACAGTCATACGAAAGACCATGAAATAATAAATGGGAGGTAATGGAAAAGATGCTACTAGCAACGTCGAGGTAACACAAAAAGACTCACTTCACTGGATTTCATGATTGGCGTTGCACAATATTTACTAAAGAGGTAGCTCACTACACAAAGTTCAAACTCAATGACTTGTCCATGTTATTCAGTAATTAATGGAGATTTTTTAGATCAAGAAGGGTGGGTCTTAGCGCTAATATACATTGCCTTTTCTTCCAGCTATTGAAAAGATTAACGGTCCGACGTGATTTCCCACAGTTTACATTTCTAATATAACACAAATAAAAGAGAGGGTAACATGTTTAAGTTAACAGACCTCCGTAAGCTGAGTTCACTCAGGGAGAACGTTTTTTAGAATAGTTAGATAATTATGTATCGTTTATGTACTCACGACTGAATATGTAAATAAGTATAGAGTAAATGAAAAGCAAGTCTCTTCTGCAAATCTTCAAATCTTTAAATGTGCAAACTTGTAAACTAAAAAAAAAATGAAAATGGAGTGCGAAGCAAGCAAAAAATGTTCAGATCAGTACACAGAGCACCAAGGACAATCAAGCAAAATTGAAGTCATTACTTTCAAATGGAGATTCGAGTTTTCCGTGAAACTGCAAGGAAATCAAATCCGTTATCCTCAGCTTAATTAATTTTTCGACCGATTGAAAACAATCACCCTTTTAACTCAGGTATCTGGGGTAGTAACGAGGGTCTATCGATTTAGGTGCACATTTTCAAAGCGCTTAGGAAAATATCAATGGTGCTAAAACTCAATCCAGATTCTTTAATCGATTATTTTTAGCCATACCACCCCAGTGTACGTTACAACCGTTTTACTCATCATTGCATACTATTGTTAATTACAAAGAAATGAGTTAACTTGCTGTTATAGCAGGCGTCACTGGAAAGAAAGTCACTCCTTTCCAAGGGCATTGGTTCATAAAGAATCTTGTAGAACACAATCTTCCCATTTGGACGAGCGGGTGGACTCCAGAGTAATTGAATAGATGTTGGATCAACAGATACTGCGTGCAGATACGTTGGAGCAGACGGAGCTAAATTGTAAAAAAGACCCAATTGAGATTTTGATGATAGAGCAACGCACGCACAGTATGTTAACCAACTGGGAGTGAGTCGCAATATGATTAGTTTACATCCCTTTCTGTCTGGATTTTGTGAAAATATATAGCCGATCGCCTATAATCCATATGGAATCTGTGTGGCTTATAGTTTTATAATTAAGTGGTCTAGACCGTCTAAACATAATATTCATTGAAAGCTCGAGGAATTAGAAGAGAAGCAAATAAATATACTCTTATAGTAACTAATATGCCTTATTCAATCTATTTTTCGTTTTAAAAGTGGATTACTTTGAGTGAATCTGAGGTTTTATGATTAGCAGTCCGACACTGTGAAAATTTCAGTAATTGATAGGGAGCTCAAATACGATAATAAGCTCCAGCTGGTGATAATATGGTCGAAATAAAACGCAGCAAATACATAGAGCTGAATCATCCTAATTTTTAGTAGAAGGGAAAGGCAGTAAGTAATTAGCCACTAAGTGGTATTCCCAAAATTTGAGAGATAAATAAATACGACTATATTGGGGCTTCATATGGTAAACAATGCTTCGATTCACACGACAACTCGATTAGGATTTGCTTCTTCCTCCCATGTCATCAACTGTGATTGGTACAATAGACTAAGATGAGATCGATCCAGACGGGTCTTCTGGATTGATAATTTCAAATAAGTTGATCACAGCGTTTAATTTGCTAGTAAAAACAGGGATATAGCAATAATATGCCTACTAAAAAGATCACTCACTCGCGGGCTTAGTAGTGAAGTTGAAGCGTCCACTTTGTGCTCCCTCGTGCTTAACAAGCGTCGCTATGGTGATATAAGCTGAGTAGGAGGTAGCGGGTTGTAGGTTGTCGAGGGTACATGAGATAAATTCTTCAGCTGCACTTGTGGCGTTAGATGATACTGGTGACCACGATGGAAACGGAAAACCGACGCCTTGAGAAGAGGATGATTGGCAGTTCAGCTCTGCTTCGTTCCAACTGTGAGTGGCAATAAAAAAAGGCGATTTAAAGGAGGTGATGATATAATTAGCAAACGTAATGGCTGTGAGAGATTTGGTCACATTTACTTAAAATACCTCAAAGTAATGCAAAAATAGAAATAGGGAGCCCTAAACAAGTAAAAGAGAGACTTGGAATCACCTACTTCCGATCTAACAAGAACCTTCTTTTCCCCGTTTATGTATTTTCTATGATGAAGTTTGTTATACTTTAACAGTGACGATAATCAATATGAAAAAAATTAATTTTATCTCTCAGCTATTATGCTAATTCAAATGTAGAACCTTTTCAACATGAAGTGGTCGTTATCCTCTTAGTTTCCGGGTACTTGGAACCGACTTAAAGGATTGTTCTTAAAGAATACATTAACAAAACCTACGTTTATAACTTACCAATATCCAGTTTAATTTTCCGGTAAATGCTATCCAATTCCACGTTCCAATAGAGTGAAAACCTTGACCAAAATAAATCCCATGAATAGAGACATCGATAATTTATACTCAACAGAGATTTTCACTTTACAGAATCTCCATATAGTCCGACAAAGTTGATATTGAAAGAAACATATTAGACTTTCCAACCCATTTATTTACTATGGGCATACACGGAAATTTGGTCTAACAGCAACTAGTACACGTCTAAAATCTGACGGAAAATTAAACAGAAAAAATTGAAAGGATTGGAGTTAACTGAGAAGTGGTTTTATAGGTTAATCCAATTCCCGCGTTAGTTAACTTTCCATCCATCAGATAGGATAGAAGGCAAAATAAAATGACATACACGCACACACACACACAGTGTGTCTCAAAGCGCTCGTCCAAATTTTCCCTTTCACCAAGGGAAACAAAGTGAAATTTTTGCATCCCTTATAAAGTAGAATTAGGTGCCAAATAAAAATATAACAAATATGTACTTTTAAAAGGGAATGCAATTGGAATAGATTCCTAAAAGATGAGGAGAAATGCCCACTATTACCAATTCTGTCAGTTTCTAATCATAGAAAAGTAACCGGATATGGGAACCCACTGCTTACATCTATTCCACTGACAGTACCACTGGTGTGCGGTATTTGATTTTTCAATAAATTCTTTGACGTGCTTAATTTAATTCACCAGAGATAATACTAGAAGTAGGGCGGAGATTTAGAAATAATCCTAATCAGTCATGCAAATTCAAGTGGATTGTTATGGTTTACATTTAAACCAAGCACTAGGCTAGGCACTACATTCGAAATAAGTATTTTACTTTAACTACGGAAGTACAAATTTTGTTTCTGCGATTAACAAATGTGGAAGCATTACTAATCATATCTGCAGTTGACTCTTGAGTTAATACTATTTTTCAAGCCCGATTTTCAGTATTTTCGCTTAAATTAACACGCCTAAAAAGAAGTTTTGGGCGTCAACGCACAGTTCGGTAAAAAGGCTCTGAGTAAACATAAAGTCACCTCAGGTTTTCGAAATACACTGCGGTTAGACGCTGGGGGGGGGGGGGGGGGGACTCTAATTGTGATTAAAAAAGGCACTCGCCGGAATGGTAAAAAAGAATTACGATACTCTAGCTTTGACAGACTCGACAGGAAGTGACCTAGCGAAAAAAGATTATTGTCCTTACCATTGATAGAAGAACAGGTAAGAGATCAGAAAGTCACTTATTTGGAGAAATTAGGAACTTACGCGCTATCACAGAAAGTACGGTCGGGCATATCTCCATCGCAGTCCAAAGCACGACTATCACTAGATAATAAAAGGAAAAAAAGTTATAAGATGTGAAAAAAATGGCATTTATATTAGTTGACATATATGAAGGCAACTCACACTCGACCATAAGAGATGATAGCTGGAAGTATGATGCGGGGATCATCGCAGGTCATCCGATTCATGCGAAGGTTTATGCTAGTTTGAAATGCATCTGTCACCGTCACAAAAAGCATTTTTGCATTGCCTATGGAGAAATGGGAAAAGTAAATTAAAGTAGAGTAGGACGCAGGAAAGTTGCCAGGACCACCAACATCTGTTTACCTCAGAGACTAACGGGTCAACATAACTAAGATATGATACAAAATGGATCGAAAATTGAAATAACGCACACCAGTGGTAATGTCCGTAGATTGAATATAGACGCATGTGACGCTTACTGACGCATTAACGGCCCTTCACACACGGAGGCCGGTGGTGATCATATGCTCAAAGCAGTGGGGCAAACGGATAGATACTACACAAAGGATGAGATAAATGGAGTATGGATCAAAGTGAATAGTGAAGGAAACTTCTCATATGGTTGGCATAGTAGAATTCCATACATGACGTAATAGTATAGTGGTATTGATGCGACCGCGCATGAAATGCTATTTAGTAGTAATGGTATGAGTGATCTAAAGTACTGAACCTATGAGACAACATGCAATCCACATAGATCAGCTTGGCGTAAATTTGAGTAAGCTTGTTATAAATTATTACAAACATTGTGGGCAAGAAAACCCAGTTAGGAACCTAGAGATAATCACAAGGCAAGCCAAGCAAAACAAAAGAAAAGGCGAAAAGTGAGAAGACTTACAAAGTGCAAATTCGCCATTCGAGGTGCCGATGAGATCCAACTCCGCTGGATTGAGTTTGCGGCCGTTGGCAAAGGTGACATGATTTTTCATGAAACCTCGGATCTTGTCTGGGCAAAGACGATAGTTGGCACTGAATTCCACACTGCCCGAGTGGATTTCCAATTTGACAAAATCAGAGGTCGGGAAGAGATCTTCCAAATTTATATTCCACGTTACTTCCAAGGCGATTCTGATAAAAATAATATAGGCTGCAAGCATATTTGACCAGAAATATTCCCTAATATATATATATAAATAGGACATATAATTATTATGACAACCAAAAGCAGCATTGATCTTTCGACAAACACAAACAGCAGCCGCTAGGCTACAAGAGGAGTTGAATCTGCCAAACAACATTCAAAGAAGACAGAGAATACCCGGAGGTACACTGAACCTTATAGAAATTGTAGATAGGTGATGGGAAAATGTAAAAATTAGAGAGTGGATTCTCAATCATTCTAACCATAAACGCAGAGTGTAAGGATAATTTTACAAGCATAGGAGGGAGGGGGAGTTTAGGATAAAGTGTCATTTAATTAGTTTTATTATTACCAGCGATAATGTGAATAAATGAGTTTTGATTGTGGGTTAGGAAACGTTATAAGGGAAGGAGTGTTGTTAAGAGATAGGCAGTGAGGTCAGAGCAAAAGGTGACTTGTTTTATTTGAAATCTGAAAACATTAAATAGTCCAGATTTTCAGGAGTATAGTTTGCTCTATATTATCTTGATATCTCAATTTAGTGAATAGACTCCCAGCTTCGTGAGTAAGAGCATCCCCTTGATAATCGAAGTTTACTCACCTTTTGTTTATCCTATCATCTCAATTTATTTATTGATTTATACGAAGGGTAAGTATATAGAGGACTGGGAATGCCTTTTAGCTAAGTAGAATTCGATAATGTTCAATTAAAATAAGTCATCGGGAAAAATATTTTTTCACATCAGAATTCTTCAAAATCCTCTACTTTGTCCTCCTTTCAACACTTGTGACATTGAAAACAATCTCATTATTTTAAACACATATTGGTATACAAATTATACGCTGATCAAACAACTATTATGATGATAACTTCAGACTTATGGAATTCAAACACTAACGAGAAAAAGGTCGTTGGAACAAAAATCTAGAAAGGGATGTGACGATTCATGATTAAATGTTGAAAATAAAAATGCAGGAAAATTTAAGGAGTAAACTCGCTTTTGCCAAAATTAAAATTTACGTAGTATTTGAGTAAACTTTGTGAATAATGAGGAAAATGTATAATATCATGAATAATGTAATAAAATAGCCTTGAAATCTCATGAGCCAAATAACTGAGCTCAGAAATGCACCATGGAAAACAGTAGTCGAGGAACTCGGTCTCTTCTAAATAGGAGATAATTTCGCCATTAAAACACAAAAAAAAGGCGGATTCGATGGGGATTTTTATGGAGTAAGACGATGTTACGGTGGATCAAAATGGCGTACATAACTGTTAATCACAGATGGAGAAACTAGAAAGCTGATAAGTATTCAACAAAGGGTGTGGTGGAATGCGAGTTTTCCATAGGAATAACCCCAGAGCATCTTTCCTCCGTGGAAATATTGGTAACATTTTTATGAATGAGATTAGGCAATATTTTCTTCACAGATGAATTAACGACACAACTACACTTACATTCCGTGAGATGAAGAACCCAGCGAGATAGCCGAATCCTCCTTGCTACTGGTATCGGTGCCGTGAATAGTCCTCAATCTACGCAAGAATGAGAGGGAGAGGAGAGCATCTGAACGAATAACTCTCAAAGACCGGTAGATAACTCGAAGACTTGAAAAAGCATCAATCAGGGCAATTGAAAGATCATCTAAAATTGTAAAATAAGGCTCAATATGACGAAGTCGTGATTTGAGATCTATTACCCAGAACCACCAAAATGAATGACAATAACGTGGCAAAAGTGAGCTGGAAGCGTATGTCAGCAGTCATTTCTACTGGGTAATATGTTACAATTTTGACAGTAGCGTAATACAGTGATCGGTAGGCTTAAAGCGGTCAAAAGAAGAGGGAATGCTACACCTTCTGAAAGCAGTGAGGTTTACCTTTTGGAAAAAGTTGTACATGGTTCATACTTTTCGGACTCGTTCATGTTGATTAACCATAAGTATTCACTACGCGGTTGACTCATCAGAGATATTTGCTAAGGTAACACCAATGAGTGAAGTAAGTTGACCTCAAATCTTCGCCATGAGTCATCGGGTAACCTCAATTACTTTAAATGGCCCATGTGTTGATGTAGACAGTTTAATGTAAATTTGCTTTTTTAAAAAAAAAACACAAACACCATTAGGAAAAGGAAAGACTTTGGGAGAGATCACAATATCGCAAATACTCACTTGTGGGTCTTGAAAAAGCCAATGCTGGCTTCATAATGTCCCATGAAATACCGGCAACTAATTACCTGATTTTGACAGAATCTTTTCTTGAGAAATACATTTAATTCTAAAGAAAGCAGGATGATATAAAGCAAGGTATAAAGCCCCTCCAACTCATCTAATTTAAGTTCTTACGCACTGAATCCAGTTGTCCAAATTTTTCAATGCGTACTAATCTTATAATTACAAAAAAGATGCAAATAGATTTAAATAAAAAAAATCGGGACATACCTTGTCCGGTTCTGATACTGATTAGGACAGATCGAGCTGTGACACAGTCCTTTACGGAGGCCAGGTCTGCTTGCTGATAGATAACAATATCTCCACAATCTAGCCGAAGAAAGAACAAACGATCAACAGTTGGCACTCAAATTCAAACGAGGTACACATAAGGACAGGCAGTGAAATGTACAAATGTAATCTCTCATAATGATACTACGCACAATCTCAAAGAATTTGCAAGCTTTTGAACACCTACCTCGCTTAGTTTGTTCACAGTCAGGTCCACAGCGAACGCAGATACCGTCAGAGGAGCGACGATGACCTACGCCACAGACGGGCACGCAACTGCGATTCTGTATTGAAAAGGTGATTGGCCCATCGGAATTGTAGTAGTGTTCGAGAACATAAGGGAGCATAGTTTCTGGCACCCGTTTTGATAGACACACCTCACGTGTTACGCAGTATCGACCATGTAGCTGTAAAAGGGAATTATGTTCAAATTTAAATCCACATTAGAATAAGATTTACCCTTTAGGTCTTTTTAATTCTTCGTATTTTGAGTTCAAATGGCAATTCTAAGCAGACGCAATTCGTAGAAGGCCAATATAAGTGGATCTACGTAGTGTTGCAGATCAATACTTCTCATTAATTACACAAATCTGATTTAGTAGATTATTTTACTGATTATTAGAACATCTTTCTGTTTATTCAAGTTTATATAAGTCAACTCATTTGTTCACTTTATGCAGAGATGAATCAGAAATACGATCTCGAGGATTAGAACAAAGATTAGGGCATGTAGAGGATAGAACCGAAGGTTTCACTTGCAAAAAGATTTATTTTAAATGATCATTAGAAATTATTGCGACCTCTAATCGAAGAACTCTCAATAAAACTATACCATTGTCTGAAACAGTCCGAGTTGAATATTTTCGGCGAACCTGATAGAAGGTAAGATGCTTCATCGCTCAAGCGCCGAAGTGTCGAATATTATGTTCCTAAGCTCGTGACCGTAAGTCGAAACCTCTCACTGCTAAACTGCTGGCCAAGAAGTAGAATCTCAAACTTACGTGAGCAATTTAAGATAAACCCAGTAAATGCCTTCATGGTAGCTAGAAGGTAAAAATCATTACAAGGAAAATCATTCCAAATCGTTTTAAGGCTTTGACTCAATTCACCACATATAAATGCTTGCTCATTAACAGATCAGACCAAAACACACTCCTTGTAAAAAATTTTTAACAGCAGGTCAAAAAAGACGTCGGCTCGAATTATTTTAAGGGTAACGAGTTGTGAAAATGCGGCCAAAAGCAAATTAGGAAGCATACACCAAGAGCAAGGGGGCGTGTTTATCAGTTGTTTGCTGAATCTCTTCATGCAGAAAAAAATGATCAAGTTGTAGTTAAAAGATTTGTTAGAAAGTGGGGGAAAAATTTCAGGTAGAAGCATAATAGATAGATTAATTATATGCAATCGTACGAACCAGAGTGAACATTAAGACAAAGCTTTGGAATAGGGCCTGAAATGACTATTTGCAATGTTCCAGTAGGCACCACAACCCTATATTATAAAATTGCATATTTCTTTATTCTGTGATTAAAGAAAAGAAAAATTGGCTATTCGATTACTTGGCTACAAAACGGACGTCAAAACAAAATTTTCATATTTCGATCTAAAAAGGTATCAAGTACCTCAAATTCCATGCAATTCAATAATTGCAAGCATGTGTGAATTCTGCGACAATTTATGTAAACCAGATGTGCACCGAAAGCCATATAACCTGCTACAACTGCGTTCGTATGAGACCGTAATCATACACAAATGCTTATAAAATTATCTGCAAAATCACAAACGTAAGCGCGATGACATAAGAATATAAAGGAATACGGCCAGATTTGATTCTGTCAACAGTTTAAAGCATATAAAATGGAGGGAGAGAAAGTACCCCAAATAATCCATCCGGGCAGTTTGAAAGACATGTGTTATTGTAATGAAAGTTCCGACAAATAAGGCAGTCGTCAGCCGTTGGACCAGTACAACCACCTAAACAGTTTGAATGGCAACATTCCCTTGTGTTATGCACCGAGCAAGTCAGACCATTATCCCTGCATTTTGATGAACAGACTGTAATAAAGAAACAAATAAGATCGATGTGATCTTAGCAACTAGAAAAGAATAGGAGAAAGCTTACTATGCTGGCAATGTACTCGAGACCAACAGAACGATCTTGGAAGATTGTTCATTGTGATCCATTTACAATTCACAGGACAAGCATTCGCACAGAGATCGAACAAACCATCGGCATTAAGCAGCTCTCGACCTAATGGATTACTTTCATCATTTCGTTTTTCAATGGTCAAATTCGTTATGAGTGACCGAGAGTCTGTGAGAGGAGTGGAAAGTAGATGCCAACCGACAGTGTCTGTGTAGCACATTTTGGGGTTGTCAATAAGCAGGACACCATGTCTGCCTATAACACGGAGACAGCGTAGGCCGACACCTGAGAGAGCAGTATGATGAATTAGGAGATCAAAAGAGGGTATGGAAGCTTTGCCGCCAAAGGAAGGCGATTCAGGTAAAGGGAGAATGCCGTGAATAGCAACGAGATTAGGGAGAAAGTGGGAGAGATCTTCACTACAACTGGAATGCTCTATTGTCAAAGAACCAAGAATTTCAAAAAGACGAGGAAGACTCTGTCCATCGGAACCACACATTGTATTTGACAATCCAGTGATTATTAAATTGCCGTTGATTATTGTACAATTAGAAATGGCATTCAGAGAGTCCGGTTGGTTTAAATCCAATACATAGCTTGGGCATTCTAAAACATAGACATTGATAAAAACATAAAATAATAATAAGAATGATGCAAAAGTTGAAGAACAAAAAAATAACACAAATTTAAGGTAAACTAAAAGAACGGCGTCATAACACACACAAAATCATCATTCAACTCGTTGGAATGAATTCAGAGAGGATAACTCACCCAATTCTTCAAAATCCTTCGGAATAGCACAGTCATTTTCCGTGCCGGAGGTAATAAATACATTTATGAGTAAGAGCATAAATGTAGAACTAATATAATCGGACCCCATTTGAATAAAATCCGTAAATCAAGTTAGAATAATCATTTTCCGATCACAGTGACATTAAAGTATGTATCACAAAGGATCTCAAAATAAACTAGCGCCTAGCGTCAATGATTGTCGATTAGAATGTTAAAACACTATTATCTGATTTTATTTACCTTAAAATACGTTTGTGAATAACTATTACTGTGGGTTTAGTGTTATAGTTTGCAATTTATTGAACATTGAATTTAATGTATAAACGAGTTTTAACAGAATCTATAAATTATTCAGATGTAAACTAGCATTAGCGCTTGAGTTATGTGCCAAACTTGACTAACATAGCCTTGATATCTATCTTTAAAATTAATTCCATATCTAGGTCACATCACAATGTTTGATTTCTATTTTAGATGATAATTTAAAATTAGTATTGCACTGTACGTATTATTTGTAAAGTCATTGAATTTAAAAAAAAACCAACAAATTTTATGAATCTGTTCAGGGCAAGCGACATTAGTTGTTAATGAGAATCTGTTTTATTTTTTATAATGTAGCGATGACATGAATTATTATGTAATTTAATTTCAAGGACAGATACGTCTCCACAGGAACTCAGCTGGCATATTTACTCCTTTTCCTTAGACGAAATTACCATTCTGTTTGATTACTTACTATAATTCAAAGAGTGTTTTTTAAATAACCACAAAGTGCAACAAACCTGAAATATTTTAAGCCTAACTTTAAGCAGCATCACTTAGTAATAATATGGCCTATTTAAGTACCTTTGCAAAAAAATAAATATTCTTGATTGAATAATAAAATCGAAAGAAGAATGTTTACCAACAACGTCCTACCTTAAAATTTGGTCAGAATAATGCTTCCGACTAAATATATCCGAAATTTCCAAACAAATAAATGACAATCATAGTTGAACGGACAACATGTACGCCAAAGTGTGACATAAATACAGTTGATTTTAGCGATTTAGTGTACCATTCTTTAAATTACTTGGAACTATAATCTTCATTACGTTGGAGTAGGATAGAAATAAGGCTTATTTCATTTACTGTAAATGTGCCGGTAGTTTGGACATACCACATGCAAATTAGATTATTCCCCGTATAATAGAAATAAATATAGTGATATGGGTCATTCGATTCATTGATTATATTCTCGATTGCTTCTATGTATCCACTGAACAATAGATGACTGCGACAAAATCACTCTCATTTGCGTGAATCAGCTAATAAACCAGTTAGCAGTCCGAGAAACAAAAATGTCCATCATTTTGAACATTAAATCTAATATTATAGACGGACATTAAATAAATACTTTCAGATGTCAAATATAATTTTCACTCAATACCGGGTTATGTATACGAGGGTAGTTGAGTAAATTAAAAAGAGAGTCATGAAACAGTTGAATACATTTCGGCTTAAAACAGAAGTTAAAGCACACCAGCAAAGGTATTTCCGCAAGAACAGTGTAAATTAAAACTTAATAATGCCTGAAAAATATATTTAATTCTGACTAATGAGGTATAATTAGAAAGAGAGAAATATTGATTTGCTTTGGCAAACTGCGACTATCGATTAAGACCAACCTGGACTACTCTCCAAACAGCCCTGCTCAATTAATTTCTCAATTTCTTACGATATGGAGATTAAGAGACCCTTGGGTTCATCTATGACACCTTTACTGTTTTACCGTGCTTTCACGCATTACGGTGCGTGTAGTGGCAAGCTGGATGAATATTACCAGTCTTCCTAGATCTCCATATCGACCATTGTATTTATATCTGCAACATTATAAAGAGAAAATTTGTGATTGGAATTTTACACAACCTCTAACAAGGCACGCATCCTTAAATTTCCAGATGTTAAGTTGAGACAAAAAGTGGAGCCATAGGTGAATTTCCACGTTGTAGTTGGAATTGAATAAGCTCATTTAATGTAACTACTGGGACATTCTAAAACGAACAAAGATTGGCAGAAATATCGAAAAACATACTATGTTGATCATGGAAGCTAATACGAATACCGGTTAGCAAACAAAATCAGTTTTAGTCCTTTAACGCCCCTAGGACCGTGCGGTCCTCTTTCAAAATAAGCTCATTAGTACTAGACTAGTAACAGAAGGGAAAACAGTGGGCAAAATGTCTAAGAACACAAAAAACAATTCTGGCGTTAAAGGGCTAAATTGTTTTCTACAATGTAATATGACTAAATGTCCACTGAAATAAAGTTACTTTTACGATAAGATTGAAAGATGCTCGTGCATTGTGGGACAGTGCATTCACTCCAAGTTTTGAGATCATATTTGTAACCATCTGGCATTAAAGAAATTGTTTCAAAATAGCTTCTTAAGGAAAGGATTAGTGAAAAAAGCGGTTGTTCCAAAGAATATCGTAGTTTTTAAGAAAATCTTGCAATTACCTTAAAGTTCCTTCAATACTTTCACTATCATTTGTACTGAATCTCGATTAAAGATTGGCCTACTTTAGTAGCGTAAGAATATTGTTGTACAAAATGATACTGTGGGACACGTCATCGTATGAGAGCACAGCGTGACTTGAAAGTGCGGCCGTTCAAATTCGCGTACGGATTGAGTGCGGGAACACACAGCCAATGGTCAATCAAAAGCCTCCGCTCGTTTTACTTAATCCGCCATGTTACACTCCACGCCATGCATGTTTAGAATAAACGCGTCCCTTGGATACCTCTGTCTCTTCTTAGCTCTGCAACTAGCTTAGCTACTTCAGAGGGACGTACTAACTAGGATAAACTGCCACTGAGATTTCTGAGTTTAGTCGAGCTTAGATAGGAAGCTAATCCGCTACAATACACAGGTAATGGTGGGCCATTTGAGAGCCAGTAAGAATCAATCAATTCAACGCACGAACCATACTAAGCTATAATTAACAAATAATTTTAGACCATTTAACTGAAAATAGCAGTTTCAAATACATTGAAGGGAAATCTTTCACAATTTCATAGATCAGTTTTAAAATTTTTTTACTGTGGAAAATTTGGGAGTAACAATCGGTCCCATACACGATGTAATAATTTAATAAGAATAATTTTTTAATCCAACTAAGTGAAAGTTTTGTTTATTTAATTGAACAACTAAGAAAAATAAGTATTTTAAGTATTTCAATTTTGCATTTCCCAACGTTTGCATCATGCTTAATATTCAACTTAGGTGAAAGGCTGGAACCGGCACTCTCACGATGTTATTGGGTAATCCATCTACTTCCTCAGGAGATAGCATTATCAGATTTTGGAGGCTGTTAAAAACCATGACTAAGTCTTTATTTGTATTGAAAAACCTGGTGTGAACTAATTTCATTTTTGCCATCAATTCATGGGGGTGCACTATCTGAGGGAATTCAGTAGTAAACAATAGTCGTAATCAAACAGCTGATGAGCATTCTTCCCTAAAAGTACCACAGCGATCACTAATAAGCAACACATTGAGACTTGATAGGTGTCTTATGAAGAACAAATGCGAGTTAAATTGCCTTCATTAACCAATTAATGGCAAGATTGTGAAGAAAATATGACAAGATTATATAAGGAATAAAATAAGTTTTGAAATGTAGTTAATTAGGAAATATTGGAATACGCGCATGATCAAACTTCTGGAAAAAATATATAAATATAATATATCGAATTTTCAAATATGTGTCATTGAACAGAAGGGGAATCGAGCGAAGATGCATTTCTTCATCCCCAAAAACAATTAGTACCCTTCATATGCCTAAACTAATACTCGTGTCAAATTGATTAAGCGGATAAAATAATGAAAATTCAATTTACGCTTTTACCTAGATCTTGCGCCGGAGATGATTTGAGTGCATGAATTTTTACCGTCGTAGGTTATCCGGTTCAATGAATTTTTCTATTGTCATCAAATGGTTGTCGGAAACGGCTACAATTGCTCGTTTTTTTTTGGGTGAGGAAGGCCGTGAAGACTTTTCAGTTTTTTAAGTTTTCTTGTAAGACACGCTTTTTCTGAATAAATTTATCCAATAGCAAAGCAAAGGAAAGCTTTACAATTTATAGGAAGTAAATTATCAATTATATTTCAAACTTCTACTCAATTCCCCTCCCCCTCCTAACTAGCGACATGATGAGGCTAACAGCCATTCATTTACAGGTCTCTAGTCCTTCTGATTTCATCGTGCTAATTTTACTGAGGCCATGGTCCATGATTTGCAACTACTGGAGACTGGTAGATTGCAGCTGAGTCAGATCATGGCAGTGAGAAGACATAGAGATCAACTGACATACAAGTTCTCAGACGTCTTTATCGCTATAAATAATTACTTAAGCTATCTACAGCCAATTAAAATATGGGCTGATTTGGTGTAGAGACATGACTTTCCAAAGACATGCAGTGAGAAGTCTTCTCATTAAAATTTAATCGTTAGCGCCAGCAGAGTGATTAGACGACTGCATTTCCTCGAGTAATCAGAAAGAAGATTTAGGTAATAAGAAGGCTATCAAAGATAGGTTTGATGACTGAAGGGCTCGTCTTAGGATCTTTGCAGACCTGATGAGAACCGGGTGTCCGCTAAATTAGTTTGTGGCTACTTACAATTCTTGCTAAAATCGTGGCATCTGAAATATTTCGATCTAGGTTCGGCAGTTTGGAGTCTCATTATTTGCTCGAATGTGCCACCTTTAACGGACTTTTTAATTTCCCTTCCGATTCTGTTACTAGTCTATCTTTACCTGTCCTGAGGTTAGCGAATGAGTTCCAGTGGAAGAGATTATTTTTTTCATCATTTTATTACGTCTTAATTAATGGAGCGTTCTTCAAAGAAAATTGAAAGATGATCGGTTGTGGATCAATTATATTAAAAATGGATATGGATCTTTTAAAAAAATTGAAGTGACATGCTCAACCACGTAACAGTCGCAATCAGCCAACAAATTTTGAAGTTCGTTGACAAAATCACATTCATAAATAAGAGTCAATTGAAGAAATCGGAAGAATACAACATCGTAGTTGCCAATAACAACCCAAGCCTTCAGGCGATAGAATCTGATTGACTCGCCAGAAAGTGCATCAGAATAGACACGGCTCCCAAGGATCTACCACTACGGAGACACCTATAAAATTCTCATTAGCTTCGGTGAATAAGTCGCAAAATGGGTCCATAAGGGGAAGAGCGCACGAAATTTGCTTGGGAAGATAACTTGAAGTCGATATTACGATTGACTCACATTCTACCACTTCCTGTTGACCAGGGTTGACTAACGTGATTGGTAGTAAATACAAATATATGGCCATTGATTTCATGGCCTCCAATTTGGGAGACGTGCACTTTAACTACGACGTCATAGACATAGTATCATATAAGAATAAACGCATACTGCTTTGCTACTATTTCTGTCACACCAGAGCTATTTAACTTGCACAGACAATCTCTTCTCTGGTGTGTAGACATCAATTAATGGCAAAGAAAGAGTGAAAAGTAATGAACATTCCAATTACGACGAGCTTAATAAGTTCAAGAAAGCATGAGTAAACATGCATGAAAGAGGGTAGAGCAAATGACAATTGAGTATTATATCATCATCTGTTTACTTATTACGGAAGCAGAGGTATAGCAGGGAAGAGATTAGGATAGGATGACAGGTTATGCCAAGTAGTTATACTGATCAGCATCATTCGGGTTACGTTCCAAATAGCCTTTCTCAATCAAATCTTCAACACAACGTTTAACAAGGAGAACAGGGGGTTTGAAACGTTCCTTGGCTTCCTCTATAACACACTTCAACAATTCGGCATGGCTAATTGTTTTCCGAGCCTTCAAGATGCGCACAATGGCAGCCTGGATGAAGAATTTGCGGTCCTCGTGAACTTGTTTCTCTACTTGTTCAACTTCATCCTAAAAAATAACAAAAAATTTAAAAATTTCAGTATAATTGGACAGCTGGTGTAGCCAACACCACGTGTTGCTCACCTTTGAACCTGCTGTAGCGGTCGAGTTGAGAAGAAGTGCGGGGTTGTATAAGAACTTAACCTTTGAATGGCGATTGGTATAGGCCCGGTTCAATGCAACAATCATAGAATCCTGAAGGAAAAAAAGACGTATACATCGTGAAATTCGAATTTTAAAAGAAACTCATGCGTCATTAAGAAGGTCTTGCACAAAGTTAGTTTAGGGACAGTTCGATAGAGTAGGAAGCATTAATTAAAGGTCAGTAAATACTATTCCACTGTAATACTAGGCCACCCCTCCCCCACACTCTTAATCACAGCCACAAGATGTGAATGTGATATTACACAATAATTGGGCATACGAAGGACCATCCATAACATCAATTCCGATTATTTCCATATTCAACTCTGCCCTTGAGGGATCATGGAATGTTTGCAGTGCTACAGTAAATCAATAAGTTCATGTATTGAAGTCATTCGATGTCATCCAAGCTCCAGTTCTCAATCTTTAAGTTTCTGCAGAAAAGCTATTATCGCCTTCTAATAATCATTCATTAAATTATTTTTTTAGGTATTTTATGTTGCCTTTCGCACTAAATATTTCTGAATTTTTTTTCATTTTGAATTAGCTGAGCCTTACCTGGCCTACAATCAACTAATCTGAGCTGTATCGAAATGCATGGAACTCAGTAATGTTCACTCTCCGAGTCAGTGCATCCTGACTGATCAGTCGATTGACACAATTTGCAAATCCCACATGACGCCAAATGCGTCCAAAGTTAGCATTGGCAGCTACAGACCACTTCATTTCGGTCTATATTCCCCCTCAGAAAGTAGATCAGATTTAATAAGATCGCGATTGCTGTAAGCATCACCTTTCCCTATTTTGTTGTCGGAGCGAAAATTGGCAGCAGATAGAAGACAGTCTGAAAGATAGGGGAAACCCTGATACCATAGAGACTAGACCACCCTTCAAAATTTGCGATGAGAGCACAAAATTACCATCAGTCGATTATTATCGGCAGCTCCAAGGCATATTTTACAATCTACAAGCCCATATCCCAGCCAGGCCTACGGAAAATGTAAGTTATAAAGAAAATATTGGTAAGGGATGAAAATTATTATGTAGCCAACATGCAAGTTGGTGCTTAGGGAGGGTGAAAACAATCTACAGTTCTACTAGAAACAATTGCGTTTACATGATTGCTGCCAATTTATGCCACTGGGACATTATTTTCCTTTTATTACTGCATTAACAACGATCTTATTTAATGTGACGCTACCACGTTCGTCGATAATTCTGAGGATAGACAAGAGGCTAATAACATTTTTGAATATCACGAAGAAATTAGACATTTGAAACGCTACTTCAAAAGCACACAAAAAATCGGAGCTCAAAAATAGTAACGACACAGCAAACCTAAATCATTCAGTCTTTATCATGCTCTTCGGTGAAAAACATTTGAAACGTTTTGCAGTTCTGAAGACTTTCACAAGCAAATGGGAGAGAATTGAGACAGTTTCATCAAATTTTAGAAATGAAACTGTCCAGGGTTGGATAACACATTTAAACCTCTCGTTATCAACAAGTCTTAACCACCGTAAAAACAATCTACCTTTTACATAACTTGATATCTCCTTCGAAAAAAGATCCTCAATTCCAAACCAGTTATAAGTTTGATCTGCTTCATTAACTTGTAGAGCCAGAGAATCTGCTAAAGAGTTGGATAAAGAAACGTCCAATATTTTGGTTTTATGTCCATAAATTCAGAAATAGTTCTTTAACCTTTCAGCGCCCTTGCGACCGCACGGTCCTCTTTCAAAATAAGCTCCATTGGTACTAGACTCGTAACAGAAGACGCTATTGTTATTTGAAACATATTCAATACGTCCATATACATCGACTGATGTCACCAAAATTCATCACATAGGCATCAGTCTGCTGTGAGACACGCATGAGCGCGGCTGGGTGTATCGTTTTAAAAATATTTCGAGCGTTAAAGGGTTTCCCGCTATTTCTTCAGAAAAAATCAGATTCCATCAGAATGTATTCAAATTAACCAATGTTCAATGGACTTTTCTTTATAAATAACTAAAGTTCGAGTTCTTTTAATCTCTTGTCCCCATCTATTACGATCTATAAACCAAAGTCCCACCCTGTTGCTAAAGCAAAACCAATGCTATTTCGGCTCGAACTATCTCCTGCTAAGCTTAATTTCTAGTCGTTGATAAGAAAGCAAACTAAGAAACCCGAGTTAATTTTAATGAGAGCAAGAAAACGCAAAATATTAATTTAGTCAAGGGAAAATACTTAGGAATTAATAATACTTATATTTTCACCATGGCAATACTAAAGGAATTTTGCTCAAAGCTAAAAAGAAATCATTGCAAATAAACCGAATAATCAAATCAATGGAATATAAGATTAGTGAAAACTCAAATTCATGCAGCAGTCTTAATCTCCGAATAGACCTCCAATTGTTGGATCCATACGATAGAAGAGGTCAATTTTTACAGCTTTGGCTAACCTTTTTAGAACAACAAACTCACCTTGAACTCCTCAGTTGGAGAAAGATCGTCTGGAGTAAGCAACTTAAGGAATCCAGCATCAACTAAAGGTTTCACTGCCTTCTTCAGAATCTCATCGGCCTCAGAATCTTCGACAACAGATTCCCCAAGCAAATTAAGACGTAGAGCTCCAAGTGACATTTGATCTACTTTTCGTGACTGAAAGAGTGTGAAAGTGGCTGCATGAAGAGCGGTCAAGTGAACGCTGTATTGACGTCCATCGTCTGTGTAATGAAGTTTTGATTCTGCCATACAAGAAGCTAAAACCCAATGCAAGTTCCTTCCACTGAATTCCTGCTTATAGAAAGCTTCAAATTGAGCCAAGTAGTCGGCCAAGGAAGGCGGGAGGTTGAAGTTAATGGTTGCCTTGGAGTTTATCGGCCAGGCACTAACCTAAATACGGAATAAATAACAAGTGCACATAGAGGACGAATAAAAGGAAAGAAAGCAATATTATAGACTCCTCTACTTACCGTGAGGACGTTGCAATGATGAGAGAAGGGGAGGACGATATTGGAGGTAATGAGGTATTTGCGGAAGTTCTCATTCATATTTTGGGCTACCTGTATATCAGAATACATGCGATGGAACTTGGAGACAAATTCGTACCCGCACACCTCCCTCAACTTTGCGATTGTTGATTCTTCCAACTCCAAGGTGGTTGTAGGATTGAATAACAAACGATAACTGAGGCTCTTTTGGTAGAACTAGAAGATAGAAAACGAAAATGATAAATTTAAGGAGCAACAACTATGGAAGAATCACAAATAAAAATATGAGAGATTTTGGGTTATCTAAAAAGTAGTGGGAAAATTACAAACAATTTCCCGAAATCTAGCACGGGCGGTACAACAGTTATTGTCAGAGATCACGGGTTTGATACTCCTTGGCGTACACAGAGTGAGAGAGTAGTAGCCAATAGGACTGGTTAAGTTTGAACATAAAAGAGTACAGCAGAATTCGAATTCTTCACCAGATAGGCTCCAAGAAGCTATGATAGCATCCTCATTTAACTTATAGGCCAATCCATCAATTACAGTTGTTACAGGCTGTTAATGCATGTAAAAAATAAAATTCATCAAAAGGAAAAACCCCAACATACCGATAATAATCGCGTGCGACAATGAAACTAACTGGCAGGATTAAATAGTATTTTCTATGTCGCCTTTTTATAAATAAATGACCCAATAATATGAGCTATAAGTGTGAGAAAAAGAAAAGATCACCTTTCTTTTCAACCGTTTGTATAAAAATTAATGCCATTCAACAAGATTCCAGAATAAATACATGCCAAACTTTCTATCTATGTGCTCAATCATTAGGTTTGAATCAATACTGTTCGCTAGCAGTTGACTCATTACACTAGTGCTATGCAAATGAAAATTAACCTGTCGGAAGAGATCCTTCTCTTCTATGTATTTGAATAGAACAATTGAAGCTGAAATTTTCTCTTCCAATTCCTCGTCAATTGGATGTTGTTCGGAACGCCTGAGTAATTCATCCATATACCGATTTACATATTGCGCCACACGAACCGAATTTCTGAAAAAATGAACAATTAAAACTCAAATCATAGCTTTATTAAAGAAGCCACCTTGAGTTAATCAAACTCATTATCAAATTACCCAAAGACATTAAGGGATGTTAACAATAAGTTATTTAGACACAGACACATCTCGAGCTACTGTTAAGGTCAACTCATTAGCCAAGTGCTATCCCTCATATAATGAGTGAACATTAGAGAGATAATTCAAAACCTACGAGCTTTGATCACTGGAACACGGTTTTGCTGAAGATGAAGCTACAGGTGTTGAAGGGGCCCGATACGAAAGACTTCCAGCAACTGATTTTCGGACTGATGGTTCACAAGCATAAGGCGAGGAACAATTGATAGCCTGTTCAAATACCTTATCCATTTCGTTACGATAGGTGGAGGTACCATCGAATACTTGGTCAATAAATTGAGTGAAGTAATTGCGTACTGCCAGCAAGTTGTTCACAAAATAAGAAGGTGCCTGTAAAATCAAAGGATGATAAGACATGGTATGCGCATCGGAAATCGATAAACATTTTGATAATTAAGACTTACTGTCCTATCATTAGGAATTGAAAGCAGAACACTGTTAACCTTTGACTTTACTAGTAAACCAAACTGTTTAATCAACTCAGTACACTGATTAGTAGGCGCCAAAAGCTGATAGAACTTGCCAAGAACTGAAGAGAAGAAGATAATAAATTTTGTAACTATAATAGAAACAAACCATCTTTCTGTTCTGTTCTGACGAATTCACCAATACAAGAATTAAGGTAATCCAATTGCTGAAGAACAAAAATTTCATTGAAAAGATTAATTATTTCTTCGCGCGAATATGGATAGTATTTTGAAGCGCGTTCAGTTTCCTGTTTAAGAAACTCGAGAGCCTTAAGGGAGGTAAGTAAGTTTATATACAATGAAACAGACCTCTAAAATAAAATCAGTACAGGGTAGAGTGCGAGATCGAGTTGTACATTCAGAATAACACAGACGAGTTTTCTCAATTAATGGCTTATCAAATAAGTCAGCATAAACATTAAGAGCAATTTTGGTTAGACCCTTAAGTTCATCAACACGGAGAAAAGACTCCAAGCAGGGTGAAATACAATCCTGGTGTGAAGTAATTCCCAAACGGTCACTAAATAATAGAAAAAAAGAAAATCAACAAGTTACTTCGAAACTTCTGTTAAGAGACAAGAAGTAAATCGTGACTTCAAGGAATCTATCAGAATGGTTTTCCATAAAGACAATCCGAGTTGCAAAATTTCCATTGTGTGTGTTTGAGCACCAGGAAGTGGGTCGCCATAAAGCATATCGGCCTCACATGGCCTTCGTGGAGCGACATATTGGCTATTTACAAATCTAGATAATAGAACAAATTTACATGAAGCTTTTACCTAAATAAATTATCGAGACATTTTAGCCCGGTGTGAAAATTGTCCCAATGACGAGCATAATTTAACAGAAAATCATCATCATTAGTAGTGGAAAGATCACTCAGTATTTCCGTGATTCGTTCTCTCAAAATCTCAGTTACAGCTTCGTATAGTTTGAAGGCTTGAGAATCGGGACGCGATACACAAAGAGAATATACATCACTGAAACTACGGCACCACAAATCATTACTAACGTCATTGCACCTTATCACATTTTGACATACAGTGCCAAGGTTTTTCCACTTTGCTTCAAAATCCACAGGAACTGCCTTTAAAGTCATGTCGAAATGTACAGTGTTGAATACGATTATGATTAAATACTTTGGCTAACTTAACACTTGATCATATGATCAAAAAATAAATAATTTTTAAAAATTTAGATTATAATAAAAATTGCTAACTACTATAATTTAAAATAGACAAAATGTCTTCTTGACATGTTTAAAATAACAAAGTCACATTATTTTATCTATTTCAAAAAAATTATTTAAAATATTTTAGACCCATTTTTTGTATAAGCTTTTATTTTTTGAAATTACATATTTTTTATTCTTTAGCGTCGTTGTCAAGTTCAAGGTTAAGCGGTTATTTGTCTTGATAATGCGCAAGGATAAGAAAAAAGAGGATGAATTGAAGAAACAGGAAGAAGGTACAGATTTTCTGTATTTTTTGGAAATATGTAGAAAAAAGAATTAATGAAGAGAGAGAGGCAGATAAACTGGCCGCAGAAAGGCTTGTGGAATTAAAACGTCAGCGTGATAAGCACAATAATGTAATACTTCGGACATATACATTTGTTTTTATGTGTGACTGTCTTAGAGCAATAATTTTTGAGGCATTCTTTCCCATTACATTTGTATATTTCTATTAATATTCCATTTTTAATTTAACGAATTATTATAAATTTTTCTAATTCAGGAGCTAATATTTCGCTGCTCTGAATTAGCCGAAACTCGCAAATTACTCACTATTTTTAGAAATGCATTAGAAAAAATAAGGCGTGAAAGGGTAGATCAGTACACCGTATGTTGCTTTTGACATCACTGATTTGCTAGTGGTATCGATATCTTATCTGTGATGGATTACCTAACCCTATTATTGAAAAAGAAATAAACACTTATATTAGTCTTTGGAGGATGGACCATAGTCGAATGTCTATGGAGGACGTCATGATTGACAGTGTAAATTCTTTGAAAGTGAGTTAATTTCACTCTTACCTTCCAGCTCATAGATGAACTACGATCATTAATTGCTGATTTGAATGAGGATCATTCAGAATTAGAACGTTATCATGGAGTTATGCAGGAGCTCCGAGAACTTGTGCAGGAAAAAGTTAACGGAGCATGTGTCGAAACTTTGACTAGAGCTAGTCATTTTGCTGATCCTGTAACCGGGAATCTGCAAAAGTACTGGCACAATGACTGGCTTTCACTCTGTATTTGGGCCAACCTTTCAAAAAATCCTAGGATTAAAGAGTATACATTTGAGAATGTCGGAATAACATTTAGCATATCACAGTCGCTTACTCATACCGACTGTGCGTTTAGAATTTTATTCATGAAATTCGACACTTATTCTGTACTTTCACCTTCATATAAACCTCAACAGATCGGAGATTACGGTGAGATTTCTAACAAGCTTTCAAAATAAGTTTAATTTTCAATACGACTTCAAATTCTTTGTCACCTAGATTTGGAAAGAATCTCTAGTTCTCCTGCTGATCATCATCCAACTTCCAAATTATTCAAGAAATATGAACAGAATATTGATGTAATTGAAAACATGGATAAAAATTTATTCATCCAACGTGAAATGAAAACCTCTCTGGTTGGTTATTTACATTGCATTAGCACTATTTTAACTTATCGACTGTAAATAGTAATCGATTTATTGGTGTATAAGAATCTATTCAGTGTCTTTTCGGAAGATCAAGAGGATAAAGAGGAGACAGAAGATATTATAGAAGAACCTGAGGAAGACCGTGCAACAACTCCACGTAAGTTTATTCAGAATGGTTTGAAATACTTCGAGGTAAAAGTTTACAAAATTACGCAAATTCGTCATAAAATCTAGCTCAAAATGCGTATAAGCATGTTAAACAAATTAAATATGATTATTTTGGGAATGTAAGCGGATTTTAATTATGAGTTATTTCTAAAATACCACCCAAAATGAGCAAAAAGTAATAAATAATAATAAATAAATTATTCGAACATACATCTTAATAAAATAATTTTAAAAATTCTAATTACATTTACTTGAATTTAAAACGAGTACTGACTCTTTGAAAAGAATTCACGAGGAGTGTGGATGGTTATCATATTGCTATGAAGCGGCGTTTCATTCTCCTTTCTTCTCGACCTTTATAGGGTTCTTCCTCTTTCCTACTTGGACTACCAGACCTGACAACCCGGTGTCAAAATTAATGTTTGTTTTAACGTCAAACGAAATAACAGTGACAACTTAACTTGCATCACCTATTACTTTTAAAATCAACACATCTGTGCCGACATTTCGACAATTGCATTTTTAATTCCATTGAAAAAAATCCTATTCCAAAATTTGTTTCTTCTGAAGAGAATAGGTCCTGTTAGAGTAGAATAATTAGAGCTTCCAATGTTCATTTTGGGTAGAGAATGACATCGAGTACCTCCTGCATTGGGTGTAAAAAATATTGAGCTGGATATCTTGAAGTCGAAACCAATCGCCATGCGGCTCAAACTGGCGTTAATTTAACTTCCAGCTAGTTTAATACTACTGCTCGTCACAATATTACAATTCTGTTACAGGCCAACTGTCGTTCAACCAAGGACTAGATGTACTTCTAAGTATCCTATTTTTATAAAACTCTGCGTTGGCAATCGCTTACGATCAGTGTATTTGTCTTTAACAATGAAATATGCAGGGTGTTCCAAAAAATGTACCACTTTAAATTGACAATTAATTTTAAAGCGTATACATTTTTTTGGGACACCCTGTATATATAAAGCTATTTTCGTTTAACACTTTTCTTATAATTTATTTACAGCTAAACCCCACTGGGAACCATTAAACCTTCCCGATGATGCGATAGATCTATGTGATTATCATGTGGTCGGTGGCGTCTTCCAGTTTGATCTTCTTAAACTTCCTCGACAGCCTCGCACAGGTCGGGGTTGGAATTGGACCAACTGTGTGGTGCCGCCTATTCTTACACCCCTGGAGTACACCGTTGGTACTCCAAGAATAGAATCTGATGCAATGGAAGGTACGCCTGATAATTCTGTGAAAGAGGAGAGTGGAAAGGAAGAAAATCAGAAAACCAAAGTGGGTGATCAGGTGGATATGGACAGAAATGCCATCTGGAGTAAGTTTGTATTTTATTACTCAGTTTAACATAGATGGGTCCAAGCACCAAAGAATTTCACGAGAATGTGACTCAATACAGGATACTCTATGTTTTAAAACTGTTCAAAAAGAACTCTGATGAACGGTGGTTTCGTGAGAGTTTGGAATCTCCCCTGACGTGTACACCACGAAATCAAATTCTACTACAGAGTAGTAGCTACATGGTTAATAATAGCTCATTATTAAACCAACATGATACCATACCATAAGTTAGGAAGAGAATTTCATTCAAATTCCAAAGATCGATTGATGAAAAATTGAATAAGCGCTAAATCAGCAAACTTAAGGCATATTGAAAACGAACTGTACATGCAGTACAAACATTTTGCCTATTTCTTCAATAGATATTATCGATATTGACAAGAATAGCGGAAATGAACAAGAACCAAATCCACCGGTCGAAGTCAAATTACGGTATTATTTTTCTCCGTTTTCTTAAAGATTATTACTTGCGTTGAGTTATCAGTTATTCATATTAACTTTATTGGATTTAATAAATTGGGAATATTTCTTGTTTTTTTCTTAAAGTAAACTATAATTTGAATAGCATTTAATTAGTGCATGATGGCATATTCAGCAAAAGCTGGCAATTATTAATCATATTTTAAGTCACATCATTACTTAATTGTATCAATTCAGTCGATGCTTGTTTAAAGGACAAAGAAGACTTTTGAAGTTTGAAGACTCGTTCCCTACTCTTATTTACAGACCAAAACGAAAGCTCCCAAAATATCTCACATATAGTTTAGTTATTATAGCCAACCTAAGTTGGTAAAGCTTAGTCTAATTTTAATTATGTCTCCTGAAATCGAGCTTAAAAAGCTGGAGAAAGTAATTGTAAACTGCTACAACTGTCATGTTTTCGTTTTTCTCTGCTAATTTATTCACTGATATCACTGAAGCATGAGTTGCCAAGTTTTTGAAGCTTTCTTTAGCCACAATAGCCTTTATTCTATTACTACTTTTTAGCCTTCCAAAATGCCTGATCATTCCAGAAGAGCCTGTTTTGGCCTGCTGGGATGCAGAAACTCAGATGTGGAGAACCAGAGGCATCGTCATCAAGCACTTCAGACCTGAATTGAATGAAATCTCTTTTTTCACTGAGGTCTTTGGCACTTTTGCAGTTTTCCAGGATTTCCATCTCAATATGCCTTTTCAGGTGACGCTTAAGTACACAATATCAGTTTCAGTAATTATATAAGATGTTTTCTGGGAAATTATATCATCCATTTTTGGAAATTCTAAAGGTAGCAGTAACATTATGATAAAATGAATTTAATAATGATCGCAAATGTGAAAATTAGTATTAGAGACACATTTATCGGGACTCTCGGATAATTTGAAGTTATAATTTTTATTAAACCACATCAGTAAATATGAATGCCCATAAAATCTTTGAAATATATGGAAGATGGCAATAAGGGCCAAGAAGTAAAAGTCAAAAATGTCGAGAGCCGGAGCGATAGCGACGAGTGATTATGACTTTCGATTTAGCTAGTGGCCACACTAACCTCCTGCAGTTCAGCTTCCAGATGAATCCAATCCGTGTACAGGATGCACTGTCTTAACTTTCATTCAGCAAGGTTGCGAGCTTTCTTCTAACGCGTGTGCGTAACTTGTAACTGAATAGAGATCGTCGTCGTATGAGTGATGTAAGGAGAGTTAAATGCCGTCGGATGGATGATTGTTTTTGTCCAGACTATTAGGCTGTTAGAATAAGCGTTCAATCGCATATTGACGAGGATGATTGGCGACTTATAGACTACCTACGGGACTTGTTTGTCCCAAGATAATACACATACTAGCTGATTTGGAGTTTACTTGTCGGCGTCCCGTTACTCCAGTATTTCGAATTTTGACAGTTCACATTTTGTTCCTTTCAAATTTGCTTGAAAATCCTTTCATTTATATGATACTCTGTTCACGGTTCAAAATAACTGATAAACATAAATGCATTGCACACAATAAAAATTTTTTGGTGCATGGAATTGAAATAGAGAGTACGTCGATGAACCTTGCTAAAAGTCATTTAGTCTTATGATTAAAATCACTTGCAATTTTTCATCAACGTTTTTAGCATTGGGAGATGCGACCACTACCAAGGAAAATTTGCAGAGATAAGCATGCAGAGGATGATGTGGTAGACCCAAGTCACACAGTTGAGCAACAAGAAAAACCACCAGCAGGTCCGTTAGCTAATCAAGTGATGTCTGAGACTACTATCATGACAGAACTAACTCAGAAAAGCCAATCTCAAAATGATGAGGGATCAGATGCCCAACAGCCAGCAAAATCAACGAAACTTCTTACGATGCCATCTTTGAGCACGCAAAAGCATTCCGATGCACATCTGTCTGTTAATTTAGAAACGGGGAAAGCAATCGACTCCAAACCCCAGCAACTACCAGGATCGTCTTCTCCTCAACTAACAGCATTAGGGCCTCTTGAATCAATGGGCATTCCAGATGCGGAGTTTCTTTCTGATAAAACTGAAGCTGATCAGTGTCTAATTACAATCACTGGAGCATATATTAAGGTAGGTATATTAACTGAAATAATTGTGAGTGTATATTCTCATACAAACTGTATGGAGAATACTTCAAGTTTATTTTAAATTTAACTAGAAAAAAAAGAAGTTATTAAAGCAAACGACGACATAAGGCTTTAGAATATCCGATTAATCAAATCACACAAAATCAATTGAACAATGCGATTAAAATACACGCGAGTTCCAAAATTTAATATTTTCTCATTTGTATCCTCACTCAGGTTTACTTCATGTGATCAGGTAGCCGAATTTCCACTTAACTTAAGAAATGGGCTTTGTTATAAATCCTTCTTAAGATTTTTCCCAAACGATTTAGCGAATTAGCTTCATCAAACGACACTGAAATCATATTCTTCGATTTACGACGACACCAAGATAGCGAAGGACGGTTTCTGTGTGGTCACCATGAGTCAGCTTCAATTAGCAAGAATTGAATCATTCCTTTATTCATTTTCCTCCTTAACAAGTAACTTAGAATCTAAAGTACAATTTATTCGTAAATTTTATACCAGATTACGTTCAACGCGTACCGAGTTGGGTACAATTAATGTCAATGTCATTTAGGACATGAATTGAAATTTTTGACTCTTTTAACCATTTTTACTAAGAACTAAAGAATATTTAGCAGAATGAGAGTCTACTTAAACAGAATCTGAATTTAGAGTTCTCGATTTCACGTCTTGCTTCCATTTTCTTATATTGTAAGGTAAAACTCCATGTTATGGATGACCGCATAGCCATTCTCACAGAAGACCCAAGAGCAATTCTTGATCCTACCAAGACGACTGAAGATGATACACCAAGACAACAGACTGGGATGTCTACCGCAGGAAAGTCTACATCTGTAATCGAAACTGAGGAAGATGAAGGTGGAAAGGGTTCAACTCCACGCAGATTTACCGCGAAGCAAAGTCGTATCTTTGAACGACATGGTCTTCCCTCACCTTCCGCCAACGGAGATGAAGGCGCATTGGAGTTGCAACATGTTGCTGGACGATGGTTCACTCATGATGAACTTATTGAGGTGCTTAGAGCCTCAGGAGTTAACCTGTTCCCGAGACTTGACTCGTGTACACGAGTGGAATGCAACGAGAAGGTGAACAATTTTAAAGAACATTTGTGACATACCAACATGATATGTACAAATACGTCTTTAATTTTCTTAAAACCATCTACTAGTAGGAATGCAATATGAAAATTTTCCGTCTGCTTCATATGAAGCAGAATTAAATATTTGTGGCAAAAATAAATCATGAAATTGCGTTAAGATCCTTCCCTTTATTTATACTAGAATGAACTAACAGAACAGAGACTATACGAACAGATGGCCCTGCTAAGTACAGTAATGGCATTCAGTTGGTCTCATTGGAATGCAGCTTGTCACGATGCCAATCGCATTATTCTACTGGCAACTGAACACCAAGATAATGACTCACCGGTCGATGAGGTAATATATAAAGCATAATCCACAAACTTAATTTAATTACATTTCGTGACCTAAAGCCCCTCTCCCCTCTTGCTTCTTCAAAGGAACGACTAAAAGTATACTCCATGGACAGGAAGTTCGTTTACCAGTTAAAGATGGCAGAATCTGATGACAAATTTTCAGAAGAACCTGAACCTTCGCTTCATGTGAGCTACTTATTTAAATCGAATAAGTAATATAATTAATAAAACACACTCAAAACTAATAAGTTTTAAATTACTTCAGAAACACGCTGATTTCTACCACATGTATTTGGAGATTGGATCAGAGAGGGGGAGAAAACGGGTAGAAGAAACCGAAAGTCGCTACTTTAAAACGGTGCAACGAATTTTAAAGGCCATGAGACTGCCAGTGTTTTCTTAAATTGATAGACCGTTTAAACAAAGAAATACAAAGTATCGATTACAAACTAGACTTCTATTTGGCTTTCGAAACGGTAGAGTTAATTCAGGGGAAGGGGAAATCACACAGAATTTAGCTCACTAAACTTCTTTAGGATTTCAGAAGATGAGCAACCATCGGCGGAGACCATGCGCTCTTTTCCAAAGGCGTACCTAGCATAGATGCGAGCAGGTGAATTATTGGCTTCGCGAATCATAAATTGGACGTTTGGATTGATGTTCCTCAAACCGCCATAGTTCTTACTAATGAATTCCCTAAAAGAAGAATCAAGGCATTTAAGGCAAAAAAGTAATAAAGAAACTCATTTGGAGATAAAAGCCAAAAAACAAGATCACATTTGTATGTCAAACGTTTGTTTAAAGAGTTAAACGAAAGATAAAGAAGAAAGATATGAAATCTCAAAAGTTTTCACCTTAAGCCGGCGCTAGAAGCACTAGCAGGAGAGAAAAGTAACCTTAATTCTTTAACGCCCGTCAATCTTGGGAGACCAGACATCGTCGCAGACAAAATACTGTTTATTGACCTTCTGAGTTGTTGACATGAAAACAAAAAATTATAATTATGTGGCGTGTCTTACAATTTTTTGATATTTTTAATAAAGCATCCGTCAAGTGCAAATCATTTATTATATTAACTATCTTAGTCCTTGAATCAATATAAAATTCTTGCAATTAGCCTTTTGCGTTACTAGCCTTTACTATCGAACCAGGTCCACGTATTTACAACAATGAATATTGAGTCTGTCATCCAAGATGCGAAAGATAACTTCATATTAGAAAACTTTCAGGAGTGTTTAAAACTCCTTCATGGAATTCCGGTGATTAATTTTTTACGTAATATTAACTTGAAAGTTTTCATTTATCTGCTTTCATGTTATGTACTTTGTTGAACATTGTTGTTTTCATTAATTTATTTATTCACTTTTAACTTCTCACAGGTTGTTGGTCCAGAATTTCGTAGTCAAGTGGACCTCCTGTCATATCAAGCTTATATTGCCCAAAAGAAGTACAATGTTGTCGTAAACGAAATCCCTGAATCTCATGAGCTTCCTGAATTCCAACTGGTCTTACTTTTAGCCAAGCATCAGGCTGGTGCTCTCTCTAAGTAATATACTATACTTCAAATTACAAGCACACATTCTTTCAGTGATGCTACCGTTGAAAAGCTTGAGACTATCCTCTCTGGAGATATTTCTGCGCAAGATCCGACGGCTCTCCTTGTTGGGGCTACAATCTTTATGAATCTCGATGTGGGTTTTTTAAAATATATATTTATATTACATTTTAGATGCCTGGTAAGGCTCTCAAAGTTCTCCATCAGTCGTCAGATATTTTATGGTGAAACATTTTAATAAGTCTAATCAACGTTTTTTATCTTTCTAATTTTAATTTATTTAATTTTTTCTAGTGATGCAATGTCTGTCCATTGTCTTATTATGATGAATCGTATTGACCTGGCTGAAAAAATCGTCAGAAAAATGCTAATTAAAAACGAGGATGCTTTGTCTTGCCAGTTAGCATCTGCTGAGTTATGTTTGGCTCAAGTAAACAGTATACTCTTATTAAACGTCATAACTTTAATTTATGCTCTTTCTTATTTCCTCCTTTCATCCATCTAGGGAGGTGAAAAGGTAACCGAAGCTCTAAATATCTACCAGGAGTTGCAGGAAAAGAACAAACCCTCTACACTCCTTCTCAACGGACAAGCTATCGCTTTAATTTCTCTTGATCGCCTTGCCGACGCCGAGTCATTACTTCGACAAGCTCTTGACATTGTTAGTTTGTTAATTTTAACATTTGATCGCCAACCTGTCTATTTTCCATGCTAAATACTATGATATTATCTTGTTTAATGGATATGCTTTTTACGAATCATGCTATATTATTCACGTCTATTTTCTTTCTAGGATCCTAATCATAGTGCTTCTCTCCTCAATATGATTTCAATTGCTATACGCACCGGAAGGCCGTTCGATGTTGGTCCTTTTTATTTAATTTGTTCTCATGCTCTCTTTTTCGTTGATTTTCTAGCTATTTCAATTTTAGTCTATCAACCGTTACACAGCGCAAGTTCGAGATACTGATAGGTCGCATCCTTTTCTCAAGTCATTGGATAATATGGTAATTTTTTTCATGAATAGCCTGTTCACTACCCTCACCTATCAAATGATGAGTCGCATCATTATATGAATCCCTACAATCTTGATGCTATTTCTTTGTAAATAGTTCAGGCTGAAATGATAAGTTTGATGGTGGGAATCATTTTTTTTTATTGTTCTTGGATAGAGAGGAAACATTCTGAAGAATCTATGGTGGAAAACTCGGATTCTGCAGCTCCCATTTCTTCATCAACAGTTAGCTGTAGAATCGGTTGTATTCGCTAGTTGTACGTCTTTAGGCGTTGAAATTGGTGCCCATTTTACAGAGCTGACTTTCATGCCATTGGTTATACATAGGCGATACTACTTAAACTTCTTGCGTCGGAGTCTGTTAACTATTGCCTGTATGTAGATGAGATGGGTGCAATAAAGTCGTTCGTTTTGAAGTAGGTCTTCCTATCTGCTTTAAGATGTGTGAAGAATGCTTCCATTCAAATAATCCGATCTTTCTTTACATTCAATATACGATGTACCCACTCCTTGATTGGTTGTTTTCTCTGCAATTTTTGCTCTTTTATTTGAGCTCCTGCCTTCAGAAGAGTAGAATGACATGATAATATTGGTTCATCAAATGTTGTCTTACTGATTACGAATTGATATTTAAGAAGTTATACCCCAATCTCTATTACCGTTTATTGAAATAGGTGACTTCTTATTCGGTGTTGTTTTGCAAAGTAGTTCCAATTCATGTTAAGCAAGTGAATGATTCTTTTTGTTATTTTTTCAGGTTAACACGTTCAACGAGGCCGCGCGATCGTTTACACCAGCTGCTCTCGGCTAATCCTCATCCTCTTTATCTGTCCAATATGTTATTCCTATTTTTTGTGGCTTGAATAAATGTATTCTTCTTTAAGGTGCTTTGGGGTTTAATTTGGTTATTACTATAATTTAGGTCAAAACCTAATGACGTTACTAGTAATGAAGAAAAATCCTTATTCTAGTGGACTATTCTTTTGATGCTCCAAACCAAAATATTTGTGAAAGGGAAGGTGGCGATTGAGCTAGTCACTACGAGCGTATTCGTGAAATTGCCAGTCTAATTTATAATGTCACCTACCCTGGTTTCCATGCTCGTATCAAATTCGATAAATCAGCTTAAAAATTCTGCGTGTCATTATATTTGTTCATCAAGGTGTTCTGCTGTCTTATCAGTTTCCAAAGGCAACTTTATAAGCCAACATATAAAATAGTGTGGTTTGGATGCTGGTAAAGCAACACTCAGGAGAATATGTAGGAGTAATTTTAGCCGTAATATTGTGCTAACTAAGTACACTAAAGGTATACTTGCACACCCAAAATAAAATAGTGCTCCAAAAGGAAGTGTTATGTTTGGGTTTATCGCGGTGCTGCACAAATGGTGGGAGATAATTATGATAAATCCAAAACTAATTGAACCATTTACAAATGCAAGTGACATTATTATGGATCATTGAAAGTGAAGTGTCCTGATATACTTCAAAGTCTTCAATAAACCAACATGAGTCTCAAATCTGCCTTCAGCCTAAGTGAATTTATATAATCAAGGATTAGATTAGTTAGTAAGAGTTTCATCAGTTGAATATATCTGATACGCGCTGTCATCAGCACTAAGGAGACATCGAAATGATCTATTTCGCCTTTTACTACAAATATGCAATGATTTAGTTAAACGATGAGATTCGAAGTTTTCAAACACTCTGTTATAACATACCTTCTGTCCAGCTAGACATGGATTTGGGGATGATTGATTTAGTCTCACTCAGGAAGACATACGAGAAGGAAAATAAAAACAGTGGACCACCCAGTTCAAGTTATTAAATTAAATTAGATGGATTACTGTTTTAAAGGGTAATAATGTTTGGGTAGAAACTGGAAAATATACTAATGTCCAAAGATCAAGGCACTTTTAATATGACATTCTTACTTCCATCGGGTTAGCTCTACCCTCTGATTGAATCATTATATTCCCGTTGTTGCCATCACACACCATTTCCTTTTATTGCTTACAGAAACGGCATCTTTTCAAGGCTAGAGGTGAAAAGAGAAATACGTAATGATGTCGGGCTTGGCCTTTTATTTGTCCAATGAATGTGATGTAAAGTCGCACTTAATTAACTGGCTTATAAATCTGGTACATTTCTAAATTGATAGGAAAGAAATAGAGAATGTAAAGTAACTTTAAACAATGTAGTAAAAATTGTAGCACGAACGATAATTCTTATGGTAATGAAGTTAATTTATTAATATGAATCAAGTTATGTAAACAATGCTGACTATCCAAATGGCTGATAAGTTCTCACAGGTGCAAAACTAAAACACAAATACAGAAAATTCTATCAAAAAATATCCCGAAAGAGAGAGTTTGATTCAAATTTGTACAGTGGATGTGAGATAGTATGATAATTAGGCTTAAATTATATCGCTAATGGGAATATGATTTAATAAATTGTTTCCATAAAGTCAGACAGGATTTTAATAGCTATATTAGTGCATTTATTAACTGTAAACCCCAACCGAATTATCAGTGTATCTTAATATTAAAACAGCTCACGGAATTTAAGCATAATGATCGACAAAATTTGTTCATCATTTGCAACTGTATTATTAAAAAATCAACTGTCTTTATGGAAGTACAAGGGTTATTATTGACATACACAGTTCAGTACACTATTGCAGCATACATCGTCACCAATAAAATTTGATGTGTCTTTTTCATATGTTTTCGTATGAAACAGTTAAAACTTGTTTGCTACCTTAAACCGTTTCTCTGACTTTGTTTGCTAGAAGTTAACGACACTGGCGTTTTTGAAATAGCCAATCACATAGTAACACATTTCCATAATTTGACGTGTTGTCCACTAAGGCTCACGTCGTCGACAATGTTGTTAAGGAAAGTTTCATTCATTTTCCTCAGTCTTTCCATTCTATGGTCGATTTGCAATGGATTATCTTCAATGTCAATCGATCTAGGAACGGACTTTACAAAAGTTGCCGTTGTTAAGGTAATCCTTTATATGATTTCTAAATTCTTCTTTTAGCCCGGCTTACCAATGGAAATAGCTCTGGATAGGTATGATCCCATAAAGGTTAAATTTCTTTGTTAAGCATGGCAAAACGAACAATTCCTACTCTAATTGTCCTTGAAATGGGCGATCGTCTCTTTGGCAACCGAGCAGTAGCTTATGTATATTTCCGACTTTTCTTTAATCTTTTGGTTAACTTAACATTATGTTACTTTTGCCTGTATTTTCGAATTCAGATGACGAAGAATCCAAAGATTGTATTTGCTGAATTGCCGTCTATCATTGGCAAAACCCTTGATCATCCAGCAGTAAAGGCATACCAAAAACGATATCCTTATCACAATCTAGTTTTCAGTTCAGAATTCCATCAACTTGCATTTGTTGTCAAGTATGTTTTTGCTCCCTTTTCTCATTTTATTTATTTCTTTTTTGCTTCTAGTGGCAAAGAATATACGGTTGAGACTCTATTGGCTATGTTTTTGAAATACGTAAAGCAAACGGCTGAAGCATTTGCTGGTAAGTGGTAAGTTTCCTAACAATTGACTTGTCTTCTAGGGTCTGAAATGAAGACCGCAGTAATCACTGTCCCGACCTTCTTTTCTCAGTCTGAAAGAAGAGCAATCTTAAGAGCTGCTCATCTGGCTAATATCGACGTCATACAACTTATGTCTAACAACCTCGGTGTTGCTTTGGACTTCATTCGGAATAATGTAAAATTAGTTGACGATAAACCTGTCTATGCTTTCTTCGATGTCGGTGCAACTGCTACAACTGCTACAATAGTTTGTATGTATTCCATTTTTTGATTCAGTGGAAGCTAACATTGACTTCATTAGCTTGAGTATTTTCTCAACCTTTAGCTTATGAGAATGCTAAACCGAAAGGAGAAACAACTGGCGAGCATCCTCATGTTTTCATTCGTGGAACTGCGTGAGTTCTTTATCTATACTTCAGTATCTTCCAACAATGTCGATGGAGAATGTGTCCATGAGTTTTGACTCTGTGGCCGTGTATGTAGTTATCACCTATCCTTCTTTGAAAGTCGTGGTTCTGTGTTAGAACTTTGTAATCACACATTTAGAAACTTTTATAGAGTTCGACTAGTGCTTGCTATTGCTATCAGAGATGGTCGCAATATTAAGCTACTAACTCAATCGTTTCTTACAAGGAAATTCGCATCCCCATTTTAAAGCAGTAGGAAGACGGGAGTAGGTAACTTCATCTATTTAAATAGGATTAGTGTTTATGAGTTTTAAATTACAGCTCATATACAAAGGAGTGGATTTCTAGCGCATTCTCTGTGTATGTTATCAATTTTTTATACCGGCCTAAATGAAATGAGTGACACCAAACTAAGCTATTATTTTTTTAAGCATGCCACGGTTAGCAATCTTCTATTAGAAATTTTTCGGGCCTTCTGTCTTGTAATCATTAGGATTATCTCTTTTTTTAGTGAATATTTAGTTATTTTACTTTTCCACTTACAGAAGTGACACCACACTGGGCACAAACGCTTTTATCGATCGCCTTGAAGCACATCTCATAAAGAAATTCAAAGAGGGGCATAAAATCGATGCTGATATCACCCAGAATGCCCGTACTCTTGCGAAGTTTAGGAAGGAGGCCACTCGAGTCTTCAAAATCTTGAGTGCCAATAAGGAGATTTATGCTGCGGTAAGTAATAAGATTTGGGAGTAAATTAAAATTGAGCGACTTTAAACATTTCTTATATTTTTTGAAGTTATTATCACTGTGTGTACCGTGGATTGTGCCTCTGCTTCATAATAATTTCTTACTGATTTAAAGCAATCTTACATGCTTTCCTTTTAAAACTGAATTGTAATTGGGTTAAAATAGTAGTCATCTAGTATCAGGAACTCGAAATCCTTCTTACCTTTCACGAATCATATCAGTTGTGAATCTCTCGGTCAACGATATTATATTACATTTACATAATGTCACTCATACCTCACAATGAGGGAATAAAACCAGTTGAATTTTCCTAATAAATTGAATTTACTTTGAATTCATGACAAATGATTGGCTGCCTGGTTAACCAGTAATTGCAGCAATTTTTATGCGTAGTAACCCAAGTTGTGCACGGATCTTCACTCGGTACTTCAAAAATATTCGAATCGCTTTTCTAGCATGTTTATAAGCAACCATTTCCGAGATCCATGCGTCTGGTAAAGTGAATGATAGTCAAAGAAAGAATTACGTAAAGCTTTCAGGTTATCAATCTTCCTTGTCTGCGTTTAATTCAATTGCTTTTTGATTAATGTGTAAATAAGTGGAAAGATTAGCGTTATTTATCAGACCAATTTTGCAATAACATTGACCTAGTATGGTCATGTTTGTTTACCTTCTCTGATCATTGCAAGGAAAACTTTATAATTCTGCAATTTGAGAACCAAGCTATTTCATTTTTAGAAAATTTTCCCGGTGTTATGCCATGTTCCCATTACTTGCTCTCAATTAGCCCAATGGTGTAGAAATAACGTATTTTTGTGTTATGATTAGGAGTTTTTCGATTCTCATTGAACTAGTTTATTGATTCTGTCTCATGCCCTTATCACCTATTGTCCCTATCCTTAATGGTGATATCGGTCATCCTCTCTTCCACAAGGAAAGTTAGAAAGGTTATATCCTGATGGTCTCTTTTGGCTTTAAGAGCGTGAGTGTATCTTTGATATGTGGGGGATCCATTGGTTATTTAGTTAGTCACTAATGTATCGTCGACGCGACTTTTTTCACATGCACGAACATGGATTTATAGCAATAAAAAAACCAGTAACCATGTTACTGTTTTTGTCGACTATTTTTTATATTTCTGTTCATGACAATAGATTGTTCGTAGGGCAAGTAATTAGACACCCTAGTAGAAAATTCTGAATGGTGGATATTCTTGAGACTGATTTTCAATAAATATTTTTATTTCAATGAGCGTTTTAACGGACAGCAACAAATCGGGTATAATCTTTTAATGTACTAATATCAATTGCACTTACTGCGCCAAGGATTGAGAACGCTAATATCTTAAATGCCCTAACGATTCTTTGGTAAACTGAAGCAAAATTATTCGAAATTTAAAAGGCTATAAAATGAATCTATTTAAAAACTCCCGTTGCGTGTCAATTTCATTGCTAGATATACAATGTTTTAGAGCTAGGTTGATTTTTCATGGGTTATCGAATCTTTTGTCTTGTTGAAGCTTGGATGCCAGATTTCCACGATAATTTGAGCTATGTCTGTTATTTATCAAAATTCCTTAACACAATTGTAGGGCTATGTAATAAAATTATATTTGTTCAACTAATTACATTGCATTTTATCTCTTTAGGTTGACGAAATCTACGATGGTTTGGACTTCACGTTACTAGTCTCCCGTGATGAGCTGGAAGAGATGTGCAAGGATCTCATTGAACGCATGTCCTCTGTTCTGCAATCTGCCATCAAAATTGCTGAAAACTTTTCATCCAACGTTAGTAACGATCTGCGTGATATCATAATCTTCGGTGGTGGCACCCGTATACCAGCTGTCCAAGTGGCCATTCTCTCCGTTACAAACAAGTTGGTTTTGTTTACTTAACTATTTACAGTAGTATATTTAAGTACAGCTTTGACAATCGGTATCGTTTTTCAATTACATAGAGATGCTGTAAAAAGGAGCGTAAACACAGATGAAGCTGCAGCCTTGGGGGCTGTCTATCAAGCAGCTGCAAATACACCTGGTTTTCTCGTAAAGAGAATTGTTCTACGTGATATGGTCAACCATCCTATTGCTGTAGGTGATATAACTATTTCGGCGATCTCTCTATTCTTAATACAATACATTCTATTCCTTCACTTTAGATCACTTTCCCTCGGATTAACACATCAGCTGATTCCAATAATGAGGAGTTCGTAACCAGGACTCTCTTCCCTGCCAATAGTCTTTTCCCCCAAAAACGCACAATCAAGTTCCCTCACTTGGAAAAGGACATTGCTTTCCATGTTCACTACGACGGAACTCCGGCAGATCAATCAAGGTTTAATATAGGATTCTTACTTAATTATTGTAAGTAAATATAATTGTTGATTTTCCGTTTTAGTTATCTACAGGGTAACAATGCCATCTTGCGAGTGAATGTCTCAGGCGTGAACGAGGCGGTTGAGAATTTCCGACAGGGTGTGAACGGACAACACTCAGTGAAGGTACATTTGGAACTGGATGCCAATGGTATTCTTCAAACGTCTGAAGTGAATCTAATGATAGTTCACGAAGAAGATGAGAAATCGAAAATTGAAAGTTAGTCCCCCCACCATTTTATTTCAAGTTTTATGAAGGAATATTTGTAAATGTTATAACTTATAGAACTTAAGGGGTTTTTATCAAGTAAGTTAAAGGCTTTATTTAAAATCTCACCAGTGTCGTTTCAACAATGATGGGCTTGGACTTTGTGTTGTTTATTCTCGTTCCTTTTTTCCTCCGCATGATCTAGATTAATGTTTCAAACGCGAATAAAATTTGAAGTGTTGCAGGCCTATTCCCGATTATAACATACTATATCTTAAACACATTTAGCTGCGAACGAATAGTGTCGTAAAAAGACACTTGAGATGTACTTTATCAGGTGCCTTACGCCAATAATTTTAAACCTTGAAAGCTGTATGTCCCCCTATCAACTAGTATCTTCATCTGAAACACGTTCTTTCTGTCAAACAAGCGTTTAGTCTCTCACTATTCTTTGCTTCACAATCCACTAATGCCTTTGTCTATCGACCTAGTCAAGATATAGGGATGGGGGAATGTGCGCTCCTTAACAAAACGGATTCAGATTGCAATTTCTTTGTTCAATTTTAGTGTTGAAAACTATTTCCGTCAACGAGCTTTTTATTTACATAATCAATTATAAATATCAGTTTCTTTACAAAGTCGGAATGCCATGAGTTTGCTTTCAGGCTTAAAATCGTTCGCTTATCATTGCCGGACCTTTTACACACAGTTGCTATTCCTCCTTTCTTTTCACTCCTTTATGTATTATTATACTTTTATTAAGAATTCGCAGATGGGATATCAAGCCTGTTTGGATCTGGAGATCAGATCAGAAAGGACACCGAACAAAAGACCACCGAAACTCTACCTCCAACAACAGATCAACCTAAAAGCTCTGATACGGTACGTTGATTTCACAATAGGTTTGTTTATTTTTTTTCAAGATTACAAGTCCCTTTTCTATTGTTTCGTTTCAGGAACAATCTGATGAGTCTTCAACCACTCAGAGTCCCGAGCCAACTGAAACCACCACCACTACTACTTCTGCTCCTGCACTGCAGAAGAAAGTAAGTTGCCAAGACTAAGTTCTTCTAATAAGTAGTTTGTTTCATGGATTTCGTTTTTAAACACGCTCGGTTTGCACTTTGTACACGTCTGTTCTTTGTCTAGATAATGATTCATCCTCTCACATTCAGTGCAGAAATTCTGGACTCTGTAAATCCTCCAAGTGAATCAGTTGGCGCGTCTATGATAATGTAAGTGCTTGTAATTTTTCCAATTTCTTAGCGTTTAATCGTTTTTTTTCAACAAACCTAGCATGATTTGATTGGTGCCTCTTATTCCAGTCAAAATAGACTATCGTGTATTTATCGCACTGGTAATCATTAGGTTCTTGCGTGGCTCAATCTGTCTCTTTTCTTCAGAGGTGTTGAACTACCGTTTTTTTGACAAGATTTCATACCTATGTGTGTTATTTTAAATTAATTGAGTAAAGGCCAAAATAAATTGTTAACCTCCTGCGAAAAGAAACATTCAAATATGACCCAAATCCATCTAATTATTTATAGGATAGGTACAGTCTTTAGGGAGAGGAAGGACATCTCACTATTACTGAAGTAATTTAACAAAATAACATTTCTTTTGTGAACCCAAATTACTTCACAAAGGAATTCTATGTCTCGCTGCGACAGGCAATGCTGGCTTTATCTCTATTGTTTTAATTAATCACCATAGAATTTAGCATTTCTTTGTGGGTCTAAAGTAAATAGGTTGATTGTCACAAGGTTGGTTTGTTCATAACTACGCATGGTAGTGTAAGCATTTGATTCAACTACTGACATCTTAATTACAATCCCATTGATTTACCTTGACGCGTATAGTCAAATATGGAGTTTATAATGAACTCCGGTCATCTTCGTTCAGACTCAATTGATGCAACTACGTTTGTCACAATTCACTCTTCCTTCACTAGATAAGGAACTAGAATTTTGGCATTTCAATTTCTAAGTTGTTTCCCACTTTTATAGGATCTTGAATCATATCAGTAATTCCAACAGATTAAATTTGGTTTGAAATTTGACGTGTCTAAGTCATTACTACACTAAACTTCCTCTAGATGCATGAATACTATATAAAAATATTATAACACTAAATCCATTGCAAATTAATTTCTCTTATTTGTGTTTTTTCAGTCTTCATGAATTTGAGGCCGCTGACAAAGAGCGTGGTTTGTTACTCGAAGCCAGGAATGAATTGGAACGGACAATTTACGACACTCGCAGGGATATTGAGAAGGACTTTGTTGAGCATACAACCAGAGAGGAAATAGACAATCTTAATACCATCACTAAGACGATTTACCTATGGTACGATGATGAAGGTCAGTATGCTCCAAGATCGGTAAGCAGTACTTGTTCTTCAATCAATGGTATAGAGATTTTTTGCTTTGTTAATTGATTCTATTTCACATTACATAGGCTATTGAAGAACATCTTGACAAGTTACGTGAGGCCGTTAGCCCCATCAAACGTCGGATTAAAGCCTTCACTGAACTACCTCAAGCCCTAACTGCACTGGAAGAGCTATTGACGCGTACTGCAGAGCCTATTCAAGCTGTGATGGAACTGAATAGTGCCTCGAACACCTCTACTGCATCAGAGTATATTATGACCCTCAATGACTCTCTAACAGAGGAGGAAGAAAATAGAAAGACGGGTCTTCCTATCTACTCACTGAGTGATGTGGAGAGTATGGAGAAGATCATTGCTGAAACTAGAGTAAGTACTGCGTATGAGTGGCGTATTGTGTATTATTGACTTTAGTGGGTAAGCAGAGATGAAACGCTGCCTATGATTAATTCTACTTAACTAGTTTTAAAACATGTGGTTACGACATATGATGTGTTCGTATTGCGCCATTTGATGGTACATCTATTGAGGTTGTTTTTACTCACTACTTTACTTTTGAGCACCTTCATTATTTTCCAGCCTTAGCAGCTCTATCAGATCGTGAATTTTGCGTTCTAGAAATTTTATTGTCATTATTCCTGGAAAACAACTAATAACATTTAATCAGTTTCGAAACGCTTTTTCGCTTTAATCCAATATTTCCATTTTACCTCGTATTAACTCGCCATGGTTTGAAATATCTACTGTTGTCACTATTGTGACGGCTGACCACACTGGTGTATTATACGGCGACTACGGCGTCGAAGAAACTGGGGGAAGACTTCCAAGTCTATCGACACTTCGTCTCTTTATAAAGAAATGAGGTTGGATTATGAGGCTAGCCTCCTACTTGATTAGTCAGCAATACAGTGGTGAGGCGACTGAATTCTCTTGTTTGGGCGCAAAGGAGCCGCTGTGGAGGAAGATTGGTGCTGCAGATTGTACTTACTTTTGCAGTGCTTATCGAAAAATATTCAATTCCGCCTTCTGGTAACATGACTTATTGAATATTGCATTCACTCATTCGCAGTAAAACTTTTTTTTGCAAGATATCAATTCGTTTGAAAAGGAGAGCGCTTTTGGATTTTAAAATTCTCATTACAGTGGTTCAGAGCTGAGCCCATTTAAAAACAGTTGCTTAAATTTTTGAAAAAAAAACAGTAACATTTTGACATTGAAAAAATTTGAAATATCTGGCTTAGGTGCCTACTGAAGAAATAGTTTAGAGCTTAAACTTAGCAGTTTTAATCCACTTTCAGGAAATATTTACTTTTATTTTTATGTACTATAATTCCAGCTAACGATCCTAAAATATCCGTCTCTGAGGGTTGTGCTTTTTGTATGAGGTTGTTCATTAGTTCAGATAAATAATTTAATTTTTAAACGTTATTTTCAAAATAAAAATTGTGGAAAGCATAATATTGATATTGATTAATACTTTCAATTGAAATATTCCTACACACCCTTCTAATTAATTAAGAAGGGATAATCTTTCGCCTAGTTATGATTTATTTTTATTGAATTCAAATGTTTCTTTAAATAGCTTTCTTTCGAATAATTAAAAGTCTATCTTGGTACCTCCCCAGGGTAATTCTTAATTGTATTTTCTTAATTCATCACCTCGAGTACTTCTAACTTGTGTATTGCCCATCATTTCATGCTGCAATACCAAATGTCGTAATTGTCAGTTCTTTAACTTCATTTGATTTAAGCTCAAATCAAACGTAGTCCCGTCATTATGTCATTTTTTCGGATTTTAGCATCTTACACTAAATGATTTGTCTTTAAATGGTCTCACTTTTACCTGAAAACCCTCTTATAATGAACTCAGCGAATTTCAGATAGAAAAGGTGCTTTCGTCAGTATCTCCTATTTTTAAATAATCAATTGTTTATTAGAACAGAATATGGGAACAAGGCATTATAATCAAAGCTGAGTGTAACAATGCAGTAATTTATCTTTTACCAATGGTTTATATGTTTAACTCCTCTTTGCACATCAAGAAAATTCACCGCGTAAACACTCAGGTAAGTTAGTGGCACTGATGCATACAATTGCCATAGTTACTCAGACCACTTAGGAAGGAGAGCGTCATACCCTTAGAGGAACCCGATAGAACACCGTTTGAAGAAGGAATTCAGTTTGGAGTATCTGTTTTTTTGTTTCTGCGTCCCTTCAGTGCAAGAATTTAGGTGTCAGAAAATTGTGCTTATGTCACAATTAAGTCTAGTTTCCTTTCGCTTGTTTAGAATATGAGTCGTTTCGTTGAGCCAATTTGTATTGCTATGCAACAATTGGATGGGAAAGGGAACCAATAAAAAATAACATATTAAAAAAGAGAAAGTCAAAATGTCATTTACCCTTAATTTATGTATGTTATGCTGTGTGCAATATAATTCCCGCCATCATTTGCAACTCTCCTAATGCTCTTATAGTTTTTTTTTCTATCGGCCTTTAAAAAACTGGTTTTTTTAAGTGAAATAATCGTTCAAGTAGATTTCGACTTCAGTCACACTTCGGACTCACTTTTCCCTTCGAGCATTCTCCATGGATCTGAAAAAATGATAATTTTATGTGACGAGGTCTGACAAATATGGAGGATGGGGTAAAAGCTCACAGTCCAATTCCTGAAATTTTTGAGATGTCACTCTTACTCTTTAAAGCCGGGTATTGTCATGTTGCAGAATTATTCCTTTTCTGTTAAACAAATCCTACTTTTATTTTTCATTTCTGGTTTAACCTTTCCAATTGTTGGCATCAATAAACCTCGGCTGTAACTGTGTTTTGCCCTATTCAATCAATTCGTAATGGATTATTCCACCTAAATCCCACCAAGTATACAGAAAAAGCTTCTGAAGGGTCAATTCTGGCTTGCCTTAGGGAATGGAATGTGTGTTTGATTTGGACTTAACCATTATTTTCTCCGCTAACTTTGTACACGATTCACGTCTCCACCCAGTAACAATTTGGTGTAAAAGGGATGAATTCTTTGTTGTCAAGGCAACAAACGAATGCACGTATCTCTCCACTCATCTTTGTTAAACTGCGAGAGTTGGTGTGGTGGCTCTCAACTTCCGTTCTATTCAGTCGACCAATGCACTTCAATTGCAATTACACATTTGACCATGAATATGCGAGTTTCCGCGGTATTCCATCCATACTTAACGAATGATCCGATTCAACTAGAGATTTTAATATGTGGTCATCAAAACTTGTAGGCTTTCCTGATTTCGGGGCATAATCTAAGCTCCTATTGCCCCACAGAAATTATTTTAAATCAAAATTAACATCGGCAGACTGTAAGCACTTGACCATAAATTTGAGTACTGGGGTTTAGCAGTAGCCTTGCGGACGTTCAAGTCTTGATCTAAAAAAATTTGTCTTACGTATTCTCTGGCGTCTTTGAGGTTGGGCGATTTTATCCTTAGCAAGAAAACTAATTTTATTGATCATGTTGAACAATTTTTCTACTAAGTCTTCAGTGCACCATGTCTGGACGCGAACTGAACTCCAACGTCTGTTTGCAAAATGCGTGACTTCCTGTTGGTACCTTTAATATATAGCTGACAAAATTTCAATTTGAAAATTCGTGCCTATTCTGAAACAAATTATACAATATCCCTCTTGATTTTACAGTTACCCCTTGCCAGTGGAATTCAAGCTCATTACGGCTAGATTTTTGTTAGATTGGTTGAGTTTTGGTGAGTGCTAGTCCAATATCATTTTTTTATACTCTGTAGTAATGAGAACTAAATAAAACCTCGTTTGAGACTCACCACGTTGACTTGTACAGAACGAGTATTATCTGTACACGAAAATCTAATTTCCGTTTTCTACGTTTTCCTTTCCCACATTGTTATAGAACATTGAAGGCATAACTTAATAGTATGA